>JAYKKI010000005.1:11687500-13070000 GCA_039881145.1 Druceiella hillmani
AAAACAGATTTTTATAAGTACTTTCCAACTATATTATTTCGAGTAACCCAACTTTATTAGTATTGGGTTATAAAAAATTTTAAATATGCAGAAATAAAGCAGATTGAAATTACTGGACGATCGAACTTGCTAGTATATTAAGATGAATTAATATGAATTATTAAAATATATTTTCCTATATTGAATATATTTGGCATTCATTTTGTAGAAATTTGTTATTCATAATTAAATGAAACTACGTGACGTAGTATTATTTATACTTTCTTTAAGTTCTTTACCACGACCTAGGTTTCGTTGCATTACAACAATTGTTAACGTATCCCATACGTTAACAAATCTTTGCTAATAGCCCACCTGAAGATGTTGTAATACAACGGAACCTAGGTCGTGGTAAAGAACTTAAAGAAAGTAGAAATAATACTACTTCACGTAGTTTCATTTAATTGTGGATATATTTTCCTATTATATTTATATTAAAAAAAAAATTGCTACTGTATTTAAGATTAATTAATATGAATTATTAGAACATAATTTGCATTAATAATTCATATTAATTCATAATAGTCCGATAGTTAATAAAAATTATGTCTCAAAGGAAAAACGCATTTACATTGATTTGCCAAGTATTGCGACTTGCGTTGAAAAATATTACTTCCCCTCTTGCACAAATATTACTTCCCCTCTTGCACAAATATTACTTCTCCTCTTGCACAAAATATTACTTCTCCTCTTGCACAAATATTACTTCTCCTCTTGCACAAAATATTACTTCTCCTCTTGCACAAAATATTACTTCCCCTCTTGCACAAATATTACTTCTCCTCTTGCACAAATATTACTTCTCCTCTTGCACAAATATTACTTCTCCTCTTGCACAAAATATTACATCCCCTCTTGCACAAATATTACTTCTCCTCATGCACAAATATTACTTCTCCTCTTGCACAAAATATTACTTCTCCTCTTGCACAAAATATTACTTCTCCTCTTGCACAAAATATTACTTCTCCTCTTGCACAAAATATTACTTCTCCTCTTGCACAAAATATTACTTCTCCTCTTGCACAAAATATTACTTCTCCTCTTGCACAAAATATTACTTCTCCTCTTGCACAAAATATTACTTCTCCTCTTGCACAAAATATTACTTCCCCTCTTGCATAAAATATTACTTCCCCTCTTGCACAAATATTACTTCTCCTCTTGCACAAATATTACACCCCTCTTTTTTGTTTTTTAAATTTGTTAAAGTTGTTTCAGTTTCGGAATCATTTATTTTTTTATTAAGATTAATAACAATATGATGAGAACCATTTACCTGTCAAAATTTAGCA
This sequence comes from Druceiella hillmani, assembly GCA_039881145.1. Lineage (NCBI taxonomy): Eukaryota > Metazoa > Arthropoda > Insecta > Lepidoptera > Hepialidae > Druceiella > Druceiella hillmani. The sequence goes on from JAYKKI010000005.1 coordinate 11,688,835, forward strand.
GGCATTCACCGAATTTTTGGTTGCACAGAGTAGTTTCTGAATTTTGTTTTTTATATTTTTAAAAGAAAGAAGCTGTTCAAATAACATTTATGAATAATGATAATTTTTTAGTGCCCGCATAAAAACTATTGTTGTCTAATGTCATAAATTCATTGAAAATGCTATGAGTTTTGTTGTGTGATCCACCTTTCTTTTAAACCGTATTCCTTATATGACAGTAATTCAAAATATATAAAAAATTATCATGAAAATTATAAATATCAGAAAAAATTCAGGAAATAAGAAAAAATATAAACAAAAGAAATTCAAAATATCTCTGGAAAACTCTAAAGAACTTTTGAATATTGGTTACTGGTAACTTGACAAGTGTTTTTTTTCACTACATTTTGCGGTCAACTAAAGTTTAATTTAGTGTACTAAAAAGCAAATGAACTTTGTTCCTTTGTAGCAAAAGATTATAGATATTTATTCTTTTATATACATGTTTTTATTTTTATATATTTTTTACTTTCATACAACTTTTGAGCAAATATATTGGTGGTGTTTTTCTGAAGATGGGTTAGATTTCAGTCACATTTTAGAAGTCCATGCTGTGTAAAAATATGTATGAAAGGCTGTTTTATGTTTGGAAATAAATAATGAAAAGCTAAGGCTGAAAAATGCAATGTAAAAGAAGTCAGGCTATGGAAATATTTAGACTAAAACAAGTTATATAAACCTTTTAATAACAAAAAACCCGACTGCGATTACATAGACATTTAGAAAGCAAATTTGTAAGAATTGTTCTTCTGAATAGGTTTTTTAAAACTATTTCTTTCATATCTTTTATGACGGATTATTTCATTTAAGTTTTTGCTCTTATTCCAATCTCGTCCAACACTTGATTGAAGTGGTCTTTGAAAGCCTTTTTTTGTGTATAGGCTATTAGTGGAATACATAATCTTTTTCTCGGGGTTTATTACGGAATGCCTACTTAAATTGTTTGACAAAATTAAATTGTCAATGCTGCAAACCAGATTTTTAACTTGAACACTTTATATTTTCGATATCTGCTTGTCAAGACCATTATCTTGACGGCCTTTTCTAATTTTTGTTCTTTCATATTGAACAAAATAGCGACTCTCGTTTGTCAAAATCGGATTATATATATATTGATAAATACAACAGCCTCCTTGGCATGGTGCATTCGGGTAAAAAGGTAAGTAATGAGAGGGTGGTATTTATAAATATGCGAATATTAGCATATTCATAAATACAACCCTCTTATTATTTGCCTCTCAAGTTTAAGAGTTAAGGAAAGTATTGTTTAAGTGTTCGGATATACAAATATCTAAAGCAAAACAAGTCATTATATTATATAAAATATGGTTGAAAACACATTACCAATTTTAAATAGCAGTTTTGCTCTAGCACATAACAAAACTTGTCTGATACGTTTTAAAAAAAAAATTTCTTAATTACATACGTACTTGCTTATAAGCTTAAGTCAAAGTCGGGTGACTCATTTTGAGTGAACGAGTAAACTAAGCATTAGGAATGTGAGTGACTCATTTCTAAATTGCATGTTACAGTTTGTTATTACGAATAGATGCTATGCGGGTCGCTAGAACGATGGACGCTCGATTTTTAAATAAAGCTAGTTTAGTTTCAAATTAGAGCAAAGTCATAGGAGGCCATGACATTATTACAGTTTCTCCTGAATACTAAGTTTTTAAATATGAGAATTGTTTACTACAAGATTTATTAAATATATAGATAGATAGCGTAGGTGGGCGACCCTGTTCCTGAACTTTGGGTCATGAGTAAATATTCTATAATAACTCAGCATAAGTGGATCAATGCTTTATATATATATATATATATATATATATATATATATACACACATATATACATATGAACGAATCGGAATATATATTTCGAAAATGTGATTAATTACTTTTGTTGTTGTCAGAAACGTAATTAAGTATAGATTTTGATTTTTTAAAATTTCAGAATTTGAATTTGATTATTTTACCAAGTAACTAAGCCAGAGTTAAAATTTATGTTACGAATTAACAGACATAGGAATTATGTCATTAGTGTTCTAATGAGGAGGAGGTTAAATACAAGGAAAATATCATTTATAAGACATCTGAAGATATTTGAAAATTGTTATACAAAAAACCTCTCAATTGTAAAACAACAGGTAAGTTTTATTTGTTTTTGTTTTCTACATTATATAATGGCTGAAAATAAAAGATTTGATGAAAGACTCATGAAAAAAAAATAGATTTTACTATTAATACTGTTGAATTATTCTTGCGCTAGTGGAATCGCGTAGTTGATTAATGAGATATTCGTGGATAAGGAATTCGGGAAAATTGCCATCACAACCCTCGATGTTATCAAACCGAGAAAAGAGGAAGTGCAATGACAGAGTTGCGGTTTACATATCCTCTATCATAGACTACGTAGCAAGGGGCGACATTACCATAAGTAAACATTTTCAAAAAATACTTTATGGAACAATTAATATATTACAGTAAGTATATATTTATATGATATATAAGTAAGCACTTGTTGTAATGAATTGATTGTTACAGTAAGTGACAATTAATTAATAAGATAAAATAAAGATTATAATAATTTTCGCACTGTTTTTATACTGTTTATTTCTTCAGTGGAAAGTTTCTTTCACCTAAATATTTATGAAATTGGATTCATGAAAAATGTGTAATTAAATATATTAAATATAATATATAATTAAATATAATATCATTGGAATAAAGGTAAACCTTGAACTACGATTGGAACAGACACTTATAGATATATTTAAGTGGACATAGTATTTCTATTAAACTACAACCAATTTTATTTTTCCACTACATAAATATATTTTAAACAGATGTAAGAAAAACAAGTTCTGTTTGTATTGTTTATTACTTGTTATCTAGTCGTATGTATATTATAACCATTCTTGATATTTCTTATTGGTATGTGTAATATTGAAAACAAAATTGAGACTAAATACCTACGTATTACTTAGCAATGTGAAGTAAATATATCAATCCGTTTACGAGCTAGGCGTGTGACAGACGGATGCTTGTACAGACACGGGCGAATAGTATCTTCACGGCAATAAGGCTATGTACAGACCGTTGATAATCGAATAACCATATGTTTACTTAAACGGTATTAGGAATGGATTTTTTAATTTTGTGCATGCTTTTTGTGTCGAAATGTGTATAGTGAATACTATCGTTTGTTGTTCTAAATGTATCGGTGTCTGTTCCGACTGATTGTATGATGTTTAAATTAAAACCCGATTTCTTTGATAGAAATTGACGGATTAGTTAATATAAATAAAAGAATTAAAAATATCTTGTGTCCTTGTAGATATTTATTCTAAACATTCGATAAAACGTTTAATTGTTGCAGAAAATATGCATAAATGAAACACTTAAAAACTTTAAAACTGTAAATGCCAATGAATACATGCAAAAGAATACTCAATCAGTCCGCAGCGTTTGTAGATTTCGTTCTCTTGAATATTCATGAACAACTCGAACGTTGAACGAATTACCTTTCTAGGGCCCTAATTGCTTTGTACTTAAATACGAAACGTTCAGCCTCAGGGTTGATTTGCATCATTTGACTTTACACTTTTAAATATTAAACTGTTATAATATATATATATATATATATATATATATATATATATATATATATATATATATATATACACATTACTTTCTAGTTTGTCATACTAATGTGATTCAGGTCACTGCTATTATTAAAGCATGATAAATATCTGCCCACACTCTGAAACGAATCCATGTTCTGAATCAGCTCCAATCGATTCGAGATCAGTAAACCTTCATATTCTGTCCACAGAAATGTTAAATGTTCATTCTGTGTTCCGTAGAATTGAATTTAGGTTATTCTCAAGAATCTACGCTAAAACAAATTTAGATAGATTTTTTGGATAAATATGAGGTAGACTCTAGGGTAGCTCTAGGGGATGAGACCTTTTTAGTACCTTTTATATTTTAGGGTTAGCTTACAAAATACCGTCTGTTCATCCGTCTGTCTCAGTCTCAAAATTTCTACATTTTAGATCTATGTAGATAAAATTTTACAAGTAGATGTTTTATACGGTGATCTCAATTAATAGGTAGCAAAATTAGCAAAATTTAAAAAAAATTGCTTAAATTACCTCTCCATACATGTAAACCAGGACCGATTTTTCGTAGATTCCATTGAGTGAAATATCATTGTGTTCAAAATATTAAGTTTCAAAACTATCTGCAAGATTTGTCCTTACCCCTAATTTTTCAATCACGGGTTTGAAAAATCGGAATCAAATTCTAGACACTACTAACATTTAAATAGAATTTTCGATTTTAGTTATCTTATATTAATTATTTCAAGAGATATTAAACGATTTTTAACATAACCTTCACGTAACTGGAACTAGCAAACTCTCGAGTTGAAGTTGAAACTGGAAAAGCATTTATAACCAATTTTAGGCGAGAATAGTCTTAATAATAATGTCTCAAACGACACACGACGTGTTCTAATTAAAAAAAGAGTTATTTGATAATGCAAATAAATAATCTACATTAGTTAATATCGGCTTGTTTACTACGCGGGTATTCTTAAACACGCGGGATTAAGAATTTTAAGTAGTGGGCATAGGAGACATGTCGTCTCGTTGGAAAAATTATGTCTGTAGAGATACCAATATTTCAATTACTATTATATAGTGGTGAACATTTTTCTTCAGTTTTTGATTACATACCGAGAGTTTGCTATTTGTAACGTGGTAAATATTTTAGAAGAATCATAATCCTTCCCATAATTGGTGATTTAGTACAATTTAATTGTCAGAATTATATTAGAAACTGTAATAACAATTTATAAAATCCTGGAGTGTTTTATTTTCTGTACGACACACGAAAAATAATATCTAAAAATAAATGTATTAGTTTTGAACTGGGGAAATAGAGAATCGGTGTGGAAAAGATGAATAGCTACATGAGACGTAATGCACGATAGTATCCGAGAACTCTCCGGGGTTCTGAAGCACGCAGAGGATCATCAGCATTGGATGGAGAGAGAGAATCATCAGCTAAGTTTGGTCCGGTACGTACATACTTTGCAATGAAGGGGCAGTTTATAACGTAATTGCTACTTAGGCGAGTTGTTATGATCCATTGCCTTTATTGATACTGTTAACGATATCTCTTTACGAATTTTTTGTTTTTTGCTTATATTTTGAGGCCACACTTGAGTGGCATGATACATAAGGAAGCTAAGAGCGTTTGTGAGGAAGTAAGTGGTGAACTACGAATAATACAAATAAACCATGTGGTGTCGATGACAATGCAGATAAGGATATGACATAAGATATACACAGCAGCGGGTAATCGTGGAATTTTTCGGAAAGCATATTCGGTATAAACTCCGACAATCTCAAAATATATTGGTCAAAAAAAGTATGAGAATCGTCAATGGCCATTGGATTGTCGTTGGCTAAAACGATTAGATTAATTTTTAAAACGAAATTTAAACCTTTTTTATTTGTTTATATTTTGTTAACGGAAGGCACTCGTTACTATTGCAAAAAAAATATGTTGATGCGAGTTGAACATACACTGCGAGAATTTCATACATATTTAGGCACACATTTTAGGGTGCGTAGTATTTCTATAAATCTGTTTATAAATATTAATATTATTCCTCGCCATGTAAATATATTGCCTAGCATACCTTTCACAAGCGTGAAAATATTGTGAATTTCCCTAAAAACAATGAAATTTAAAATTATTGCTGTGCTTTTCTGATAATTTTTGGATAAACTCTAGTAACTTCTTTTCTGCTTCGTGTTGTTCATCTTTATAGGCAATTCTTCAGAAGGAAATGGGGAAACTGCATATATTGCCTCTTAATTTCAGATTCGATTGGTATATCCAGCTGTTGTCACCAGTGGTGATGTCGAATAAAGCATTTGAATAATATCCGTCAATCTTTTTTAATATTTTGCAATACCAATCAAAGTGATGATGTTTTGGGCTTCTGCTGAAAATTGGGGTATTGACCCTAACCCAAAGCTTCCTGTCGTCTAAATATTCATGTAAAATTTTCTGTTCTTAATTCATACCAATGTCTAAACTCGTCCCTCAATAGAAAACGATCGTAACCTTGTTGTTGATTGAAAGTCATAAAAAATTCCTCGAACGAAAAGTTTCGCATATTAAATTCATCTTGAAATTATACATACAATTTTCAAATTGCCGCGAATTTGTAATTAAAAATTCAACCAAAGTACCATAATCGATTACCAAAAAGATCAATCTGGGAAATTGCATAAATTGTTACTACCATTATTGAAAATGGCCAGTTCAAAAAGCTTTCGGTACGAACTTCATGTAACTTAACATAAAGAGGCTTTTTAGACGGGGTACTTATATCCGAAAGAATTTTAGAATGATGCGTCAATTAACCGCTGCTTCGATTAGTTACTGATAAGTTTTCCAACGCCCCCATGGTTACACGCGCATGCAAGAGTATATGAGAGTGTTCTGGAGAAATAAGAAAACTATCCGGCGTTCATCCAGTCTCCAATAAACGGTAAGAAAATTATTATCGCAAAAAATAATAAATTTCATATTCACATTATTATTAAATCCTATTACGTTCGCCATCCAGCGAACGTAAACAGAATAAGTCCTTGTGGGCCCCTATTTATAGGGCGGATCGCTGATGATAGAGAATGAAAGTGACTATAAATAACATACGGAGGGCAACGTGCCTGGCTTGCTATTATTAGCGGGGCAAGTTCAGGTGCGCTCTCAGTCAGTGAGGAGCGCTAATTGCTAGTTAGCTATTCAACAACGAGAGTTTTATTAATACGAATTAAACGTAGCTAGTGTGCTTCGTGTTTATTTATTTAGATTTGTATCGTTTAGCGAAGCGTTTTATTAAACATTGTGATATTTGTCTGTATGTCTATGAATACAATGGTACTATCCTTATGTCGTGAATTGCGATGACGCAGCAAATGAAATTATTGTATCTAGGACACTTCATTGAAATTATATATTTTTTCTGATTGCGACCATATGAAGTGCTGTATTTTTATATTGAAATGACAACGTTTCTCTCCCCCTAAAACTTCGCTGACGTTTTTCACGGAAAATTATCATCATACTAAAATGCTTAAAAATATATCTATGTTAAGCAACCAATAACGGAAAATTAAACGTGTAGTCTTATATCATCCTCTACCGAAAAGAGGACTTCCAATCGATAGAAACGTGTCTCCACTACCCATAATCATGATAATGGGTAATGTTTAGAGTGGAAGCATATTGCTATCGATTGGAAGACGATTTTACGACTAAATTGTAGGCAAGTAGTCCTACGAGCTGTAGATCTCACTACCGGTCTGTCTATGAAGTCACAAAGGAAACGAAAGAAAGAGAGTTTATTAAAATATGTTTTGGCCGCATATTTGAATATTCGAAACTGTCGCATTTCACTTTCCTTTTAACTAAAAAAATTCAGGTATTTATTAATTTCAGGGTACGGGTCTCAAAAGGGAAAAACGGAACCCTTAGAAGACCAGACTTATCACGTGTGCGTCACTCTGGGTCGTTTGTCACAGCTCTTTTTCTCAGAAGACGTCTGACATTTTTCTTCCATAATTTTGAGTATCTTATTTTCAGAGATATTCTGCAAAACGTGTAAAAAAATACTTCCTCCCACTCCCTATTTCCAAAAGTATTAAACCTGAAGTTATGGAAATAACAGGGTTTCTAGAATCTTACTTAAAATTTAACTAAATACTATAATTAATATTATAAATTTAACTAATAATAAATAATAAAATTAAACTTAATAACTTTTTTGTCGCCTTTTGAAAGTGGCTTAGCGCTTAAACCATTCAGCTGATCTCATTCAAATGATTTTTTTAATATAACTAGAAAAGGCGGTTCCTATATTATAATGAGACTGGATTTTTTTTCTAATTTTCCTCATAGCTCCAAAAACTGAAAATGTGACTTATTTTGCTATTACGACCTTAATATTTTTATAACGTATATGGCTGACTTATTGCTATGGGATTGTACTTTTTTCGCTCCAATCAAACTGGAGAAAAAGTAAACTATCAATTATGTGGTGAATTGATAGCGATTATTGGGTACAAACTATAAAAAGGTCGTGAAATAAAAAAAAGAATACATAATTAAACCTAAATTTTATATGTCGGAAGTGTTAAAAAAACAATATAGAAATTAAAGTGAAGAGATGTATAATTTCTTCAGAAAACTTTCATTACGGTTATTATTGGTGAATTTCTGATGTGGAAGTCCAGTTTATTCGGTAACTTGACAGCGTAGACAGAGAACAAATTCTAATAGAAAGAAGTAATATGGAGTGAACCTTAGGAGTACGGAAATAGTTTTGAAAACGTAGAGCTAAGCCTTGGGCAGATAGCTGTAAAGCTGAAGATGAGTGATGTAATACCAACTACGATACTCTTTTATCTCCACATAATTGAGTGGCGTACTATATTCAGGAATGTTCTAAAATCGGAAATATAAAAAATATAACGATTTTTAAAGTTGGCAGGTTTGTTCAAGGGAGCTAATAAAGAGTATTTCGAACGAGCTAATAAAAAGTCAAAATCCACATAGTAAAATGCAATACTGAATTCGAAAAAACTGTGAATTGGAAGTGAAACGTTATTTATTGCATAGTGTAAATCGTCAGTAATTTTCGGTATAGTAGCAGAAGTGCTGTGACATATTATAAAATCGCATTGAAAAGAATTGAAGCGATGTTCCGAAAGATGCGCTCAAATACTTTAGATAAAAATAGTTAAATGAAAAAAATCTACATTGGGCAAAAGTTACGAGAATTGTTCCGAGTATTTCGTTCAAACTTCGTAGATAAATATTTAGCTATAAAATCTGCAGCGAACTGTAGCAATTTTAAGTTATTCTAGTTCGTGTATAGTTTTGTGGACATAAGAAATCGAGCGTGAAAATATAATTTTCATATTTTCTTTAATTCTGGTTGCTATTCAAGCTTACGTATAAACGATTTAAAGTAGAAGAAAAAAGAAATTTATGTCAAAAATTTCAGTTCAATACATATTAGGCCCAATATTTGTCAAAAATTGCATTTAAAAAATTTTAGTTTTGCCTCACGTGCAACACAAATCCTTTCAAAAACTCTATAATGTTACAAATACGACAAATTTACACTTGGAAAAACATACTTGCACTAAATACAAGTACACTACCAGCAGTTAAAGGCTACGAACGTTCTTTCGTGCCGATAAGACGTTATGCAAAGAAAACCGGCTGCGAGGAACCGATGGAGCATTGCAAGGTGGTAAACCGCAAAAAATTTGCCGAACAGTGTAAAGAGAAGAAGGCTCATGTGGTTAAGTTCTTGAAGCGAGTTGTGAAGTTAACCGAGGTCGAAGGAGGAACCAACTTCAATGGTAAATATCGCGTGCCATAGTTCAAGGTTTAATAAAACTTCAACCGTTGTTGAATGAAGCCATTACTTCATTCATGAAAATGTTGCCTATTATTTGCATATAAATGACCCATTTAATTTTATTCTTAAATTTCATACTCACCATCAAAGCAGAGCTTAACCTTATAAGGTTCAGTCACATAAATTAGTGAATAAGCTAATAATTTTCCCCGCACTGTGATTTCATCCAAGAGTTTGTAGGTGTATATTAAGGCTGGGAGTTTCAGTGAGGTAAATTTCTGTATTGCACACTACGTAAAAATTGAAAGTTTCTCAGGGTTTTATAGCTGATGATCTTCTATTCAGCGACACGAGTACAGAGATCTGTTTTGATTTAATTAAATTTGTATCACATAGCTTTACAATTTGAATCATAATTTTACATGTGAATTTGGTTTAAATTATTTTAATGAACTTCAACCCACTCTACTTTGTGCTTTTCATGGTATATATGTATAAGAATAAACAATACAGTTTGAGACCTGCAAATGACTCAGTGAAATAAAGTCACTTTTAAGAGGCCAATATACCCAAATTGAACATTTTCGATTTGATTTTCGATTCAAAAGTAGGACTATATACAAAATGGGATCGAATGACTAAAAACGTGATTGATAGAACTTTCCTCGATAAAATTTATTGCTGAAAATACTCTGTTTTCAAAATATATTTAGTCGTTTTGACGTCATTTATACCCATATCACTGGAATCTACACTAAAATAAAGACTTTAATAATATGTAATGACTGGACAAAAGATTTTTCAAAATATGAATTGGTAATCGAAATATTGAGAAAAACGTATTTTCCATACTTATGCTCCTAATATTACCTCCACAACCTTTGGGCGAGCGGTCTCATGACATCTCGGTGACTCGCTCGCAGGCATTTGAAGGGTGAGGTTGTGTCGCAGCGCATAGCACTAAAACATCGTAAAAATTCGCTGAATTTCTTTATCAGCGAAAAATAAAGCGAATAATTCGATTAGATACAGTCAACTCAAAAATACGCGCGTAAAACATAAAATATTCTTTAGTACTCTATGCTTATATTTAATAATCAGCCAGGACGTAAATAAATTTAAAACTAATCGTATAGTTATATAATATTACACAATGTCAGCAAAACGAGCAGACAATGGCTATATATTGCATAAAACAAAATGTTGTGTTTTGTTTTTTAAATCACATGTAACAAAAGTACTATATGTTGCATAAATCTTCACTTATAGAAAATTTGATTGTGATTTAACTGATAATTACAAATAGCTTGGTGAATTTGAATTTTTTTTACCAAAATGAATTAATTTCATATATTCATTGATTATTGAAATGACAATTATTTGGTTTAGTCAAAATGTTTTGATGCTATGTTGATGTTTTATTATAAAACTTGGATCTTTATTTTATATATAAAAATAAATAAACATTGGTTATTTTGGACAAACAATAATAAAAAATGAAATAAACACACATACAAGTAAGTTACAGATCAAATATCATATCCATTTTTTGGCATTACTGCAGTTGAAAACACGATTAACTAACACGTTATGTTTATTTAATTAATTGAATTGACACTAAAAAGACAATCATTTTCATTTAGTAAGTTGCAATGCCGATTTTGTATGCGTGCTCTCGTTTAGTTTTATTGTTATATATCAATAGAGATTAATTTGATATATTAAATCTTGCTGCTGATTTATCTATGCACGCTGCAGGTTAGTTTAATCGATAATATATTAATTTCTCTTATTAAATTGCTTTGCTGACATTGTTAAGCACGCTATTTTATAGTTTTATCAATCACAATAGATTTAATTTATAAAAGTGCGTTGTTGATTTCTTTAAGCTCGCTACCGTTCACTTCAAAAAGTACATACTTATTCCATCAATTGAAATATACCGCTGATTTTTTTTAAGCGATATCTTTTAATTTTATCAAATGTATATTAGTTTAATTAATTGAGTTTAGTCGTTTTTTAAGTTTTTAAGTTAAAATGTGGCCTCAATTTGTATTAGCTGAATTTTTTTTCTAAATAATTAAAAAAAAATCAGTTGTTTGCCTTTTTTAAATACAGATGTATATAAACACGGATGTTAATTAATCGGCTTGATCATCAAATATTAATTTTGTGTTTGTCTTTTAGCTTTGATAAATTTTTCATAAGAAATTGAACTTTCTTTTATGAGAAAACGCCTAAAAAGAAGAAAAGTAAATCGTTCCAAAAAGTTTCGAAAAAAGTTCGATCTAGCAAAAATCGATATTTGAACATTATAAGACTATATAATACATTATAAGACTATCATGCAAGATAAAGGTTCGAAATTAATTTTTTAAATTACTTTACGCTAATAACAATGCTTCGTATGTTTTTAACGTTCAAAATCAAGTCATTTTCATTTTGTGTCTGATCAAATTTCTATTTTTGTTTTATCGAACTTTTCGCGAAAATTTTGATAGCGATATTTTTTTGTCCAGGAAGGGGTGGGGTGTTCATGGTTTAGAATTCCTGGGGACCTGCCATAATGGAACATACCTTTACACAGTATCTCAAGGGTGATGCGAAAATATATATATATATATATATATATATATATATATATATATATATATATATATTTGTATATATGACGTCTGAGTCTGAAAGCGAAAATATTTGACACACAAACACGACTTCTTTACGATTTTCTTTTACGTATAAATAGACATAAATGTATTTATTAACATCAGTGCCATCTTATTAGTTAACATGTATATACATGATTGTAAATAAATAAAACAAATTATTCAAATATGTAAAGAAATAACTTACTAAACATACACATACCTATGATAAAAGGTAAAATGAATTTCATTAGATTTTTTCATTTTAATGCAATTTTCCGCTTTAATAGATCCAAGAAAAGCCATAACTTAATTTTGACTAAATTATTGTGCTAAGAATTTGAATTGAAATTTAAACTAAAACTAAAATTATTATTTGGCGAATAACAATTATAAATTTTAATTTGACTTAACAGACATAGTTATGTGATATACCTCATTAGGAAACGAGGTTCCTAACAAAGAGGTTTTAAAAAAGTGCCTTTTTATCACCAAAACCCAATAAAATATTTTTTTCTAACATCAAAGCCAAAATGATTAAATAGTCTTCCATACTGATAGTAGTTTTCATTTATTATGCAATTTCCTGATTTTACAAACATTTTGCAAAAAGTGGTCATTATTAGGCGGTTGTACCCTATTTCAAATAATATTCGATATGCAAGCACCACGAATAATATTCGATATGCGAGCAACATGTTAATCTTCTTATATTTCTATTCATAACATATTGACGATACAATAAAGGCGTTTTATTCCATATATGATTGTAAATAAATAAAATTATGAATCAAATGTGCAAAGCAGAAAATCACTAAATATAGATGTACCAAGAGGTACGTCTATATTTAGTGAGCTTCTACTTTGGATAGCTTTTAAATTACTTTACATAGTGATAATTTTGTTTCAAAACTCCTTTTCGCAACGCACTCTCATAAACGTCGTGCAATACGTTCATGTGCGTCATTTAGATAATTACGAATTACAGTCCTATATAACTTTATGAAACAGACTATACCCGACTGTTTCAAAAAGTTATACGAACTCGAGGTAGCTACGCCTTCTTTGATATTTGACCTGGCGTATACCGGCCTCTTAATATGACATATCAAAGTAGTAAACGTACTGTCCAAATTGTAGCGGAAAAACAGTTTACCCTCCTCAACGCTTTAATAATATGATAATCTTGGCAGTTATTTCTAGCAAGGTGATGGAATAATCTGGTAGATAAATTATTCTATTGATCTAATATTAAAAACAGTCTTTTTAAATAATAATAAAAAAAATAATATGTGCTCAAATAATTATTAATAAAAAAGACTAAAATTGAATATAAGGCTTTCAGGAGATTTGAAGTAAAACAGGACGTGAACGGTTTTTTTCAGACGACTTTTGAAATGGTGTATTGCAAAAAGTGTTGTTAACATATAAATAAAAAGACGTACGCAATTATTTCATGGGATATTTGATACTTTTAACAATTCCAATAATTTTCCCAATCGCAGCTCCATACAAAGAATTAGATTGTCGCAATCTTGAAAGTGTGGAGCAGACTTCACCCTGTATTCAAACATGCCAGGGGCACCGTCAAGTTCCATTGCCACCGGATCCCTGTTCCAAACTAGTGAAGCACCGCCCCTACTGCCCGCCCGACCCTCGGCCCGGTATTAATTTATCTATCCTTGGCGCCGAGACCAGAACGGGCCAGTTCTTGTGCCTGATGTTGAAACAGAATCCTTACTTCAAAAAGTACGTGGAAGATAACCTAATATTTTTTCATAACTTTTTTTTAATACTAAGTCGCACGTCGCTGTATCGATTGATATGACGTTTCGCAAAAGCCGTACTCTGAACTGTAAGAATATATGGTCTGAAAGAATATTTTTTCAGTATTGGATATAAAAATTAATCGGAATTTCGTTGCCATAGGAGACTGCTGCTTTCTAGCACTTAAATTTGTAAAGTTATGAAAATTTTAGCCACTTATTTTTATTCATTACAATATAAACCTTCAAATCTCATATTTTTTGAACTAGGAAAGTCATGTTATGCTGACTCAGCAATTTAGTATTTCTGAGATGAATAAATGATGTTTATTTATGATTATCGCCAGGTAAAAAAATTCATAGACATTTTATGCCAGTTGATATTTGACATGGAAATTGATATGTAAATCTAATAGCACGACATTTTTTTTATGAATTTTCCCTGTTGTATTTAGTATTGTAAATTAAAAACTATTTGAACGAATTTGAATGAATATCAATTAAAATTGATTGACTGATTATGACAATTAACCTAAAACTACTATAATAGATCACTAATGTATGAATCTCGTTGTTTGCTACGTTTAGTATGGTAAAATAAACAAAGGATAGAAAGAATTTCCTTTTAAACGTTATTTTTTAATTTCTAAATATCCCTGTAAATATAATATGAGAATGTTGACGTCCCTATAAAATTTTGGAGCAATTTTCATCAGTTTTCCTTGTATCCTGACACTGTCGCTGTGATACTGTAGTATTAATAATACTGGCATTTGCATCGCCGATTACGTAGTAAGTTAACCTTTTATAGCTATACTTCAAAAGTGTGTATTATCGTTAAGCTCTCTATCTTAGAAATTTCAGTCTCTTTTTCAGCCAGATTTCCAATCGATACTCGGAATCGGCTTCAAATTCCTCGTTATTCAAAACTATATTCACAGAACAGCAAATGTTATATTCATTTCCCTCAGCTGATACCGTTAAAGTTTTTATTTTAATATTTTACTATAACGGTCTATTAGTTAAAGGCCGTATAATATTTACTATCAGAGTTATTAAGGTGTTACGTAATAATTTTCGGTATCTTGTTATTACCGATTAATTAACACGTCGGTATAATGCTAATATCGTACTATTTTGTAAATTATTATTTGCTTTATATGAATTCATATACATGTCCTTATATAAGTAATTAATATAAGCATATAATATAAAAATATATATAGATGCTTAAAAAGACATGTGAGAACCAGTACATCAGTGGTGGCTACCAAGGCTCATTTGATAGATGACTCGATTTTTTGACGGCTAACGCCGCATTCCGAAGTGTTTTTTTTACATTGCGTTTCAACGTTTCACCGTTTCGTGCTAAACAGTGTATTCAGTTTGCCAGTCTGAGTGATCGATGGCTATCTTAGGAAATGTAAAACGCCCAGTAATTAACCTAATTTTTGCCCGTACTAATTTGTGTCACTTCAAAACGGCTACTGCACAACGCATGATTATTACAATATCCAAACATAAAATAACTCACATTCATGGCTAATTAACGTATTAGTTTACAACTTGTAATTAAGGTAAGAATAAGAAGAATATAAATAAAGTTAGTATCGCAAATTTTAGTATTATTATAGGCGAGTAGGAAAACAAGATTAAACACAACTTTGATGCCTTTACCACAATGTAGATACTCGTGTTTTTTATACACGCAAAACTTTTTAAAAGTTAAAAATGCCCCCCGGAGGTAATTTTACTGCCGGAAAATTATGATTTGTTGTAGTGACTTATCATTGTGTCTTTGTAGCGGTGTAGCGAGAGAAAATTAGTACTTCTCTCTCTCTCTCTTTCTCTCTCTCTCTCTCTCTATATATATATATATATATATATATATATATATATATATATATATATAAGTATATATGTATATATATTTATGGATCGATGTTAAATAAATCCTCATATACTAAATGGTGTTCTTAACTGTACACCAAAAATCAATTAAAAAATTTATTAGTTTAGTCACAGGAATATTTTTATGTGATTTCTAACTTTAAAAACCAGTTAGTGGAAAAAAGTTTTAGTTAAAAGCTAGTTTTACTTCATTGGACTATGATTATGATGTTGGTAGCAATGAATAATTCAACATTGTTAAACTGTCAAAAATATAGCCATGAATTATAGCTATTATAGTTATGCAAATAAAATTAATTTAAGTACCATGTTACCATACACTGAACCTCAATACATTGGTGCTTATAAATGATAGTATCAGGCTTTTTCGGCCACTTCAGTCCATTATTCCTTCGAATATAATTTTTTTAGAACATTTAAAATACTAAAATAAATATTACAGGCTGAAGCTGTTTGACTGTAAATGCAAGGCGCCGTATGCTCAGGACGTCTGCACTATTCAGTCAGATCTGTCTATGATCAATACTAATTGCACCGTCGAAGCATACGTGAGCACAGACTTTGAATTGGACAGATCTCTTCAGGTTACCCATTTTTTCTTTATCTTAGTAATACTCGATTCGCTGCCTAATTTAAATGGTAATTTGAATATAGCTATATATTTTAATTTTATGCAAATAAAATGCATTTCGTAGACTTGTATCGGTAAACGAATCGATTAAAAGATCCCACTCCGATAATACTAATGTTATAATCTCATAATTATTATTATGTATCATTGCAGGTTAAACATCGTAAAGGTTTTACCATAACACCCTCCATGTGTCATGATTTTTCGTAAATTATAGAAAAAAATATGTCTCGGGATCAATAAAGTGGGGATGTTGGTTCTCAAGCATTAGATTCCTTTAATATAAAAAACTGTGAATATATATCCCACGTTTATTAAGCAGACTAACATACTGCCAGTAAATTCTAAATCGAAACAAACTTTGTTCATGGGTCTTCCACTTTTATCTTCGATGTAACTAAGGTGTTTTATAATTTTTTCTCCATTTTAAGGAAAAGTGATAATATGTGTAAACATAATGGCTTATGTCCCTATGACATAAACCATCTTATTTACAAATCATCTATGTCGGTAAGCGCAAACTGTCACAAATTCAGTATATTTATCCTGTTGGCAACATCACAAAACGCAGGCAGCCTTGCTCGTTTCCTACCTCCATTCCACTATGCCAATAATAATTCACGTTACCATTCTACGAATATATGCATCATTATGTTATATATTACACCCTGTTGACCTTGTAAGTATATGATAGGAGGGTGTGGCAATGAAAAATATAGTTTTATGTCGAATTTCATACCGCGCCCTCACCGCCGCCGAGGGGCAGCGCAGACCGTATTGACCGCTTCGCTCGTTGCTATTGCTTCCCCATTACACCTTTATTGTACACTTCTGTATATATATATATATATATATATATATATATATATATATATGCATACATATATATATACACTTTTACTGGTATTGTTATTTGACTGCCCGTGATTACTTATTGAAATGCAAGCAAATAATGAAGTTTATTTCAGTATGTTTTTATGAATAACCCTAAAATTGACTTTAAATTCGACTCGCTCGCGTGAAGTAGTAGTCTTTCAATTGTGTTTATGTATTAAAGGGTATCGCGTATTTGTGTATGAAAGGTAGCGTTGCGTCATTGGGCAATGTTAATTGAACTAGTTTCTTTGTATCTATCAACAACTGCATTTCATTTACCAAATAATTTTCACTACTACCAAAAACCCAAAAATGCAACTGAAAATTATATTGGGTTAGTAGTTGGTGCAAGTTTAGTAATTCCTTAGTGAAACCTTTAATTTAAAAAAAATTAGTTTTGGGAAGATTTCCTCTATTATATTATATTATGTTTGAAGCAAAGATAACCTTGATTGGCTTTGATTAAAACGAATCATATATTTTCGATGTATATATATATATATTCAGTTTAAGATAAAGCTGTCACCAAACTGTACTAAGGTCCCTGAAAATTTTGCCAACACAATCCATTCTGTCAACCACTTGTAGGAGACGTCATCTTCGAAACTTTTCGTCTTGTGCCTTTCTGCACGAGAGTCAATTTCATACTCTGTCCCTGTATTCGAACTGACGTGGTGGTGTTACTCTACAAACACATATTATACTGGTATTATATTTCAACAGCCCAGTGATTTTCATAGTAACGAAGTGAAGTTCATATTTTTCTTCAGGCGTCGTATACAGTCATTTTGAAACTTATTTTTTGAAAATGGCCGAATTTTAATCAATACTGCCGTTTATCAATATTGGGTATTAATTTGCGGTAAAACAAATCGACAGGAACAACAAGTAAAGAACAATTTGGGGTTGGGTAACGATTTATTTAAGATATACTGATTGTATATATGTAATAATTTTTATTTTTCTATTTAACGGTAAATATTAAATTAAATGATTTTTATTTTTTAAATTTATAATATATATAGGTATATATAGGCTTTGTGAAAATTATAATTACTATATTATAAACTTATTTATTAATTTAACTTTTTTTTTTATTTTGGCAAGGGTTTTGTGAACAAATATAAAAGTTACTACTTATTCAAAAGAATTGTTTTTCATGATATATAGGCAGACACATAAAATTGTATGTTTGCCTACATTATGACAATCGAATAAATATGAAATCTCGTCTCCTCGAAGAAAATATTAATTTAGGTAAATTATTTATAAAAAAATGCCATAAATTTTCAATCAATTTAACAGAATATATACTATTAAGTAAGAAACAAATAAAGAAATAAATTTTCACATTAATGTAACTATTACACAATTTTGCTGGCATATTATGCGTACAGCAGATAAAAAGGATTTAGCGCATTCGGAAGCTATTCGGAGCTACGCATCGATACCGTAATAAAATCTGCTTTACGTCACGTCTACGAGTTGGTTAAGTTAACTATTATCGCGGCTACGTCCTCGGGGAGGTTGATGAAAGCAAGCCCCGCCGTGAGGTGAATGAAACACGTATACCATGCAACGTTTTGGTCATAAATGTATTTAACGTGCGTGCGCCACGTAGAAATTGAAATCTTCATTGACGATTGTATATTTAGTTTTTTTGTTTGATATTAATAGCTTTTAATGAATAATGATAAAATTCATAAAACTTCTTATTAATTGTAAAAAGGTTGAAAACAATTTATTAATTTTTAAAAATTGATTCTGGTTGCTTCAGTCCTTTCCGAGTTTATCGTGTGTCTAAATACGTTATAGTGATGTCAAAGAGACAGATGTTGCGTAATTTATGTATACATAAACAATAAGGACATTGTATATGCGGACATTATCGTTACGTAGATGCAGATAATTGTTCATGAAACGAAGAATCGTGAGATGAAAGAGGGTTCGCGAAATGGATGCTGTTGTCGGTGGTAAAAGGAAACGAGGAAAGATAATATGATTCTTTAGAAACTGTTATTGTCTTTGGATTTCGTGCGGTTCGTTGTCGATGCGGAGTGGAGTTGGTGTTAATGTATCTATTCACAGTGACTCAATTGTGTTTCCTATCTCTCTGTAAAGGCTATCTCTACTTTAGTGCGATAAAACGAAAAATAGCATACCCTAAAGCATGATTCTGATGTACTAATCTCGCTTAATTCATTTCGACATAATTTGTTTTTTGTGTGTTTGTTTTTTTACTTTATTTTCAGTGTCCTTTTACTAAATTTTTTAAATGTCATTCAACTTCTGAACCTTTAGTTTTCGATAAGAATATGACAAAGTTACATCTGTCAGATTGTTTATTGTTTTGTTACCAGAATAATGAAAAAGGAACATTTATACAGTTGTCCCATAAGGAGTGGACCGACGAAATGTCGGTGATAGAGGGGTTTATTACATATACGAAACAATACATTGTATTATCCTAGGCCCAATAGTTTTAAAGATGTGATTTTAAATTTTGTTATTGTGCATGAAAAAAGATGGGATCTTATACATATATATATATATATATATATATATATATATATATATATATATATATATATATATAAATATATATATATGTATATATATATATTTATTTATATATATATATATGTATATATATATATATATATATATATATATATATATATATATATATATATATATATATATATATGTTTTCTTAAGACCATGGTTAAGGACCCATATTAGAATTTAGGCCACTTTTGTCTTTAGACCAAAGTGACCTAAATTCTATCTTTTCACTTCTGTCAAAAATTTCATGAAGGACTTGAAATTCAATTTTTGATCCTTATATTTACTATATTTTACGCGTGCCTAAAATTGATGGATAGACATTGCCAAGACTATTAATGCGATATAGCTTAAAATTCATATTAAGGTATAAGTTACGTGTATTCCGTTTAAAGGTACTTTAAAATGCACGCATTATTACCAAAGAAAATCCCCACTACATTTACCAAAAAAAAAGCCAGACAAATCGCATAAGTATGAAAAATATTTAATGTCATCTAAATATGATAGAATCATAGTAGTGGTGATGAGATCGTTAACTAATATCGTCATAATTAAAATTAAGGGTCCATAAATAGGGATCTCATTAAAAACATTGCTGTGATGAAATGGACTAAGTTCACTTTAGATCGTTACGTTGACTGAAAAAAGAGTCAAAATGGAAAAAATAATCAAAATAAATGCCAAATTGGAATTTCCAACGGAACAAAGTTTTTAAGATGAAGTAAAACCTTTATTGCAGAAACAAAAACTTGCCAAGTTTAAATATAAAAGTTACATTAAACGCTTAAAATGTTTATGCGTATATTTCACATTTCAGCTTTATTCTAATTTTACGTAAAAAATTATAGAAATTGTAGAAAACATTATAGGACTTGGCGGTTATTTTGATTTCAACTCTTTTTCATATAATATGAGGATCTAAAGAGAAATTGCTCGTTTTTTTCACATTTATGTTTTTGGTGAGATATCACGACTTTTGCTCAGAAGTAATGAAGCACGGAATTCATTCTAATTAATACCACCTATGCTAATGTAACCTTAACAAAATTTAATCCAATATAAATAAACCTAATCCACGCTTACTCTACCAAGTCTAATATAACTCAACCTAACCGAACCTAGTCCAACCTAATCGAGCCTAATCCGATCTAACACAACCTAATCAAACTTAATCCGACCTAACATACTCTTGACCATTTTCTAATTTTTTCTTTCGTATATATTTCAAACCATAGCTACATTCTAAATTACAAGTTTCTAAGTTATCTGGAAATAGATCAGATGCAGGTTCGTCTTTAGCCAAGTGAGACTCCAGGTTCTCCGACAGAAGTATTTTTGAACTACATATTGTCAGCAATAAATTTGATTAATAATCTATTGTTTATACTTTTGAAAAATTGTAAAAATATCTGAAACTGTTTCGGTGATAAATGGACGATTTTTTTAATTTGCTTTTTTCACTATCTATGCACATCAGCGACAAACTACTCAATCTTTCTTGAAACATTGTATTTTTAATTTAATCTCTAAATGTTCTTTCTAAAAATCTTTTTAGAAAGAACATTTACCACTGCAGTTGGCTAACATGGACCATAAAGAAAATCTTTACTGTTGTTTCTACATTTAGAAGCATGTATTCGATTTTGACTAATGTCTTTAGATTATATAGTTCTTAAATACTAGTAGTTTCTTCGTCTTCACTGATCTGAACACTTGTCAGATATTGGGTTAAATGCAAACGTTCCGTCTTTAGTTCTTTTGGGCTAATACCATTATGTTAGATTTCAGCAAATTTTCTGAAACTATGTATGAACTATTCTGAGTTAATTGTCTTGTAAACCGCACCGTTGATTGATTTTTTGTAGCAATTTGATCGTGACATTAGATGCACGTTAATTTTTTCATGTCATTTAGTTATACAGATTCCGCAATTCGACCGCAAAATATCATGGGTCCACTTTTAGTTCCAATTTTTGGAGGTCCTTGTAATCAGTTACTACATCATCTCGGTAAACCATCTGGTTTCAAAAATCAGGGTGTTTAACCACTTTATTTGAAAACAAATATTCTGGCAATAAATAAAATGTTATACGAATTTATATTTGAAAAAAAACATGAAGGAATGAGAAATTTTAACACTTGTAATATCTTATGACGTTCTACAAACGTGGCAATATCTTATTACGTTCTACACGGATATTGCAACTAACCCTATTTTAATTTATTTATATCAACGTAGTTAGTTACGTCTCTATTTTGACGGAAGTAATAAAAATTAGAGAGAAAGGCTAACTTGTTTATATTCACTTATCATTATTAATTACATTTACTTTATATTTATATAAATCATCTGTATCTTTACTAATATCCCACCTGAAGATGTTGTAATACAACGAAACCTAGGTCGTGGTAAAGAACTTAAAGAAAGTAGTAATAACACTATATCACGTAGTTTCATTTAATTGTGATTTATATAAATTTTATTTATCAAAAGAAGTAATAATTTTTATTAATGTATCTTTTAACTTACAAGGTGACGAAATTATATCTTCATGCCAAATATCATCATATGCAAAACTGAGCATTAATTAAATTTCTTTTACACCCATGTCAGTGGAAACTCACATGTCGCCATGTTAAACTCTAACTTTTGACGTATGAAATATCCTGTTAATACTCGGTTTTGATATTTTCGTTTCATTAATTACGAACTGTCAGTTCGCAGCAAAGTTTGCTCAAGGGTGCAAGTGTATACAATGAGGAAGGTTGAGTTATTCAAACAAATAACGCCCTCATGTAACAACGTAAATTGTTTTCACAAATATTCAGCCTTATTCTGATTTCTAATTGACATAACGTAGTTATATGAGAATGTTGATGTGGCAGCTCGCTGATCTTTAAGAATAAATAATTCTATAAGTCAACACAGCAGAAAACGTCGTTTCTTTTTATCCATTTTATTCAATTACATAAAAAGAAATAACTTGCTTTTGTGAAACTAATAAACTGAACCACTAGAATAAAAACAATAGTTATTAGATGTGCCTATTTATGAGTATCTCTTGATACATCAGAAAGTTTTATCAGCAATTGTTGTTTTATAAAAATGAACAACCGAAAGTTTAAATTTTAATATTAAATTTTAACTATATGTTGATATAGACTGGTAAGATAAAAGTTTTTAGAGTAACTTACGAGACAGCTTTTGACTTGAAAAGTCAAAATTAGGTACTTTAGCTTAACATTTTATGTTAATTTAATAATATTTTAACACTTTACGATTCAACGGAGTTTATTATAAAAATGTACCTGATCTATTTTCAATTTATCGTTTAATTTTTCTCATTAAAGTTGATTATCAGATAACTTTTATGAACATTTTGAATAGCATCCTGATATTTTAGTTTAAAATGCATTTATTTGGATTATACCATGAACCAAAGTTTTGAGAATTATTATCTCATATCCTGGGTGACCGAAATCGAAAATGAAAATGTCGATAACAAATTCACATAATAAAATTTCAGAGTGAAATCAACTGAAGAATAAAATTTCGAGTATTTTTTATAATTATTTTTTATTGAGATACGTCGATTGATTAGTGATTTTTTAAATGTTTAATAAGTATAAAATAATTGAATAAAATTACCTTGTGGTTTATAACTTATCTTTGTTGCTTGTAAACTATACCTTCAGTTAAAGTATTGATTGTATAAAATCAGAATAACTAAATAAAATTTATTACTAAGAAAACAACCAATTTAATCTTGTGAAAGGGTCGATCAAAACAAACAGAATTGTTGTCAGCGAGGCAAGATAACTTTTATTAATCTCTTCAGGCCGTCGTTCCTTTCCATTTTAACCTTTTACCGTCGCATATTTTTGCATTAAGTCGACCTTCATGCTTCCAATTTTCAATATCGAGTGTAGACTAGTGATTTCGTCGTTGAATATTCAAGCAAAAAACGTAATTAAAATGCTAAATGAACGTCGCTTTTCTTTTAACTTCCTGTTTTTGTGACGAGATTTTAGGGAAATTTTATTTTGAAGGTTTGAATGGAGGAAATTTTATGCCACCTCTATTGTCCGTTATATCTTTCGACACCAAAAAAATTATAGTCTCAGGCATATAATACACTTATGTACATATTTAAGTGAACGCAAAAAAAGTTAAATAACCAAATTTTTTCTCATTTCGCACTGGCCATTTATACCAGCATATGTAATTTGATAAAAGCAGGATTTCAATTGAATTTTATTTACGACTTTTATTTGTTTTTTTTTGTGTTATTTGTTAATTACTTAATGACGTACAATATTCAATAGCAGTAATACTTTATTTTTGTTGTTTTTCTCACAAATTTGTTATCATTGTATTAAAGGAACAATATTTAATGAATTTAAGTTATAATGCCGGATCTCAGCGTTGCTCAAATGTTGAAAGCCGTAAAATGAAGTTAAAAATGCTGACAATGAAGTAGCTCAAAATTACGAGTTTCCAAGTCTGTGATTTTTACAATGGTAAACGATAGTAGCGACTGTAGACTGGAGAGTATAAAAGATATAAAGGGCAAGGTCACAAAAGAGTAACAGCAGATAGAGACGACAGATTTATTGTTACAGGAAGTTCGACACGTTTCGACAGTTAACACCAAAACCATAAGAAAAAGACTTAAGGCAGCTGGAATAAGAGCATACTTGATCGCATGAGAACCATTACTCACCGAAACTGAATCAAAGAGTAATGACGCTTAGGCAAAGAGTAAATCAAAAGTACTCTTTACTGATAAGTCAATACTCTGTTTTAATATAGGTGATGGAAGGGTTAAAATATGGAGATGACCCGGAGAAAAAAACAATAGGACATTGTTGGAAGAGAGCTTTACGGTGGATGTCCACTAATAGTATTTCTTATGAGCACGAACCAATGTTTTGAGAATTGTACGGAGCTACACATCGTAAAAAACGGGCCTCTGACTGCGGCAAGATACGTAACGGAATTTAGAGCAGATTGTGATGCATTTTGCCCCATACATTGAATATGATTTTCTCTTAATGCTCGATCTCACACTGCAGCTGTCGTTTCGGAGTATCTTATTGATGTCGGAATTGAAGTTTTGGGGTGGCCAGCACGCTCACCAGACCTTCATCCGATGGAACATGTTTGGGACAAGCTGGAAGAAAATATATTAAGCAAAGAAATTCAGTACCAGGTAACTCAAGGAGAGGCCCCTCTATTGAAGAACGGAACCTAATGCTCCAAAGTTTCATTGACGATATAATAAAAAGTATTCCCAGACGGATGCAGATATTTTTACAGCGAGGAAAGGTAACATTAGATACTGTGTCATTGAGAAAAAAATCAGTCTTTAGAACAATATTCGATTTTCACTTTGATAGGTCCAAACTCCTTATAAGTAAGGTATTGAGATTACGGCCTCTATTTTGTTTTTCCGTTAAGTGTAAATTTTGTTTGTGTTCAAAAATGTTCATTTAATTAATTCAATCAATTCTATTATTATTATAAGCTCATACAATACGACTAAATATATTTTTATGTAAATTTGCCCCCTTTTTTGGCGTTCCTCTAAAGATTTTCATGAGCGTATTTATTAAGGCTAACGACACTAACCCAAGCTGCAGAATCTAGCTAATATAGTTTTTAATTCAGTAACCCGCAAAGAATTTCAAATTGTTATTTATTTGCGTGCTCTTGCTTTAATGACTCCAATATTTTAAATAACTGGCAAAGAATACTTACTTGAATAAACCTGAGCAGTAGGTCGTTACGAATTCGATATGTTTTGAGATATAATACTGTAAATAATTTCGAAAGAGTGATATTAGTACATTTGTTATATAATGTTATTATATGTTTACTCAATTTTGCAATAGCGGGATGTGACCCAATACACAATAATTATTTTTAATATTCGGTGTAAATATATGGAATCCGCATCTAATGAGTTATTGTTTCGTAAGGTATGGGGATTTGTTTTAAGTGTATTTATAAAAATCGGGTTCTTTTTTTATGTCTAATTTTAATATTTAATTTACATAGCACATATGTAAAATTTATAGTTAAAAAACTAAAAAATACATTTTGTAACAAAGGGCGATTGAGCGATTTCCATGGTCACCTCTTTTCTCCGTTATCAGATAATTTAGGTTATATGGTACGTAATCAAAGGGCTCTTTGAGACAAGTGAATCTAGCTCAAACTCGATGGGTTTACTTTTAACTTTTGAGAAGTTGCTATGACCAACACTATCATTATATCGCTCGATGGTAATATTATATTGTCATAAGAATAAATATTGTCATTAGAATTGCGTAAGTTTTCAAAGTTTTAAATCAATACGACGGTTAGAAGTGTGTGAAAAGACAGTTTTAAAATTTGCTTACAATGTTTTAAATTTATAGGCTTTAGAGAAATAGGGTTATAAAGCTTGAAAATAAACGTGGTCAAAAAGAAATACGAAAAGTGTTTACTAAAATATAGGAATTTGCTAATTCAATTTGACTTTGCGGCATGTGCAACTGCTATTGATATGGAGATTGAAAACTTCATTTTTTCAGCGGCATGTGCAACTGCTATCGATTGTATCAACTTTATATGCAACTGCCATCGATGGAGATTGAAAATTTCATTTTTTCAGCCGCATATGCAACTGCTATCGATTGTATCAACTTTATATGCAACTGCTATCGATGGAGACTGAAACTGGTTACATGCAACTGCTATCGATGGAGATTGAAAACTTCATTTTTTCAGCGGCATATGCAACTGATATCGATTGTATCAACTTTATATGCAACTGCTATCGATGGGGATTGAAACTGGTTTTATGCAACTGCTATCGATGGAGATTGAAACTTCATTTTTTCAGTGGCTATCGATTGTATCAACTTTATATGCAACTGCTATCGATGGAGATTGAAACTGGTTATATGCAACTGCTATCAAAGGAGATTGAAAACTTCATTTTTTCAACGGCATATGCAACTGCTTATGAGGAGATTGAAAACATACTTTTTTCAGCCACACAAATAATAATGTTTTAATCTTTTACTTCTACATTTAATTTAGCTGGCGAATTATATTTAATAAGACAAAGAAACGTTTTCAATAAAGTAGAAAATAAATGGCGAGACCTGGTGCGTAATCTTAAAGAGCGATTCATAAAGATGTGCAGAACGACTAAGGGTCCTTCAAGTACCGATCTTATGGAGTGAGATTCATAGTCTCTAGTTGTGGTATTAGAACACCTGCTGTTCTTAGCTGTGATCTAATTTAGTAATTTTCTAGCATTTATAGTTATCTGCTGTCTACCCATCTTACTGTTTCGATGGATGGGTTAAGCAGTAGTGCCGTAATAATACGTATACGTTAGAGTTCACGTGATATTTTGTATTTTCATGAAGAATCCATTTTTGTAGGACACAACATAAATGGTAATAAGCCGCTCAACTAATTCTGAACACACCCAACAAGAGTAAAATGAATAAATTTTCACAAACGTCCCTCTTTATCCGCGGGATATTAAAAACAAAGAGCAAAATTGAAGAAGATCGATAACATTTTTACATAATGAACGTAAACTCAAAACGTTAAATATGAAAAAGCAGTGTACGTTTAACGCCGACGTTTGATACGATTAAACTTATCCAATCGCAGACTAACGTCTTCCATAATTGTAGGGTGCGGATTTGGTGATGATATTGGACAGCACTAAAGACTTTTGCCGGGGCGCTGTCCTTTTGAAGAGGTACGCAGAGGCGATAGTGCGCCAGTGTCCACGCGCCGTCGTTGTCGTTGCGGCCGAACCTATCGATATGCTCACAGTCGTCGTTACAGAGGTTACTGCAGACTTCACACACCTTTGGATTTAGTATTTTAAATAATTTTGGAAATATATTGATAATACTACTACTATTTCAAATACAGAGTTCTGTTGAGTTCTTTGAATCATTAAGAAGATTTGCGAATATTTTTCTACGTGGACAAAACTTGTCAACTTAAAACAAAGTTCTCTTTCTTAATTGGAATCTTAAAAAATCTAATTCGTATTATATCTTATAATTATTATTAACACCAGTCTTTCCCTTTCCTTATAAATTTTTCTCTTTGTTGACTAGTTCCGGCGTATCATTTTGGCCAGAGTCACTTGAATCAAAATCGGTTTACCAATTCGAAAAATAAGTAAATGAGCAAATAGACAGATAAACGCACAGAAATAGATGCT
Source organism: Druceiella hillmani (assembly GCA_039881145.1). Classification (NCBI taxonomy): domain Eukaryota; kingdom Metazoa; phylum Arthropoda; class Insecta; order Lepidoptera; family Hepialidae; genus Druceiella; species Druceiella hillmani. The sequence goes on from JAYKKI010000005.1 coordinate 11,716,975, forward strand.
TTTAATACTTTGTTATTGCGATAATTTGGGAATCTTCCCTTTATGAACAAACTCATTACGTCATATTACACGAAGGATGTGCAACATCTCGATTTAATCGAATTAATTTCAAATAGTTGACCACATTTATGAGTTTATTAACTGTCACATCCACGAAATTAAGTTTCACTTATTTTATCTTCACAAACCTCTCCCAGTATCGAGCAAAAAACAGAAATGTATTGAATATTTGTCTCAAACTGCACCATTTATCAACGGTCTAGTCCTAATCAAATAAGTACTTTTAAATTTTATTCTCATTCATGATGTATTTATTAACCATAAGGATGTACAATGGATAGATACGACCAGCTTATTTTTACCAGTATACAACAGCTCAATTAACTTATTGTTAATTACAACTCAGAAACGTAATTTTGGTTTTTAGTAGTAGAATAAGAATATCAACATACACACAGCTTAATTAACTTATTGTTAATTACAACGCAGAAACTTAATTTTGGTTTTTAGTAGTTAGTTACAACAGCTTAATTAACTTATTGTTAATTACAATGCAGAAACTTAATTTTGGTTTTTAGTAGTAGAATAAGGATATCAATAAGAGGATGGAATAGAGAGAATAGCAATATAACTTATATGGAAAAATGCTCATTAAGCTTTAATAGATTTAATTAAGACCGTGTCCTGGTCCTTAGACGTTAATAGAAATGGGCTGGAGTGACCCTCGGCGCATCATCGGCTCAATGGCCCTGCAAGAGTCACGCGCCAGTGCACTGGCTGCGCTCCATCTGGGCCTGGACCCACGTTATCTCATCGTACCTGTCGTGGGTGGCAGCGATGGCGAGGCGCTCGTACCGGTCAACTCGAAGGCCCTTGATCACTTTATATTTACTCCTGTATGTAGTACAAGCAACTCAATTGTTCTAGGTTATTTGGTCCTATTTTTGAAACGGTTTTATAATAGCTTTGTGTGGTAACGCACAAAGCTATTATAGCTAACATAAGGTAGGTTAATATATATTTTTATGAATTATGAACAATATACGGAGTCTATAATGTAATATCGAAATGAAGAAAAATGTGTCAATTTTAAATAATTATATAAAATTATATAAAATTTATAGAAAATTTTCAGAATTTTTTTAAGACAATTTTTTCTTAAATATTTTGATCCATAAATAATGAAAAATTATTCGTTATTGAAAAACTTTGCAGGAATTTAACTATTTTCAATGCTACATTTATTTGACATATATTACCTATACAGCTCTTATATTTCTATTCATTACATATTGTTAATATGCTTTTAAATATGTTGTTTATTTACAATCATTTAAATACCAAGTTTTTTTTCTAAAAGTAACCTAAAGGACAATGTTACAAATATACGTTTTTGTCCAGTTCTGGAACGGACAAAACTTGTTGGACCTTATTTAAATTGACATTTATTCCATAGAGCGGAACATAAACATTTCCAAAGATGTGGCGAAACCTGTTAATAAAGTGATATTGGCATTTAATAAAGTTAAATTTAATCTTGTTAAAAATGGTAGATTTTCTTAATTTAAAATATTTTATGTAATTAATGTTGTTTTAAACGAAATGCTAGAAATAAGATTTGTTATGGTTTTTATGTACTTTAAAGTATCTGAAATATACGGTAATGATAGTATAAAAATAAAGATAACAATTCAGAATTTTAAAATCAAAAAGACCTTTTGAGGAAGAAATAGTTGTTGCTGAAGATTGTTTGGTGCTTTTTTATTCGCCTCAGAAAAATATAAAAACTATTGAATATTGTAGGTATTGAAATATTGATAATAATTACTTCACGGAAATAATCCTAAAAATGTTTAGTAACGAATAAATATAAGTTAAAATTTCACAATTTCAAAATCATAAAAACTTTGCGAGGAAGAAATAATTATTGCGGGAGATTTTGGCGTTTTTTCCAACTACGAAAAGTACTTTGTGGATATGTGGATATTGAAATATATGTGGATATTGAAATATTTATAATAAATACATATTTTACCGAAATAATCCCAAAAATGCTTAGTCACGAATAAATATTTTTGTGCATACGATACTCAAGTCATTATGTAACAAAATTCTATTTTTTCCTTATGTAAATCAAAATTCTATTTTTTCGTTATTGATTTATTTCACGTCAATAATTAAAAACAAACCTTTATCTATAAATGTACTGATATGTGTGTATGAATCTTCGAGATAAATTTCACTATTATTTTTTATTTTGTTTTTTATATTAGTTAAAAATGTTTATTTACATTCCTGTTATTCAACGTGAAGACAGTTAGGCATTGTTTTTGCATTTATTATGTATTTGTTGACTATCTGCATATGTGTTTATATTATTGTGTATTATTATCTGTTTTATATTAATTTGAAACTATCGACATTTAAATCTATCGCCAAATTATTAAATAAACCACGATACAAAATCTTAAGAAAGGCCAATGTCACACAGCTTATTGGTTGCAAGCCTTCAAAATAACATGATAGAATAATGGTTTCGCTGAAAAGAAAATAAATCTGTATTTAATGGCATTCCACAATGCTGCGCTAGCCCGAGACGCAGCGGCTTGTGCAGATGTTGCGCATGAAGGAGACGATGGGTCCCGCTAGTGAGGCGCATGCGTTGCATAAGCTGAGTGAGCGCATAGCGAGGGCGCTCTTGTGCGAAGACCGCCCAGTCATGTCCGCCTACGTAGCTAATGACAGCTGGCAGTTCATAGCGCCCACCAGGTAGAATAAGTTCTCCCTATTTTCTCAAAATAGATACCGTGAAAATTTTCCATCACCTCTACCTTGTCATTCGAGTAAAGTGTTTTATGCAAGTCATAAGACATAGTTAAATGTTTGAAAATAGAATTTGTACACTAAATTATATAAAAAATAATTCACTTATTTCTGAGATCAGGATGAAAATTCGTGGAAATAATAAATATCCACAGAAGTCATAATAGAATAACTTTCAACTTAAAATTTTCATTATTTCGATTTAAAAATATAAAAAGCTTAATTTTCCTTAAAATCTCAAAATTAAATTTTTCTTCCACTTTCACTTCCAAAAATACTGAATCAATAAATCTGCAGAAATCACTTGACGTCTGAATTTATATAAAATTATGGTTTTATTATTTAAGTTTTAATAAAAAAGAAAATTGTTTAACAATTCTGGAAAATATGAATAATTAATACCTTTCTAAAATTTAACATAGCGGCAACATACATACGAGTAAGTACATACCAACATTTGCTAGTTCGGCTCATATTAGACTCCGTAAACTAAAAATATTAAACCGACTTTTCACTCAGATTTTCCAAGTGCAATAACTGTTTGCAGATAGGGCTCCGTCTGAACGAAGTTTATTAACGTAGGATTATTTTAAATAACATTTTCTATAAATTGTACGCAAGCTTATTAAAAATGGACATAATTAAAAGTTTACAGCTTTAAATGTTCTGGAAAAAAATGGTAATGAATTTCAAAGTGAATACGTACAATGAGTAATTAGCCTAGTTGTTCCAAATAATTTTAAAGTTAGAATATGATAACTAGGTAATTTATGTACAATAAGTAAACAGTATAATATTAAATATATATTAGTATTATGTACAGTAATGAACGTTGTCATGGTTGCAGAATATTAAAAGAAATTGCAGGTAGCGGTCATGTAGTGGATTTTGCTCCTTATCGAGTACGCGTACATATATAGGTTGTATTTATAAAATTACACTTGAATAATTTTGTGAGATTAGATATACATGATCAGTATGTAAATGAACTAGTTTAATGGTAGATTAGCCTACATTATATATTGATTGAGATGTATCTCAAATTCCTTGTAAGTCCATAATATATAAAATATAATATTTTCAAAATCTCGTATTTTTCATGCTGTTTTGTCTTTTAAGAATTATTTACGGCGTTTAACTAATGTATCATAGTAGTGAAATTAAGATTGTTTTCATAAGAAAACGGATACAAGTAACTTAAATTTTAGAATAAAAATATTTTTACAACTCTATCAGTTTATATGACAATTTATTACGTATTAAAGCGGGAAAGTTCCAGTAGATCCTGTGTGAAAGGGAGAACGATAGATGGGCGTCAAGGTTTGGCGCCATTTCGTCTAGCCGCTCACGATTATCACTTAACCTCTAAGTAATTCAATATATACGGGTAGGCACACGCTGCGTATTCACCAATTATGTGTATACTCCAAATACGAGTATACAATTTCATAACGTTTTAATGGTTTTTGCATATTTATTGGGTTCATATACCTACTAACTGTTCTTTTTTGTGTCCACTTGTGATCAATATTTGTTTATATGTTTAATCTAACTAAATAAAATATTATATAATTATATAAAATATCGATTTATCAAAAGTTTTAAATAAGACATTGGACTCCACTTCGGCTATAAAAAGAAGAAGTCACGTTCAGAACAGACAGAAGTCCATTTTAATTTTTTTGCATGTACAGTAACATACAAATTAATATGTTTAAAACAAAGATGTTTTTATAACGTTAACATTGGTAAACATAAATTAACAGGACGTACATCATAAGACAGGAGTAAAATTTTTCGATAGTTTCATTATTGTTTCAGTAATCGTAATTAAAAATTATAAATGTCAAAAAATAACTTATTAGTGGTCATGTCATTAATTAAATGATCATTATCGCTGTGCCATCTTTACCGTAGTATCGTCGAGTTCATTCATTTAAATAATTAGGTTATTATAACATACAGACTATATTTTTTTGATAAATGATAGTTATTTAAAATATATGTTACTGTTTACTTATTATACATAAATTTATTTCCAAAAGTTCCCTAACTCATTTAAAGTGTTTACGATGACTTTCAAATTGAAAATATTGTTGTCAATATTTATATAAATACAAAAATATAGTATTATGATAACGTAAAACGACCGGTTCCCGTTATAGATGTGGCGTTTCATCTATCACTTCAAAAATGAATCCAACATAATCAAACAAGTAAAACATATAAAATTATATATCTTCATGTTCAGTTTTTATATACAATTGTTTCCATTCTTCAAGGAATTAGTCCAAAACTTTTACGGTTGAATCTATCCAGGCAGTGTCTGTGTGCGCATCACGAGAAAACCAATAAATGCATTTTAATGGTGATTTATTATTTTATACTTTAGTAGCTTAATGAACATCTGCAATTAAAATTATTACGCTATTCCTTGTGGAGGTTAAGCAAATAATAATAACCCCGTTGTTAATAAGGATGGAGATTTTAACTAATATAATAGTAATTATTTAACAGCTACATATGTTTCTTTTCTAAGCTATTATAATAATCATAATTTTATACTTCTTTTCTTTATGATAATATTTGCTATTACAACTCTACCAATAACATTGATTTAAGTCCGTGCGTATATATTTTTTGAGGTAATTCTTTTATATAAGCAGGCAAAGTATTCTGAAATCTTTCATTATATATTGGTTTAATTCTTCTTATATTTTCACAACGCCATTCTATCTTTCCTTACCATTGTAAAGGTTCATACTAAAAGAATATCTATAAAAATTGAAATAGATGCTTTCAATTAATTCCATTCATTCTACTATTATGCACGAATAAATTGAGAACTCGAACTCGTTTGTTCAAGCAAACAACCATCACTTTTTGAAAATATCCCTAAAATAATTAAACAACTGTTATTATCTTTAATATTACGTCGTATAAAGCTATCATAAATAAAACATGATTCGTAGGCACTGAGACCTAATTTGATGTCACACTTTTATATTGGAATGGATTACATACCGACGCGTAAAAAATTAAACTTCTGTCATGACTGGTCCCAAATTACAACCATCATATAAGAAGGACTTTATTCGTTTACGGCACTTCCGCCGTCTTGTAACTTTTATTACTCCAGTTTAGTGCCTCTAGCGTGACTGCATTCGAGGACATCAACCCTTTTTACACTAGAGAGCACTTATGATCATGCGCTTCATTCTAACGACATATTTGTTAAGTCAAACGCTTCTATCCAATTGCTTGTATACAAATAAAGTAAGATGACACACGTGAAGTGAATAGGTCAACATTTCCGCAATAACTCCGTGCAGAAAATACGCATCGAATACGGATTGAGAAAAACCTCTTTCACAAATTCTAAAGGCAAATATAATTAATATATGAACAATTTTTAGAAACCTTTGATTATGTCTACAAAAATATTATTTTACTGGTAAATAAGTGGTTTATTGAATTCAAACAAAAACATAAACACTAACCAGTTAGATTAATCTGGTATTTAGCGTGCCAATTTTACTAATTGTTTTTTTCTGCCGTTGTCCCTATTTGTCCTGTTAACAATAATTAATTGTTTTTATATTTTTGAACTTCAAAAAGTGAAATTATGTGTTAAGAGAGTAACGGCGGTTATCCATCAAATATCATACATATCATCAAATATCATAACATATCACAGCTGATAATCTGTTTTCTTTACTTTCTGGCTTTGCTTAGGCTTTTCTCGATGTCTCTCAGTCAGCCAAGAATTTTCTATCGATATTTTACCCACTTCCTATGGGCGACAGATTTGAAACTTGGCATACGAATTTCCGATGACTATGATAATGGAGTCAGGATCTGATGTTGGAGATGGAAAATGGGTGAAAAAACTTTTTGATGAAGGATATCAGACGAACTATCGAACGCTCATCGAACGTCTTGCTTAGTTTTTTGTTCGTATTTCTTCTTTTTTAGTAGGCATGTGTATAAAAAAGCTTTTTATAAGGAAATAAATTCTATCATCATCATATATATTAATACGCTAAGGTTAAGATGTTACACTCCCTTTTTAGAAAAAATCTCACAACTAATCCACATAAATTATATATCATTTTATACATAATTGCTTGCTCTACCGGCATCCACAACTAAACAATTTATTATTGCTATTGTTTTTGCAAATTAATTAATTATTAAAATTATATACACAAAACAGCAATGCTGCTATCTAACGGCTCAACGTCAATATGATTGACGGTCGGTAAAATTTTTGTTTAATTTCAAATCCACTCACGTATAAATAAAGTGGCGCTTTAGCTCAATGCTTTTGATACTTGCGCCTCTATATGTCAATTTTAGTAAAATATTTGTTTGATCTGTCATCTGAGCTTCATAATGGAATAAATAATGCGAAGACTTCGCACGGGTCACGCTAGTTAAGTATTATATGTATATATATATATATATATATATATATATATATATATATATATATATATAATATATATATATATACATATAATACTTTACAATTTTACGAGATATGGATAATTACGAAACCCTACTTTATGCATAAGCCAACACGTATTCGTTCCGTGTAACGGTATAGTGTTCCGTACCAAAAATTGGCAAAACGAAATACTTATGGAATCACTTCGTCCATCAGTTTGGTCCGTCTGCCACGGATACTTTTATCAGAGAATGTTTGATGTAGGAAGTTTAACTTTGGCACAGCTGTAGAAAATGGTGTCTCAATTGAAGCGATGCAGTGAGAAAAGTTAAATTTTGATTCCGTAGGTTGGTTAAGTGGGTTAAAATGGTAAGTTAAAGAAATTCAAGACCAACCTATGGGGTATCAAATAAAAGCATGATAAACCATACGTTTAAAAATAATATAATTTGTTTTCTCCTCATATATTTCCTTATCACTTTCTCAAAAAATTCCTTAATATTGCTGTCCTTCCGCAAATGATATCAAATATTTCATATAAATGATATCAAAAAAGAGAGTAATTTGTAGGTTAAATATAAAATATTTATCAAAAGAAATACAATACAATATCTCTTAAATTAAAAATATTCGGCTTGTCCCACTCTGAAACGTTTTCTTTTTTGTTAAGTAATGAGAGTTAATCTTATAAAAATATTATATATTGATGTCATAAAGAACATTGTGAAAATTGGGAACCTTCAAGTCAATAGATAACGTTATGAAATAGAGGTTAACTAATTAACAATATGATTAGTTAACAAAACGTTAGAAAAATATGCTCTCTGTTTATTTAACACCCGCAGTTAGACAAAGATGAAGATGTAACTATGGTGAGAGTGAGTTTTCCATGATATAATATCAACAAACAATATGTTCAAAAATAAGTGAGCGCACAGAACACTAATTGCCCATGTTTTACTTATACTTGGTCTCTTTTTTATATGACTTACCGTCTTAGACACAAAGTGAAATAATATATGAGATACGAAACTAGACACTACGAAGTCAATTTTCGAATCAGGAGAAACTGTACGGAAGAAACCCAATGTGATGTTGGTAGATTAGTTATTTATCACCTCTTACTACCTTGTAATAGTAGCGTATGTTTATACTTGAAAATATCGTTTATATCTATTTTTCTTGCGTAATTGTATCGTTGTTATCTAATTTAATCTGGGTAGCAATCGTTCTTTCTAAATTGAACTTATTTTTATTTTAATTATGTCCAAGATATTTATTTTAAATTCATTAAAATAATAAAGAGGGTAAAAAGCCTTTTACATCAGGCCCATTATTATTGTGCATAATATATATTCGCGTAGTAATAAATCGAATAATGTCATAGTTTCTACCATGTTATTTTAAAATTCCCGTTAGGGAAACCTTGCAGGCTGACCGTATTTGACTTCCCGATCATCTATATATAGTATTTTTATGTACCATGGCTGCTTAATATCCGTTTTTTTATATTTTAATACAAGTACTGACATAAACTTCGGAAATTAAAATGCATTCATGTAATACGGGCGAAATATTTAAAAGCTATCGTCATGTCACAATGTGTGAGGAGCGTTACGGGAACTTTAAATTTTGTTAACATTAAAAATATTAATAAAATATTTTTAAATTGCTTCAGGTTATGTGAATTTAAGTATTTTTATTTTAACTGGCCAATATGAGTATGCTTTTAAAACACATACATGATAAGAACGCACAAGTGCTCTGGTTATATCCTGTTCCTAAAATCGCATTAGCTTGATTTGACATTACGTTTTATATAATTCAGACGAGAATTTTAATGACGTCACATAGTAGCAACCTCTTCCTTAAAGCGTAAAGGTGAATTTCATGATGTCACGCACTTTCTTTATCACAAAGCTTCAACGTAAACTAATTCCGTCCGCCTACGTTCGTGACGTAGATAGGAAAATCTTGAAATAAATAACGAAGCAGAAAGCGCTGTGTGATGGATACCGAAAATTCGTACTTCCGACGTGTTACTTATTTGATCTTGTGTTTGATTTGTTACACTATTCTTCTTTACTATTTGATCTTTTATTATTAAATATCAATTTCGCAAAAAACTCGTTAAATCTAATGCATAAGCGTTATTGTTTTACAAGCGTTACCCACAGAATTACGAACGCCGAGGGTCTCTGTCTTTTGTCTCTGTTCTATTTACTGTACCGTTCTCTCTTTTACTCCGTTTAAAGATTACGGCGACACTAATACATAAGAAACAGTGTTACGCTTATGAGCAATTTGCAGTTTTATTATTCCCATAAATTGGCAAAAAACGCTACAACTCCAAAGATTCGTTACGGAAATATGTTGATAGTGTAATAGGTTCTACCATTTTGCCGTATTATTCAACTCAGTAGTAATAACAACAAGATATTAAGGCTAAGTGAAAATTAAAACAATTCTGGAATTCCTAATGGATTTGCTGTATTTTTTTAATTTTAGAACCCGTATCCTATAATCTTTCATTATGTAATTATTCCGCATTTTTTAATATTCATAAAACATCTTTATGACATGTAATTTGCTTTTTTAAAATAATTTTTATTTCACTATATTTTTAATTTTTCATAATGTCGTTATTTTTAGTATTTTATTTAAAACTTACTATCAGGATGGAATTATGTTACCAATTATCTTACACTTTTGTCTACTGACACATATTTCGAATATTTTCCCCTAATGGGTATTATCAAATATTAAGGATAACGTCTTGAAATCTTAGGGTTAAATCTCGAAATGAGATAGTTACTCTTTTTCTCTTTATGACGAATTATAAACTAATGGAAAATCATAGAAAATTATAGCGCGAAAATGTTTCGTTGACTAATAATAAAAAGAATATTTTTCTTTTGTGTTTAAAAATATGTTTTTCGTTCCAGTTATGATTGACTTTCAAAAATATTTAGCATAAAACAAAATTGTGTTCCTTTTTAAGATAGCATAAATATATAAATATATATATATATATATATATATATATACATACATATATTTATATATATATATATTTATATATATATATATATATATATATATATATATATATATATATATATATGGTGACTTATGTATGACATTACGCCATCATTATTTGGTTAAAATACAATTACAAAATAACACCTCATAATTGCATTTAAATTGCGAAGTAACACCTCCTTACTATATTCTAAAAGACATTCCATTTAGGGACACCCATAAAAAATCAATATTCTTTAAATACATTCTATTATCGCACCGATGCTTTACTATATACTAAATAAATATGCCACACTTCATAAAACAAAACTTTCTCCGAGAGACATATGATTTTAATTTATTTTCCCTGATAAATTATAAAAATTCCTCCTTTCTGGTACTCTATTTTTTATGAAATCTTTTTAAATATACATTAAAAAGATGTAACAAAATAGTGCCATTGAAACGAAATCAAAAATATTTCTCCAAACTCTTAACTAAAAGATGAGTTGATGGGAAGTATTGTTTGTTACATCTTCAGTTGTTGTTTTGTTTTTATGCATTTTTCTAAAGTCGTCACGTTATTTATCGACTACAAAGTATTCAATTAAATAGAAGGATATCATCATAAATATTGTAATTTTCAAGGTCTATGGAATATTCTAACTCTATTCAAAAATAAAAGGTTACCAACAAGGCTTTTTTCTTTATTATTCCGAAAAGGATTTCTCGCTCACATGGAAAAGGGAATGACGGTGGCGAAATATGAAAATAACCTTGTGAAAATATCTTCGAACTGAATAAATAATTATTTTGTATTTTTCCTAAAAACTACGTAAATATACTAATATACATTCCACACATACTTAAATTCCCATTCTTAACGTTTTTTTCACGATTTTATTAATAACGGGGTGTTTTTAGTACCAAAAAACACATAATTTCTATTTTGAGATATTTTACATTCATATTTATGACACTGATTATAAGCTCCCAAAATTTCATAGATATAGGCTGAATAGTTAAAGCATGAAAGTCAGAAAAATAAACTCATTGTCATATTACTAGATTAGAATTAGAATTATAAATAAAAATTAAGAAAGGAAGCAACTTAATGTGTTGCTTTAACGCAAATATCTTTAAAATTAATGTTCTAATCACTCGTGTATTAAATAGATTCCTGGCAAACCCTGTACGTCTTGGACCTTACGGCATAGATAAAAACCTTGGTGTACCTAAACTCAACGAGGTAGAGACAGATCTTCTCGACAGCGCCCTTCTAGAATTGTCCTGCAGGATCGACGCGGCCACCAGCTGGTACTGCAAGAATTCCTTCTGCTCTAGGAGCCCCATGGAGTGTTGGAAACAGACCCCATTGCCAGGCCAAGAGGATGATACGGACTGCGTTGATACAGAAGCGAGATGTATAGATTTGGCTGATAAATTTTAGCGGTTTTACGAAGATTTTGTTTTATTGACAACTGCGTTTTGAATATATACATATATATATATATATATATATATATATATATATATATATATATATATATATATATATATATATATATATATATGCTATTTCCAAAAAGAAAAACACTTATGATTTAAGTTAATATCTTAAATTTAAATTGTAGAGCTTAATGTAAAAAAATAAACCCATTTTAATTTTTAATATTGTTTGCCTTGTTTTTCCTTGTTGATAAATTTAATACGATTAACATTATTTTCTTTTGATTTTCTTCCCAGGATTTCTAACATTGCAAATATATATTTTGCTATTCAATAACTTCTAAGGATCATAAGGCTAAACTTATTACTAAGCCATTAAAAGTATGTCATACTTTAACTCGTAGTGAAGAGGCATCATCAGTTTGTGTTATAATAAAAAAAGTTTTCAGGTGCTAATTATTTTGCTTTAGCTTATTTACAAGCAGCAGAATTTAGAGAAAATATTATACCGACCCATTAAATTACTACCAACAAAAAAAAATTACTAGGACACTAATAGAAGACTCGACCAATTCGGTCACAATTAATTTTTATAAAACCCAATGAAAACAAAAGTATTTCCCTCTAAATTAGAGATTAAAGGCAATGATTCTGATATTCCTTTATTTTGTGTTTGTATCGTTTCGAGAAATCACGTCGTTCCGTTGAGACTTTGCTTCGTTATTCCATTACAAACTTTTTCGGCTTTAAATAAGAATTTTTCCGAAGAAATAAGATTAGTAGAAGTCAAAAATAGTCTATATTATTACGGAATATTAGTTATCTTAGTAAATAAAAAGAAACATCACCCGTTATTTTATAGCAACGTGAAAGAAGAACGAATAAACACACTTTATGATATTATATTTAGAATTAAATTTTCACTGGATGAAAAGTCGCGGTATAAAAAGTATCCTATATCATTTCTCGGTTCGCTACTATTTCTGTGCAATCAATCATTTCGATCCTTTGCTCCTCTGTGACGTCAAATTAGCACAAACAAACACATTTTCGCATCGATAATACAAAATTAAGACACATATTGAAAAGTGATGGACACACGGTACAGCCCTGTTTGTCAACCTTGTCGAAATCAAACGTAGGATTAATACGCAATGTGTATCTTATTACTCCAAATTCAAACGCAATGTATAGCTAATTACTTCAAACAGTTCCATAAATTCCGCAATATCAAACCGCTAACTACTGCAGTGTTTACTGAACTATATTGTTTACCTTACTAAGTGGCAAAAGTCGGATACGTATCTCAATATGCTGACCTTGTCAGGATATTTTGTTATTCATAAGACTTTTTCGAAGTAGGCGATATGTCCCCGTCTGCGGCCATAAAAATAGTGTCGTCTTCTCCTCCAATAACATCCATCTCTTTAGTTCTCGGTCGTGAAACTGAGGGCGGTATTGAGTTGTACATCGTGCGGGAGCAGATTTACCAAGCCGACGCCAAAGGAGGCATATTTTAGTGTGCACAGCGATCGTCAACATTCTGTCAGTTCCGGAGATTTGAACAAAATTTAGCGTACGTTTCTGTTTTCCGCGTGAATTTTTGCTGTTCATAAATATTGTAATTACTTAGTGAGTTCTAAGTACGTGTAATACACATTCAGCGAAATTATTTCTAATGATTGCTATTTATCTTCTTCTTCTAAGGCTTCTTCTTTCTCCAATTAGTGAAGGTTGACGGCTGTGTCTGCGTATTTGGTCTTGTCCTTGACAGGGTTCGACGGCAATAGTAATACCTGTCCATTATTGGATGTTGCGCAACCATGACTTCCTTCTACGACCAGCTTTCCGTCTCCCAGCAACTTTTCCCATCATTATTACTTGCAATAGTTCGTATCTCTCATGCCTGAGCATATGCCCAAAGATTACTTGCAATAGTTCGTATCTCTCATGCCTGAGCATATGCCCAGAACTTTACGTTGTTTTATGGTTCGCAAAAGTTTACGTTTCTGGCTAATCCGTCGTACAACCTCCTCGTTAGTAATATTCTGAGTCCAGAATATAAACATCATGCGTCTATAGGCCCACATTTCGAATGTTTCTATACGTTCCAGATGTAGAATTTAATAATACGAATTCCAAGTGGGATTTTAAGGCTACAATTGCATAGTACCTTTTTTATTTTTTCAAAAGCACTGCGGGTAATTTCGATGCTAGTTTTGATCTCTATCTCACTGTCCCAGTTTCTAGTAAGCCAGATTTAGGTTGGATTATTGCTATTTAGAATAAAAGAAAATTTAAAAAAAATTTATAATTACTTGCATTCATAATTTCACGCATTATTTTGTAACAGACGTTGCCCGCCGCTTAGTTCACGTATAATTAAAAATTATGAATAAATTTAATTTACGAAGGAACGATATCGGCGGTGTGAAATATTGATAAAACTAATTTTGTATTATAAGTTTTTCTTAACAAATGATTTAAGAACATGCCGTATTTTTAAAATTTTCTTAGCGAAGTATACCTAGCACCTAATGTCTAAATTAAGATTTTAGGGAACATTAATTGTAGGGAAAATTGTTTAACCGTTGGACATTTCGAACAAACTAGCTAATTTTAAAAATCAATATTTAAACGTGTAATACTATCTTCTGTAAGGAAGAAATAAATCGTTTTTCATTATTTTCGCTTCGATTTTACGGAGTATGATGAGTGTACAGTTCCTAAAAAAGTGTATATAAACGTACAAAGCTTCAAAAGGATGAATCATCGTGTTTATTAGCTAACAAATAAATCGACAAACTTATTTTCACATTTTAACTTTGTATTTAGCAATTTTAAATCATTATCACAGTTATAAAATTTCATGAAAAATTGTAGATTTTATAGACGTCTTTGGAACGTTAAGATCTTGATAATTTATGACTATATTTAGACAATTTTAGTAGCATGGTAACTTCAATACAAGACATTTTGAAAGGGTCAGAGTTAAGTATTACCTGGGTGATTCGAGAACGCACTATTTTGTTCATCGTTTCATGACTACAATATAAATTACATAATGCATCCACTTTTTTGAAACCAATAATAATTTTATTTCTAAAACGTAACAATATTTAATAAAGTTCTGGTGATCTATGTAAAATCGTTGAAGACGCTAATACAGATAATTTACGATATTAAGAACATAACAGATAATCTGCAATCTAAGATTATCGATAAAAAAAATTCTGAGTTAAATATGTTTTCCTTGTTAAAGTAATTTTATATCGGGATGTCTTTAATAAAACATATATTTATTATTTTCTTTTATCGAAACAATCGAAAGAATTCAGCATTAGATTCTTCCAATATTTTGCCTGACTTAAAACTGTGTTTTCTGAACACGCGGCTTTATCTGGTAGCAGTTATTTTAAAAAAAAAATCGTTTTTTTCAGAAGTATAAATCAATAAATGTAGTTAAGTTTAAGCATTGAGTAAATAAAAAAATAGCATTCAGTGTATTCTAATAAAGTTTCTAGTAATTCTAAAAAGGGACAAAAACCAGTCAGGTTTTTGTTTCTAAAATTACGTTTTACTTTTGTCGAAATTTATTGATGTAAGAGTATAACGTTATAAATTTTATATTTCACCATAAAAACACATAAAAGTTTTATTATTATTTGTTTACTTGTTTATTTATATTCGAATTACAGAAACGTTAATAAATAATATTACTTTGCTGCATCTATAAGTACGTGATTATTTACCCGCGAAATCACTTTTGCGCCTTGCCATCTCATTAATAGATGGCGTGGGTGATATCAGATAAAACAAATAAATTTATTGGAAAAATCGGACATCCCTTTTTTTATATATAGTAACTTACATAGTTTAGCATCGCCGACGTGGACAAGGTAAACCCCAGAGTCCGCCAGCGACGGCGTTGTAATCAATCGATCTCGTCCCGAGGCGCCGCCCCTTTTTTTGCCTTACCTTAGTTCATTGTACGTGAGATTTTCCTTTCCCTGGAGCTTCAAACAAAGGCGGTGAGTCAATTATTCATGGGCATTTTATTTTTCAAAAAATAATTTCAAGTGGCACTAAAAAGAAAAAAATAATTTCGAATTTCAAGATTTCCAATTATCGTATGACGTTGTAAAAGACGAATTTAGGCGCTATTTTAATTACATTAAAAACGATGTACTCAGTAAAAACAATTTACACTTGGGACTATTTTACAGCAAAAAAACTAATTTTGAGAAATACTTTAGTACAAAGTGCGTTCTTGCAATGAATTGTCAATTATAATTTTTCAACTTAACTGCCATTCTTAGTTACACTAAATACTGAACACGTAAATACAAACACGAATTTGTATATATATGTATGTATATATATATATGTATATATATATATATATATATACACATATATATATACATATATATATATATATATATATATATATATATATATATATATATATATATATATATATATATATATATATAGAGAGAGAGAGAGAGAGAAGAAATAAGAAAAATAAAAAAGCAAATATAATTTTGAAAAAAACATGGATAACAATAAGTTAACGCAAATTACATTTCCATAAACTAAAGCTAATTTGTAATATTAGTTTTAGTCTAGCCTTGATGTATTGCATGTGCCAATAAAAGATCTCTGTTACATTTAATAACGTGTACTGTGTGTATCAATTTATTCATATAGATTTAGAGCAGTAATGACTACGATATTTTTACATTTTTACAGTCGTACTTCTGTACATTTGGCAAGTGAATTTGGGTGCTTCGTTGTTATATTAAATGAACAAACACTCTTCAAAGACTGAGGTTTAAAATCAGAAAAAACACTGAAATTTATCAGTTACTAACCTATAGTTTTTATCACTATTCTGAATGTATTTTAAATGAAACGACCCAGAAATACATTTAAACAAATAATGTTTGCATAAATTAAATTGTTTCTTTAATGTTTGCATAATTTAATATGAAAAATTAAATTGTTTTCTTTCTCCTACTTTATTTATTCTATTTCTTTTCCACATATTATATAGATTTTAATATACATTTTATGATAAATAAATTGTTTAGGACTAGATTTTTGCATTTTTTAATTTTTAGGGTCTCGAACCCCAGAAAGAAAAAATAACGATAAACTTACAGGATCACTCACGTCTTCAGCATAGAATATTAACCCGCATATAACTTAGCGGTCCCGTATATCAGATGGATATCGTTTGGAAGGTTAATTATAAGGGCCGCAAAAAAGTTTATTTTTCATAATTTTATGTAGCTTGTTTCTTGAGAAATACTAAAAAACATGTTAAAAAATACACCTATACCTCATTTGTTTTTAATATAATTTACCGTATGTATGTATACGAGTACGTACTTTCAAGAAAAAAAAGATTACGTTAAGAAATAAAGATTGACGTAATCGAATGTTACCAATTGTTTACAATAACAATAAATGTGACAAGCACATTTTAATGCAATTTCTTCTTATATTTCTTCACAAAATTTTTCTCTTCTTCTTTACGAAATATCTCTTTTTCAGACTTTGTACCTAATTTAAAAATACCTGCACCACCTTTGCCAATGGCTCATTAGAATCCGTAACTTTAATTGGCTAGTTCCACAGTTAGAGTTAAGACAAAAATAAAACAAACCATTACTGTAATTTCTTTCACCTATTTTATTTAATCTTTTATTATTAATATATTTCTTTTCTTATTTCCATATCGCTGGAAATTGCAAAAATTGTTTTTTTTTCTAAAGTTAAACTTTATAATAACCGAGCCTCGTTACTTTTTTCTTTATGTGCCGTAACGTGCGTATGGTGCACCTGAATTAGTTATCAAGTACATTCGTCCACGCGATCTGTAAATAAAAAATAACAAATGTTTAATATGTATAGTTTCTGTTTTCTGCTTTTGCGTCAGATATCTTTAACGTGTTCATATATCATCATCGTCATGGCCATCAAACGCTGCCAGTACAGCCACAGAACAAACCACAAACGGATATGCTGTGTAAAACAATACCAATATTTTCCGTAAAGGAATCAATCAAATTTTCAAAAGGAAACAAGGAAAAATCAAAATTTCTACTCCCTGAGTTCTGAATATGGTAAAATTTTCCTCAATTCTCTTGGAAAGAGCTGAAGGTGAATAATTTGACTTTTGATAAACTTGTAATCAATCTGGTTTACATTGGCAATGCCATTAGTAGACGTAAAACTATTATCTGTATAAACGATTTTTCACAAAGTACTTTCTTGGTACATGTCCACAATAAACTTCTTTGTTAGGGCGCTAACAAAAGGTCAAAAAGAAAATCATAAGATTTTCTTTATAACTACTTATTATGTTGCAAATTCGTTGAAAATATAATGAAGTATCAGGGGACTGAACTTCGATCGATCGATTTGTGTTTCTTTGTAATGAATGCCATAATCAAAGCCATTGTCTGCTAAAATAAAATATCAAAAAAAATATTCTCAGTACTTAAGTACGGAAAATACGAATATATTAAATGATTTAAATAAAAAATTCCGTAATTCTATTTATTGTCTGCAGTCATTGTAATAATTACGAAATATGAATTATCTTTAACTAGAGTAATCTGCGGTAGTCCTCTGCAAATTCAATTTAATAATTTGTTCTAATGATTTGTGACACAAGGCACTATCGTCTAAAATTTACTTTTTTGTGAAATTATAAAATTTAACAAACAAATTTAGCACTTTCTTTCAAACTCATTTATGTAAATTAAAATTAATAACCTGGTGTAAAAATCAATATTTGAATAACGGAATTACAAGCGAAGGTTTATGACAATTTTTTTTATTTTAATGTGGTACTACGGTGTTTACGGCAGTAGACTTAAGTATTTCCGCTTAATTTTCTTAGAGCAATAAAATATCTGACTAGTCGTATTTATAATAAAATAAGTTTTTTATTCTCTACTTTTTAATTCTTGAATGTATAGTTAACATTAGAAAGTTTAGTTAAATTTTATACCTTTTTGTTTGCTATGTTCCCATAGAAAAAAAAACGTGTCCGGAAAAAGTAACGCCATCTATTAGATATTGCTCGCACTTCGTTTTTTTTACAAAAGGAATAAAAATACATTCCTTTGAAATGCTTAACGTTGAAAGATACTGAGGAAATGCTACTATTACTCATTGCACAAATTAAGAGTATAACTTTATAAAGAAGACTTAATGAAAATGATTGGGATAAGCAAAGACCAACTTGAACTGTTTAAATACCAACAACAAATTAACAATATTGTTTAATAATTTAATATAACATATATAAAAAATATAGAAGTTTTGAGAAACACTGAAAGGAAAGACCGAGGGTGGACTGTACTTAGAAATACGCCTACAAAAACTCAGTCGAGTATCGCACGCCAAATCTAGGCTATTTGCTCGTATGTTATTTTAATCAGTACAAGAAATTCCGATGATGGCCTGGTTACTTACACTATCGACCCAACAAAATCGGGCCATGTGCCAGACACACAAATCGATGTATTTAACCATACATATTTAATTTATAAACTGCGTATTTATGATTTACATAACATCAATTATTTGTGTATACCTTTGCCTAAATTTATACCATGAATATAAATAATGTATACATACATACATAGCGGAAGTTCGTAATGGCAATAATAACTTTGTAAAAATATATCTAAAATATGTCTCTCAAACTATTATAAAAATGAAAGCTTTATAATGGGTATTACCGTACCTATTTTAAACGGAGTGTCCACGGAAATAACTTTTAACCCCGTTAAGATTTGGAAATTACAAACTAAAATGTAGGTAAGGTTATTATCGATAATGTACGAAAACATTTTGTTTGATGAACTGAAAATGGAAATGAAAAGTACGTAAACGTAAAACAAGGTGTATTGATTTACTTAAATAATATGGAACGCATCGTAGGTAGTATTACCTTTTTTTATTTTTACAAAAGTATTTTAATTTATAAAACCGTGAATTATTTATTTTAAGTTTTTAATACACATCTTAACAATAATTTTGGTACTCTGTATTATTTATTAGTGTCTCTAAAGTTATATTTCGATGATTTTTTTGTTTTCCTTTTGCCTGTTTGGCAGTACATTTTTTACAGCATCTTGCGCTAGAAATGTTTAAATTCGTCGTTACGTTCCGTAAGTTTATATGTTTTCTGAAACTGGTAACTTTAAGATAACTTGCATGCATTAAATTCCTCGTACAGCTAAAAATAAATCGTTTTTTATAATCCCGTTTTCCAAATGTCTTATAGGCTTTTCTTGAAAAAATAATTAAAAACCTATTTTGTAAATATTTTTCTATTTTCGATTTTTGAATAGCATGTTTTAGACCGTTTATAGCGCTGATGCTAGTTAAGTATGTGTAGTAATATCTATTGGAATCTATGAATGGATAGCGGCGTTCGTGTAGATTGCATACAGCGCTGCTATATGCAATCTACACGAACGCCGGCGAGGTATTGCAGCATGTGATTAACGCTCTAAGCCTTATTTTGGATCATTCACTTCCTAACGGAGCTGAATTTTTAACGCGTTCATTACATTACCTTGTTCGCTACGGACGAGTCATCAGTTGGTAGAGTACTGAAAATTATTGACTGATTGCTGATCAAGTTTCAGGTGTTGATGTTAAGCATGTACTGAATGCAACCTTAGCTTCACAGTCATTAAAAGTTTGTTCCTTCTTCATGTATATCCGAAATTATTTGCCTAATTTATCCAATATATGTATTATTTATTTGTACCGTATCTTAATAGGAAAATACCCATATAAGATAATT
This sequence comes from Druceiella hillmani, assembly GCA_039881145.1. Taxonomy (NCBI): domain Eukaryota; kingdom Metazoa; phylum Arthropoda; class Insecta; order Lepidoptera; family Hepialidae; genus Druceiella; species Druceiella hillmani. The sequence goes on from JAYKKI010000005.1 coordinate 11,737,557, forward strand.
CAGGCGTCCGTGTGCCCACAGGTCATAGCCGTTTTTCTCAGAAACCGCTTGACGTAGAAATGTTCATCACAGCCGTTTTCTCCGAAACAGCTTGACGTAGAAATGTCTATCATAACTGTTTCTCCAAGAAACTATTTGATACAGAAGTTTAAAAGGGGTATGGTGACGGAGTTTATTGATATGTATATTTCTTAATAGTTAGAACTTAAAAAGAACTCGAGTATATTTAAGGGGAATTTAGAAATAAAAAAAAACATTTTCGAGGCGAGTTAAAAAGATTCCCAAACTATTTACCAGAATTTTTTGTTAGTTCAAAAGATAACGGTGAGAATGTTAACAAACAACATATACTCACATCTTAAAAATGACCGAATTTAAAATTTAGAAAATAATCGTGTAAGAAAAATTTACTTAACGTTAACTGGAGGGCTATAGCCATGATTCTAGATCTCACGATTTTTTGAGAAATTTATGATATTTCTTTTTCTCCCGCCTTCGAAACATACAATTTTTAGGCAATAATATTTACATGATGAGAAAATAATATTAGGATTTGTTAATTGTTTAATAGAAATACTATATATCTTAAAATTAAAACGGAACTCTAGGAGAGTTCTGTTTACGAGTACGAGTTTTTACAAGTAGCACTCCTACCTATTTAAAAGTTATTTAAATAACAAAACTGTTTAAATATTAATTGGACAAGATTGAATTACAGATGGTAGACGTATTTTAAAATAATATGGAGGTAATTTTTTGGACTCATTCCAATAACAAATTTACCACTTTTTTGTTGAAATAAAAATTTCTTTAGGCGCATTTTTTCTGAGCAATGATTGACACTGAGCCGTCCCTCAAGGGTCAGTGAGCTTAATCGGGTAAACGCGGCTTCCTTCGATTTGGTCACTATTTAACACGGAGTGCATCATTTCAAGAATTACGTTTTATTATAAATATATATATATATATATACGAGGTCGTTCATAAAGCGACTCACAATGAGCTTACATGTTGGTAGCGGCGAATCCCATGAAACCGTGTGTGACGAAGCGACAAGGTGGGAGAAGTCCGTCCCAGCGCACGCACCGCGTAGCAGGGAAACCCAGAGGCGTCAGAACGCTTTCCGCGTAGTAGCGCCATGCGCGCTCGTGGCTGCAACCCACTGGAAAATGCAAAATGAGATAATTAACGACGTCTCTAATGTGTACTTCTTGTAAAGAGTGAAATAGTATAGCCCCTGAGGGCTAGGTATAGAAATATTCTATCGTAAATCAATTTGTACAGTATTGCAGAAAAAAAACGGGCGCAGTAGCAACTGTGTCGCAGCTCTCAACTTAGAACATAACTTTTAATAAAGTTTATCATATTAAAAATAGATGGCGTTAATGTGCTGTAAACATTTTTAGTGCTACTTTGTTAGTGATTTATTAGGTGGAAAATTGAAATGTTAATATAATTGGACTGTTAAATAAAATTTCAATTACTCTGCAATTGTTAATTTTGGAGAAAAGAGCGCTCAAAGTTGGACGTATTTGTTGCATCGAACTCTCTCCGTGTTGTGTCTCTATCTGATGTCGGGGAAGACGTAGTTCTATGTCAAAAATAATGTGTCATTTTTGACGCAGAAGTACTAGGGAAGCAGAAGTAGGGCTTGCTCATTAAATGTGAAACTTCTTTAAAGAAATGAAAAGTCGGCAGTATTGTCTAGCTATCATCCATTCAATACTGATCAAGTCAGATGTTGCTTCACCGCGGTGTTCGAACGATAACATCAATTACTACATTCACATTTTACCCTATCTAAAATTGGTTAATATGATCACGTAAGTACACTAAATGTTCTTAAAGTTTACAACTATATGATTGAATTTCATAGAATTATATTTCATGATTTCCGATCAAATCAAAAGAATATTTCACGTCAGGGGACATTCAATTCAAAATAAAAAAGTGTCTGTAAAATTCAGATTCTATTTAGTTTTATTTTAAATGTAATATTCACCACTTTATTCATACAATATTTGTTGTAGCCATAATAATGGCATTATAACAGCATTAATAATTTTGAATATTAATTTTTTGGTATTATAATCTCACATGTCTCCATAATTAGATGTGAAGATTATTTTACAATGTCAGTTTATAATTTGTTTTTAAATAACAGACAGATAAATTAAAATAGTATTAAGTAGGTCCATCTGTGATGAGTATTTCAAAGTTCAACATTAATTTCAATAAACATTATGGACAACTGAACAGTAAAAACATATTAGTTCCGTTGCGCTACTGAAGTTTTTACATCAAAAATAATATATAGCTTGCAAGTGTCGTAAATTAGTGTCGTGCTACGGTAACAATGTAGGAAAGATTATTTACACGCTCATTGTAAAACGACGATATGCAAAATGGTGAAGATTTAATAACGTTATATTTTACTTTTAGTCTTTTAGTTCCTCGAGTTAACTAATTAACTTTTGACTCTAACGTTGTAGTACCCGTTTTGTGTTTGTAACATAAATTTGTCTGAATTAATTTACCCCCTATGACATGTCAAAGAAATATATTAAATCAGCCCGTAAATACTCTGTACACAATTATACAAGTTTATTTTCCAGTTCACTATCCCTGAAAATAATATAAAACAAGGCAAATAGTAAGTCACGATCAGTTGTTGCAATAAAAGAATTATTAAATATTTAATTTAACAGTTTTATTATCTAGCAAAATCACCTTACGAGTTCAGTTAGCTCATAAACAAATTTGGCAACACATATTTCCTATTCACCGTATCAATTAAAGCAGAACAGATAGTTCAATTAATGTTGGATGGCACATCTTTTCGAGGGCGTCATAATATTTATTTAAAAATATCTACTTATGTGCCCGCTTGGATAATGTCGCATGCCAGCTTGCATTTGTAAGCAAAATGTTTTATATTTTAAATTTAGTGCATTATTTACAAAAATTAATGCAATAAAATGTGTATACATACATGATCTTAATAAATGATCGTATTGAAAAGTCCGAAACTAATTGAAAATAACCCCTTTTCCATTTTTTCATTCTGATAAATTTCTTTTAGTTTCAATTCTTCAACGGAAATTGAACGTAACCGTAATTCGATTACCATGTAAAAATCTAAATAACCATTTGGAATAACAGATAGATTCCAGACTTTTCTATGTTAGGCATTTTTAGAAATGCCTTGTATTTTCCACGTTTAATCAAACACACATGTTGAAAACAGTATATTAATAAAATCTCAATTTTTCAGGACTTAGTATTTCTAGAATTCATTCCAAGTATTCTGGGTTTGGAAGCTTAAACATTACAAAGGGGAAGTTACTATATTTTTACGTAGGCAAATTTTTTTTTAACACATTACCTATGCGAAGACCACTAACCAATTAGACTTTTATACCAACTGCGAAAAGTTAGATCTAGATGTATTTAAAATAATTAGCAGACATTGTAATTAAGCTGAAAACTGTGGTCCGTGGAGGAAGATTGTAATAAAAGACAAAGTTACATAACTTGATCCAAACTGATCCTTTCCATTTAGATACATTCAGACTTGCCTCCCTTGCAGGCGATTGTACTGTACAATTTCAACTTTACCTTGACGTTATTATTAGTTTAAAAATATATAATATTTGGACTTTCACTTTATTTTAAATTATTTTTAGTTTAACTCTAATTCTTCTTAACTAGACTACATCTGTATTTCAATTTGGTGTCATTAATTAAACTTACCTTTACGTTTAATAATCATTAAGTAGTTGAATTGATAATTATAGTAGGTGAAAGCTCAGCAAAGTGTGATAAAAATAAATGTCACAATATCGATTGCTAATTATTAGCAATCGATAGATTCTGCGTGGTTGATAGAAATAAAATAACCTAACAACCCTGCTCAGTCAAAGGCTGCCAGCATAGTCACCGCACACAGTGCCAAATAACACATGGCACCCGTAAGAAAATCTTACACATCCCAGAGTTCGCCTTCTATTTATAAGTTCGGGGCCTTTATTCAATTAGTAGCTGCAACGTCGAGAGTTTCGCGAACCGCCTAATGTAATTGCTTGTCTTTTCACCGCGCTTTTCGCTCCGAAGGCGGCGCGTCGACAGCCTGCCCTAGTCGCTGTAGCGTCGCCCGTCTCCCGACGAAACAAAGTTTAATCAGTGAACTATACTAGACACGAGGCTATAGCCATATGTATAGCTTGCATAAACTGAAGTAAAAGCTGACATAGACTTGTTTAGGTACTTATTCATACATTATCACACATTTAGATACTTATAAACGTTTAAGGGTATAAAATATTTTTATTAAACTATTTATAAATGTTCATTTTCCAAACGTAAATATATTGCCTAATACTTCTTTCACAGGCGTAAAAATGTAATGCGTATTCAAAGTTATTTTTATATTTTATTTCAAAGTTATTTTTGTATTTTATTTCAAAGTTATTTTTGTATTTTATTTAAGCCCCTTTTATGGAATTTCTATTAACTTTTTACATACTCAACTACATATCGTAAATTGGTCGACTATTACTCGTAAAATCTACTTATCTGTGATAATTTTCCCTTAAATTTCGTTATATATACTGCTTTTGTCAATACTTTTCAGGTATTTAAAAATTTCGTTTTAGCTGGTAGGGAGCGGGAACCCGTAGCTCTAAAAAATTACCAGTTTAAAGCTTAGTATTTTATAAACGGATTCCTGTATCGAAAAAGTGTTCATGATATATCCCTAATATTTTTGAAAGGTCTATTTAACGATACCCTAGGCAATGGGAAATATGAAAAAAATCATCCCACTTTATGTATAGGAGCATACTCTAAAAAACTTTTTTTATTTTACAACTTTATAGGCATTATAAATATGTATAACCATAATTAAATGAACCTTAACTAATTAAATGAAAAAAAAATGTAATACAACGAAACCTAGGTCGTGGTAAAGAACTTAAAGAAAGTAGAAATAATACTACATCACGTAGTTTCATTTAATTGTGAATTTTGAATTTCTACAAAATTAACGACTACCAAATATATTCAATGTATAACCATGTTAAGTCTCAGCTTTATAGTACTAATAGTCTGCAAGTAAAACAACTGAGACGTACAGACGGACAGATGGACATAGCACTGGGCTGTAAGGATCCCGAGTTCAACTGTGGAACACTAAAAATTTAACAATTCAAGTGGTTCGTGTAAAAATGAATCTTAATAATGTTACAAACATTTGCAAGTACGAAATTACATTAAAAGGATCTTCAAAAGATCCTATAAGATGCTGATGGAAGATATTTGCAAAAAAGTCCTCTAGCTTGGTAACAACCGAAAGTCTTTGTGAAGAGTGTATGAGGGGACATAATACCATTATGGCGTCACAGCTAATTTTATTTCAGTGGAAGATAACCTTAAAAACAAATAGATATAATAGATTTTATAAAAGATTTTAAAATTTTCCCGAAATATATCTGTATTTTGAGATGGTTAATTTTTCACTAGTTATAAAAATTCTCATCACTGAAATGTCATAATCATATATGGACAAAGTTTTGCGTTGTTTCCTGCAGTAATGTTGACACTACCTCATTCACAGTTGTGAATAACTGTTAAATGAATTTGGCACAACATCTACTAAAGGTGTCAACATATTTCACTTCATAATGTTAAACAACACGAGCTCTACTCCAAATATTCCGTAGAAAACTTTCGATTCCGTTTCGAATGTCAGAGATACCGTCACTAAAGTTATGGTTGATGTCCCGATCAACTCAAACTTTCCATCAAAGTTATATTGTTAAGGACAATTATATTCAAATTTAGTTCTAATGTTCATCATTTGCCCCATGTATATGTTTGGTTGTCAGTCGGTATCTGGTCACATTAGGCAATAAAATCAGGTTTAAATTTTCGCACAAAGACATTACGAGTTCATATTTCTGTTGTAGTTATTGGCTTGAAAATTATGTCTTCACTTTATTTGCTTCTGCAGTTTATTTACTATGGCAGTATGATTTTTGAATTAGTATTTGGGATCTGTTCGCTTAATATTTCGATAATATAAAATTATTTTTGGGATTTCATCAAATGAAGGAAACCCGCAGTCTTCGAAAACTGCTACACAAATCGAGTTGGGAATTCATAAATATATGTAAAATTAGATTCTGATAATGGCGAAAGCGCGGAAAGTACATTTTTTGACAAGAACAAAAACCACAAATGATAACTATAATAATATATAACTATAATATTTTTTTTACGAGTGTAAATTAATGTTAAGAAAGTCGAAAAAAAATACAGATATGCACTGTGGCGAGCTAAATTGAGGTAAAATGGTCATGAAGGTAGGCTTTCAATATTTTTAAGAAGTGTGGAGTTAGGGTTTTGCTGCTCATATTATAAGCTTTGTTATTTACCAAAATAAAAATTAGAACCAATGATTAAATCGATCTAAGAACTGTTATTTTCCGGCATGCTGGTAGAAAACGCAACTTATATACGACTTATTTAACAATTTCTTTCTTGTTAAAATTTAGTGAGTATTTAAATAAGCCTGAATTGTGGCACAAGACAAATATAAGTCGTGATCCAGGAAAAGAACTCTTATGGAGGTATTAAGGTTACAACATATTTGTTTTTTTTTATAATGTTGAGACGAAAAACGTTTTTTTAAATTTTTCATTGTATAACGTTATAAGAATACTTAAAAAAAGTGAGGAAAGATAACAATTTAACGAGTTTTTTAACAAAGTTTAATCTCCATAAGTAACAAACATAAATTATTATTATCGAAACTCATAATAGAAATACCTCATCTCTGTAACTTCCAATATTAACATACTTCTTGAGATTCATAAAATTTAAGATGCGATACCTCAAAATCCGTTTTTTATGATTATGGACTTGGCATATTGTAACAAATTTGGTGTGCTGAAGGTACTGTAGAAGTCAATTTGTGGATACGAAAATTAAAAAACAAAAACAATTAACATTAATGGTGGTCGTGTACTAGATATACATTCATGGATATACGTGAACAAACCAAACAATGCAGTGCGCATTCAATCAATCATATTTTATACCACTTTGACAGCAAATAATACTATTAGAAATATGCCATATTAATGCATGCAAATAATTTCAATGAATTTATAAAAGTTTTGCAGTTGCATACAAAATACACCTCACAACAAATAAGTACATTTGACTAAAGAGATGTATATTACGTATTCATTATAAACGTGGACTTTATATACTGAGTACGGGAGAGAGAATTTTATTTGAATTATAAGTACTATTTTTATGACTACGGGAGAGAGAGTTTTATTTGAGTTATATTAATAAGTACTATTTTTATGAAAAAACTAGCTGGCCCGACAGACGTTGTTCTGTCGTTTGAAACATAACGGGTCCACATTTTGTAATTTTTATTGGCATTATACCGACATTGCGGATATGAACCATTTTGTCCATAAATAAAGAATTGTTTATATATATATATATATATATATATATATATATATATATATATATATATATATATCTAACGGTTATCTAAATATATTATTTCTAAAAGGTGTTTGAAAGGAACCAAAAAAAATAAAAAAATACCCACTTAAAGCTTATGTTTTCTACTTTGGGTGAAAAATATAAAAAAATTCGAGAAAAATCTTTTTGTTAATAAAAAAATTAATTTTTATAACAATTGGCATGAGCGCCATCTGTGGGCGACACATCAAATATCTTAGCCAAATTGTATACTTGGAACACGCTAGATGGCGATATAGTGCGAAGACTGCGCACGGGTCAGCTAGTAGGTATATAATAAGATAATATAAAAATAAATTTGAGTGGTGGGATTCGACTAAGGATATTTTTTTCATTAAACTATATTTAGATATGTATATATTTAAGACACATAATTACGTAAATTAAGTAAATTTTTAACAAATATATGATACAAAAGTGTGTTTGAATTGAATTCAATAAAGGAATAATACTTTATAAAATAAAATCAAAGTAGAAAAACAAACATTAACATGGAAATTCGAACTCGGACTTCCGTCGCGTTTCGTATGTAATCTGTTCGTATGAATCATTTTTCGTATGCTTTACCGTTGCGCCCGTGATTCATTTGGCAAGGTGACGAAATAAAAATATACTTACTGACTCGGTTGTTCGATCTTCCCCTCTTTGTTTCGGAACGTTCGGTTTTACTCGATGTACCATCGAATATATTCGAAGCGTGTTACGTGTTTGGCATGACGCGCTGCGTAGACCCTCTGCGATTCCAGAGGGTCTACGGCGAATGCTTTGCATTTATTGACAGAAGTTACATAAATCGACTAGCTAACAAACTAATTGACCAATAGAACCGAATTGATTTTCTCCATATTAACTCTAGACCACATTCGTAAAAATATATGCGTCTTTAGTTACCCGATCAGGAGGCAGCATCTTCTGATTATCACTTAGAGTTCGAAGTTATTATTTACAAAATAAAAAATCGATGGCCAAGAATATCTTCAAAAAGACCTGATTTTTTAAAATCTAAGTCACTTGAGTTTTATGCTGGCGGTTTAATTTTGCTACATAACATGCCAATGAGATGGCAGCGAGTCACTCATGAAGAGAGTCTTCATGTCTGAACTAGCATAAATATATGATTTCTTTGTGACATTTAGAGTTAAAAATATTTTTGAAAACAGGAGTCGAAACTGTAAACTGATTAGAAATATAATACATACAATATGCCTCTGTTATAAATTTGACATTATAAATAACAGACATTTTACGGAGACTAAAAAACTGCCCCATTTTAGGAAAACTTATTAAAAAAGTCCTTTTTTATTTATAATAAGTATATGTATTTTTAAAGTTTCACAAGTTGCTGCTGAAGGAGCACGAATACGGGGGACACAGTAAGACACGAGCGTTAAAAAGCGCATACATGGACATGGATTTAAAAAAATAATACTTAAATATGTACACATATGTATAAAGTGTTTAAAACAACGTTACATAAACGTTACAAAAGCTGTAAAGTTTGCTTTGTAAATCATTCGTACACTATTTTACCGTGCGAGCGGCGAATGTAATTACCGTGTATGCCGTAAAATATGGGCGCCTCATAACGTTTATATATAGAACAAACACCCATTTTATGTAATATACCAAGAAATTAAAAAAGAAAAAAAACAAGCAATTCTTTCCTGTTTCCTAACTGCAGTATAAATGACGTATCATTTCCCCAGTATAATCGATTCCTGTATAAATAAAGAATTTTTTTTGTAACTTAAATTATACTATAGTAAAATATATTCTCCAGTCTTTATCCTTTATAAGTCACATATCCTTTATTATGCAATTAAGTAAAGTTTAAAACTGAAAGTTGTGAATTTCGCATTCAGGTCTAATAAAAAAAATATCAAAATTTTAAACAGCTCTCAACACTTAATTGGAAGGTTCGTGCCTGTAGCTTTAGAAAACAGTGGAATATTGAGTGAGGCTTGCGAGACACAAGACTGTAAATGCTCCCTAGCCTCAACATAAAATCCAATGAGAAAAACCAAATAAAATTCAGTACCAATAAATTTTGAATATGATTTCAGAACAAAATAAAGTGTTCGAAAAACAGCAATTTCTGCCTAGTATCCAGAGGCGACCGTACTGAAATTTAAAAGTATTTTTATTTTGAAATTCTATTATCATTTGAAGATGAGTTGATGAGAGACCTCAAAAAGAAAAAAACCGAATCTTTTATTCGCGCGCTTGTGTATCCTTTTACTACATCTATTTTTTTCAGTAACCGTTTGATGTAGCTAGTTAAAAGTTAACATGATAATAGATCTTACTGACCTGAAGACCTGAAGCACTGCCGGAGCATCAAGCGGCTACTGGTATTGAGTGGGATTTTCGTAAAGCTGAATTTCTAAAATTATTTTCGAAATTTAAAACTTTGTCTTGGGATAATGTTAATAAAACTAATAATGTTAACGACTCTGATCAAGCTGTTAATGTTTATACACCTCAATGAACGACGTTTTAACTGTGTTCCTAAAAATAGCGGATTAATATGAACCCTCGTTATCATTATTCGACTTGGTTTAAAACTAACCTTATCCGCGACATTCAGACTAAATCCTATTACCATAAACGATTTCAAAAGTACAGTATCAGTTATGATTGTGAAATGTTCAGATTTTGGCGCAAACAAGTAAAATATCACACGAGAGCATTGCATAACGCGTACGTTCGGAATGTTGAAGCTGACATTAAGTCTGACGCAAAAACATTTTGGACGTACGTGAGATGTAAGCGCTCGGACAGACAGCTTCCCACAATTATAGCACACAACGGAGTCTTGTACTAGGGTGAAGCCGCTGCGAACGCCTTTGATCAGTATTCTAATCCAGTCTTTTTAGATAACAAACCGACGTTCGACTTTGCAGTGGCAGCACGAACAGATTGCCAATATAGTTTCCGTCCAAAGCGTTCCACGGTCTCTAATCTCAGTAATTTTATGGATTATGTGGCTGGAGAATTAGATCAAGTAAAGTCAAGCAGATGTAGCCTGTTTTGATTTCAAAAAGGCATTTACGGAGTCGACAATGACATCCTACTAGTCAAATTACTGGAGGCAGGTATGTCTCCCGCTCTTGTAAAATTTTTCGCCAATTACTTTCAGGCTCATGAACAATACGTTCGACTTGGAAATTTCGAATCTCGATCTTATGTCACTCAATCTGGAGTCAGTCAAGGTAGTAGTTTAGGTGCACTTCTGTTTTTGATTATAATATACGACTTGCCTTCAGTTGTCAGCCCTACTCGTTGTCTTCTCTTTGCCGATGATTTGAAACTCTTCTTGGGTGTTAATAGCCAATTTGACAGTGATCTGTTGCAACATAGTATCGACTCAATATTCCAATGGAGCCTGAGCAATAAGCTACATTTTAATGTGAGCAAATGTGCTATGATTACATACTCTCGCTTACGTGTCCCCCTTGTGCGTAGTTATGAGCTAGGCAGTGCTACATTCAAAAGGATTCCAACTAGGCGGGATCTCGGTGTAATCATGGACATCATCTTACATCACCTTATATTTCACAGTCATATCGTGGAAACATATCAAAAAACCTATGAGATACTAGGATTTGTCATACGGAATTCTCACGATTTCCAAGATACCAAATGTATAATTTTACTATTTAACGCATTAGTCCGTAGTATAGTTGAAACAAATGCAGTTATCTGGTCTCCGTATTATATAAGCTATTTATATCCTCATGCTGTAGAAACTATTAAAATAGTTTAATATGTTTTTATATGATAAAATGCATGGGTTTTTGTATGATAAAATGCAATCCTTACTTATTTCCCTCAGATTTCATAATGGGCATGGTCGGATGTAATTCCCTTCAAGTCCATCAAGAATTGCTTTCAATCATGCATGTTTTTAAATTATTAAATCATGTTGGTAACCTCCCGATCCTGAGTTTACTGGCCCTTTATGCTCCTGGCTGCTGTATGAGAGAACGATGTAAATGGTTATTTTACCTGTCTAGAGCGTGCACGAATATTCTACAACACTCTCCTGTTTTTTGGGCACTTACATTACTCTACGCAGTATTGCGGGATGCACCCAGTCTAGATATTGTTTCTGCTCCATTGACCACTTCAGAAATGAGGTAAGAGAGTTGCTTGGTAGTGCACGACTGATTGCTGGATGATATTTATTTAAATTACTGTGTATTTATTTTCCAACTGTATGTAATTGCTCCGTGAGTGTATTGTCCTATTCGTTATTGTTTTATAACTATTTGTCATGGGTTCTTCCACATGCCCAGCGCTTTAAGTTAATTTTAATAGAATACTCTGCATATATAATTTAATGGAAATGTATGTATTCAATATTTAAACTTTCATAAATACTTAAGTTTGTACAGAACCTCCATAGTGTAAATTATGTTCGCATTTAACCTGTTTTAATATGTCTTCACAGCATATAATTCAGTTATGATGGTGAGTGGAAAAATATTAATGACTAAAAATCGGCAAATAATTGGTTGGGAATGATTAATATTTTATTTTCCAACGTATCCTTGTTTACTACAATTAATTTCAGGTATTTAACATTGTCATTAATGGTAGAACCACTTAATATTGTTCTTTACAAATTTACCTATCGACCTTTTAATTTCCCTACTTTTTAAATTTCGTTTTCACGATTCTAGTATTTAAATACATGCTATATGCAACTTAAAGAGTACGCAGTATACATATACAGCCTTATGAACAATAGTGTCAATAGATGAAGAGTTTGACATTTGGTATACAGTTTTTGTACCATACAAGAACGTACAAACAGGTCAGAGTTATAAAGAGTTCACGAAAAGTTCAAGTTACGCTTTTATACGTACAAATATAAGCATTGTAACAGTAATGGCTATTAAACTCCATCCGCCGAACGAGGGGTTAAACCGTTTCGATTTCCGTGAATATAAATGGATCCGATATTCTCAGAGTGGCCACAGATAGATCAATGTCAGGGTTGGACAATTTCAGTTTTCGACGGTTGGCACGCGGGAGGAGGCCGCCGATGAAAGAAAATAAGTGACGAGGGATGAATACGGAAGTCTTTTATACATTTATTGAGACCTGACTATGAAGCGCTCTGATATTGGAACACATTACGCGTCGGGTCCTCGTACTTATAACAGATAAATTGATTCATTTGACGCAACACGGGTTCGTTTTATTGAATAAGAATCTCTTGAGTCGAGCGATCTCGTTCTTGAATGGGTAATGACGTGGTCGCGAATTGGTTTGTCATCTGGTTTGTGAGACGGATCCCGAGAGCGAATTGTGTGACGTTTTTATTAAGATGGCGCGTCGCCCGGGGCGAACGAACCGTGATTAATGGAGGAAAATGTACACAGACGAGCAGCGGTTAATAAAGTGAACAGTAAACGGTCAAAATCGTATTTTCTTTTAACAATTAGTTTAAATTTAGCTGAAGGTTAAATTACCAATTTCGATTATAGTGTGTTTTAAAAGTAGGGGAAAATATTTTATATTATAATTTATTAGAAATTTATAAATATTCAATTTAAACTTTAATGTAAATATAAAGTACGTACTCATATACTTTATTTTTACGAACACATTTATTGTACTTTAGTTCCAACGCCACTCGTTGATTCACAATCGTGATTAATCGCCAAAATATCGAAAAAGCAAAAGCCGAAAACTGAAAATATGAATGAAATCGGTTTTGGAACTCAAAAAGACAAGTAAACACGTAAAACGTAATCGAATGAAATTCAAATATATATTGTCTATATATTGATATAATAAAATTCACATTTTTAAATTTTTTATAAAAATAATTGACATTAAAAATTAAATGATAACACTTAATTTTAGTTCTTGATTTCTTATTTTTTTGGCATAAAATTCAAATTTTCAACTTATAGCATTCGAATAATATACGATTGCCGTAGGAGTATAGATGAATAAAAAGAAAAGATAAATATTGTCACATCAAGTAGGGGTAAAATATTTATATATTAAAGTTATAAATTAAAAAAACAAAAACAAACAAAATTAAAATGAAATTTATTTATTAAACTTAAGAATTGTGAGCCATTATAGGCAGATGTGAAACATCCTAAATTTTTTTATGTTGAAATATTTTTATTTGAATGAATTGAAAATAAAAAAAAACAAATATTCAGACAGTTGTCACTAATAAAATATTAATTTAATTTTATTACTTTATTTTTATGAAATAATTTATCACAGAAATATTTCTTAACAATCTATTGAAAACATATTTTTAATTTTATAATACTGTTGGCCGACAAGACACGAAGCTGGCCGAATGGCACGTCACGGCGTGCCATCGGAACGTTTTCATCAAACGCGCCATTAGGTGTTTTACGTCAATAACCTTCATAGTTCTTAAGCTGTACAACTTATACACAAAAACAAACCGTAATAAAATCAATACTCCGTAAACCAACGGCCATTACGAAACAAACTCTACAAGGCAATAAATTGCAATTCTCGTCCCTTCCTGCCACAGGAGACTGGGTAAACTCTGAACTCCCCCTTACTCTTCACCCCCCCCCCCCAATATTGTGTCCCGTGCCAGACACGTAGATAAGTCAGATAGCCCATACGTTGTACGTGGGTAAAGTATACGTGATCCGTATACGTGGTAACATTTGGACGAAGGTAATGTGTGCGATTTACAGAGACAATCACTGTCGATGTGGAAAGGGCTTGCCCGAGATGGCATACTCTTAGCAGGTCGCTTGGGATTAAACAGTGAAAGGTAAGAACTGTTTAAAAGGCTTACTTGTAAATAACATTTTGTCATATCATCTTCATTATGTCACATTTTTTGAAATCCGATTAAAAAATATGACATAATAGGACGAGGAAAAGGTTTTGAAGTGATGTGGAAACATGAAACAGTTAATGTACATTTTTATTAATTGTGAAATAAGACAATGAATTAACAGTTTTACTATTTAAGTTAAAATGAATATGAATTTCGTATATCTTTTTAGAGCTCCGCACGTCAAAAGTAAAAATGGAACACTCGTAATATCACCTACATTCATGTCCGTCTGTCTGTTACAGCCGTTATATTCAGAGATCCTTTGACGTGAAAATTTAAAATTTGGCATAATAATAAAAGATATTAATCCGCACGTATTTTAATAACAGTATCTATACTGAAATATATTTATGTGGCAATTTTATAGGGGGCAAATTTAGTATCCGAAATTTTTTTTATTTCTAGAGTTTGGAGTATCGGTTGAAAGAACCAATAATGAGAGTCTCAAAATTATTTTTTCATAATTTTATAAGTGCTTAAATGTGTACGGAACCTTTGTAAGGCGCGTTCTACGCGTTCTTTACTGGTTTTAAATGTCCAAAAGTAATAGCATCAATGAGTTGATATTCATCAGGTCATGTTTTGTAACGTAAAAAGTCTGATAACATCAAAGAGGAAGCGTCTTTCGGCGACATATATTGCCGACGTTAGACTCTCCCTCAATTGTTCAACAATCCTGGTGTGTTTTGCAAGTCATCCCTTACTCATTTCACTCATTTTCACAGACGTTCATTGCCCATTCGTTCTTTCAGTGCGGATATCGACACGTTGTCGACGTAAGTTTTCCGTACCATGTGATTAATATCAACAAATCTTATCGTCGATAATTTTTCTTTTACATAAAAAATAGTTAAAAGTAAAACGAATCAAGGAGTTGAGAAAAAAATTGGAAAAACTGGTTTATTATCTATTTGTGCCGGCATGGGGTAACAACGTTCAAAATCACTTGCTGCGCTGAACGTGTCAGTTGATGTTGCGTGAAAATGTATGAAAAAATATAAAATCAAAATGTTTATCATAACTCCTTATATTATAAAAAGGTCTACTTCCTTTAATACTTTACGTGATTACTAGTTTTGACTTGTGGCTTTACTTGGATGGAAAAGAAGAAAAAATTGTGGTGAAATTAAAATAAAACTTTAGACTTTTAGATGCATAGAGTTGAGCCGAGAAAATGAGTTGAGAAAATGAAAAAAAGAAAAAAGCTTGAATCCTGCATTTTGTAGCAGTAGACATATCTTACCCTGATATATTATTACATACTTTTATTCACGCATTATACCTAAGGAATTGAAGTACCAAAAAATAATTATATTTAGCTAAAATGTTCTTTATTCCTGAGACCGGCTATATATATGCAAAATTTCATTGAGATCGCTGGAGAAGTTAAGGCGTGAAAGCAGAACAAATAAACAAACAGACAAACTTTTTTCGTATTTATAATACTAGTATAATTTTATACCTTAGGATTGTTAAACTTGATAATTTTCGCCTACAATATGCAGGTGCCATGCCCATGTTATATTTATGGTTTTGATGTTAAGTGAGATGAAGAAACCTGCAGATGAAACTAATGTTATAGATAATTAAAGATATTGTGATATTAAATTATTAATTATGGTTTTATAAATATTACATGGAGAAACTAACCTTACTAGCATACATTTTACAAAGTATACAGATGTCTTTGAAATGGAAAAATAATTGTTCTTTAATAAAGGTGATTATTATATTATAGTTTTATTCTTAATTCACATTTATATAGAATATTCCTTCGTACCATCTATAAATTCTTGATATTATTCCAATTCCTACTCATTTCTATAGCAACATGTAAATGGCATATGTACAAAGGTCCCCGAGTCACCGTGCGCCGCGTTGTAACGAGTGGTCGCTGGGGGCCTGCCTGTGGGTTGCGCGGTAAGTCGAGCGCTCTGAGATATGGGAGCAGTGGTTTGGCCGAGGTTTTATTTATTCACTTTTCGTTTTTTTAACCGTTTTCATTTCGAACACACCCCGGTTTAACGAACATTTTCCTCGAAGTAAAATTACGAAGTAATTTAAATAATTCGAAATGAGTACGGAATCTTCATAGTGAGAGTTCTACTCGTGCTTCACAGGTTTCTTATTTACTTTTCGTATCAAAATTTATTAGCATTAAGGCATAATATTCTAACAATTTTGAGAAAATTCCAAAATTGGAATCTCGCCCGCGTTATCTAGTTATAATGTACAGTTTACATCGTATCATTTTAAAAAAAGTTGTTTAACAATAAAGAAAGTAACTTTGTTATGAATAGTCGTCAAAAATTATTTCAATGAGAAAAACTTCTTTTTTCTTAATCCTAAACTATTGTCAACTTTTTTATTATTTTTCGAAAACTATTTCACAATTTATATTTTCAATATACAAGTCTATAATACGTTCATAACGCGTGCGTATTTGCCAAAGTTTGTTATGATGTCTGAAAAAAAGAGACAAATAGCATTTGATTGTAAGATTCCTTTTGAAAAAAAAAATCAACCCTAAATGGGTTTATCGGGCATTTTTTTGGGATCATTCATTTACACCAAACTATCAAATATTGGAACTTATATACATCAATAAGATATCTCATATAGCTATATGCAGTTACTAAACAATTACATAACGTATCGATTCCGCGCACAGCACTGAAATCGCAGTAATGACCCTGAAAAGTGTCGTGATTCATAACCACGTTGTATGTCAGTGTTACTAGCAAATCTAGACTATGTTGCCTCACGTTTAAATTAGGTGAAATCATTCAAGTTCATTCGTTTGAAACTACGCCTAAACTTACTTCTATGTCCGTATCTTTTTCAACATAATGCACTTTCGCAAAGTATAGTTTTATCTAGTTTGTCTACTACAATAATTTATTTTATATACTGTTTATTTTATAATGAATGACTTTATTACGAACGACTGACTATGCAGAACAACACTACGGTTCTTGTTTCGTATTTTTTTTTGCTTTTCCGCAAAAAATAAATACAAACGATGTACTAAATGGAGTCCGTTTGGACACAATTTTTTTGTAACATTATCACGTAAGCCTGGCTGGTTACGTGATAATGTTACAATAGGTAAGTAGGTTGATGTAACTGATTCTAGTCACCTCTGCTGGCTCTAGACGGAAAGGAATAATGTGGTTTGCTGGCTTCAACGGTGCCATAGTAATATAGTCTTTGATAGTACATTGATTAATTAATTTTTAGACGAGCCTCTACGTCCAACTTACAGATCTATAGCGTTGAGCATGTGAAGAATATAAGAAAAAAAGGTTGTAAAATATACAAACAATAAAGTATAAGACGGAAGCACAGATCAATTCAAATGAACATAACTCTTACTAGCGATCAGCCGTGAACAACAAGCAATTCCATAAACCCATTTCTAAACGTTCAATAGAGGAGAAAAAATATAAAGACTGGATACATCTCGTAATACTGAGAGTGCACGAAAGATGTATAAACGTTGCAGGATATTTGTGCGTGCTCTAGGCAGGTAAAATAAACAATGACATCGTCGTCTCATGTAATATCCAGGAGCATAAAGGGCCACTAAATTCAAGAGGGGTTATCTACGCCATAATTTAAGATCATTTTTTTTAAATTAGTTGAGTGGAATTACGTTCTATCATGCCCATTATATAATCTGAAGGGAATAAGTTAAATTAAAGTGTGAAAGGAATAAATCGGAGAGGAAATAATAATATACACACACTGGAACAGAGTTGAGGAATCAAACGACGGTAAAAACTTCAATGGATAGATCTTACTACTCTTTTCCGGTTATAAACATTAAATTTAAACAATAAATTATACAACTCCGAAAATATATTGGAAGCTAGCGGAAATCGAGTGTTCAGATTATTATTAACATGGAACTATTTCAGTCATCTCTTTACCTGTGTTTATAATTTTAAAGGCTATTTCTTGCTATAAGTGGATAATTATGAGATATTATATCCTTATGAGGTAACGCCTTAAAAGGCCTATTTCATTCGCTAGCCATTAAGTTAATAAACTTCAAAGTTCAAATGATGTTCCGAGTTCAAATGATTATATGACCAGATAATAAAGAAAATCAATTATCGTTACCACTTTACATAGTCGCAATAAAAGATTTACCCAATCCAGGTAACATTCGCCGCGCGATAGACGTGATGGGGTCGCAACCCGGCTGGAAGGGCGACGGTCCGTTGGGATAGAAATCCACGTCTCCCAATGGCCCGGGGAAGCCGAATACGCCGCTGTTGGTGTGTATCACGTCCACGAAGGCCGCGTCGCCCTGAGCCAAGTGTCCAGTGCGATCAGACCAAGTATAGCCTGGGTAGGCCGGGTCTAAACCTGGAACAGTTGTCATTTTATTATAAATTGTTATCGAGATAAGAAAATACAGAATACTGTGTGATACTTGTTATTTACGGAGTAAAGAGCGATCATACTTCTGTCAATAGTTGTTTACTATGCGAGTGATGGATACCGCAAAGAGAAAACAAAATCGGTGTGAATGTCTTCAAATTAAATCATTAGAAATATTCGTGAAATAAATTTACATGCAAGATTGTTACTTCTAATTAAATATCGAGGATTATATTGAGAAACTTATGTAGAACGTGAATTATTTATAAAGGGAAATATGGCGGTTTTAGATCGAATCAAACACGTAAACAAGTAAATACTGGCAATACGCTTATATGTGAAAGAGAAAAGAGAAAAAAAAAACGATAAATAAAAAATACAATTTGGATAAAAAGAAAAAATATATAACGAAACGAATTATTAAAAAAGTTAAATTGAAAAATTACATATGACTGCAAATAGGATAAAAATTACCACAAATAGGGACCACGGTCAACATCAGTGAAGTATTTAATCGATAGAAAACATTAAAGGTCGTAGAATGTGAAGAATTTATGTTACGACTAAACATTAGATTCGATTTTTGGAAGAGTCTTAATATGGAATTGTTTTTAAGAATTAATAAAATGCTTTTATACAATCATATTTAGGCATTAAATATAATTTTGAATTTGACTATAATATATACATTATAGGACATCATACGAAAAATTACATTGGTGTAATCAAAGATCATGGCACTGATATTCCAGGGTCCCTGTAGCGAGATACATAATTTATAACAACAAAATAGGTAAACATTGTATAGTAGTAATATTTTATATACCTTGTTAATATCATAGATGAAAGTTAAAAAAGGGAGAATTAAACAAAACGTAAGTAAAGTATTTCGAATCAGCCACGCAACCTCCACGCCCTAACTCTTTTACGTCATATCATCCTCGACACATGGGCTTTCCCTAGCTCTTTTACGTCATATCATCCTCATATGACGTACCTTAATTAGGCTTAAACTCAATGGATTAACCCGTTACATACTCTGTTTTGCCAAAATACATATATATTTTTGTGAGGCATCTAATATTATAACATTCACCGTATAATATAACACAACGTATAATATAATAGAAAGTCTCAGAATTAGTAGAACGTATTCAAAATAAAATTCGAAAGAAAAAAGTTCGATTAAAACTCGCTTACGATAAAAACCTTTCAAGCACGAGTAGAAGTCGCACCACGAGGGTTCTATGCATATTTATGCGCTTAGAAATTTATTTATGCGCTAAAATTTACATATGTGTAAATTATTTTTTAGCTTTAGCTGATTGAGATATGTGCGGATTAATACGGTTTACCGCTACACTCTTACAAGGGTTCCGTTTTTTTTTCATTTATAAGTACGGAACTCTAAAAAAGAGATGACATGATCATGAAAAAGATATTTTGTAAATAAAATATGAAGAATACAGTAAATAATTTAAGATCGTTTAAAAATGGTAATTTTTATATATTTTTATAAAGATCATGAACAAAAGTATACATTTCAATTTAATTTATTAGACGTTTACGGGAGATCATATTAAAAGATTGAATACATCAAAATAAGATAAATACCGACTGTCAATTTAATAGTCTTGAAAACGCTCAGTTGAAATATTTAATGTGAAATTAATAACATTAGAAATTCTTTGAATGATTGTTCAGATTTCATAGTTGCAATCAAGAATGCGTTCAACTTCATTTTGTATATATGTTCGTTCATCAGTTACAGCTTACTGACATTCAAAGTATAATCTCTTAAATAAATAGTATATGTTTTACGAGCCTAAATACAAAGATTTTGAAAAATTAAAAAATTACTTAAGCTGACACATGGATCAGCTTAAGAATTAAGTACTTTCAAAATGATATCTCGTATTATATTTTCCATCTGGAATAATTTCATAATACAGGAACTCAATATTATTTAGAAAATTACATTTGGAGATCCAACTAATTTTCAACACGATTTATTTTGAACAAAATTATTTTTGAATTAGCATTTAGACACATTAGTTGCATAAGTTCAAAACATTATTTAAAGTACATTCTCTTAAATAATTTTCATTATTATATGAATAAAAAAATCAGCCACAATTACCCTTATCATGATGTAATTTATTGGGTAGTATATACTAGATATATATATTTTAGATTTCACATATTTTATATATTTATGTCCATCGAATCCTTATTTCAAATTTATCTTAAATACAATATAGGCTCATTTTACTGATCATTTTCATTGCTATCCTCGGAATAGGACAAGGACTCTAAAAAAGGTTGAAGACTACCTCTACTTAAGCCTTCCAAAACGAACCTGCCCGCATTCTATAAATAGAAAATCGTGCCCGTCACCTGTTATCCTCGGAAGCACTACGCCGACGCGCCGCAAGGCTTTGCCGGCAAAGCCTGCCGCCTCGGCGCCTAGCGAGAATCCGATGAGGTGTAAACTGTTGAGCGGCGCGCCCTGGCTCAGTAGGAATACGATGAACAAAGCCAAGCTCTCGCCCATGACTCGGGTATTCTGAACTGCGGAGATGTACCTGAGAACGTGTTACGATTATTTTTGTTTAATATAGTATTATTTATATCTTGATTTATAGCAAAATGATATTAGAATATGCAATGATGGCTCTCGACTCAGAACTACTTTTCGACATAATTCTACATGAAAACATTTTTAATGAAAACCATATAAAATTATATACTTTTGTATTTTGTTTCTGTATTTCTCATTTTCAATGTTTAAAAAGTTCGCACTGAAAGGAATAAGACAGCTTCTATTTCTTATAATACGTAGTTGTCACTTCGCAAACACGCAATTAAACGATCTATAAAATTATATGGAGCATTTAAATTACATACACGTGAATATGAAAAGTCCCCGCCGACGACATATAGCAGTGTACACCGGACGTAACCTACGACGCACCAAACTTATATTAAATAACGCATTACCCAACCCACACGCCGCTACGGCCCGTTTTCACACGAGAGCAAACTTACACAAAAACCTTGACAGTGTCTTTATTCCGCTACGCGTCCTTGTACAACCGAATGGAACATAACACGCTAGATATATTTGCGTCTCGTCTCGCCCCCAAAAGGATATCTGCGTGAGGATATTCCACATTTATTAAAGTCACAGCGGCGCGTCCCGGGAGATCGTGTAGCAGTTAGAGGGATTGCACGTTTTGACAGTCCACAAAATGGAATACATCGTAAATTGCGCGGGCGAATAACGTGGAATACTGCACGACGGTCGTGAAGTGTTCAATCTATGCGAGCGTATAAAAGTAATTTTCGGAACAACGTGAGATGTATGGCCGCATAAGAGAAACGGCGATTTCAAGTTTCGCATTTGTCATGAGTTACGACTGGCTCGAAGCAGAGTTTATATTCTGCCAGCTCGGAGTCTGAAGGCGAAGCCGAGTCGGGGGTAAGAATTTGCATTTCAATGACGTTTAGTGCGCTTATAGTTGCAGAGGTCGTGACCCAAGTTTCGCAGACTATTCTAGGTGTGTTCTCTTGGATGATTTGCATTCGGATATTTAGATAAAGTCATTTTAACATGTTTACACCGTCTTCCACGGAGGGAGTAGGCACTGATAGCGGAGCGAAATCTAACACTTGCATGTTGTTATGGGTTTCTCGCAAGGAACTTATGTTTTGTTGGCGCATTAGGGATGTGGCTTGATTTTCCACTAGATGCATTTTAATATTTTACACAGAATATGAATATGCTATCTTACATAAAACTTATAGCCCGAGTCAAAAACGATCAACTCGCAGCTAGCTCGCGAGGGTTTACAGTGACCATTGAGGTGATTTAGAACATATTGTAAGTGCCTTTGTTTCTACGAATTTAAAGGAATTTTTTAGTTCTTGATATAGATTGAAAATGGAAATTAATTAGGGTTATATACGTACTTCAAAATATGAGGAGGTTCTCAAATCGACTGTGTGTCTTTTTGTGTATTTTACCCCATTTCTCGATTCGAACAATAGCAATATTTTGCAAATTTTTTTATGTTCGAAAACGATGTTGTACCACAAAAGTTCTAAATAAATACTCGTATTTTCTTTATTTTATGCTTTTCATTACGCTTCTTGTTCGTTGTTATAGTTCGGCTTTATTTCTATTAACCTTTATTAGATATATTTTTAAATGGATAACTTTTCAAAAACTTACCATGGCATAATAATTAAGGGCGACCAGTCGACCAGTATTACATTATAATCATCACGTGTAAGGTACGCTGTGAAAAGGAATTATAAAAAAACATAAGTAGAGTGTGAAATGGTTCTAATTACTTACTATAATATTTGCTATGGGAATATTACACCATTAACTTTTTTTAACACACATACAACGTTGGATGATTTATAACATACAGTATGCTTATTAAATGGAAACAATACAGTAAATGTTTATTTTACATAAAAAAGTGACGCCAAATTCCGTGTATACTAGATATAAGAATATCCGACCCAGAACATTTTCAATAGAAACTTTACTTTCACAAAATTTGTTTTCGTCGGATTAGAATTATTTTAATGCTGTGTTTGTATTGAAATTTCATTAAGTTAAGTCGACATTACTTTTACAATATCAGTTCTATCAAAATGTATTATTGGTAATATTTTTTTAATAACGTCGTCGTTATATACGATAAATATCTAAACATTACAGTAATGCATAACTTTTCAAGTGATATACTGCTTTACCTTTTTTGACGACTAAAATTAGATTCCTTAAGTTATTAAAACAGACATTCGTCAGTTGAGCGGTCAACTCACCTGTTCTGATGGCGGTTCCACTCGGTCCCTGAGAATTGTCAAAGAAGCCATGCAGGTAAAGGATTGTCGGCCGACTCGCATTGAACATCGAACTAGCGACAGAGTTCGCATCATCACGTCTGAGGAGCTGAGATATACTAGGGTTTAGCCTAAAATAGTTATTGTTATGTCTGTAAATGCTGCATGTTTACGACACTCGCACGCACAATAATTCAATACGTGCGATCTGATTAAATAGATTGTGGACATGTTGCGTTTCGACAACTGAATGTCAGTTTACGATGTCTTCAGTTATTTAGTTGTTCAAATTTGTAGTGTAGTTACTGAAATAATATTATGAATTGTTTTGTATATTTTAACTAAAACCATTGGAACAGACATAGTACGGAGAAGAAAGAAAAATGGAAATTAAAAGAATATCCACATTTTAATTAAAATGGTAAAGAATAATTTAAACACGCTTCCGCTTTTAGCAATTTTTTTTCATTTTATACTTTTTTCTACTGAAGTATTGACTCTGTTGACAACATAGCACAACTTTTCCTCGGGAAGAGCGGGCGATATTGCTAATAGTTAAAATAACCTTAATCGCCAGTTCAAACAGTGAGACGTTTTTCAGTTTTACATAAAACGTCGTCGTTTAGTTAAAATGTCAACAATATATAAGATTTTTCTGATTCAATATGGTTGGTCGTTGGGGTAGTTGACAATGTTATCCATAGTTAATGACGTATTCAATGTTTTGTATATATACTATCTTCTTGAATATTTAGTACTACCTATAAAGATGAATTTCACATATATATATATATGTGAAATTATATATATATATATTTATATATAGGTAGTGTGGCAACTTTAAATCCTCTCAAAATTAAAAATTGTTCGGTTCGTCGCTTTACAAGAAAAATTATAGTGGCGTAAAGCACATATTTCAGATTGAAATAATCTTTTTAAGGGTGGCTGCAAATTTTATCATGAGGCAACATTAATATTAACAAGAATGTAACAATGAACAAAGGTGACTAAAAAGATGAGTGGACGATAATTTTAAAACGGACTTCATTTTCAATTTGCTGAAACCATCTAAAACTTGTAGATGTATTAAAGTTATGAAGAACGAACGAACATTGTGCAAGTCAACGGAAATAATTTTCATTCAAAGTTATGATTAAAGCCAGTACCGAAAAGTTTAAACCTAAAGTTGAATGTCACAAACGAGCCTTAAAAATGAAAAACGGGTAAATAAAATCTGAATAATCTGTCTAATGACTTAAAGGGGTGTGAGAGAAAAAAAATTTGTGAACACTTTACATTTGTGGAGAGGTATTTTTTAAATATTACTATACATATTAATTGACATCCCAATTTGAAACGTCGGCTTACAAAATTATATATATATATATATATATATATATATATATATATATATATATGCACATAGACTTAAAACTGTGGAAACTGTAACAGACGGACAGACAGATATGACCAAAATAATGAGTTTCTTGTTTCACTGCAAAAGACTAATAATAATTATTACCACGACCTGAAGTTAGCACGAAAAATGTACATCATTACAAGAGAACAGAATAGAACGTTCTATTTAAATTCTACGGGCCGATATTAACAATTACATTAGAATTCATTTTCGTCTTTGTATTGATTATACAATATTATAATTGGTCATAAAATAAATTTCAATTCGCTTGTGAAACCGAAGATAATAAATGAAGTAAATATTCCATAGTGTTCCAAAGACCGATTAATTCAGCCATTTATTCACTTACCTGGTATAGAGATGGTACTTAATGTCGCTCTCCTCCAATATCTCGCAACACCAGCTGCAAGTTCCTTTTGGCAACACGTTCATTGACGTTGAGAAATTGCCTGTAATTGAACAATGAAGAAACACTTGAATTATCTAAACGTATAACGGTATTAATGCGAATAAGTTCAAAATAATTGTTTGCAGAACATAATTAATTTAATATAACGTGAAATGTTAAAATTGGAGGTGTCAATTTTGAATCAGTGTATTTAATTTTAAATACAACAGACTGAGCACTTGTGGCAGATGAAATTAATGGAGCACTACACGATTTTCATTAACGCTTTTTAACCCCCAGATATATATGGAAATATACTTTGAGTAAACGAAAGTCGAAAGCAATTGAAACACAGTAGAAATGACATTTCATCTTCTAATATTTTATTTTGTTATCTTGAAACGACCACCAAAGTGTAAACGTAAACAGGCAGAGTTTAGTGTTAGGTTGTTGTTCATATATTTGGAAATTAATGATAATATTTATCTGAAATAACTTTAACTGAAAGTTCTAATCAAAATAAGTTTTTATGATTTTGACGACAGATCACACATCACTTTAAAGCTTAGTATTCCTTAAAAGTCAATTATATAAAAGAAACATTCATTTCTTTTTGGTAGACCTGTCAAGTGACGTCACTCAGTGGAGTAAACGAGAAAAGTTTGCTCCCACTTACATGTGTATTTTTTTAAATTTTGTTGCATATTAATTGAGGTCTCCATACGAAGCATCTACTTGCATAACTTCTTTACACATAGATCTAAAACAGTGGGAAACAATGGATGTGCATGACGAAATTGTGAGGGTTCCTTATTTCATTACCTTAAAAATGAGTAATTTCGGCGAGAGCATTTATAGGACGTGATTTCCAATCGAGGAAAGAAAAAAATTATACTGATATTTCCACGTGGAAAATGTAAACACTGAACACTTGAAGGAGAAATGCGGGAAAATCAATATCCGAGACAGATGTGTTTGAAGTTAAGTAAAAATAAAAGTGAACGAGTAGCATGTACTTAATAAACAAAGAATACTCGTTTGTAGATCAAAGGCGAATGAGACGAAGTATCTTGAAGAAATGTCTAAGATGCCTTCAGCTGAGAGTGGATGGAGGATATAGGAGAAAAGTAAGGCCTCTGGAGGAAAAGATTGGGGCAAAATATGTACGCATAAATATCGGCGCAATAAATTATTTGTAAAGGCAATTAAAATCAATAAATTTGTGACTTTTAGTAACGCTGTAAGAGAGTGTAAAGATACGTCTCTTTAAATTTCCTTAAGACTCGAAACATCTAATTTTAATTTATTGAAGCATATTTTGAGAATTATATGTAATCCCTCTATTCATAACGCCAAGTGCGTTTCCCGATCTTGGCAGATGTCTAGTATCTGGAAAGGTCAAGTTGATGAATATATTTCCTCATCTTGTTAAAAAGTCGAATAACGAGAAAAAGTTTAATATTTTTATTCAATACGCATAACACTTATGTTACGGCCGCTAAAATTTAATCTTAAAATAACATTTTACACGTTAAGTATTTTACACAGTAAAGTAGACCGCCAATACTTTTAGAGACAAATAGACAAAATATAAAATATTTAGAAATGCCAAAGATAAAAGTAAAAAAATCATATTTGTATGACTATAAAAATTGGAACAACAATTTGGTAATTTATTTCCACTAATACATTGGTTAATTATAATATCCACTAATACATTGGTAATTACATTTGTTAATTATACTTTGGTAATTCAATTTTATTCATCATCGTTAGCCCCATCATACTGTGTTATGTTGCACAATTACAGAGTAATTGATTTTTAAAAATAAAAAAAAACGAGTGTGCTTTAGACCACACGACTGAAGTAAAACTTCAAATTCACAAAATATGAACTTTAAAATGAATTGACAATTTTATTCAGTTAAACGTAAAATATTTAATGTATTGAACAAAATAATAATTTATAAAATTGTTCAAGAACGAAATGAAATTACAAAATAATCAAAAATTCACCATTCGTATATATATATATATATATTTATTCCATATATATATATATATATATATATATATATATATATATATATATATTTTTCATGCACTGGCTATGAGAGGAAGAGAGAAAGAAAATGTGCTCGCGCACTGCTCTCTCTTGCTCCTACAGTGTGATACAGACAATAGGCTTGCACTGTATCTTAGATATACGAAACATAACTGGCTATGAGAGAAAGAGAGAAAGAAAATGTGTGTCCGCACCTCTCTCTCTTGTCCCTATAGTAATATACGAAACGTAACTCTCTTTCTTTCTGTCTTCACTAACTTATATCTCCCTCTCAACTTTCGTTCGCCTCCCCGATCACACTTTTCGTACCGCTCTCGTCACGCATTCACCAGCTTACTCCCCAAGTCAAGCGTGCGTAAAGAAGTTTTACTTAAAAAATAATGAATCACACAATTATGTAATCAAGAATAAATAAAATATTTATAAATGTAGTTCTGTTTACACATAAATATATGTTTTTTAAATCAAAATTGCAATTTTAAACTATAACATATTTGTTGTAAAAAAATATTTGTGTAACAGCGTCATACGGAGTATTAGTAGCACAACGGGAACAACTAAGACTTTATTCATCATTATTTATGTAGCCATTTTCTTTTTTTCGACGGTAATGAGAAATTTTCTGTAATTAAACGTTACAATAAATAGAAAATAAAGAGTTAAATTCGCCATAATGTTTTCGTAGTTAGTTCTGCCATTTAATGAGGAATGGTCATATTTAATTTTATATTTAAATTCGTACACGTTACACCATGTCACCATTTGTAGATCAGTAAAATATATTCTCTGTGAGTTAACGTCTACTCCAGCGAAGGTGGAATAGGCAGTCATATAGAGCATATAATAGAGTTTCGTAACGATTACGCTTCTATTGGGAGGGTCGCTTTAATTATTACTCTTTCGCTTTATCTTCGCCAATCTAATACTCCATTGTTGTGGTGATTTGTAATTTAATTTCAATTTTATGCTATTTTTTTTTAGACAACCATGCAACACTGTAAAAATCTCTAGCCAGCGAGAGACTCGTATTCGCACTCGTAACGCTTACTCGTAAGCGACGGTGCAATAAGATATAAGTCTGCCACTTGTTACTTACGCAAAAATATAATTAGTCTCTAGAACTAAGCGAATATTTCGAAATTACAAACATTTTGGATCGCATCGAATCGAACTATTGGATTGATTTCAAATTCGAATCGAATATTCGTATACCATTCAGATATTTCAATTTTTAAAATAATTCAAATATTGGAATTATTCGAATATTCGATTCATTTATATATTCCAACGCTTCGAGTGTTCGGTTCTTTCGAATATTCGAATAATATAAGCTATTCAAATATTCCAATAATTTGAATATTCGAGTATTTGATTTGATTTTCGAACTAAATTCTATTCCTATTAAATTCAATTCAAATTTAATGACATTCATACATTCCGACTAGTTTCATCAAACATCGTCACTATGATAAGAAGATCGAATTCACTTGTCACGAAAGATGCAATAAACTCGACTGGGTTAAATATAAGAAGTCGATCGTGACCATTAATTAATACGTCTATAAACAGCAAGTTCCTGGAAATTAATAAGGTCATTTACGGATGGTGATACGAAATATCACATATGCGTTTATGAATACAGTTAATTCTTATAAATATCCGCCAATATATAGTTGACGTAAATTCAATATATTTAACTTATTTAATTCAAATAACTATTAAGAACATATCTAACTATTAAATTGCAATGATAAAACTATAATAATAAAATTTCCAAAACAATTGAAAGCTGTGAGATATCATTATTTATTTTAAAACCGCAACAAAAACCCAAATGCGAATGCAGGTATGTGGCAAGTTCTTACATCGGACCACTAATAAAGTTTTGCATTAGCAAAAGACATATTTCAATTTAGTGTTGCAAAATAGAAAAAGGTAAATCCTTCATTTCATGTAGTTTATTTAAATATTTTCGATTCAAATTATCGCTCCTTGTTTTATCGCCTGTGAAAGATATAGTAGACAATATACTTTGATTCAAATATATTAAAATTTGTAAATAGTTTAATAGGAATATTAAGTACCATTAAATGTATAAATAAATGGCTAAATATGTACGCAATCCTCACAGTGCGAGTTCCACTCGTGCTTGACAGGTTTTTTCTTGTTTTCTCACTTCAACTTGAACCGTTACAGATAAGAATGAATACACCTTCACTTTATTTAAATACATTTATTTAAGTTAATATTTCTTTATTTATCTCACTCATATTAAATATAATTTAATTTAACTGAAGTATCAATCGATTTATCATACGATTATGCAAAACTAACTATAAAAGAAGTATTATTTTGACACGATTCTATAAGTACTTACGTGGATACAATGTCAGAAAAATTAAATATTAATACGGTACTTGACTCATTCTAAATTTTGATATTTTTCGTACAATATTGTGAAATATAAATTAATTAAAAACCAGTCTTGAAAACAATTCAAAAATTGATTGAAAAATAAGCCAGTTATAGGCTTCTAAATTTGAAAATACGGATAGGGTAGGGTATATCCCTGTCTCTTTTCCTCTTGTAGAATACAATGTGCAATATTAAAGATGACCTCACAACACAGTATTCCCATCCTTGTCTAAAGATTAAATTCAAACTTTTATAACTGTCAATTTTTAAGATAATTAAAAAAATGTTCACTCTTCCTCAGCTTGTACCTTGAAATTATGATTAATGAAATAAAAAAAAATTAGTCAAATACCCAATTACACAACACTTAAATTATGGGCTCCAAATATTGAAAAAATGACAAGATACTTATTTAAAATAAATGAGCCAATAAGCAATAGATTGATTTTTATACAATTCTATACAATAAAGTATCGATTGCACCATGCTTTATGACGATTTAAATTTCGCACAGAGTATTTCACAGTCTATAGTGCGAAATCGATTTTTGTAAACCGACACGAAATAATGGCTTGAGAAAGGAATTTGACGTTAGGAATCTGCACATTTAGTTTAGTCGCATTGGTAAATGTCGACTGAACCTTTAAAAAAATATTGAAGACGACTATTCATTAATTAAATAATTAAAACTTTTATAATTAAGTATGACAAAAAGGCTTATTAAATATTTTATGTAATTCAGCTTTTAAGGTTCTTTAAAGATTAATGTACCTACTGTACTCTTCACTAATTAAACATTTGATTTAATCGTTTTTAAAAATCACAATACTAGTGTATCGTAGACTGCATATTCATATTTGTAGTAACTGAGTCAAGTTAGCAAGTACAGTCTATTCCTAAGACTTATGCTAAAATTATTCTGGTTTATCAACAGAAGGACATTGTGTCTATAGAAGAGACAATTGGGTGACCTGTATACAAAATTTAACTTTGTAAAACTATAAATATGGTATAATATATTGTGGTCAAATATTTATAATCGTTGTTTTATCAAGACCAAGACGTTCCTAATAACTTTCAGGGCAATTATTGTAACCTTAGAGATATTTTAAATTTATTTGTGTCCGCTGAAAAGTCCATTTCAGTGATCACTCATTATAAATAAATTAATTTAAACTTAAACTCGGTACGGAAATTTGGATGGGCGAGTTAGATTCATACATGTTCGCTTCTAGGTGTTACGGTATGAAAAAATTAAGTTGAAAGGCTCAAAGATGTCTTTCTAGCATTTGTTGGAAGTATTCAGCAAAGATATATCCTATAATTACATATAATAAAATTATGACATAGCGAATTCTGTACATGGAATATATTTTCAAAAGAGTGATTGATTTAGTATAGAGATGGATAATAGAAGACAGAAAACCTATTCTTAGAATTTTTATCTCTATGATGAACCTGTTAACCAAGTCGCGTCGGCACAGCCAGTATGTATATAAAATTGTACAGAACTAAGTACATTGATTTAAATATTGATACCAGTTTAAATTTTTTAAAAGTTTAACTATCATACATTTTCAATAGACGGTATAACGTCTTGAATGACGTAATATATAATTTATGTGTTTATTTCGAAGCTTTATGGACTGAAAAAAGGAAGTACTGCTAATGGGAATATTTATTAAATAGTGTTGGATGCACTCGACTGAATACATTAAATGGAGCCACTTCTTTCTTATTTTCACTTTGTACCGTAAACATAATAACCTTGATTGATTTTCTTTTCAACTTTCTTCGTAAAATATTTATTCACTCTTTTAATTTTGAAACCTAAAAGCATTCTAGAAGAAAAGTTTCTTTTTCCTTGTGGATTTTAAATTGTGTAAACCTCAACACCGAGTTTAAAATAATTTATAGATTTGCGTCGTCAAAAATAACTTATGATATATTTATTCTACATTTAATTACTTTTATGATCCTTACATATTTTACCATAAAGCTGTCCACAATTTCGTCAAAATTAAAAAAATAATATATCGAAAGTATGTGAACTAAATCGATCTCTTTCTTGTTTTTTTTTTAAATATATTTTCGTTATTATATTCCCACTTTAGTGAGTTTGTTTTTTACCATTCTGTTTCTTTAAAGTCGTACTGAGACAAGAACATACCTGATTACTTCTGGTATAATATCAATTAACCAAACAAATATTTGAAGTTAATTAATATACATGGAATAATTAATCGAATTAATTTTAAAGCTTGTATTATCATAATTGGTCTTTTTTCTGTTCTTATGTCTTTAAAGGAAATAACATTATGTAAATTATTAAATATTTTCTTTAATAGTCAAATTTATTTTTGCTCCTATTTGGGCGGCAGGCAATGAGACTTGAAGATGATTTTATTACTTTCATATAATATGTAAAGTGTTTGTCTGTTAGATACATGGAGGGGAAATGGTTAATTGTTTTATTTTTTTTCAAGTTTTAAACATTTAACGGTCGAAATAATATTACGGTATACGAAGAAAAAAATATCTTGCTAAATTTCTTGCCGATTTTAGTCCTAATAGAAGTAAGCTTAAAAAGATGTAAGTCTAGTATGTGCGAGTAAATATTAATAAGAACTATTATAAACTAACGGATTTAAAAAATAACGTTACTTAAATTTTAATTTTTACACTTACCTAAAACAAATGACATCATACCGCAGAGAGGAAATGAGGCGGACAACATTTTCACGAATATTATAAATACTGATATATACACAATATATTCGTAATTCGATTCAAAATATATATTTTCTAAAGACAACTGATACATTTTCATAACTTCACAGCCTTTTTCAGCACTTATTTTCTATGCCATATCCTCCGTCTTATTTCAAAAATGGTTCTTTAATGAAAATGATTCTAGAGGAAAACTAATTTTAACAGCAAGTTTCTTAAATTTTTTTTTCTGTCTAAAATTCGAAAATGCTTTCCGGTCAAGTTGAATCATTTATGGATATTCCCTAGTTAAGACTCTTTCTTAACTTTAGTCACTTTCTTAATATTTTATTCATACTATTTAAATTAAAATAAAAACCTTGTTAGCAACGATAGACACAAATATATAGAAAATGTGTATAGAATTATTTTGTTAAATTTAAATTTATCTGTTCCGAACAATAACTAACTTAAGTGTACCTCTCGTAAAAGTGACACTAAATACTATCAATAACAGCACTATATTTACGCTAAGGCCACATAAACGAATAAAACAAGCCGACACGTGACTCCGAACCAGCACATTGATTGCAATTACACCAGGGGCGAAATCCGCCGACCAAGAGACCTCATCTGTTGCCGCGGTCGGCGATGTCGACTGTTACAGTTATTAGTTACGATTCAATCGTTCGGAGATAAACAGTTGAAAGGTGGAATGAAGTTGCAACGCAGAAAGTCGAACAAAAGAAATAATCACCTTTTATTGGGCAACGTTGCGCAAGAGGCTGGATTGAAATTCAGTGGACAATCGTTGCAACACGACGTTCATTCACGTAATACACTTAAACATGTTTAATATAATGAGTACACCATTATTGTGACCTACTTTTCGGTATATTGGTCTCGATTCAGCTCGCTGATACTTCAAATAAAAAATTAATAGGGCCCGATTCATTACTTTAATATACATTTAATGTATTACAGTCGATGTTTCATAATATTATTTTTAATAAAACTTTTTTAAAATAGTAGACAACCTACAATTTAAAACAAGGATATGTCCTGCTGACATTTCAATAAAATTAAGAAGTTGAGTCTGAGGCCAGGCCATCTGAAGAAAAAATAAGGTAACGACTGATAAGTGACGTTCGCATGCTTTTATAAATTTGCCATCTCTTATAAGATTTTCGTGTATTGACAACTTCATTGTTAGTTTTTGATAAAATGTCTTTGCATAAAAACAAGTAACAACTTTGGAGCTTCTCGTAAAATGTGATGGATTTATTTTTTGTCATTTTGAAATTCAAATTTTTGAAAACATTATTTTTTTAGGAAATATAAATTAGTCCACATTGTCGAAAACAGGGACAATTTACATACAAAAAAATTATGGCAATATTATTTGCTGGAAATGAATCCTACAAATAATATTGCCATATGAATCTAATTATTAAGCATGCAATTTAAGAATTCGAATGTTAAGCTATCATGGCATTGCTAGAATTTATTGATTCTTTTATAAATAATATGAAAAGTCCAGTATTGTAAAAATAAAAGAATTTACAACCCAAAAGCTATTATAATAACCTTTTATGAAAAAAGAGAAAATACAGTAAAACACTCATGCTTGGATATTATATGTACAATTACTCAAAAACATTTTTTCTTTTGTTTCAGGATAAATTACTCAATAAGTTAGAAGAAAATGAACCGGAAATAGCCACTTCGCAAGAGGATGAGGTATTACTTTCTATTATTATAATATTTCAGCTAACATTTGATATCAGTGAGTTAGTCGTTCAGTTCCAAGTTTCATTGGATAGATAAATGTTTTTAATTGAAAGTTAAGGAAAGGACATATAGAAATAAAGAGGAAACTCCAATTTAGTTATTATAAATAAAAATAAAACTATAATCATTTAAGGTTTTAGAAATAACAGAGTATTCAGAAAAGGAAGGAAATGTAGCCAAAATTGGTTTGTGAATTTTAAAGTTACCGTTAAAAATTGAAGAATGTATCAATAAAATAATTTTCATAACTTAATAAATTTCATTACTTTCTCAAAAATTTCTTTTCGCACTGAAACTAAATTAAAATCTAAACATATAACCTTATGTAAATTTATTTAATTTTGACGAATCACAGTTCGGTCATAATCATGCGTTGATTGGTTTGACTTCACTTTCGCTGGCTATAAAAACAATCAATATTTCTAAAAATGGTTTGAAATAATTTAATAATATGTGTTCTTTTTGTAATTTCACATAAATTCTAACCGTAGTCTTAATGAAATTGTTATTCGATAATAATTAACCGGCCTAAATGTAAACATAAATCTGATCAACTAATGGATCAGTAAATAGGCTCTTTTAACTAATAAATTTAAAATACCTGCTATCATCATTAGTAGTATATCTATTAAAACAGCGCGTGACAGTCTGCTGTGATTACCTTTTGAAATCATTTTCCTTCTACAGTAAAAGATATGGGCCCACATACTACCTTGATTACGACCTGCCATGAGGCATCTTAGATAAATTATATTAGTTCCAATATTTCTTTTTAAAATTCATACACCCAAAGTTTTTAAATAAATCTCCGACTTCAAACCAAAGCTCGTAATAATAAAATTCTTTACCTTTCTGTTCTCAATTTTGAAGGTGCGTTATCTAAGTTAATCTCTATCGAAATTTGTAATAGTAAAATTCTTTACCTTTCTATTCTCAATTTTGAAGGTGCGTTATCTAAGTTAATCTCTATCGAAATTTGTAATAGTAAAATTCTTTACCTTTCTATTCTCAATTTTGAAGGTGCGTTATCTAAGTTAATCTCTATTGAAATTTGTAATAGTAAAATTCTTTACCTTTCTATTCTCAATTTTGAAGGTGCGTTATCTAAGTTAATCTTTATTGAAATTTGTAATAGTAAAATTCTTTACCTTTCTATTCTCAATTTTGAAGGTGCGTTATCTAAGTTAATCTCTATCGAAATTTGTAATAGTAAAATTCTTTACCTTTCTATTCTCAATTTTGAAGGTGCGTTATCTAAGTTAATCTCTATTGAAATTTGTAATAGTAAAATTCTTTACCTTTCTATTCTCAATTTTGAAGGTGCGTTATCTAAGTTAATCTCTATTGAAATTTGTAATAGTAAAATTCTTTACCTTTCTATTCTCAATTTTGAAGGTGCGTTATCTAAGTTAATCTCTATTGAAATTTGTAATAGTAAAATTCTTTACCTTTCTATTCTCAATTTTGAAGGTGCGTTATTTAAGTTAATCTCTATTGAAATTTCAATGAAAAATTCTTTTTTTTTTTTTTTAAATTTGAACAACATATTTCTTTTGCCGCAAACGATTCTAATACAGTTACTATATTTATAATATAGTTATTTATATATTAGTATGTTGGAGTTTTCATATATTTATGGATGTACTTTTGATTTTCCTAGCTTCTGCCAAACAGGTACTCAGGAAATCTCAGTTCATATTCCTAGGTAAAAATCGCGACTGAACTTGTTAAGAGATTGTTTAAAAATGCAGGATACACCTTCTGTTCTTTTTATCCGTCTGCGGCAGGCCAACGAGGGTATTGTTATTATCAGTCTTTGTGTGCATATATGTGCGTGAGTGTGTCCGGATATTAGTCTTTAGAGCTAGAACGGATAATCTGATTTGGATGAATGAGTTATCGTTGGAATCGTCTTAACCTTCTGGGTATTATTAAGTGACGTATTATTAATAGTGAGTTGCTATTTTATTCACTCTCTCCAATCAGCGTTGATAGGAACTTGCTTTTAGGCTATTCGGTATTCGAATTAAAATTTTCGTTTTCAACTTTAAATTGTTAGTTTTAATTGCGTAATAAAACACGAGAAAATTAAGAAAAAAAATTTGTATTTCACCAAAACGTGACACATATGGAAGAGCTTTCAAAGTTCACTTTAAAATATATGTACGTGTTTTTCGTGTGAAAATGTATAAAAGCAAACATTTGAATAAAATATTTTAACTGAATTAACTATCATTTAGGAAGAAATAGTTTAGAAACAAATTCAACAATATTTTGATAAAATATGCAGCAAAACAAAATTTGTTTCGAATTTGCTTTCCAAACAAATGTTACGTGTAGCT
Organism: Druceiella hillmani; assembly: GCA_039881145.1. NCBI lineage: Eukaryota > Metazoa > Arthropoda > Insecta > Lepidoptera > Hepialidae > Druceiella > Druceiella hillmani. The sequence continues at coordinate 11,774,361 of JAYKKI010000005.1, forward strand.
GTGTATTTTCCTGTTGGCGAGCATAACTTGTTAATGTCATTAATGACCCTTGTGCTTCTATACCTCCACAACTTTAAGTTGACAGGTTTAAATTACGTTATGAAACAAGAATATCCTCTTGATCCTTCAGCAAAGGTCTTCATTCTGAGAAGATTTCTTTACCATCTTTAAAATTAGATAACGTGGAGTCAAATAAATATACGTGTATTTTGGATATCTGTGATCTAAAATCGTATTACCTCACATCATCTAGGGATCAAAATTCCTTCAATGGTATATCATCTTTCTGTCCATTTACAGTTGCTAATATATCGTTAATTTTGTTTCATTTCATTATCTATACACAAATATTCATGACAATAAATAGCTATTTCTAACTGAAGACGTGAGTGAACGAACGGCTATGCAACAAAATCAAGAAAATAGCATTGAAAATTTATTCACTGTAAAAACTACTAAGCATAACAAATCTTATTGGTTATTATAGATACGTTTAAATTTAAAAAAAACCTAATTATTAGTTCTAAATATTTTTTAAGTCGAGAACAATTTTATTTATACCAAAAAAACAAAAATGAAAATGCGGCTTATCCCCTTCTTACAGTTACGTCTTCTACGGTTTTGCAGTCCGCTATGACATTAATATTTCATATTTAATATATAGCCGATTGTACTTGTAATAACACGTCACTTGTAACAATAAGCCATACATCTATTAAACTTTCCAAGCTGGCAATAAATATTCATAAATAAATTAAAAATGTAGCTATTCATAAATATTATTTAATTAAATTTCTCCCTTTCCATACAGCATTCGTTTATGTTGTAATCTGCATAAAGTCTTGCTAAATTCGGTGGAGCAATGGCATAACTCTATCCTAAAAGTCTATATTTTGGATGATTACATCACTGTTATATAACATTTTGCAAAATACTTTGTCTCTAAATTACGCAATTGGCGCCTTCTAGTGTTTTTATAACTCGGATTTCCAAGGTCTTTTCAATAATAATAAATAATCTTGAACAGAAGGTTTGCCTGATTATCATAGTCTACGCCTCCATTACTCTACAGTGTGCGCATTCGAACTCTGCAATTACACAGCTGTAACATGCGGCTGTCCGAGTACCTTGTACATTCGTATTCAGTGATTAAATTTTACCAAAATATCACTAAAACAATATAAGTTATAATTTCAGTGATATATTAAAATATCACTAAAAGTTAAAATATCACTAAAAACAATATAAGTTATAATTTCAGTGATATATTAAAATATCACTAAAAGTTAAAATATGACTAAAAACAATATAAGTTATAATTTCAGTGATATATTAAAATATCACTAAAAGTTAAAATATGACTAAAAACAATATAAGTTATAATTTCAGTGATAAATTAAAATATCACTAAAAGTTAAAATATCACTAAAAACAATATAAGTTATAATTTGAATCAAAATATCACTGAAAACATTAAAAGTTATAATTGAAAGAGACAAAAGAGATCAGTATAAGCAATTTTTCATACTTAGCAATTTAGTTCCAGTATTTTTTACTACCGTTTCCAGCAAAAGAAAAATGTCGATCAAATTCTGAACAGTGTGTCGGAGAACAAATGAAGGGTGGACAGATAAGATTAAACAGAATGTAGCTCCGTCTGAAACGTTTCCCTCTTATATTTATTTCGCATATATTACAATCTTTACGAAACAGAGATACGGGCAACATCTACACAAAACTTCTCAGTTTAGCTAAAAAGATCTAACAAAATGTTTCGCTTCTAAATAGCATAATTATTTAGCAAATTTTCTCTGATTGATTTTAAAATAACCTGCCTATCTTATAATTTTTAGGCTTTAAGGGCCTTGCAGTTTCTTCGTGGAACTGTTGAAGTTTTGTTCTACCTGTCCAACTATTTTATGACAGCGTTTTATAAAGTCAGTGCGACAGTCTTTTGATATTTTAGAAAGAATTTACATAACTTTTTACAAGCAAGTAAACTTTGCGTAGATTTAAATACACACGCTAATAAATAAAAACTAAAGTCTATAGCTTGTCTTCTTTTGGACGTCTTATGTATTTATAGGAATATGTTAATTTTTGGACCCAAACATTTTATGCCATTGACTTTTAGTTATACAAAAATGTGAGCATGGACGTCGTCATGGGACGTCTGGCAGATGTGAAACGTCTAATTTTTTTCATATTTTTATATTGAAATTATTTCATTAGAACGAAATGAAAACGACGAAACAAATATTCAGATTGTTAATACAATGCTAATGTTAATAACAAAATGTTAATTTAATTTTATCATTTTATTTTAATACAATAATTTATCATAGAAATATTTTTTAACAGTGTATCGAAAATATGTATAATACTGTTAAATCATACTGTTTAAATTAATAAACGCTTTTAACGTTTTAAGACATCATAACGCAATACACCGATTTGAATGACTTATAAATTTGTAAGTGTTAGTAAATAAGAAACAATGCTGTTACACTAATACACGCGTAAAGTAGCGTGTGTGTGTAGTGTAGTAGGGAGCAAATCGTTAAGTCAGAAAGAGCCGACAAGACGCAAAGCTGGCCGAATTAAGTCGGAAAAAATGACAAGACGCGAAGCTGGCCGAATGGCACGTCACGACGTGCCATCAGAACATTTTAACTCCAAACGCGCCATTAGAAGTTTAACGTCAAAAATTGTCACTCACCATCTTATATCCCACTTAAAAATCTTAATTAGTCGATCAAACTTTTACTTTTTAATTATTTTTTTTATAAAAACTGAATTTTACGAAATTATTTTAGTTACCTACCATTATATACTTATAACAAAGTTATTAACACTGTCTCTGTATTTGTCTGAAGTGGACAAACTTGAATATTTCTAAAACTAATTTAGTCACTCAGATAATAAACAAAATATGTTCATTTACAAAACATTTTTTTATGTTTATATTTTACTTAATATTAAAAAAATATTATTACGTAAAAATTAAATTTACTCTCCCTTTCCCATATTTCCTTATTACTAGCAAAAGATAAAATCCTTGAGAAATATATATTATATAAACATATAATTAATATATACTAGCGTGACACGTGCGAAGTCTTCGTATTATTTATTCCATTATGAAGCTCAGATGACAGATCAAACAAATATTTTACTAAAATTGACATATAGAGACGCAAGTATCAAAAGCATTCAGTTAAAGCACCACTTTATTTATACGTGAGTGGATTTGAAATTAAACAAAAATTTTACCGACCGTCAATCATATTGATGTTGAGCCGTTAGATGGCAGCATTGCTGTTTTGTGTATATAATTTTAATAATTAATTAATTTGCAAAAACATTAGCAATAATAAATAGTTTAATTTAGTTGTGGATGCCGGTAGAGCAAGCAATTATCTATAAAATGATATATAATTTATGTGGATTAGTTGTGAGGTTTTTTCTAAAAAGGGAGTGTAACATCTTAACCTTAGCGTATTAATATATATGATGATGATAGATAAACATGTCGTGCTGATAATAAGTCACCTAAATTATTCAAGTTACTATGAAAATAACCAAATTGGAATATACGAAGAAGACAATAAAAATACGAGCGACATCCGTATTCCAATTAAGATTATATCATTGTACCGCCCAGTGACACCACCTTGGGGTCACGTGAAAACTATCAATCGGTGACACCACATTGGTGTCACGTGAAAACTATTGGACAACTGGCGTTGTCATAAAAAATCTTACAATAATTTACATATATCTTCGAAATCTTGGAAGGGGGCGACAGGAAGAGAAACTATTGACATTTTCAAGTTTTTCTAAGATCTTTTATGATCTCTCATGTTGGATGCCACACAAAAAAATCTTGCTCAATCGTGCGGATGAAGCGAAATGTTAAAATATTGTCATACTAAAGAGGACATCCAGAGGAATATATACCTAGTACAATGTCGGAAGGAAGAAACATTTGTTCCTTGCTTAGTTTAATGAATGTTGGTTTAGATTTGAGAAAAATATAATCAAAGTGAAAACCATCAGAATGTAATCGAACGCGGAGATTTTAAATTGTAAATAGAACGTTTTATCGCTTTGTTTAAAACTACTTTACTGCTTTCAGTGTGTGATATGCGTGAACGCGAAAGCGACCATGCAGACGTCGCCGTGCGGCCACCGCGTCGTCTGCCGACGCTGCTTCGTGAAGACGATTCAGATGGCGGTCAGCCAACGTCTGCTGCCGCTGCGATGCGTCATCTGTCGCGCCAAGATACTGCGGTTGCGTCACGCGCCAAGGCTCACCACTAGCAAGAGTTGGCAGGTAAGTGCGAGAATGTACATTTTACAATTAATATAAATCGTCATGATGTAATTTAATTATCATCATTAGTCTGTAAGCTTCATACTGATGTATCTGAGATCAAGCAAAATCATCATTACGGCACTCGTCTACGTTGTCGGTAAGCAAAATTGTGTAACAAGTCCAAAAATACTTCCTATTTGTTCCTTCTACCTACTGTTCAGAAGGTAACAATTGATATTGTTTTTCATGAAAACAAAACTTTCAAATAATTTAAAAAAAAAGTAAAATTTAGGATGCTTACAAAATTTCGATTGAGTGGGTGAAAGAAGAAGTACGTCGCATACTCTTATGCAATACTTTTGGCAATTTTGTTTTTAAGATTCGACTATTCGATTTTCTGCACATTCAAGGGGGTTATAAGAAAAGGGTTCTTGGAAACATTATGACAGATTTTTAAATATATTATTTAAGAAAAATAAAAATAAAAATCATGAATTTTTTTATATCCTCGACTATTTTCTCCCCCTGTAACATTGAAACTAATATTATTTTCGTACACATCGGTTTAGATATACTTAAGGTTGATGGTGTATTTTACGATGTTATATTCCCAATAAAAACCGGCTACGCAAACAGCAGTAAACAGTGAAAGTTTGATATTTTTCAGGTGCAATTAGATTTTGTAGTCATTTTATGTGGGATAGCGCTGGAACTGAGTTTTCTCCATTTGTTAGAATATTAAACAGTTAAAACACTTTTGCAAAATGCAACATTAATATATACAAAAATAACAAATTATTATAACTAAAAATAGCAGTGTTCCAGGAGAAAATAACTAACGTTTATGAGATCCGAGTTAGTTACTCTTATTCATTATAAACGAAATTGCTACTTATATCAGATTAAGAATCTTCAATACGAATATCAGAAAAGGCAAAGAAAAAAGTAAAGTAGAAAAATGTTAAATTTAGAATAAAATAATGCTGTGAAATAAAGATTATTACTACCAAATTATTGAATAAGTAATTTTTTTTAATTTCTAAATTATTGGTATGTTTAGGTGTCGAGCAGTAGCGGTGGATCGGCGAGCGCTCGTTGGGGTGTGCCGGGCTCCGCTAGCTGCTACTCTGTCGGCGCTCGTTCCGTGCCAGCCTCTGCCAGCCTCTACTCCGTTACCAGCGGAGAGTCTTCCCTCTCAGGTAATAATTGTTCTCTCTCTGGTTTGAAGGTCTAAGGGTATATATAATCTACTTTCAGACCATCTCCCATGAAAACAGTAAAACCAAAAGGAGAAAAGAACAGAGTATTGCATCACACCTATCTATGTTTTTATGTGAGTTACATTTTTTATGAGAGATTATCGTGCACATTGTATACTTACTCAATATCAATGTTATATTGCATATTTATACTTAATCAGTACTAGTGTCATAATGCATATTCAACAGTTACTCGATAATCAGTTAAACGATTATTATGTTTAAATTACACATATCTATATTATTGAAGAACATACTTCCATTACTTTTTATATACATATTGTACCTTTCTGTGAGCCTAGTGAATTTTAGTAATAATATCGTTATGGAACTATTCTATGTTTATATTAAATACATTGAAAAATAGTTATTTTGCTCTATACAGTCAAAGTCAAATGTACAATATAAACTCGGTATCAAATTATTAACGGTATAATGCAGTGCGACATAGCTTACGTTTGCCATTTTTTATTGCAATATTAACGGAACCAATCGAGTGAAACTGTAAAAAAATGGTTATTGTGAATCACTTTTAGCTTTCCGTAGTGAAACAACTAACTCATAATTTTGTCATGTCCATCCATCCGCCTGTCACATCTCACGCTTTCTACAGTTTTAGATATATGTACATACAATATTATGTGTAGATGCTTCAGTTGTCAATTTCAAGCGACGTACCAATATTAAAAAGAATTTAATTAATGTAGCTTCCTATACATGTAAAGATATTACAACAATGTTTCTTTTATATTCCATTGGTTTAATAGGTGTTTTAAAAAGAAAGAAAATTTTATTTTTAAGCTTCATTTGTGAAATATAAAGTTTCAAATCAATGTGCAATGTGTCTTTACCTCTAATTTTCTCGTTATTCTCTTTAAAATTGTGAAAAAATTCTGAATACTAGAATTTGATCAGAAGTTTCAATTAAAATTATTTGGAATAAATAATTCAAAACACCAACAATGTTGAAAGATGTAGACAATTATGAAACCCATATACGTGTTACGACACGCATTAGGCTGATTTCATTTACATGTTACATAATGCATTTTACTATTGCTAAGTAATACCATGCGTAAACATATAAAACTTGATGTTGCGGACAGAGTGCTCGTTAACAAAAATGATTGTATATACATTACGGTTAAGGTACATGGCTACTAGGCCTACTAGTTCTTCATAAAATTGAATTTGTGTTTGGATAATATTAAAATTTAATTCAAGTAGAAATGTAAATAGTGTACATAATATCGAATATTATAAATAATGTTTCATACAGTAAAACATCTATTCAGTAAAATATCTATTACAAAAAAGGATTTATGACATTTGAAGCACCTAACAAAAAAATGTTAAACAATAAAGATTGTCAAGTTTATTTTCTGTAGCATCAGGTAAGATAATAAGATGTTATCCGCCTCTAAAAACCAAATGCTAACTGCTAATTTGACAAAACCACCCCGACAATCAGCCGTAGAGGTAATTCAATTCCGCTAACTATATTGCGCAGGCTAGCATTTTTTCTTATCTTGAAATTTCCTTTGTGCAATAATGAAGGAAAAAATTATATAATGTGTCCCATGGTTTTAAATGCTGTGTGAATTCCTGTATGTAAAAAGTTGTCATAGTTTAAGACATATTTCTAATAAATATAAAATAACAGAAAAATATTGTTTTCACACATTTTGGGGAGAAATAAGAGTATAAGCGTTAGAAAATCATATGGCCTATCTTGAATTAGAGTAAATGAAATTTAAAAAAAGTGGCAGATTGTTACAAGACTTTAGAGAATCACAACCATCAAAAAATAACCATTTAATATACTCACCCACAATGTTCAGTTTCAGTAGTTCAATTAAAGTTATGGATATTATAAAAATTACTGCTGCTACCTGCAACAGTAATTACCGTGGAGAGAATTAGGAATATACCAAAATAAATTTTAAATTTACCATCGTCTGAAAACATATTTGAATTTATGCAGGAAGAAAATGCTAAAAACAATTGCAAACATGTTAAAAAAGTTGTTTAAACAGGTAGAAAACTATTAGATTAAGGCAATTCCAGCAATTAAAGGTAAAGGAAGAGACAATAGAACTTAAAACTTTGGACATTCGTTCATCGACTGATGAACAGTGGAAAAACGACTACCTGATTGATCATACCTATTATCTTTTCGATATTTGAAAGCTTTCCATTGGTGTTTGAAAACATTTGTAAAACAAATACATCCAATTGGGTTTTAGATGTTTTTTTCTAAACCACACAGAAGATTGTTAACAATTACAAGAAACCCTGATAGAAAACAACGACTGAAAAATTAAAATGTATATTTAAAGACAGACAAATTCAATTAACCAACATTTGTAACAACAAAGCATATAATTTTACATACAAGACTGTTTTTTTCGTATTTATAACCTGTAATAAAAAATGTTTATTTACATAATATACAGCATACCAAAGTTTTATTTCATATATTTTTGACGAGAAATAGAAATATAACTGTTAAAAAATTATATGGTCTATCTCGAGTTAATGAAATTAAAAAAAAATGTGGGAGATTGTTACAAGACTTTAGAGAATTATAACCATCAAAGCACAACAATCTACTAATGCCCACCTATAATAGAATATGGGTGAATTGGATGTTTTCGTTCTTTGTTCATAAGAACAATATTTTTGTATATTTTGTTTTTATTTTTTAATTTTATAGTTAAATGTTTATTGACATCTTACAAATATAACTTTTAAAGTATTGTTTTTATCAATAGTTTTATAAATTAGACAATTATTTTCGTACTAACAAAGAAACAATGACAGAAACAATGTCTACAAACAGATAAAAAAATTGAAGTTATATAATGATATTTTCAGATCAGCTTAATTCATGTGCGTACACTTGGGAATATTCCTCTCTAGGGAATGAATATTGCCTTGTTGAAGCACACCTAAATATTGTGCATGGTGAAGAACAGATGAAGAAATTGAAAAAATTTATTTGTAAAAAATTTTCTTTTAAATTTATATGTACTATTTTTACTTCTTTTTTTTGTATTTCACACATATAAAAAAAGAAGAGATGAAATGTATGCGAAGAAAGAGCATTCCCACCCCCTTACCACCTAATCTAATTTTTGGTTTTTACCGCAGTAAAATAAGGCGCAACACAGGCCAAACTTTGAAATGACAGTAGATAAGCTGGAAACTTGAACAGACTCAATTGTTTTGATGATAAAGATGAACTGAAAAGTCAAAAGTCTAAAATGACATAAATTGTGTTTTAGAAAATGAGATATTTGAAAAAAAAATAATTGTTGTGATCTTTGACCTTTGATACCTTGGCTGGCAAACGTGATATTTTATGAGACTTTTCAACACGTCTTTAGAAAGCCAAAACAAATGTTTATGCGAATTTTCATCTTTCCTACTTTTATGCATTTAATCCTCATTTGAGTAAGTATGCAAATATGAGTCTCTAAATAGGAAGAAGCAAAGTTAGCAAATATGCATTTGCTTCAAAAATGGAATAAATAATCGTCAATGTTGATTATTATATGAAGCTTTTATTGTATAATATTAAATTGAATGACAGATTAGTTCGTCAACTCTATGTTGAAAGTGATGAAAAGTTCTGTCACTCGTCTCCTTGTACAAAAGTTCGTTGCCTGTTGCATGGTGCTTTTTTCATAATGAGACTCTCTGACAAAGTGTGAAGGTTTTTAGAAATGGAGATGACCATTTTTGAATCTATTTGATTAATATTAAAAGTGAAAAAATTTATTAGATCGACTTATTTAACAAATTTAATATAATAAATTTATAGTTTCTGAGAGATTATAAGAATAAAAGCAGTTAAAATTTCTTTTATACACACAACATTTTGAACAGTGGAAAATTGACTGCCTTATTTATCATATCTAGTTATTACATCTTCGGTATTTGGAAGCTTTCCATTGTGATTTGAAAAAAAATTGTAAAATAATAGTTTTAGTTTTTTTTAATAGTCTTCATTAAAAAAACTAACTTTTTAAACTATAGAACTGGACAGAAAATTATTTACAATTATAAGAAGGATTGACAGAAAACAACAATTGAAAAATTTTAATATATGTTTAAAAACAGAAAAATTCAATTAACCGACAGTTGTAACAATAAAAGTATATAATTTTGCACACAGAACTATTTCTCTCGGATTGTAGACTGTAATAAAAAATGTTTATTTGCATTATATATAGCATTTCCCATATAGGTCTTCAATTTCTCAAAATTTGTTTAACATTCTTTTATTAGACAATGCAGAATTTACATTAGGGCCAGTGGACCTCACCTTGTCTGATTTCTCTATAAATGGTAATGTTCATTTATTTTTCGTTTTACTTTGTTCCTTTCTCAGTTCATTATATCTTCTGATTGATAATTTATAATTCAACTTTTAAAGTTCTATTCAACTTTTAAAGTAATATATATGTATACATATATAGTATATTTAAAAAATTAGCAACAAATCGTTATTTTGACAATTTGAAACCTTATATGAACATTTAGTTAAATTGCACAAAGAAAATATTCTATTATTATTGGTATTCATGATGCCAAAAATAAAGTTATATTCATATAAATATAGAAATATAAACATATTAGTTTATCATTGAAAAGGTAACAATTATTAAAGCTATTTACAGTAAATATTCTAAGCCTGGTTGCTATGGCTTCGGCTAAAGGTCGCCATCACCTTCGGAATATCGGCCTCGGATTACAAACTGACCTTCGGTCAAAAAACTGTATATTGCTCATTATCATCCCGTAGATATTTAATGGACCATACAGTCAATGCAGTCTTCATTTTTTAATTAAATAACCGAACTATCAACTTCTCATTATAGTAATTTAAAAATGTTGCTGAGACACTGAAAAATAAGATTCATTTCTTGGAATGGTTTTGATAAGACTTATAATTATTACTTATATCGATTCTAGGAAATAGGTTTCTGGGTCAGCTCCCAACATGGTATGTCCTCTGGGTTGGTTATAGAATGAATTAACTGTTCTTACAGTTTTGAACTTTATCATTCTTTGTCAGGATTGTCTTCCGTCTCGTCGGCCAGCAGCGAAGGCTGTGCGGCGAAGGTATGTGTAGGTTCGCGCTGCGGCGGCGCCTGCCTTGGAGCCGTACCGCGTCAGCCTAGCTCCTCCGCTTTGCGCCGCTCCCAGCATCACTCCATGAAGGTATGATGCCGTACATTATACAATGCCATTAAACACACAAAATACCATATTGAGATAATTTGGTAATATCAATAACACCAAACTCTGTAAATGTTTTTAAATTGTACTATTTACAAACATTTATTTGTTTTTTATTGCATTAGTATAAAACTAAGTATGCCTGTATGTAATACATTAATTGTTACAGTATATATCACCAATTTTCTTTTATTTTTATGCTTTTGGACATGATAGATTTTAATTTTTTTTCTAAACAGGTGGGTTTGTTCATATATAAAATTTATTTTTTGATAATTAGAGAGAAGGAGTATTTAGTGGCAGAATTTCTATTTTGTATTCTAAGGCCAAAAATATTTTCATTCTAACAAATAAAACTTTTGTAGGTAATTTAATATTTGTTATTAAATGTTCATAAATGCTTAAAGTGTACAGGACCCTCATTGTGCAAGTGTCACTCGTACTTGACAGGTTTTTCAATATTAGATTTGTTAATTCTTTTACATGACATACTTATACAAGCTATAGAGCAACTGTATTTTTGCACCGAATGCTTCGCAAAAAAAATGACCGGTTGATGTTTTTAATCACTGGCAGAAACCAAAACAACGTTTTCTAGAATTATTGTCTATTTTTCTGCAAATCTCTCATTAATTGTTACCTCGCCCCTCACACCAAAACTATTCGATAGATTTTCAATGAATTCACCCTGTTGTGTGTCTCGAAGTCATAAACATAGGATAGGATTAACTTTATAGCAATCTTCTTTTTAGTAGCTGCGTCATAAAAGTGATATTTTATGTACTTTATATATGTATACGATTACTAATTCTCTCTCTCTACCGTAATATGCTAGTCTAATAAATCTAGTCTAATAATAAATCTCTACTCCTGAAGCACAAGCTGCCACCCATAAACTACAAAATGCTGAATAACTACTCATCTAATTTACTGATAGTATGAAAATATTGAGAAAATATTTTAAATAATACTAAAATGATTACCACAGACCACAGATGATGATCACAATTAATCTAAATTATTGCAATACTTATAACATGTAGCTTTTGTCACCGCGTGACATTTTCTTGTCTAATTTGACTGGTGTAACTCTATCTGACATGCAGCACCAGAGCTACACACACACACACGCACGCACACACACACAAATAAAAATATTGATAATTGTTTCTCGATATATATATATATATTTCTTGCATTAATTTTATTTTTTGGATGTTTTTTCCCGTGTATCTATAGGGTTGATCTCCACTGACGCCAAAATGCCAAAAACTGCCGCCTTATATCACAGTTGTTGGCTTAGAACTATCAAAAAGAATATTGATCTTTATATTTTATGTGCACTGCTCTGTAGAACTTAGTTATACTAGGTTTATTTTGTTGCCAGCACTACATAACTTAATCACTAATAATACTCACATTTCAATTTCATTTATTCATGAACATAACCTTTTCAAAATAGGTCATCGCTGTTTTAATAAAAGTTAGATGATTAGTTTTGTATATTATCATGAGCTTTCAGATGTTTTAATTTTTTATCTTTTTGGATAAGAATTTAGTGCTCTGTATTATTTTTGTCAGTCCCGAACTTTATTGAAACTCTGCCATATCAAGTAGTACTACGTTATAATCAACTTAAAATTATTAATTAGTTTAATGTTATTTATGTGCATAATTTTTAATGGTCACAGTCCCTGTATTACATTTTTAATTATTGAGTTAGAATTTTTTGAAGTTTTGAAATATTTTTAGGTTTATAATAATGTCCTAGTTTAAAAAATTCTACTTTTTACAATAATATAAAAATATGTCTCACTTCCTCCATAGCTTCGTCTTCAGGAATACCAAATAAACAGTTACACAGGTGAGGGAGGGGGAACGGCGAGCGCGCGGCTGCCACCCATACGCGAGTTCCAACGTGAATTCCGCGAGGGGCGTCGTGAATCACCCGCACCCGCCGGCTCACAGGCGCAGCCCACACACGTCAATGCTCACACGGCCAACTCCGCTTCTACTAGAATAAGGTACAGTGGCTATTCTCCAGCAAAATCCTGTAAAAAAAGTCTATAAAAGTCTGGAGGTTCTTGTGACGTCTTGCTGGTCAAATCGCAAGTTCATTGGCTAACTACTGCATTTCAAGAATGGGTATAGTATTTAATCTGTGATATTTTGGCCGTACAAACAAAACATATAAAAGGAGTACACAATGAGAGCCGGATTAAGACTATATGATGCCATAAAAGCCTATGAAGCATATATGAAGCATAAAAGCCTATGTCTCCTCAATCTCATTTTGCGTGAGATTTCATTAAATATATAATTTTATCATCGTTGACTATTATAGTCAAAAATGAAAATTGTGTGATATTTTCCCCTTTCCTCTAGATTCAATGTATAGGTAGTATTTTAAAAACTGGTCACTTTAAATTGCTCCCTTAAGCTAAGATTTACTTCCAGAGCTGAACGTTCATTAGGCATATTTTTTCAGCGTCCTTGACGGGAGATTTTCCTAGAGTTACTTCCTGTCTGCAATACCTGTTTAATTTTTTTGAAAATTTTATTCCACGTAACTGACGTAAAGGCGATTTCTTATTCCTGTAGTTTATCTAACAAACTACCGCCTTCTCTCCTTATTTCAGCTTCTTGCTCGTCATCCACAGACATGGCATCTAAAGCATCTATCATTTTGTTAAATGACTCTAAAATAGCAGCAGTCGCTTTGGCATGTGCATCAGGTTTATGATCCCATCGTTTTCATTTTAAAAATAAGTTTGAATATGTCGAAGCAGTAAAAAATTGTACAATGTTTGTACTAGTGAAAAAAAATATTTACAACTGACAGCCAACAATCGACACAACTTCAGCCTACCACATCGAGAGAGTGAGCTGGGCATGGAACAAATATCGCATATGAAGTCACCTTAGAGGTAACTTCACCTAGTAATTTACCTTAGAGGTAGTCTTTTGTTGCATCCAATTATAGCGCTCTGACACATTTGTAGCATTATTATACAAGTGGTATTGGAATTTTGAAGAATCCTATCCACATACTTCTTCAAGATATTGAAGTCATTACTTTGCCAGTTAGAATTTTTTTATGTCTTGTGATTAATCTGGTATTTCTAAATCACTAAAATCATTGACTTTACGAATGCTCTATTTACCTTTCGACTAAAAAATACTTTGTGAGAGAACTATCATGATGTTGAATCAAAAGTTCGATGAAATTCTTCAAATGGTTTGTTATGATGTTCGCAGTTATTTAGTCCGCAAAAAAGGCAGTATGTTACTTCGACGTTGGAAAATTCACTCTACAGTTCAGAACAGTTTTGTTTGTTTTTAATTGAGCTTGGTGTAATAAATATTTAGACCATGCTTAAATGACACAAATTGCGTAATATTATAATTTTAACTAGACTTTCAGTAATAGGACTTTTTGAAAATGAAAATGATAATATGTTTCAATGAATCTGAATATCATTGCGTTTATCGTCTTTAGAAAAAGCTTGTAAAGGTATATTGTTTGTTGATAGTTTGCATTGAGTAGGAAGGAAAAATATTGTTGACTTTTTTGCCTTACTTATGGTTTCAACAAACTTTTTTTGGGTCTGTTGTACTATGTTTCTTTTTCGTATACTTTCTTATGATTTCAGCAAACTTTTTTTGGGTCTGTTCTACAATTTTCCATTTTGTATATTTATGGCTGCAGCAAACTTTTTTGGGTCTGTTGTATTATTTTTATTTTTTTATTCTTTCTTATGGTTTCAGCAAACTTTTTTTGGGTCTGTTGTATTATTTGTTTTTTTCGTATACTTACTTATGGTTTCAGCAAACTTTTTTTGTGTCCATTGTACAATTTTTTTTTTGTGTACTGATTAATTGGGAATGGTTCATGATAGGGTCTCGGAAATAAAGAAATTAATACTTTAAAGAAATAAATTACAAAAAAATGTGTAATGTATAATTATGATACATTTAAAACTTCGTCAATTAAACAATTATGAGGAAAATGACGACGTAAACAACATCTGCTTTTTGTGTACAACAAAAAATGTAAAAAGTTAATTGCTGAGAAAATGTTTTGTATAACAGGATAGGCAATAACAATATCTATTCTCTAGTAAATTCATGGTCTATTACGTTTACCTATACCCTTTCCAAGCAGAGATTTGTGATTTTTTAAAATAAATTGGCAGTTAGTTTACTGCTAATAGATAGTTGATGGGCTTTATGCAACACACATTTTTTATGTCCATTCTATGCAAATTTTCCAATCAGATCTATTTAGATATAAAATCTCACTATATTTTTGAGAATAATATTCAAATAAAATAACTAAACTTCATATTCGTTCATTTCTCCAATAAAAATATCAATATTTTCACGAAAATGTCTCTCCTGCTTATTTAATGTTGGCGTCTTTACTTTGTTAAGGTTACATATACTTCAGATATAATACTATTAAAAAAATATCATTAAAAAATAAATAACTTATATAATATTAGGTTAATATTTAGTTAATCACTCACTCCACACTGCTTCACACCTTACTTTAGTTCAATAAAAACCAATTAGTTACTCATCAATTGTCACGCAATCTGATGGCGTATACATATCCTTACTGACTATTACTTTGTAGTTATATAAGTCTCTGATTGGAGCAAAACGGTCAGTTTCACCACGAAGTGCCCTCGTTTCTTTATCATTGAATCTTAAGCAGTTAGTCAAATACTCGAAAATTGCTCTAGGCATAGTGGCTCTGAACAATGTAACTCCAGAGATTTGTGCAAATATTTCTTCAGTAGACAGATGATTCATATTGAAAACTCCAAGCAGATAATACGTAGCTATCAATGCTCGACTTACAGATACCGTAGTAGCGTGCGCAAATAAGGGTCAAATGGTTTCAAACGATCCATCATCATCTTCCATTTCCTCACATTCAGGCTGTTTATATTTTGCCGGTTGCATTTGTATTTCAAAATTAGTATATATTATAATTTTGTTTATGATTTCTTCAGTAAAGAAGAGTTTAAAAACCTCTGTAGTGCTAGCCACATTCCGAGCCCAATCGTAAAGATGGTATTCCTGACCAATTACGTCTATTTTTCTTTCCTTTATCAAACATAAACAAAGGTATATCTACTACCTCTCTTCGGATCCTACTACTTGATGTTGGTTTTTGTGCTATCTCATACTCGGCGTAATCTTCATCGACAGCAAGATCATTATCGTGGACTACAAAAGCGGAATTGTGGTTTCGAGAATTAAAACTAGGCTTTTCTAAAAGATGAAAATCTTGAATCATACTGTCAGGTTCTTATATTATTATCCACCCTAAGAGGTCGATTTGATCTCTGACTGACCATGACTATCAGAAAAGTTGTACACCTGCAATTGAAAAAGATAAACTTGAAGAGATTTCTAACAGGAATTATATTAAAAATACATTTTATTATTTATACTCAGTACATACAAGTCTAATACATTAATTTAAGTAGTATTTCATGTACAATACTAATAAAACTTACCAATAAACAACAAAGTTTCAATAGCGTTCAAATGTACAAAACCTTTGAGTACTACTATCGTGGGGTTTTACAGTATCCTGGCACAGTTGTTACAAAAGATTAGCATGAGCGGCATTGATGTGGGTGCAATAGTTTTTGAAATATTGGAATTTAAACATAGTGTGGGGTTTTCCAGTATCCATGACAGTGTTTAAGAGTTAAAATCAAGTGGCATAATGAGTTTGACAGAATGAATCGAGTCGCCAGATGGCTAATGGTGATTGATATTTTGACAAGCACTTATTTTCAAAAAGGCATTTAAACAGAAGTAGCTATAAAAAAACTTATAAATAAAATTTAAAACAAATACTAAATAAAAACAAGCTACTTATTTAACCTAATAATGTAATGAGTAAAAAGTGCTTAAAAATTCGATACAAAATTAAAAAGTAAAGAGTGAAACGTCGCGTAAAGTATTTCAGCAATCAAAATAATAAATTTACTGAATATCGACATGTTTGTGTTTGCTCATTTTCCAAAAATCAATAAAAAGAATTAAAAATCTTTTTGTTGAAATTTTAGTATTGCGGTATGTTAATATTAAATGTGTCTATATTTTGCAAAATGAAGGTAGCTTTGGAAATATGTAAAGTATAATTTTTGATGACTAACGGGCATTGCGTCGTGTGTAAAATTTAAATATCCGACATATTATAGTGACAATTTATTATAGATATATATGTAAAAGGTTTATGGAATTTGTATAATGTTGGTGCTATAACATTTTGAGAACTTTTGCCAGAGTCTGATTTAGAAATGATGGCTTGGTAACACTGACTAGATCACACTCCAATAATAGAAATAACATACTCAATAATAGCTTACTAATGATATGTAATGATTAAAAACTGAACGAAATGAGATTAAGTTTATCGTTGTATAGCTAAATGTCATCTTCAATGCCTGAGTATTAAAAAACAGCAATGTGCTTCATTCAATTAAGAATTTCTAATATTCTAGATATGTCCAAGCTGTAAAAACATTAGCACGCGGCAACCAAGCTAAACACGGGTATACCCATACAACAATATGCCTATATGCCTTCTGCAGATCTCAGCTTGAACATGTCACTTGATAATAGCATCCCTCATACTAATAACAACCAGTATTTAATGGCTCAGCTTGAACACGGCACTTGATAATAGCATTCCTCATACTAATAACAATCAGTATTTAATGGAAGTAACAAGAAGTTCGTTCAGTGATGATAATGAAATTGTTACCAGTAAAAAAATTAGTGATTTACTCGACCAAAGAATTATGACTTCAGTATCAACTATTCTTGAAGAAAAGCTGCAAAATTGTTTCACTATCTATGGATAGTGAAACAATGTCTTTATGCAACCTTACACAGTTCAACAATATACCCAATAAAAATAATAAATTTCTAGATCTTACTTTACTTGTGTCTTTTTTTTTTTTTACTTGTGTATATGGTATTGCTCTGTTAAGCCATGTAGATGAACATCATCCCCCACTACTTATAAATATTCAATTTTCAGATTAATCACCTAATTTCATTAAACCTAACAATCATAAGGGATCATATTTTAATAAATGTAACTTCGATGTTATTTGCAGCGAACTTAGTTCTGTTGATTGGGAACAATTTTTGAAGAATCCTTATACTAATATTGCTATTCAATTATTTTATGATAAATTAAATGGAGTAATGAAGAAAAATATCCCCATGAAAAGTGCAAAATCAAATAACTATTCTTTTTGGTTTGCCTTAAGACGATCTTTAAAGGAAAAGTGTAAATTTCACAAACATTATAAGACATGGTAATCCCCTAAAAAAATGTAACAATTTCAGTTTTTCGCTACGTATTCTATTCAGTAAGTCTATTAAATCAGCAGGTATGTTTCCTAATCAATGGAAAACTGCTTACATTATTCCAATACACAAATCAGGTGACAAGGACCATTATAAAAACTACAGACCTATCAGATCCTATCTGCTTTCCCAAAATTATTTGAATCCGTTTTGTTCAACACTTTTTATTCCCATTTTCAAATATTTCTGTCCATAAGTCAACACGGTTTTATTTCAAAAAGATCAACAATAAGTAATTTATTAGTATGTAAAAACTATCTTTGTGGCGCTTTTGCCAAAAGAAGGCAGGTAGACTCCATTTATACAGACTTTTTGAAAGCGTTTGATGAGGTCAATCATTCGATACTATGTGTTAAACTTGAAGGTTATGGCATTCATGGGAATTTACTGAGGTGGAAAAGATATTAATTAAATAACATGAGTCAACTTGTGAGTATCAAAGGTCATCTTTCTGCACATGTAACAATCACCTCTGGGATTCCACAAGGCTCACATTTGGAACCCCTTCTCTTTACTATATTCATTAATGATTTGATAAAAGTACTTACGTGTCCCTGTTTACTCTACGCAGATGACCTTAAGATCTACACCACTGTCAATGACGTTAAAGACTGTCAAAATTAACAACAAAACCTATTTGCAATAGCAGAGTGGTGTGCCTGTAATAGGATGATTTGAATGTCGACAAGTGCTTTATTATCTCTTTCAAAAACAAATTCTTATTTAAGTACATATTGGGCGGTTCGACCCTACAACATAAATCTGTTGTTAGTGATCTCGGAGTTTCCTTTGATGAAAAACTGACATTCCATTCTCACTGTGATCATATAGTTCATAAATGTACCCAACTTCTAGGATTCATTTGTGATTCCACTAAGGAATTTAAAAATCATCACACTTACATATTTATATTGTTCACTAACTAGAAGTATCCTCGAATATGGGTCAATTATTTGTTCTCCATACTACAAATTGCACAGTGATAGTACTGAAAAATTACTAAAGAGATTCTTGAATATGTTGTCACCATAGTGCGTTGGGTTGATCACAGGTAAATGATCTTTGACTGCGAAGTGCACCGTAGGGACCCGGGTTCGATTCCCGGCCGCCCGTCGAGCGAGGCTGGACTGGTGTTCTGGTTGGCTGTAAGAAATTACTCTTCTAGCAATAAGTCAGCCATATGTATCAATTAGATACATTAAAATATAGAAATAAATATTCAGTGCTACAAACTTCATCTTGGAAGAGATTACAGATGCCATGAAATCCAACTACAGAGATTTAATTTGTCATCAATAGCTACACGGAAAATAAGCGCTTATCTATTATATTTGTACAAAATCTACATTCTCATGTTGATTATCCATTTCTCCTCTCTCTACTCAACTTCAACACTTGACTCAGATCCTGTTTACTATTACAGAGATTATAAATACTACAAGTTTATAACAATAACACCTCTTTTTATAATCCCATAATTTGAATGTGCCGATTGCATAATGATATTGTTTCTCAAAATCCTTTCTTAGACATTTTTGAACCGAAATTATTAACATTTAGAAAGGAAATACAAAATATATTATTTATAAATTAAAACCAGCTACAATAGAATTAAAGTTTTGTTCAGTATGTAGAAAATAATATAATTCTGAGTTAATACTCGCATTAATAATTGATCAATACATTTTGTAATATATTTAATGACACAAGTAACCCTTGAAAATGTATATATAAATATTCTAACCATTTTGTGCACACATAGAGTTATAGTTTAGTTTTATATTCTATTCTTTCACTTATATGTTACATGGCAGTAACTTGTTTTGTGAGCCTTTCAATAAATAAATAAATCTGGCTCCCGATTGATATTTCCATTTGGGTCCTAATGGGATTTCCCATTGGGATCCTGATTGGTATTCCCTTCGGGTCCCTAATTTGGTTTCCTATTTTGATCCCAATTTGTAGTCATATCTGAGTGGAATGTGCTACAAATGCAAGCAACACATCACTGCAAGCCATGAGGTCATTAGCCGAATATTATCTAAGTATCTGAATTTGGACAAATTTTAGAAATTCTACATGGGGCATAGTGCCGCACAACTTATTTCTGGATGGTAATTTGGTATCCCCTGAGTTATAATGTCCAATGTAGCTACTTATTTTATTTATTGGCTAATTCGGCACAGTACACAATCACTAAACATGGATTTAAGGATCTGAAATTTTATGTTGTTAAAGCAAATGACGTTAGAGATTATAATTGAATTATAGGCAAATACAAATTGTAGTTCTTAAGAATAGATTTAAGTAGGGTAAACATACCAATCACCAATGAGAATTGAATCATAGATTTTTAGATTTAGAATTTTATTATCAAATAATTTATTATGAAAAACTTAATTTAGTTTCAATCTATTGTCCTATTTATAGTTTATTAAAGAATTATGAAACTTTATAGTTACATTTATTTTTTGCCTGATACAGCCACTTCCTTGTGTAGAAAATGGAAATGTTTGTTTAATAATACATCCTTAAGATATATTATATTAAAAAGAAAATTTCTTAATTATCGTAATAAGCCAATATTTATGCGAGAAAGTAACTTCGATTACATCACAGTTTGAAATTTCAGCAAATTATTATCGAAAATATTAATTAGTTACTTTTTTATGTTACAGATGTGCTCAGAAAATAGTGACACAACTAGAGATAACCCCGCCAAAACGGACACAGAATTTTTTCAGATCGCCTCTCAAGAGTTTTAATAAGGATTCAAATCAAAAGGCTTCCACAAAGAGTAAAGAAAAGGATGATAATAATGATGTTATTGTTGCTAAGAAAAAGGATTCTAACAAAACAAAGCAGAAAAAGGAAGAAAAGAAAAAAAGGGATGATGAAAAAAAGCAAGAAGACAAAGGAAAAAAAGATGAGCACAATGACAATAAGAAAAATGAAACTGCTGAAAAGAAAAAAGAAGAAAAATTAAAATTGAAAGCTGAGAAGGAAGCAAAGAAGGAAGCTAAAAAGGAAGCAAAAGAAGAAGAAAGATTAGCAAAGTTAGCAGCAAAAGAAGAAAAGAAAAAGGCAAAGAAAGTGCTGGCAGAAAAGAAGGAAAATGAAAAAGATAAAAAGACGTAATAAGTATTTTATTTTTAATAATTTAAAATTTTAAAATTCTATTTATTTTCTTGTTATTGTTGGTTAGATGGGACTTGCATTACAATTTCCCTGATTTCAATTTCATTTATGATAACATTTTGAGTTAAATTGAAATTGAGCAATTTTGGACCTATCTATTTAAAAAAATTAGTGTGTATTAAAATTCTAGGTTTTTAGTTTCTGTATTAATTGAAATTTATATTTAAAGTTGAATTCTAATCATAACTATTATGGTCTAAAACTAACCAAATTGGTCTGAAACTAAATATTGTATATTTTGCACAATGTTTGTGTTAGAACAAAGAGCGATGACCCAGTCATTTTGCTAAAAGTCAATACTAAGGGAATTTTTTTAAATCCTATTTTAAAAATATTCTTTATGCTCACTAAACGATATATTGAAATTAAGCAATATTGTAATACAAGTCTTAAAAATATATATATGGTTGGTAAATTTTTTTAGATTTAGTTGTTGCATTATTCTTACATTCATTAATAATTTGTACTTTTAATTATTAACTATGTAGTCTTCCAAAGTGTTATTTTAAATTGTAGTCATGTGGTAGTCAAAAATTTAGACCATAGACTAGCACGATTACATATTCGAGAAAATTAAGAAACAACATGAACATAGGTGTTTTCACTTAGCTACCTGGCCATGGTTATATTTTGGTTAATAAAAACATTCTCAAGAGATCCAGTTTGTAATTATGAAGGAAATATATTTGATGAAATGTATAATCTTAAACACACTGGTAGAGAAGTATTTGGAAGTAACTATAAGTGGCCTAATTTATTGCAATAATTAGGGCTTGTATAACAATTTCATATTATATATGGAATCTATCCTTAGCCATAGATTTTTTATACTACACTTTAACATTAATCTTGTGCTAAGCAATTGTTATCTTGCTTTTGTTGTGCCCTATAAGCATTAATATTTTAAAATTTAATGAAATAAAACTTTTTCTGTGAGGTGGGCCTGAATAAAAAATTTAACCTTCTTGCAATGAGTCTCAACTCTTAATGGAGATGTCACCAGAGTATGGCCATTCACTGAAGTAAAGCAACATTGAGCGTGATCTGTCCAGGATGATTGAATAGAAACATTTCATAAGGTTAGCTTGATATTAAAAGGTATCACTTCCAATGTGAGAGCTTTGCTTGTGGGAGGAATTAAAGCATGAATTTATTAATTTGAACTTAAGGTTATAAAATTGCAAAAGCACTCAATTTGCTATTATATGTGTTTCATTACCCATACATAAACATTCATGTTCTTAATAAATATCTTACAAGGCTTGTTAACACTTTTGCTGCAAACTGTAATAAATTTAACTTACTCTATGGCTAAAGATGATAGATGCAAATAAATATTACCAAAAACCCCATATTTATATTGGAATGATTGTAAACCAGATGTTTACAAAAATAATATTATTAATCTTTTTTAATTATCTCCAAATGGCATGGTAGGAAAGCATCAAAACAAATGTTTGTTTCGGGGTTGCCAGAAAAAATTCAATATTTGAATTAAATGCTTTTTTAGAGTTAGCTCTAATAAATAAAATTATAGTAGTAGTATAAAGTTGTTAGCAGTGAGCTATCAACGTTATACTAACATACCTTGAACTAAAAATTGATTCACCTATTCAATAAATGAATCAATAATTTCAGTATAAATCTGCGAAGAAAGAAATTACTGGGAACAAATATATTTTTTTGCATATATTTTATTATTAATATCCTGCAAGTTTTATATTTGAGGATGTGAAAAAGGGACTGCAAAAGACTATATGTTTCTTTTAAAAAAGACATGAAAGTGTGGAACCAGTAACAAATAAAACCAAAATTAGTAGTCAGTAATAAAGTTACAATGCACTATTAACGGTCATAGCCTTGAAATATCTTCATTTTTTAAAAAAGGCATTTGGTTAAATAGCTCATTCAGTCCTGCATGCAGAATTCACAGTACACAGAGTTTGCAGGATATGCCAGGCGTCTTGCAATGTCTTGACACATGCCGCACCGGATGAAAAGCCCTACACAATCCAACTACGAAATGAAAGTCCTCATGCCTTCATGCATCTATGACTATGAATAGGCCGCTTAACCAAGTGATATTTCAAAATATGTACATATTGTACAAGATGACAAGTAATTTTAGTAAATAATAAAATTATCATTTTTTTATACATAACCAAATAATGACATACCATGATTTTAAATGGATAATTCTGGTAACCATAGCAATAATAATACAAAAAAAGGCTTTTTCATATACAAATATCTTTTCATTGATACAATAAGTGAAATAAATGGTAAAATGTACCTAACACATTTTGTAATTATGTTTTTGATGTATGTTGCAAAGACTGATAAATTTGTCTGAATCTTATATTTATTTATAATTTGCTAAGATCCCTTTGTTTATATCGTAAAAATGATATTTATTAAAATTGTATCTTTAATTGTTGCATATTTATTTTAATAAAAAATCACAAGAAGTCAATTTAATGTGCAATATTAAAAAGGAAGATGTTGAAATTTAGAAAATGAATTTAAATAGGGATATTTATAAAGGTGATATTTTGATAAATTATTTTTGTACTGTAACAAAATGTTCTAATATTCATATAGGTAGGTTGAATAACATTGTTTTTCTTTTAACTCCTAGAGAACATTTAACATTCCTGTATTCAAAGTTATTAAACTCATCTTTAAATGTGATGTGATTATCAATAAAAATCCTGAAATAAAAATGTAATAATCTTAAGGTATAGCTGTATAGATTAATAAAATAGAAGTAAAAAAACCATATGTAATTAAATATGAATGTAAATTAATAAAATTTGTCAATGTAGAAAGTAGTTGATGAATTAGTCCTATGTAAGTTAATTCTGTCCATCAAGGCAAAGAATTTTGTAGATATAACTAATTATTAAGAGATGTATGTTGGGATTTTAACATTCCACATGTTAGAAAGAAGAAAAACGTTAAACCCCTTTTTGTATTAGTGTCCATTAATTCCAAGCATGTTAGAATAAGATAATTTTTTGTTATAAAAGATTCGAAGCCATGTTAGAATTTTACAACGTAAATCTATGACAAAAGTATCTTGTTGGAATGTACTAGAAAATGTACATGCGATTGGAAATAAAATTTTCCAGATTATATCTGCTACTTTTTTATTTTTTTTTATTAAGACCCTATTTTGAAGATCAAATGATTTGTTCACTTGGTCTTTGTAATTATTATTTCTGTAACATAGATCAGAGAATCCTAATAAAATAAATATGTCATCTCAATTTCGTGTTATTCAGCTGATGTAATTTGTAGCTATTTAACATCAATCCACCTGTCAATATAAGACTTGTGAAAGGAATATTAAAACATAAGTACCTTTCTGGCTATAATTGTTATGCATTACACATACAAAAGGTTTAAGAGTTTTTTAATGTTGTGTATAGCTAATTTTACTTGAGGGAAAATTATCTCGATTATTAAAATTTTTAGTTTCAGATTCCATTTAATTACCTTTATTAAGGCCAAAGTGATACCATTTAAAAAAAAATAGCTAAATGATGAGAAAAAACAGACGAGCAACTTAAAAGATAAGCAGTTATTGTCTGGAAATTTAATTTCAAATTATAACATCACATGACATGACAACATGGTATACAAAAATTACATATCAATTGATTATGGTTTTTACATAATTAGTTATGACAAATTATTAGGGGGAGAATATAGAATATCTGCAAGAGTACATGGGAGTATAGTTTGTATTTATTTTTGTTTTAAAGTGCAAAACAAAATTTCAAACATGTATAGACCAACATACAAACATATATAAATTGTACCAGTTATACAAGTGTAAATTAGTGTAATCTTTGTGGCAAATTCTGTCAAGGAATTAAGAGCGCAAATGAGTTAATTATCTAGTTTGTATGCTTATTTTGGTTTTTAAGCATAAAACCAAATTTCAGTATAGAATTCATGATTGTATTAGTTATACAAGTTTGAAATGTTACAATGTTTATTAACATTCTTTAAAAAATAAGAGCCACTTAATATAAATATTTATATTACCTTTTTTAATTCATTCCATAACTGAGCAGTTCAATGTATTTATAGCTGTTGTGAAATAAAATTCCACACAGATAAAATATTTTAGAGAAAGAAAAGTAAATTTATCATCCCAAATTGTATATAAATTTTGTAAAAACCATGTCAAATGTATAAAATAATAAGTAACCGTTAGATTGTTGTAAGTGTTGATTCTTTTTATGTATTAATATTTCTGAAATAAAAATGTTAACAATTCTATTAGATTTCTGCAATATAATATTGAAAGAAAATTATGTTATGGTAAAATTTTGTTTCATTTAATATAAACCTTGTTGTGTGTATAAGTGTGTTATGATAAATCTTGAAATATGGAAAAGTAGCAGTTACTCATTACTTGGTCCACTTAAAAATTTATTCATAACCGTATTTGATATAATGTAGGTTGTGTTTTGCAATTATTAATTTCAATTTCAATTCAACCGCTCAGTAAGTTTCACAGTGGGAATTCACAGTACGTTCCGACATCCATCAACGACATACTTTCCAATGAGTGCCCGTTCAGGTAGATATTGCGATGTGCACTTCCCAAACCTATCAGGCGCCCCTGATTTCATCTGCGTGTACACTACCTTATGAGTGTTAACGTACCGTTGGATCCACTGCGTTGTTGCAATGTGGGACCTCACAGAATGTTATTTCTTTTTATAATCACTAAATGTACATTGCAGGGCATATAATTTGTTATATAATTAGTAAGTATGTCTTTATTTTGATATTTATTTAGTAGTGTAACACTTCGTACTGATACTTCGTAAAACATAAATATTAATTAGATTTATTGTTGTCGAGAATAAAACTATTATGGATTATTATCAAATATTCGCCATATTAAATTTATACCGACATCATAACCCTATGGTTCATCTCAGGGTTTCTAGTTATTTCTATACTAAATTTGATTAAGATTGGTTTGGTAGTTTAGCCATAAAGTCGTAACACAGAAACAGACAAACTCACTTTCACATTTATAATATTAATGTGAATATAGATAGAGAAGCTTAATAACAAAACCGTCAAAGAAGAGACAAAATAAAACAGATTTTGTACTATTTGCTTAAAATGAAACATTTTATCAATCAATATTCTATTTCTTTAAAGTTAGGTTAGTCCATAGTAATTCATTTGCTTCGATTACACAAACCGCATTGCAAATTTTTATTAATTCTTAAAATTTCTGGTTCTCACAAATTGTTCAATATAACCTTTAGCAAATTTTAAAACCTAACAACCTATATTGTCACAGAGAAGTGGTGACAGTCAACTCCTATTTAATATTTAAGAGAAGTATTATTTACTTAACCCCCCCCCATCCTTATACTTACCCCCAACCTTATAACATCATGTGGACATTGGTGGTCATCGCTACTAGACCTTCAACAACGTACAATTTAATATTATTAAAATCATATTGCTCTACACATAGAATACTCCACTTGGGTCAATCTACAAATGGAAATCTCAAGTATTAAGCAGCGAAAAAAAGAAATTTAAAAATAATTTATACTGGAAATGTTTACATCGACGATAACAAACAAAAAGGCGAGTATAATCTGTTTTCGAAAGGGAATTTCAGAAATTATTCATTTTATAAAAGAGAATTTGAGTCTCATTTTTAGAGTAGTATGATAGATTACCATCTGTATGTATACACACACCCCAAAGTATAACCATTGGGTATACAAGCCTTAAATTTTACATAGCGCCTCCACTTTTATTAGAGTATTTTGTACGAATTTGTATTTTGACCAAGTATTTTGTGAATTTCCTTGGGGGCAAAAAATGGAGCCTTAGCTAATGCACTGCAGGGCAAATAAATAACACCTAGCTTTAACTTTTTGCCCCAGAACATGAATTCTAAAAGGTTTCATAATACTCTTAGGAATTATGTGAAGTATTAATGGAAACTGAAAAAAGCTCAGCAAACTATTATAGATTTTGGTAATTTTTTATTTTGATTCCTGATAAAAAGAAGTTGTGTAGAATATATATTCTTAAAACACTTTTCGATAATGTATCAATATAATTTATAAAGGCACAGAAGTTTATTATGCCTTTTTGGAATAGACTTTTTGCTTTTGCGGCTTTGCTATTGAATTATTTTTTTAGGCATCTATCCTTGATTTGGCTTACATGTCTGGATTTTTGCTTTGTTGTTTTCTTTTTTTCTTTCCATATCTTATCCTTTTAATTAATTTTTTTATGTATAATCAAAATCAAAAAATACACATTTTCTTCAAAAATGTGTGTTCTATAGATAATTGTTTCAAATTTGATGGAAAAATTAATAATGTAAATTTTATAAATAAGGAAACATATACGGTGATATGAAAAAAAACATACAATAACTATAGATATCCTCATATTGAAAGTCATCTCCTTGCGAGTATTCTCGCTGCTTCAGAAAATAGTTACCTTACGTTAACTATTTATTGTTCATTGAGTTATGTATTTATTCTTTAAATAATATTAGAGGGAAATAAATAGGTTTGAGGATGCTTGCTGCTTGGGCACCGACAATCCAAATTGTATTACATTCTAATTGTAGAAATTGAATACAATTCCAAAATAAAATTCATTTTCAGTATCATATTCTCAAAGTCCAGTAAGGACTTATAAGTTTAAAAATACGGGATATTAAAAATGGACATTCTGAAATTAATTCTTCTTGAATTAAATTGGAGAATTACTATAATCACCGCATCAACTATTACTGTACCAACAACAGTTTTCACTAATTAATAACATTCTGTCCGAGTTGTTTTTAACTGTTTCATCAGTGTTCCCTGAGATTTAGTAATATCGACCTCTCATTCACGTTATACTATCAAAACAATTATATAATACTGTAACAGATGGACAGTTTAAGAAGTTTTATCGTAAGAATTTTTTCCTTTTCGTTTGCAAACTTCCAAAAGTGTGAAATTTAAAAGTATAATAAAATTTTAAAAATTAAATCGCAAAGTGAAAACTGCAATAAGTCATGACATAATAAGTCCTTTATTTTCTTATTCAATGTTTTTATACATTTTGGACAAATAAGATGATGTCAATTAAATGCAGAATAAAAAGACAATGCCGATATATTAATGGCAGACGCCTACCAAATAAAGAAATTAGCTTCAGAAAAAGGTTGTGTATAAAATTTTGCATGGGTTAATAATAACCTCATACAAGTTTGTTACATTTTTTATTACAAAAGGTGCAGATACCCAGAAGATTGTTACTTGTGAGTAATTACAAATAGTCATAGGAATCCTTGTTAGGCAGACAAAATATAGAATATATACCGTGATATCCATTGTCATAAAAATAATGTTCAAATATTGAAAATTTCAATCATTGTATTTAATTTGTTTGCTATACGATATATTGCAAAAAAAATATTCTTCTTTCTTCGACACTTTTCACAATTTTTAATTTAATTAATATATGAAGACAAAGTAATGCAAATGTAACTGGAAAGCAACATTCGATCTAGTTGTAACATTTGATCTATAACAAGAAAATTAGACAAACAGATCTTCTATTCAGGACTCTTTCTAAATTAGCCTAATAGATTTTGTATAGTTTAAATATAAATTAAAAATATTTAATTTGTCATTTGAATTGGCTTAATAGATTTCAGATAAATAACACACAAAGTAGCAAAATGTCAAAATTGGTTGTACATAACTTACCCATTATCTTCAATTTCAAAAATTTAGAAACATGTTTCTTGGTGTTTGACTACCTAAGTATAATGTTTTTATTATATCTTAAAGAACTGAAAATTTCTTCAATAGCGTGAAGATTTAATCAATAAATTTGGACAACTCTGGCAAAGACAGAGGCAATTATGTCACAACGCAAACAATCTGTTTTAGAAGTTACAGGTCAAGAATGCAATCCAAAATTTTGTTAGTCTTATTCTTCAATAGATAAAATGGGCAACGGTTTTATAAATGTGTGCAGCAATGAAATATATATTTTTACTCTTGTGGGCGAGAAGGATTCCTATTTCTATCAATTACTTTTATTTCACTGTGAAACTAATCAGGTAGGTTAAACCTTTCTCATATGTCCTATATTTGCATGCTATATCCTGAATTAGTTATATTCGAATAGACAGAAATAACATTGATTCAATCTAGAACTATATTTAATAATCACTTAATAATATTTTATTTACAAATTAGATATCTGTAGATAGACCAGACCAAACAAAAGCTTTCACCACAATGTTTAATTTTTGATAAATACAGCAAGTCAACAACTGCTTCAATTTAAAACAACTGCAACATTTTAAACATCATCTCCCAACCTCTCTTTCATTTCCTCACCAATCTTCTTATAATGGCGTAGATATTTGTTCACAACTGGGCGATAGTAGTAAGCTTGGTAATCTTCACGCTCTGCCATTTTTGCTTTAATCTGCTTTTCCAACGCTACTAGTTGAGACTTCTCATACTCTTCTTCGAGAAAATGCATAAATTTCTCGTAGTCTTGCTGAGGACTGTTATGGATATAGCGAGATATGAAACGGGTGATTGGATGGCGATGGTACTCCCAATATTTCGGCACATAACCCTCAGGGATTTCTTGAAGTTGAGCAGGTCCTATGAACACATTGGTATAGAAAATAATAAGGCTAACCGGAATAAGGCCAACCATCAAATAGTAATGAACCATATCCTTGAATTTGTGCCATTGCCATCTAAAAGAAAAACAAAGCAATGTTATTATTAGTTGCAAATTTAGCAAGTAAGGATATAGATTCTATTAGAGTTTATGAAAATATAAAATTTCTTCATATCTTTATAATTATCTCAAACTCTATAAGAACAATAATTCTAAGGTTAAAAAACATCAGCTTCCAAATTGTTTATTTTTCATATCTTCATTTGATGCTAGAAAATTCTATGCCAAAATTCTATAAATTAAATTAAAAAAGTTATTATATTAAATCCTCTATAGAAAATAAAAATATGGAAAATGATACTAAAGCCTTGAATTAATATTTGTAGTAAGTGCCATATGCCCAGTTAAAAATATTATTTTAAATTCAAAGGTTCATACACTCACTAAATAAAATACATACACAAAAAACATACATAAAATTGATTTTTAGATCAAAACATGTTAAGATATGAAACCTACTTTTCCAATTATTGCATAACAAATCCAGACATGGTACTCCATATCGGTCCAGAATTATAATTATTATGAACTATGCTGTGTAACTTAAACTATCAATGCAAATGAATATAAGCTCTCCACACACAGTTAAAGAAATTTTATTCCAGAGCATTAATGAAACTCGTCATAATTCATTGTTCTCATAATTTGGCATAAGCCCTCTTGGAAATGGCAAGATGTGTCTCCTCAGATCTTATCAGCAATAAGCATGATTTTAATTGGTCACAGGCTCCAATCTCAATACTTTTAGTAAATTAAACCCGTCATTTCAAGACCTAACGGTAAATTTCGTATCTTTTAAAAATAATGTTATGAATAGCTATATTAATCATTCTTTCTTCACTTGCCATTGAAAAACAATGTCTAGTCAGAGAAAATGTCTATTGAAAGCCTTCTTTATAAGGTAATCTCTTAATATTATTGGTAAATGAAAATTTCAATCGCTCAAATTCGATTGCCATAACTCTAACTCAAATCTTGTCCTTAAACCTGTATGTTTAAAATTTTTTATAACTAAAGGTTACTCATGTGTACAGGAGATTACTTTAGCTTAATGTGCT
The DNA here is from genome assembly GCA_039881145.1 of Druceiella hillmani. NCBI lineage: Eukaryota > Metazoa > Arthropoda > Insecta > Lepidoptera > Hepialidae > Druceiella > Druceiella hillmani. Next base: position 11,805,617 of record JAYKKI010000005.1, read on the forward strand.
TATAAACTTGAAATAGTTCAAGAAGCTGTTAAGTATTCAACTTACGGTTTCAAAGAAAGTTGGAAGTATTGATAAAAAAAATAATCAAAAAGTGATCATTTATTAAACTTAAATATTCTTTTTAAATTTCTAGGTGGGCAGATGTAAAAATTAATATGAAACAATATGTAAAATAAAGGCAATGAAGGTTTTTGCGAATAGAAGTGAGTGCATAAGTTTGTTTATTGAGGGAGATTATTGACAAAGAATGGAAAGATGATGTGAAATGATAAAGTCTTATAGCATAGTATTAAGAAGAGTGAATTCAAATTACATGTGTTGAAATAAGGAATATTACAGAAAAACCATAGAGAAGAATTTCCATCATAGAACTAAAACTACAGAAATTCCGTAACAATGTGGTCTCAAAAGAAAGTCTAATTATTGAAAACAAAGAATGTAAAATGTCATGGTTAGCCATGTTGAACACATAGACTGGGAAAGACTAAAAAAATATTTATATGGAGAAAAATTTATGATTACTTAAAAAATTAAATATCAATATATTTAACCATGCGCACTTGTGAATTCTTCAAAATTTGTTTCTCGGTATTTCCTACCACAATTTTTTTGTTATTTACTCGTAAATGCATTCATTTTGTCTATATTTCATACTTTTTTAAAATAATAGACACTTCAAATATATTAAGACCCAATCTCTTTGTCAATTTAAATATCAAGATCACATGATTTAAAGCTGTGACAAGTTTCTTTTTTTTACCTGATGTAAAACTTATAACAAACATTTTAAATATTTACAAAGATTACATATTAAGAATTGATTAAAAAATTCATTTATATAATTATCTTACTCTTAACAAAGTTACTAACGAGTATGGCAATCGACATGTTTCGTGATAAAATAGTAAATTAATGCGAAAGATATTTCCATTTTTTATGTAAACTTTTAAGTGGTCCGACGGTAGCAATTAACACTAAATGTAGTATATTTCAGTTTCCGTGAACAAAGAATAGACACTGACACAAGTAAAAAAACAGGACAAAATGCAATCCCACATTTTTAACTATATAAAATAAACATTATTACTTCAGGCTTAAGAGCAAAAATTAAAATGTCTTATGAGTTAAAGTACATAATGTATAAAAAAAAAATTGGAACAAGTTCCGTTTGGCGTGAATATAACATGACGGCAGACAACACATACGATGAATTATAACATTCTTCAAAAAAATTGCATTTAGAAAAATATTTAAGTTAGGTTATGATTTTAAATGAAATGTCAGTCGACTGCAGACCTATTAGATAATCACTAACGAATTTGCAACTGTTAAATTTAACTTGCCTTGAAGGCTGTAAAGCCATAGTTCTATGACCATGGTCACCGCCTTTTAAGGCGGTCGTCATAGAAAATTTCAAATTCTGATTCACTATAACATTTCGCGTCTGATTTTTCAAAATATTTAAGCCGACGGCTCGACCTAAACAGCTCCAAGACACCATCTTTGAATAACAAAAAATAGACCACAGAATATAATAGACTACTTTAATCTATGAGGCATTCAACAAATCATAGACTACTTATGTCATGTAAAAGGATTAACCACTATGAAACGCAAACAAAGTAAGAGGCTCAGAAAAATAAAAGGAATAAATGCAGTTTAGCACCAATTAAAATTTCACTTTTACTTTCTTTAAATGAAACAAAGCAATATAAAATATTAAACAAAAAGAGTTTCGCCTCTTGTATTTTAAGAAAAAAAAAATCGATTTCAAAAATGTTTTTACCATTGACAATCGGTTATCAAACATCAATATATAAAACGATTGATATTTGACAGCCTTTTTACTTATAGTTGTGTAAAACGTCTCCACTGTATCCTTTTTATTTAGGTGTACTTCCAGTCAACCAAAATTATAGTGCCTTTATAAAATTACAGGCGCAGCATTATAGAATAGATAGATAGCAAATTTTAAGGAAACAATTATAATAAATGCATTTATGACAAAAAAAATTATAAAAGGAAACAAAAATTATCTAATTTTGATATATCTGGAAGAATTTAAGGGTTGGAAAAGAAAAGAAAGTTATTACAGAAGAAGCACATGAAAGAAAATAAAATTTGAAAAGTAAAATTAGTCGAGATATAATTTTTTTCACTGAATATTTGTTATTGGAATCGCGTTTATTCCGTAACAATAAATGATTTCTCATAGATGGGATTACTAAGTTTAGGTACAAGGAGTTTGACAAGAGTTTAAAGATCAAAACAAAGGCAAAGCTGTGGTAATTAGATAAGAGGGACCATAATTATTTTTAAAAGAATATGAAAATCACGTCGTTAACAAATTTCTATCCACCTGAATCACAACCTAAACTCAAAGATGTGATAAAATTTGTTGGGGCTAAAAATGTTGAAGGTTTCTAATTTTGTTGAGCAGTTGTTCTGAAAGGTTAGAATAGCACATATTTCCATAATCTAATAGCGGCAATAACGATTTTGTAACTTAATAACATTTTATTGATATACACAATATTGTGACATCAAATTTCGGTTATTTTCGAATAAAATGGATCCACGTTGTAAGTCCGCTCTCTATCAAAAATTGTGACATGCAGTTCATTACAAAAACGCTGTTAATATTGAAAATATTTCATAAATAAATTTTTAGTAGTAAAAGGGCAATTTGCTGAAATGATTTTTTTTTAATTTGTCGTTTTTAAAACATTCGCTGTTAAATTAGATTTTATTTCAAATTAAGGTCTACTTTTTTTTATTACTAGGTAAAGAAATGTTTATATTTTCATAACTAAATAACTTTATTTAAATTGTTTAAAAAAATATTGGTAGGTTAAAAGCTTTATAACAAAATCTTTTGTTTAGTAACGCCAATTTATGTGATGGATCATTTAAATCTTTTAAAATTCCTTTTTGCAATTGGATTCTGACAATTGTCTTGTAAGGGATATAGATTTATCCGCTCGGAACTTTATTCCACTTAAAAGATTTATCTACCACTACAAATTCTCTCCCTCCTGGTGGGATGGAGACTGTTCCACAGCGGTTAAAGCCCGCAAAGAGGCTGAAGCGATATATCGAAAGACCCAAGCACAGACTGAACGAATTCTCCTTAAAAAAAGAGGAAAGACTGGAAGAAATTGTGTCATTCCCTCTCTTCTTTTATTCCCTCTCGTGTTGTCTGGTCTAATATCAAACGCTTTCGGTCTATATTTCAGCCTGATCTTCCCAAATCCGTACACGGGAATTAGGTAGATCAATTTTCATTAAACTTGCTCCCCTATCCGTCCCAAATTTTGATGAATTACGTTTCAGGTATAACTTTACTAGCGCCAATAATTTTTTAGAAGAAGATTTCTCCATTAATGAATTGAATTTCATCTCGCATCATCTTAAGAATTATTCCCCTGGTATTGACGGAATGACATATTCAATGGTGAAAAATACTTTACCATCTTTCCGTTGGTATCTTATATCCCTCATTAACTGTATGTTCAAATCAGGTTATATCCCAAAGTTTTGGAAAACTCAAATAATAATTCCCATTCTCAAACATCGTAAAGATCCCAATGTAGTTTCATCCTTCAGACCCATAGCCCTTTCTCCTGTTTTAACGAAAATTACGGAACATCTAATTAAGAATCATTTGGAATGGTTTATAGAGCACCATTCTATTTTTCCAAGCAACCAATTTGGCTTCAGAAAAGCTGAAAGTACGGTGGACAATCTCAGCGTCCTAACCACTGACAACATACTTGCCTTCTCTCGACAAGAATTCCTCGTTGCTGTTTTTTTAGGTCTTTCTTCAGCCTAGGGTAACGCAAACCTTCCAGTCCTCAAAAAAATTCTTCGTCATTTCGGGATTCCGATCAAGATTAAAAATTTTCTCCTCAATTTTCTTTTAGAAAGATCTATTATTATTAGATCCCCCGGGTCCCCTTCCTTAACAAGAGCTATATGGAGGGGTCTTCCTCAAGGCTCTGTTTTAAGTCCCTTACTTTTCAATATATACTCCTATATGATCCACTCAACAGTAACTAATTTCTGTCGTGTTTTGCAATACGCTGACGATCTGCTCATATATTCTTCTAATAAGTCAATAATGGTTGTCGAAAATGCTTTAAACTCTGCCCTTGTTAACCTAAACAAATGGGTTAACTCTCATGGTCTTCTAGAGAAGGAGAATTACTCAACCGTTATCTATTTCTTATAATTCCTCCTTGATCCCTATTCTTTCCAATACCACATTCACATTGAATATGTCATCTCCCAATGCCAGGCTAATATGAATATTCTCCATTATATACAGGCTAATTGAATATTATGGGGTTCACACCCTACCACATTAAAGGTAATATATAACGCTCTATTCCGTAGTCATCTAGAATATGGTACATTTTTTCTTGATCCTATTTCCAAATCCAATGCCACTAAATTGACCCGCATTCAGTCTCAAGGTCTAAGGATCATAGCGGGTGCTATGATATCCAGTCCCATAAATGCCCTACAAGACTACAAGAATGTGTTGATCCTTCTTTAAACCTCCGACCACAATACCTAGCTGATCGTTATTTACTGAAGGCAGCTAGGTTTTCTACTCACCCCATTTTTCCAAAACTCATCCTCCTCTCTAGGCTTATTAAGCATGCTCCTTTTTGGCGTTCTAAGTCCCGACCTCTTCTTATCATTAGCTTCCAAAGATTAAAATCTCTCACTAACCCCGTTTATCAAAATTCTTCTCTCCCTCTCTATAGTTTCCCATTTGACTCAGTATTTCACAGGCCAAATATAAATTTGTGTTTTGGAGTTGATAAGGAGTCCAAAAATGCTAATTTGCTGTTAAATTCTATCTTAAATTCTTTTTGGGTGGATTAGACGCGAATATACACAGATGCATCAAAAACCCTTAGAGATGGCTATGTCGGAGCGTCATTTTAGTTTCCATCCACCGCTCATTCAGCGAACTTTCGCCTTTCTAAGGAGTGTTCGGTATTCTCCGGGGAATGCCGTGCTATTGTGGAGGCCTTGAATTATAATATACTCAAAAAGATTTGCATGCTCCTTATCTTCTCTGACTCCTTAAGTTGTTTACAGTCTCTTCCCGCTAATCCATTTTCTTCGAGCTGTGGCTTCCTGATTCATCAAGCGTAAGTTGTTTGATTTGAATAGTGAAACGGGGACCCTTGTTTCACTATAAATTTCATTGAAGATCTCCTTCCCATGATTCGTTTCTGGATGACACCTGACTGGCAGAGGGCATGGGAAAGACCATCCCAGATTACGGTAGCGAGTATTTCCAGATTCAATCTATTATACCCCCAAAACCTTGGTTCTCAACATTTACTTTCTCTCGAAAGGAATGCTCTGTGGTATATCATATGCGTTTGGGTTATGGTTCTATTCCTACCCATTTAGCTAGACTGCGGGTTAGAAAGTCTCCAATTTGAGATTGTGGGCTTGGAGAAGGCGATCTAAATCATTTCATTTTTGCATGTCCATTGAATAATAAATTTCTTACGTTTATTTATAAATTATGAAAATATAAAATTCAGTTGCTCATCAACATAAGTTCCCTTTTATTTATTGCCAACAATTCCATTTTAGGATTAATCAATCAGTTCATAAGAAAGAACGACATCAAAATATAAAATCTTTCATAATTATATTCTTGTTTATTTTTGTTTTTATATTTGTTTGTATATTTGTAAATACTTATTTTATACTCTCTGTATATTATAATCTCATTTCCTTTTTTTTTGTTTAATTGTAGCCAACTTCTTATTTAATTTTTGTTTTATTGTATAGTTTATTCTTTTGTTAACAAGTAACAATTACAAATATCCGAAATATGATTTAATCAGTGTTGCTGAGCCTTTTTTTCCACACTTAATATTGGCAAAGGTTCTCTATGGAGAGAACGAACGCCATATAATCAAATATAAAGATACTATGGTTCAAATGTCAAATTGACAGTTATGTCGGAATTCTGAATAATTATGAGTGAGTAAAAAATATGGCTCAAAAGTCTTATTTTGGACCTTTGACATTTAATGATGAGACCAATTTAAAATTAAGTGAAACTGAAACAAATATAGATGTTAGAGACACCTGTATATGTGTTCTTTGTGATGTGAAATGTAACATAATTAATGAAAAAAATGGTATACTAAGACATCTGTTTACTGAACATCGCCTTATTATAGCCGATGTTAACCTAATCGGCGATTTAAAAGCATATTTAGATTACTGGCGAGTACGCTTTCGTGGTAAGTTTATCTTTCTGTGCTAATAACATTTATCCTTACGAATAATTTCCGGAAATTACTCCGAATATATCTCCTTTTACATGTAAGTATCGTGTTCAGTAGTGTACTTAAATTCAGGTAGAATATTTTGGTTATGATATTAAAGCAAATTTGTTTAGTAAATTTAATCCGTTACAGTTGTCATACACTATTCATAACAAATTAAAATTAAAAATACAATTAATAAAAAAAATAATGGAACACCGGCATCAGTCTTTCATCAGTTACTATTACGTTTAAAATCTATTAGAATCTAATATGCGTTTTTAAAATAAATAATATATCAAATAAATAAACCAAAATGTAGAAACTTTTAAAATACGACAGATACATATACAATCAATCAATAAAATTATCCTTGTTTAAGCATTTTGTTATTCGAAATTGTAAATTTTCAAAATATTACAGTTATAGTAATTTATTCTTCCTTTCAAAGGCAATATGTCATTGTTTTTCCTTTTTTGTTAGGTGAATAATGAAGGCAAGTATTAAATCCTATATTGCTTTCTCACTTTACGTTAATACTTGAGATTGTTGAATGGGGAGATTGTTGAAAGGAGAATGAAATGTTTTAAATATATGGTGCATGTAAATTCTACTCTACACCAACAACCATTAAACAAAGGACTTTTCTATGAGTATGAATACATTAAGGCATTGGTAAAATTAAACCGATTGATTAATAATTAACAAAAACAGAAGCTGATAGACGACCTTGATTTGTTTGATTATAAAGAAAGGCAAAATAGTTGGCCATAGAAGAGTATAAGAGTACAATTGTAAGGGAGAAACTTCAAGGTTTCACAGATATGGATGCGCGACTTCATCATCATATTTGAGTTTATGTAAACATGAAACATATTAAATTGATTTTATGGAAGGAATAATGACTTAAAACATATGATTTTTGCATGATAAAAAAATGTTTCTAGGTATCAAATTAAATATTTATTAAAATTACAACTTAAAGAATGATGATTTTATCAATGTCGTACTAAATGACACTAACAAATGTAAACAACTTTCAGATGGAACTTTGGAGCAATTTTGCTCGACCATGTTACTCAATGAGAAACCAGATGGCACCAGCAGTAAAGATGAAAAGTACTATTTATTAAGCGATATTCTTTCAGAAGACAAAGAACTTCGTAGTAACTTAGAACATACAAAATTACAACAAGTACTTACTCGTCATAAAGAAGATAGGGAAGACAAGAACTATGAGAGAGAGTGTCTTTTTTGCAGATTTGTGTCCAAAGATACAAGAGCCAATTATTTGAAACATTTATACGAAAAACATAATTTACATATTGCAAATCCTCAGAAACTGGTTTATATAGATGAATTGATTGATTTATTAGCAACTAAGTTGGAGAAATTGCAATGCATATTTTGTGAAAAAGTCTTTAAAGATCGTACTGTGTTGAAAGAGCATATGAGAAAGAAGGGCCACAAACGAATTAATCCTATTAATAAAGAGTATGATAAATTTTTCTTAAGCAATTATTACGATTCTAGTAATAATGAAAATGGTACTCAATCTAAGGATCATATTAATAAATTTGGCAAAGACAAATTACTAAAAAATAAAAGTAAACATATTCCTAATTCTCAAATATATGTTGAAGATAATGCAGATACAGATGGGGAAGCAGAGAGTGATCCAGAGTGGTCAGACTGGAATGACAAACATGAAGAAAAAATAACATGTCTTTTTTGCAAAGAAAATGATACAATATATATAAACATTTTGAATCATATGAAATCAGTACATGAATTTGATTTCGATACGAATACTAAAGGTTTAACTTTTTACAATAAAGTTAAAATTGTTAATTACATACGTCGACAAATGCATATTTTGCAATGCATTAGTTGTGAATTAAAGTTTGAAACCATAGATTTGTTGATAAACCATATGGAATCAGAGAAGCATTTGAAACTTATGAAAAGCCTGTGGGATCAACCAGAGTTCTATTTTCCTACATATGAGGATGATATTTTTCTATTCTTTATGGAAGATGATGATGAAAGTTGGTGGTCTGGCGAAGAGAAAGAAGCTGCAGAAATTTCAGACACTGATTTAATGTCACAAGAAATGGCTTTAGCAGTTTTAAATAATTAAATATCTATTGTGATCTATAAATATTTAATAAAACTATAAAGGATCTACGCCTGTCTGTTAAATTAATTGTATGAAGTTTTATTTGGAAACTTTAAAAATAACAAATTATTTTAAAAAACTTCATCTGAAGATGTTAATTTCTGAAGATGTTGCAATATCACTACGATTTTTTGTTTAAACTATCACCATATCTTAAAGTAGTTTTTAAGTTCATAAGCAAATCTCTAGTTGTACAGATTTAATACAGTGATTTTTTTTAAATGAAAAGTTTTTTTTTGAAAACAGAAAAGTCTACATAAAATTTCAAACAATAGCAGAAGCTAAGAATAAACACAAAAATTGCTCATTACATGCCTACTCGATGACTACTTCTGTACCAAATTTCATATGATTTAGTGGTATAGTTTTCGAATAAAAGTGATTTATGTGACAGGAGTAAAGATTTTTTTAAAAAGTACAAAAAAATCATAACTTCTAAAATGTTTTTTTTAAATGATTTGTAAAGATGTTCTCTACCTAAAAAAAATTTGGACGACTGTAAATGGGCCATCTGTACAATGGATGACCTGGTTGAACCATAGATAGAGAAGACTAAGTTTAGCCAGAAATATGGAGATTAATGTGTAATAAAAATCTCACAATTTTTGAGACATCTGAACTTTTTGAATTTTTTGTAAATGCCATAGCTATATTGAAAAAAATTCTCGATCTGCTTTTTCCTCCGTAAGTTTTGTCAATTGCCATGCTTGCATGCCAATGTGTATTTATTTATCCCTATTGTGGTTTTCTTTAAAACAAATCTTGAAATTAACATTTGTTTGTTATTCAATTTTTTCTCCTAACTTCGAGTTATTGTGGGGTAAAAAAAGTGTATGGAGACTTGCGTGGTCAATTGATAATTTGCAACACATTAAGACATTTGCCTGTTTTCCATTTAGAAAAAAAAACCTTTTTTTTTTAAATTACATTTTAGATCATTAATTTTTAAACAGAATATATTTGCAAGTGACAAAAGATAAAAATAAAACAATAAAGAAATAGAAATTCCCATTAATTTAAAAAAAAGAAACAAAATATTCAAAATAACTCAATAAAATTTTTCAATTTTAATGAAAGATTTCATTTATGCTACAATGTTGCTGACTTTTAATCCGCTATGGCATGCAATACCGACAATGAGACAGATTATGCCTCTGCCTGTGATGATGAAAAAGTCAGGGAGTGTTCTTTAATGTTTGCACTTGCTATTTTTGTATCAGATCTTCCTTTTTGCATTATCTACATTACATGCATCGCATCTCTACTTGTTTTGTAATTTTTGGCTTTTTAACGTTATATATGCACAGATGCACTACATGTATAGTGAATATGAAGACAATGTCAGTGCTGCTTCTGTGCTATAAGCTGAAAGGCATCTCATTTGCTTCAATGACCACTACATTGTGCACACAATTTTCATCAATGTATATAACACCTAGAGTGAGGGAGGGGTTTCTGGTTATGGTGGTATAAATGAAGAAAGCCAGCCAGAAAAACATCATAAAGAAGTGCTCGAGGAAGTGGAGGTGGATTTTAGCTTTTCTGTACGTTAGAATGCAACGACTCGGAATGTTAAAGGCTACTGCTACTATTATTACTTTTTACTTTTAACAAAGTACTTTGGCATTGTACTGTGTACAGATTTTTTAACCCAACCTGGACTGTACCAAAAGTTGGGTTTTGCTTGTGGATGCTGTGGAAGATGGAAAAAATTTACTATTTTTTGATAAAATTATATGGTCGGATGAATTATCATATGAAAATATTGTCTACATAACCTACAGAGCTGGCAATTTGAAAACCCTCATTTTGTGATGCTTTAAATTTAAAATTAATTTATGGACTGGTATTCTAAATATATATATATATATTTATATATATATATATATATATATATATAAAAAATATAATTAGAAATTACAGAACTAAAGAGTAACAAACATCCATCCATCCAAATTGTACGTTTTTAAAACTTATTATTTATCCATCCAATGGATGAATAATAATTTTAAATACAATGTTTGTTAGTATTGTAATTTAAATTTTTTCAAGTTATAAAAAGAATGTACATGCATTCATTTGAATATCTGAATTAATCAATTATCTGCATCATTGTGTATAATACTTAGAATGGCATGAAGTACAATCAAGCTCACATTTAATATATTTTATCTTTGAACCAAATATAAAATAAATACACTCATATGTTAATAAGTAATTAAAACCTTACTTTTAAAGCCATAATATATTTAACTCGAGGAATTGGTCTGTTTCTTATAAATTCTAAAATTATAGGGTATTTTACTTACTTAAACCAACTTAAAAAATAACTTTTAAGAATGTTTATTTATTGTCTCTGAAAGATATACTAGGCAATATATTTACGTATTTACATCATGACAAATAATATTATTTAAATGTGCACCATGTTTTTACGCCTCTGAAAGATATAGTTGGTAATGTTATAGTGAAAAATGATTATTTGTCAATAGTTCAAAAAAATACTGTGTACTTGAAATGTTTATAGGCGCCTAAACGTATATGGGACCCACATAATGTGAGTTCTACTCGTATTTGACAGACTTATGTTAACAATATAAATTTGCAAAAATTTAGTATTGAATTTAATAATTATTTTTTGATTTTTAGTAAATTAATTTTACGAAATACATGTATTAATACTTTTTAACATTTTAGTAAGACAGATATAATCTTTGTACTAAATAGTTTGTTTGCATCTTCTTTACCAAAAATATAACATTCTGGGTCGTGCGGAACAATTTGTGATGGAATTAGGAGCTAGGGATGGCTTGTGGGAGATATTTATATTGATATGGTGTTATATGCTGATGATTCTATCGTAATGTTTAGTGTACTGAAAAGAGAATGAGAATAATTAAACAGCAAGTCACCGTCCTAAAAGAAACTGCAGTTTCAGTTGTTAGCAGAATGGTAAAAAGTGTACTCACTAGTATATCCATGTGTTTTCCATGATGTGCTCATGGTTGGGGTAGAGCCTGACTATTTCCGAAATTTCAATTTAAAGTTATTTGTTAGTAACTAATGAAAGGTTTAGAAATAGTTCATAGTGGCGAACTTGCAATAATAAATGAATCTGAATCTAAATTAAAACATGCAAAACAAACTATCTATGAAATATAATCCTTTGATAAACAGGCAGACGTATTGACACACAAGGCATAGTAACGGTGGACCTCATTAGGAGTCCCATTGGATACCAAACCGTGAAAATTGGTAAGTAATACCTATTTAGTCACAATGCCATTATCAATCAAGCGATGCTGGTGCAGGAAGCTGGCCAGTATATAAAATTGAGAAATAATTAGAATCACATTATTTAACGCCTTGTACAATAATTTATTATTAACTAACCGGTCAAAGAGCATGAGTTGAAATAAATATTTTTTATAAATGTATAGTTTGTAAAAGACAGACCAATTTTAGCTATGCATTTACTCAAATTATTTATGTTATGGTTTCAAAACTAAGATCATAAAAGAATGTTAGGAGTTTCTAAATTTGGAAACATTCTGATAATTTATGGCACCCTTAACTTTGTGAAGAAGTGACATCTACCAAGCTAGACAATTATAGTCATGGTTGATGTTAGTCTTCGATCCGATCGGGAATTGTTTTTCATAAGTATTTAATCTCAATTAAAATTTATTTATATATGATTTTAAATGTGTCTAGGTTTATCTGTTAATTTAAGGAATTTCAATAGAAAAGGACCAAATTGTTGCAGGTTATATTGTCAATTGATATTTTTAACTTCGACCTGGATGGTGATATATGGTACCATTTCTTAAGAAATATTTAATCCCTAGGTCAATAGTTATTTTTTCATTTCTTTCTTTTGGTATCCAGTATGTCTTGAGATTGTAGAAATAAAGAAGGCTCTAGAAAACCTGTCAAGCACGAATCGAACTTGCACTAGCTCAAGTACGAGTAGATGTAGCATGTGCATTCTATACAGATACAGTCATTTATAAACCTTTTAGGGTATACAGTATTTCTATTAAACTCTATTCAATAAAAAATTTTCACAACGTAAATATATTGCAGACTATATCTTTCACAGGTGTAAAAAGATGTGCATATTAAAAACTTACATGATCCGGGAAGATCTAGAATCGTTATAGTTATCTTGCAACCTTTGTGTGGCTTCTTAAAATCTTATTTTTTCATTATTTTAAGTTGAATAATTTAAAAGATACGAGGGGTTGGGAGGATGTTTAATTTCGCATATTTTTTAGAATATCTTTTGAAATATGCAGTTGAAAATTATAAAAAAAATATTTCTATGTATTCGTCATAATAAGATCTTTAAACGATGGGTATTTGTGCTTAATGCATTTTGCAATTATGAGCGTCATATGACATAAAATTTTAAAAAAATTTTGAGTACTTATTTACCTCTTCTTTAATTCTTATGTGAATATTTAAAAAAGTTTGCAAGTGTAAAATATGTAGGCTAATAGATAAGGTGTGTTGCTATTCCAAATTTCAAGTTTCTGTCATGGCTTTTGAGAAAATCTACAGACCATTTTTCATTCCATTTTTCAGTTTGAGATACAGAACCCTAAATATGCTTCAAGATCAATCTACAGGTGTTTTATAGAAAGATTAAAGTTAGTTGTGGAACACGTTTTAAAAGGCAACAGTATTCATTAGGCTGCAAAATGCCCTCTATAGCAAGCATATTTTCCAACTATAGAATTATACGAAAGCAAACATATTTTCCAACTATACAAAACAATATTTAGAAAAAGCCAGTAAATTTTATAATGGTCTTACTCCAAGAAAATAAGTCTGAAAATAATCAGAAGAATTTTCTCAGGAACAATAAAGAAATTTTCTTGAGAGATATGTTGCACAAATAATGTTTCGCAAACTGGATATAAAATAGAATTTTCCAAAAAGCCAGCTCAGCTCATAAATGTCTCAAATGATCCGTTAAAGAAGATATTAGTAAGTAGATAAAAATCGAATTGTCAAGAAATTGATTTCTCCAAAAATAAAATCGTTGTCTGAGCGAATTATTAGCTTTGAATTTAATACTCACTCTAAGAGTCACTAAAGTGTTTTAAAATCATAAAAATTAAAAATGAGAATAAGAAATGAAAGATATTTAATTGAATAAAACAGTAAAATTGTTTAGAGCAAGTTTAATTTGAATTAAAAGAAACTTTATTAGATTTAAGATTAAAGGATTTTGTTTTAATTTAAAATGACAAGAATAACTTTGCTTAAAAAAGAAGTTTTTTCTTCTTTTTTTGTTTATATTTGAAACGAAAAAAGGCTTAATTAAGTTTGGAATGAAAAGCAGATCTTTGATTAGATTTGAGAAAAACTATTGTCCAAGATATTTTTATTTTATAATCAGTTAAAGATTTTTTTTATGTTCAATTTTGCCATAAGAAGTTACTACACAAGGGAGTTTACTCATTTTTTCCAAAATAAATAGGTGAAAATGATTAACATAATTGCGTTTTATTGTTTTCAGTGACGTTATATTGAAGCACATTTTTCAGTATATGGGAGTAATCGCTCGTACAGTTTGGATCAAGTTTCCTATATATTGGGGAGCTTATGGAGATTTCTGTTTTAATTGGTACAATCTTCACATTTACATCAATCTAAATGAATGGTTTTCTGAACATTTTTTATTAAATTCTGCGTTGTAAATACCACTTTACTTAAAATATAACATATAGTAAAAGAAATAAGGGCTAAAATAAAAGGATCCAGGGTTCCAAGTTGCAATATCTTAAGATGTTTAACTTGAGGCCAAATATATTAAATAAGAAGTAGATAATAGTTGTGGCCATTCAAAAAATAAAAACAATGATCTAAATAATTTAATAGGTTAGGTTAGGTACTTAAATCAATATGAACACATAATTTTTATCATTAAAAAAATCAAGGTTTAATTGCTTAACTAATTGGATTCATGGCTTCGTTCATGTGATTCAATATGTCTTTTACAAATGCAGAAATGCTCTTGCTTGTTACAGTTTTTCCAGTGTAACACAAAATCCAGTCATCAAAGCAGCATTATATCTCAATTTAACGCACAGTAATATCTGTGAGTTGAAGCTTATTGCTACAATGAGGAGGAAGTGCAAGCAGTGTAGTCGCATTTGCTTTAGCAAGTCGAAATATATCAACAACTTTTGCAGTTATTGAGGATCAAAGAAGCTTTTTTATGGTCAAGGAACAAAGAGTTTTCTAAGGATTTCTTTAGAGGCATGATAATGTTTTATAGGATTCCATAAAGATACTGAAATTTTATATTATCAGCCTGCCACTTGGATAAGAAGCACCACCTATTCATACTATTTTTCACAAATGCTGGATAAAATTTTAATCGTGGGAGACAAATAATGGCAGTAGACTATTTCCACACAGACCTTTACAAGACTACCTCTCCCAGGCGATGTTACTTAACTGAGTTGACGGGAATGTTTTTTGTCATGTGTTCAATTTCATGGCAATTGTATATATACTGCGGCTTGTTATGAACATTTTCTCCCATTACTCTCAACTTATCGAAGAATATTTCATAAGCTTCTTATAAAATCTGGTGCGCCTACAAAGGCTGGTGTCACTTCAGGTGTTAGAATGCCTGAAGTGACGCCGATCGAGTGATTTTAATTGTTGACTTTTCTATAGAAATTCTCCGAATCCATCTTTTTCTGTTGAATTGCCATTTAATTATACTTGTTAATTACATGCTAAGTTCATGCTTATCATTTTTTGGTAATCCACAACGTATTTAGATACATTCTAGTAAACAAGAGAGTAAAAAACTATCTTTCGTTCGAGAATTTTACTATCTAACACTTTTTTCGTCAAACTACTACAACTATTCTTTATGTTCTATGTATTTGCATAGTAGTGTTTATGCAATTAACAATATTCCAATTTTTTCAATATCTGTTGTTTGTCGGAAACATTTCTTTCAATGGTGCCTTTGTGTTATACTGAAATAACATTTTTACCTGAAAATCAATAAAGAAAATAGGTAATTAACTTTGCGAAATTTTAATTGACACTTGCGGGACAGTTGGATCACTCTTTAGATCTTCATGCAAAAGTGGCTTTAGTCTTCCATGGGACGCTATTTTGATTTTGACGAAATGTAACATAAAAAATTAAGACGATCAAGATAAAAATGCTGATATAACTTGAAACTATATTGATTTGAAAAAAACTTGAGAGGTGTCAAGGGACACCCGGATGGAACGAAGTTCCTTTCGATTAATTAGTGAAGGAATTGTAATAAAATTTTATTTCTTTTAAGTTATAATAATAATTATTGTTATTATTTTGTATTATTCATTATGTACAAAAAATCTGTGTACACTCAACAAAAATAATCGTTGCGACACCACACTGTTCAATGCGAAATAGAAAGACGAAACGAAAATAACTGGCTTGCTTTCTATGAGAGAGAGAGACAGACAGAGAAACACGCGCACGCCGCACGGCTTGCAGCGCGCTCGCTAGCAACTACAGCAAAAAGTGTCGTTACAACTTTTGGTCTTAATTTTTTCCGTCTAGCCCCCTTTCGCAACGCGCGTTAAGGAACTTCGTTCCAATAAACAAGGCACAAATTTTGTACATAACTCACAATTTCAAGACACGTCGAATAAATAAAAAAAATATTATATTTTTATTCTGAGTGCGTAAAAACATATTTTCTTCACTTTAAATGCGAATTCACATACTCGCTGAAACTAGGTAAAACTGCTGAGAGCGAACATGTGAAGAGCGCATCATGAGAGCACGAGCCGGCGTCTGGGGTTCGTCTTGTGTTTCCTTTTTGCGAGCTAGCCTCAGTATCGTTTTTTTATAGCTTAATCAAAAAGCCTTCGGGAGAAACACTCACATGCTCGTCGTCATTCAGTCGCTTGCAAGCGTATACTTTCAAACGTCAGCGTAGACGTGCAGAACAGATGTCAAAAAAATATATATGGGTTGACCGAAACTATTTTTTAATATTTGGAGGTATACCAAAACGAATGAAAATTATGGAAACCTTGACATGAGAATCATAAAAAACAAAAATTTAATTATGAATGGAAAATAATTAGCCATCTCATGAAAATACCAGTGAAAAAGTGAAAGATAAAAGAGATTTTCTTATGGCGGTATTGAGGTTGCATTTGATCCTTAAAAATAAATAAAATTTGATGCAAGAATAGAACACCTATACATATCGGCCGATCTGTTTATAAAAAAAAATACAGACTTATAAACAGACAATCGGTATATAACAACATAACATAGTAAAATAGAACATTGTTTTTTATCAGCAGTAAAACCATTTATATACAACGTTTCAGATATTGTTTAAGTGCTCTAATTATAATTTGTGTATCGTGATTTGCATTCACCATCTTATTTTCTTTATGTATCTCATGAAAAGATTGATACAGTTATCAAGCTCATTAAATAAAACACGGATGCCGTAACAATTTAACACCATTCGCATTCAGCGATCTAGAATCGACTGTGAATTCGCCAAATATGTGAAATTATCCGAATGAGAATTAATTCTCATGGGTTAATTTTTTTCCTTACGGGTTGATATCACTACTGCTTGGTTAACGGTCCCGGGCTCATACTATATTCCATGTAAAACGAACATTAAAAATAACATAAATTAATCAAGAACGTACCTGATTTAACCTGCGCTCTACATAAAACCAGGCTTAATAAAGGATTTCGCAAATTATATATAAAAAAATTATGATACCACTTGTGATGGGGGTGGTTGCATTCGTCGCTGTCTATTAAAATAGTAATTGGTAATATTTTTAATTTCACACTAAATGTTTTAATCGATTTGAAGATGCCGATCGGTTAAAATGTAAGCGCGAAAACAAAAACAAAATGTTACTTGCAGCACAACACTAATTGCATCATTTACTTCGATGCAAAACCGAGGCGAGACGGCATATTTTGTAATTAATTAAATGCATGCTAGTATTGTTATTAAATTATGTAACGACGTAATGCAATAACTGTTGATAACATTGCTTTAAGAGACTGTACTAGAGCGTAAGGTCGCACCGACACGACGTGTTGAAAGTTTGTATTGTTTTAACGAACCCATGTAGTTGATTTATGTCTATATCAGTGTAGTGGAATTGTAGTTCAGAAGCATATTTCCTATATAAATTGAAGAAAACTATAAAATAATCTTTAGTTTTTCCACATCAAAATGTTAAATTATCTTCATGAGACGTTTCCCCTGTTAGGCGACTGTTTAAGCAGCGTCCATTCTAAATTTGCGTTCATGGCTATGAAGTCACAAACCATTCCTATATTTGGCAAGCGAATTTCGTGTCCTGTGTAAATGAGAGAGGTTGTACTCGCCTCCTTTGTTTCATTCATTTGCTAAGGTTTCGAATCGAGTGCTACGGGAAGTAATCCTGCCTTTCGCAACAAACTTTCTACTCACGCGATCTTTGCCGATGTCTATTTTCGATTTTAACCGTTTCCCCATATTTCCCTTCGCATGCGTAATTTGCCCTAGATAATTTTATCTGGGTAAACGCTCATAAATAAAGATATTTTGTAAGTTGAAATTAATATCCTAGTCAGCCCTAACCCTGGTTTTATGACCATAAACTTGTTTAAGTTTTAAATTATTAAATGATAACGCTCATATAATTAAATTCTAACTTTGTTAAGGGTTTTTCAATGTTACTTTTTAGTTAGAAGTCTGGGTATCTCTAAAAATGTCGTATCCGAACCTGTCTACTAGAATAAAGGTTCATGTACTGCTTGGATCAATTTCAGTATCGAAATAAAATCACAGGACAGCTTTACAATTTTATAAAAAGGTCGTTCTTATATCTTTATTATTCACTTGAAAATTCCTTTGCTAATAACTACTAGAAATGTGAAATAAGTTTAATACTTTGTCGACATAGTTTAAACTATGTCGACAAAGGATATAATATTATTTATGGAACGTGCAAGTTTATCCGTTATCAACGGATATTCTGGTGAAAACCTAACTGATCAAATAAATTATAGTAATTAATTTAGTCTTAGACAAGCATTCTTGAATACCATGTATACACAGTATACAAAAGATTTAGTACCATTGACAAAAATTGTAACTAATAAAAAAAGGCTGGTCAAAAGGAACACGGAAAACTGACAAAAACCAATATTGATAGTAAATTGATAATGAGCGAATGAAGTACAAATGGAGGTACAAATTTTATAACTCACAATGTCAAGACACGCTAAACAAATAAAAACATATTATTTTCACTCCGAGAACGTAAAAACATATTTTCTTCGCTTATAAATGCGAATTCACATACTCGCTGAGACTAAACAAATTGCCGAGGGCGAACATGTGAAGAGCGCGAGCATGAGAGCTCGCCTCGATAGATTCTACAATCTCACCATTTTTGCCTGTTTGCATAGTACCAGAGAATTCAAGAAGAAGTTTAATGAGTTAAAAGTGCAGAACCGATCAATATGCCCAAGGGCGTGCAGGTCCGGGCAGTGGGGCATCTGCCGCCCCCCACCCCTCAGCAGGGTGAGAATAAGCGCTCAGTCGGAGTACTCCCGAACCGACGAGTAAATAATTTTGATCAACTTTGTATTTAAAATCATTCAAAAATTGATTTGTTTCGTTCGTTTTACACTCGGTGGTTACTGCCACCTACGGGTATTCACATATATTATATACGACATCGTTGGAGCGCACGCTAATCATTTGTTTTTCATAAAAACGGATATAAGAAATGTTTATATAGGTAAGTAATTTGCATCTACCATAATGTTAATGATGGCTTTTGATAGTAACACGTAAAGCACCTATATAAAGTTCCACTTTGTCTATGTATAGTTAGTCGTAGTCGTTTGTATTAGTATTTATTTTTATTACCAAGAAGCGATTGTGAAAAAGTCAATAATGTAAGCGATCATTTGTGATTAAATATTTATTTATTACCGTTCAATTTATAATTGTATAATTTACGTTACCCTGTCTGTTATGCAAATAAGTTATTATTGTTATGTATACATCACTGAATACCCGACGATGCTAAAGTTTAATCAGATATCCGCTAAATAGAACGAAAGCAAAATAATCTTCGATGATCTTGTTGTAGGAAAATATAAGATAATAAAAAAGTAATAATAAAAACCAAATCACACGTTGTCATCTCTGTCAAGCTGGTGACAATGGAAAACTCTTAAAGAAAATTTTCAATAAATTTTTATTATTAAATTATCATTCGCTTTATGCTATACGCTGTTATTATATTTATAAATGTTTTAATTTTTGTTCTATATGTTGATATAATTCATTAAATTCATTCAACGTACCTCACGTATTCACTTTAGCTAGATATAGTTCAACATTGCAGTTCCTCGTATTTTTACATTTAAAGTAATTTAGATTTGGATAGCGCAATCGTGATTACACAGTTAAGTCATTCGTTGTCTAGAATGAAAAAATTACATAAAGCGTTTGAGGAGATGTGATGGCACGTATCTTCAAAAACTAATTCTGCAATGAGTTTTCTAAAATTTTAGTTCAACAATTTCGACGTTTTTTCTAAAAGTTAATTCATTCTAATTGATGTGAAACATCTATAGGCGCAGGTATAAACCGGACCGTTGGCGTGGCGACGCTTGCCGTGGCGACGGGTCGCCACGCTATACTTAGGTGTATATATATATA
The DNA here is from genome assembly GCA_039881145.1 of Druceiella hillmani. Classification (NCBI taxonomy): domain Eukaryota; kingdom Metazoa; phylum Arthropoda; class Insecta; order Lepidoptera; family Hepialidae; genus Druceiella; species Druceiella hillmani. The sequence continues at coordinate 11,825,847 of JAYKKI010000005.1, forward strand.
TATATATATATATAGTAGAGTGTACGGTATGGCGACGTGTCGCCATGCGCAACCGACTACTCGACCCCCTCCTCACTCAGTTCGACGCTGTTGTTTACTACGGTACACATAACCTGTGCTTTATTATTTTTGTATTAATTGTAAATAAATTAAATAAAGTCACCATTTTCTGTAAGAAATTCGTAATACTTTTTTTTTTCAATATGCTATATTTAGTTCCTGTAATAATCTTGTCTTTTATGCATATTACTTGTACGAACACGATGTTTCACATCTGCCAGGCGTCCCGTGACGGCCCACTAGTTTTTTTTGTTTTTGTTGCATTCTAATCTTGTTTTTTTTTCAATAACTGGACATTGATATCAATGTTGAAAGTGATAAAAATAAATAAACCATGTGATAAAAATTAGTGATGAAAGTGAGAGTAAAGGAGAAACAATCAATATTATTTTTCGGCTTATACTGCTAATTATATGAGCCAAAAAGGCTCAGCATAAGCCAATAACAATATATAGCTGAGACCGAGAATGTTTGTGATAATGACCTAGCAAATGGATACAACGAGCTTGTATGATGCCAACAAGTCAAAAATTAGATATGCTAAAACGGTGATGGCTACCTCCTGAACATTACAACTTTGCTGAACATTCCGATCATTTGAAATGAAAATTGTATTACCGTTGATTGCAGATTTAAGCGTCTTGCCTAATAAATTCTAAACATCTGAAAGCTCCACTGTGTTTATATTGTGTATTATTTCCACCATTTCCGGCATTTCGCATTCATTTATGACTCAATCTTTCTGTCGCTTTAGAAATATCCATAAATACTGCGAAAAATATGTTTCATCACAATATCGTCAATCTGCAGTCAACAAAGCTAATAACTTCTTTTCAGAAAAATACCAGAGGATGTAATGATGAATACGGCTCACCAGAAGGAAAGAGAGGATAATTGACAGATCGTGTCATCTATAATATCTTCGATTATTTTATGTGGTACACATGACTTACCTTTACTAGGTAAAGGGTAACATCAAGGTGTTTTTGAAGACCTGCTGAATCTGAGAATTGAATCAAGTGTTCTAGTTTTAAACAGCATATTGATAAAGGTTAGAAAAATGTCATGTATAGCCTTCCACTTCTCCCAAAAAATGAAATTATACAGGCCGCAAAGAAGCGTTATGCTTAGAGTGTAATGTAAGATGAGTCGTGTGACATAGCTGGAAAAAGTTTTTAAAACAAAGCTAAAATACAATCAGAGACTAATTTCATGGATTCGTAGAATCGACGGCGATGAATACCAAAACTATAGCATCGGAAATTGACAGAGTTTTAGAAAACGGAGGACTTGAACCTGATAGGTGAACCTGATAAAAAATCTTGTATTTTCATCATGCAAGCCATAGAAATAACTTGGTCGTAAATGATTTAAATCGGGTTCTAGAAATACAGAACACGATTAGCACCATAAAGGATACCGTAAACTTTTTTCGAGAATATTTTCTATGGATAAAGTACATGCCAGATATTCCAGTTTTATATGAGATAGCTAGTCGCAAAAAATTAAAAGTGTTGCTATTTTTAAGGAAAATTTTGAAGACTTTGTCGACAGACTTTCAAATATTTCTTAAGGAGTGACTGTTGTGGCGAGGAAAGGTGCTTACTAGTTACATTGCGCTCCTACTAAGTCAGAATATATTATATGCGTTGGATTGATAGTCAAACACTCGGGTATATTGCAACCTGTTACCAACGCGTTACAATCAAAGACGATCGACATGGAAACATACACGAATCATATTAAAAGAATAATGTCTGTCATAAAAGATCATCGTAGCATAGCGGACAGGGAAATCCAAGACGTTTTAAACTCTTGAACTGAGTCTTGTTTCCCTGAACAAAAACTTACCTACGCCCTTGAGTATGCCGAAGCCGGATAAATTTTCGTTTATCCCATGCATACCAGTTCAAGGTGAATCTAGTCCCATGCAAACATGAATCTAATATTTGTTTTTTTTCGAGTTTGTATACTTGAAATCGAGGTCACCGTGTCGCTTAATTTTAATTGTTTAATTATTACACGCGTACGACGGTCGTTCATATTTGCATCTAACGAGAGTTAAATTTAATATTAAGCATTAGTGTTAATTGTAATGGGCCATTTAGGGTTCTGTAGTGTATGTAAAGAAAATTCTTATTGAACAGTCCGTCCGTGTGTCGGTCAGTATCATATCATTTTCAATTTAAGTCCAATCGTAATGGTTACTTTACATCAAATTTATGGAATGATAATTATAGGGATGCGTAAATTAAATACGCTAATATATAAGTTATAATTTTAGTTTTTTCTATCTCTCCTGAAATCAAACTTGAGGATGAAAAATATTTTTTGCGGACTACATCGGGGGAAAATATTCCAAAAGACTATATATCTATAAAAAAGTCTCATGATGTATCCATGGTTAATTTTATAGATATTTTGTTAAAAAAAGTGTTAAAAGATTTCGTCGTACTAATAACAAGTTAACTGTGAATAGTCACTGTTTAAAAAAAATATTAAAACAAAATACACTTTTTGCCCGGGAAAAACTGAGACCGATAACTAGCGGAATTATAGACTACTTCATATTTGAGATATGATTTAAGCTAGCTTCATAGTTATATGCTTACACGTACAAATGAAACGCTTTTGTTGTGGGGCTATTAACATTAAATTAGTTAAAACAAAATGCATCTAAGGTACATCACACACACAATCGTGAATTACTCTAATTTGTTCTAAATCTTATTTTAATGAATATGAAAATAAATATTAAAAAGGGGAATTATTTCGAGATAATTTTTTTTCTTTATTAAGTTTGTGTTTGTGGTATGTGGCGAAACCATTAACGTATTATTTGTAAAGAGCGCATTTGAAAAAAAAAATTTTAATGAAATAATCGTACCCGAGCTCCAATTATTTTAAATATTAATTAATAATTTATTATTTTTATGTATGTTCTTTCATTTAAAACAAAAAAATGGAAAATTTATATTTTCGCTAAACTCAACTTATACTAAAAATATGTTAATTAAAAAATATCGTGCACAGTTAAACTACAAAATTTTGGCTCTTCGCGTATATAAATTTGTATCGAGGGGTAACTGGCTATTGCGAATCGGGAACATAATGAAAAGGTATATTGAAATGCAAATAATTTAAAAGGTTAATAGATACTATGTATTTTTAGGTAAACAAGAATTAGCTTTTTATGGTCACGATAAAATTTAAGGTGATTGCGTCGAGTTTTTTTTTTGAGTACCTACGATTCAGTTATTGAGACACAGTTTCAATCACACCTCAATGCTATTTTTAGGACTATCAGGGGCAGTCGCGGACGCTTGCGCCCGTGTTTGTATTTCTATATAATTTTTAAATATGACTCCTTTGGCAGCTTGCCCTTCCCAAAAAGCACTGCACGCCACTGCTGATCTGTGACTCAAAATAATTTTAGAGAAGATTTGTTACAAGAAATACTTGCTACTGAAGACTTATTCATAACAATTCTGTTGCTATTGATGAATCGTGTCAATTGTAATTTATTTAATTATAAGAGGTTGTTACCTAGTGGTATCTCTGGTATAAATATTGTTCTGGGTTGGTCTTTGTTTTGACAATTGTGAATCCTCATCCTCTCGAAATATTAGAAGACGTATATGTAGACTATATTCAGAGATGATAATTGATACTTCGACTCATATTGTTTTAAAAGAAAAGATGAAATAGGATTTTTTGAAATAAAATAAAGCATCAAAAGTAAAGAGGAAAAAGTGGAGTAGAAACGGTAGTAAAAAAAAACCTGTCAAGCACGAGTAAAAATAGCACTATGAGGGTTCTGTATACTTCTCCAATTGCTAGGATAGAATTCGATCTGCCGTCCACTGGAAGTTATTACTCCGTATTACAGATAATGGGAGCTGCTAATGATAATTTCGAAATTTAAAAAAAATGTTATTCGTTTGTTTTTGTAATTTGTTTACGATGATCGCTTAAATTAAATTAGTTAGTATATAAAGTACCCAAAATATATTAAAATATGACTATACAAAAAGTTTTTTGAGTTTTATATAATGCGGCTGATTTCCCCATATTTTCCTAACGCTTATGTTTTTTTCTTAAAGCTTACAATATAGTCGAATCTACAGATAAACTTAATGTCATAATGTTAATTATAACATGATCACAGACTGAAGAAGACGTTTATGTTTCTAACGTTAGAAGACGTTTATATTTCTAAAATAAACAAGAAACGTTTATTAAGAGAGGAAAATGTTAAATTGCGCCGTCCACCCATTTTCTTCGGGACAAGGTTATATTACACGTAGGAGTAATATTAATCATTACAGAAGTGACTGTGTGTATAGAAATAATTATTACAGTTCTAGCGAAAATAATTTTACAATAAACACAGGTGTGAATGTGTCACAAACAGCTCTATGTTTTTTTAAAAACTAGCTGCCCGTCTCTGCTTTTGTAGCAAGCAAAAATAAATATTACTAGATATTGTTTTAGTCACTTTCTATATCTAATTAATTATGATTAATTAAATGTATTCTCAACGGGTTTGTTATTTGTTTTGTGTACGGTCCAACCTTGTAATATAAAAACATTTATAATAAATAATCTCTCTCTAATAACGAGCTGTAAACATCCTGACAATTTTTTTTAAAGATTTAAAAATTTATATGTACAATTTTTTCAAGCATGGTTTAGATGTAGCTCAAAGCAAAACACTCTTATAATCGAAATGCAAACAATAAAAAATAGGTCATAACAGAAAAATGTAATATTAGCAATATAAACAGGCTTTTTGGAAATTTTCATGCTGTCCACAACATTTTCATATGCTGTTTTAACATGGCCATAATATTTAAAATTGATATTATATATATATATATATATATATATATATATATATATACATATATATATATATATATATATATATATATACATATATATATATATATATATATATATATATATATATATATATATATATTTATTAAGGAATGGGCAGATGACCATTTATCAGTTAAAAATAATGCCGAAGCAGGCAATATAATACTACCATAATAACACAAATTGTTCTTTTTTATCATTTCGGACACCAACCTGAATGAATCTATGGTATTTCGCCGTGAGAAATTATTAAAAAAATTATGTATTATATCAAGAATACTACTTTAATTTATATATGATTTTTCCAATCAGCCATAATTATCACGTGCTTTTTAATTTGGTCTGTACCAAAGACAATCAAGTTTGTATTTGTAAGCCTATTACGATCAATATTATTACGTTTCACCCAGTACATTTATTTTAGTTTAAGTATTATTTAACGGATCCTGAGTGTGATGCAAATTTACGAATTTTTCTTCCAGTTTGCAGTGGAAAATACATGGCAGTGCCCGATTTTGCTCATTTTTAATATTGTACAACTAATCAAGAACTATTTAACGTCCAAGTTTGAAAACGATTCGTAAACAATTGTTATTGCCAAAGTAAAAGACAGGAGACCTCACGGTCGATATCCTAACCGCTCGTCTGATCAGATTAAGTATACCACGGGAGCTCCCAGCCACTGCCGCATTGTGACAAGTTGAAGAGCAAGGTACTTGAAGACTGGCACGGCCCTTAGTAATGCAGAAGCATGAAGAAGAAGACCTCTAGAAGAATTAAATAAAACAGTCACTTAAAAGAATTAAAAAGAAGTTTATTGTTTTTTTCACAAAACGACTCTGGACCATAAAATATATGTTTACCGAGAATAACTTTTGTAGACACATCGATTTATATAAAAATATTTAATTGTGGGAAGTATTTAAATATTAACATTTAAAGGTACATAGTTTGTCTGTTAGACTATTTCTAATGTTAGTTTTTTTCACAACGTAAATATATTGCCTACCGTATCTTTCACAGGCGTAAAACCATTGGTGCCTATTTTATAAATATAATATAAAATTATGACATATAGAGTCATCTATATAGTTTTCCTATAACATTGATTTTTTTCCGAGTAATAGACTTGTAATGAGAATTTTAAAGATCTTGGATTATTAGAAATTATTTTTGATAGTACGTATTAATTGTATTTTAAATTTCTATACAGCATTTAAGATAAATGTATTTAAGTTATTTTAGAAGTTCTTTAAAAATGGGAGTAATATAGTTGTTAGTAGAAAAACTCCAGCACATATGATTATTCTAATGTTAATGTGATTATTCCTGTCAATAAACTGTTTTTTGGTGTAACAGTTTATTGAATATATAATCGAATGTCTCAAAACAGAACAGAAAACTGAAGTAAATTTGTAGATCTAAATTTTCGTGTAATAGTTTATTAATTACACGAATGTCTCAAAACAGAATAGAAAACTGAAGTAAATTTGTAGATCTAAATTTTTGTGTATTAGTTTATTAATTACACGAATGTCTCAAAACAGAACAGAAAAATGGAAGTAAATTTGTAGATCTAAATTTTCGCGTAATAGTTTATTAATTATACGAATGTATCAAAACACAAAACGGGAAGATGAACTATATATACGAACAGGAAGCTGAACTATATTTGTAGATCTAAAAAAAATACATAATGATATCTCAATAAAATTATCGGAATCCTCCTATATGTGAAAAATTAAAAGAAGATTGTATTCCGATAATAATTTTTTGTGACATAAAATACATGGACCTGAATAAAACTCTGGTTCGAACGTGTTTGCACCACGCGCTCGTGTTTGCGCCAAGATGCGAGGTTCTAATTATGTGTTAATTAGAGCTATAATTACCGTGTGTTTTTATATTAGATAGATTTCAAGCTATAATTACCGTGTGTTTTTATATAAAATCACTAATACGTATAAACATTTTGAAAGACATTTATGGGCCAACTTTAACTAACATTAAAATTCCGATTTAATTCTATTTTTGCAGCACGTATAAAAAGATGATGTTATAAGATGACCATAAGTTTAAATATAATACTCAATTGTGATAATGGCATCTTGTTTTGACTACTTCGTTTACCTTAAATGGTTTTATTGATACGGATCAAAGTTAACAACTATTTCTTTACTATCTTCAAATGACGATGTTTATTGATATAGATGGAATTGCAAAATGGTGTTTCACCGCCGAAGAGTGACCGCGTTTTTTTCCAAAAGTGAGAGGACTGCCGGAGTTATCGATTGTGAGGTCAATTAAACTGGTGGCGGCCGCTTGAACGTAACGTCGATGCCACTGCTGTGTTAAGATAAGTCAACTGTTGTTTACTCGGCGTTAAGTTTAGCTGTTGTTAAACTTGTTTGCAAGTTGATGATCAAAAAACTTGAATTTGCAACGCGCGATGAAACAAAGGATTGCACGCGGAATGAAGGTTAAAATTTACTCTTCTTTTAGGTTATTATTTTACTCTTTATCTTTTCAAATAATTGTTTCCTTAACAATAATGAATTCCTAAAATTTCTATGTCCAACTTGGTGTACACGTCGTTTATAAAAATTGTACCGTCATTACGTTCATTATATTGTATTATCAATGATTATTCTCATATTTATTTTCTTCTTTCTTTAAAAAAGAATAATGGTATTGTACTGATTTTGAATAAGTAGCGAATTGTTGTTTTTTTTAGTTTTGGCTGTTGTTTACATACTTGTTACTGGAAATTATTATAGATAGGAATTTATGCATTTTGTTAAAATTTGATTATCCGCAGGTGCTAATTGCAAATATGTTTTAAAAATTTATTAAAAATAAGAAAATTACAATTTTGTATTTACAATAAAAAATAGAATATAATAAAAAACATTATTTGTGATTTTTATTATATATGTATATATGTATGTATATATATATATATATATATATATATATATATATATTATTATGTTTGAAGTTATAATTCTTTAAGCGCATTATGAAAATATGATGAGAGTGAAATTTTACGATTGCAGGAAAAATAGGCAAAATTAAGTTGCTCACAATGCAACAAAAATCTATAGGAAATCAACAGGATAAAGTTACTCACTAAACATATATTTATATAGTTTATTTGACAGATGAGTACATATACACATTTTTATATTAAATTGAGTGCAGTGTATTCATTGAAATTCGTAAAATAATTAAATTTAATTTAAAAAATTATTTTATTAATTTAATATATAATAATAATAAATATTTTTATAATAATAAGAATGCTGTGTATTCATTGAAATTCGTAAAATAATTAAATTTAGTTTAAAAAATTATTTTATTAATTTATTAATATTACTAATATTATATTAAATGGTAATGATCATAATTCTAGATAAAAATATCAAATTGTTTACTACGTTGTATGAGAAAATAAGAAAGCTGAAGAGCGATAATTTGGAAAAAGTCTGGTAGATGATTGGCTTACAATTAAAAACCAGCAGAAAAGTAAAATGGTGGGCCACTCATCTGTCAAAGAAATTTAAAATTTTAATATTTAATATTTAATTATTTGATGGAATTTAGGTTTTATTAACCATGTTAATAATCGCGCTTCAATCCTTTTGTAATTTTATTTCCATTAATTATTTGCGTGCTAAATTAAATGATTGTTGTATTACACCAAAAAAATCTAATTTCTAACGCGCGTATATAAGTCACACAGAATTGTTTTTAACTTTTCGTGAATTTTCCTAAAAAGATTCGATTTTTTTATGCTTCTTCATTTTGGTTCATTCCATTTGTTTTCACTTATTCTTCAGGTTTTCCCAAACTTCCTAGAATCCATTTCCAGTGACCTTTTATAACAGCAACGGTGTGAGGAATTTTCAAACTATAGTAGTAAATAGTATTGCTTTTCAACATGTTTTTAGCTATTTTCTGTTCGGTGTCAGCCAATATTTTGAAAATTACTCAACAGATTTTATAAAATTCAGGTTTTAATTAAATAGTTTGATTAAAAAATCATTTGAAAATAAATCCTTTAACGATAATTTTTAAAATCATTTGTGTAGTTTTAAAATATGACTTTGTCCAGGAATATTGATAATATAATATTATACATCATTGTCGCGTCGGCGTGCAAGTTTGACTCGTACGTAGTAACGTTTTTTGTAGTCGTGTAGATTCATAAAATATATATTGATTAATAAGTGAATTCCAAAATTATTAACCTTAATTATTAACTTATAATTAATCTTTTAATAGATATATTAAAAGGTTAATTATAGAGTTAGTAAAAATAATTTTCGGAATATTATCTATGACGTTTAGAATCTATGACGTCACATTACCTCCTAGATTGGAAGTCGTAAACTTCGTTACGTTAATGATATATTCATACTTATTGGCTAATATGGACAAGAATTTATCTGCTATCTCCTATAAATGAATTATGCGGTATTCGGAAGTCAATTTACATTTTAAGGTATATTCGTATTTTTACTTCATCTAATTTTTGTATCAATTCGCGGCTTTGGGGGAATTATTATGTTACTACTTTTACTCCGCTATACTACTTTTCGATGTAAAGTTTTGGTTTTTCTAATAATATTCAATCTTAGATACATGTATGAAAATGAATGAAATGAAAAATTGTTGCGCTTTTGTAATAAAAATAAATTTTCTTTCAAAGAGATGTAAATTAAGACGAATATTTTATATAATAATAAAGAAATTAATACAAAATGGCAATTGTATACATTTATATATGTCATATATGCAACGGTTCAATAGGATAAAAGTACACCTTATCAAATAAATATATTCACAACCGACCTACAAAAAGCATACGAAGTTGCGAATAATAATTTCTTGTCCCGTTAGACTTTGTACAGATGTGTGGTAATATTGAAAGATAATTATTCATTGTTTTTCAAAATGGTCTCCGTGGCAATCTATGCACCGTTTTGTTCGATCGAATTAGTATTGAGTTAAGCAGCCAATCGACTCTTCTTTGTACGTCTTTTTTACGGCAATAATCACTACTTCGGCGTCCGAGAATCATACTCCTGGCAGTATATCTTTTATTCTTGGGAATAAATAGAAACTGCACTGTACGAAATCGGGGCTATAAGTCGTCTTAGTCCATAATTTCTACACCCGACATAGTTAAGTGTTTGGTATTTCGTCTGGCGAAGTATGCAGGGATGTAGGAGTGTTCAATTACGAGAGCGGTGATTTCGACCTTTTCCCAAAACAATACGCAAACAATTGCCGGTATACCAGTCTCAGGTAACAGTTGTTTTATTTTTCAAAAACTATCGTTGCACAATACCTGCCAATCCGCAAAAAGAGACGACCATTTTCTTCCAGTGCTTTGCCTTTTCTGCAACTTTGGAGGAAACTCTTGAGAAAAACTGACCAATTGCGCAGATTACCTCTTACTTTCGAGTTTGTAATCGTATCCAGCTTTTTTACTCGTAACTTTGTCGAATAAAGCATTTGAGATTTAAATACCGCCCAATTTTTCTGGAATTTCACGATACCAATCAACGTCGCAATTTTTTGAGTTTCGGTCAAATCATGGGTATCCACAAGCACAAAGCTTCCTGACGCCTAAATATAAATGTATAATTATTTGAGGGAGTCCCGCAGACAGATCATCACTGAGATTGGTAGAAACACGGTTGGACTAGTTAAGTCAATTATACCTACCACCGCGGAATAGAGTTTCGTAAAAAGTGCGAATTTAAGTCGATCGTTCGATCTTTATTCTGTAATGAGACCACAACGATTATTATAAAAAATCAAAGAAAAAAAAATTTGCTTGTTAAATTCGTTTTGACGTGATACGTACAATTTTAATATTGCCGCCAATTTTGGATTACCAAGAGTGTGATTTTTGAAATTGAAATTTATTTTACTCATAGTACTTTCAGTTCTACTCTCGTAGAAATTAGATCCATTTCCTCGTTATTGTTTCCTTATTAATTTCTTCACATGCTGGACATTCTCATTCCATCGTGTTTTTCTTCGTTAGCGTAACTTTCACTTTTGGATAATTTTTTCACATCAGCATATCTCAAGGTTGCTACGTTTCCGATAATATAGCCTTAAGATATACTGGGATAAATATCGAAGCAATTTAATATGTGGTTATAGTACAATCTGGGTAATTTTTTCATATTTAGCGTAAAATAACTTTGTAAAAATATATGTAAAAAATATGAAACAAACAAATGTTCGAGTTCTGTGGTTACTATGTAGAGATTAAGTCAATCAATTAGTCAATCCAATATTGTTTTATCTAAAAACAACTATAAATGTGGTTATTCAGATTAAAAAGAACTGGATTTCTAGATCATGGCTTGATAGAATCTTTAAAGTGTGAAATTTAGTCAGAAAAAATATGTTTTGAATGGGAAACCATAGGCCCATACCCAAACCATAGAACCATAGGCGGTGTGCCGTTCAGATTTAATTCGCTTTTTGGCGAATATAACGTCTATATATGGCGTCTTTAAGCATTAGATATTATATTGTTACCCCGCTTTCCTTTAGTATACAGCTTTTTAAGTAGCTTGTTGGTTATTATAACGCGCCCCGTCTCGACTATGTTGTAAAGGCATGGGGAGGAAAATTGCGTGTATTTTTATTCCTTCAGGTAACCAAAGAAATGGTTAACTTGAAGCTTATTGAAGCCAAATGCTTAATCAATAATAGATCAAGTTATTTACCTAAATACTACATCGCGATGTCCTTTTTTTGTAAATACGCTTAACCATTTTTGCCGGTAATTTTTTGTTTTCATTAAATCAGCGAGGTGAAATAATTTTTCCGCTGATATGAGAGCCAATTCCCTAAGCCCTGTCGAAGAAAAACCATAAAATATTTCCTCTATTTAATTGATATAATTGCATAATTCTTCTCCAATTTCAGTTGAAAAAGTTGTGGCAAATTTATCTAAGCTGTAATTAGCGTAAGTTTTTTTAAATGCTTATGAAGATCAGCTTCTGTTCAAAATTCTTGTCCAAATTGATTGAGCTGAGTTGAGAAATTATAAAAGCTTTAGCTTTTATAATTTCTTTAAAAACCTATAAAAGTTATAGAAACTATAAAAGATTTAGTTTTTTTTATTTCGTAGCCGAGTTGTAGCATTTTCCAGCTTCTTAACGGTACAGAGTCGTCGTTCACTACTCCGTTAGCTTCGAGACATCTCGAAAATATAATGAAAACAATATTTTTTACAAAGAAATAGAAATAGTTATTATTGTTTAAGATCTTTAGTGTAAGAGTACGCTCGTACTCTTGTATACCACGGGTATGCGGATGCGAATTAATCTTTTTTTTCACCATTTTCTCTGGTATCTTTGTTGATTAATTCCAAAATTCTCTCCTCGAAGATTGACGATAGATTAGCGAATAACAAAACCAAACAATGATTTTGTATATAATATGATAACAGAAGACATAAAACCTGTTTTTATATTATTATTTTTGTCTATCTCTCTGTGTCTTAATTCGTTTTTTAATCACGCAAAATCAACTGAATAGGTTTTGATGAAATTTGGAATTGTAATAGTTTATACCTTCGAGCAATATATACGATACTCTTTACCTGAATATTTCAAATGAGAAAAAAAAACCTTGGTGAATATGACGATATTGGTAAACGTCATCTATTAGCGTTTTTAGTAAACTTTATACTCATAAATAAACCTTTCCCAACCCAGGGGTACACGGACAAAATAAAAATTAAAAGTAAAAATTAAAAAGACATAATGGCATGGTCACACGTCAAACACTCGGGTTTGGCGGGAACGCGCAGAGAAAACAAATCCGCGCGGCGCACACTACGCTGTTGCAGGTAGATTGTTCGCTCGCGGGTGGGATGCGAGATGCGTTACTTCTTCCCCGCCCATCTCTTCTTCGCACACCGCGCTCGTTCGTAATAAGTTCAGTCAATTGTTTCTCTTGTTATAACTGGCTCGCTTGTAATTTGAATGTACGAATGTAACTAATTAGTGACCAGTACTACATTAGAAACTATGGGACGCTGGTTAAACCATAACGAGTCCTCATCAATTGACTCAAATGAAGAACCCGGCCCTTCGTATTCGTTAAGCAGTGAGTCTCGTGAAATGGCGAAACCAAAGGGTTGCAAGTTTGCAGAAAATTACTTAACTTTTGATTACACGCATACCGTTGTAAATGCCGAAATAAGACCTCAGTGCGTTTTATGTTATGAAGTTTTATTGAATGAGTCTATGAAAAGGGCCAAACTTCGACGTTATTTAGAAGCGAAAGACAGGGAATATTCCTTCAAATCTAAACAGTTTTTCAAGTTTAAAGAGAATTAGAACGAACTAAAAAAACCATAAAAAGTCACTAAATGGAAAAACTACTGGAACTAACAATGAAAATGCTCTATTAGCTTCCTATCAAGTATCGGTTGCAAAAAGTGGAAAACCTCATACCAATCTCGAAGAACTTATATTGCTTTGGTTTCTGTTATGTTAAGAGATAAAGCTGCGAAGGAATTAAGTGTAATATCTTTATATAATAATACGGTAAAAAAAGGATTAATGACGTGTCAGAAAATATCAAAGAACAGTTGATTGAGAACGTAAAAGCAAGCCGATATTATGCTTTACAATTAGATGAGAGCACTGACATTTGTAATGATGCGAATTTGCTTGCATTTGTTCGCTGCGAACTTGACAACTGCATCATAGGAGATTTTTTGTTCTTTCAACGTCTCCATACAAATATTACACGCGAAGCGATATTTAAAGTTTTAAACAACTTTGTCGACTCATGATATTAAGTGCAATAATTGTGTGGCAGAGAGCACGAACGGGACACGCGCTATACAAACGCAGAGAGGACTTCAGAGTCGTCTCAAAGCAATGAACCCATCAATCATCTGGCGTCATTGCTGCATTCATAGGGAAGCTTTAGCTGCCAAAAATATGCCGGCTAAATTATAAACTATTTTGGACGAAATTATATAGGGCAAACTTGCCTAATTCGTACCACTTAAGAAAAAAACATCATATTTTACAAATTAGTTTTAGTTATAAGTAATTTCTATTCGGAAAATGTTTTATTGTTACCATAATCAAATTTAACGTAAACCTTTTAAACTTCTGAAAAATAAACAATTTTAAAAAAACTTAAAAAAGTACGATTTAGGACCATTCATTTTAAATCATACTGATATATCCTTAATTCGTACTTTGAGATCTTATCATTGGTTTACAGTCTTGAGAATCAGCATCATAATCAACAATGATTAATATTATATGCAGTAACTCTTAAAAAATTCGACGGATGTCTTCGCCAATTCTTGGCAATCATCGCAGTTGTAATCTTTGGTTTTTTTATTGGTTCTTGCACAAAGTTCATCTACACATCTCACATTGGGTGCACTGGATCATAGTTTCTTTTACATCTTCTTGGCATAATTTGCAATACCAACTATCATTTTCATCTTGTTCTTGTTTCTTTTTCTTATATTCCTTTTGTGATGTCTTAGTAGTTTTATTTTTTTGTGCCTCTAGATTCTTTCTTTGATACATTCTTCTTCTTGGACTTTTCTATTTTATTCTCGAGCTGTTTTTATAAAGACTTTCTGTGATAATAAGAGCGCCTGTAATTTTTCTTTTCATTTGTCTCGAATTTCCAGGAAAAGCACGTAATGGAGATATTGTTTAATGTGTCGCTCTGTCTGTGCTGTAGAAACATTTACTTTGATATCTGAAGAACATTGCTTCTTTCTCCCTTCTACACATTGATCTTGCTCTGCTAGACATTGATTTTTCCGAAGGGTGGATTCTCGATACCTCAGAAAGATGTGGTTACTTAACTTCCTCAGTCTGTTCTTGCTCAAAAGTTTCATTGGATTGTGGCACACACGTAAAAGCATTTGTTTGTTCTTGCTATATTTCAGTTGTTAAATTCTGGGAGACTTCAGTCAATTCACTCAGATTAGCTTTTTCAAGAAAGATATACTCTTCATCCCTGATCTTAAAGCGATTGCAAGGCCATAAACCGCAAGATTCGAAGCCATGTATACCTGTTTCCATACAAACGGCTCGAGGATAAGCCTTTCCCAAAATTTCTGCAATGTTTGTTTGTTTTATTACAGAACCAGGATGGCTTTGCATCCATAAAACGCAAGCAGTATTAATATTCTGTTCCAGAGTTTTGAAAAATGACTTATCTAATGGTTGCAACTTGTGTGTAGTATGTGCTGGCAGAGAGAACATAATTATTCCATGCTCCCTAGCAAGATTAATTGCATCAATGTACTTCGGGTACGTCAAATGACCGTCTAAGATGAGAAGAATTTGACTTTCTTGTGATTTTTGCAGTCTTTGACATTTTATAAAATGTAGCCATTTGATAAATAATGTACTCAAAATCCATTCCATTTTCTGAACAATCATGCAAAATATTCGGTGTACCGCATCACATCCACGCTTTAAGCTGTCTGTCATCCTTTTACGTTTAAATACGAGAAAAATAAAATGAACTGTACTTAAACCTGTCTCATCCATGTTATAAATTTTTTCGGCTGTAAATTGACCTACATCTAAGATTGACTCATATTTGTCGAAGAACGCCATTACCGTGTCTTTGTTGAATCCTTTACAGCGAGCCATAGATGTAGGTTTTGGAGTTCGTAAAGATATTTCAGAATGATTCTTCATAAATTTATAATACCATTTCCATCTAGCTAGTTGCAATTCATTATTGAATCTGTGTTTCAGTCCGTATTTTTCTGCTAACTGATAAGATAAGCGCCGTAAACCGGTAATTGTCAAGCCAAAAAATATAGATTCCAACAAAAGAACATGTTTGATTAGTTCTGTTTCCATTTCCTCATTTAAATCACTCGAACGTCCAATTCTTTGACATATATTCAGTCCTTTTAAATGTCGTCTAAATGTCGGTTTCGGTATATTAAATACACGACAAACTTCGTTAAATTTCAAGTCCTTATCATTCTATTTTTTAATGGCTTCTTCCACATCTTCTTTACCCAAACAATAATATTTTATTTTTGACATGTTGTTCTGAAATGGAAAATAATTATCTTTGAATTTATTTTTAACTTCTGTTTTTATTTTTCCAATCAAAAATCTAATAAATTAACTCGTTATAAACAGATTATGAATTGAGAAATTCAAATATTGAGAAATTCATAAATAGTTTTCTTAAATCGTACCTATACGTTTAAGAACTTGCCTCGAGTATTTAATAGGTGCAAGTGCCAAACAGATTTTAAATTTGCCGCCGGAAAATTTGACAACAATCGCGCGTATATTATCACGTCAGATGAAATCACAAAGATACGCATACGATACGCAAAGATAATACATATCAAATCGTAAAATAGGTTATACACGACGTAATTTGAATAAAACTCTTACGAAATGTGTAAAAATATTACAGCAATATTTGAAAAATACTTACTTTTTCAATATTTTTGCCGAGAGCAGCTTAACAGGTGTGTCTGTTCGTGTATAGAATGGTAAAATGGCCGACTGTTATTTACAATTTTTACACTAGAGGCTCTAATAGCTATTACCGAAGCCGAGATTTAAGCGGAGTACGAATTAGGTGTAAGTACGAATTGGGCAAGTTTACCCTAGGTGGTGAATTTATCACATTTTTCGTGTGATTTGTCAAAACCTAGGAAGCATTCATATACAGGTGCTGTTGCACGCAGAGGTGTGCTGGTTATCGCGTGGAAAAGTGGTGATGCGTGTTTTTGAGTTGAGAGTCGAAATAGTAATGTTTTTGTAAATAATTCGGATAAAACAGACTACGCAAGTCAGCTGACATATTTAGCATTTTAAATATGCTAAATTGAGCTTACAAGATACAGTTTACAGTAATATCCTCATTGCCGAAGAAAATATCGAAGCTATATCGAAAAAACTTGAGTTCTGGATAAACAGTCTCAATAAGATAATTTTGATCATTTTCCTCCTCTCTCATCATTTTTGTTATAAACCGTCGCGGCTATGTTGCAAAAAGAGACTACAACTTCGAGCCTTGAAGTCTTCATTTCATATTTTCGAAATTCAGACCATAGTGAGAATTGAATTATGGATTCATTTCACTTAATTGTAACAGGCATCACCGGACTGACATCTGCCCAAGAAAATCAATTAATTGAAATCAGTTATAATTCGACTTTGAAAAGAATATTCAAGGAATATATTTTAACATAGTTTTGGCTAAATTTAAAAACCGATTATGAGGAGTTATCAGAATTGACATTACAGCAGTTGTTGCTTTTTTCTACGATGTATTTGTGCGTAAGGGGTTTTTAGATTCTTGTATATGTTAAAAAATAAATACAGAAACAGATTGCAAGCAGAGACAGTTCTGTGGATCCAACTGAGCAACATCGACCCAAATATTACGAGTTTGGTCGCAAAAAATAACACCAACCATCTCATTAAAATTAAATAAACATAAATATACCTATTCACATAGGTGTACCTATTTATGTTTATTTAATTTTGAAAAGATCTAGGTATGTGATTATTGGAAACTATTCCGTTGATAATTTCCTATCAGGCGACCCGCAAGCCCACTTTCCTCCATATTATAAAAAAATAAAAATATGATTATTGAAAGCAGTTTTATTTTTCGTTTTTTTAGAGGTCCGCGTATCAAGGTAAAATGGCGCTAGGGATCTGCCCCTCAAAAGTTTGGGAAAGGCTGTCATAGATATATGAGAAATGGTATTGCCATCGTCATCTATTAATATTTTTAATAAAATTGAGGTGTATGAAAACGAGCGTTCTGGAAAAAACGAGCCAGAACTTTTATCAAAATAAATTTAAATTGAATTCGGTCTTTGAATAAAAAAAAAATATGAGGCGGACTAATTTTTTTGACGAATTGATCGTTATAAAATAGAAGTGATTGAAAAATAACGGGCTAGCAAAAAATGAAGGTTTTCTCATAAACCTCTCAAAATACTTTTCCGATTGTTACTTAAAAAAATAGGTATTTTATATGGATTAGTACGAATACCCTGCGATTTGTCGGCTTTCAATTCAATTGGTTTCTTTTTAATTTTGGTAGGACTGTTTAGTTTTCAACAGTATAACACAAGGGTCGAACGGATATCCAAGCTCAGAGACTAATCCTTTTGTTCATTTGCTATCAAAATAAAAAAGCCCGTAGTAAATAGGAAAGGATTTCGATTTCATTTATCATTTTATATATTCTGTCATATTTTACATAATTAAAAAAAATTATGCCGGTTTACACCGTGGTTATACATAAGCTAATATAATATTTTACATAATTTAAATAAAATTGTATTCGGCATAACGCTTCCTTATAATAATATTCCTCGTAACAACTAAATTAAAGGACGAAATTACATTTTCATGAAACGCATCAAGCAAAACTTATTTTTTACATTTGATTTCGCATATCGGAAATTTGAAACAAAATTGTTCAACTTTCTAAAGCCATCAGTGCAAACATTTATCACCACACGTGCACAATATAAAAACATCTTACTTTTTTAAAAACTAGCTGTATTTGTTAGTATTGCTCTGGGTCATTTTGTAACTTTATCTTCATATGAACATTTAAAAATTGACTTTCGAGCCTAATATGAAAAGTAAATAATAATTAAAAATGATAATTTGTATTATTATCATTCTGTGGCTACGATTTTCCTCTACGTAAAACTTAATTGATAGAGCTCTTTATAAGCTTGCGTCACTTAATTTGCTTATACTCATGTTTGGATCCTCACTGGTTCCGATATCGTCCCTGCCATGTACGATCGATATAATGTGATAAAAAACAGTCAGGAATTTGTCAATGTGTCGATTCACATTGTTGCTTAACGTAACTATGACAAAATCTAGCATTTTGCCAGGCATTGCCTTGATCGACACCACAATAATAATGTATTTGCTCAATTGAAGTAGTAAATAAATAGTTCGTTGAGTTTTGCAACACGTCTCACAGAAAATAATCTAAAAACAAATATAATATCAAAGTTTACAAATATACCGGGTCGTTTCTCAGCAAATAGTCCAAATTGAAACATTAATCATATCAACGTCTAGTCAAATCTAGTCAATTTCGTGAATTAAAATGAAAGATGGGACAAGTGAAGTATAACTGCAGTGCAAGTGGCACCAGCTGAATAAATTAACGTAAGTATAAAGAAACTAGTGGTTGCCCAGTGGATGAATTCGACCATAATGTACTTACTTACTTTGTTGAAAACACTAATAGTAACACGAACGTAAGTCAGTTCAGATTGCTGCTGCAAAATATTTCTTTTACCACAGGTGTCTATTGAGCAAGCTGTACTTCGCTAATGTATACAACACACACAAAATATAAATAAACGCTTTTTTGGCTATACACTTTACAGACTATTGAAAGAGAAACAGTTGAAATTACACAAAATTCACAGCTCAAAACTTGTTTAGTCAATACAATATTTTAAAATTCCGCAGAATATTATGCGGTTGACATTGACGATATGAACCTAAACAATGAATGTTTTAATGTATTTATAATGTATAATTGAATGTATTTGTAACACATAGTATACATAAATTCTAAATTTCTGCACTCCTTCACAATATAAACTTTAACTATTGCAAATCTCACACTCCGCCGTGCGCTCAAAATGTTTAAAGGGGGTACAAAGTTTTCTCTTCACGTATTAATATATCGATACCTATCGTTACAAATTAGGGCGGATGTATTCCTATTATTCTTTTTTTTACGTTTGTTGGTTTCCTTCAATCAGAATTGCTTTGGACCGCTATTATAAATTAATAGTCCAGAAGCCTGTCTCAAGTTGTTCTCACACGTCAATGCGATAAAATAAGAACAATGTAGAGACTCAAAGTATCAATAATTAAAATTAAAACAAATTGTTGTTTATTTCATTCTTTTCATACTTTGCAGATTAGTTCCCGTCCTGCGATTATTCGAAATGATGAGGGTACAATTTATAATTTTATACTTTTATTTATTTTTCATATTTGCTTCCAGTTTTTAAATGTTCCTATGAATGTAAAAGTTTCTAGTGTAATTACATACCAAGCTAGTTTTTAAGATAATGTGCAATTATTTTCACAATGGGTCGCCCAGAGTTACTCAATCTTTTTCAAATTTGGCATTTTGCAAAATAACCTTCTAAAATTTTAACTTTTAATTCACGTCCCTTGCACCAAAATTCCAGTGTTATCTATTAATTAGTTCAGTCATTAGGAATGTTATTATATATATATATATATATATATATATATATATATATATATATATATATATATGTATATATATATATACATATATATATATATATATATATATATATATATATATATATATATATATCATTGGCGTGCAGCGGTTTTTGGGAAGGGCGAGCTGCGCTTATATATTTATGCGACCTTGTAGCCAATTTTTAAATTGTTTTTAAGAAACCGCAACGTATTCGTTTCTTTTGGTACTTTTCGAATACTCGTTGCCTTAAGATGTTTGGAAATGATTCAATAAATCATTAGACTAGAAAAATCGTTCAATGATATGTACTTATAATATGTTTACTGGTACTTTACCATTCGCAGGAATTTAAAAAGTCGTTCTCGTGACGTTATATTTGACGTAGTTGATTACCTTTTAATTTGTTTTGGCCATGCTAGCTTTTGGCCTTAATCTTTGGCTCTCCGTAATTTAACGCATTTCCTCATATTGCCTTTTGTTTTTGTTTCACCTCTTATAAAGCAAACATGTCTTCTTATGAATTTATTTTATTAAATTACCTGTTTAACATTACCGAACAGAAATTCCATTTATTTACAAACTATATGCAACATATTTTATGAGACGCAGAACTATAAGTTTCTTGTATACCTTAAACAAAAAGCAGGTGCGATTACTCATTTCCAACGTGATGTTATTATTCATTCTGCCTTAATCTTTATTGATGTGAAAGATCTATAGGCGCAGGTATAAACCGGATCGTTGGCGTGGCGACGCTTGCCGTGGCGACGGGTCGCCACGTTATACTAAGGTATATATATAGTCTATATGTAGTAGAGTGTACGGTATGGCGACGTGTCGCCATGCGCAACCGCCTACGCGACCCCCTCCTCACTCAGTTCGACGCTGTTATTTACTACGGTACACATAACCTATGCTTTACCTAAAAAAAAATTCTTTATTTTATTTTTCACTAAATTCGCCAATGTTCTGCTGTGTAATTAATGTTTATTAAATAAAGTCACCGTTTTCTGTAAGAAATTCGTAATACTTTATTTTTTCATTATGCTATATTTAGTTCCTGCAACAATCTTGTCTTTTATGCATATTACTTGTACGAACACGATGTTTCACATCTGCCAGGCGTACCGTGACGGCTCACTTGTTTACTTTTTAGTCATGTATTTACAATCAAAGAGTATAAAGTCGATATTAAATGATTATACCTAATCTGTAATTTAGTAAGGATGTATTGTTTTTCTAGTAAAAC
Organism: Druceiella hillmani; assembly: GCA_039881145.1. Lineage (NCBI taxonomy): Eukaryota > Metazoa > Arthropoda > Insecta > Lepidoptera > Hepialidae > Druceiella > Druceiella hillmani. The sequence continues at coordinate 11,847,355 of JAYKKI010000005.1, forward strand.
ACGTTTTATCGCAATAGACTGTCTTTTATTTTAGCAAATTGTCATAGACAGACAAACAGTTTCTACAAAACGATAAGAGATGGCGCTACTATTCACTAATTACATATTTTGATACAACATTATCACATCCCCACTTATCAAAATAAACAACAATTTTATTTAAGTACAATGCCCAATTTACACATAAACTTATAATGCTTAATAGTACACAGTCCTTTGGTAAGTAAATCGGCAGGCATTTCCTCACTACACAAGTACATAACTTTAATATATTTATTTTTAACAACATCTCTTACATAATGGAATCTCACATCTATGTGTTTTGATCTGTTGTGACTTTTGGTTACTTAATGACAACTTTAAAGCACTCTGATTGTCACAATAGATCTGTATTACAGATGAGTTACCAGTTATTTTATGCAACAGGTTTCTCAAATACACTCCTTCGCGAGCTGCCTCAGACAAAGCAGTATATTCTGCCTCTGTACTAGAGAGCGATACGGACTTTTGCTTTCTGCTTTGCCATGAAATGGCAGATCCCGACATAGTAAAGCAAAAGACTGTGTAGGACTTCCTATCTATGGCATCGCTGGCCCAATCGCTATCTACAAAGCCCTATAACTTGCTACCGCCCTTAAAATATTTTAAACAGTAAGTTTTTGTACATTGCAAATATTTAAGAATGCGTTTAGCATAATGCCAATGTGTAAGATCATAGCAACTGTTAAATTGGCTCAAATAGCTAACAGAATAGGAAATGTCAGGCCTGGTTAATACTCTCAAATACATTAATGATCCAATTAACTTCTGATATGGAACATCAGGTACACATTTATCAGGTTTCTCTAAATTTAATTTACACTCTATTGGTGTTTTATGCATTTTACAATCCAACATATTGAACCTAGTTAATAGCTGATCAATATACGGCTGCTGATTGCCTTACAGGTCCCAAATCTTTTAGCTTAAATTCTGATCCTAAAGTATCTTTTAATTTTTTACTTTCAACAGGACAATTCGAAAAAATTAAAAAGTCATCCACATATAAGGCCACAATAATTTTAGCTTCACCTTTAGTTTTTGTGAACAAACAAGGCTCATACTGACTGTTTTTTAAATTTAATTTGCATAGTAAATCTTTAACTCTGTCATACCACGCAAGGGAAGACTGTTTTAACCCATAGATTGCTCTTTTCAATTTTAAAACCTTTCCCCCATTTTTGTTCATAAAACCTTCAGGTAATGACATGTAAATAGTTTCTCTCAAAAAACCGTTTAAGAATGCTGTAGTAACATCCAAATGATCAATACTCATATTCATCTTAACACTGAGAGCAAACAATAATCTGAGCGTTGAATGTCTAACCACGGGAGAGAACGTGTCCGTATAGTCAATTCCAGGTTTCTGCGAGAAACCTTTTGCCACCAATCTAGCCCGAAACCGCACATTATTGTCCACATCAAACTTTTTGTTAAGCACCCACCTGCACTTCACAATTGTCACATCACCAGGGTTGTCAACGAGCTCCCATGCATCGCTGTCCTTAAAAGACTGCAGCTCGTTGGCCATGGCATTCTTCCACTGTTCACTCTCAGGACCTGCAAGAGCCTCTGAGAACACTATCTCCTCTAATGCTGAAACAGTGTTGGAAAAGCATGTAAAACCATACCGTTCAGTTGCTTTCCTGGAACGCTTTTCAGGTAATTCTGGTGTCTGTTCTGGGGTTGATGTCGTCTGGACTTCTGTGTCTAATATGTCTGTGGTTGGAGATGAAGTTTCCGTTATTGTTTCATTACTCTCCTCATACACTGCAGAATAATCTGATGGGCAGTCTTCTGTCTCTGAAATATGAGACGATTTATCCCCCACTGAAACTGTGCTCTCTTTTTCTATGTTATCTGCAAGTGTCTCTTCGTTAGGAATCCAGATAACTGACTTGTTGCCTGTTTCTTTGAGCTCTGATTCATTTTCCATCACGATGACATCTCTACTTATAAGAAGACTCTTCTTCGCAGGATTATACAGCCGGTAACCCTTGACCTCTTCACTATATCCCACTAAAATGTGCTCCATGGCTTTCTTATCCCATTTCAAACGACGTTCCTTGGGGATATGCACCATAACTTTACTTCCAAATAAACGGATGTGACTGAGATCTGGTTTCTTCCCATACCACAATTCGTACGGAGTTGTCTGAAGTCTTGAAGCAACGGATCTATTCTTCAAATAAACAGCAGTGTTAGCTGCCTCTGCCCAAAATCGTTTATCCAGCTTTGCATCATACAATAGACATCTAGCCTTCTCCACAACTGTACGGTTGGCTCGCTCACATAAACCGTTCTGTTCAGGCGTATAATTATTTGATTTTTGATGAATTATACCCTTTTGTTTCACATAATTATCAAACTCCTTATTGCAAAATTCAAGTCCATTATCTGAACGTATCATCTTTATTTTCTTATTCAACTGATTCTCAACCAGTGTTTGGAAGTCTTTGAATTTGCTGAGCGCCTCACTTTTATTCTTGATAAAGTATATAAAAGTCATCCGACTGAAGTCGTCTACAAACAGTATGAAATATCGAGCACCATTCAATGACGTGGTTTCCATTGGTCCACAAATATCTGTGTGAACTCTTTGTAATAATTCTGTGCTTCTCTCACCAACATGCGAAAAGGGTAATCTTGTTTGCTTTCCCTCGCAACAAGTTGTACACTGATATTTCGTTATGTCAAAATTTTGTTCATATGACAAACCATTCACAATATTTCTCATCTTGTTCATGTCTTGACTATTTAGGTGTGCTAATCTTCTGTGCCACAGATTTCCACTAACTGCTGGTGCGGCCAACATATAAGTCTGTGTTTCTAACCTCAACTTATAAACGCCATCTGACAGGTCGGCAGTAGCAATCAAAACATCATTCTTGTCTCGAATGTAGCAGTGTTTTTCATTAAATATCACATTATTTCCGTTTTTAATCAGTTCACTCACGGATAATAAATTTGTTGTCAAACTAGGAACGCACAGCACATCCTTCACTGTAATTTCAAATTTCAGTTCTGAAACAATGTCGACGTCTCCGGAACAAACTACTGGCACTGTAGATTCATTTGCAACCACTATTTCTGGTAAACACGGTGATCGGTTCATGTTCTTTACCCAAGATTCGTTCACCGTCATATGAGCGCTGGCGCCTGAATCCACGTACCATTCAGTTTTATTGAACTTTCCATTCAGGAAAACGACATTAAAACATATTTACTATTGTTTTTCTTCAATAAAGGGCACTGATTTCGATAATGACCATTTTCTTTACATTTGTAGCATGTAATTATTTTTGATGAATCTGTCATTGCTGCTGTCATTTTCTTGTATTTGATACTGACGTTGAAGGACCGGGACTGCCTTTCTTTGACTTATTGAACGAATGATTATTTCGCGCTGCAAATGCAGCACCTGCGTCATTGTCTCTGGTCACTTCCATGTCGAGCAATTTCGACTTTATGACATCTGCAGTTATCGAAATGCCCGAATGTTCAATTGCCATTATCATGGAAGAATAACGATCTGACAAACCTGCTAATAATAATGAACCCACCCATTCATCGGTGATTGTAAAACCTGTGCTGTTCAACCGTTGAGCTGTCTCGACCATTTGAGTCACATATGTAGCCATTGAATCACAATTATCTAGCCGAATAGAAATCAAATGTCGCAGCAATGTTATTTTGCGTGAGAAACCGGAGTCATCAAACATGGTCTTCAATGTAGTCCATAATTCTGCTGCGCTCTTGGTATTCTTAATATGCACATACAACGATGGGTCCACAGTCAATATTAGCTTTGCCTTCGTTTTTGCGTCGTCTGCTGGCTTAACTTCAAAACTTGCCGTTGGCTTGATGTACTTGTCCATTCCTTCAAGAACCAACAAATTTTCAGCCCCGAAGCTCCACTCATCATAATTTTCTCTTCCTTTTAGTTTAGGAACACTGGCAATATCGTTCGTAGTCATGTTTCCGCGATATAACTTTCACAAATTATCTATTTTCACGAAAATAACTGATAATTTAGCACAGAGTACGCCCATAACCTCTAGTAAAACACGTTTTATAGCAATAGACTGTCTTTTATTTTAGCAAATTGTCATAGACAGACAAACAGTTTCTACAAAACGATAAGAGATGGCGCTACTATTCACTAATTACATATTTTGATACAACATTATCACAGTTTTAAGAATGTTTTTACTCATATATTGTGACTATGATGGAAAAAAAATATTACTCATCAGTAAATCAAAAATAATGTATTGTATAAAAAATGTGAGGTAAATGATTATAGTATAATAAAGAAATGAATTCAGGAATAGAATGGCAATGATAATTATTTTTGAAGTACTAGTCTCCAGAGTTGAGTTAAAACTTAGAATTTTGTTCAATAATGTGTAAAGAGGAACCCGGTGGCTCAATTGTCTCGCTCGCCGGGGCCTTGGACACCTCCGGCGCGTTTGATAATGCCTGGTGACCTGCAATTTTGACCACTTTGTATAATAGAGGAGGTCAGCGGACTTTCGTCGATTAATAAGTAATTACTTCTGTGATCGAATTGTCTTTTTGCCGGATGGAAGTATCGTAGTAAAGAAAACGTTAACCAGGGGCTGCCCGCAGGGGTCGGCGCTCAGTCCCATCCTATGGAATATCCTGTTCGATGGTATACCTGTGATACCCCTTCAGTGATGCAGTACCATCGCTTATGCTGATAACACTCTACTGTACTGATGGCCGGAGGAGCAAATCGTACAGAAATAGAGAATCAGGCGGCAGAATCCCTCGCTAGAATACTAGACTGGGACACTAAGAATAAGCACAGCTTTGTCTCTCAAAAGTCCAAGACTGTCCTCTTCAAGGGCATATTGGCGAGGGAGCCGACTGTAGTGATGGGTGGGTCCAAGATCGATGTCCGAGACCGTGTAACGTACTTGGATCGTACTTCGGGTCGGAACTTCATGCCGCACGCGCGGTTCATTGGGCTCAGGTTGCCTTCCACGCCATGACCGAGCTTGCCGGTGCCGGTTGACGGCTGAATAGCTCTACTCTCAAACTAATAATGTATACGGCGATATACTTGGGTATATTGGCCTATGCACCTTCGGTATGGGCCTCGTAGTGCGTCAGAGTCCAACAGGTTAGGAAGGTCGTACTTAGGTCGCAGCGTGCACCGCTCATGGCTCTAACCAAAGCTTATAGGACCTGTTCAACGGATGCATTACCTGTTTTAGCGGACCTTCTGTCTGTAGACCTTGTGATCGTAGAACGTGCGGCTAATTTTGAATTGGCGCGAGGAAGGAATATGATGCAGGATCATTACATTTCAAGTTCTAAGTAGATGAACCCCCTTGTACATGAAAGAGACGCATTTTTGAGATCGTTTTGTGCTCACTGGCAGACTAGATGGTCCTCGCCGAATTCGAAAGGCGAATACGTCGCAATTCCTTGCGGGACATGGCGCCGTCCGCGCAAGCCTACACAGATTTGCACTCAGGGACAGCCCAGAATGTACCTGCTGCTGCGAAACGCAGGACATGGAACACATCCTATTTAATTGCAGTGAGCATGACGAGGCGCGTAGAGTTTTATTGGAGAGGGTGCGTCATGATAGCACAGTACAAATACGCTGTTTCTTAGAACGTGATTCTTTTAGTCATCGTGACTCGGTTGGAAGTACAGTGGACATTGAGTCATTTAGAAGGTTCGCTAAATGTGTTCTAGAAAAAACGGAGACTCTGAACGGCTCTTTGCGTGGCGACCTGGCCGTTTATTAAAAACTGTGCCTATGACTTCGTTTGTGTGAAATTCAGAATAAGCAAAGTTATTAGAATTTTTTTCTCTCATAATTGCTCTTGCGTATAAACTATTATACTAATCTCATCAAAATAATTCCAGTAGATTTCACCTGATTGACGAACAAATTAACATATAGACAGACTGAGAAACATTTCTGGTTTTCTAGCTTCTTTTGTCGTTCTTTCACTAAATCACTTTTTAAAATATTTTTCATGTACAGAATTACTCTGTTACAATTTTATGTATATATAGAGATAGTATTTTTTTCATATCTTAGCTTTGTAAAGTGTACTATGGCATCTGGATATGCATCTGTAAACAAAATAATATTTCCCAGTCTCTGCGCTATAACTCGAAAACGGTTAATCATACAAAAAAAATGCCGGGTAATTCGTAGAGAATTTTGCGTTTCACTAGTTTTGTTATACCTATAACGACATGCGAGCATAGGAAGCAAAATATTTGGCTTCCTTATTTGAATGTACTTTTAATACGAATATACGTTATGACATACAGGTATATATTTTAATATACCTAATCTAAATTGAGTAAATAAAACATACATATAAAATATAATATACTTATAAATATATCAAATTATCTAAATGCGCATACACAATGTGTGAATACACAAACATGCAATATATGAAAAATGTAAATTTAAGTATAACAGATACTTAGGTTATGTTATTAATTTCAGGTTTTTATGTAGACTAGTGGTCGCCCAGTGGTCGAAATTCGATCGTAATTCATAAAATGTTTAAATTTGTACGTTATTGAAGTTCTTTTTTTAAAGAGTATACCTCTATAAACATTTATTATAATTTTATTAAATTTTGTTCTATTACATTATGTGAGAGCGTGTACAAATACGTCATTAGCGTGTGTTGGTTGCCTTAATTCCCTACGATACCTATGATATTATGACGCGATTACGGCTTGTATTCGTATTTATTTTTTGATACAGTTCATTATCACTTTTAATTTTTTCATGTTATTATTAAATCAAATGCTAATAAAAATGAGAATTGACGTTTATAGAAACATAAGATATATTATTTAATCTTACACTCCTCTGTCCACGCAATATGTTTAAAAAGTGGTACAAAATTTTCTCTTCACTCTATAGATTTCTATATAAAAAAGAAAGAAATAAAAAAAAATACTTTTTTTGAAATTAATTAATATTTTATAACGAATTCTCGATACATTTACAAAGTAAACATATAATATTAATCCTAATAGCAATAACAAGAGATATTATTTAAATCTAGTTATCGATTAAACCTTTAACGATCTAATAAACTTTTATGTCAGTATAAATACTGGCTCAAGTGCGTATTCAACATTGTAATATAGTAATCAAGTGCAGCCCCAAATAAATAATAAACCACCATCGTACACTAAATTATTATTAATAAAGATTTGTTCAACTTAATAATGTACAAATGGTTATACTGTATAATTCATGTAATTAAATTCATTCCAACTTATTTCCGACACAGTTCCGCCAGGTTGACCGCGCACTGTGGACGGCAAACTGCATTTAAGTCTGTGGGTCTAAAAGACTTAACATTCTCTACGCAATTTAACTGTCATCTTCTCTGAAAGACTTAAGAAAGTAAGACTTTCTCGATAATTATATTATAAATACTTTAATCGATTCTAATTAGGGCATGCTGTATGTTTTTTTAGAACAGAAGTAAACGTGCGTTCTACACTCTTCCTAGTTTATATTACATTTTCTACTGCACTTAGTTCATGACGTTTTTATTAAAATAAACTCAATATAATTGTGGATGATTTAAAGCAGCAAAGAGGGCAAATATGGAGAAGAATTTGGTGCTTTCAAATATTCTAAAAATAGCTCTCGTACCCACTTATACTTCTTGCAACGGTTCAAGTCAAATAAATCTCCCTTAAAGTGCGCGATTAAAAGGTGTCATTAAATATTTTCGTTTGAGGTATTTTTGTCATTGAAATGTAAATGAGAAATATTTTTTGATTACTTGATAAACAAAACCTTTCAAGCACAAGTAGAACTCGCACTACGAGGGTTCCGTTCACATTTAGACACAAACGTAGTATTTCTATGAAACTACTTACTAATTTTTCACAACGTAAACATATTGCCTATTGTATCTTTCCCAAGCGTAAAAACAATAAAAATCTATAATTCCACATAGTATTAAAATTTACTTTACTTGTGCTAATTTTCAAGATTGTAACTCGGCCGGAAGTACCCCATAGATTTGATGATCAATGGGTAAGATTATTGCATGAATAAAAAAATAATATTTAAAGAGATATATCTTTTTGTTGTGTTTTTTGTTGTTGAACCATAAACTTGGAAATTTTACAGTAGGCTTCAGTATACAATATGCGAAAAAGGTCTTTGATAGGCAGACGGACGGACGGATGGACAACCAAGTGATCCTATAAGGATTTGTTTTTTATTTCATTTTTAGAGACGGAACCCTAAAAAATGAATGGAATCGATCTATGTATTTCGAGACAGCGCTGTAATTGTCTAATTAAATAATTCGACATCATTGGGCATGTTTTGTCTAGTATCTTTAAATCACCTTAGAAAGGAGAACTCGGCACTAATTCTTATATTTCATTATGGTGGGCACTACGTACAGTAATTTAATTGCACATTATTGTTCGAATCCATTTGCATGATTGAGCATATTCTACAGTCAACTGTGTGTAACTACAATTTGATCAAGTTTCATCTGGTACAGTGTATTTAAAATATGCATCTTGTGTGTCATTTCTGATCGTATTTGACAATACAGCAAATACGTCAATTTTTATGGAATGTTATGAAGAATACAATTTGAACAAACAGTAAAAATATGCAAAATTTGTGAAAACAAATGTACATACAAACAAGATTATTTCGGACTTTTTTTCTAAAATGCAGCATTATTCATATTATAAAATATGCGAAATGAATCATTGTACGCTGTACACACAAAAACACTCTTCGATTTATAGTAGTTATAAAATTTTTAAAAAATTTGAAATTTATTTTTAATTGTGACAGCAGCATATACATTAACATACGTTAATGTATCTGCTGCTGTTAAGTTTTTCACTCCACTAAAATTTCTGTGCATACTTCATAGGCGTACCTACCTCGGGCATTAAAATCTTAGATGGCGCAGACAGATAGACAGATTTTTATCTAAATTTTATTATGCTTATTCAACGTACTTTCAGACACTGTTTTAATCTGATTAGTAATGGATCCGCCTATTAAAAGTTCATTTCAAAATGGTAAACCAATTTCATTGAGAGCATTTGCATTTATGAAGAGCGAAACGGACATTTGGATTGACCATCGATTTTGGAGTAAGTTGTTAGCCGCACGTTTGCAGAATAGCTGACGGGGACCAAATCGGGTGTATGTGACAACAATTACGTGAACTTTATGAATTGATGTACCTCTAGACATAAGTGTCAGAATATTGAATTAAAGTTACATTTATGTCATTCTATATCAAAGGCACAGTTTATTTCAAAGTGCTCTCTCCGAATATTGGTTGAATGGTTATAATGTAAACAGTTCTGACTCATTGACAAATTCTTCACCACCTAATCTAAATCTCTGAACGTGGAATTATATAATTTTAAAGTGTGCTTCTTTCACGTGGAAATGCCTTTCTGAAGGCTTTTTGCTATTCAAACCCTAAGGGGATGTAAACTATAATTTAATGTAACCTTATATATAAAATTCATTTTCATTTACAAAAATTACCTATATGTATTTTTTTTCGTTAAATTTCTTCCCTGGAATGAAAAAAAAAATAGTAAAGTAACTAGGACGAAGAAGATAAAGTACATAACTTTAACGATTTTTTTTTATTTGCCTTGTATGCATGACAAGCATTCTACACACTAAAAACAGGTAAAATAATAGTACAGTTTAATACATTTTATTGCTAAACATGACGCATTTATGTAGCTATTGTGCATTATGTCTTGTAATTAATAATAATGCCGTGGAGTTTTCAATAACACTTTTTTTTCTTAATATTAATATATAATATTAAATAATTTCATACATCATTTTGGTATTTCTTCATCCGTTTAGACTACATGCACGATAAAGTACGTCCGAATACTCTCCATATCTGATTTGCGTCATTTGTTCACCTTCATCTTCATTGTTCACCTTCACGGTTCCTATCTCGTTTGAGAAATTTTATAATATGCAGCGTATATAATACAGCACATATGCTCCAGCAACCAACACTACAAGAAGAATATTATTTGCTTTATAAACGTCATTGCATATATTTAGGTGTCAGTTTCATTATTGCGATAATTTTACATTGTAAAATGTGTCTTTAAGAGAAAAGCGATATTTTGGTTTTCCTTTGTAATTTTTTTAATTGTATTTTAATTGTTAATGAGGAGATGGATAGATATGGTATTACGTCCATTACAGTGGATGAAGATGTATGGCATGTCGACAGTGGCTATGTATCGGATCGTCATCTACTGAACAGTCGGAAAGTGTTTTATATCACGCTCCACGACAAAAACGGAGATAAATATTTCAGATCCATTGAATACTACGTCTATGGGTCTAGAAGCTTGACGATCCTAGCACCTGAGAGCAAATTAATACTTACTGGAAAGTGTTTTTACATATTTTCCGAACTCTATGTGGACGAAGTTATGGGTAAATCGGCACTAGTTGAATTGAAGAAAGTTTTTTTATTCCATAATTAAATACCCTTTACTTATCTCCAAATCAATCGAAAGAATTGCAACTGTATTTGTACTAAAACCATTCAAAAATGTTAACGAATTATATACTCACGTTTTCAATTTTTCGCAGAATGAAAACGTGTTGTATGTATAAAGCTGACCAGTTGACAATAGATAATAGGTTCTTAAAATAATAGTATATTGTTCAATTAAACGACAAACTTTTATTTTTAATAGTCAAACGTCCCGTCAAAGTTGGTGCCAAATTTATCGCAGCTCTACCTCGGACCTTGGACTGTTGATCGAACAATATTTCACATGTTATACTCGAGTAAATATTGATATTGAATATATTTGGCGTTAATTTTGTAGAAATTTATTTAAGTTCGTTACCATATATATATATATATATATATTGCGTTAATTTTGTAAAAATTTATTTAAGTTTTTTCTTTAAGTTCTTTACCACAACCTAGGTTTCGTTGTATTACAACATATTCAGATGGGCTGTTAGCAAAGATAGAAAACTGTTGTAATACAACGAAACCTAGGTCGTGGTAAAGAAATTAAAGAAAGAAATAATACTACATCACAGTTTCATTTAATTGTAAATATTGATAGTTGGTTTAAGAAAGATATTTGCAAGCCTCGATACTTTTGATTTTTAACAAATATGACAGAGAAGGCGGTTCCAATACGAAGCCTATTTATTGTTTCCAATTCACATCATAAATGTTATCTAACTCAATAAACAGAAATTAACGTACCGTGCTATAATGTGTATTAAGTGGGAAAAAAACGAGTAAAGTACTACGGAAGACAGAATTCGGTTACGACAGTTAATTAATGACTTAAAAAAGGTAGAGATTCCTAGATCGCAACATTATATATTTATTTTATTTGTGTTTACCGATAACTTTGTCATGAATTTGGATGGAAATGTTTGTATTCTATAGGACGCTCCCGGGCGTGAAGCATTGTCAAGGCAAATTGAAAATAAATATTTTATCAAATAAGTATATTTGTGTTTACCTCGTTGCTGAATTACTAAGTAGTCAAAAATACGTCGTTAATGTATTTTTGACTACTTAGTATGTATAATATATTAAAACACGGAAAATAAAATATTGCTTCCTTAGATTTTGTGTGTGTGAAAGAATTTAAATACTCGCTTGTAACATTATTTTGCATGTTAGATGTAGTTTAAAAAACACATATCGTGTTAATTATGTTGCGAGTACCATTACAAAACGATGTTTTGTTCTTTTTTTAAATCACTTTATATCGTAACTTTAAAACTGTTTTAGATACAAATAGTTTCCATTTTAGGTTGATTCACACAATTAAATAACATGTCAAATACTTCTGCATCTGGTATAACTAAATATATTGAAATTTTTCCTAAATGTTATGAAATGTGACTTACTTTATACTTATTATTTCGTTTATTTGTTATCAGAATTGTGTAAACCTTCGTGCGTACGTATGTATCGGTTATACATTAGCACAATCCATTCGGTTCATTGCACTATCACAGCAGCGACTTAATCGAAGGTCAAAAAAACTGATTTTCCGTTAAATTGGTTTTCTTATTGTATTAAAAAGAAAAGTACAAAGTCTTTGGTAGGACAGAAGTCTAAGAGAACTCTTAATAATTTTAAGACTGGTCATTCCCCATAGTATTGCAGTCCGTGCATCAGTGACGTTATATTATTTAGACATGTCGTTAGTGTTCTAAAAGTGTCCCTTAAAAGACGAGGTTTGTAGCTTTGTTTCCAATGGAACTGTATCTTTTATATACGTGATAGCTTCGACGGTCTGAATCTTTCTCTACAGTTCGTATATGATCGCTACCTGGAGCCACTTTTTTGTTTATTTTATAAGAATCCAAGATGTCTTTTTTAATATAATTATATTACCTTTAGCAAGTAATTCAGAAGATAAAGTTTTATATTTAAATTCAGTAACATTTAAACTGTAACGGCTTACGAAGCGTTATGGAAACTAAAATGTTAAATAAAATTTTGTTTAAGAATTGAATAAGTTATGTTAATTAAAAAAAATCGTTACAATAAAAAAGGAGGCTCGAAAAAAAATTCTTTCTATTATTTACTGTTGTAATTATTTACTTCTCTGTCCATCTATTTAAATATCATTTAACTATAACCCTTTGCACTAGATTCCGTTCATTGTATTTTCACGCTTCTAAACCGTTCAGGTGTTACTAATATGCCACTTAATCGTTTTCCATATTCGAAATACTACCCTGTTATTTGAACATGTGTGATCCGGTGTTTATTTATTATAATTCTGTTGTTTTACTCGTTGAAGCTTGACATTCCATGATGGGAAACCTTGGAGTGCTGAAACTCGGAACCTGATTGGCAAACGGTTATTGGCGGTATTAAAGACATAGATAATTAGAGAAGTTTGTTTTCATATTATAGTCGAATCAAGCAATAAGCATTTTATTATGTCCGAAATAAAGTATGTTTAACTGATCTATGACTAATCTAGGGGAATTGTTTTACTACATATTACGACTCTAAAATTTGCGATAGTCGAGTGGTGAAGATTATTACTTATACTTATTTTTCTTTTTATATTTATAAGTTATACTGTTTATATATATTTAACATGTAAAGACGCGATTATGATACTAAAGAAGTAGAGAAAACAAATTTTTATCTCTTTCTGTTCAGTACATGTGTTATAAATTGTCAGATTTGTCTTTTAAAACTCTTTAATGGTGAGGTTAAATGAAAAAAAACGTAGATTTCCCTATGGTTGATGCTCACAATTTTGGATTTTTCGTAAATTATTATAGGTTATTTTTCCCGCATTTGTTAGGACAGATTTATTAATACTTAATTGATGAAAAACCCTTTAATTGTTTACAAGTTCTATTGAAAGTTACGATAATTGTCGACTTGCATATACAGTACCGGGTGAAATATGATTTTTACTGTATTATGTACGTATTATGTAAACTAGACTAATTGGTATAGGAACGATCCCTTACTTTCTATCATTAATAGAAGTTTTTTCATGATGTGCTTGGTTCCAAGTATTATTACTCATGAAAATAGTAATTTAGGCAGAATGATTGTGTGATAGAGACGGTTGTTAAATACGATAATTCCTTGGAAATAACTAATGCAGGTATTGATTCCTCCTAACTTTATTCTTGTTTAACAACAAAATTTTCAATTGTGATTATTAAATTTGAATTATAAGATTGAGTCAAGATTTATTCTAATGTCACGAGGAATTTTTTTCCTTTCAGTTGTAAAGTTGTTGTCGATGCGATTTTTAGACCAGTCAGGTACGTCAGCATAATGTCCTCACTTGTATGTAAATTAAATAAAAAAAAATGTATTTGGAGCTGGCCTGCGATCCGGTGGATTCAGTCTTATCGCGCATAAGGACAACACACGTTCGTTTAGTACGCGTTTAGCATTCGTGCGGATAGTTGTAACAAGTCGCTAACAAAACCCAAATAAATATGTAAGTATTTTAAATTATTTATTTTATATCTTAGAGTTATTTAGGTATAAATCAAAATAAATTAGATTACATATTTTACTTTTTAATTTTATTAACTATAATATTTAAGACGAATTTAGTAATTTAAGTTTCAAACCGACCATCACATATCTTAATAGCGAAATACGTAATTTAAATAAATATTCAGATTTATACTTGTACTGAAAAAATATTCAAAAAATTATGTTCCTCCAGCTATTTTCGGAACTATTTACCCTAAAATTATGAAAAATAGGGTTTTTAGAAGCTTACGCAAAGGTTGCGGGAAAATATATATATCTTATAATTTTTTTAAATATATACCATGTTTTCATATATGTGAAAGATATGGCAGACGATGTATTTACGTTATGAAAACTTAACACTTGCAAATGTTTTAATAGAAATATTATGTAGCTTTAAATATTTATAGGTGTTTTAATCTAATGTATCATATGAGATGTCATTTGAAAAGGTTTAAGGTGTCATTTTATAAAGATCTTTTAAGTATTTTTTAATATCGCATTCCGTAGATATGCTGAACAACATGCGAAATATATGTATTCCTTCCTATTTCCGAAATTATTAAACCTGAAATTAGGAAAATACTATTACTGAACTTAAAATTATTAAAATATTACTGAACTTAAAATATTTAAAATTATTAAATTATTAAAATACTGAACTTAAAATTATTAAAGTATTACTGAACTTAAAACTATGAAAATATTACTCAATCCAAAATTACGAAAATGCTACTGAATCTAAAATATAAAAATACCACTGTAAAGTATCAATCCATATGTTTAAATATTGTCTTATAAATAATTCGTTACACTGAATAAAATTCAAAGCATTTTTATGCTTTTGGACCGTTCAGGTGTTGCTGATGTACCACACAATAGCTCGTCACAGTCGAAAATATGAATTGTTTCATAAATGATTATGATTTGGTGTTATAGTTTGATTTATATTATTTTACCCATTATTGGAAAACTTGCAGTGCCATTGCTATAAAAATATGGTTAACTAGAAAATTATTATTATATATATATATATATATATATATATATATATATATTTATATATATATATATATATATATATATATATACATATATGTATATATATGTATATATTATAGTCCAAACTATTTATATTGAAGAATACAAAAAATTTTTGAACAATTTTATATGCTCAATGTAAATACAGTTCAAGTGATTCATGAGTAACGGACAATAGAACTATTGCAGTAAACTAATTACAGATTGAAAATTGAGAAACCATTAACCACAATTTTCATCTGACATTAGTCATAACAGTACTTCTTCCTCGTTGGGCTACTCATTTGTCACCTTTGGCTAATGGAATGTTAGCATGTTTGATCAGCTAAAGTTTATAAAATTACGACTGTAAGCTAAGTCGTAATTTTATAAATTTTAGCTGATTGAACACGGTAACATTCCAGAATATTGTTAAGAGGTGAAAAACGCATAGCCGAACCAGGAATACTATGGGTTATGATGGGTGCAAGTGGTTATTACAGCTGAAATTCTATATTAGTTGAAATCAATCTGTTCACAATTTTCGAAGATAAGGAATCAAACCCACATCAATAACCCTCAAGTACCTGGAACCGACAAGCTATCGCAGTGAGACTGAAAAATGTTTTTAATTTAATTTATAAAACTGCTGCCATTAAAGAAACCAATTCCCATTGAATTTTCGCGCAGATATATTTATTATAACACTTGAATTCAATATTATTGCTCAGTACTTATGATTATTAATTCAGCATTTAATATATAAAAACAATGAAAATTAATAAACATACAAATTTCTATCCGTTAGCTGTACAGAACAATTTTAAATCGATATCTCAACTGCATCATTTGGTCATTTTGCTTGAGATAAAAGGTGACGATTGTTTATTTGTGTAAATTCATACAAGCAAATATTAATGTTGCCTGATATTTGTGTCTATCTAGTTTTGCAAGTTTTGTAATTGTTGAATATTTAAAACGTTTGATGTTGCAGCAAAGGAATTGAATTATTATCTTACGACTACTTACTTCGTGTTGTGTTTCACACTATCGGTATGCTTGATGTCAATTTTAAGACGTGGCACAATCCCTTTTAAAAATAATTTTTTAAGCAAAATTGCAAATTATTATTAATGTTTTGCTAATTCTTACGGTTGCTGATCTCTGAAAGCTTTCGTTCTGCGACTTCACTACATGAAATCGGAAGGTGTAGAGCACTCATGCCGCATATAAGCTAACCGCACTGAACTGTGCAAATTCTACAGAAATCTGTTAATTTTTTAGTGCTTTGAATGCCAAAAAGAAAAAAGAATTATTTCGCACGTGTTCGTCTGTCACAGCAGTTTTTCTCCACTTTTTTTTAGTTCTAGGCCTTATATATATTTATTAAATTATTTTTGCATGTCTTCATAATAGGAAGTTGCAGACTAGTAATACGTTCTTAATTATTCCTTAATCCTTAGCTGTAAATTATCCTTGTGTATATCTTCAAATAGCAAATTAAAAAGTTTCAAGTTATTAAGTCAGAAAAGAAGGGAAGCTGATTTTTTGCGTAATTTGCTTTTTCTCTAAAACGTAGGATGTTGAAATTTGACGTTGTAATGAAGCTTATTGATCAGCATACTAAGCAATGTAGTTAATAAGAACCTAAAAAATATTTATCTGAGAATTTTGGAGTAATTTCGATAAAAAAATAAAGATTTTTGCTCTCGGTCGTGTAGGGTATCGCTTGCAAGAACGCATTGGTTAGAAGGATTCCAAATCGATTTTTTCGAATTTTATGTTATACAGTTAATATATAGGTTTATACAGTTAATATAAAGGTATTGCTGAAAATATTCATAAAAATACGCCAGGCCTTCCT
The DNA here is from genome assembly GCA_039881145.1 of Druceiella hillmani. NCBI lineage: Eukaryota > Metazoa > Arthropoda > Insecta > Lepidoptera > Hepialidae > Druceiella > Druceiella hillmani. The sequence continues at coordinate 11,864,359 of JAYKKI010000005.1, forward strand.
TTTCCGAAAACGCTAAAGTTAAAATTGGGAAAAAACGATGTCACTAGAAGTTTATGTAAAGTTGACCGGAAAAGTATAGCGATGATTATACAGTTTCGAAAATATCATTTTTTTACTTATTTTTATTACATAACATAGTCCACATGACCACTTTACGAAAAATTCAATCTAATAAGCAGAGTCGCTACAATTGTATTAGTATCTACAAGTCATATTCATTTATTACCTACATTTGCAAATCTTTCTAATAACAAGTTGCAAACCAGTAATATATTCATATCGATTCCTTAATATATAGCTATTTAAAAAACTGCATATCATCTTCGTGTATATTAAATAACAAATTTAAAAACATCAATTACATCATGTTATTAAATCATAAAAAAATCCATTTGCCCAATTTGCTTTTGCACGGTTATTTTATATAAAATAGTACAGCAATAACGTTCCGGTATAGCAAGGTCTCACCACAATTGTCAGACTAATAGCCATACTGAATCTAAATAGCTGAGCCAATGAAGAGCGCGAGTCAAAGTTCGAGAATATTTACAGAATTATTTATTCGAGTTGGTCGTTTTGATTTACCGAGTCATAAAACAGGAGACGGAAATATCACTCATTAGTTAAATTCGCTTAATAATAAAATATATTTTGTAATGAATATAATTTATTTTAAATTTGTTTAAGTTGGTTTAAATGAATAAAATATATTTTATATTTGTTTAAGTTGCTCAACAGTGCTGGCATCGACATCAAAAATAAGTAACTTAGTTATTTATTGCCAATAAGTTAGGTACCTACTTATTAATACCTTTTTACTTAATTATTTTTTACTTTTTAGTACCTTCTTTTTTTTGAAGTCTACTTTATTTTATTTTATAATGTTTAGTGATTAATAATATTAATTATCACACTATAACTAATATTCAATTATTTTAAAAGCTAGGATATAGATAATTTCCTCTTTGTCTCTAGTTGGTTATCAATAACACACAGAAATGAGGAGACAGTAGTAGCCAAAAGTGGTCATCTGTTATCCATTGAGGAGTTCTTTTCTCTATATCCGAAATACAATATCAATTTTTGCAAAGTAATAACTAAAGTAACAACTGACCACTAGCACGTAATCCAATGTAAGATTCATTTAATTTTTTTTTTCTATTAGTGATCCATATGCATTAAATATTTGAAATTTTCTGCTTTAGGGAATCTCGTGAAAAGCCCTTCCTTCATTAAAAGACTTAAGCTGACACGTTTTCAAGATAAGAGAAGTTCAATGTTATATCTTTTATCACGTGACATCATCTGTCAGCTATCTGTTGTGATAGCAATGCAATCCTTATGACGATATATGAAACTGATTGATTGTCTGAACATTTTTTATTTAGGAATCATTGCTACAAATGTGTGGTTCTACTGATATTTTGTTTTTTAAATTAATTACGATAAAAGCTATATTTGCAATGCCAATTAAGGCTATAATTTATTTTTATTACATTATTCGATCAATTTATTTACTATTATCACTAATTGATTACCGCTTACCTCGATTCGAGCTATTTCGGAGTACGTTTGTTGAGCATTGGATACGACATATAATGCACATTAGGCAATAAAGGTATATAACCAAGAATCGCTTTATATATAAATGCCTAAAATATATTATAGAGTCTAAATTGTAGATACGTAGCAACTCGACGCATGTGAAATCTGAAAAAGGCGATGTAATTATCATTTTAAATTTCTACATAAAATTTAGATGGCACATCATCATTTTCGTGTTGTGCCGATATATATTTAAAACCTTTACGTACTGAATATATTTGGCGTTAATTTTGTAGAAATTCATTATTCACAATTAAATGAAACTACGTGATGTAGTATTATTTCTACGAATGCTATTATTTCTACGAAACTAAAGAATGATTCTTTGCTAATATCCCACCTGAAGATGTTGTAATACAACGAAACTTAGGTCGTGGTAAAGAAATTAAAGAAAATAGAAATAATACTACATCACGTAGTTTCATTTAATTGTGGACCTTTACATACGTTAAAAAGTAAAATATTTTTGACGTTTACCAATGTATAATTAATGACCTAATGAGATTATCAATCAACTAATTGAGGTTATTTTATTACGATCTAATTAAGGTTATTTTAGCGGTCAACGATCCAATGAAAAATCTCCATTTTCTAATGCTTGCTAATTATGACGTGTTTAATTAATTGTTACAATATTAGATGGAAGTTCAAATATTAGTCTGTCTAAAATGTAATGACGTCGTCGACCTAGGTGGCATATACGTAGATGGTGGTACGCCATAAATAGGTGAAACCTGTTTGAGCTAAATGCCCACGAGCACCACCGCTCGACGGTGTGGACTGGTTTTCAGTATCGGAGCATAGAAACCAAGGACAATTTCAAGTCTCATTACATTTTGCAACCTTTGTGCGTCATAATCCTTTTTTAAACATCAATTTTCTTTGTTCAATGAGTCGCTTTACTTACTTCTTTTTCTTTTACTACTAGCTGTTAGTCTGGCTTTCCTAGGCACAAACCAGAATTGCATTTTGTTTTAATAACTTTTTAGGGTTTCGTACCTCAAAAGAAAAAAAGGAACTCTGATACCATCGTTTCGTTGGCCGTCTGTCGGTTTGTCAAGACACTTTTTCTCAGGAGCGCGTGGATGTACCAAGTTGAAATGAATGTCGAATACGGTCTACGGTCCCTTGAATCTGTAAAAAAATCTCCTAAAACGTTTCTAAGTCAATGCAATCAAATAAAATCCTAAAAATACACCGTTTATGCTACATATTTTGACCCCTCCAAATAAATTAAACCTTTAGGGTACTTCCCGTTGACTTAGAATCATGAAATTTAGCAAGAAGCAAGGTCTCACAACATAAGTAAAAGAAAAAAATCCGAAAATCGTTAATTTGTAGTTATATCACGAAAAAGAAATATTTTTTAAAATTTTTTTTTACGTGAAGACGTAGTGGGTAATATATTTTCGTTCTAAAAAATAAAAATATTATAAATATCTTAATGGGAATATTATGTACCAATAAATGTTTCTAAATGTCTAAATATTTATGAAAAATTTGCGGAAATGAGAAGAATCAACTTGTCAAGCGTGAGTGGAAATCATAGTGCGAGCTCCTCTCATGCTTGACAAATTTTTATTTAATAATTATTTACGGTTTAGTTATATATTCTGTACTTTACTTTTGAGTACTGAACTCTACAATCTAGTCTAGTAACATTTATAAAAAAATTAACCATAAACAACCTGGATCGCTTTTTTGTATTTCATTGTCGCATCTAATTTTTTAAACGTTTTATAAAGATAGCTATAACAGTTGATTTTATTGAACTCAAAATAATTATCACTTAATTACTCAATTTTTTTTAATTTATGTCCGTTTGAATCTTATGAACTATATATTAAGATGAAAGTTTCGTGTCAATCGGATAAGTATATTATCTTGTTCCGAATGTACAAAAAAAAAACAAACTTCCTCACTAAAAAATAATTTTATTTTTTTGACCAACCGAGTCATTATTAATGCTATTTTGTTCTTAGTACGTTCACTAATTTGCGTTTAAATCATTAACAATCTATTGTGATAATAATTATTAAAACCCGTTTCGTTGTGGTTGGCTGGAAGTGATGATAAGTTCGCCATTTGAATGATTAGTTTTCTAAATTAGTTATGTTTTGTAATTAAATACTAATTAAAAAAACATCTCAAATTGCATTTCTTATATTTATAAAGATTCATATGAAATTGAAAATTCTTTAGTAAGAGGAAACAAATACCAAACTTGTCCATTTCTGCTGCGTATATCTAAATTTTAAGTGAAAACCATTGTGCTCTAGCTGACGTTGACGAAGTGTTAATGCGATTGCCCATCATTAGATTAAAGCCTTACCTTAACTGCACGTAATAGTTCAATCACAAATTCACTATTTTCCCATTTTCTTGTGATTTGGTCGAAAATAACAGTAATCCGATCAACGTATCGAAACTACACACTCTAAACTATAGTTACTGAAGGAAGACTGAAGGATGAAACGTCATACATACATACATATATATATATATAGATATATAGATATATATATATATATATATATATATATGTGTGTGTATATATATATATATATATATATAAATACTTAAAGTGTTTAAATAGGAGTTTCTTTCTTGTTGTTGTTTTTGCTTAAAAGTATGTTTTGTTTATACATCATTTTTGTATAATCTAACTTTCATTGTATACTCGTAAATAAAAAAAAAGCAACTACTAAAAAAAACATTATATGGACATTATCATAGGAACTAACTTATCTTCGCCACCTTCTCTATCCAATTTAAACCTCGTTTTATCTGTTTATACGTTTAAAGCTATTTTAGTTTTAACTATATCAATTCGGACTATTATCAACATTATGTATCTCATAATTCCGTTTACATAAAGTAGAGAGTAGTGGTAAGTAATGACGTTTAATAAATACGAATAAAGGATAAACGAATTCAGCTCTTTTAATGAGTTCAGCAAACTTTACTTGTAAACAAATATAAACAATAACATGAAAAGATAAAAAGAGACTTACTTTGTTAAAGTAGTGATTTTACAATCTCTTTTTAATATGACATGTTCCCTAACAGAATACTGAGTTTGCCAAGTTATTAAGTAGCCACAAACGAGGAAGAAGTTAAACTCAACAAAGGATTTATGACTGTTTCACAAAGACAGAAAGACTACTCGTCTTGAACTTAATGAACTTATCTCGTTAGGACAATTGTACCCTTGGTCATGAAATGTGTAACAAGTGACAATATCTAGACTTCCAAAATTGTATTTTGAAAAAGACGTCTGAAGTAACCTCACGTGCAGGGTATCGGCATTAAATTTACCTGAAAATTAAACGTAAATACAGTCTCATGTTTGCTTATGTAATTTTTCGTAAATAGTTACGCGTTTTTACCAACTTATATCTATTAATTGAATAAACAATAATATTTAAAATTTACCAAAACTTGCAGCATAATAAACACGATCTCGTGTGTTCAATCTAATCACATGCAGACACTCCTCCGGCTCCGATATGCCAACCTCGACCAAAAATGGTAGTTTAACGCACCAAAGGGTCCTCCTTTACTATATAAAAAACTGACAAAGTCAAAATAATCCAAATTTACGGTACGGTTTTGAACTTACCTTTAATCAAATCTCCATGGCATTATTACAAAATCTTCCGGACCGGAGTATAAGACGCTGAAATTGTAATATTACAATATACATATGACTTAAGTGATATTTTCCAGTTTTTCATCGAACAAAATTTATTATTATTCTTTTGGAAATTTGAAAAAAAAACGTATAAATATAGACAATAATTATGAAAGTACGTTACGTTATACTAACAGTTTTTTAATATTTAATTATTTTGTTTTTAAAAACCTAATAAGTTTTAAACTGTCACTAGAAACGATCTGTCCATTCTTCTACCTGTTGTCTGTCTTATTAACGCATATATTATATTTTATTTTATTAACGCATGTATTGTACAAAATTTTTGTAATTTTATTTTTTGTTCGTTATCCTATAAACAATTATCAATAAAAGTTCGATGTTCTATAAACAGTTTTTGGAATTTTGTTCCACTAAAGTGATTAATTGGTTCGGTAATAAATATTTATTATAATCATCCCCGCTAAATTTTCACCGAACCAGTGTCTTTAAAGTGCAACTTATTATATCTGTTTCATATAAACACTATTCAACATCGATCAAGGGATATAAAAAGCAAGAGAATATAATTATGGTATGTAAATAATTAGTTTAGACATTTATTAAAGTGAGGACAATCAACATTTAAAGGTTACGGTCCAGTAAGAAGTTAAACTCCACGCTTTACGGCTGTTTCGCCTGTTCTCGTCTTGACCTTTGCAGTGTCCGTCCGTTGACAGTGATACTACGTTGGTTTTCTTTGTAATGGCCAATATTTGTTAAGCCGAGGACAAAAGCGGTCATTAAAAACATTGGGAATGAGGCAAATATGTTTGTAAACACGCGGTCGCAAAGTCGCAGGGTAGAACTGGCTAAATATTGACATTGATTAATGGATTGTTACATATCAACAGGAAGCATTTATTTTGTTCGCCAGCGATTGAGAACTGGAATCCGCGTGAACTGTTTTGGTTTAATACGAGGTATGACTATGACTTTTGGAATCTGAAGGAATTGATTGAAGCCTGACAACAATTTCACCCTTTATGCTCTTTGAATTGCGAATAATATTCGTTAACATTTGTTGAGGCATTATTTTGACTCGACTTCAGTTTACCTTGTACCGATTTTATTTAAAAGAAACATATGTAGTAAACAAAGACGCTTATGGAATATGTTAACATTCATACAGTGCACCTACTATATGAATGTTGTATGTACATGAACAGTTGTATGATAAGCAAAGTGAATTACACATAGTCAATGTAGAGCAAGTTGATATGTTATATTTAGAAAGTTGGTTGTAGGTTGATCGAGTGAATGAATTTATATACATTTTTTTGTTCATGATAAACAATTTTTCAAACTTCTATTTGAAGCGAAAACGAAATTTTCAAAATTATGTCTGTTTCATATAAACAAAATTGTTCAAAAATTTTTATGGCAAAAGATTAGCCTTTCGGGGATATTCGGCGTTAGGCCGAGTGTGGCCTATTGAGAGAAAGATCAAATGGACCGAGTCATTAAGTATATTTTTATTTCGTCACTGTCCAGTGTCACTGTCATTGGCGCTGCGATAAACTCTGGATTACTTATCTAACACGACGGAGTCCAAATTTGAACCTCGATGCTCGCGTTTCTTTTTATTTTATTTTAAGAAGTATAATTTTATTTAATTTAAATCAAAAACACTTCTTATCATACATTTCTTAAAGATTTACTTACTTTTACATCAGTAGTTATATGTTTTAAACGTATACATGCTTAATGGAAAAAAGTGCATTATCGGCGATTTTTGTTCGAATTCCAGTGCTCTTAATAGAATTCATATAAAATTCCTTTTCTCCTGCGCTCTGGGTATACTCGGTACAAAAAGTTATGATCTATAATAAAGATTTGTATTTCCTCTTTAGACAAATGTGTTTACTTATTATATAATGTATTTTGTATCTACTTGCAAAACTTTTATAAATTCATTGAGCCCATTTTATATGCATTAATATGACATATATATTAAGATATTATTTGGTGTTAAAATTGATCATTTGAATGTGCATTGCATTGTTATGGTTTTTTTCATGTGTCGCCGTGAATGTATATGTCGTACACGACTATTGTTAATGTTAATTACTTTTATCTACTCGTTCATCTTGGAAAAAGTAAGGACCGCTGTGATAGGCAAAATCCGCACCGATTGTCAACATTTTTGTGATGAAGTGGACATTTTTTATTTCCAGAGGATACTCAAAATTTCAAATGTGAAAATTTTGTTTATTATCAATTCATTCTGCCAGGTTAACAATTCATTCTGTAGGATTTTTATGTATATCATAAATTTTACATAATCCACGGATCGAATATAAAATTTACACATAAGCCACGAAACAACCGAATGGCGAACGGAAGATCCATTAAAATAATATCAAGACTAATTAAAAGCTCAAATCAAATATAAAAGACGTTGCTTTCCAACTATGACCTCTACAAACTGTTTAAATACATATTACTTACATATTAACTCAAAGTTAATAATAATTTTTGATAATTATCGGCTAGATAATTTTAACAATTTTAGTTAAAGTTAATAACAATAAATCAATTCGAAATGTCAACTAGCTAATATATAGATTAACTAAGTATTGTAACTGTATTTTCGACCCCAAAGCGTTTATGTGCGAAATCTTGTAGGTAAAGCAACTATGTGTACGTAGTAAGAGTCACAAATATGGAAAGGATGATGCTTGGGATTCAGTTCAAAATCTGGGTTAACCTTTGCCCTAAAGGAATATTATCTAAGAAAATGTTTATCTGTTTGTCTATTTTGTTTATTTGTTAGAACATCGCTTTAAAACTGCAGCACTGATTTGACTCGTCATTTCGATGATACTTAGAGTTCATATTAAAATCCAAGCCAAGTCTATTTATTCAGAACGCATATTCTCTAAGGAATTTTTATCTGTCTGCCTGCTCGTCTATTTGTTAGAGTATTATCCAAAAATTACTGCACCAATACGAATATAAATTTCATTACGAAGCTTTTGGGGTTCAAATTAAAATCTAGCCAACTATTTGTCCCGAATGAATATTTTCTAGCGAAATTTTTATCTGTCGGCGTTTGTCTATTTGCTAGAACACCACGTAAAACTATCAGTCCGATTTAACTGAAAGTTCCAAAGTTCCAACGTGATGATGCTCGGGGCTCCAATTACTACTTAATACATTTGAAATTTAATATCAGTGAGAATTGGATGGGCGTAAGAACTGGTTAATAGAAATTGTCGAGATTATCACAGTGGTTCAATTTCAATCCAATCCAAGCTAAGCTTTGCGATGGACACGTTATTACTTGAGGAAAGTTTTGCCACACTAACCAAAAACTACGCGAGTAAAGCTGCAGGCTAATTTTAGTTAACGGAAATGATCACAGAAATATTTCAATGAAATCAAAAATTTAAACAATCTATTGAAAATATATTTTTAATTTTATAACACTATTAACTGACAAAACACGAACCTATCCGAATTAAGTCGGAAAGAGCCGATAAGCGCGAAATTGACCGAATTAAGTCTTAAAGAACCAACAATATGCAATGCTGGATTGAGAGCAAGGCGAATGGTGAGAACGTTTTAACTCCCATCGAAAAGTACCAGTAAATGTTTCACATCAAAATCTGTTTTTTTTTTACTTCTGTACGTAGATCTATTCATAGTTATAATCTTTGTGGACAATTTAATCTGTGAGATGACCTCTTCAGAAAGAAAACCAACTTTTATATCAATTTAGTACGATGAGATTCTTGAATGTGATACATTCGTATTCGTATCGCTTAATTTGCTGTATTAGTTGATACACAGAATAAAATCATCTCCCTCTCTTAAAGTCCGTAATTAATATAAATAATAACCTCACGTCCTAGATTATTTTTTAATGTAACATTAGAGTAATAAAGTTACATTTGGAATTCTTCACGACCTGATCACATCAGTCGAAATAACTATTCAATTATTAAAATTAAAACTTGAATATGGTAGAACATTCAATGGCGTGAAAGTAGCTGATTTGTCGTATAAGACGCGTAATCTGTCGTGTGAATATCGTGAGAATATATTCAAGGTTTATAGGATTAAAAATATTATTTTTATTACATATTATTACATCAGAATTAAATCATTACATATCGCTAACTATTATAATTTCGATAAACTAATAACCTTAGAACCTGTCAATATACAAACAGATATTAACATACGACCAACTCTAGCCTCTGTATTTCATTTAAATAACTAGATCTTAGTGTAATTTTAACTTTCACGTTGATTTGTGAATAAATTTTGTTAGCAGTTCATACGATCGAAGTAAACTGGATTATTTAAACGTATCGAGATTTGATTACGTTCAATTGTCGATGTTTGCACTCACTAACATCGACAGTTAAAAACTTCCATATTAAATATATATTATGATATTATTACTTAATGAGTTAAAAAAGTTAACGTTTCGTCGAGTGAAGATAATATGAATAACAAAACGTTTATCAACTATAATTAATAACTATGTAATAAAATTACGTTTATTTATCTAATAATAGACAATTTCTTACTATTTGTTCGCAACGTTAATTATTACGAGTACGTTTCCTTCATTATCTCTTTTGTTTATTACGTTGTTGTTTGTTTAAAGATGATTTATTCAATATATGCAGATTGTAAATGTATTCTAGTCGTTAAATGTCGTTAAATGTATTCTAGTTTCATGTTTTAATTTTCAAGAGTTTAATAGTAACAACGATATAATATGATTTAATGTTAGTTTTACTTTCTTGTAAAATTAATTAGTTTTGTTTTGTTACTAAGGTATGTAAAAATTATTTAACTTCAAATTTGGAACAAGAGAAGGTTGTACAATTGATCAATATATAAACCAATAGCAATCAGATCTAGTATCACAATTGTGTACCAAAATAAAACAACTGACAAACTATTATTTCGTCTAAGTACTTTCAGGATCACGTGGATTAATTAGATTTGACGATACGTCACTTGTTGATTTATTCTGACGTCAATTTGAACTTGTTCGAAATCAATTTCCACCTGGGAACATCGGATAATACTGCTATCAGAGTAATTATTTTTCAAGAAAATAACCTAATATTATCTCTCTTGAAAGATATTTATTCTCCTTCTCTATTAGTTCGACGTAACTTTAATTAAATATATCCGCTATCTTACATTGATATTAAATAAAATATTATGGTATTTGATACGTACAGTATTAATTGTTTATTTATTTGTTGTAAATTAATCGATGTATCATAAGAGGTCAATGAAAACACATATACGATTTTAACTGAACAGCGAGTATCGAATACAATAAATTTCGGTGTACGAGTAATTTAATTTTAAAAAGGCATCCGAGTCAGTAATTAGGATAATTTTTCGTCAAATAGTTTAAGTTTAAAATAAAAATTAATAAAATGGTCTTCTTTTGAAAACCGAAGGAATAAAATTTACGATATCAGAAATGAAGTAAGTGACGAAAAGAAACAGGAAATATGTATATCGACTCCTATATAAACATCAGATTTTTTTTAACTCTTTCATGTATTTACGACATAATATGACTCAAACGAGATTTAAATTTGCGCTGACGTGATTATGCTGTAATTGTTTGTAGCTATTAAATATAAAAAAAACAGTAATTATTAAACACATGATATTTCGATTTGAGTACATTGACGCGATTTGAGTACATTGTCCCAATTTCTGGTTCTGTTAATTAAACTTCTAAACGATTAATAATAGCATTATAAATATTCATTTATCACATCTAGACAATAATACCACCCTTCAGCAGCCCTAAAGTTGTAGTCTTTCATATTCATTTCAGTAATTTTCATCCGAATTGATATTGCAAGTGATATTACGAATCTTTATTATCTGTCTGTGCTCACCATCTCAGCAATAGCTAAACCGATTTGGATGCGGTTTTCAGTGATTTAATTAGGTTAGAATAACATTCAGGCTTACCATACTCAAAAAGCATTGCACGCCACTTATATGTTTATTTACAATAGCTGAAATGTCGCCAATAACTTCGTAACAGATATATATACGTCTCTAATGAAGATGTAACGTATAGACGACAATAGCCGTGCCTAGTTACTTCTTTCACTGGCATACATTGTATCTCGAATATCCCACATAATGTTACTCGTCTCCTACTTCAATGAGTATTGATTCAGGTTTCGATTTTGCAATTTTTCGATAGAGCAAACTCTATCGTGGCACCGAGACTAATAGGTATTTTTTGGCTTTATACAGTTATGTGCTATTATAAGTAATTCATATTTATTGGAAGTTTATTCTAAATTAGTACAAATTTATTGACGTCTATAGGGAAGTCATGTTCGAAGCAATCGACACCTCTTATTTTACTTAATCTGTAGATCATTAAGCTTCATTTTTATAAAAATACGTGTCCTATTTTTCCGTCCACCCATCAGTAAAAGTGACGAGGGTTTTAACGTAATAACTTTAAATTTATTTTGTAATACTTGTTCTTTAAAACATCGGTGAAAAGCCTTTTTAATCGATTTCAAACAAGGAAACGGCCGTCTGGTTATGTCTGGCGGGCGGGCGGGCGGTCGCGCGTGCGTGCGTGCGTGCATGCTTGTGCGCGCTTGCGTGCATGCATGCGCGTGCTTGAGCGCGTACGCGCACTTGCGTGCGTGGAAGCGTGCGTGTTCATGCGTGCGTGCGTGCATGTGTGTAGGGGGATATAATTATAATTTCAAAGAGTTGTATTTTTTCATGTTTAGATATTATTGTAAAACTGACTTTTATATTTATTCTGAGTGAATATCGTTTATGTATTCAATTATGCTGCATTTATTTGGGGTTCTTAACTGAACACAAAAGTAACAATAACACACCAGAAACACTAAGTAGTACTTGTTGATAAGTTGCAACAAATCTTGTGTTTGTTGCATTTTAAGCTGCTTATACGATAGTAAATATTTCATTCGAATAAAACGCAAGTTCTTTTCTAATGTGAACGCGACTTTACATGACCTGATAGTCTTCTACTAAGTTTTTAGCTTTGCATCACCGGGTCTTTCTTTCTTTACAAATTTCTTTTATGTAAATTAGATTACCGCCCACTCTTATTTTAATTAGCTATTTCTTACTCTATCTTCCAAAGTATTTCGACAAATGTCCTTCTAAGAGTTATTTTGCTACTTATATTTTCTTTCATCTGTAGTAAACTACGAATGAAATGTAACGTAATAAAAGTAGTTTTTCATATTGAGGCCAGATTGAAATATATTCGTATTATGCTAATCTTGTTTTAGTCTTTCTACACTTTTTAAACATCTATTTTATAAATGCAATATTCATGAATAAACCAAATCACAAGTGTCGTGAGACATTTTTTATATTAAAAATATAGTATAGTGAACCTCATTATAACCCAAAATAACGTTTAGTTTTGTGTCTGATATTAAACTATAAACAAAATACAATCGTCGGGGAAACGTATATACTTCACTGTACAAAAAAAGTGGATACGGGTGAAACGTATGAAAATTGATAGCTCTAATCAGGGCATATTATCAACTTTAATTTCGTGATAACAGAAAGTTAACGTGAGCCTAAAAGTGGACGCGGATAAAACATGTAATACGTGTCTCGATTCGACACGTGATAATTATACACTTCGCCGTTTTGATTGTTCGAGATACAAAAAGTGTTCTTATGCGCAATAAGCAAGAATATTCCATACGTTTTGATAACGAGAATAAACAGTACCAACGATTTCAGTAAAATAATAACGTCATTAGTCCATCCACAAATAAATCCATTATTGGGGTTTGAATATTCAGTGATACGAGTATTATTTCGGACAAAAATGTTGATTGTCGAATTCAACTCCGTCCCCAAAAGCACTTGACAAGTAGTCGGTGTTGAAATTGAATTCAATATTCAGCTCTCATCTTTAGCCAGTAGTGGCTGCTTCTAGTGTAATATTTACCTTTTTGCTGATAGATACGGTTATGTGGTTGCATATGAGTTTATGGCTCTTTGACTGATCTTCTCATAGGACCATACAACCGGCTTTGGTGAATCGACTGATTAATTTGTTCCCGTCTGGATAGACGATCAGCAGGCACCCACTGTAGATTCATCTCGTGCTTCAATTTTAGTTGGTAGCAGTACTTCTAGTACCTCGGTACGAGACCATTATCTCGTATGAGGGATGAAGTGAAAAACTGCAGTGATTTTGTGGAGTTAGACAGGAATTTCTTCAACTCAGGAAGTTGCAACCGTCTCTCTGCAGCTTCACAGACGGCAACGAAAATGCCATCGAAATTAGTTCTCAATCTGCCAACTGGGGGTTGTATATCCTCCAGAAAAGGTGTGTATAATCACAAAAAATTGTATTTAACAATTATTAATCAGGTGGTGGTGAAAATAATCTTGTTATTGACTCAAGTTAATTATTATTTATGCCATATACTACTGCATAGCTCTACATTATCTATCTACAATGGAAACGGTTTGTTCTACATATACAATAGAATGCGAAATACTTGTGAAAAAATAATTTTAATTTTTGATCTTCTGAAAAACTGACCTTTGACTTTCGAATATTTCGCAACTTCGACGTGATATCGATGTCTATAATTGATATATACTTTAAAACACTAAAGAAAAGGTGTATACAACAATTAAGCTAAGTGGGATTTTATCTGAAGTTCCGGGTTTTTACGTCTTAAATGACTTGCATTGCATTATAGCTCGTATCGCTCCCTAGTTGTAGTCGTGAATTTAGCCAAATACAGCTATACTGAATATATTATATACGAGAGCTTCATGTTTATTTATTATTTAGTTTGAAACAAAAAAAAACAAAAAAAGAAAATATGGTTTGTTGTTATGCCTACATATGTCCGTTGTTTCCATTGCAAACATTAATATTATGTATCAACATACAAAAACTATTCTTTTTTACAATGTATTTACATTAGTACATCTGTCGCAGGAGTAAGAAACAATATTTCGCTCCAATTAAATTCCAAATTAAATTATACATAATTCGAATGTTATTTTCGGATTTTAATCAATCACTACATACTATATGTAAATATGAAGTCTGTAGCTTATATTGTTTGCGAGGCAAAGATATGTGGCAGGCGGACTTCGTCGCACCAAAAGGGTTGCGTTGGAACCTTTCAGGTACGGGTCCCTAAAAAGAACCAAGTTCGTCTTGTTAAAAGTGTTTATGTATGAATAAGTACCTGAGTGTCGAACCTATCAATTTATTAGTCAATGATTTTATCTTATATGTGCAACTATATCACGTAGTAGTTTGATATACTTGCATCTATATCATTGCCCAAATAAGCATATTTAAATACAATTAAAATGAAAACTAGCGCTTCTACATAAACATGTACACGTCGCATTATATAATAATACATTTCCAGTCACTTTGTATCTAATAAATAAAAAAACATTTGTTTACTTTGGACAATTTCTTCTCTTCTTTTTTCTTTCTTACGTTCTTTTTCGTATATTTAAAATGTCACTTTACTGTATCACAAAATTATTGTCATTTGTTGTTTAATTTTTTTTTATTTTGGACTCTTTTAAAACATCGAATATAATTTAATGTACACAAATAATTATTAACTAAAGTTTAACCATTGTACTTTTGTTGTCCTTTGAAAGAGAAACTGCTTTAACAATTGTGCTTCTATTATGTGTAAAAAATAAACATTAGTGATCTTTCAGATAAATAAACATTGCTTTAAAAACATTTTCACATTCTACGTCTTATCGAGAAAACGACACTTGAAAACCTGCTCTGAAATTCTGAAAACAACATACAAGAATGGAATTTAAGCTGTACGGCTTCAGAAAAGGTTGACCATTTACGTAGCCATGACTAGTTTGCAGTACGCCACACGTCATCGGCTTAACCTAGACGGCCGATTGGTAAACAGCGCCGCAGCACGCGACGACCACCACCACCACCAGTCAGTCTCCATCTGCCGACGAGAAAGCGCACGCGTTCCGACCGCGTGCCGTTTTATATTCATAATTCGAACATCGTTTCCTATTTTTTTTTAATTATTGAATCGTTCAGTTTTGTGCCAGTAATCGCGTCTATTGGCCAGTACACCGCTTCACTGTAGCATTTGAATACAAATTAAATACTAAATATAATTTAATATACAAAAATTATATAAACCTATTTCGGGTGTCGATACGAAATACAAGTGTTTCGAATTTAAAGAGTTTAAATAATTATTTATATATATTATTGGTTACTGCTTTACACTAGTTTCTTTTCTCTTGATGTATTGTTATTAAGGCGAAAAGAGAACATTTAAAAATATAGTAATAAAAATAATGAACAGTGTTTAAAATAGTTTTAAATTACAAAGTAATTCCGCTCAACACTAATAATTGCATGGTGAGTTGTGAAACTTTATTATTTGTCATATTTTTTGCAGTCGCGAGCGCCGCCGAAACGATATTTCCAAATGGCAGATACTTTTGAAATTGCTTTTGTTGTGAATGTTGCATGGCACGGCACGATTCTCAAATTTACATGCAACGATCAATTGCCTCGAATCTTTGGCACGTCGACGATAACTCGGTCGCAATAAAATTGACGGCGTGAGGCTGTAATGCACTTTCGTCTTGCTTAATCTTTAATATATACCAAACCTCATTGGATCGATTTTATTCCTATTGGTTTTACTGACCCCGTATACAAATAGCGGTTACCATTTAATTTCCCTTAACGTTTACTTAATAAACGTTTACTTAATAAACGTTTATTTAACAATTGACATTATTTAATAGCAATAAAATGTTAAATGTCAATTCAGTTAATTTTAGTGAAATGAACGAGACTCGTTAACGAAATAGTTTGAGTTTCTATATGGATGAGATTTTATTTATTTACTGAATAATAACACAATTTGTAAACCAAGACCAAATTTTTATACAGAACAAGTGACGTACGATCTATTTTTAATAGTTACATGTTTTCTGTTAAAAATAATGGAAATAACATGCAAGTTTACTGTACTATTATTTAAAATTACAATTTTCTTTTCTCTACAAACTTGGGAAGCACAAAACAATGAAATAAAACTTTATGGTGTATCATTCCCAAATGCTGAGGGACTATTATGGAGGCTTGGCGGAATTAAAGCATTTTATTAATACACAGATCTTTCCTTAAAAATTAAATTCACGTTATGCTCTCGTAACGTTTGCTTTTATTGAAAATTTCGATCCATTGCATAGAAGAAACCCCTTGCTCCATATATTGGGAATATTTGAGGGAGAAATTTCTTTGGAAAATGTTAATAATATTATTTGTTTATTTTTTCTTGTTGCTGAGACCTTTGAAATGACCAATATTAAAAGAAAATATCTCTTTTCGTATGAACGCTGCAGCTACCTTTATGTCGTACTGTATGGTATTCTAAAAACTACTTTACATGCGAACTGTTATACTATTGCTCTCATGGATTATTACTTTACGAACGACATTTTCCCAATCCCACTGATGTAATGTAAATAACTTTGTAGGGAAAATAAAAGAAATTAAAATTGGCGAATAATTCAGTAATTATGAAAAGACGAAAAGCTATTGCAGTCGATAGAAGAATAAAGTTTTTTTTTTAATTCTACCAGAGATAAGATGTATAAAAAAATGTATAATATTAATTGCAGTATTATTTTATTCCATTTTATTGCAAAAAAAATTTAAAATATATATATATATATATATATATATATATATATATATATATACATATATATATATATATTAATATATATACATATACATATATGTACATATACGGGGACATGCATTTACAGTCACGGACGATATACATGCCAAAACATTAAAAAACGCCTAATAACACTTAAAGGCTTTATTCTGCGGAGACGGAACACTATTGTCGCTAGGATGATTCGAAGCGTGACATAATCGAAACATAAAATTACAAAAACGTTTAGTTAGTTATAAGTTATACTTTGTCGCTGTTGAGACACGATACAGGAAGTCGCAACATATTCTCTAATTTGAAATTTATATCTTAGCATCGGAGAATATCAGTCGTTATTTATTAAATGATTGATACTTTGAAGAATGAGTAACTAAAGTTTTTCTACGGTATTAGCTTTTGCAAATGTTTTCTTCAATATCATGTCGACATCATAGACTTATATTATTTCAAAATTTGCAGCTTTTCTATTGCGAAATTAGCAGCATTTCGTTTCAGTTGACATTTCGATTCTCGTGAGTATATTTATCCTGAAAAAAGTGAACCAATGCGGATTGTGTAGTAAAAATATGTTTATATTACAGTTTAAGAATTTCAAAAAAGATTGATGTATGTTACCTTCGGTTAATAATCGTTTAGGTTATCTTGTCCCGATTTATCATTATTTACTAATGAACTTATCAGTTTTGCTGTTTATTTGTTGCCTGTTTGTTACACGCAAAGGCTATTAAACCGTTTTGAATGATATAACGATTTCAGGTTTAGATCTAGAGTCTAAATTTTAATCTAGACTCTTTTTAGTTTCCTTGAGTGACTTGAATTTCGATTACCAACACTCATAATTAAAGTACGACCTTCCATTCATTTTCTTTGTTATATACTATTAACGAAGGATATTTGCATATATTCCGAAATTACAGACTGACTATCCATTACTGTCTCATTATATGTAAATGTATGTTTTCTTATTCTGATGTAATGATATGAATTTTAATTTTATTTACACACATTGAACATCTAATATAACAAAACATGAGTATTTAATAAAACATGGGTAGCTCTGTCACAGCCAGAATGAAAATCAATTATTAAAACACTTGTTGAAAAACAACATTATGTAAATTACATATTCATAATTATAAAAAAAAGAAAAACTGTTTAAGCAACCAGAATAGAAATGAAAAGTTCATTTTTGTCGGGAAGTTTGAAATTATGTTATTTTTATTTTTTTATGCTTTTTTATATATTTTTAATATTAAGGATATAGAAAAAAACTCTTTTGTTCTCACTATTGTGCCTCTTTCTGTCTCTCGCGGTATTCTCATTAATTAACTGTACGAGTTAAGTATTTTACGTAATTATCAGTGGTTCATATCCAGCCTTTTTCAAAATCATGAAAGGTATTGAATTAATAACACATGTATTATAACAAAAAATATCGTCTATGTATAAAACTTAGTATTTGGCTCACTTTTTATAGAGTTCCGTAAATAGCCTTTATTTTGCAACGTAAATCTATGTATGTTCATTTGTTACAGCTTCATAGTTCATATGTTTATTATACTTAAACTTTGCACATATACTTATGTAAATACAATGTTATTATACATAATATTGTATTCACATAAGTATTAAATAAATACTTAAATAAATTATAATTACTTAAATAAATACAATGTTAGTTGCAATTCATTTTTAAATATTTTTGGTGTACGTACGGAGAGAGTATGGATAAAATCGTGAAATTTAACAATTATTGTTAACATTCAAAATTCAACTCAGCTCTATATTTCTTATCTTCAAACTCATGAAGTTGCGAAGTTCCAGTCATTACCATAATGTACAGCTGCTGACCATTCATGTAATGCTTTAGTTCGAAAGATATTGCAGTGAAATATATTATATCAAATATTGAAAATTGTAAAACCATCGCTTTCTTTAAGATAAAAGAAACAACAATTTTAAAAATATGTAGCGATTTTAATCTATTTAACATGTCGTTTGACATGTTAAATAGATTAAAGTTTTATATGAAGAATAAATAAAAACAAAATGTTTCTTATTTATATTCGACAATATGGCCATATTGCCGGTATTGAAATTGTACAGTTATTTTTCTTTTTCTATAACATCAATACTATTATAATGAGTACAAAAAATAACGGATCGCCCTGATGTTGACACTGGTGACATGTAAATATACTTTTTCTTCTTCAAATGATGTCACTCCAGCGTTGTGGAAGAATTATGAACATTGTATATAATGTTACACTCGGATATTTTTACGGACTTAATTTTTCTTTGTCTTGTAACGGTCAACATAAAAGATAAAATGACGCTTCGTTCTTTTCACCGTTATGTCGATCTTATCTGACTGTTTCGAAAATTTGTTCGTAACCATGACGATTTCCTCCATATGAAGTTTATAACATATATATTGTAACATGTATATTTATAATATATATAACATATTAGACTTGCGAAATATTTGATGTATATAAATCGTATGCAAATATATTATATATATTCTTTAAACATGTTTCACTGAAAAACGTTTACAATATAATTCTGTCTATGCCTGTCATGTTTTTTGTCTATGCCACCTTCAGGGGATATAAGCATGTATTTTTAATATTTGATGTATATAAATCGTATGCATGTATATTATATACATTCTCTAAACATATTTCACTGAAAAACGTTTACAATATAATTCTGTCTATGCCTTGATAGATTGATACATTTCCATATTGTTTAGCGTCTTCAACGGCAAATTTTACTTTTTTGATATGAATATTGTCATCGATGAAGTTAGTAATTAATTGTACACTTCAAGTAAACATAAAAAAAATGATTTCTTCATATCATTCTATAATAACCGTTGTAATTTCCTGATTCCGTAAGAGCTCTCTCTTGTTTTGAAATACATCTTGTTGTTCATCTCCATTAAATAATAAATAAACCATTTAATCGCTCTAATACTGGCCGATACGAATTGACCATGAAGTATGATACTGTTATTATTATTATATTCATCGTCACGCTGGTAAGTAACATTTCTCATTGGCCTCTTTATTTCCGATACCCCTTCTCTATTACTCGTATGCCCAAGGTCTATTCAGTTCTAGTGCAAGAACTTATACACTTATAAAGTAAAAAAATAAAGGTCACTTATTTTGTATATAACAATTTATTATTAAACTATTAACTTAATACTTTTTTTAAAATTTCTGATTAGTCTTTTTTTCTCATCAGTCTTCTTCTTTTAAATTTCTCATAAGTAGATCGCGTTGACTTTTCTTACAGTATTATTATAAAATCTTGTTTCTAACCTTCTTTTATACCTTGTGTAGATACTCTGAATTTAATAAACATTCGCATCAGTATAAAAGTTCAAAATGATTATTTAACATTGCCGGTGAAATATGTCATTCACAGTTAACTTGAAATTTTACTGTGTTAATCTAAGGTTTTCTTTTTATACAAAGTTCTTGTTCACTAGTGCAGTAACCATTATATAATTTTATAGTTATAATAAAAACCAAAGACATAAATGCAGAATGAGAAATGAAATGTCTAGCCACCGTAACTGGTTTTTATAGTTAATTCC
Organism: Druceiella hillmani; assembly: GCA_039881145.1. Taxonomy (NCBI): domain Eukaryota; kingdom Metazoa; phylum Arthropoda; class Insecta; order Lepidoptera; family Hepialidae; genus Druceiella; species Druceiella hillmani. The sequence continues at coordinate 11,885,024 of JAYKKI010000005.1, forward strand.
ATAGACGGAGCAATCGTTTATGTGAAGATTGCATATATATAGTACGCGTAGGACAAATATATAATGTGTAATAGAGAATAGAGTTGAGTGTATTTTAATAGTATTGCGCGTTTTAGTTTCCTACTCGTGCTGATGGTTATTAGTTGCTAGTGTGTTTTGTTCAATAATCTTTGGCCTTTGGCTAAATTAAACAAAGTTTCTTGACTCTAATATAATTAAAAATACTCGTAATATTTTTGATTTTCAATTAAGAGATCAAATATTCAGAAATTCAAAAATAAATATAGCCCATCTCCTTTAGCAATTCAATGTGATGATGAGGGTTACTTGTCAAGGAATTTTAATCACTGAGAGTATTATGTAGTGTATTGCAAGAAAATAAAATAATGAAGCCAGTAAATATACTCGTTTTTGTTAAAATTTAATTGCCATCTCCCTATGTACTGTCACTTGAAACTTGTATTTTTTATCAGGTTTAATTATTACTTCTCACTTTTTCTGTCAAACTGCATTCAAATATGTCTTTCATGATTGTAACGCTTTGGTGGACGGTGATTGTTTTTGGTTATTTCGTTATCCACAGAAATGATGCGTTGGGCATGTGGTTCAATATAAGCACATAACAACAACAACTAATAGGAAACAAAGGTAATAACAATAACAAAAAGTACAGGAACACACAGTAATTAGAACACTTATAATTTATACTAGTGTTTAGTCATAAAACAACGAGCGATACCATAACCCCATTCCTGAAGCAGTCGATGAGGTAGAAAAAATATTTAGGTGAAATAATATCGAGGGATTATCAACGTTATGATTTAATGATTTAAAAAAACGTAATCAAAAGCAATTCCTATCGAAGTTGATGTGAATTAATTCGGAAGAGCACAAAAACCGATTGAATTTTTCTAATACTTTCTCCAGATATAAGTAGCGTCACAAGGGATCAGATAACTAAATTTGTTTCAAGAATACTACGAACCAACGAATTAAATAAAGCAATGATACTTTAGATTTCATCAAAATTATGAGAATACCGTATGATAAATCCTAGTACCTTGTAGGTTTTCTGGCAGGTTTCTATGATATGACTGTGAAATGCAAGGTGATTATCCATAATTACAATGAGAACCCGAACAGATGAAACTATTTCGTAGGTAGTTCCGCCCAACTTATAACCATACACAAAGGGGATACCTAAGCGGAGAATGTCGTCATTGTACATTAAAATTAAAATGTAGCTTATTGCTCGATACCATTAGAATACTTAGCTGATATCACGTTGGAATAGCTTACTATCAGATCAACTATTGATATATAAGAAAAGTTTTAAGTCATCAGTAAATAGAAGGCAACGAGAAGTGTTGATAACTAAAGGCAAGTCATTTATGATATTCAGAAACAGAAGTGAACCTAAATTATTACCTTGACTGATACCAGATTGAGTAATATAATGCCGAGATTCTACATTTGCGAGCCCGAAAGTAATTGGTGAAAATTTTTATTACAACGAAAGACATCGACCAAATGCCTTTTTAAAATAAAAACAGGCTACATAAACTCGACAACTTCGACCTAATTCTCTAGCCGAATAATCCACAAAATTAATGAGGTTAGTTACGGTGGAATGCTTTGGACGGGAATTTCGCTATCAATCCGTCAGCTGGGATTGGACTTTCAAACACATACGGCGATGCTGAAGAGTTTCATAAAAAAAATAATAAAATAAAGATAATACTGCTATAAAGATAATACTGCTATAGGTCTATAATTGTTGACATCGGACCTAGAACAGATTTGAAAAAAGAAGTCACCCGGGAAATATTTCAAACAAATGGATAAATTTCAGAACTAAGGCAAAGATAAACTATAAATGTGAGTGGTTTGACAAATATATCAAAACATATTATTTATTGTATAAATATATTTTATAAATGTATTTACTCTTCATTATTTCAAATTTTGCATAAGCATTACTAGGTAAAGTGAATTTTATTAAACGCGTTAATGCAGTTCACGTACTTGCTATACCAGTTCTAGTTTTGAAGGTTCGCGTTAAAGTTTTCAGTTACCTGCAAGTGCAGCGTTTAGACCAGTTATACTCAACCTGCGGCCCGCCGGGCTTTTATCATTGGCCCATCTGAAGTTACAAATTTATTATGAACCATTTTAAATTTCGCGCCCATCAGTGAACGAGTGATTTGGAACGGGAATGTGAGCCAACCACTGACAGCGATTTTGGCGTTATTCGGAACGCAGTCTATTATTAGTAATCTGTGGTTGAACGAGCGCGATAGCGCGCGTGGAATCCCCTGCCATGAACCTGTGCATGTCGCTTTGTTTGCCGGTCGTAACTTGTTTTAAAGCTAATTTTTCATCCAGTAATTACAGTTAATTGTATTCTTTAGTGTAAAATTATTATTTTATTGTCAAAATATGTCAGGAGTGTCTTCTAAATATAAAAGAAAAATATCTGGCTAAAATAGATTGTTTCAAGATGAGTGGGAAACGGATTATTGTGTTGTGCCAAACAAAAACAATGCAGCTACTTGTTTGATATGTCGTCAAAGTATTATATTGAAGAAATACAATATTTCGCGTCATTTTACCACAAAACATAAATCTTTCGACGAAACGTTTTCTCATGGATCGTCCTTGAGAAATGAGAAATTAAGTTTTTTTAAGAGATCATTGCATCAACAACAAAATGTTATGTCAGTGGTATTATCACAAGACTCCGCGGTAACTGAGGCAACATACGAAACTTGTTACATTCTTGGTAAGCATATAAAACCATTTACTGATGCAGAAATTGTAAAGGAATGCTTTGTTAGTGCTGCCAATATACTTTTTGATAAATACAGTAACAAAAAGCAAATACTGTCTGATATAAAAAAACTAAAACTCTCAGATTCAACATGTATGAGGCGTATTGAAGACATTTCTAAATTTATTCGCGATAACCTAAGATAACCTAGAAATTGCAAGTTTTTTAGCTTGGCATTCGATTCCAGTACCGACATTTCAGCAACATCACAATGGTCGGTGTTTGTTAGATATTGTACAGAAAACAATGTAATACAGGATGTTTTTTTGCAATTACTACCAATGAAAGGTCAAACCCGAGGCATAGACTACCTTTAGACTATTTGCAATTTTTTAGAGCAGAATGAAATTGGTGTAAGAAAAATTGTGTGTCTGTGTACAGATGGTTGTCCAATGACTGGACCCAAAATTAGGACCCAAATTTTCGTTATTTAAACAAAAATATAATTTAACCAATTTAATTACATTTCATTGGATTATCCATCAAGAGAACTTAACGGCGCGAATTGTAAATCCAGATATAGAAGCAGTAATGAAGACAGTTATCAATATTGTCAATTATATATGAGCAAGACAATTGAACCACAGAAAATTTAAAAGCCTACTGGAAGAACTGGGTAGTGAGTATAAAGACGTCCTTTTACATACCTCGGTGCGATGGCTCAGTAGAGGAAAAGTTTTGGAAAGGTTTTTGTTCTTTACGCCATAAAATAAATACTGTTTTTAGAGCAAAATAATAAAGTGTATTCTGAATTACAAAATGATGAATGGTGGTGTATTTTAGCGTTTTTATGTGACATTACGGAAAAACTCAATAATCTCAATCGGAGTTTGCAAGGCGAAAATAATATAGTCTCCAATATGGCAAATAAAGTGTTTGCATTTGAGTAAAAGCTAAACATTTATCATAGAGAAATACAAAATCAAAACCTGCACAATTGTCCAACAATGATAAAAACTTTAAAGGATACAACCAACATTTCGGAAAAAAACTGCTCCATAATTTTAAATTATATAAATGCACTATTAAACGAATTTCAAAAAAGGTTTCAAGATCTAAGAAAAATGAAAAACTATTTGTTACTTATCGAAAATCCATGGCATTTAGAAACAACAACTATCTCAGAGTTGGCTTCAGTTTTAAATTGTAATTACTCAGAGTTGTTTGATGAATTCAGCGATTTTAAAAACGACACCAATCTAGAAGTTTTTTTAAAGAAAAAAGGGTAAACAAAGAATATGTGGAATTTTGGAGTATTGTTCCCCAAAAATATAAAAGCGTTCAAAAATGTGCCCAAACCCTACTAACATTCTTTGGGTATACGTATGTGTGCGAATCTTCTTTTTTAAAAATGAAATACACAAAGAATGTTTACAGAAACAAACTTAAAGATTCTCATCTAGATGATGTAATAAGAATAGCATGTAGCGACAAGCCAGATCTTGATAAAGTTTTGGAAAAGTGTTCACAGTATCAAAAATCACATTAAAAGATTATAAACATCTTTGTTAAAACTTATTTTTTCAGTAATAACTTAAATACATAGTTAACTTATAATTACGTTATAATTAAGACCTAATTTTTTTTTGCTTGTGGCCTTTAACACCATGACTAGAACGTGTTTGTGGCCCCTATAAAAAAAGGTTGAGTATGGCTGGTCTAGACAATACTCAAGGTCCAAGGTTATTATCTATCAAGGTTCAATAAGGTACTTTCGTGGTTCTTTTTTATTTGTCATAATTTTTATGTTAATTGTATACTGAATTTTAATAAATTTTCTGTAACTACGTAAGTGGAATTAAAACTAAAAAAAATATTCGCGAAAAAAATTATCCACACGTTGCGTTAATCATATGTTAAATGCGTTTATAACAAAAAATAAAAATAATAATTTTTCAAATAAAATAGAATTTTCTTTCTGATACTCTTTCTACCTATTCTTCTATTTCTAAAATATCTAAAAGAAGGAAAAAATGTATTTTTGTGATATATATTTATAAATTACTTAATATCAAAATTAAACTATAATAATATTTTAAGAAGTTTTTTATTACAGCCTTCAACTACATACACTAGAAAATTGTCTTTAAACTAGCACAGAGCGTCACATGAAACTTTTAGAAATTCTTTAGAATGGTTTTGTTTCTGTTCTTTTATATTTTTGACTAGCTATTTTGTTCTATTCTGGCCTATACATTGATGAACCGCATCATCGGCTTTAGGAAATCTCGTAGGCGCACAATGGCGCTATTGTTGTGATCCGTATTAAAAAAATTAACTGCCTATCCGCTTCCAATATATACTGTGCAATTGAATGTCTCTCTGCACTGTTATGGCCATAAGTCTTCCCACAATTTAAATTTTTTGTCACACACGAAAATCATATGTACTAAGAAATTTTATTTCGGAAGTCGTTCATGCTCGCACGTACATAATCTCATCGGCGATGTAGTAAATCTACAAACCTTTATACGCCAGACTAACACCCGATAAACCCCACCGGTTTAACTTTATTATTTATACCTAGCTCACATGGAGTTAGGTGCGAGATAGAAGGTAACAAAAGGAGGAGGTAGGTAGGTGAGAGGTAATGAAAGAAGGAAGTAGATAGGAGGTAACGAGAAGCTCTCCTAAATAGTTCTGAGACTTGGCTTGCATTCTTCACTGACATACAAGGATATATAATCATTTTACAAACCACGACACGATTATATAAATGTTGTAAAATCTCCTTTTTTTAAAAGTTGTCTTCTTTATCAGTTTTTATTACGAGTTCTTCTTTACTTTCTCCACCAATTACTCAATGTCCCATTTTTATAAATTAAATTGTCCAATTAACTTAACAATGAACAGTTTATTTTTAAGTAATTTTTATCCTATAATAAGATTATTTTGATTAAATTATGCGAAATTATAATTGAAGTAAAATCCTGTGAAATTAGATGCTTTTTAAAATTACTTTAAAGTATATTTATACGTAAAATCCATTTTCTATATTGCTAAATTCCTGTATTTCATGAACCAGAGTAAAATGTTTTGTTTGAAAAAATACGTTCAGTTCAAATTTAAAATGCGTATCTATTCTAAGTTATCATCATCAATGAACACTTGAAGTTTATTTAAGGATCAAGCGGGACTCGTCCTGTCTCTATTATAAATATTAACTCAAAGTTCCTATTATCATAATTAATTAACATTTTCAGTTTATTTAAAAATATAGAGAACCAAGAGGTATCATGTTTCTATTATAATATTCAAAGCTAAAAATGTGTTTTTTTAACATTCTATTTATGTCTTAAAGAATGAATTTTTATGGTTCCGTACTTCAGAATGAAAAAAGAAACCATTGTAGGGCGCAGGTCTATCTACCAAGATTTTTTTAAAATGGCCAGATGTATCAAGTTGAAATTTATTTCAAATCATATATAGCATCATGGCCGAAGCTCCTATCTCAATGCCATAAAAAGATACAGTGTTTCCAATATCACGTCTGATTCTGAGTTCTTCGTCAAGAATTGCAGTAAATTCAATGGAATTACGGAATTATTTAATTCAAGACCTTAGGACAGATTTATTTAATTCAGTATAATTACCCTTACCGTCGATTTAATTCAGCATATTTGGGATATAAGCACGGAATTCGGGATATTTACGCGTCGTAGATTTTATTTCGTCTTGCACTTTGAATTTTATTAATCAATTCAACGCGAGCACGGAATTATTATGTGACAAAGGAAATTTTTGGTTGTTGAAATATTTGGATGTATTTTTGTATATTTCTAAAATCCCCCGAATACACCTCTCTAATTATGGTAATGTCTGAGGGCGTTTGGCTAATTCTACTCGCACTTGAAGCTTTTTTGTTATAAACATTCGATACTTTAAATCTAAAACATGTCGATGGCTTCTAATCCTTAAAATAATAGTTTCTGACTTACTAAAATGGTTTCCTTGTAATTCTCACATCCATCTATGAATATTTTTAAATATCTCGTTCTAACACTTCAAGAAACAAATATACATATCTCTTGGTCTATGTGCTGAACGTATATCTATATATGTTGATATCAATTACCATAGTTTTGGATGTTTCACGCTATTTCACGGCAAATATTTTTTATTTACACACTTAAGCCACTATATGTAAAATGGCTATTATATGTAATAATGCAACTTCTGAAATTGCGCATTTTAATTCAATTTTTATACCAATATTTGTGATGAAAGCGAATGAATACTCCGATGAGGGTATCAGCTATTGTACTGTCTGCGCCGTGGTCTGTCGTTTTGATTACAAGGCTTACAACATTGACGGCACGACGCACCGCGGTGCCTCGGATTCGATTCCAGACCACTCGTCGAGCGAGGCTGGAGTGATGTTTGTAATCGCGTAGCAAAAGTGACGTGCAGTTGCAAGGCCAAGATTGCGAGAAGCTACTCGCTACGATCGCCAACCCGTCTGCCCAGGGCAATGCGGTGATTGTAAGCAAAGGAGAGGGCTACGTCCAGTAGTGGACTGAGAGAGGTCATTGATGTAGGTGAAATATTACACAAATCGTGAATATTAGACAGGCTTTTGGTTTAATCTTGTGATTGCATAGGTTGCTGGGAGGGTTATCTAATAAGTTGTTCATTTAGAATAAGTATAAATGTTTATTTAATTTACGTGTTTAACGATTTTTTAGACGAAGTGGCGTCACAATAACCTATTAGAAATAATTACAATGGAATTTAAGTATTTTAAGGCTTAAAATTTCTGTAGTTTTATGTTTTAATTGTCCACTGAAACTTATGTATAAATAAAATATAAATAAACGGTTTATATTCACACATTCATCGCTTGTTGCAAAATAACCATTCCGTATTTTGAAAATAAACAATGTTTGGCATTCACTGTTAATATATTCGACTTTCAAATTATAGAAGCAGTCGTCTCTATTTGACCTTTTTATACGGCTAAAAAAAGAAGCACGAGACGGTTCATTAGGAACCTGGTTTCGTTTTATACATACAAAAATAATACGTACTAATTATTACATTTCATACTGTCAAATTATGTTATTTTTATATTTTTTTTAAATATATATTAGCACATTAATTGAATAAATAGAACGGTTTCTCCCGATTTAAACTATATTATATATTTGTTGGTAATTTTGCAAACTTGGTTTAAATTTTTTAGTTGAGCGTTAACTGTGCCCTATATTGTTACTGTTACATTAACTGTGCCCTATGCTTATTTCTCGTTTAATTAAAAAATTTATGCAATTTCAAAACCTTTAATTAATTTCGTAAATTTGTAATATAGGAAAACTTCAGAACTACTTGACCAATTCTAATAAAACACACGTGTCGTTTCATTCCTCCAAATATTATATCTTGAGGAATACGAAGGAATTGATGAAGTGCATATTCTTATGTATGTTATTACTTCAAATTAACAAAGTAACGTAAATTGAATAGAATTCCAAGAAACGTTTATTTTTATCGTTTAGTGCGAAGAGAATTATGTTTTGCAGAAGAGTTTTAGCGAACTAAATAAGGTCGCATTGTCTGCCCGCGTCTTTCAAGAACAAGGTATGCGTAAAGTCTAACGGTGTTATGTCCGCGGTTTAACGAATTGTACTCGCCTTAGTACCATTTTATTGCAGCTCACCCATTCCACGGTAAAACGGATGCTTAAAATCGCTTTTCAGAAATAAATACTTCTCTTTAAAAAGGAAAGTTTGTCTTTCAAGTGTTAAAGCCAGTCTCTGTAAAAATATGTAAACCAACGTTCATTTTTCAAAAATAAACATTCCGATTTCAAATGAATGTTCGTTTTTTTAGACCAACGTAACGCTCGTCTTTATAAATTGAACGCTCTTATATCAAAAGTGCTCGAACGTTCGTCTTCCAAAAAAAAAATTGCATGCGATGCGTAACGGTGCTCAGCCCGCCGTTTGACCAATTACTCTCGCCTCAATACTTTTTCACGACGCCTCGACGCGCTTATTCCTCAATCAGAACGCGCGCTCGAGCGCTCGTCTCTGTTGGACTGAGATTTCATCGTCTCATATGAAAGCGGTTATGTTTTGACATTGCGGATATGGTTATTAGCGTGGTGATACGTGAGAAACGTCGAATTTCTTTTTATAGTATGTAGACGGAGACATCACGTATTTTGTTGGATTTTAAAGTTCTTCTTATTTATGTTATTGAGATACATGGGGATGTATGAGAACGAAACAAAGCCCGACATCACCGCAGCCTTATTTATAATACGATCCATAAGTTTTTAAAATTTTAATTTATCATTTGCAATTATACCTAGGTGATTAATGTTATTTATATTAAACAAGTTTTACATTGTCGATGACGCACTGACTATTAAATATTTGGTAGCGATTAGAAAATTGTAAGTAGGGACATTTATTAGGGTTTAAGTGCATTTTGTTCATAAAACACGAGATCTTTTTAAATTCGTTGCGAACAAAAGGTTTAGAGTGACAACAGTCGCTTGCTTAAGTCGTTTATAATAATTCCGAATAATAATGGTCCAAAATAGGAGCACTGTGGTGGGCCAGATTATGATACATGTTCGTGAGTTGAGAAAACATTTGTTATAAAGGGATATGTCTTATCTACCAAATATGATTAAATCCACCTCATCAAGTCACTATGTAAACCTTACTATTGCAGTTTGTGTATTACAGCTGTGTGGTTTTTAATAAAAATGTTTAAAACGAGAACTCACTAAGTTGAACGAACTTAACGAACTTGTCCACTGGACCGCTGTATCTTTTAATTTTTTATGGAATTTATCTTTTTCTGCTATAAGACTTAATGAATATGAAATCGTCGACTTTATTTTCTTTTGGGAACCGTGTTCGAATGTAAGTTATAAAATACTTCATAATTAAAATATGTCAACATTTTGAGTAGTTTACATTCCAATCCAATCCAATTTAAGTCATTTTCAATTAAATTCGTTAATTTGGTTATAGTTAGCTTTACGGAAGTAAAGTTTTGATTCAATCGAACGTGTCTATATATTTTAATTATATTTATAATAAATTTAAATATGGTGTACATATAAATTTGAATTTATTCTAGATTTGATGTAAAATCCTGCTAATACGATACGTACAAGATTCATATCCTGTGAAGAAGCTATAATTAGATCAGCTTTACTTAAATGGATTTTTTTAAATAAATTGGAGGTTAGATTCTGTATCTTTACTTTGTCCGCACGGGACAATTGAATTTATGGCGAGTTAAAATTTACGTTTTATGGGAAGCAATACATTATAATAGCGTTATTTCTTCTTGTTATTTTCGTTTGCGTTATGAACATCCGACTAGAAATTTGTGGTAAGATAATAATTTAAATCTATTCGAAAAAACTACATATACAAGTAGCAATTGCCTGTGAACTCTCTAATATTTCGGAATTTTAATTTTAGGACTTTGTATTGTGCTAGATATGGAAACTTGAACATGAAAGATTTATAGGTCACCTTACTAAATCGAGGGCATTTAACCAGAAAATGGTACACTGACCTTCCTTGTAATGAATACATGCTGGATTTGTTGTAAATTGTCTCACCTGTTTATTTCCTACTTAGTCTAAGAGACAGCGAGATTATAATCAATAATAGTTTTATGATTATGAAACAAACCAACAGTTGTTTATCGTATTACTTACTTTATATCTTTTTTATTTTCTTCCGGACACCTAATTTCTTTTCCATTTTAATTCAGGATATTTACGCCTTGTACTTTGAATTTTAATAAATTCAACAGAAGCAAGCATGGAATTATTTTTCAAGAACTTTCGTAAAAATACCACACGTACGTATTTGTCAAAAACGCGGATGAAGGTCAATGCTAAGTGGTCGGCTGAGTGCCGGTGCGCACGTGTCGACCGCCGGAGATGAATCTCGCGAGTGAAAGTTCAAATCTCGCTTGCTGCACGCCTCGCTGTTGTCTACTGGCCGCATTGGATGTTACTAGGTTCACGAGGCTGCATTTTTAACCTACTATCAGTCGTTATGTCGCTCGAGTAATTGCGTATTTTAATTCTGAACCTGAAATTAATATAGAAAACGATATTTGCGTTTTGTAGAAGCATTTCGACATGTCAAATATTTGAGATGGAAGAACTATTTTTGTGACACTTTTTCAATGAAAACGCTAAAAAAGATTATTATACACTCGCATAAGTCGTAATAGCAGAAGAAGCTCCATGAGAAACGGCGATGTACGACATCAACAAAATATACCCATCCGAAACCATAATTTATATTTTCCACGATATGGCTGGAGTAATAAATCGTTTTGTAATTTCTTTTTGAAAAAGCAAATAATATTATTTATCATTTTTATTTTTTATGTACTCTCCTTTATTTACTTAGCCGTATATCTTATCGTGCATATCACTGTGTTATGTTGTATTGTATTGCAATTTTGTGTACAGTGCCGTTTTATTAAGTTTTCTCAAGCATCAAAGCATCAAGCATCAAAGATTTAAAATTACCCCTAAGTTTTAAAATACACGACGTAGTGTAATGGTTACAACCTATTTGTAAATTCAGTTGGGATTTAAAGACCAATATACTCGTAAGTTTTATCATACATATAGCAGTACTTAAGATACAAGCAAACATGAGGACAAATAAACAAACTTGTTTCAATATACTATTTTTCAAGATTCTTTCAATGCCACTTACCATCCAAAAATGAATTTTGTAAATAATGGAGTATCGTGAACACAGCACTTGTACTGTTGTATTCTATCGCAACTAGGATTATAGTTACAAATGATATATTGGTCTAGACGCAGTATGTCTTCTTAAAAATGTCTCTGAAACTGTGACTGTGATACTATATAGAATAAAATTTATTTATTTATTCTATTCATCGTTAAATCATATCCACTAAAAATAGCGATCAGCGATCAAGTAACCCAATATGTCGCACGTGTGCCGATATTGTATACGAAACGAGAAGTTCCTGGGATATAATGAAAAATGTAAAGAAAACGCACTTTCCTTCCACTAGAATATTTAATTTAGGAAGCAGGAAATGCGGGACGTCTTTCCTTTATCTCAGTAAGAACGTAAATAAACGGAATTATTTAAATTTTAACAAAATAAATAAACAAGTTATTTTGCTTTCACTTTATAAACTTTCTTTTACTACTTCTTAATTTGTTATTAGGTACTTAAACACACGTATAGTACCATCTCAATAAACATTTTAATACAAATTGAATAAGTAGGAAGCGTAAATTATTTTGCGTGTCGAAACACAATGCATATTATCTTCAAGACAATAACTTACCTATCGGGTCACGTCTCAAGACGAACAGTTCGGTGGTCGCGATAGTAGGCCGTACGTACTTGTACTCGGGACAGAGATCGGTGTTCTCGCTTTCGATAAAGACGTCATCATTAGGAGCGTCTATCACATTTAAAAAAAATATTAATTTATACATCTTTCTACTTGTCAGCAGATGAACGAGAATAAAAATAAAAATTGTGTTTTCTTTACTGCAAGCTTCGAATTCTTTTCAAATGAAACCTTGTTGCCTTGTCAAAATAAATATTTTTATCAGTAAAACTGCAGATAATTTACGGTTCTTCCCGAGTGTTAATTTTTTCAAGTAACCTTTTTTCCTATAGTTATTTTGAAAAATTCTAACTTTAACATTTCTTATGTACTATGTCAGCTTTAGTATCGTCACTGATATTAATTTCTTTACATCAAATTCTTCTCAGCTATTTTTCATTCTTCCTTATCACTTGGCCTTGTTTTATCAATATTCTTACCTTAGTTCTTTTATTTACTAGGTTTTAAGTCTTTTCTAATTTCTGCATCAGATGTCTTTTATTATTTTAGCAGCTATTTTTTGGATGAGCTCTTTTAAAATTATCTTTTCACTTGATCAGTTGTTTTTATATCACCATTTGCCAAAGACCTAAATTCAAGAGACTATTTCTATTTCATGAATAAATTTAAAAAGGTATCGTTAATACCAATCTAATATAATTGTCAGATATTTTTAATGTTATTTATTTAATAAATTTATGTATGTTTTATGCTAGTACTTTTGAAACTGACATAATAATAATGAAGTGACACTCTAATTAAGAACACTATCTCTAGTTGATCAAAATCGTGAAATAATTCATCTAAATTAACCATGTCAACATCTTTAAATCGATATTAAATCAACAAGCAGCACTATTAGACAGTAATAGGTATATTTGTAAAATATGTTTGAATGAAGTTATTGATTAGAGAATTATGACAATGACTTTCATTAGTGCGAGTCTTAAATACAGATCTGTCGTCTCAGACAAACTTTAAATTCGCGCTCGATATGAAAGCGACAGCCTTGGCGCATTAATTTCGTCAGGTGTGTTGCTATTGATCTGACTGGGAGATTGCCTCATGGCTCTCACTGTTACTGGCGTCGCTAGCGAATTGAGCAAAACGTACGCTTCGCCGATAGCTTTACGTTCACAGTTCACCGCTATGTAAAACAAAAAACTGTCGTTGATTTACTTTACTATTAATGTTTAAAAACTCTCGTATGTCTCAATATTTTAAATTTAAAAGAATTTGGAAGCTATCACTCCTCGTTGATCTATGTTTGTCGGTACTTCCTCACTACCCTACATATAATCAAACAAGTTCTTTGAAACAGAATCTATACTTATAATAACAACAGAATCTATACCGAGGTCGTGTCTATGAGTTTGTTACGCAAATATCACTGGACGGATTTTATTAAATTTAAACTTTTAAAACTTAGAGGCTTGGATAAGATCGTTAACATTTTTATTTCTCAACTAACAAATCCATTGTTTTTAAATTCTCTACTAGAGGGTACTATTAATTTTATCTTTAGTAAATCTTTTAATAACGCATTTATATTTACATGTTAATAACTACAGTACTATCACAGTCTGTCAGCACCAGCACTCGGAGGAGAATTAATTCTTCTTCGACGTTTCGCTCTTGACAGTGCGGTCGTGGTCAGCATGTAGGACTGTTATGGGTGACCGCTGTTACTAGCCTCACAATGCCTCTTCATCTCTCTCTATTTGTCGTCGCCCTGTTGCACTCATGCAGGAGACCGCCTACAGAAGATTTGATCTGGTCTGTCCACCGCATCGACAACCTCCCACGTGGTCTAACGCCTTCTACTCTTCCATGCACAACAATGCGCTCTATGGAGTTCCTATCTCCACGCATAACGTGACCAAACAATTTTAGAATCCGAGTTTGAACAAGTGTTGATAGAAGTTGCTTGTTGCCAAGTTGTTAAAGTATAGAGACATTCGTGCGGAACTCAGGCCACTATACCCCAAGCATTTTTCTCCAGCACCACATTTCCAGAGCGTCCGTTTTGTTCTTCTCAACTATTCGTAGTGTCCACGTCTTTGCGGCGTAGAGAACTATGGGGAACACCAGAGTTCGAACGAGCCGAGTCTTAGTGGTTTTCAATGGTGTTTCAATTTATCTATAGCGCATCTTATCATCGCTATACGTCTTCTCACCTCATCCACATATTCGCAGGTATTAGAAATCAACGCTCTAAGGTATACATATGACTGAATTACTTTGCAGTTCGCTATTTGAGTGATTTCGGGCGAGTTGTTGTTGGCACGGTCAACAATCATCATTTTTGTTCTTCTGCAATTGATCTTTAAACCAAACTTGAGGCTTACGCGCTCCATTTTGAGAAGTAAGTCCAACATGTGGCGTGTATCAGAAGCAAACAAGGTGGTGTCATCTACGTAGCGCAAGTTCGATATTTTGTAACCACCAATACCACCGCCGTCGGTTCAGTTCTGTCTGTAGAGTCTCAGGGAAGAGTTAAAACGCTCAAAATCTACAAATCCTGTTGACATGCAATATGACAACTTATGGTTTCCGAATTGCTATAAGCTATACAGTATATGTATGCATAATTTTTTGAAATATAGTTAATAATGTCAACATAGGGGGAAAGTTGCTAGTGTGAAGCTTTCGTTACGAACGCCGCCAAAACTATTACAGATACATTAACATATGTTTAGTATGATTGTAGATCTTAAAAAGGTATAATAAATAATCTGAGATAACCTTAATCTATTTATACAGATAAATTAGGGTAACCGTTTTTAAATTAAAAAAGTGCATGGAACAAAAATAACGAAGTTTTAGTTAATTTATTAATCGGTATTAAAATAACAGAGAGACACTACTATCGTCCATCCTAAAATATATCTGTGTGAAGTCGGGACGGGTCGCAAGTAATTACATAAATTTGTTTCATTTTGCAGCTATTAAAGCAGAGACTTGCAATAAAAAGTAACGGTGTAACCATAGTCTAGACTCCAAGACACTATTTTTACAATGCACGTCGCGAACGGTAATGACTACTGTGAGAGGTGGCCGGGGCATTACCGGAAACCGTTAGTGAAAAAACTTCGTCCACATTAATGTTAAAAGACGCGGTGTGACAAAAAAACACGGTTAAAAGACACGGTGTGAAAAAAAGTCAAATAATATTTCTTTTTCTTTGGACGTAAATCGCGTTTCAAAGGTTCTTAAAATTAAACGTGTAATTCTTGTGTTACAACTTATTACGATTTCCATCATATATAATTTTTCGTGTGTAATTTTTTCTTCGCGTTCTATGTTCACTCTGCTGCTTAACTGAGTTATAATTTCAGTTGTAAAACATCAAAATTTAAAAATAGTAATCGCGGATATATTACTATCAATGTTTAAAAAAGTGCCGTATATAAAGACGTATTAAAAAATGTTCTGTCGTTTAGAAATCTAATATTTTCTCAAAATTTCAATAGTATCACAATAGTAACATAACCAGAGAAACTTACATTTTCAATGGGATTCGCAATATTTAACATTTTTAAGCGTTTTCTTTTAATTATTTTCGTTAATCTCTTTCAATAAATTAAAATTCCCTTAATATTATTCATGCACGTCACGTTTACGCTTTATTTTCGCGTCTTTACCTTCTTATCAAATAAATTTATTTTTTCATCTATCATTCCGCAAACATAAATAAATTTAAGGGAGAATGATATTGTTTCATCAGTAATTTCAAAATTTAACGTTCGTAAATGAATTGATAAAATCACGTACGAAATTAAGCTACAGTTTAATTCTATACGTATGGATATAGCAAAAACAGAAACTGGCCATGGAGCTTTAAAAATTTTGATATAAACTTTAAACCGGTTTCCGTTCCCATACGAGTAAATCTGAGAAAAAGTTGATGGATGGTGGGTTGATGAACTTTCTTGTTGAGATTCAAAATTGCTACAGTAATAAATTTTTGTTCTATTCTGATTAAACTTATAACCGACTTCAATATGAGACGTGTTTTTCAGTTTAACGTGTATTTTATTTTTATATATATCCCGGAAAGGCAGCATTGATTTAAAGCTAACTTTACACACTGTTTTCAGAAAAAAGACTTTAAACTTTAAACCGGTTTCCATTCCGATACGAGTAAATCTGCGAAAAAGTTCATCGACATCGGGGTTAATCAACTTTCCTATTTAGATACACTGTTTTCAGAATAAAGACTGTCTGATGTCAAGATGTCTTCATAATATATCAATTGGTTACATTTTAGCATCTACGTGTTATAACTTTACTAGTTTTGGACAAAACTGTATGTAATTATGTTTAGTTTGCAATTTAATATTCACAAATACGGATGTTTCACATGTTTAAAAGTGTAAAAAAATATCGTATTTTTAAGGATAGACTATTTTTATAGGATGGTAGGTAGGTTTAAACTAGTAGCCCATCCCGGTTTTGCCTGTGAAGGAAAAAGACCGTAAATGTATTTTTGTTTAATCGATTTTAATACAGTAATAAATATTTACAGTTAAAACATTAACGATACTCCCAACAGTTTGTTTTTTGTTACGTGCTTTAGTCGAGTACAGAAGTGACAATCTCGTAACTTAAAGATGGTTCTGGAACTTTATTGTACATTTTAATATTTCTGTAATATCTCCATATATTATTTTAAATAATTTATTAATAATTGCAATGTTTTAAATGTTTAATTAAAAAATGCACCCGACACACTTTGATTCCTAACATTTAAATCCTTATCGATTAGTAAAAAGATATTATTTACTTTACGCCCATCTAGATGCTGCAAGTTTTACGTCTGAAGGCCGAAGTTTCGTCTTTGTGCTAAATCCTAAAAAACGAAAAAATTACTTTTCTCTTTATGACATTAGTATGATTAATCTAAAATCACCTACCTCCAGTGCCATCTGTGAAAGCAAAATGGATATTTTATTTCTTCCCTTAAAATAACTCTGAATAGATATTTTGTTTCTTCCCTCAAAATAATTTATTCTATATAATTTAAAAATAACTTTTAAACTTGCGTCCCCTGTTCACATTTTAATATGAAGTATTAAATTGTATATGATGAAGAATATCAAAATAACAGGATAATATGTAGTAGCACTGTGTAGACTTTTATTATTTGGATTAAATAGAGAGGGTTATATAATTAGTATAAAACTAGTTATTTCAAAAATAAAAATAAAAACCATAAGTACATAAATTTCACACCTAAAAATGTATACTAGGCAGCAGAAAAAACAGACTAATAATTTATTTTTTCTGCAATTTACCAATATTAACTTGCGTTAATTATAAGATGTTAGTTTTTAATTATATCGAGGGAGCGTTATAATAAAAACTATAAAATGTATGTAATAAATTAAGCAAAGGAAGTATGCCACGGCCGAGCTATATAACCTTTATAACTACCCAAATTATTTAGATGATAGATTTGACAGACTGTTACAGTCAAAAGTGGAAAAAAACTTGGATCTCCTTTGATATTTAGATGTAAAAATTAGCTGTTAAGAGGCTCAGGTCAAAACGTTAGATAAGTGTGGTGTTTACTAACGATAAGATACAGCGTAGCTTAACCATATAATTAACAAAATATTGTTCATTGAACTATGCTGTTGCGGGGTCTATGTCCGATAACGTCCATGTCGATATAAACATAAACGTGACTAATTAGTTATTTTATACTATGCAGTCATTACAAAAAAAGAGATGCTTAACTTTTACTTAAAAGAAATAATCTTGAACTTGAATTACTAAATTCTGTTAATAATCTTAAATACTAAGTGTTACTCGATTACGTCAAAATTACTATACCAATTAATAGGAAAATTTATTTGTAGAAAGTTTATGTAGGTTTTTAATATTTATACAGTGTTTCAAATTTTACAATCGATTTGGTATTTGCGCACGACAAAGCTTGTGTAGACTGTTTCATTTACCTATTTGTTATAACAATACATATACAGTCGACGGTTAGTCGTGTCGTGATCATTATCAGCTCGACACTGTTTTCTTTATTTTACAACTTTCGACATTTTATTGTATTAAAATATTTCAATTTAATAGACTGTAAAATTTAAACATTCATCATTATTCAAATCATTTTATTGTATCAAAATATTTCAATTTAATAGACTGTAAAATCTACAATAGTAAATATTACTTCTAACTTTGCTAAGTAATATTTAAATTATGCGAATAAAAACAATTGAAGAAACAAGTCGGATACAGACCGAAAGAGAAAATTTCCAAACAACTTAAAACTTCATTTCTTTCTTAAGCAAGAAGAAAGAAAATAGCGCAACTCCCATATAAATACGTCCATTAGTTTTTATGCAATACACGTACCGAAAATATACAAACAAATAGGCAGACGGACACAAGCGTTCTATTGTTAAATTAGTGTAGCAAATAGGCTTCTAGAGGTTCCTGAGAGTAGAATCTTCTCTAGTAATTTTTCCCCACACCTGAGGATAACAACACTTTCTTTCATTGCTGATTAATAATTTCAATTGTTGCCGATTAGCAGCTTGGTGTAGTGCCGCTCTTATTGGAAGATCGTTGCTTGGGGATTTGGTCTAGCGACCTTCGATTAAGTCAGTTGCTATATGACTCTCTAAATTGTTGGTGTTCTTGCGGGGTATGTGATAAAAATATTGTATCATCCGATGTCGCCAAACTACAAAAATCTAGCTTTGCGTTCAAGGTACAAATCCTTTGAAATTAAAACTTTAGTTCGATAGCTGTCTAAGGAACTCGTAATATCCGGAACCAACGCCATATCCCAAACGTGTCAATTCCATTCCTATCCGTCTCTTTCTGGCTCCGGTAGTCAGAACCTTAGGTGGTTAGGTGCAGCGCGGCATTATCAAAGCGATAAGCGACGACGAAGCGACGCACTAAAGATCTAATTTGGCCTGGCAGCGGCACGAGGGTTCTACGCCAGAAAAAAATCGATTATGTTGGAAATTCAGTATATTGCTTCAATTTTTTCTTGGGCTTTTTATGTATGAAAATGAAAGATTTATTTTCGTAAAGTATATATATATATATATATATATATATATATATATATCTATATATATATATATATATATATATATATATATATATATGTATATATATATTTATACAAAAATGTGTTACTGTCGAAACTAAATATTTCTTCCTGTTTCTCATTCTCTAGATTCACGCTGGCGTAGGCAATATGTGGATCATCCTGATTTTAATTAAATGAAAAAATTAACTTTCTATTTTTAAAAATATCTGATCACAGTTGATCCTCATGTAAGCCACTTTCCCATAACGGAAGTTCGTATAAGACTAGGGAAAATTGCGACTAGTACTCAAACAGTGTCGCGTAACTCGATAAAGAGCCCGTATTACGACAAAATTTAGCATTTTCATACGGTTTTTTTATTTTTTTTTTACAAAAGCAAATATATGCTAACATATTGTAATTATATT
This sequence comes from Druceiella hillmani, assembly GCA_039881145.1. NCBI lineage: Eukaryota > Metazoa > Arthropoda > Insecta > Lepidoptera > Hepialidae > Druceiella > Druceiella hillmani. The sequence goes on from JAYKKI010000005.1 coordinate 11,904,717, forward strand.
AAAATTAAAACTTATATGTGGCCACCCTTTTCAAAAATATCCCACATACATAAGTAAAGTACATTATTTTCCACCTTCCACATGTATAAATTATTTATTTATATATTTCTTGAAAATTCCATACCCAACTTATCAATTTTTGTCCAAGGGTTCGACATGTAAAAGCACCATAAGAACTAATGGTTATAAAATGTAGTACAAAAAAACACCAATAAGATAGAAATGTACAACAATTCGAATAAACATCACTTAAACTAGTGATCAATTCCCCTTTCCTGAAATGGTTAATGGAACAGAAAAAATATCAAGACGTGGCACATCTCGCAACACTGCGTTGAACAATGTAAGTACAAGAAAGAAAGGTCAGCGCTACAGGATATTCGTACGCGTTCTGGGCAGGTGAAATATACCAGGACAACGTTTTCTCGTGTATCAGCCAGGAGCATATGATGCTACTTAACTCCAGATCGTGGACTATCAATGTTATGATTTAAAAATAATGCATCATCAAAAGTAATTCCGGTCCGAATAGAAGGAAAGGATATCCAACCATGCCTACTATACAATTTTATGGGAATAAATAAGGATAATAACCATCAATTTTATAATACAAAATTTTTTTGTATTTCTTTAATATTTTCTCCAGCATGAGAATATATGTAGTTCCTTTCGAAGACTAGACGATTGCATTTGTCATATTTGTACATTTTAATATTTTAGATCAATAGCTTATGGAGTATTTTAAGAAAAGTTTAAGTTCCGGATTACCTCATCATACTTCTCATCCGAAGACTTTCAGAATGCGTCTATGGCATAGTAAGGCTAGAAAACATCAGATCAAGCCCCTTCAGTACCTCATTCAAATAAAATTGACATACATACATACATAACATACGTAATTTCAAAAATATATTTTTCGGTTTTGGCCAAGACATGTTTTGGGCCAATGTAAGTAGATTAACGTAGGACGGATTGACCACGGGAGTGTTATCCCAACGGTAGGGTTCTTTTGGAACTCTTCGGGTACGGAACCTTACTATTCGAGATTAACAAAAGACTCAAACCTCATATTTATTTGTTACATTGCTAAAAATTCTCGACATCCATAAATATTCGAAGGGTTGCCCGATATGAAGTGTTTAAATGTTAAATTATATACATGTATCGAAAGCATAAAACGAATGAAATTTACAAGTTATGTCGATATAAATGTTTTATTGCTAATGTTAATTTTATCGGTATAATGTTTATGATGACTCGTGCTTATGGAATTAAATTACCTTCAAACATTTTACGATGTTGTCATGTTATTGAAAAATGAATACAAAAAATTAACGTTGTTATTATTTCTTTTTAATTTAGCAGGCGGATATAAAGTGAAGGTTTACTTGCGTGTGTAAAATAATTGTAAAAAATTAGAGCCGGTTTGTAAATTTAAAGACAGCTTTGTGGGGTTTCTTTTTTCTCGTCGTCGTGATGCACATTATGTTAATATTGAAGTCGTCAAAGCTAATTAATTAGCAAGGTGACCTCCGCCTTAATAAAATGAGTTTTAATCTCGAATTACTAAAGTGGAAGGCGCAGTTAGGTTGTAACTGTTACTGGGGCAGGTTCCTCACGTGGTATTCGTTTTTGTGGTTAAGTTGTGTAGGTAAGAAACCGATGCTTACTTTTCTAAATAAATACTGATTATGTAAACGTTAAATATAAATCATAAAGATTTTTTTAATACAGAGATTTGAATTTGAATTTACTAAATTTAATCGAAATTTTGCTTTGTCCATGTGTTCTCTTAAAGTTATCTGAACTTATTTGAACTTGGGTTTTATTGAGAAAAAAACAGTATGCACGCTCACAATGTAAAATGTGTTTCAACGATTTTTACCGATTTATCAATCCTATGCTAATTATACAAAGGCAACCGAGTTTAAAAAATGAAAATGTAATATTGTAAGATAAGCAGATGAGAAGGCGATGGACATTATCGTAAATCTGTAGTTAGTTTCTCATTATACATTTTTCAATTCATCAATGGACGCTAAAGAAAAATGTAATTTTTTCTTCTCAACAAGTATAAAGTCTTTAAGAATTGTGGGATTCTAAAAGTGTAACGATCTATTATAACTTTCTAACAATTAAACGATATCACTCTCTTATTTTTAATATATTGTAACTAATAACTACGGGACAAAGGAATTCCTTGTCCTCTTTTTATGGGTTGTCAAACGAATGATTGCACTACAATGTTTGCTGTGATTAAGTTTCATATAAATTAATTTGAGCTTTAACAAGACACCACGAATTACCTCATTTTCGAAGGAAACAAAATAACTTTATTGATTTTTTACAACCAGTTTCAGCAACAACAAGACGATTACGAACGGACGAAAGTTTTCAACGCTACCATAGTTAGTCGAATGGGCATTTCAATACTGTGGGAAAGTAGGGCATTGGAAAATAATTCGATTCTAGTTGTTATATAATACACTATTTGAAGTGAAAGTGCTACTTCAACAGTTCTTCATTTTTCAATTGCGTTTGTATTTACGACTCGTATATTTATAGAACGCTTACTAAACCTGTGGCTGCAAATCTTGCCTCTATATATGTTATTTTGTTAACAGTGTTTATACCGAGATCCGACATCAGCAAATTGAATGTCATGATAAACGTTCAATAGTGTGTTACGGTCTATCACACGCTCCTATTAAATACGAATATACGGTCAACAGAATCCCACTGCATCGTCTCTGTGAGGTTGTTAATTTGGGAGTCAGATTTGATTTGCAATTCGTCGGCATATGGCCGATGTAGCAAAATTAATTTAGGAAACTTAGATTTCTGTTGCATAATTTTCAATCCATGTTATCAATGCTGTACACTTCATTAGGGAGCTTCATTGCAGAACCGATTAGAATCTGCCTTCATTGCTTGGATCCCACATACAACTTGATGATTGAACGTATGTAAAATACGCTCCTCCGATATATGTATATGAAGCTGTATGGTTGCTTCTCTTTTCTATCTCCTACTGATTAACTCTGGGAAATGCTAGGTTTCCATTGCTTGCAGCTCAGAAGAGACGTTGCGTTTATGAAATTTACTATTAAAAGAAAAAAATCTATCCCTGTATTATTGAGTAAACTTTCATTCTTCGTATCTGACAATTTCCTATGCTCACTCAATCATTACCTCTTTAGTGCACCACTCTCTCAATTCAAAATATATCGGAACTCTCCAGTATTCAACTGCTCAACTGCCTGATTGCGGTCGCACCACTAGTGTGTGACTTATTTATGACGAGTGAAAATAAATTAGTCGAAATGTGTCGTCATCTTCTGTAGTTCTTGGGTATTTCGTATTCATCATTAATATATACCTTCTTTTGTTTTAATTTGTTAAAACATTAATTGCTTATCATTATCATTACTTGCAATGTATCATTACTTGCAATGTATCGACAAATGTACATAAATAAATAAATATATTTGCCTAAAGTTTAAAACCTGCCTCGATGCGGCTTTAAAGGCGCAAAAACAAAATTAATACGAATAACAAATATAAAAACACGCGTCTTATACGGCGAGGTTACAAGGTTTAATTAAAATTTGAACGTAATAATTACGAATTACGTTATGTAAACGAACAAAGACAAAAAATCTGGAAAGGTTATCAGAATTCAAATAAGATTCAACTTAAACAAAAAATGTTCCTCATTATTTTAAAGTCATCCTTACAACTTAAAAAACGTTAGTCGTCATGAACATATATGTATATGTATATATATATATATATATATATATATATATATATATATATATATATATATATATATATATATACATACATATACGAGAGATCCGACCAGTCCAGTCAGCTTGTAACCAATGAAATTGTGACAAGAATACCAAAATTTAAATTTTTTCAGTTTACGCAAATGGTCGCTTCTTCCGATTAGAATGCCAGTTTTCGAAGATATCTGTTATAATAAATTCGAGGATTTAAAGTTTTTCGCCGAATCTGATTATTCTTACTTAAATTGTTGTTAAATTAGTATTGAAATTATTTACTATTAGCCAAAAACATTTTTGTTATCGTTAAATGAAATTGAAAAATTAATTTGAGCACTTTTCGAGTGTTTTAGTCTGCCAAAATGAACAAGCCACCTAATGTTCTCAGATTTGTTTCTTAACGAATTGACAAATTTCTCGGAGTAGATGAAATTCTATATTAAGCAGTAGGCTATAAAGCCAATATTTTAAGACTAGTTAACAATAATTTCGCATTCATTACCTCGCTCTCGTATATCTTTTCTCTATTCTTCAACTAAACTCTCAAACAATTTCCACACATGTATGTCGGAGATACTATTTCAACTTCGTTCACACCGCTTTACTTACTCAATAGAGATGTATCTTGCGCGTTAATGGTGACGTGCGAAAGATGATTACACCGCAACCTCCTTACCCACATAGATAATTAGGATTGTATTGTAGACATAAAAAGCCAAGTTTTTTTATACTACGATCGATATTGTGCAAAGTTTGCAATAATGTTTTCTCTGAAAGTAAGTATTGTCAGCGATATTAGAAAGTTTGCTATAGAAGAAATCATATGTACATTACCATAAAGAAATAATAAAATATTTAGTGTATAACCATATCAGTATTTTTCGGTCCTATTACATTTCTTTAATGCATAAAAATCTTGAAACGTTTAACAGTGTTTTATAAGTTAAATTTAAAAAATACCCCGGCGTTGAGTTTAATGATTCTTCACATCACACTACGAGAATTCCATACACATTTAGGCCATTATAAACATTTAAGGTTATATAGTATTTTTGTTAAAATATTTACAAGTATTTATTTTTCACTACCTAAATATTATTATTCCTTGCCATGTAAAATTTTAAATATATTGCCTAGTATATCTTTCACGAGCGTAAGTTTTAAATATATTGCCTACAATATCTTTCACAAGCGTGAAAACATGGTTCATATGTAAATATTATTATTCCTCACCATGTAAAGTTTGAAATTTATTGCCATATAATATATTGCCTAGTATATCTTTTACGAGCGTAAAATCATGGTACATATTTAAATATTCTTTTTCCTTACCATGTAAAGTTTGAAATGTATCACCTAGTATATATTTCACACACATAATAAACATATGTTTTAAAATATAAAGTAATTTTAGTTGTTGACTTGTCATGTCACTTGTATGGAATTTCCATGAACTATTTGAAGACACAACTACACGGCATAAGTTGGTCGACTATTTTTCATAATTTGGTACAGCCTACTTAGCTGTGACAATTTTCCTTATAATTTCATTATATATACTACTATTATGAATACTTTTCCGATATTAAAGAATAGTAGTTTAGCTGGTCGGGAGTAGGAATACCAACTTGAATGACAGTCTACTATAACAAAAATTACCACTTTTAAAATTTCATCAACGAATCCCTGTACTGAAAAAATGTTCATGAAATATTCTCAACATTTTTTATAAGACCTGTTTAACGATACTCAATGGGGTATTCATTCTCACTCTCACTCTGTCTTTACATATATACGAAATTCATTTAAAAAAGCTTTTTTAAATATTTTATTTTATAACTTAGTGGGCGTTATAAATATACGTAACCTTGCCAATTTTAAGATACTAATAGTCTGCAAATAATAATCGAACAGTTAGACAAGCGGATATGGCGAAACTATACGGGTTTTTAGTTTGGCTGCCAAACCCTAAAAAACGTGTTATCAATGTTATATAGGTTTACAGGAAAGAATTCAAAATGCAGTACGCAGTGTTTCACTAAAATACGTTAAGTAGAAACTGAAAAATTAAATTATTTTCTTTATTTCCGTATTTATTTTCCGATAAAGTTACCAGTCGGCAAGTAAGTTATGTGGCGCAAGCCATGAGGTAGAATACCGTCATTTCATAGCCCACAATATAATGCAATTGTATTAAACCGATATGTTGTGAGCTAAGCCGTGAATATGAACTATTGTAATACTTACATAATTTGGGGAAGTGAAAAGATAATAATATACATATTATGTTTCCTATCAAGGATTAAGAAGTAACAACTTATAACCATAACCATAGTTTAGTTACAGGGAAAATTCATGGAGTAAACGAAACTGAATATTATGTAGACATTAGAACTAATAATTCAGGGCTTCGTAAATAGCAGCAATTATTTTTATGGTATATATATATATATATATATATGTGTGTGTGTGTGTGTGTATATTATATATTATATATATATATATATATATATATATATATATATATATATTACCAGATATACAAAACCTGAGTTAAAAATATTATAACAACTAATTTATTATAATAAAATAAACTTCGTTTTATTATGAAATAATTAAATAACTTTTCATTAAATAGTTTAAACAAGCAGACATATTTATAATATAGCGAATTTTATATTGCAATACAGGATATCAACTGAAAAAAAATACCAGTGTTGCAAGCCTGTCTAAATAACCTGCAAAACAACATTGGTTTCATCAATAAACCGTCATTGCCACAACTTGTTTATGACAACATATCCCAAAAAGTCGCCAAAAAGCAAAATATATATACATTTGTATATATAAACCAAAATTTAAAAAAATTCCCAGCTTAAGTCAATGCACTAATGACGTGGCGTGACGCTAAGGTTTGCATACATTATAAGAAACTGCATTCGCGAAGTTTAAAAATAAGATTTTAATATTTTCCATTGAACGAAACAATAAGATGACCGTAATTATGTAGTATTGAATTATTCATTTATAAAAATTTAAGTAAGCCCTCAAATTTCTACGAATAGATCTCTGATTCGAACTTTATTCATGTACAACTTATTTTTTCATGCACATCAAATATGAGTATTAAAACCAGCATATTATTTGAATCGATGCAGTCAAGCGGGAAAGTTAATGCAGCAGGAACATACCATACCATATATTTATATCGTTCCGCTGACGATTTCTTCCACATGGCCAAGATACTGCGCAATATTTTCATATTCAGTATACTCGTATGAAATACATTAACGAATTTGTAAATTAATGTTATCGAACAAGTGTTTTAAACTTTAAGTTAAACCATAAACCTTAATTCCAGTTTTCGGTCTTTATGTCCTTTCTTGTTATAAAAATATTTGCAATAGCATATAAGCTGCTACTATTTGGCTGAACAAAGTCTAGCTATTTTATTCAAATAACTCGCATGATTTACAAGATGAACTTAGCTATGAGTTCATAAGTACATCATTACCTACTTAAACGAGCTCCTATTGTAATTAATGATTGTTGATTAAATTATATACAAAAATAGATCATATTAAATTATATACAATCAAATATTGGTGATTTTTATGGAACAAATCAAGCTTTTTATACGCGTTTAACTTACTACTTGACAAGTCATGACCATTTTTATAGCATTTTCGCTTTTCTCAAATATATTTAGAACCTATTTATATATCTAGTATTGCCGGTTGCCCGATTATGACGTATGAAATAGGATTCAAATAATTGTTTTGGCAATAAATTGTAGTTTAATGTAATTTATATTAAAAATCAGTCAAGGGGAGTCGGTTGGTCAGTCGGAAACCGCAGAAATTATTGATACGAGTTAAATTAAACAATTGTAAATATGTTTTTATCAAATACTAGTACCTAAATTTTTACAAATCTTCAAAAAATTAAAGGAAAAATTCGAACAAAAAAAGGATCTAATACAACCCTAATTTATTTTTGAAACACCTTCCAATGACTACCTTCGAGTGCGCGCACGAAAAAAAAATTCGTCCCCGTTTTAAATATACATATTACGAGACATTTTAAAATTTTCTATATATCTCTATCCGAAGCACTTTCTTGCGAAATGCCATATACATCATTATAAACTGTACATGAGCACACCTGTATTGAAACGCTAATTACATGATAGACGGAACGACGGAAATGACGAAATTATATGGATTTCCTGTTATTTTTTATATATTTAATTATATGTTTGTATAATCACGCATCCCAATGTGGAGATTTATAAGATCTACATACTCACGCATAATGTAGCTAAGCAAATATCTGTTTCAGCATAAGGCGTTAACTCAAATAACATTATATGTTTTTAAACATTAATTTAATCTGTTTCAACACGTTTTCGTGTCTCTGTTGAATATCTTTAATTTATTTCTTTCACGGAATTTATTTACATAATTATAATTAATTCTAATTTTATGGTTTAATCGAAAACTTCATGAAGTTTTATAATTTCTTATTATTTATATCAGGTATTTATATACGTCTGCTATTATTTTGACTGAGGCGACATGACACCACCAGCTTTTATGATCGTGCAATGGTTCTAAAGAATCTATATGTACTCGAAATTACTTTTATAACACCGTCGCTCTGTTTAAACTCTGCTCTGACGCATTTATATAATCATTAATGCACGTTTACGAAATTCGAAGCATGAACTCACAACATTGTCACCACTGTCATTATATATTTAATAACTTTATCCCGATTTAGTCTATATGTAATATACTATTTATTGGGCGTCTTTCGCGTCTTAATTTAATTATATAATTACTAAGTAAAATCACTAGATATAATCACTAGACAGTCAAAATATGAAAATCGTCACGATACTAACGAAATGGCATAATTAATTAATTAAAAGTACGTACTCAAATTACTATCAGAATATATAAACGAAGTTATGATACAATAAATAATCGAATATAAATTATGCAAAAGCGAAGGTCGTGATTTATAATTTGAAACAGGTTTTTGAACGGGCTGATGACGTTAATAGTAACCTTGTTTTTATTTATCGTACGTGTCCTTATTAGTATACTGCCCTTTATTAGTTCTTGTACAGTTACAATAAATATTTTAAGGTCCACATAATGTTTGGAACTTAGTTGGAAAACCGCGTAGAAATATCTGTCGTTCCTAGCGTTAAAACGTAACTTTCAAAAATATATTTCAAAATTGTTTTCGAGCATACGATGTTGCTAAAACAATAGGGTTCCTTTGAACACTTCAGGTACGAGACCCTAAGAACGATGTTTCAAATGTTTCTGATTGAATATTAGTTTACATAAAGCGAAACATGTTTATCGATAACTGAAACCGCGTGCAATTCTAGCCGCACTTTCACAAACTTATCGAAGTGCCGATGCCGTGTCGTTTCCTGTGTGTCGAACTATATATTGTTACAGTAATGAATCCAGTATTTCCGTAGCCGAGAAATCGCCGATATGTTAATTCACGTTTAACGTAATTGTTCAATGCACGGGTATTACGGAATTGACGTAACGCTTACGAACAATACGGGACGGGGCCAGAATGTCAAAGAAAACGTTCACTGAATGCATTATTGGTGACACTTTCTCCTTCTTTCACGTGGTTAATGGTGCTCGACGCTTAATAGCTTACGTAGTCCGTAGAGGTCGCTAACAATACAAGTATCAATGACGATAATTAGTTTCGGACGACAGTCTTACGACACATTGCGTCAGGTCGAGGCTGCTTTTCACCTCTTAAAATCTGCTTTACAGCACACCATTGAATCAGAAAATAAGTTTAAATAGTATTTATTTTCACAAGAATCCATTACAATGGATATGTAATAATTATACGTTACACACAGTACATCCATCACCAGTTCTAACGATTCAATTAATTCTATCCACCAAAAAAAAGTGAGTTTAGGTAATGCTCACATGCGGACTTTAAACAAAGGATAAATAAAAAATGCGTTTAAAAGAAACAGCTGTAATCAAAATACGACAATTACCTCATCTTTTGAAGATCAATTTTAGAGTACTAATGATATGTATTTGTTATTAAATGACACAATCATTGTTTTTACTAGGGAAATTATAATGCAATATATTAGGATAATCTTGATTAAAAGTAGATACTTGTTGTATAATAGACAACTACTACCATTTTCTCTTATTTTAAAGTTTATATAATTTAAATATTATATTTAAAGGTGCATTAAATTTAAACAAAATTTTAACTGTACTTTTATATTAAAAAATATCTTCCATTAAACAAGTTTAAATAACAAAAAATAATAACACTAACCATTATTGATATATTCGCCGCAACAATGCCAAAAATAAAAACAAATTATATTGCAGTATCTATAATATACTTCATTTTCCATTTATATAAAAAAATATTGTGGTATATATCTTAATGAAACTTTTATTAAAACAAATGTAAAGTTTACGCGCACAGAAATATATTGGCGTAGACCAATATATTTCTAAAAAAAAGCTAGAACCAAACGTTGGCAAAACAAACATATTGAGTCTCATATACATTTAAAAATTACAAAAACAAAAATTATTAATGATTTTATTAATTTTACTTAAAATAAAACATCTCTTTCAATACTGAACAAAACACAAAATCACGTTCTGTCAACTATGCCTAAGTAAGCTTTCTTGTCAAATATTGAATAAACGATTAAATCTGAAACATCTAGAAAAAACTCCCGAAATGCGCAACAAAAATATAAACATCATAAAATATCTTTTGGAAAAAAGTGTTTAGCGTCAGAGCTATTTTTTGCATTCGGCATTACGTCTGTGCCACATCGCGTAAATTAGAGTTTTTTAAGTGAATTAACGACTATCAGCAATGTAAAATCACAAAACCAGTGTGATTGCTAGAGTGACACAATTTAATCGTAAAATGTTCTTACGGCAATATACAAAACAAGTCGCGATAAAAAAATATAACCTGAGTTTTAACATTGACGGGTATATAATTTTTAAACCATGATTTTTTCTAAAACAAAAAGAAACAATTTTTGACCGGTCATAAATTTTAAATGCTAAAAAGGATAATTTTTTATAAAAATATTTAGAAAAGTAAGAATTAAAATTTGCTGATTCTTTTACTATACAATTTGCATTTAGTGGCCGTTTACTGCATAGCGTGGATGTAACTTCTATAAAAAGTTAATTGGCTACAAATGACGTTATCTCTCACGATACTTTTGAATAATAATTATGGTCAGTTCTTGCGCTATAAACGTAACGTACGTTAACCCCCAAAAGGGTCGTGCAATTTGCAGTCAGCGCGGTCTGGTGAAAATTCGATGAAAACTTGGTTAGCGTACGTTCATTTATTTGTGCGTGGTTCCTATAGCGTACTTATAATATAGGGTACCATATTATATAAAAACTATCCAAATAAATTCCATCAAAATCTAAAAATACATATCCAAATACCAATGTATTTGTGCAGTGGAAAACGAATGTATGAATTAATTCTATTGGAAAATATTCGTATCTAATTCTATTGGAAATATTATGGATTAATTCTATTGGAAAATATTCGTATCTTATTCTATTGGAAGTATTATGAATGAATTCTATTGGAAAATATTCGTAACTACATTTTTTTACCAAAGCATTCAAATAACTCATTACAACATTATATGTTTAGTTTTTCAAAAGGGTACTTTGTTAATTTCCAGTATTTCCAGGACTCTCATGTACAAGATTCTGATGTATGTGGTTTTACACTACATACATCAGAAGCTTTTTTCTTAACACATACATCATACATTTTTATCGCATAAATCAGTTTTAACTTCAATGTAAATACTACTGCTTTCTTTCAGAATAAAATTACTTACGCTAAATTTTAAATATAACCATTAATATGTTTTTACAATTTTTATAATCTGTAATCGTACCGTTGCGACAATTAAATGGGTATTTGACAACAAGATTTCTGTTTTTGGCATCAACAATAAATTGTCCTGTAATTTAAATAGCAATTTCAGAATTTAAATAGTTTCATCTCTTTACCACTCATACTTTTTCATATTTCGTCAATATTTATCTGCTAAAAACTGAATTTGACGTTTTTTTTTATTTCTTTAAAACCTAAATATTGCACTGACTTAGAGAGATAAGAAACCAATAATTCTAATTTATATCACCTATGGCGATGTGAACTTCTTGCACGATCTCTATTAAATACTTGCCATTTATAAGTCGATGTCAATGTACATGAACGTCAAAGTCCAACTGAGTTTTTATTAATTTAAATGAAAAACATAGCCGCTGCAATTAACGAAAAAATCGCGTGAAACGTAACTAAAAGGATTCAAGGTCAGTACTTGCTTAGATTGAAAATATTTTTTCCATATTTTAATTAGAAATACTATGTACACTTAAATGTTTATAAGGGCCTAAACAAGTGTCCCGCTTGTTATTTGAGTTCTACTCGTACTTGACAAGTTTTTTGTATACTAAAAAATGACTTGGAAAATAGTAACTCGTTAACTTATTGTCGTACAAACAGATCTGTATCTCTTAAACATAATCTTGAAAATTAACCAATGAAAATTTATTGCGGAAACCGATGAGCACAAATTTACCTTTTTTACGAATTTATAATTCGAAAAGCGTCGTCATAAAAACTTGTTCAAGAGCAGATAAGTAAATTACTGGCTCGGCATTAATAATAATCAACCATTATTTTTTTCTTATTTTGAACTTTGCTATTTTTTACCGCACGACTAAATTAATGGCGCCGAACAAAGTACGAGAATCAAGGTCTCTAATTGATTTAAAGCAAACCTTGAGCATTTCGTTACTTATTTATTAAAAAAGAAAATATTTATGGTTATTTTAAGCGGAATAGATGCTGGTAAAGATATTTTAATTGTCTAATTTGGTATATATATATATATATATATATATATATATATATATATATATACATATATATATATATATATATATATATATTTTTCGTCTCAAAGATATATATATATATATATATATATATATATATATATATATATATATATATATATTCTTTAAGTCAATTGCATTAAGTTTACAAATTATTATAATTTTATTATTACGATTACTTAAAATGAGTTATAACTCTCTATTCTTATGATGTTTTTCTGATTTTATATCGGGTTGTGAGGACTTTGGTTTTTGGAAAACGTCTTGTATTTTACCTCACTTCTTACCAACCACAGTAATTGTGTTCAAGTAACGCTTCTGGATTGGACTATAGCCATTAACACACAGTATAACAAAACTAATTAATAAAATAAGCCAATGACAAACGTGAATCCCAAGCCAGTGATCAACGGAATACCAGTGTCGAATTATCACCGACTGTCAAGCACCTTTATATTGATATGTGCTGAGGGTAAAACAACGATACATACTTTCGTGCTCCTTTCCACGAACTGTAAATGTATGGACCTCACTATCTGCCGACGAATTCTTAGTGTCATACTTAATATTTTTTTAAGTTAATAAAAGTTTAATATCTATACATGTTAAACGTTTCATAATACCATTACCTCTCATGGCTCCGATATTTTTGAGTTACAGTAAAGTCGCAAAGTGTTTAGTTATTTGGAAGGCTACTGTAAAATAGTTTATTTTTTATCATCGCTCACAAGAGCTATTAGCTAAATTAAATTGGACAAAACGTATATTGGACACACATCAATTATATATATTTAGCGGTTTATAGCTCGCGGTAAAGCAAGAGACAGCTGTATATTATATATTATTTGTTTATGCGTATTGAGCAAATTATTTGCTACGAGTTTCTGTCGTAGTCGTCCACTATAAAGTTTCTACGGAGTGTGCTACACGCAATAGCTTGGTTGGTTACCTGTATCTCTTTAATCTATTAATGACGTTGACAGCAATAATTTTGCATTGGAGCACTTACTAAATGTCGTCATATCCATATTTTCCGTTATTTATAAAGATAATTAATAATTTTCAGATTTTTAACATATCTGGTTAAAAATTTTCGGAAAGGCATTACATAACGTTTTCGATATTCACATCTCACGAAGTATCAACAAATATTGCTATATATTTTTTATTGAATTTCAAAATGTGTCACCATAGAGTCCGTAAGAAAAAAATATCCTCAAATTTGATGTATTAGGAGTTACTTAAAAAAATTTAAATATTAATATTTTGTTTCTATGCGTTCACGTTATTCAAATTCAGGTCCTGTAAAATGTCATCTCAATTTCTTATAAACTAGAAAATGTCATCTTAACCTCCGATAAACTTGTTTTTAAAGTTTAACGGCTAGTGACTCCTTAAAATTGAGTGCAAATGTCTTATACAGACACATATTTCATGGAAACATGAGTATTTCAAATTTTATAAAAGTGCTACGGTTAATTTTATATGACTTATATGAATATAGTTATTGGTTATACAATTTACAGGAATTGGCCAGTAAATGATTTCGGAAACTTAAGTTAAATTATTTTACATAATTAATTCTTGATATTGAATATATTTGGCGTTAATTTTGTAGAAATTCATTATTCACAAATAAATGAAACTACGTGATGTAGTATTATTTCTACTTTCTTTAATTTCTTTACCACGATATAGGTATCGTTGTATTACAACATCTTCAGGTGGGATATTAGCAAAGATATAAAGAGATCTTTGCTAATATCCCACCTGACGATGTTGTAATACAACGAAACCTAGGTCGTGGTAAAGAAATTAAAGAAAGTAGAAATAATACTACATCACGTAGTTTCATTTAATTGTGAATAATCGATTCTAAAAAATGTCGTAAAAAATATATACAACATAGTATAAAGTAGGTAAAGAATAAATATTGTGATATGACATCCTTCCGAAATATATTATCTGAGTTAAGAGATTATGTAAGCTTCGAAAACCGACTATAGCTTTCAAAGCCATGAATAAAAATTATTTACTAAAATTTTGTTTAATAAACATTAATCAACTTTGAGACGAAAAATAAACGATGTTTCTGTAAGTTAAACACTTGTTAAACACGTGTTCTCTCATTTGTTCCAGATTTCCTGTTGAGAACTCAAACGCACTCTTTGCACACGATGGTCAAAGGATGTTGACCCAAATTCAAAATTGATTATGGTACTTCGTCGAAAAGCAACAAGCAAATGTAACATTAATTAAGAGTGAAAATCATAACAAATATTAGATACCAAAATTCATAATTTCGTTTTTGCGGTACCGTGCAAATCACAAGCATGTCAGACTCGTCAGGATCTAAGAACGGTGCTCCAGCCGGATGTGGTACTCTGACTAAGGAAATGCCAGAATGTATGAGGAATCAGTACTCCCTCATACAAACAATATTCGATACGATACTTTTCTTACTATGGTGCGTGGGACAGATAGTCCAAGCGATTTACTTCGCGATAGCCGGTCGCAAGCCGAAGGACCTGAAGGGCGGCATCGCTGTCGTAACGGGCGGGGGTGGTGGTCTCGGCAGCCTCATTGCCTTGAGGCTAGCTAGACTTGGCTGCAAGATCGTGTTGTGGGACATCAATGAGAAAGGTATGTTGCACAAATGTTATGTTGTTTTCCGATTAAATTTTATGTTGATTTCGAATTTTAATTATTGTTTAATACAATTATATATTACAATCAATAATTAGTACATTTAGTTTTAAGATAAAATTCAACAAGACCTGTATACAGACGTAACAACACAAGCTGTGTACACAGCTACAAAAGAACAAGCTGTGTATATAAAATTGTCTACATTTTTATTTAAATTCAAGAATTCTTCTGCTATTGAGCAAACTTAGTTATTTTCGTCCAAAGCTAGACATATTTAAGAAACAGTTCAAATTTTTTTGATTGCAATCATTTTAGTTTCGTTTTCACTTATTCATCAAAATTGGTTCAGTTTTGGACTATTACATTCTACAAACAAAAAATCCCTACTCTTACGACGTTATTAGTTGAATAGAAATAGTACTATCTATATGGCTTTAGGCGTATGGTATTAATGATTGTTTAAATTAATTGAAGAAAAAGTGTAAAAACGAATAACATCATAAAGTTATCCATAAGGATTTATTAACTTTTGCAAAAACTTAAAGTCAAAAAGTAAAGTCATTATAACTAATGTTTAACATGAAATAAAATTAAAGAAAGAAGGTTATACAAAAAGGTTGCTGCACCAGATTTTAAATAAAGAGTAAGCTAATCGCAATTTAGTCATGAGGTCGTAAAGATGATAAGGTACTAACATATCAAGAGTAATTTGTAATTCCAACATTTTCCTTTAAACACCCGTCTGTTATAAAACTATGAAAATTACAAAAATTACTTATGCCCAGCTACCTGTTTCTGGGACCAAATGCTATCACCAAATGCAAAAACACTAAAATACTCCTCACTTACATTACATGTTTCCATAATATACGAAGGGTAAACTTACATGAAGTAACTAGGTCTCTCCTTTAGATTGCATTTGTTTTTTTATGAGAACTCTTTAAATTATTTTAAATATAAGTTCGTATCGATCCCGCATGGTTTATAAAAATTGTCATATGATTCCGTACTACCAACAAGTATGTAAGGACTTTCACATGTCTCAAGTGAGGACTATCACATGTCTCAAGAACTTTATAAGACAAATAATAGCATTACTTTTGTTATTTATCTTATGATTAATGATAGCAACAAGAAAGATTGTTAAGAACGTTCATGCATATTAAATACGATGTAATATTATTTCTACTTTCTTTAAGTTCTTTACCACGACCATTGTATTACATCTTCAGGTGGGATGTTACCTTTGTTAGCTTTGCTAATTGCCCACCTGAAGATGTAATACAACGAAACCTAGGTCGTGATAAAGAACTTAAAGAAAGTAAAATAACGCTACATCACGTAGTTTCATTTAATTGTGAATAATGAATTTCTACAAAATTAACGCCAAATATATTCAATACGCTCAATTCATCTGCAGTGGCCCACAATTAACAAGAATTATAGATCAAGGAAGCATAATTTGCTTCCAAATGCTTCCAGCATTATTGAATCTGGTAAGGGTTGTTTTATACTTTATTTTTAAGATATTTATATGAAATGTGCGCTCCTACTTCATGAGCAGTAATAATTTAGTTATAGATTGACTTCTAATTTCAAAGTCGCTGGCTGTGATAACATTTCCGGCTATGCCCTCGAGATTACTTGCCATACACTTACAAATGTGCACTTCAGTGGTTACTATTCAGTTTATATGGATAGACTAGACAAACATAAATTAATGATCGCCGATAGAGAGTGATAAAAATGATAAAACAGTCAACAAAAACATAAATTTCTATCGTTAAAACGATTTCGTGCCAACGATAACCTCGTACGTCACAGTACAGCCGGTATCGGTACTTCCGCTTGCAGCAGTTTTGTATCGGCAATGATACTTGTTATTTAACATTATCGAATATTCCGTCGAGCGTGGCACGTCTGTTTTAATTGGAAGCAAATGCAATCACAGCTAGGCGCGTCCGATATTCCTATATTTCGAAGCTTTTAACTGATTAACATAGAACAGGAATCGTACTGCTTTACGTAGAGTTTTCTTCAGTATTTTTTAAGTTTTCACGCCTTAATATTCATAATGACAAAACACATCATAATTTCGTAAAGGCCACGCGCCTCATAGTAAACATTGCGGAGAATGAACAGCATCTTAGCTAGCTCTAGAAAACATAATTCAAAATAAATATGTTCCAAATGCCATTGCAATTGTAACTATGCTAAGTGATGAGTGAAGTTGTTTTGTGTGTAAAACCAAAAAAATGTTAGCTCTAAGAAGGATTTGGTCAAGACGAAAATATAACTCTTTCTTTTATGATTTTTACTAGACAAAATTGTCATTTAGAAACAGAAGCATTCTAAGGCAATAAACGGACAAAGGTTAGGAATTAAACATAATTACAAATATAAATTATAAATTATCATAATTTCATATTAATAAAGAAGGTTCAACGTATGTATGACGGCCCAGCGAAGGTGATACGTTGTATTTTATAAAGTAGCAAAAATTATGCTCAAGCATCATTGTAGACAAGTAAGGTGGCCAAACATAACATTAATTTCTTCATTTTCATGGGAAAATATTACGTGGCAACATATTAACATTTGTTCGAAGCGGTTTTCATCGAACGCGACCGTGAAATTAAACTAGAACCCTGATTAAATGTACATAATTAATAAGCTAATTAATAAATACTTCCTGCTAAATGTGTTGAATTTTTATCTATTTTACATAAAATTTAAAAAAAAACTTATTTTGATGTAAACGTTGTGTCTATAAATCAATTCTATTTTTATAGTGATTCACCTTGAAACAATTTTCCTTGAAACTTCAAAAAGTAACGGAGATTAATTTAAATTAAAACAGTAAAGATAATAAGTATTAAGTTAGTCATGTTTTAAATTAACTTTTATCATCTATTGACTTAGTATACTTTTTGATAAAGAGTAAGATTTAACGTTATTTTTAACCTCGCTTTATGTGTAGCGGAATCTGTCTATATAAAAAGCCAGACTTTTAGTTAACATTCTCTATGGATGTTAATTCAGGAGGAGACAATAAAAACCAGAAGCTTTCACACAAACTTGAACTTTTGATCAAAATCGATGCATTACTTAGAAAATACTATTTTTTACATCTTTAATTATTATAATATCGTTTTTCTTGTGGCGAAAGTAATAAATAATCTTTATGTTTGTCTAAACTACAGGTATTTTTAACTAATTTCATACGAACAACATTAATAAAATTGTGACACATTAAATCTCGAAATATTTATTAGCACGTTAATCACAAGTATTACATTATATTAAAGACAGAATTGAGAACAAGTTTCCTGACAATAATTTTAAATTAGAAAAAAAAATAGAACGGAACATAGCACCGATATGCACCAAGTACCAAAGCCGTGGCAAAAGTACTCCTAATCATAATCAGCTGTTGTATAGCAAATTCAGGGGAATAAGATAACACTGAACCTGAAATTGACTGGTATCAAAGTAAATAGCCCATATGAGTCTCCTCTCTATAAAAGACAGGCTCAGAAACTTAGGCATGAATAAAACTAAATAGATAACTTAATGTGTAACGTAAACAAAACCTAGTAAATCTCAATCAAGGACAACTGAATCCTCAGCCTCGCTCGCGAATGGACGCAATCTGTCAGCGCCGCTGCCCGCTGGTTTGTGAAAGAGCCACGATTAAGTAACTCAAGGTGATCACTTGCACACACCACGTCCACTCGCCGTAGTATTCGACCCCGCGAACACCTCCGTAGCGCCTCGAGAGAACCGAATGCAGTAATGTTGCCTGCTATTGGCGTTCCGATTGGCAAAGCACGTGGTTGCAGAGATAACTTGGCAGTTGCACTCTGTACATTTTTTAAATGCGATAAGAGATGGAGTATACCGCTCAAAAATTATATATTATTTAAACTCTTCAGGAGCTGAGTTGTAGGGGTTAAAAGTGGCTCGAAATACTTCGTATAAGTAACACCGTTTTTTAGAACTTGCTTGCAAACTGCTGTGTAAACTAAGAAAAAATATTTCGATCGCGTGTTAATAAAATTTTGAGAATATTCTACAAGTGCGCTTAAAACGTTTCACAAATGATAATAGACTTCTTATTAAACGTTGAAAATTTTTTTTTAGTTACGTTCAAACAAATTTCATTTCAATAAACGCATAAATATTCCATATTATTTACAAAGCTTGGTAAATTTTCTCCAAAAGAATATTATTTAGGAAAGTCGCAAGAATTGTTGTCGCTATGACCAATTTTTAACATACTCAAAAAAACAGGCAGTTCTCAGTTTGACTGCATTTTGAGTATTAACATACTCAAAATCTCCGGCAGTTATCAACAGATTTGGATGATTCTTTTTTATTTGATAGGGTGTACAACCAGTATGGTCTCATGAGAATTTGGTTAGAATTTAACCATGGAAATTGAAGGTACACAATAAAATCCCATATATCTTTAGGAAAATCAGGGTACAATAATAAAATTTATGATTATAAGTAAGTGATGGAGTGATCGAGAGAAAATCTCTAGCAATAGTAGCATTACGTAAATTTCAATATTTTCGGAAACGATATTGTACCGTAATTGTTCCAACTAATTATTCGTATTCTATACTTTCAGTGCTCTACTTATTCAGTGGTTTTTTTGCAGTCAGTTCAATTTTTTCGTTAAAAAGTTTTTTCGATATCTACTTAAAATACTGTGTCGCATATAGATAACTGACTAAATCCATATAGTACGTATGTACTTCACCATTACTACACGTGTCATCTATGGACTTAATGAAATGTTTCATTGTGTTGATCTATATGAACAAGCGTAAAACTTGAAAATCAGCTATACAAAAGTTTGTACCTATTATGATATATAGTATGAAATCTATCACAAAAATTAACAACTACATTTTTCGTACCTGATCCACAGGTCAATGTTTTACCACATCTAATAAATGACTGTTTTACGTGCTGCCTTTATTATCGATTAAATATACCCATTGCTGTTTGCATATTTAGCGGCCAAGGTAAAATACTATTAACAAATTTTTAATTATTCCGAGCTTAAGGTAACGGTGTACCATCAAAAAATATCGTCATTGCAAGTATCGATGGCAATGACCTACTCTCAAGATTGCCACTCCCAGTATCAGTCTCGCGATGATACTGGGAGTGGCAATATTTATAATTTTATTGTCACCACTGGCGGTACAAGAAACAATACAAATTTTATTCGAAGAGATATAATTTAAAATATACGTACGTACTTTCCGTTTTTGTTTCAGGCGATTACAAAATGTTAAATTAACACGAGAAAACTAAAGATCTTGCAAGCAATATTCTTATTTGCAAGTATCTTTCATATTTTTTTAATTACGAAATTACGATTATATCGTTGCAGTTCTCATAGTGATAATGACAATATCTCTTCATCTTAGGGGAATAAATATGATGTTCTCTTCAAATTTTCTACCAAAATTTAAAAATTAAAGTAACCGTTATATACTATTACGATTTTCTTTTCTTTGCCGTTTTCCTATAACTTTTCGGAAAGATATCAATTTAGGATATTTTGATGGTTTTTTTATGTAATGAACACCTTAATTACAAAGATCGTTTAGTAAATGAGAAGAAAATTAAATGAAAAACTTTATTAAAGAAATTTTGTTTCACTCTAACACACACATTCGTATGCGAATGCTCTACTATATTTGATAAACAAATTTTTTAGGGTTTCGTACACGAAAGATCAAAGCGCTGATGTTGTGGCAACGTCGTATGCCTGTCCGTCTGTCTGTCTGTATGTTAGGGGATTCTAAATTTACACTTGAAATTTACACATGACATATAATTTTTTGGCCCAATACCCTAAATTTTATTTCCAAATGCTCCTCTATATGTAACAGAGGGCTCTATAATTTTTTTCTGAATATACATATATATATATATATATATATATATATATATGGATATTAAAAAAAAATCCTTTAAATTAAAGGAAAATCTGTTTTTTATTTTTTTCATTAAAAATTTACTATCTGTTCAATCATCAAAGTTGCTATTTTTAGGCCCATTTTATTACCAGATCTAACTCAAAACCACCATTATCTAAGAAACTATAATTCAGTTCTAATATGACCCATCTCATCCCTATATTTAAACAACAATTACTAGAAAGAGCTAAAAATATATAATAGTAAAAGTCAAAAGCAATAAAATCATAGTATTTTTCAGAAATTCACGATATTTTTATACTCCTGAAAGATATATTTATATCATTAAAAATGATATTATTATTTGTAAATAGTTTAATAGAATTACTGTCGCCTAAAATGTTTATATGTACCTAAGTGTTTACGGAACCATCGTAGTGCGAGTTGTATTCGTAGGTTTTTGTATTCCTTTGTGTGACGCCTTGGGCGCGGGTATCTACTACAACACAGAATTCTGCTATCATGTAAATTACAAACCATGTTAGAGACAACAACTACAGTAGTAAATATCAGAAGTAAACTATCGAAAACAAGTTTCACGAAGTAATTTTGAATTCGTAATTTTGATTTATTGATCTTTTACTCTACAATAAGCAATACATAAATGTATTGCTGTTTTTGCTCTGCGTTTAAATTCTTTTTTTTAGTTAACTTTATCGTCTTTACTTCTAATGCATTTATCTATACGTATAATAAAATTGTATCAAAGTGAATTTTGTACATTGAAAATATTTCAAAAAAAGTGATTGATTTATCGTATAGAACGATGACAGAATCCAGAAAAACTTTTTTAGAATTTTCGTCTGTCTGTATGCATGTTAATTTGAGCGGGTGTTACACAAAATGTACTGGACGGACTTTGATGAAATTTGGTATGGTAACAGTATGTACCTAGAAGCAATATATAAGAGTAAGAGAACAAAAAAAGCAAAATATTTTTTTTTCTTTATTACACGCGAACGAAGTTGTAGGCACAGATAGTTACATATTAAATATTCACTTGTTTCCCGAATACTAACCGCATAAATATATTCTAACAAATTCACATGATAAAAAGCTGCATAGAAACAACTCGTATTTACACAAACAATTCTCATTCATTTTTCTATTCCATTATCAATTATTTTATATTTTTTCACATATAAGAGTTTGGAACAACATTTTTTTCAAATCAAACAAAAACGCCAATGACCTTGTTGATTATATCAATTTACTACATAACATAATACATATATATCGATGGCAACTCTTGTGACATAACGAGCACAGTGTACATTCATACGCAAACGTAAACGTGAATAAACTCCGTAGTAGGCCTTCGTTTGCCCACACCGTAAACGTAGAAATAACCCGAAATAGCGTATTTACTATTGCGCGGAGCTCGTACTGAGGGAATGTCGAGAACTGGTTTCGAGCAGGTAACGGTGCCGCTTAGCAAATTCTCTACCAGCTATTGCATCCGAATTTACGTTTTGATGTATGCTAGTACACATGTCGGAAAATCTTATTTGCAGATAGAAATAAAAGACACAGCGCTCCCAACATTACTGTGTTGATAGTATCAACAAGACATGTCGACAGGGTGTACACACGGTTATTACGAATACCATGCCCCGCATATTATGTTCGTAAAGACAATTTGTCCACATGTTTTTTGCTTTTAAAATAAAATATATCCTATTGATAAATAATGTTAAGATTTGGATTTTCTTTATTATTATCTCCATTTTATGGTGTCGTAGTGAATTAACGAATATTGTAATGTTGCGTTAAGTGACTCTGTCACAGTCTCAAATTATCTACAATTGAGGCCGATTTGCATGAAATTTTCATGCAAATAGGCTTTGCAGATGCTTCAGGTATATACCAAGAGAAAACTGGCCAAATATTAAAAGAAAATTTAAAATGCTTCCCCGTGCATGGTATAACCAATAGACTTGGCCGTAGTTTATATATATATATATATACATATATATATATATATATATATATATATAATTTTGTTATTTGAAAGGCTATATCGTTTTGCATTGAGTTAGAAGCTTGGATTACTTAGATATTAGATTTTTAACTTTACTTGATACCGCTAACCGTTCTTGCAAAAAAAAAGTCTTGGCAAACAAACATACGCTCGGCAAAGTGATTCTATAATGGTTATGTTTTGTATTCGGACGAACGGAATCCTAAAAACAGGTTAGGCCTTTTCTAGCGATCTGCTATTCATTGATGCCAAAGTGATTGGTAGCGGAATGGGGAATTTCATCTATTTCTCGCTTCCCCCAATACCGATGCATTACTTACTTCATTGTGGTTTTATTTTTCAACATACACTACGGTGAGTAAAACAATTTTCTGACCCCTTTAAGTCGGGAAACTCTGAATGTATGATGAATATTTACGTTGAAATAGATGATAATAGTTGTCTATGTTAAAAAACGAGCTCAATTAAAACAGATCATTTAATAAGAGGACTACTATAAATTGATATTAAGATTATGTTCAAATAGACAATTTAAAAATTCAAATAACTTATGAAATATGCACATCGATTAGGCCAAAATTATTTTTGCATTTAATCCCTTATGAATTTAATGAAATTAAAAAAAAAGTATAAATATATATATATATATATATATATATATATATATATATATATATATATATATATATATATATATACTTATATACAATTATGGAAACGTTACTGTTTTACACATACATTTCAATAATTATAACAAGACAATTAAATAAATTGAGTAACACTATAATACATAACGATAACACATTTCAATAAATATATTTATTATAATTTATATTCGCTCATTATAAATAAGTCGCATCTTAGTGCAACCGCGATCAGTTGCTTGAACAATTGTGCACCGTGGGAAAATGGATAGTTTCGATATAATTCGGTTCTAGATATCAATATAGCAAAACGATAATGACTACGCAGGTAACTATCATTAAGAGTGAGAATTTTTTAGTAAATCAGGGCATAACATTGCTTAGCAATAAGTAAATAAATTTCAATAATGAAACTTTTACTCCATGCTGCAACGTATGGTATTCCAGCGTATCCAAGATAAAATCGGTAGGAAATGGAAAAGAGAAGTAACACTATCGTTTCATATACAAGTAACGAGGAAACGTTTTTAGTCTCATGAAGGCTCCAAAAAATAGAGCCGAGTTCTAAATTGCTTTGCCCTGTATTAATTGAGGGGATAGGTACATCGGAAGCCCCGGTCATTATGCGACACGAACGACACGGTTTAGGCAATTTCTTTAAATTGTGTGGTGTTATATTTTCTGTAAATTTTATTTGGGTATCTAATGGCTAATTTCCTTTATTTCGTTTTAAATTAGCTCAATTACGGCGATTTGCACCAACTGAAAAAGGAAGGCTACAATTTGTATATTTGGGTGTTGCATTACAGGTCATTCAGTAATTATTATTACGTGATATCAGTGGGTAAAAAAGATATATTTTTTGTAAATATATGGTATTAAGTGAGGGAAATTAGAGAGACCGCTTTACAAGCCTTTATACAAATACAAAGTGTTACTAATATTTACAGCTAATAATTATGAGGACACGATCTGAGGTGTGAAGTTCTGCAACTGTAGCTAATTAAACAACACTGCTGTGCTCTTTCGAGAGAACCGATATAAAATATGTAGGGAATTTTCCTGTTAACACTAGTTGGTATTTTGCAAATAACTTATGTATTTGAGTAATAATAGTTATACCTTACGAAAAAGTCAATGCTTTTCCAAATAAATATTGATATAGTATCGTGAATATTTCAATACGATGAGAGAATTTGAGCTCATTGTAGAATTTGAGCCGCATTAATACATTTTCGGTGACCTTTATATATTTTGATCTTGCATAAAAATGCTTCTCACGGAAAAAGAATTTCTAATCCTTATTTTATGTTACTTAATGGTGTCAATACAAATACAATTCTAACAGTAACCAAGATATATTAGGCGTGGCTTTAAAGTTAAATAATAAAAACTTAACATTATAACTCATACAAAGTGAAGATAGGTGTGTATCGAATCCACGCACCACATATAAGCAAGAAATAGCCCGTAGTATTTCAATTACACCATTTACTAATATTAATATTATTTTTTACCATCTAAAAATATTTCCTAGTATAACTATCACATACGTAAATTATAGCAAATTTCTCAAAAAATATTTTTTAATTATCCTTGATAAGCGGCTTTTGAAAAAAAACGCCCAAAAAGGTCTTTTGCTCTTGACCCAAATTTGTTTTTAATTATGAGAATTATTGTGGAATTATTACTCAGCTAATTAAATACAGATCAGGTCGTTGCATTAGAAAAAAAACTTATTATTTTAAACCCAAAGTAATCCTTTTTTCACCAATTTAATTAATATTATTTAAATTACTTAACATTTGTATGAATTATTTGATATACATAGACCACGACGCCACGATTACACATAGGTAATGTGATATAAACCATTAATTATCATGACATCCTGATTCCGATTCTGTTTACAATTGATGGTACAATTTTTCTTTATTCGGGATTAATATTATAGAATAAGTAAAATAAAATGAACATTCTAATGAGTTAAATATTAAATAGAGTTACAAAAATTTATACTAACCCAAGGTTATGACGTAATTTTAAAATATAATTTACTGTGGCTTCTGAAATTCGTTTAAACTATACAAACGAGGCTAAAATGGGTAATACGTTGGTTTACTTACACATAATACTTCTTTTTCCTGTAAAAAAATAAGTGATCGTGAATTTCGCTAATTGCAACTTTGCGAATATGCGTTGAGGTTTAAAAACGTATCAGACTTAACATGCGGATCGTTACTTTATAGAAGTTAATCGACTAATTTATATTTTATTTGCAAAAGAGACATCGATCTCCAATGTCGAACTGGATAATCATACATAATTATTTGCAGGAAGTACTTAGCGTATGCGACATTAACAACGCAAGTAATGGGGGACAAAATTACAATACAGGAATAATAAACATATATAAGGATAATTTTAACTTGCAATAAATTGAAAGATTTATGTATTAAAACGAAGATGATTGTAAAAATCTGACTTCACCTGAATTTATTACCGTTCTATGTCATCGATTAAATTTAGATTCAGTAAATGTCGTAATATTTAGATCCAGGACTAAATCCATTCATTGAAGACTTTGTTACTAGAATTTAGACTCACTGATAACAAATAAATCAACTACGGAAATACTCATAGTAACCTATTAAACGATAGAAAATGATAAAAATTGATTCAAAACACGCTTAAATTAATAGGTTCATAAAATAACAATTGGAATTCTAATATTAAGTTACTTTTTACTACGCTTTTATTAGCTCGCTTTCTTGTTTGTTTGTCCGATACAAATTTTGCTTTAAACTAACTCCCCGTTGAGCTAGAAATTTGTAACTTTAAACATAGTTTTTATTTGGATTCAATGTAATATTAATTCGCTGTCTTGTATATCTGTCCGTATGTCTATCCGGCGCAAAGGAGAATACCCACGCTACTACAAAATTTTCAAACTAACTTCCCGATAAGCTAGAGATCAAACTACCAGGCGAACATGAGAATGAACAAGTTTGCTAGAAAGTAACTCTGAAGATTTCTGCAGTCAAATATGCATACTGCGCATTTGTTCGACTAATCGCAAAGTACTAAGTTGTCATAAGTTGATAAGAGAAATAATGCGTATTTCTTTCATATTTAGACCGTACAAAAGTTACTAACACGAGTGAAATAAGTACTTAATTTACTAACAATATATGGACTGTTAATTTATGTACCATAAAATGTGTGAAATAAAAAACTTATTATTATTATTATTACCAAGATATTTAAAATGGATTGCTAATTTTCACACATAACACAAAAAAGCAGATCATAATTATTCGCATACAAAAATTTTTTAATTTACCACGTTTTTAGAACGCATTAAATTTAAAACAATATTGCCCCATTAAGATTTATAACCCTATATCTCCATAGATATTGTCCTGGAAATTTGTGATGGCGAATTTTAAATAGTTTTGAAAATACTTATAATATTTAAAATAAAAAACGTGGGGCGCAGTCCAGATCATCTTAAGGGGTGTATAGAGTAGCTGTCGTCGTTTATATCGTCTGTGGTGCAATAAAAAGAAAATAGATTTAGGTGAACTGGCGCCCCACGTTTTTCGTCACAAATTTCCAAGATTATATGTATAGGGATAAACAATCTTTATCGTTTTATAAATCTTTATGGGACAAGGAGAAATTATTTTAATTTTTTAGTCCGTTTTAAAAAGGTGGTAAATCAAAAAAAATATGTGAATATTTATTACATACTTGTAATAATTAAAAAGTATTAAAAGTGTAAGTGAGGCACGTTACACTTTTTTAAACAATTATTATTTTTTACGCCTATTAACAATTAGTCAATTAACTTAAGTAACAAAATTGATCGCTATTTTAAGATTTGATTTATCGAATGTAAAAAAACAGTATAATTCGAAAGAGAAAAAATCGTAATATTGACAACAACATCCTTTAACTAGAGACAAAAACCTATAATATTATTAAACGTATAAAAATAATTTAAATCCTTTGTGTTTAATTGCAAGATGTTTCATCAAATCGCTTACTCGCCCTAAATTCTGAGTACTTAAGGTATTTTGGTCGCGACCCAAATTTGTTTTTAATTATGAGAGCAGCTGGGAAATTATGACTCAGCGTATTATATACGGATTTATTATGATTAAACATTTTATTATTACTAAATGTATACTTATGTAGGTCATTAAATTAGGAAAAAGTCATTATATTACACACAAAGTAATCTTTTTTTCATCGATTTAATTAACATTATTTAAATTACTCAAATATTTTATGAATTATTTGATTTACATATTCAAATTTGAAATATATTTTTCAAAATTAAAACGTTGATATGCTTTACAAGGAAAAATGTTTTAGTGAAACTTTAAAAACCTAGTCCATAGGTTCCCAACCTTTTACTCTATACGCCTCACTCAACTAAATATTACGCCCCCCTTTCTACTAAAATATTACGCCCCCTTGCCTGTTAAGTCAAAAAATATTTTATTTTTTTTAAAGAGGCGCCAAAATAAGAAAATAAAAAAAAAACGAAAAAAATATAAATGGGCGTGTTTATTTTTTATTCAAATGCCAAATCATCAACAAAAGTAAAATATACAATTAGCGAGAGCACTGTGGCTGCACTTTATTAACCAATTGGTGAATCCTTAGCTTCATATAAGTCAGTACACAGCGGAGATCATTTTCAACATGTAGTCTGTTTCTTTGTTTCGTTTTTATTTTCACAGCGTTGAAAAAAGTTGTGATTGATAAAAGAATAAGTAGTGCTTCCTTACCGACAATAGGATAAATGGCATAATATTTTATACAAAATTTAGTAAAATTATGGATTTTACTAAATTTTTACTGAAGTTATCGCGAGAAGACGATCATTTTTTACGCCTAAAGCTTCTTCTTGCAATATTTCGGGCAGTTGTTCGACAACAACCACAAATGGATATCTTATTAATTTATGAATTTAGTTTTCTGAAAAGTTTTCTGGAAAATATTTACAAAATTTTGCAACCTGATCTTCCAAGTGTTTCATTCATTATATGGACAAATTTCCAGTTTCTTGAATACTATCCAACGTTGAAGAGAACTTGGGAAACGCTGAGTCATTTTGAGCTTGCATTCAACGTTTCCACAGTTTTTGAACAAAAGCTTTGATGAGCCATGATATTTGATTTCATGTTTCCTTGTAGCTTCAAATGTAAGCTATTCAATGATTCAAAAATATCTGCAAGATATGCAAGTGATAATTAAAATGTATCATTTGAGAAAGAATTACGTAGGTCGGTTTGGCCTTGCTGTTCAAGAAAAAGTTTTCTCTCATCCTTGAGCTCGAATAATCGTGCGAGCGTATTTCCCTTTGACAACCATCTCATCTCTGTATGAAATAATAGCGTCTTATGAGCTGAGGACAAATCATCACAAAGAGCAGCAAATAATTTCGTATTGAGAGCACTGTGTTTTATGTAGTTCATGACTTTAATAACCAGTTTAAGAGCCTCGTTCATATCTTCGGAAAGTGTTTTTGCAGCTAATGTATCATACAGTATGGTGATATTATTGACGGATTTTTCTCTTTCGGTAATATCACAAACTCCGAATCATACTAGGAGCGCCGTCTGTACGAACTCCAATAAGTTTTTCCTATAAAATCTCATGAGTATTGAAAAAAATCAGTGAATGCCGCCACAACGTCAGAAGCTCTTGATGTTGTTTTCAAATCTCTGACGAATAGTAGTTCCTTTTTATGTTGTCTTCGTATATATAACGCGCAAATACTAAAAGTTGGCAGCAATTTGCCACATCGGTACTTTAGTCACATTGGACTGCAAACCAAGGAAAACTTGATCCCCTCTATAGCCTGGTTTTATAAATCTGCCCCTATATCATCGATACGCCTTTTCACTACATTGTCTGAAAGTGCAATATTTGACAAGTTCTTTTTCTCTTGTGATCTAAGTACTATTTCTGCTGGTTTTATTAAACAAGACTTCACTAGGGTTTCGGCAACAGTATGAGGATTTTGGTTTTTAACTATGAGCAGTGAAAGTTCGTATGATGCTTCAACGAATTTACCTGTTGATGGTACAAAGGACGCCGCTGTATTGGTCTGAATTCGTTTTAGTCTTGACTTTTCATCACAAAATATTCTTACGTTTTGTTTTTTAATGCGCCTTGTTTTTTTCAAGATGTCGTAACGCATCGTTACTTAACACCTCTTAACACGTCACACATTGTGATTGCTCAGTACCGTTTTTACTAGTAACAGTAAAATCAAACTTGGTGTAATCATCTCTATATTTTCTGTTTTTGCTAGCAGTACTCATTTTTTGTCTAAATTTTAATAATATTGTACGTATCTGTCAGCGTAAGTGACGTTATTACGCCTCACCTCGCAACAGGCAGCTAGTAACTGGGCGAGAGCGGGGCGGGGTGATGCGGCTAGCGCAGCGCGGGGCGGAGGACGTACGGGCGGAAGAAACACGAAAGGTGCACTACTTTACATCGGTGGCACCGTCGTCCGCGCCGCGCGCCGATATGAATTTGATAAATACCTATATGCAGTTTAAATCTGGGGCGGCTCGCCGCGCTCCCCTTTGGATCACTCTACGGCCCCCAAGTGCGGCACGCCCCACCGCTTGGGAATCCACGACCTAGACGATTATACCGAAGTATCGGTGAATACGGTTCATTCGGGCTTCCTGCCTTATAAAATTAACATACATTTTTAAATAACGTTTAAGAATTTCTCGTCATGACAGCTTGTAAAGTATAGATTTTAGAAATATGTAAGACGCAAACTAAATTATATCATAATCACTGGACCCCGAACCCTTCATCACTTTTACGTTATCAAAGATGTCTGCCACGCGTCAAATTTACGTTACTATTTTTCTTTCATCAGATTCATAAGAGATTAAATATAAAAATAATTTTGGCCTAATTTATGTGTATATTTCTTAAATAAATTATTTACATTTTTTTAAATTCTATACTTGAACAATACCAATTTATAGTATTCTTACTTGTATACCTAGTAACAATACATATTATAAAACACAACTGTGTTTTATAATATATATTGTTACTAGGTATACAAGTAAGAATACTATAAATTGGGTTTCCAGCCACCTCTGTTTGTAAGAATGCGATTTTGTCAGTAACTATTAAATGAATTTTATACAGGTTTTAACGAATGTCGATAAACTCGGAAAAAGCATTCGCCTTAGAGATCGATCACGACGTGCGCTCCTTAAATCGTTAAAGATACGTGGAAACAATATATATATATATATATATATATATATATATATATATATGTATGTATGTATGTATGTATATGTATACATACATATATATATATATATATATATATATATATATATATATATATATATTTATATATATTCTTCATTTCTCAAAAGTTCTGTAAATGACATTTACAGCAGTGAAAGTGTATTTATCACATAAAATGCTAATATATGTTTCACTGTTTAAAAAACGTAATTTTTTAATTCGAGTTTTAGAGCTTGTTTTGCAAAACTGACTTAATCCTTATCAAATTTAATTTTATAGTGATTTTCCTCATTTTATATAGTTGAAATTTTCCGTCATTCATGACGGCGTTTATAAGTAAGCAAAATAATACCCGCAGTCTATTGTGAATTGACGTGTCTCTGGACTCTTGTAATATAAAAGAAGTTTCAAATCTGAGTGATATGGCGGCAGCGAATATTATTTTGTCATTTATTTCTGGTACTTTCATTAGCGGAAATCGCCGCATACTGGTCCTAAAACTCTTTAAAAAAGATAATTACATACTATATTTACCTGGAAAATTATATAGACATTCTCTAACTACTTCATGCATCGTTCGCTGGTTTTAAAATTATTTTAGCTCCCTACGTTTACTAATGCTAATGCTTTGAATTTTCAACGTTTACTAGTGCTAGGAAAACTCTCAGTAAAAAATTTTTTTAAATAATTACGACATAAACCTCAGTACTAAAACAACTAGAAGTTCTCCATAATATAACCTACACATTCTCCCCACACGCCATTCTATATTCAAGTCATAAACAAAGCAACACCGAGTCTGACGTACAACGAGAGTGGTTCATTGAATCAATGACTCGTAAAATATTGGTGGACTGTCATTGGTGCTCGTACGTGACTCGAATGACAACGTAAGTTTGAACAGTTTTAGTTGAGGACTGCTTTGCAATAAAGCGATGTTTCGGATACTCGACACGCCTCCACCCGAAATATGATTATGTGATTGGATTCAGTTGCCTGGAATAGAAAACGAGAGTACAATACTCTGTACGAGTATATTGAAGTTTCTGTCAATATCTTTTTACAACTTTCAATCGATTGTTAAATTAAAAACAGAATTTAGTTTATTTTGTTTTATATACATTTATTTCGCTTTTAAGACACTTAAGCTGATTTCCTTAAGTAATTTTTACAGCACAAGACACTGTATGATGTCGTTACCTTGAAGCTATCATCATTATCTGTTATTACTATTAGCCTTCCTTGGCTATACATGTTTTTTTACACGCCGTGAAACCATATTATGTTAGAAATAACATGCTATTTACCTTATTTTCAATATTTATGTACATACTGATAAGACCTGAATGGTAGTTTACGTCCCACTGCTATAGCGGGTGGTAATTAACGGGAAGGAAGAAAGTAAATATGTTTCGTTTCAAAACTAAAATATAATAAATAGTTATGTGGTTTTAAAAAAAAATCAACTGTTGAAGAAAAGTATTTTCTTAGACAATATACTAGTACCAAAAGTATCGCAATCTAAGTACCTCGGCTCAAAGCTAAAGCCGAATATTTCCATCAAAATTATATCATCCATAGAATAAACATTGTTTGACTTAAATGGCGGTCCGTGACAGATGATCTACAAGACAATAATCAATCCAGCCATGCTATCCACAACCGAATGTTTGACTGGAAATCAGTACCGTAGTACTACACGAAAACTGACTACATGTCAATGAGACGAAAATAAAGATTAGAAAAGAGGAAATTAGGTTCACATTTAAAACTGTTTCCATTACTGAAAAACTATTATTATTACTGTGTTATTAATATTTTTAATTCAATTATTTTTGTCTTGCTCGTCGCATGTTGCGTCGTACGTTAGGTCTCAAAAAACCTTTAAAACCAGTTTTGTTGTTAAGCAATTAGTTTGCAGCTGCACTGAACTTATTATCATATTGCATCATATTCAATTTTGATTCGGTGCTGAAATTATATTCGTTTAAAATTGAAATCAAACACAAATTGGATATAAATTTAAAAAAAATGGATTTTAACTCTTATCTCAATTTCTTGACTTGTGATTTATCTCATATTGGATATGTGCAGTAAAAACTCAAGTCGATTGGTCCAATTCGTCTCCAACATCATTACAGTAAACTAAGTTAGAGCTCGAACATAACTGGAAGTTTACGTTTAATTTTTTAACTCGTTTTGTGACGTATATTATTATTATAAAATGATTAAATAGACACTGCAGAAAGAATTTATTTTATGAATTCAGTCATTACTCTCTTGCTTTCAATCACTAAGCGTACGTGACAAATTTAATTGAAAAAGGTGTTATAAATTGATCGTTAGATTTATTTATTTTAATAAATAATACCACTGAATTATTAAATGAACCCGTCACTTTTTCCCAGCGATTTCGGAATATTATGAAAATATCTCAAATATCGTAAGAAATCTACATAAAGAGCACGCTATTTGATTTTGTGTTCAGTCGGCAATGAGGTTTCGGCGAGTAAATAACAAACGGTTTCAAAGATTCAAATAAGGAAGTTAGATCTCTCCTGTAATTCTCAACTAAGGAATCCATTTACATTCAATTTGAAACAATTAAACATCCTTATTTAAACCGATCCCAGATGAAGTTCGCTTTATCTAACTACCTACTCTCGTGCTCTTATGCTGCAATATGCTTTGGGGAAGAAGTGAAAAAATTTGACTAAACCCCTTCAATTTCAGAATGGTTCGATCCCTAATAGCAAGTGGCACGTGAAAAAATTGTTTTACTTGGATTGTCTCTGCTTCTCTCGCTTTGCGACTATCAGCTATTTAATTGACTATCTAATCAGAATGGTTCTATCCCTAATAGCAAAGTGAGCCGTGCAAAAATACTTTTACTTGGATGGACTGTGACTTGACTTCCTCACCCACCCTACTCTTCAGATCCCTTGCCTTGCGACTGTCAAGTATTTCTATTGATTTAGACGATAACAATTTAAATGTGCAGGCCATCTTAATTATATAACTAGAATCCACACGGAAACAATTATACACGGATGACAAGAGATAGATAGTGATAGTGCTTATATAATTGAAGATTTATTTTATGAATTGCATATGAGAAATAAAATAAACTTTTAAGCTCCGATTGCGGGTTTATTAGTTGCCCACCTAATATTATTTAATAGATATCCCAAAAATCACTAATTCCAAATCGGATGTGCGCAGTTCTATAGTGTACAGATGCTAAATGAGCCCACGTTGTAACCGGCAAAACCAATAATTAAAGCTAACATTGCTGAATAGTTTCTCAAAAACCAAGATATTTTTTTATCAAAAGCATATGTCAAACGCACATGCTGATGCTAAATTTAACAATGGTAGTACAATTTTCTATACCAAAGAAATTGCAACATTTAATTTTAATATTTTATGGAATTGTTGTGATTTATCGTAAACTTGTCAGAATAAATTCGTAGAAAATACCAAAATCACTAAACAATATCCTTCTAAAACATTTTCCATTAAATTACTCACAATGACTAAAAGTTTGTCACACTTGTAAAATGAATAAAAATTGCATTACCATCTAATTCACGTCTACATACTCGTACGTCACGCTCGGCACACATTCAGCGTCACGTGCCTAGCATATCCGGTTTTTCAACATTGCAAAATACTTGTATACTAACATCAACCCTCAAATTGGTTGTATGTTAATATTCACGCCTCTTTTATTATCGTTTTAATTATTACAAGTAACTTATGATCACAGGAATCGCAAGAAAACATGCAAAATGTTTCTATAAGAAGAGTAAATGAAACGACTATATGAGACTGAAGGATAATTTGATTAGCATGACGATGTGTACACGCGTATAAATTGAAAACCGAAGTGTATACTAAGACCATTGATACACTTTTACAGATATGACATCTAACTTCAATTTACTCTTGTATATTTAATTCCTAATTTACAGTAGCCCCAATTAAATTTTGTCATATTAAAGTCGGACTATTCTATATGGCATTATTCTGCTCTCTGTTCATTCCTCTCTTGACCAGAAATTCCATACCTATGAAGATTCCATTTTATTGATCACAATAGAGAGAAGAAATATTATATCAACGTCTTTTCATTTACTCCAAGACAAAAACAAAATATAACTTTCATCATATCGCATATGTATGTCATTTTGTAGCTGTTATATAACAATTCTTAAAATATATTAGTATAATACTCACAAAATTCATAACTATCATCGTAACATTTTCTTTATCAAATCTTTTATTTAAAACTCGATAAAAAAATGTTCGCTTTTCCGAACTATTGGAATAAATATTCTAAACAGTCACTATAATAATTAATTGTTAGTTATGCCAAAAACTACCAGCATTTTTTAAAAACATTTGTTCTTGTCCAGATTTCTTAACGATTTGTTTTGGGGAGGACTCCGTATATCAACAATGAATCTATATCAGTCACAAAAGTAGGTCTATGGTCCCTTTTAGCTGTAAAGAAATCAGGTTTCTAAGTTAACGCAATCAAGAAGAACCCTAAAAATACGGCCATTTATGCCGCATATTTTGACGCTCGCAAAAAAACAAAACAAATTCTTGTTTTTATTCTCAAAAATACAACATCGACGATTTGTAGGCGGTAATGCATAACTTAATACTTCGATTAACATAAACATTTGGGTTGCTACTACTTTGAACGTGAACCCCCGACCGCACAGAACCTTCCTACTTAAATATGACTCGCCGGCTGCATTTCGAAAATCATTACATCCATTAGCATTCAATCTTTGTACTATATTCAAACATTTGACCTTCGAATGTATAATCGACTAGCTTAGATTCTTCTGTGTGTTTAGGTCGGCCACAAGGATAATACAATTCGTTGCAACACTGTCGTGGCTACTGTTCGATATCTATTTTAATATATTATTATTTAAGAATATATTAATACATAAATTTACCTATTTGTACTTTCACGATGAAACCTCAACTATATTGCTTACTATTTCACGACGGCTGTAAACATTTTTTTTATCTATTTTGACCATCATAAAAACGTATATTTTTAATCCATCTTTCTTCTGATCGTGCCTGACATTGGCCATCATTTTCGATCAACATTTTCGCGTTGACCACCACTGCAGAACCATTTGCGGTTATGCTCTAAGTATTTCACACATAAATGAGGAAGTATCGAGTAATCTAACGATGCTACCGTTTAATGTCTCCTTCATTGTAATTAAATCTCCATAAATGGTATGGCTTTGCTAGAAATGACGCGGTATTTTATTTAGTGTCTTCAAAAGTTTTAGTACACTTTTTCCTCAAATTACGTTCAACCTCATTATATAACCCCATGTAGCTCTGCTAGATTGGCGAATGTGTGTTATTACTTGTTTTAGTATTGAAATAATTTAAGCTCATATTTTAATTTCGCTAATGATCAAAAAAGAAATAAATATACAAGTAGTATAAAAAAAGTAGTTTCAGTGATATGGCAGAAGTCATTTACGGAAGCGGGCTTCAACTAATTGTAAAGGATAAAATTATTTTTCAAAAATATGCATATTTGTCTAAAGAAATAAAAATTACATACATATTAGAGTTGATTTTTGTTTTTGAGAGCGACTCTCAATCAAAGTAAATTTAGATTGATTCAATAAAATTAGGTTTGAGTATTCTTGGTTGGATTTTAAAAGTCAATCCAAATTATTGTTAAAAAACTGAAAAAAAACTTTTATTAAATACATGACATTTTTTCCATTTAAGCACTTAGTTTAATTATAAATAAATACGGTGTTGTGTGAAAAGAAGCGCTTTTGATTAATTTTTTTTTTAAGTTCTCGCTGCAAACAATTTAGTATTGTCCACTTTATGCTACTCATAAAAGGATAAATGCAATTATTTCATCTATTAAGCTGTTATACCTGAACATAAATATTCAGGACAAAATAATAAAGACTAGTAACTAGTAAACTTAAAGTCGCTTAAATATTAATATTCAGCGACAGCGTAACATGACGAAAGCTAAATTATAATAACGATTGGACCAAAGAGATTATAAAGCTATATAGGAATATTAATAATATATCCATCTTTCTAGCCGTGAGTCGTCCGCCCGCACCTACGTACAAACAGTACGACGTCTATCTACAAACTGAAATACGCTGAGTATTGTAGTGTGTCGCTTCATGTAACTTCGCGAAGTTTGAAGACTTGGGTGCAAAAAACCGACAGCAATTGGAAGTCGCCTATATCAGGAGATTGCACGAAACGAATCGAACTACCTCTCTACACTATTCTCTTCGCCTAACTTCGGTCAACTTCGCGAGTAGTGTAGTGAACATTTAGACAAGAACAGCAATACTGAATTGTGACTTCATTTCAGTATTGTCGTTCTTGGTAACGCTCGTTCTGGTCGATAAGAGCAAATGAGACAGGAGATATCGTTATTAAATTAAGAAGCTCGTAACTCGCTTATTTTCAACCAATTTCTTCTTCTATACTGGCTTTTATTAATCTAAATTTTCATAATATTTTACAAAAAAAGCAAGCTTAGGAGTCAACTGTGCACCTTATGGACTTGGTCAACATCTACGACACGAGAAGGCATCATGGTCTTATTCATGAAGCTTGAGAGACAGGAACAATATTTCGCATAAACTAAATTAATTAACGACAACACGTGTTTCTTTGTTAAGCAACTATTATAAATTAGTTTTATAATTCTAAACTAGATCTCATAATGCATTTATATTCATATATTAGTAATTTTCGGTACTATCATCACTATTTACCAAACTCTAAGTAGCCCACCTCAGAGTACCACAGTGGTAGAAAGTTTGAAAATGTGGAATTTTGTAATTTTCAAATTTGTCAGTGTTTGTTATGAATACTTATTAATAAGTGCAAAACTGATGATGTAATCCTGCGAAGTACGAAGTTACTAACTCGTCTTCTTTCCATAAACAGTCACGGTCATTTCTATTGATGATTAAATCAATTATTATTTAATTACATTTAACCGTTATGAATTAATCCAGTTATTTAAACATCTCGAAGTATAGTTGCCTAATTTTTACGATTCCGTACCACAAAAAAGGTAAGATAAGATCACTCACGTATTTATCTGTCTGTCACCACCATTTTTTTTCAAAACCGCTTTACGTATAAACTAAAAATTTGGCATAATAATAAAACATATTAACCCACACTTATCTCTGGCTAACACTAAACTATTTATAGATATTCTGAAAAAC
This sequence comes from Druceiella hillmani, assembly GCA_039881145.1. Taxonomy (NCBI): domain Eukaryota; kingdom Metazoa; phylum Arthropoda; class Insecta; order Lepidoptera; family Hepialidae; genus Druceiella; species Druceiella hillmani. The sequence goes on from JAYKKI010000005.1 coordinate 11,943,356, forward strand.
ATGCAAAAAATAGTCCTCCTCCCCCTTATTTCCGTAACTGCTAAACCTCTAATCATGGAAAAATGTGATTTTAGAAACCTACACATAGATTGTAGGAAAACTATAACAAATATCCTAGATATGACATTTTTTTAAATATATCCCATGTTTTTACGTCTGTGAAAGATATAGATGACAATAAACATACTTACGTTGTGAAATGTTAATATCTGTAAATATTTTATTAGAATTACCGTGGGCACAGGGTAATTTTATTAAACTATTACATTTTTATAAATGGCTAAATGTGAACTTAAACCTCGTAGTGCGAGTTCTATTTGTGCTTGACTGGCTTTTGACATTTAATTGATAAAAAAATGCATAACTTGCTTTATTTACAAAATACCTGCACTAGATTACCATTTGTGTACTCACTTCTAGTGTGTGTATAAACTATTAAGTACACAAATATTGTCAATACACTCAACTCAGTGGCAGCCACTTGGTCTCTTCATCTCGCTGTCTTTATCTCTTATTATATTTGATTATTAACATAATTCTTGCAAAAAATAAAATCGTACATTCGTTTTACATAATTTGCGATTGTTGAGCACTTTACGTGAATCGATAGTAAGCAGTTTATGAAAATTATATAAGCAGATGTTTGGTAAAATAAAAGAACGCACGAAAGATTCAAAAATCTTCGATCGATTTGGAGGATTTATGTTAATGTAATGAATCTAAGCATAAGAAGTAAAATTAATTGAATCCCCTATTCACTTTATATTACTCTGTATTTAAGCCGCGGAAAGTAAAGTGTTGGGCTCCACTATTTTGGTGCAATATAGCTCATTCTGTTGTTTAATTACACTGAAGTAGGCTACAGCATAATGGGTCAGCGAATAACGTTAGTTATAAATTTGGACCTCGTATGTTCTTTGTTCTTTAAGTTCTTTACTACGACCTAGGTTTCGTTGTATTACACCATCTTCAGGTGGGCTATTAGCAAACCTTAACTCTTAGGAAAATCCAACAGCATTTATATGTTTCAAAACAATAGCGGAAGCCGGGTCCGTGTGGGTTTTCCCACTGCTTGTGTTAGTGAGCTTATTGTAATAGAGCGGTGTAGGTTTTATTATATTTCCGAGAGTTATACGATATACAAGTATTTGGCTTTAGAGTACTCTTTGCATATTAGTGAGGGTAATAAATGAAATTGATGTTATTCTATGAGATTATACAATGCAAATGTCCCGGTGTATGTAATAAAATTAAATGGAATTTATTCTCAGTAATAAATTTATACAATAGTCTCTATCTGAAAGTTAAAATGAGGTTATACCACTAATTCTAAATATCTCCCGTTTTATTTATTCATTTATTTACCTATTTATTTATTTTTCTTTTCTTTATTATATTTTTATTTTTTATTTGTTTATTTTTTTTTTCTCTGTGAATCATCGAATAGAAGGTTGCTAACTTATGGGATCAAGAGTGTTGTGAGTAGTTGGTTGGATACCACTCTTTTTAAACATAAAAATAGTGGTATCTGTAAACTTAAATGCAACGACTGTAATAGTGTATACATAGGTTAAACGGGTAGAGATTGCGTACTAGTAACCAAGACAACGTGCATTGAAATTTCACTCAAATTAGATCTGGGTGCAGCGCGCAGTAATGCGCCGTCAAGTTCGAAAAATGCCAAAATCACACTTCCATCAATTTCAATCACAGTACCTTTTATTCGGAGCATTTTCCGTCACACGAAGGTTACAAGAAGTCTTGTCAGGAAGTTTTATCTGAAAGATTTTTATAGAGATAACTGATCTTGTATTTCAATCGATACTAATAGTAACATTCCAACTGGTTCATCAATTTTACTTCCCTTGTGAAGTTCTCTACAGACTTGAATGCTTTTATCTTACTCTTTTTTTTGGCTAATGTTTGAAAGCTGATCGTGTGGAATATGCTTATACGTAAGTATTATTTGCACTATAATACCTGCATGTAAAATTTGCCTTATAGAGATTCAATAATTATTATTCCCCATGGTCGGTCAAACTTTTTTCTTGATTAATAACGGATTACGTCCTATTAAATGGATATATTGGTAATACTTACTAAATTATTAAATAAGTATCGATATTAAAATACATGAGAAAATGGATTAAAAGAAGTATTAAATAGAGCGCATGTAGAAAAGGAAACGAAGGAAGCAATTTCAGTAACAAACTGTATGTAAAGCTTAGCCATCTCACCGATGCCACTTAAATGGTAAATAGTGTAATTTATATTTTTAAATGGATAAATTGATATATGATTTCTATTCCCGATGTATTTTCAACATACTAACAATTGAACCTAATAATAGATACAATTAACTGTGGTTGGAGGGGAGTTGGGAGACTGTATAACAGTTAGATGGCCATGTAAAACCGGTTACCGGTAACATAAATAACATTACTTTAACAACTATCGAAAAACGCCGTCGTTAGATTTAGCGAATTGAGTCCATCAAATCTTAAAAGGCGCAAAACAATTGCGCGATTTAATTTGTAAATTTATAGAATTTTCAAATTTATGCACAACAAATTTTCTGCGGAATACTCGTCAGGTTTACCAATTACAAATTAAGTTAACGACTTTTTTACTTTCTAATGCAGATTTTAAAAAATTCAAGGCAAGTAAATTTCATTTTTAAAAAAATGGCGTTTTAACGATGAATATTAAAGTATTCACTTAAGAAATTATATAAAATGAGAAATATGTTTGTCCAATACGCAAACCACCCACACGATAATGAGATTTTGTAAACTTCAAATTCCTTTAGCTTTAGATATACTCTTCTATACATTCAATTACATATGTCATATTTTGATACAATCGATAATTGTACGATAGATGTAATAAATGTACAAAAAAGAGACATATATCTATTTCTCGTAAATTTTCGTTTCATTCCCAAATACAATGAGATAAAGAAATTATTTCATTACGATATTGATACACCTCGCTCGTTTAATGATAACGAAAGCATTTAAATAATAAATCGATAAATGTAAGTGTAACTCGCGCAAAAGTTTTATGTGTAATTATATATTATGTGTAATTATTAAAGTTAAAGTTTTATGTGTAATTATTATCTATTCATCGTATAGTAAAAAAAGTATATGTAAATCTACCGTATTTCAGAAGTATTACTTTCATAATGCTCGAATGAGATTTTAACGTTCTCTTTATGCTGCTGGCTCTGTGAAACTAATTAAGACACTGTTGCTTATACCTGAGAATGGTAACTAACAACGGGCGACAAACCATCTTCCACTTTACATGTACGAAGCAAATATTTTAGCATTTATATGGTTAGAGTTGGAAAATCCCTTTGCTTGTATGAATTTTAGTTTTAGATGCAATTAGAGTAACGATAATATAGTGTTTAGTGGCTCTTAAACTAAATTATCAAATATGACCGTATGTTTTCGTAAAAAAGAATCAAAATGCACTTAGCACCTTGCGTGCAATAAAACATGAGTATGCTTGTTGATGCCACTAAATGTTACGTAGAAAATCGAGCTTGTTCTGAAGGCCAAACTTCTGAATTAAATGAAACGCTAATCTAAGCGTCACAGTGACTACGTGTACTTTAATTTTACCACCTTGTATCCGAGACTTTGTTAATAGCATATCACGCTGCATCTGATTGAACGAGCACTTGCTGTAGCCCAATGGAGCACCGAAACATGGGGTCGCGCGTTGAAATATCACTAAATACTTGTAAGAACTGATATTTTCAACCAACGAGTTGTCAATAAGTGCACAAAGAATACAACGTGCAGAGGTCCATTTCAATATAACTAAAAGAAATTAGTTTACGTTCTAGTAAATATTATATATATTTGGACATTTATGTCAGAATAATTGTAACTCGCAATAGTCACACTATCAAGACGCTTTTGAACATTTCATGATAACGAGTCCTTAAATATTACTAAGACCATATCATTTCTACATATACATTTCTACAAATCTAGCGTAAACGATTTAATAAGTAGAACTTATTTATTGCCGAAGTAAAACTTAATTATTATTGGGAACTATTACACTACCAGTAAAGAAAGCTATTACTATTGATTTTAATTTATTTGTTTACTTGATGTACGACCAAAATCTACATACTGATTGTATTTAATAGGTATGAGAACCATTTTAAGTCCTAATTTTGCCAACAATTTACAATATAATGTTCCATCTGTTAATGGGTTCTCTGTTAGAAAGAGCGAAAAGTAGGTTTATATTAAAAGAGTATCATCAGGCCCTTGTTTTACTCCCCGTTACAAACTGTAAAGTCCCTAGTCTCGAATCCAATATTTTAACATGTAGTTAGAACTTTTCATATGAGGTATTTTTTTTCTGCTCTTTGCCATTGAGGAATAGCGTGATGCTTTATTGTAGATTTTGACCAAGCTACGAAGGTAGAACACTACAAAGTTTCATTATAATCTGTTCAGTGGTCTTTGCTTGATGAACGCAGACTCATTACTATTTTGATATACTTATTGATTATTATATTGTGTTATAAAATGAAGTATTACCAAGGGTTATCGAGAGAAAATAATATGAAATAACAAATAATGAAGAGCGCTGTTATAAAATAGTGATATACAATGAATATATATATATATATATATATATATATATATATATATATATATATATATATATATATATATAAAGCCAACGGTAGATGCCACTCGGAAAGATGAATTTAGCAGAATTTTTTTTTTATTATCTATACAATTTGTTTATTATATCAAAAATAAAAATAAAACACAGCGCCATTTAATTGACTTCCAGTTAAAGCTTAATTATTTTTTTTAATAAAAAGTAAATGAAACGTTATTAAATAAATAACAGAGCGACGTCTACTGAAAGAAACTAAGATAGGTAATCTACATGCTGTGTCTAGTTCAGATTAGATACCTGTCACGCCGTTTTCACATCTACGTAGTTTTTCGTTAATGATGCACTCAAATATAGAAATCATATCAAATGCACTGTTTCTCAAACAAATATTTATCAAAATGTAGTAACGTTTTATGAAAATACCGTAAATATCATGAGCTTATAGGTTGGAATACAGTTTGAGGCGTTTTTTTTCAATAAGTGGTAAAAAAGAAAATGTAAAAAAAATTGTAATATTTTAAAAGTTCTGTTTAACAAGTTACCGTTCGTGTAATTTGGCCGTAAGATTTTAGAAAGTATTGTATCAATTTTCTCCATCTATAAGCTAAACGTACATTTTACATTTTCATAATAATATATAAGGAAAATAGGTAAGGTGTTATAAAAAATTAAAGTCGTACTTACGTCAATGAAGGAAGCGAAATATTTATATCAGTATAGAGGATTATGGATTGTCAAAAATAATATTAAATTGGCATAACACGAAACGAGTGTAAACTAACAACAAGCTGTATAATTTAACTTCGTTGTTTTACGACTTGCAAGTTATTATTAAATTCGTTTGTCGTACGTTTCTCAACTTAAAACAAACCGCACTTCTAGACTATTATGTTTGTCTAACCTGGATTGCAACAAAAGGGGCATTGCGAGACAGTCGTATCCTTCATGAACACTTTTATACCTGAGGCGACACGTGGCTTGAGGACTCAGTATCTTTATGAACAGTAAACAAGCACGTTATGATGAACACTAAATAAATATAATTTGCGAACATCACATTAACCACACTAAACCAGAAAAAATTGTAATAAACTACAACAAAATTTGAAAAATTCTTAAAATTGAGAAATACTTATATGTAGTTTTATTTAAAAGGAAATCGAGAAAATACTGTGGAATTTCATATCAAACAGTTAATATCGATATATAAATCATAATTTCAAACACAAATTCTTAAAACTGTGTCCTATTATATATGATTCACCATTGATATGAATCATAATTAAATAAACCAAAATAAAAGTAAAGTTAAAAAAATACTTTTATAAAAAAATAACATGTCTATTAAGACTAAAACACGCTTGAATTTAATTTTAAAACCTTAACTTAACATTCTATTTTATTAGAGTAATTTACATAACCTATTATGAAGAGAAATTCATTACCGAAATATTTTAATTAAAACTATTTCTAATTAAAACGCATTATTACGAAAATAGTAAAAAATGTATAAGTAAATCATAAAACAATTTTCTTCATAATTCGACGGGTCTACTAATAAATGCTACCCAACCCAATACCTTTCCGTATTTACTGATAGTAAGAAATGCATAAGATCCTTCGATCTAACTAGCTATGGTTTCTACTCATAAAAAAATATCGCAATGCAAACTTATATAATATCTGTTAGGTTTAAAAAATTTGCTACTATAATTCGTCTAGGCGCTTGCTGATTTCCGTAAGTCTTTGTCCTGTAGATCTGTGGATTGTTTTCATAGTAAAACAACCCGTACTTCTTATACATTATTATCCAGGGCATTAAGTTATGAAACAATGAAATAACCATCAATGTTCATTCATTTGTTTTCTTTTTGTCCAGAATATGCAGCAAAGTATAACAAAATAATATACTGCATCGTCGTCGTCCGGTCACTCCACATATATTAATAAATTATAATGAATTAACATAGGTCTACTCCACGTTTTATCACCCAAGAACAATACAGTAAACAATTTATAAACTGTTATTTTATAAGCGATAACTTTTTAAAATAAAACAAGAAACACAGCTACGTAACGATTAATCTATTTATAACAAAAAAATATGAACTATCATTAACATCCATGTTTACTACCGCACCTACGCTAATACATCCACGTATAATAAATTCGCATCCGTCAGACAATGTTATAGCTTATGCAGCATCACATGTAATAAATTCATATCCGTTAAGTACAGGTTATACAACGCATAATTAACATCCGTCAGATACGGGTTGCCTAATATCCATTTAGCTCGAAATTATGAAATGCGGCAGTAACTCATAACTCTATCCTGTCAAAACTATCTATAGTGCGACGGATAGCGAGATTTAGTAATCAACTGGAATCGCGGATTTACCACGTGCGACCTTCGTATCTGATGCTAAATGTAAGTTAGCATGTCACAATCGTATGTACATTGTACGTAAACGAGCGGCCAACCGAAGCGAGCGTGTTGCTTCGTATGTGCTCGTCCGTTCCGTACTGCACACGATTACATGCAATGTGAGCACAAGTATAAATATGGATATAGACCTTCAAATATAATTTAATTTATTTTGAAGACACGAGGAACGTGCGTGTTTTTGCCGGTAAATCATCTATAGAAGCAGCATTAACGCTTTCGAATACCATGAGATGTCTGAATATCGTTTTCCATTAATATTTATATTTTGAGTTAAATTTCATATTTATTATTTGGTAATAATAAATCTTTGCAAATAATTAACATCAAAATCTTGCTCTATTTGAATATAAATATTTAAACAAAATTCGATTTAATGCTAAAAAAGCGAATTTCGTTTCTGGAAAATAAATCTAAGATACAATATCCACGTTAAGGGAAAATTGATATACGTAAGCATGAAATACGGTAACAACTGAAAGTGTGATAATATCATAATAAATTCCAGTTATGCATCGGGTTTTATATTATAATTATAACTTGAAATAGGTTTAAATAACTAGTTATGTTCAGATACCGCAATATTTGGTTTTCTGTAAAAAAATATTTTTTTACAGAAAACCAAATATAACAAACCAAAAATAACCAAATAGAAACAAAGTTAAAACTTTTAATATTCCCGCTAATTTGTTACTCACTATATTCAATTCTTACCTTGAAATTAGCGTTCTATTAAACCGATATAAAAGCAATTGGTCAGAAACAATACAATTTCTCAAAAAAAGTTTCGAAGCTAATGAGGTCTGATACTTTCCATTGCCAATAACGTCTAGACTAGTATGCTTTCCTCATATCCCTATTCTAATTACGTTAATTTTGGTCCATTTGAACCGTAACTAGCCTGAATTGGGAATCCATAGAATCTTCATGTTGCAACTAAAGAAACCACTGATTTAAGAATATGTTTAATGTAATACTTCTGCGAATAATCGTTGTTTGATTATTGACTAGCGTTAACCTATAATTAAAATATATAAACAATATGCTGGCTCGGAATCGGCTGTGACATACGCACCTCTAAAATCGATCACATATTATTTATAACAAGTAATGCAAAATCAGATCGAACGCAAATTCGATGATAAAAAATTCGTTATGCCTGTAAAACACGATCAAGCTAGATAGCAAGTTTTTCTTATTGCTCAATTATATTTTGTTAAGTATTTTTCTTCTTATTACAATTATCTCTACCACTATCTGACTATCGCATGAACGACATTAATGTACAGTAATGAGCGGTGCACCAGCGTTGCTCAATTGCAAATTCTGCCAATGGATTGAACTATTCTTGATTAGAGAAAATCATACAGCACACAACACACGGTGGCGTAATCCGCTTATCATTTATAAATAATAATGGCGTAATCCAATCATAGTTTATAAATATGACACATATACTAACGTAACATATCAGTCATTACATATGATAAATTACTTAAAAAAATTGGCAACACCAGTATTCAATAAACTAGCCTTAGCTGTGACTTCATGATTTGGATTAGGCTAAATCCAACATATAAATAGAAGTGCTTGTTATAATTTGTAAATCAAGTAATACAATGAAAACGTTCATTCACGCTAGCAAAATATGCAATCAAATTGTGTCATATAAACTGCAATTAAAAATAAATGGCAAAAAAATATTGGATCCATGTCAAATTGAAAAATTAAGCACTAAATGTCAAATTGTTTAGCTTCAATTAAAAAAAAACTTATATAGTGCTAGTAAATGAATGTTATCAACATTCATTAAAATAATCATGACTCGCTTGTAAAAATTAGGTACTTATCGAAGGATTTGCGAGTTTTGACTCATAAAATTTGACTTTTTCTCTTTTTGAATCGGTCGGTCGGTGGCTTCTGTTTGATAACACCTATTTTGTTTTTTAATGATCCGTCATAATTTCCTTTTCTCTACGCTGTCAGCATTATATAAAGCGTTGCAGCAGAACATTTCAAAAGCATCGATTCTTTTGCGATTGGCTGTCTTTGTCACCCACGAGTCAACGCCTTACAAAAAGAACAGAACAAAAGAAAGAATCAGAGTTGTTACAAAATGCGACTTGATATATCTGGAGATGTATCTATCCTTCCATACATGTCATTGCACTTCTTGCTAGATCTATTCGCCGTTACACTTCCTTTTCGCAACCACCTTTGCTGGAAATATTGTAATCCAAGTGAAGTTGAGAAGAAGTTTTCAGCTATTTCTAATCTTACAGAGCCCATAAACTCCATTTCCTAGATCGCTCAACTATCATCAGATTTGTCTTAAATCTCATCAAGGATAATTGTAAATCGGCACTGATCACTTCCATTCTTGGCAGGACATATAATATATATCATTACCGACTCGTTCGCTGGTAGCAGGGTTTTATCGTCAACATGATAGTAAATTTGGTAGGTTTACGCCAACTACTGTGACACATCCATTCTCACCTGCCAGTGTTGCACTTATCATTATTAAACGAGAATATATGTATATATATATATATATATATATATATATATATATATATATATATATATATATAATTCACAAAATAAACTTTTGTCTATTATCATTCTTAAAACCAACGAAGTTATATTAAAGATATATCTTATTAGTACTCTACAATTACCTTTTAAAAATGAGGTAATTATCTCGATTTCAATACGACTATGTCTCTTGTACACGTACTTCCTTTAGCCCTCTTGCCCATTTCATCACAGTACTTATCTCTTACACTAATTAGGACCACATTTTCGTCCATGAAGTCTATCGTATCGTATCACTGCTTAAATCGTTTATTGAATTCAATAATACATACTAAATTTGATGAAAGAAAGATTATTCAACCAAAAAAAATGTGCGAAATAACATTCAAAATCATCCGATATACCTACTTTATTTCGCAAAGTATGTATTTAGACAAGTTGCTTGTATTCATAAGCTTTAATGTTGCTCAAAAAGTATTAGGTGGCACACATTCATAAACTTTAATTGTGCTTAAAAATGTATTCAGTGTCACATATTCATAAACTTGAATTGTGCTAAAAACAATCAATATCACACGTTGTCAACAATTATACTACACATTGCGCTAGTTCATTTGAAACGCTACCTAATCCTCAAATGGTTGCAAAGCGCGTTCGATCTACTCCCGCTCTCCATAGGATCGGGCTGTCATATACCAACGAAGGTTTTCAGCTGAGAACTCTATAGAAGCATATTACTATCTACCCGTACGTTTAGCAGTCCTCTTATAATTTGATATTTACAGTAAAATTCAGTATAAACATTTCGTCGGCATTCGATGCCACATGTCATGTATGCATGTATTCCTGTCTTCTTCCTGTCTTCCGATTAACTCTGATACCCTCGTCGCTCCTCCTTCGCTCCCCAGCTTTTGATTATGAAAAATTCAATGAAGAACCCGCTACTTTATTAAGACTCAGCTTTTTCCCGTGGTTCCACCCACGTGGATTTTCGATTAAAACGGCAGGATTTATCGAAGGAGACTACTGAACATCTCCCTAAATATAATACTGCACTTTTTGCCGTGCTTAACCAAAAACATGCAGATTTTGTGCTCTCAAAACACACGATTTAACATATAGATCGCGCTCTTATTGATTCGTTACAGTACTGAATTTTTATAATTGGGGAAAGATAACAAGTTAGTCATAGAGGGATTACGCTGCTTCTCAGGTTAAAATGTAAGCTTATCTATTAATTCATAAATCGTGAGCTATGTCTGTACCAAGTTTTATTCAAATCTTTCGAATTTGTTCGTGATTGGTAACATAAAAACACACTTCATGGTATTAATATTTCATGCGAGTGAAGCTGCGTATATGGATAACTCAATGTATTATTCCTTCAATTGAACTTTCCGCCTATCAAATTCGGTAGGAATTAATTTTTTTAATTAAAGAGTTATTAAATAACAAACACACATTCGTATTTATAATATTACTTAGGATACCAATTAACTTAAATCCAACTGTATATTTTCCAAGCGGTCTCACTCCACTCAGAATTACTCTAATTCATTGTTCAAAACAAACATAACGACTACACACAATATCAATGCACGTTTATTTGTACTCGTAATTCAATTTCACCTATTTCACTCAAATACGAACGAAAAAAATCCCTAAACTAATTAAGAACTCAAAATAACCTAGTAACCCACAGGCACGCTTCCTAAGCGTGTGCTCGAGTCCACTCGACGTTGGATAGATTCAATTGCGTTCAACACAAACATTGCGCCCATACTCAATGTTAGGTTAGGTAATGCCGCGCCGACGCCGCGCCGCGCCGTTATCGGGGTCAATAACGCGCGCCACGCTCGGCCGCGTTTGCCGTCGATTTCTTCGCGCCAAATAGCGGCGTTCTCGTCACCGCGGCCCTAGCGGGCCAGGATTTTGCAGCACTTCCTGCACCGGACGACTTCCGATCGATATCGTTCCAACGACGTAAAATACGTATCGTTCTTACATATCTAGCATTCGGTCAACTTGAGTTGTCTTGTAAATAACATCAGCGACTTACCCTCAATACTGGTGTACATCCTGGCAAATATAACTTGCACACTTATCTCTTAAACCTATTAAATTACTCGTGGCATATCAGAGTAGACAAGATATTTTTTTCTTAATTCTTTGTCCGTGACTGTTTACAGTGGAGGTGACGGTTCCACGAATTCCAACAAATATGAGCAATTGCTAATCTAAACAATAAATAGTGAACGATGGAATTCATAAAAAATATTCGTTATTTGAGTTTGGTCGGTCGATATATCCGTATTGAATTTTTTTGAAAAATTAACATTATTCTGTCGATCGATTTGTAGGGTTGCATAGTGAAATAATTAAACTTAATAAATCATATTTGTTTATCCGCCAAGCCGTCTGCCAGAGCGTCACTATTTCTACTGTTACAGACCTGGTGCATAGACGTTTGCAAATATATGCTTAATACCTCAATTACTATCTAACAAATTACTAAATTATTTTTTTAATTTGTTAACTAAATTTTTTTTTTCATTGTATGGCGAGCAGGGGGCTCGCCATACAATGGGAACGAAACATTTTTGGCGCACCTCGACAATATTTATTCGCTTTGAAATTTCCCATCGATCGTTAAGGTATTTTAAAATAAATTTAAGATTCCATTAGCAATTTTTCATTTTGAACCATCTTTTCAAAAATTAGGCTTCATGTGACGTGCAACGCTTTACCCCTCATATCTACTAACAGTTACTAACAATTATTAGCATTTTAATTAAAATTATTTTAGTAATAATTAACTTGTACAAGCAATTTCAAGATATATAGACAACTGCGGAACATTTGGAACCATATGCATATTCCAACACGCATTTCTCCTTTTTTTAACTGAAACCGTAACCCTAATAAAAGTAATTGTAACAAACTTAATGTCCGCGTAACAATTAACTGCTTTATTTGTTTTAAAAACAAACGTAACAAAAGTAACTTATAGACCTCACATAAATGTACGCTCACTTCGTATACTTCCATGCGATAACAGAAATTTCGAAACAGGCTCGTAAATTATTCAAGTCCATCATCATGCAGACCGTGACTTTGTGCCAGTGAAAGTTACGATAACCAGCAAATCGTGATTAAATGGACCTCTTCTCAATATTTACTTTAAATTTTTTGCGTCAACTTTACTCTAAGTATTTGCGTATACTGCTTATACAGATTAAGACGATTGACAACGTCTCGCCACTCACATTTGCCCGCTTAAGATTTACCGAATTAAACAAAGCTTCACTCGCTTTCATCTCTGCATATGCGGTTTGCTAAGCGCGATTTATCAAGTGTTGCGGAATATGTGTCGTATGAACATCTGCTCCATGTAATAAAATGCGCCGCGGCCGCAAATATGTAGCCGCCTACTACATATTTGCGGCCGTAGGAGCGTAAAGGAGTTATTTCTCGACATGGAAATATTATAAAAAGAGCAGAAAATTGATTTAGCGTAAAGAATGATAATAGAAGACAAAAAATCTGGGTTTAGGATTTTTGTTTGTATGTTAATTTGTTCGCCTAGTTGTTCTCGCGTAATCATTTTTCCGTTGCAGGAAATCGCCATAATTTTAAGTTTTTATAAACAATGTGATATCATTAGAATTTTCGGTGAAATCTTGAATTTATTTATAACAGCTAATTGTGCAATAACTTCCATACAAACAAGCAGGTGAACAGAGTATATCGCCCACTGCAGATGAATTCATGGTATTTTGTATGTAGACAGATCGTATATAGCGATAGAAACGGGTTTCCAGTTCAAATTTTATATTTTCTGTTCTGCAAATTACATAATACGTTAATGCCCTACTACTTCGGTAGAGCGTTTGATTGAAACTGAGCTATATAAATTATGGTAATTGTACAAAATTGATGGAATTTTCGCAATAGAAATATGTTTGGTTATAAGCAATGATATCATTAGTATAATCTTGTTGGTTGTCAGACAGTCACTTAAAAATATTTCAATAAATTTTACTAATTTTTTCCAGCGATTTCTGGAATGTTTACGAATATCTTAGATAGAGTATATAAAGAATGCGGCGCTCGATGTTCTATTTAATTAGCGACAGAATTTCGACGAGACCAGAACAAATATAAAACGATAATTTCACAAAGAGAACTTAGAGGCTCTTTCTTCGTGAATTCGAGCTCTCTCATCGCAAATCCTCTTCCAAGCCTCTTGCTATATTAAATAAATAAATAATAAACATCTTTAAAGCAGATTCCAGGTTAACTTCATGTCATCTGACAAAGCTGCCATTATGCTCTCATATTGCAATAGAAAAACAACTTCATACTTTTGGGAAGTGGATTCATTCTGTTTGGCTACATGAGCTAACATTGATGGACCGGAATGGCGGGTCTAATAGTTGTTAGCTTAATATTTTTGCAATCGATCTATACAAATAATAAAACTGTAACGGAGTTATTTCTGGACATGGAAATATTATAAAAGGAGCGATTGATTTAGCGTAAGGAATGATTATAGAAGACAAAAAATGTGTTTTTAGGATTTTTGTCTGTCTGTGTGTTAATTTGTTCGTGAATCACGCGAAATCTACTGGACGGATTTTGATGAAATAATTTATACTCAAGAGCAATATATGAGAGAAAAAAAATTATTCTAATAACTTTCCTTATTCCTAATTTCACGCGAATGAAGTCGTGGGCACAACTAGTATTCATATATGATTGAAATAATTGAATTTTATTTGTTTAGGCTTTTTTCTCAATAAAAATATTAATTTGACAATTTTTATATGAGATATCGTTATTAAATTATATGCTAATCCTAATTAATTGTCTAATTATTCTTATACTGTCTTTATAACTAGTAATATCATACTTTTACATGATTTATAAGCAAGTAGTTTTTAGAAATAATTATCCAGTGATCTTACAGTAAATATTTGTAAGCACTCAATATATGTACATCTTTTGAGCCGCGAAATGGTATATTATTATATAGTTCCCAATATTAACAATAACTTTTAATTATAATCTTTAAAAAATGGGAATTAATATTTATGTATTATGTAAATATAATGTGAATTTGTAATTTTTAATAATCGTAGGTCTGGATGACACAGTGAAGCTTGTGACAGCCGTGGGCGGTGACTGTTATGGTTATAAGGTTGACCTGGCCAATAAAGAAGACATCTATAAGGTCGCTAAAAAAGTACACGAAGAAGTGGGTAGAGTGAGTATCAGTTTTTTAAATTAAATTTTAACTCTTATATGTCATGGGCGTTGGTTACATCTCGATGTTATATTATAATACATACTGACATTTTAAGAATTAATTAGTAACCTAATAAATCTTGCTGTAATGCTATAGAATCTATAATATGCTATAGAATCCTGATAGCATTGAACTGAAATACATATAAATTAAATAAGCGCAAAAATCAACTTTGAAAGCAATATGTAAAAAACAAAAACTTTTGGATAGCTATTATACTAAAAATAAAGGAATGCGTTATAATATATACACACTCGAAGTGAAAAACGATAAATAATTTTCCAATATTTAAGTTTCTATATACACGAAATATTACGACTCTATTGAAAATCGCCATAATTTTAAGTTTGTCGCCATATTTCAGCGGGAAAACTAGACTTGTAATGGTTTTCATAATTTCATATTATAAGCGCTAAAATATATATTTTATAATAGAAAAAATTAAAAATTGTGTGGCCATGACTAATCTATGAAATTAACGTTCTTAAATTATTATTTGACTCACGGTATTAAATTTTGTTTATAATTTCATACCATTTCTTCCTGTAGAATTTGGAAACATAAATAGTCGATATTTAAAAGGATTTTGTACCATATTAAAACCTAATCGCTTCTGTTATTTATGAATAATTATATCTTTCCTAATTATGAAGAAATATATAATAATATAGTACGTTCAACATCTGTATCGCAGTTTTTCATTACTAAATGTAATACCCTCCCACTCACATATAGATTATTAATTTTTTTTGAAGATTAAATATTTTATTTGTTAAATATTTCAAGTTATATTTTTACTTGTTGGCATGTACAATGGTTAAGCTGTCGTTTCTTTCTTCCTATAATGTTGAAGTCCAGTCTCTTCCTTTTTTGCATTTATATAATTGGGGGGTGAGGGGTGCAATTCGTAAAAAAAACTCTAAGCTTTATAGTACCGATATATTTTCATATGTACAAGAGTAAAGTTGCGAAGAAAAATTATGGAGAACTTGACGTGGAAGATAAGACGTGTTCAAGAATATAATCGATGCAGTAACTAGGGAGGAACATTAAGCATTGTTCAAGTAGTAAAGGAATAGTGGGCTGGGTCTTCTCACTAATTTTTATTACAAAAAATAACTTGAAAAAATGCCTTGATACCATGCCATTAAGAAGCCATGGGGCTTTTGTATATGAAAGCTAGAGAAGATGTGGAAGGTACTTTCGATATAAGATACGAATGAACTATTCAAGAAGTTCGTCAGAAAAAAGTGACTATTGAGGAATCAATTAAATATTCAAAATAAAAAAAATAATCCTGTACCTTAATCTTGTTTTGCGAACTCTTCGGACCTGGTCTTCAATGACCCTGGTTCACGGTGCTGAGGTCAAATTGAATGCACTCAAGTTTTATGTCTGTACGATAATTGTAGCTTTTGTTCATGAAGAATACTTATTACTACTTTGTCGAGGTCTACGAGTAAATGCATTTCAAAATGATGTAGGTACATTTAATGATTTTAAAAAATAGTGAATGGAGAAGCCGTTCTCAACCTCGTCTATTCTCTATGTTCAACTTGAAGATGTGAATGTATTCAATATTTCTTTTCAAAATGGCATAAGTAGCAATAGATTATAGAGACTTTGACAATAATTGATTATGCTGATATATCACCTCCGGAGTGCATATGTAAAGGAAACTGAGTGTAAGGAATGAAGGAATAAAATAATATTATAGAATGAAAAAAGGCTTTTATAAAATAAACGTATGTTATGGTATCAAAAAATAGCTATACCAATAATAAATTTGATATATCTAGAAAAATTTATACATTTTATAAATCATATAGATTTCAAAGAAATAATTATACTTATAAAAATGTTGAAAAACAGTTATAATCCTACATATTTTTTCATTATAGCAGTGTAAACGTCTTATGGAGATGGTTTAATTCTGTTAATACTTTAACGTGCGCACGTGTAACGCAAATTGTTCTGCCTGATACCAATAGGTTCCGCCTAGATCATGCCGCTTGTAAAGTATACAAAGACTAGAAATATATAATGTTAACACCTTTCTACTACTACTTTACCCTTAGACTAAATAGGCAACTTCAAGCAAGAAAGAAAGTGCCATTACTGCCAGTAATTTTTTTTTTCGGATTTAAATTCTAAATAGATACACTGTTACGTTTTGGGCATTCGTTACTCATATTCAAGAGATGTTTGATAAAAGTAAACAAAATGGATTAGATAGTCTAAGATTTTTTTTTAAATGACGAATAATTATAAAGACGCAAAATCTGCATAGCATTTTGTGATTTCTATATTTTTTTTCTATACTGAAAATGGGAAAAAAATAAGATTTTGAGAGATGTAAATTAATCTATACGAATGCTGAAAATATTCTTTATAAAATGTGATTGCTATGCATTATGCATAAGAAAAAAAATATTGAAAAACAGTTTTTTTACAATCTTTGCTTGTATGTCCGTTTGACTTCGGATGGCACAATAATATAGTTGTCTCTTAGTTAACTGGTTTTTAACTAGAACCCGTATACAAATCTAGGAGATAAGCTGTAGAATATAAACTGGGTTTAAATTCCTGAAAGGTTCGTGTTAGCAAAATAATATGTAACAGCAAAATGCAGACCCACATAGTTAATTTTTTAGTAACGTGTATACAAGTAGTTTTCAACTCGATTTAAAAAAAAATTTTGGAAGAATAACATAACTTTGAATATACCTCAAATTCAAGTAAGTAAAGCGGCAGACTCTTTTAAATATTCTTAAAAACGTAATACCGGCTTTTGGGAATTCAATTCGCATAATCCCGTCAGATCTAAATACCAATTTTAGGAGTATAACTTTTATTGGTTTTCACAGACTGCAATATATATTTAAAAAGGAAATAGCTTTATTTATAGATAATACCTTCATCGTATTCCCATCATAATATATCACATAAAGATAGTGGAAGAACCTATAAGTGAATTGTGAAATAATATTTTCTTAAAAAATATTTTTTAACTTAAAAATTATTTTTTTAACATTTTGCTCCCATTAATCAACCACCCTAATTAAAATTAAAATGCGTTCACTTAATTAGACCTTCACTTTTTATAACTATACCGAATTTCAATTTTCTACATGAAATGAATCTTAAGTGTTATTTTATGCCAATTTTGGCACAGAACTTTAAAGAACGTTTACTTAAAAATGGATATGACTTTGCATTAGATAAAGATATATACACACAAAGCGGAATTCATTCGAAAGATGCACACAACGCATGCAAACGTGCCAATAAACCGCAGAGCGCGCACGCCTGCATCAGCAAAATGTGCGAGCGCGGCGGCTGTCAGACGCGACAAACGTTCACGCAATCTATCGATATCGGCATTTGATAAAAAGATACCACACGTAAAGAGGTTGATACGTGCACTTGCTAGCAGAAGACGATATCACTAACCGTTAAGATAATTGACAACTTTAATTATTTAACCTCTGCCGCAGACATTTATTTTGATCTCAAATTCTTTACACGGAAAAGTTATTTTTATTAAAATAACGGTATATACAGTTGGACAAAGTTGTTAAAATAACTGTATATACGGTTAATAGCGTGGCCTTAATAAATCAAGCGGGCTTAAAAATTAATTGAGTCTTTAGACGAATAAATTGCGTATAATAACGTATAAATTAACATTTGTTTTTTTTTGGTCCTGTAGTGAAACGAGAAGTTTCTGTTTTAGCCCGTCTGTTAACTTAACATTTTCTGCTGTTTTTGATTTATGAATTTGAAATTTTGTAGTTGTATTGTTCGTACGGCGTTCTCAATTATTATGTTTGAAAAATTTAATACACAAAGGGGCAAAAAAATTAATCATGAGTTCCATTTATTGCAATCGGATAGATTTTTAAAAACTTGAGCTTCTATTTATCTTTTTTTAAATTTTATGACCCTTTTCTGAAATGTAAAACTTTCAAATGTAGTGCATTGTGTTCCGTTTCCCCCCTTCTAATTTTTCAAACATGTGTTTGACAAATATGATAAACTTCCGTTTACTAACATGTGATTAGAATTGTCATATGAAATTGTTTCGCTTAACTCTACACTGTGCGTGTTGTGTTTTTTGTTTTGTCTTTCTAAAAGTCTGGAACTGGAATTACTGAACGAAATGCGATTTAGTTTTGACAGTGAACACATGATGTATCAGGACAGGTTTTGAAATATATATTAAAATACAATTCTCAAGTTACCAGTTTATGAAAACTTCAATATTCTGAAATGACCTTCTATAGTACGAGAAATAATATTATTTGATTTTGTAGACGGCATATAATATTATAACATATTATTACTACAGTAACTTAAATCATTTGAGTCTCTCCACAAAATAAAAAGGAGCCTTAAAATAATGTCTTTTTCTTTTATTCGTTATCCTATGCGGATTTAGATGTCCTCGTCCATTGAATTAAGGTACCCTACCAAGTTATGCCAAATTAAGAACCGACGCTTTAATGTCGAACTCTCGGCTAAGATCCTTTCATAAATTAATATTTGACTTTACTTTCAATAGCCATTATCACATCGCAAACATGTCGAGTTCATTTTTAGGGTTCCTTACCTCAAAAGGAAAAAGGAACAATTATAGCATCACTTCTACCCGTCTGTCTGTCTGTCTGTCTGTCAAGATCCCTTTTCTCAGGAATACATGGAGGTATCAAATTGAAATTAATATCAAATACTTAGGTTTAAGATCACTTGGGCCTTTAAAAAAAAGTCAAGCTTCTGCGCCAATGCAATACAAAAATACGCCGCTTTATGCCGCATATTTTGACATTCGCAAATAAATCAAAATCTATAGAGTATTTTTCGTTAACATAGAATCATGAAATCAAGGTTGGCAAGAAGCAAGGTTTCACAGCACAAGTATAGGAAAAAAATCCAAAAATCTTTAGTTTGTAAATATATACATGTAAAAAATAACATTTTTTTAAATGTACACCTGTGAAATATATAGTAGGCAATATATTTTCGTTCTAAAAATTAAAATTTTGTAAATAGTTTAATAGGAATAGTAAGTACCATGAAATGTTTATAAATGTTTAAATATACACGGAGCCCTCATACTGCGAATTCCAGAAGTGCTTGACAGGTTTTTCCTTGCTCTTAGATTCGTTTTGCGCAATGTGCGTAATCTTGGTGTATTGCTACCTCTTGTATAATTTGTTATGTCGCAGTAAGATGTTACATTGTATTATCTGAAATCTTCTAGAAGCTAAGTATTCTAGAAAGTTCCTAACACTTACGCGTATACAAGACAACTTGCTTACTTCCGTTTCCTTTTCTCTTGCTCTTTTATACGTTTGAAAGAGTGGACGTTCATCGTAGCTGTTGGCACTGTCTCGAGTTTCGAAGAAATGTTTGTTTTATTATTCATTTTCATTATCAAACCATTATGCGGAAAAAATTCACACCCAAAAATTCTTCTTTCTCAAATAAATATAAAAAGCTCATCCCAAACATTTCTATCGAAGTATTTACACCAAGTATTTACACCAAGTATACCAAGTATTTCTATCGAAGTAATGCAATTTCTATCTAATATCGCAGTAATGCATAAGTGTTGTGCATCTCCTTATGATAATATGTGAGTAGTGGAGTGAAATATAATGCGTTGAAATTTACATATTTTTCATTAATAATGATTACTTGTGAGTGTGTAATCATTACAAATTCGTCGTTACACAATCGATATAAATATATATGTATGTATATGTATATATGTACATATATATATATATATATATATATATATATATATATATATATATATATATAATTAATAAAACAGTTGTACGTAATACTTCCAGGTCACTTTACTAGTAAACAATGCCGGCGTGGTATCTGGTAAACTGTTCTTAGATACTCCTGATGAGCTCATCAAGAGAACCTTCGATGTTAATATATTATCCCACTTTTGGGTAAGTTATAATAATATGTTTAGTTTATTCTTTATTAGTTATACGAATTAAATTAAACTTTTCTATAATCAATGTTGTAATTTTTTTCTAAAAGGTTTAGGACTTACTTTTACGTAAAGTTCCTTAAAGCAGTTCCTGTTTGTTTAAAGAGTATTTTTTTGTGTATGTTTTTTTGTCAAGATTGGGTCATTATATATTTCGATCATATATGTATTTAAATGTCTATTCTAGTATATAATTACATATTTAACATTAGATATGCTAAGTAATTATAATATTCAATTATAACTAATCATTACAATATACGTTTATACTTTTCTTTTTCTATTTTTAAACTAACAAAATTGTCTATGAATTTCTCTAGAACATGTTTATATCTATCATGACGATTTTTTTATTGAAATGATTGTATATTTTAAAACACAATTTATAATCTTATAGGCTTGTTATAAAAATAAAGACTCCAATACTATATCAAGAATTTCGATTGTGGATAATTTTTATGTCAAAATATTTTTTTTAATAGAACATAAATTAGATGTTAGTGATAGTTTTAAGAATTAGATAACAACTTTGTCAATACGCGTTACTTTCTTTACCTTATCTTTCATTCCCATTATAATATTATTTCAATGGCAACATTCAACTCCCTTGTGAGAGTTATTACAAGCGAGAAAGATTTCATGCTGTGAAGACATTCTTTAAAAAATATCTTCGCAAACCAATCAAATTTTATATAAAATTAAGTAGATTATATACCAAATTTGAATATGTTCTCTAATCTATTTCGTTTTTATATTATTCTGACAAGAAATCAAACTTTACAAAATCGCCAAATAAGTGTATATTAAAGTCTTTATATAAATTAATATCAATTTATAAAATCTTCACAGACGGTGAAAGCCTTCCTACCCAGCATGCTAGCAGCTGATGATGGTCACATTGTGACCATAGCGTCCCTAGCGGGCTACGTGGGCGTGCCCAAGCTGGTGGACTACTGCGCCTCCAAGTCGGCCGCATGCGGCTTCGATGAAGCGTTGCGATCCGAGCTGGAGGCGGGCGGCGTACGCGGCGTGCACACCACCCTCGTCTGCCCCTACTTCATCAGGTGCACGGGCATGTTTGACGATGTTAATTCGAGGTGAGAGTGATGATTTTGGTTTTTGAAATTCCTCTGAATCTATAAGTGTGCCTTCTTCACATTTGGTTTGGTGAACATATCTAAAAGACAGAAATAATAGGGCAATAATTGAGTTATTGCATTTAAAAACAGAATATAATAGGGCAGTTATTGAGTAAAGAATCCTCTTACCTTACGTGGATCTAGCCGATAAAGGGAATTATTAAAAATCGTCCGGCGGCCAACTTATTTATCTAGTATAATAAGTCTATGGGTCCAAACGCACAGCTTTGAGGACACACGCCCAACACAAATCTGAGGACACACGCCCAAAACAGCCCTGTCTAAGGCCTCCTTACATATTTATTTTAATTAAATTTACCATCACACGCACTTTATATATCCATTTTTATTAGTTGATATAACATTGTTAATATGATACAAATCAATATTTAGTTTTAACAGGCAAATTAAAAAAATAATGTTAATACTGTTCTAAATGAGATTCACATAGCAAATTAATGTAAATTGCTTGCTAATAAGTTTACCCTGAACATTTAGCACATGTACTTCACATATTTACGAAAATTTAAACATATTTAATTTTCAAGCGAATTCCGTACTGCATTATATGATTTGCAGTTCGCGTGCACAAAGCGAATATATCGGGAATTTTGTATAAAATAATACGTGGAATTTTAGATAAAACGTACAAACTTCATACCTATATTATATAATATTATAAAAACTTCTCGAATCAGAAATGGTCCATACGAAATTAAAATTGATTACCTCACTTCAGAGCGTCAGTTCATAGTCTCAAGGCAAGCGGAAGCTTGTTAGACCACTTTCGGCCATATTCAGAATGAAACAATCCTGTATTTATGACATTCCCATACGAACAATGAATCATCGTGTTATTATAACGATCTCTCTGCTGTCAATTTACCATTCTAGTTCGAAAATGTCATTGTGGTTCGAAAACTATAAAAATTCGAACTACAATGATTTAATTGAAATTTCTAAATATTTTTCAGGTTTTAAAGTATACGTATTACATTTTGTCAGGGAAATACTTACTGTGTTACACGTTTTCTTTGCGTATTAAAATGAATAGTTCATTTATTAGTTTATTTTTTGACGTCCATTTTCATCATGAAAGTAAACAAACAATGGCGACAATCTAATGTCGCTCTATTTATTACGTGATTAAGGTAGGATTTTTCAGTTTATCTTCTAATGAAAAAATATAGTATAATTGAGAATGGCGGATCGAAGCCAATTTTGAAACCATATGTTCGTAATAAATCTAGTGTACGGCATATTTATAGTAATTTTTACGATTAGTATTGCAGGCTATTCAAAAGTTGAATTTTAAATAAAATGCTCTGCTGACCTTGTTATAATTCGGAACTGAATATAGTAAATGGAATAAAGATGGTTTTGATAGTCTAGGTAATTTGACGAATTCTGGTAAAAACATGCTGATTCTGAAAAACATTTATCGTACACAGTAAAACTACAAAATATTAGTTACAAATACAGAAATTGGATCGAGGGGCAACTGGCTATTGCGAATCGAGAACATAATGACATAGAAATACAAATAATTTAAAAAGGTTAATAGATACTATTGTATTTTAAATAAGCAAGAATTAGCTCACGTTTAAAGTCATAGTTTGATAAGTCGGGGTAATTACATCGAGAGTTAATTGTTTTTGAGTGTCTACAATTCATTTATTGGGACACATTTTCAATCTATTGCACCTTAAATGCCCTTTTCAGGCTATTATGGGTGAACGCGGGCGCTTGCGCGCGTGTTTGTATGTCTATATCATTTTTTATATGTCCGTCCCTTCGCAGCTTGACCTTCCCATAAAACACTGCACGCCACTGGTGTGTATGTAAAGTTTAAATTCAAGCACAGTTAAAAAAAATAAAGTTAACTAGAACTGCAGTGAAAATGTTAAAGAAAATATGGAGGAACCTAATCAAAACCACCAAGATCCGTATCGTGCCTTAGGAACATGGACATTTCGACAGATTGTAAAGAAGAAGATAGACGCCCTGGATATGCGGTGCTGGAGAAAACTACTTGAAATATCCTGGACTGAATTCCGAACTAATGTCTCCATACTCTAAGATTTCGGAATTAAGGAGTGTCTATCAAATTTATTACAATCTCGAATCCTCAAACTTTTTGGACATGTCTCACGGCAGAATGACAGCTCCATAGAGCACCTTTCGTGCAGGTTACGCTCATGATATGGACCGACCAGATCAACTGCTATGGACAGACCCTTACACATCAGCCCTTGACAGTACCAAGACCTGTCTCAAATCCAAATACTACACGCCACAATTCTTAACGGGACGTGACACCTTCGGCACAAGTTGTATTGATTTGCCCCACGAGATAACTCAGTCTGTACCTGTGTATGCGAAACGCAGGACATGGAACACATTCTGTTTCAAATATGGATATATATATATATATATATATATATATATATATATATATATATATATATATATATATATATATATATATAATTTACTTTTTATCTAATAAACTGCAGAAAACCTTAAAAAATATTTATCTATAACATACCTATAATCATCACTATTATATTTCAGATTCGTGCCCACGTTGAACTCCAACGACGTGGCGGACCGAGTGGTCCTGGCTATCCGTACTGACGAGAAGTACGCTATTGTACCTGGTTACCTACAACTACTCTTGCCTGCTAAGTGGTAAGTCAAAAATTATCGATTTTACCAGCACTCGACAACGGCTGTTTAAGACTCTAGTCGGAGCAGTTGCGTCAATTGAACTAACTCGAAAAGTCAATCCGTCAAAACTTTGCACCAGAAAAACGACAAAGTTGAGACATTAATGACGGCCATACACGCTACGGTCTACCGGAGAGGTTTACCTGTGTAGGTGTGCCTGTGCAGGTAGACCGGAGCGTGTATTGGAATAGACCTGCGCAATTTTTTGAATCTGTGCAGGCAACCAGCGCAAGATCGAAAATGACTAAAAGTTTTCCTTTTTAATAACCAATTTTTACGCCACTTTGTTCGCTTCTTTTTCACTGTTTTCGTATCGTTATTTTTCAAGATTAACGCTAGGCCTATCAATTCTAATACGTCGTCGTGTCCAATTAACGCAATAGCGAAACGAACTGAAGACCTTTCCGGCATACCGGACGGTTCCAAACACGCTACAACGTGCGATCAACCTGCGCAGGCACACCTACAAAGGTAAACCTCGCTGGTAGACCGTAGTGTATATGGCTTACATTAATGCTTTGGTTCTTAAAAAAACTTACCCGAAGTACTGTTTAAAATGTATTTTATCAAAATTGATATTTTTCAAGTACTTAGTAAAAGTATTATTTATTTAGAAAAATACTACATTTTCTTCGACGAAGCCTATAACACCGTGCTATTGACTTTCACTAGCCTTTCACGTCCATCATTTTCTGTCGATTGGCACTGCAATCGCTAGCATCAGACAGTAGGGAACACGGAACAATCATAAGCCGCGATACTAGCGACAACAGGTGCTACTAACATCGCGTAAAAGTTTCTAACATCGCCGCCAGATGGCACCGGTGACTAAAGAAACTTTATCTGCAAATTTATGTCGCCGACAAAAAGGAAAATGTGCCAATAGACTTTTAAATACATTTCAAATTGGAATGTTAATTATTTATATTTGATTTAAAAGTAAACCACTTGAAGGGTTCCAAAGCCAAACAAGGGACCCTCATAACTTCGTCGTGTTCTTCGGTCCGTCCGTCACAGCCTCGCAGTTTTTATTATATAATTTTGGACCTATGTGCATGAAAATTTTAAACGATTTTTAAGTAACAGAAATCGCCATATGAAGGATTTATGTGATGATTCCAATTAATATTAAGTATATGTTTCATCACATTACAATAAATATGTATATTATCATTAAAATATTTTGTTTGTATCTCATATAATGGAGATAACTTAATCGAAAAAATAACATACCGAATGTGATCACCTTTTAGCGAGCTACGATAATTATATCTGCTAACAATTACTGAACTTAGTAAAATACATATTCTACACCTATAAAAACTTTATAAAATAAGACCAGGGCCGCATCCTTGATAACAACATAATTTCGTTAATTTCCAGGTTATTCCCGTGGAGTTGCGTGGGCAGTTTTCTCCGACGCCTGGTGCCTGATGCCGTACCAAACCACGAACTGCCACCTACACCAAGCAAGTCCGACGACAATCTCTTCGTTGCGCCCCAAGTCAAGAAGTCGGACCCGGAGCTCACCCTCCGCGTCCCGCGCATCAGCGAGAGGAACCCTTGATCTCCATCGTCCGTTTACTGTACTCATATAAGTCGACTCTGCCCATCTAATTCTGTAGTATTTCCGTGTGATATGTAAGAAAAATGACAAAATCTTAGCGAAAGACGATTGACGCAAGGCGTTCACGTTTAGTAAAAATAACATCACATATAAATGTTAGAGTTATGCAGCTTTTTGTAAATTTGTGAATTTCTTTTTGGATGGTTTCGCCTTTAGAATTAGTAATTGGTTTGTTACTTACAATTATAATGAGTATTATCGTTGAAATAACTAGTAAGTTAAAGAGTTATCTGTGTTTAAAAAGTATCTTTCAAAGCATTTTACATAAAAAAGTGATAAGTTTAATGTTGTATAGACAAATACCTTATAGTGCACAGCCTGCCACCGGCATGTCCTTTCCGCATAAACATTTGTTTTTTGAAAAGCGGAACCAAAATTTTAGCTGTGTTTTTATAGTAAAATTAATTTTAAACGAATGGAAAAAACGATTAACTGTTATTAGAATGTTTACATTGTAATAAATAGTTCAGTATTTACTGTTAAAAATATTCTGAAATCAACATCCATTTGCCGATCACGTTTTTGATTAAAGTTGTCTTCAAGGTATTTGTGATAAAAAATACTTGCAGGCGCGAGTATATATCACTCTACGAGGGTTCCGTACACATTTAGGCACTTAAAAAAATTTAAGGGTGCATAGTACAATACTTCTAACTAAATTATTCACAAATATTAATTTTTCACAATGCAAATATATCTATCACAACACATAGAATTAGAAGTCATTGATTTTTGGATGTTTTCCTTTACTGTGTGTAATAAGACTTCCCATGACTTTCAAATAGGTCAACCTTTTTTTAAGTCGACCGGAAAGATTGTGTCGACCGTAAGTACCCTATATGTTTTGACCAGTGAGTAAGGCAAAAATACACTTTAACAGGCCATCGTTTCTTAGAGTGACCAACAAAACTTGAAATTTTTAGAACAATGTAAAGCTATAGACCTCAGTACATGATATTAATTTCAACTTGACGTTTCTGAGAAAAAGGGTTTTGGCAGACAGACGGACAGACAACCATGTGATCTTATAAGGATTCTGTTTTTTTTCTCATATTGAGGAACGGAACGCTAAGGAATATCCATTATGTAAACATCTAATGATTGCTATTTATAACTCGCAAATATACCTGAAAATTTGCTGTTAAGTAAATATACATGAATATAAAATAGACCCAAATTATCTGATCGTCGAAATTGACCACGATGTGATTACTTGCCAAAACTCTTTTGTTCAGATATAAGAAAAATACGATCTCACTCTTTATAAATTTACGAATATTTTACAATTCTCCAAATACAAACCAGTCACGACCCTTCTCCATAATTGATGCAAGGCGAGATACACTCTCGTCAAGTGTGTTCGTTTAGCTCTTGAAGCATCGGAGCTTATTTTTTATTGTAGTCTTGAATGCCTATGAAGCCAATTAAGTATATTAAAATATTACTCCATCATTTGAAGCGTCTGTATGAATACAGCTTTCATCAATTATGTTTGATCGGACATATGTACATTGCCATATTTTAACAATAATGTTGTTGATCATCTGCTGCCCTAAACGTACAATAAATTTTCAACTTCAATTATGTTATATTTAATTTTATCGTGATATTCATGAGTAATAATAATTAATTGGTAAGAAATAAAGGGTAGTGAATTCATAAATTTATTTTTTTTTGGCCTTGAACTCAACAATAGTGAATAAGACATATTACTTTCTGGAATCCTGTAGCTTCTAAAATTGCACACTGCGGTTTTCAAAGAAGTCACTTAATTTGAAAATAGAATCAACAAGAACATTTCGGTTTTTGAGAAGTCAGTCTTTAAAAATTTAAAGACTGACTTTTCTTTCTCCTTTTAGAATTTGAGAAATGAAAAATGTGCAGTAAATATGAGTGTTGAAAAGGAAAAAGCAAGTAAGGTGTTCCAAATAAACTTTATTCCTTCTTTTTTATGGAATGCGATTTTATTAACAACCTCTAGCAGCATCTATCTAATGATACATAAATTTATAACTGTTCATAAAATATTTACTTATTTATTTGTTTATTTATTAACTTTAATGAAAAGTACATATGGCAGACTTGTTGCTACAGGAACAATCTTTTCCAAACAATCATAACATTGAGTTTAGAAAAATTGGTTGGTAGACTAAAAAGATGTTACAATAGCAAAATAATAACAATACAACCAAAAAACAAAAAAATTATAATATAAATTTTGGGCAAGAGTTGGAATGGAAGAAAGACAATTATCAAGGATATTTTCCTGATTTCATGATCCGGTTTATTCCAAAGTTTTACTGCTAAAGAATGTTTCGTAAGAGGTATGTTTGAGAATAAGTAGAGCAAAATTTGTGAGTGTTATACTCTCAAATCTTGCTCTACTTATTAGAGAGAAGTCTTTAAATCTGCCAATAAGATAATTTGGAATCTGAGGATTTTAATACATTAAAGAGAGGCGTAAGTATATGAAGATGTCGTCGATCGCGGATCTTCATACATTTGAGACATGACCTATGGTCAGAAACATGATCATATTTTCTGAGGCCATATGTTATATGTATGTGTCGAACTTTTAGGGTTTCACGTTATTTTTCTTTAAATTGTTTATAGCGCATTTACCTAAAATAAGATATAAGTAAACCATATTGTCATAAGTTTGTTTTAACAAAAGTATATTTCTTTTTTATTTATTTTATAAGCATTATTTTGAAAACGAGTTGTAAATTAAAATATTAAATTTGATATTTTGGGAAAAGAAATCAAGCAGTCAGATTTTACCTAGCAGTGTATTTACTAGTGCAAAAAATCTGATTAATTTATGTCATATATTTCGATTGACTAAGAATAATGATTAAAACAGTTTAACTGCAATAAATTCGGTATAAATATGTTTAATAAATAATTGAAATAAAAAACAGCAGTTTTTAAATTTACGAATAAACATTGAAATATAAATTGTCTGCCAATCAGAATGTGTGACGTCAAAATGACATATGGTCGTAACATACATGTATTCGTAATAAATAATTGTATGAACAAGATTTATTTATTAATTTATAATGGCGAAGTGTATGAAAGAGATAGAACCTCCCCTTTTATTTAATTATTTGTATGAAACATCGTAACATCATGAAATTTACATACTGTTTCATGCCAAAACACTTAGTCACGTAATATACGTATGTAAATTTGATGATGCCACGATATAGGGGAGGTTCTGTCCCCTTTGCTTCGCCATTCTAAAGTGACAAATCTTGCTCATGTAATTACTTAAAATTGGCCGTCTACTTGTGTATTATGACCATAGATCATTTTGACGTCACGTATTCTAATTGGTACAAAAGTTACGTTTTGATATTTAGCCGCAAATTTTAAAACGGTCATTTTTTATTTCAGTTATTTATTAAAAATACTGATATAAATAATAAAATAGATTTTTCATGGAAAGCGTAATACTTTCCCTGAAAAATCTATTTTATTATTTATATATGTTAAATGGTAGGTTTATCGGATACATTTCGAATAATTTTGAATACTTTTTCAAAAATTGTCGAATATCCTGTTCTATGTGGAAGATATGTAATCAATTGTTAATTATGTTGTAATAGTTAGTAGGCTGACATAGTTTTCTTTATTTTTTAAATTTCTAACGCCGGTTCAAGATATCTCAATTTCTGGTATTATATTTCTTATCTTCCAAACTATTCCCTTGTAAACATTTATTTTTTCGTAAGTGTAACAAAAAGATAAAAATTATCAAAAGAAGAGTAACTTATTTTATAAACAGTCTTTGAGGCTTGCTGCAGCTACACCATAGTGGTTTAAAAATAAGGTTAGATGTATATACAAAGACAACATGCTTCGACATAATATTAATTTATTAAAAAAATTAAAAGCTCTAACAACTATTTTTTCATAAATATATATCTAAAATAATCATAAGAACTAAGTATACCTATATATACGCGGATCGGAAACCAGATATGATCTAGCATCAGATCTTGGAAATGTTACGCCATCTATTGTGAGTGTCATCAAGCTGTGCGAGTGTACCTCACACAACGTACAGGGACTTAGCTTTTAATGGCCATCTGGTGATAAATTAATAAACTTTTGCTGTCACTTTTTACATGAAGTGCCCGCCACAGACACTTTATGTTCTGTGGTGCCCGCAGCGTACATAATGTAACAAATCAAAATAGTTATAATGCCTAAACATGGTTTAGCGTATTGTACAAAAGTATTTAAATAATTCGTAAAAATAATGTAGTGTTTAAAAATTGAATCACATGCTCACTCGTAACATAACCTCTTTACATTTAATAATTTTTACCATTTGTCTAAAAAACATTGATATTGACAAACATGTAACGAACATCCCTGTTATTTTCAAGCGATCTATATGGTTCTTGCATATAGATGCCCTGTAATGGCTTACGAGTCAAAACAATTAAATTCAACAAGACTTAATGATGGGAGCATGAAATTCGCTAAAATGAGTTTTCACCAAAATTGTTTAAAATTATTTTTGAGTCATCCGATAGTTCGACCTGCAATTGTATAATATACGACAGATAGAAATTACAATTTCATACAATTTTCAGTCTGGCTTGATCAATGCAAATACTATAATACTTGCATTCTGTTTGTCATAAACTTAATTATTTCCATGATTTGAATATCTTGTATCACTCTTAATCATTGATTTTCTATTTTTGCTTTCAAATTACTATTCTCTCAAATAATCCTAAAAACATTTTTTATTTACATAGATTTGAAAAAAAGAAAATGTTCCTTATACAGTCGCTTACAACCGAACAATTCACTTCAAATGACACATTCATGACGTACTCGACGTTGTGAAAATCCTAGATTAAAATCTCTATAAACACTTAAATATCGTTTGACCTCTCCGCATTGGTCGACGTCTCCAAAAGCGTTTCACTGCGACGTGCTCTTTCCATATCCCTCAGGCATCTTGAATTCAGTTATCGGAGACTTGTAGAGCGGGTTCTCGTCCACATGCGACAGTCCCATCATGCTGCGTTCCGTCTCCGCAAGGAACTTGGCGTACGCGCGACGGTCGGCTAGGATCTGAGCCATCTTGTAGGCTATTATCAAGACCATCCCTAATACTATCACCCCGCCTGCTATCAGAAAGCCGTTCTGGAATGATTAAAGGCATATAGCTAGTATAGGAATAATTGGGTTTAAAATAATTTATCTATACTAAAAACTAAAGTAACTGATCGTACATTATTATAAATACGATTAATAAGAAAATATGGTGTTGGCCTTGGTATTTGTTTTTCCGCCTCATAATAGGAACAAAAAGTATTAAGCTTCTTACTTTTGAAATACCATTTCTAATGGCTTCTTGACGATATAGTATACATAACTTTTAAATAACATTACCTAGAATTCCATATACACTAAGGTACATACAAAAGTTTAAACATTTAAGAGCACTTAGTATTTCTATTAAATTAAATTAAATTATAATAAATATTACTTTATATACTACAAATATATACTGTTTAGTACATTTTTCACAAGCGTGACAAATGTTTTGATTGTACAGGTCTTTATTTTTAAACAATTTCATATAAACATTTTAGCTACCGTACGTTTTACAGTCCGCTTTTAGTATGAGCTCGCAAAGAATATGCCCAAAATCGATTTGGTTCACAGTCTCTATATCGCACTTATTTTATTTACGAAATTTTAAAAAGATGTATTTTAACTCTACTCAAATTGTTACTTCTAAGGTAGACAATCTCAAACGCCGAGATAAAAAAAATATGTGTATTAAGTTGTGGGTCAAAGCAGTACGTATTATGTGCAAAGTTCAAAATCTTATATGTTATTCGGTTAGCGAGTTAAAAGCTTTCGACAGAAAGAACGTTCCCACCATAATATACATTCGTGGAAAACAAAATATATTGAAAGGTAGCGGGCATCGTTTCCACGCCTCAAGTGCTGGCCGCGTCGACGTTACCTACATTATATTAACCCGCCACCTTAATTTCATCGTGCTTTCTGCCTGAATTACTACACGAATTTCATCTACGCTTGTAACAATACCAACAAATTTCGCGTGTTGCAAAATTTTACTTCGTGACATTCGCTTCATCTCGCCGTACCTAAAGAAGTTTCTCTTCAAAAGTTTAATTAAGAAAATCGGCCAAGTGCCCTTAATACATTAAACAAATTTCATTCATATTTGTAATAACACTAATTTCGCGTGTTGCAAAATTTTAATTCGTGGCATTGTTCTCGTCTCGCCGTACCTAAAGAAGTTTCCCTTCAAAAGTTCAATTAAGAAAAATCGGCCAAATGCCCTTAATACATTAAACTTCTATTAATACTTCATTCACATTTGTAATGATAACAACTAATTCAACGTACCGCAAAAAATTTGCTTTAGGCTTATCGCAAAAATTTATCTCTCCGTACCTAAAGAAGTTTCGTTTCAAAAGCACAATTGACAATAACGATTCTTAAAGTGCGCGTAGTTCATTAAACGAATTTCATTCGCACGGTAACGGTAAGGGTGCAATTAAGAAAAACCGGCTAAGTGACCTTAGTACATTAAATGAATTTCTTTCACGTATGTAATAACAGGTGTGTCGCACAATTTTACTTCGCGGCGTTCGAATTTCACCGTACCTAAAGAAATTTCGTTTCAAACGACTTATTTAAAAAAGCCGGCTAATTACGCGGAGTTCAATAAAAGAATTCCATTCAATTGCATAACGATATACGTCCGGCTATGAAAACCCAGCTAAGTACCCTTAGTAGATTGAAATAATTTCTGTCATATATATAATAATAGGCGAGTCGGAGAATTTTACTTTACGGCGTTTGAATTCTCATTATCGAATCCACAGTTAAAATATTCGAGGGGTGGGACGTACATTGTACATAATTTTGAAGTTGAATATTTCCCAAAGCTTAAAAATTTGAAAAATATGAATAGAACCCCAATTTAATTTTGAAAAACATTTTTAATGAAACCACATTCGATAGCCTATGCGAAAATAAAAAAATAATGTTCGTTTTACATATATGGGCAAGTACTTTGATTTTTTTTACATCTTGTTATTTGTTAATTGATATTTCATTATTTCGAAAATTTCATTCATATAGGTCTATAACTATTGAAACTGTGAGGCAGTGATTGACAGAAGAACTGGACGAAATTACAAGGCTTGCGTATTTGACTACAGTACCCTAAGAAGAAATGTGCGAAATGTAATTTCACTCTGTTTACGAAAGCGCCAGTTAATATTAATCTCTGGTACAGAAGAAATGTATATTCTATATATACACAATTACGATTCGTATAGAGAAAGAGATTAAATAATAGTGAAAATTTTGATTAATATGGCTCATTTCACGCTCATAGTCAAAGATAATTTTGAATATATTGTCATAAACACGAACGAAATCGCCAGTTGATTAATATTAATTCAATATTTGCTAACAATCCGCTGCATTCGATCCCTTTCTTCTGTGTACATCTTTTTTAGGGCCCCGTTGCCGATTGGCACAAAACGCAACACTGAATTTTGTTTTATCTGCCTGTTCATATAATAAAATCTCGCAGGGAGAAAATCAAAGTCTTCATATCTAAAAGTAAGTCTTATAAAAGGAATTTTTAGTTTTTTTCTTTGAAGTGTGTCGAACTTGGTGATGATTTTTTTTTTTAATAGAAGGTTTAAAGTATCATTAAAAAAAAACTTTTAAAACGCAAACGAAAATGCCTAGTAATATTTTGTAATCCAGCATCTCGTGAAATATGAGCTTTCAAATTGGTTTACACGTAGGTGTCACTGCACCTGACTCCTCTCTACTTATGTCAAAAATCTCGGAGTAATAATATGAAGGTATTTAGTAAATACACCATTGCAATATTATTTCGTTCAATTTGTATCATGAGAGACATAACTCTATACAATTGTTGTACACAGCAAACTTCATGGAAATTCATATTAGGTTATTACGGCGATAACTTTTTCGCAGATAAGTTGGTTGATTTGAACGGTTTATGCATATTTTTTGTATTGCATATTTTTTGTTATGCATATATTTTGTTTTGTATTGTATGTATTAGCTTACCCTGAAGCTCAAATAACCTAAACTGCCTAATTATCTATGAACATATGACTCTGAAATCCTAAGTTAATACATATCTGACACGTCCTTGGTTAATTATATTAACAAATTTTCCTCTTACCGACATGAGTTTGGCACCATACAACCTGTCACAGCTCTGGTCGTAGACATGCAGGAAGATCGAGTTTTTCTTGACGCTCGTGTCGCTCGTGCTATACGTGTAGTAGTAGTCGCAGCTCGTGTTGTCCTTAAGGGTGTAACGCATCATGCAAGATTCCAGAGTTTCGTTTCTCTCTGTAACGTATTCGGGTATTGTTCGTGTTTACATGAAATGTAATGTAGTTAAAGTTCCAACATCATTTAATATATTTTACAGGGATATTTTCTTAATCTTACTTATATATCTTCTAGTACTCTACCTCATGGTGGTCCAAGAAGATAAGATAATTAAGAAGATAAAATAAGATAATTATCACTCAGTATAATAGGAACGGCAAAACTGTATGGTATTGTCGTGACGAATCTTTGCGGTATTACCAAGTATTAACAGCCCTGATTGTGTTTACTCGATGTGAGAGTTAATCTACCTGAACTAATAGATCAACGTACCGAAATAAGGAAATTTTAACTTCTAATGTCTTCAAACAATAAGAACGACTACTACGTAGCGAAGAGGATTTCAGGAGACTTACAGCATTATACATTATATATTACGTTACGACACCTATTACCCCAGTGACATAATCAAATTAAACATTCCGTAACAAAAATATACCTTTCGCTTCAATTAAGATTTAATTATATTTTTCTTTTGTTATTATATACCTAAGATTCGAAAATCTGCTACATCACTTAGGTATGGCATATTTTTAAATCCGAACGCTACGATAATTGTAGTTTAATAAAAGATAAAATAAAATCTCAACGCAATAAACCAAAAACCAAACTATTCAACAATCGACAATCAAGAAAGGGTAAATCATAAAATACTATTTGCAACGTTTCAACAATCGACAATCAAAGTAGGAAAGGGTAAATCATAAAATACTATTTGCAACTTTTCAACAATCGACAATCAAAGAAGGAAAGGGTAAATCATAAAATACTATTTGCAACTTTTCAACAATCGACAATCAAAGAAGGAAAGGGTAAATCATAAAATACTATTTGCAACTTTTCAACAATCGACAATCAAAGAAGGAAAGTCTAAATCATAAAATACTATTTGTAACCATAAGACAAAAGAAAAAAGTTAACTTATATGCGTATATATTATATTTTTGATGTGTGAAGAATTGTCAATAAAAAACAAACACAACAAATAAAATCTAACTAAATAAATAATAATTTTTAGACACGATTACAAAAACGATCGCTTTCTTATGTGTTGCCTTAATTAAATGAAAATAATCTATTAACCGACATTGAAATTCGTTCTGCCTATATATATATATATTATATATATATAAATTATTTTTCTCTCTTGATGATCCTATTGGATACTTATGCATGTACAATTCAAACTTCTTTCTGGTTCAAAAAGTTTTCCCGAACTTTATATATAACCCGACTTTTCATAAAAATATACAAGATTTCTCATTTATCTAATTGACGATTTAAGCAAAACTTTTAAAAAATTTACATTTTTAATTTTCTGTACATAAGGTATCATTTTTATTCTTAGAAATGGGCCCAACGCTATATGAACTTTTACCAGTCGCCTTTGCCTATTCTTCGTGACTGGAAAGTTCTAATATGTTATTCATTTCTATATTTTTAATCTATCTCCCACTAAGGTGCACGCAGAAAGACTAAACTGTGCAAAATGAGATTTCCGACTCTTTTTAATTATTTTTGATGATTATTTCCCAATTTAATAAAATAGTTTTTTGTGCATCCAAAAATAAGAAAGTTTCGTATAAATTAATAAAAATAGATGTAGTATATTATAGTTACTACGTTAACTTCTCTGAAATATGTATCTACTTAATAAAGCAAAAGAAAAGAATACAGTTTGCAGAAACAAATGGACCAAAATGGAAATCGGATGGAGGCTTGGATTAGATTTGAAATGGCATCAGGAGACATTTATGAGAAAATAACAAATTTAAATTCCACTTAAACCTGTCGTAAATAAGTGGTACAGTATTCCTCAAGAACAACTTACGACACTTGACGAAGTAATGCCTAAGAAATGTTAGGCTATTCTTAAGAACAATCGCTATGACGCTCAATATCCAAACTCCATTCGTCACAATCGATTATATACTAAGATACTTTTTGTTTTAACTTATTTAGGAAAAAGACATTTAAATGTACTTCTTTTATGTTCACTCATTGAATATATAACCATATCAAAGATATCCTAATTTGTTATTCAGACTCCATTCTTCGCCAGAGTTAATATCGTCTGTAAGTAACTCACGTTCCTTCTCGTTTCCAGAAAAAAATACAAATTGTTGACGAACAGCAGATATTTTATAGTATTGACCACTGATATTTGGTTATTTATAATTAAGAAAGATAAAAAGACACAGAAATTACCAACCCGGGCCACATTCGAGAATGGTAATGTAGTCTAAAATTTCCGTACTGGTCTTGCTGCTTTTGCCGAAAATTGAAGGAAAATCCTACTTCAAATAATTTAATGAAAAGGATTTGACATACCGCGAAAAGATTATTTAAAACCTAGGTGAATTGAAACCATGTTGACTGTTTGGCATCTGAATCTGAACGTCCGTGAAAGTACATCTATGCAACATAGTTTCAAAAACTAAAAATCTGGTAACCCAGCTAACCTATAG
The DNA here is from genome assembly GCA_039881145.1 of Druceiella hillmani. Taxonomy (NCBI): domain Eukaryota; kingdom Metazoa; phylum Arthropoda; class Insecta; order Lepidoptera; family Hepialidae; genus Druceiella; species Druceiella hillmani. Next base: position 11,980,747 of record JAYKKI010000005.1, read on the forward strand.
TAGCTTACTTCGATTCTGAGACTTCTTTTGTGAACTAGCCTATGTACGAAGCCTTTAATAAATCAGGGTACATACTAGGGATGTGTTTTAAGCACTCACAGAAAGTATAAAAAGAATTAAAAGAAGTATTAAAAGTATTAAAGAAAAGGCAAATATTTTAAAAATAGGACCTGGTGATTTGTACACAATAACTTGGCGCCAATTAAATCTATTTAATAAAACAGATTCTAGTTTAAGATATAGGCTATCCTGGCCCCACTGCCATTAAATATTAACAAGAATCTTAACTAACATTTGTCGGTTAAAGGTAGACTCACCTTCGGATAGATTTATTTTTACGGTGTAGTTTGCAAGCGAAGTGATGCAAGAGTCTACGGTGCAATTGACAATGCCCAGTTCGCACTGCACACACGGCTCGTAGAGCTTGCACGCAGCGCCGTCGCAATTGGTGCACTTCTCACAGTACGTCCCCGAGTACCGATTGCCGGATTCCGTTGTGTTACACTTGCATGCACCTGCAACCGATTGAATATAATTTCATTGTTTTTGTTAGTTACACTGTACGTCCGTCTAAACATATTTTTAGCCGACGCTGTCATTAAGGAAAGAACTGGTATTTTTGTACGTTTACCCTTCTATAAGTACCTTCTCAAGATCCAGCCGAGTTTGGACGATGGCTAAAATTTTAACTAAACTTGGCTTTTAAAGTAGATTATTACTCCTTAACGATGAATTGAAAATATTTATAATTTTAATGTAACTGTAGTTTACGTGAAATAGCAGAGTGCGCATAGAAATTATTTTTATGGTTTAAATGGCGTTTCAACCCGCATTTTCTTCTCTGGTTTTGGTTACTTGGATGAATCAAATTTACTAGAGCTATTGGCAGAGCAAACTAATCATAATCTTAATGTAATCTATAATATGACTTATAGAAGATGGACTCTTCTGCGTAGATGGAAAGGAGGTGAAAGTATTAATCATATAAGTTATTGTTGAAAATTTTGTAAAACCTAAATAGCATTCATATCATTAAAAGAAATAAAACATACCCTGTCTTTCATACTTTGTCATACTTTTCTATTCGCGAGGATATCCCTACGAATACTTTTACGAGTTTATAACTTAAAATTTACTTTATTGAAAAAAGGCAAAAAATTGGCTCACCGCACTCGCAGGTACCATGTCCCGAACACGTCTGATTATCACCGGGTGCGTAGCAGGCACTCTGGTCCGCACTGCACGCGCAAGTGGGTCCTTGCCATCCGGCCGCGCACACGCACACGCCGCACGCACACACCCCGTGTTCAGACCCGCCACACTCTAGACCATTATCTCTGAAATGAGGACATGTGTATTCGTTTCTTAGAATGCTATGATGAATGGAACTGGTGAAAACTGTCAACAAGCGAACTGATCGAGCTCTCTGAGTATACATGAATTTCAATGGTGTTTACCATTACGTACAGAGTATAAGAATTAGTCAGTTTTGATTTATGTAAAATAAAGATGACAGCAAACAAATGTCGCGGAAAGGAAGATCACTGAGGAAAATATTCCACTTCTCAAAGCCAATATGTTCTTCGGTGATGTCTTAAATAAGAGGAATGAAATGTTCGTTGTTTCACTTATTTTTTTGTCAGCAGACACCAAATGATCATTATATGAACTAGATAAAATATAATATAAAATTTAGTTTAATATTATATAGAAAAATCTATAGTCTTTTTCGCTTGATTCTTAGTCGCAGATTTCGTAAAAAAAATTGAATGCAGTTAATGTTTTTTTCGTTTGTCTATACCACTTAAAATAAAGTGTTTTCTTATAAAAATAGCTTAATCTGTTGACCTATTAAATTTTTTGATATTTGAAATCATTTTGTTCGGAATAAATTTGTTAAACCTATCCGCTAAGCGTACATAATCGCCGATCGCCAACCAGGTATCCGATTAAATGAATAACATTTCATATAGCAAATTCTGCGTTTGAAGATAGGTCATCCAAGCGAGGACGGCGGAGAAATGTGCGTTGTTGCCGCGTCAAAGGATCTTGCGGGCACCTCTGCGTGTATTGGTAAACATTTTTATATTTAATTGTCAAATTTTAATTTCCATTATGAACAATTTCACAATGTGAAATTTGATTAGTTTTTCAATAAAATTTTTCGATAAATTAGAAATTTGTATTATGATCATTAAATACAATCGTGACCACGTATTTTTCATTTATCGTTTCGAGTTATATAATTAAGTTTCAAAAAAATATTATGTTTTTGTGTTCGATAGTAATTTTTCTTCCAATAATTTCAGGTTAATCTTACATATAGTGTCAAAAACACGCACACTAAATGTCTATACATTCAATTATACAAGAATGTATGAGAACCAACTTAAAATAAATTTAGTTTTAATAATCACTTTTATTATGTTAGAGTACATTCTATCACCATCATCGTCGAATATAATTTGACAACATCTAGCCACACTTTCTTAAGTATTGGTGTTAATTGTCGGCGAGCTTGAAACTATTTCCATGTTGCAAAGGCAATAAGGTTGTTGCTACAGAATGTATACACATTTCTTTCCGTATGTTAGATTAATGGCCGACTAAGTAATTCTTGATGCGAACACACATTAGATCATTGTAGAGATCAGTTTACGGTTCTCGACAGGCTATCATCCGTACTTGGTTTTGGTGTGATTATGGATGACTATCTAGAGTTTCACAATAATATCGTTGAAACCTGTCAGAACCTATGGGTGCTAGGATTTTTATGGGATATTCCCACGATTTCCATGATAATGAGGATATTTTTACTTTGTTCAACTTCTTAGACTATAGTGTCTTACATACTCGTCTTGGAGAAACGTTAGTGCGTGAAACAGTTTAAATCAATTTTTACTTTTTTAGTTCAAATCAATTTTAGTTTTAATTTTAACTTCTTAGTCTGACGTTAACCGATTTTAACTTCTTAGTCTGATGTATAAATTTGATCTCGTTCATTTGTATTTTACTTGAAAATAATTATATTGTCAACATTTTCTTATTAAAGAATTTTCCATTTACATTTAATGATGTTGATATTGATATTTATATGCAGTGTTACCTATTTTATACATTCCAAGCAATCGTACTTGAGGAGTAAACTCCAGCCGCGCGTCGGAGCTGACACGCACAATTTTTTTTATTTCCTCTTGAAGAAAAATTGAAAATTATGCCATAAAATCACTACTTTTGTTCATTTATATATATATTTTATTGTGTTTCCTGTTAAAATCAAGAAAATATGACATTTATGTAATTACTGTGACGTCGGTCTGGCGGTATTTTTAAAATCAGCTATTTAACCTCGAAATTTTAAATATATAAATTTTGTTTAATCTAATTTATTTAGTAACAATAAAGTATAAATAATTTTTTGTGGAATAAAAATTCGAATAATATAATTTGAAAAAATACCACGAAAATGTAGTCTGATGTCATTAAAGAAATAAAAAAAGCTATTAGTAGAATCAAAAATTATATGCGAAGCATTAATCACACTTTTTCTCAGTCTAATCAACTAATATTTTTTAAAAGATACAGGTCTTAGTATCAAATTAAAGTTATATAACAAAGTATATATTAAATAATACGGATTGCATTTTTTTTTATTTTTATCAAAATATTTCATAAATCATTATTTTAAAATAAAAGCTAACGTAAAGCAAAAATGCTTAAATGACGTAATTTTTAGTAATGCTTAAATGACGTAATTTTTAGTAATGCTTAAATGACGTAATTTTTAGTAATGCTTAAATGACGTAATTTTTAGTAATGCTTAAATGACGTAATTTATAGTAATGCTTAAATGACGTAATTTTTAGTATTCTACAAATAAGAATACTATGCACTAGGCAACATTAATCTATGTCCACCATTAACTTTAGAAGTCTTTAACTAAGTCGTTTACTTTTTACAAAACTGTTATAATTTTTCCAACACCGGTTTTTGATTAACTTATATTATCGGGATATTTAAGGAAAAATCGCAAATTTAGAAAATTGACTTCTCGCAGTGTAAGTGATATTACTTTATTTTGCTATTTGTTTAGGAAATTCTTTAAATAAACAACTTTATATTTAAAACTTTATGTGTTTTTCTCAATATTGAAAACATTCGCGCAAAAGCTAATTTGTGGAAATTTTGTTGTGGGCAGGAGATCATTTCCCAATTGTCCGATTCCGCTTAAATGAGATTCTTAATCAGAGCTAGCGGTGAAAATGTGAATTACTTTCCGAATACCTTATTTAAACTAAGAATCTTTTTCCTGCACATACTTACGAGGGATCGCACTGGCGGCACTGACAGTAGTCGCCGGCGAAACCTGAGTCGCAATAGCACTTGCCGCAGAGGCACTCACCATCGCCGGAACAGGGCGGGGCGGGAGCGGGGGTGGCGGGGTTGCGGCAGGCGCCCACTAGCGCCGCGCTCGCTGCTTCGCTATTTTTGTCGCAGTCGCACAACGGACCGGTCCTGGTAACGATCATCGGTTTAATATCTAATACAGTTTTATTTACTGCTACGTAGAAAGCATTGGCCTTGAGAATAAGATTTCTTTAAAGAGCTGAATAGCGAATAAACATATGCAATAAGGAAAAAATGATATACAGCAGAAATTACAGGTCTATTGGCAAAATTTTTATTAATTTTTAAAAGAGAAAGGAAACCTTTGAAAATTGTTGATAAACTCTAGAAAAACAATATAAACGAAAGTAACTCTGAGCGTTTTAGAATAAAATTCAATGTTCAATCAATGTAACAACTAAGTATTAAGTTAATTTTACAATTTGTTTTAATTTTTATAATTTTGAGAAACATAAAACCTTCTGCAACGCGAATTACGTTATTCTAAAATTAATTTATTCATAAAGACTGATGTAAAATTTAATTCTCCTAAATGGTTATTTACAATTATGTAAAAGTTAAGGGAGACTCCTCCCTGACGATAATGTTCTATAGTCCGCAGTAATAGTGTACACCTCTTTTATAGTAGGTATGTATTATAAAATTTGACACATATGCTGAAATACGAAATGTCATAAAAAAAATTGTAAACCATCATGGGATGCCTGACAGATGTGACATATCTATTTTGTTTTCAATTTTTATATTGAAATATATTTATTTGAACGAATTGAAAACGAAAACACAAATATTCAGATAGTTGTTAATAATAAAATATTTATTTTACTTTATTCTTTTGATTTTATGAAATTATTATCACCGAAATATTTCTTTGGATTGATTTAGCGTAAAGAATGATAAAACAAGCCAGAAAACCTGTTTTTAGAATTTTTGTCTACCTGTCTGTATGTTAATTTGTTCGTCAATCAAGCGAAATCTACTGGACGGATTTTGACGAAATTTGGTACGGTAATATTTTATACCCAAGAGCAATATATGAGAGAAACATAGAAAAAAAATTGTAATAACTTTTGTTATTCCGAATTTCACACGAATTCTTAGGCACTTAAATAATATATTTTTAATTTTATATTACTGTTAGCCGACAAGACACGAAGCTGGCCGAATTAAGTCGGAAAAAACCGACAAAACGCGAAACTGACCGAATGGCACGTCGCGACGTGCCATCAAAATATATAATTTATAAGAAAATACTTGAATTTACCAGATTGTGTCAGTATTTATATTGCATTTTGATATTTCTATTGCAATAACATAATATTAAATTAATTTTCTTTGGGACCAGGTTGCTCGTATTTGCATACACTTAATCTTTTTACACTCAATACCTATGCCACTATAACCGCAGTCAATACAACATTTGAGCAACTAAACCGACCACTCTCCTTATACTCACCAGGGGTCCCTACATTGGCAGGTTCCGCATACCATGTCGGCGTGGGCTGGGCAGGTGTTGCTGGCGTTGACATCTTCGCCGCTATCGTAACAGTCGCAGCCGCACAACAATTCGGCGTTCAGCGTCAACGCATCCAGCCCCAGATTCTGCTCTTTGATTACGATTTTGCGCATCTGTTGTGAGGAAATTATTTTTGAACTGGAACTTCTTTTATCACAGAAGAATAAGTTCGTAGGCCGAGATGTGACTCCATAACGAAAAATGAAACACGTAGATAGCGGGGAGAGTGAGCAATGGATAAGGCAAATTATATGGAGGAAAGGTGAGTGAGAAGCAGATAGGGGAATCTCTAGATAAGGAGTGGATAAGAGTGAGGTAGATGGACGAATATACTAAAAATGATTTACACAAAGAAAACGAAAAACATCATTATGACTTATTTCGTATAATTTTTTTTGACACAATTTACTCAGGGAATTAATTGGTATTGATTAATTGTTAAGGGAAGTATTTTTTTCTGGATGTCTCTCGAAATATGAGACCAAAACAATATTTGTTTATTTATTACTGAGAAATAATTAATTTTTTAATAATCGATTATTCCTTATTTCCAAAATGTTATTAATCATAACTACATTTACACATTTCATTATAAAAAAGAGAATTCCCATGCAAAAAAGAAACTTAATAACAACACTAAATTAGCAGCATTATTAAGTTTTCTTTTTGCGACATAATACTCGTATCGTTCAAAATTCAAAGTCTAATAAGGACACCTTATTAAACTTTTAATTTGAAATTATAACCTTCGCGTTCGCATTGCGACTACCCATTCGGGGCAGAAGTCCCAAATCAAGATATACTAATCACATCACTATTCGGCCTACTTATTTCTTAAATTTTATTTGTCAAACCAGTTAACTGTTTATAAGTTTTATAAGTCATTGTATTACTTTTACTATTTATAAGATGGTTAAGTCCGACGAGCTTGAGAAAAGTATTCAAGCTCTAAATTATTTAAGTTAATTTCATTTCAAGGTAAATCGCCTCTAGAAAATCGTTGGAGCATTTAGACTACGGTCAGTTAAACATTCCTCGGCGTTTAAAATATGATCATGTAATAAATAATATTAGGACGCAATTTGCAAGTTGAAATCTAGTGCTCTCTGGATGAAATATTGGTCTTTTGTACATAATATGTTGCTATGTATCTTATATCAATCGCTTCTCAAAACTCCTCCAACCAAAGATATAATACTTTCTCTTAAAAATTTCAAAATCATGCACACTGTCGATCTAAAAACCACACAAGCGCCGCCAATAGCACTTCTGCTACTTACTATGTTTATACATAGTTACACATATTTATACGTAGTTACACGTTTATACATAGTGTAAAATAAAGATGATTTCGTTTCAGATACAAGTATACAATCCCCTTTCCTGCCCTCTCATCAACATAACCTATGTGTTGTCACAAAACATAAAATAAGAATAATATGTGTTCCCTATCACAGACAAATTATATGTGGGCAAGAACTTCAAACTCACCAACCCATTCCTAAATAATGGACATGACTCCAACGTCACATTCACCTCGAACTCGTATTGCCCCCCCACGTGCACGTCTTCGCAGCCCCGCACCGCGCGCAAATCGCGACCCCCGCACGTCGAGGCGTACTCCAGCCTCATCTCTGGCGGTGCATTATCTTCAAGCACAAGCGAGCTGACCAACTCTTCGTAGCCCTGTCGCACCAGACGCAGAATGTTGGAACTGTCACCCTCGAGCCGCTCCACGAACGTTCTCTCCGGCAGCAGCGCGTGGATGCTGTCATAATGGGGTTTTACGGACTCCGTCACGGCGAATATTACGTAAACCTATGATTGTCAAAATATTCAAACGTTTATAAAAAATAACAAAAAAACATTTAAAAGAAAAATTATTGAGATTCCAACAATTTATTAATGCATTTTCTCTTAAAATTCTTCTAACTAATAATATCAAAGCGAATTGATACTCTACTAAAATGTTAAATCCTTTATAGTCCCGACTAAGACGCTACCGCTGTTCAATTTTAAACTTTAAAACAATCTTTGTTACACTCATTTGAAATAATTGTGAGAAAACTATTTACGTGAAAATTATAAAAAATATTAATACTTATAAAAATATAAAAAACATTAGTAAAAATATTATTACTCTAAAACAGTAGCATATTTTGATTACACGATGGTCAGCATATACTTTTAAAATATATTCTAGTGACTTATTATACTAAAAAATTGTAAGCCGTCAGATGTGAAACATCTCATTTTTTTATATTTTCATCTTGAAATATTTTTATTTGAACGAATTGAAAACGAACAAAAAATATTCAGATTTTATTATTTTATTTTTATGAAATAATTTATCATAGAAATCAGTATGCCACCTTAAACGTACAAATATTATGTGGCAATCGATTGAATTTTTAATATCATAATACTGTTAGCCGAAAAGGCAAGAAGCTGACCGAATTAAGTCGGAAAGAACCGACAAAATGCGAAGCTGGCCGAATACACATCGCGACGCGCCATCTTGCCTACTTAACTGCAAATCAGTGAAGAGTTTGATACATTATTTCAATATATCAGTTGAAAGGTAATTCACAATTATATTTACCTTATTATCTTCCAAGATCTTTTTAAGCTGCGCCAGGGAAGGGTAGTCATAATGGATGGAGTCCGCGTACAGACCCCGCTCATTTAAGTGACATTTTCCATCGAATTTATTCGGTATGCCACCTTAAACGTACAAATATAAAATTTATTACCTACCCAAAAGACACAACATACACTCCTCCTTCTTACGATACACAGTCGAACGTACTCCAAATTTCCTCCTCTCATAAAGTATATTTAAATAAGCCCTTGGGTATGAATAATATAAAAACTTTGAATAACAATTGTAGAATATCGTGTATCATTTGATTAATGAGATTTTCTAAATCTAATTTATTCAATGGTCAGTCACATATTTATGAGATCTTAAACGATTGCCCATAAAGAAAGTGCACAATTTGTGAAGAATGAAAAATAACATTAATGTCTTATTTTGTATAAAAAAAATATAGGTTCCAGAGGTAAGTAGACCGAAATTGAAACATTGAGGTATAAAGAAAACAAAGAACGCTACCAAATACAGCATCCAATACTCCAATGAATGCCTTATTTTAAAAAATCTTCTCAGTAGCTCAATACTCCAATGAATGCCTTATTTTAAAAAATGTCTCAGTAGCAACTATATCGCAATTTTCATCGCAGAGCTACGCCACTACTGAATACTTTTAATAAAATTTTCCAAATTAACAACTGATGGCGTTAATTTTTCACGAATCTTTTTCATTTTTGGAATAGAATCCACACCATGCGAATAATACCGATTATATAGCATGAGCTTCTAAAAAATGGTAGGAAATTTAATTCTGTTTTACAATACCACAGAGAAAACTTAAAAAGTAAAGACTCAACGTTTTATTATCAATTTGATTGATAAATACGTATAGTGACAATTTTTTGCCTTAGAATGGTTTTTTTTTCGTAAATATAACTAATCAAAAAATATATTAAAGCGAGTTAATTTCTTGCGACCTACTCAGGAAGAAACCTTTATCTAATACTACCCAGAAATCATTACACAGACTGACCCGTATTTCTAAACACGATAAAACTCCACTGAAATTTGTCTATTGCACACCCAAATTTCCCTTGTTGACAAAATGCAACGACGCATCGAAGACATACATTAGTACTTGTCTTATCAGATTAGACTAACAACCCATTTCTGTATAAAGCAAGCATTTATTAGTTTATCAATAAGTAAACATTGTGAGTACTTGCGTAAATTAAATCTTTGACAAACTGCCCAGTTGCGATATCCGCAGTAATTATTACACGTTAAAATAATATCACTGATAATAATAATCATTTATTTGCGAATAAAATGTGTTTTAACAGAAATAAAACCTAACAGAATAAAATATTTTAAAGAATAAAGATTTGTAAAGTGTCGATGCAAATCAGGTTCCCGTCTGTAATAATAAAGTGGAAAACTCCAAATATTTGGAGTGTAATTTCCGTATTCTAAACTTAATATTGGTCAATTGATTTGTGAAGTGTGAAATAACGAAAAGAGAGATATCGATAAGAACACAAAAATTAGTTTAAAAGAAATGTGAAACATTGGCGACTGTTTCAAAATAATCTTTTTCGTGTAAAATTATGAATAACGTGTAACAAAGTTGAAATTTTTTTTCATGGATAAACATTTTACATGTAAAGCATACATACCTAACTTTCCGTCGCCAGCAAAATGCAGCAATCCATCCGAAGCAAAGATTACGATCTTCCTCGCATTATCGTCCCAACCTAATTGAGCACCACAAAGCACAGCCTGAGCCAGCGCATCCAATCCCGCCTCCGCATTGTCTAGGTTGGCCGTCACGCGACTGGCGTTCACCTCGTGAACGAATTTACTTACAGTGCTGGTGAACGACAGCTGATGCCGGAAGCTGTAAGTGGGTTCGCAGGTCTCCTCCTCGACCGTGCACGGATTGGCGCGACGATGGGGCTCCATACTGGTGAAGGGCATCAAAGGCTTTTCGGCGAAGCTGCCGAAGCCTAGCCTTGAATGGAGATATTTATTTTATTAGCATTTAAAATATGAACTCGTAATTTATTCAGCGTAACGATAATTGTAGTAGCTTTTATTTTGTTTGTTTATTAGACCATAAATTAGTAACATACAGTTAGTATACTTATATTCGTGAATTTAAAAAACGGGAGGTCATTTTTCCTTTAAATTTTCCTGATAATTATTATATTTTCATTAACATAATCTCTAAAAATATTTATATCTTTTATAAATATTTAAATAATAGTAGAAATAGATATTTTTATAAATGAATTTACTGAATTGAATACTGAAAAAAAATTATTCTAAAACTATTAATTTTTAGTGTTCGTCAGATATAAGCCAACAAAGCCATTAGAATTTTGAAAATGCATCCCTCTAATTTTCCAACCGGACCTTTAAAAGATCTGAAAAAAATTGAAATTATAGCTTTTAACACGAAGCTTCTTTTATAATTTTATACGCAAAAAGTATTATTGTGTATTAAGGCTTACCGAGGCTGCACGAAGATTGATTCGAAATTTCCTATTCCTGAAGTAATTTCGAATTTTTTTTCTAGAAAATAACCAACACCTACCTACCTAAAGTTATCCGTAAGAGATTTGAGCTGAACCGGCAAGTCATCTCTGAGGCCTACGAGCGTTTCCTTATCGTCTTTCATGGACCAAGTGAGGTCCATCAAATAGTAAAGATCCAGAGGATAGTTGCGCGCAGGACGATATGTGAACTTAATAGTTTCAGTTTTATCTGAAAGTATATAAAATGTGAATTAAATATATAAAGTTTCTCAAGAATAATATTTATTTCCTGAAAGCCCCACGCCTAACTTACGGATTTATATAAATTCTCAGACAAATAGAAGTACCATAAGAACAAATGGTTATAAAATGAACTACAAGCAATAACGAATAAGACAGAAATACAGTAATTCATATAAACATGACTCTAACTAGTAATCAGTCGTGAACCAACAGTTAATATCATAACCTCATTCCTGAAGCGGTCAATGGAATAAAAGATATGTATATATCAATACAGGGCGCATCTCGTATTATTGCGTTAAGCAATGTAAATTTACAGAATACAGGTGAATACTGGAAAACAATATTTGTATTGGTTAAAAATATTATGTTTTGTGCCGTATCTTTATGTAATTTTTCATCAAGACGCGATGCGACACGTTGTTCGGGAGACAGTTTCGGTAAACAGTATGGAGATTTACCAACAAAAATTTAGTAATATGTAAATTGTTGATTTTAAAAATATAATCCTTTTTAGGGTTCCGTACCTCAGAATGAAATCAGGAAGCCTTATAGGATCGCTTTACTCTGCCTCTGTCTCTGTGTTAAAACATTTTTTCCCATTAAAGTTTAGAAGATTCGAGTTGAATTAATATCAAATATTAATGTGAATGGCCTCATAATTAAAAAAAAGTCAAACTTCTAACTCAATGCAATGAAAAGATACGTCATTCCAAATGTCAAGTAGGTACTTTGACTCTTAATGAGTCACTGAACAAAATTACTAAAGATATTTCCTATTAACCTAGTACCTTGAAATATGGTACAAAGGAAGGCATCATAGAACAATTAAAGGAAAAAAAATAATTTTTAATTTGACGTGGAATTATTATGTGATTTTATTAATTCTCAATTTTGTTTTTTTTGTATATTTATAAAAAGCCTACTCACTAAGCTATGACATAACATCAGGGAACACCTAAGACGCTGGTTCTACATACACTTCACCGTTTTTTATTAATTAAATAGTAAATAATGCAGATAAAATATACCACTGCAGCAAAATTCTAAGACGCTCTTGCTTGAACTTTGCTTACATATTCGCCCTATCTGACAAACCAGTCTATAATTAAAAGAAAATATTTTCTTTTAAACCTATTTCTTTTCATTATATCATTAATTATAGATAGGTTTCTTGTAAGTAGACCAACCTGTACAGACATGGAACTAATCTACTTGCATATATTTTTCAAATACTAATACTTGTCATTTCATTGCATATATATTTTCAAATACTATTAATTGCATATATTTTTCAAATACTAATACTTGTCATTTCATTGCATATATATTTTCAAATACTATTCATTGCATATATTTTTCAAATACTGATACTTGTCATTTCATTGCATTTATATTTTCAAATACTATTCATTGCATATATTTTTCAAATACTAATACTTGTCATTTTATTGCATATATATTTTCAAATACTATTCATTGCATATATTTTTCAAATACTAATACTTGTCATTTCATTACATATATATTTTCAAATACTATTCATTGCATATATTTTTCAAATACTAATACTTGTCATTTCATTGCATATATATTTTCAAATACTATTCATTGCATATATTTTTCAAATACTAATACTTGTCGTTTCATTGCATATATTTTTCAAATACTAATTCTTTCAGTATGGGAATATTACGGATTTAAAATAATTGTCAGCCGCTCGGCAATAGCTCCCTCCACATGTATAGTAACGTTAACGAAAAGAACGAAAATTATAGATTGATCGAAACATATGTTTTAAATTCCAATCAATTCTAAAATTTCATGGAAGGCCTTTGAAAACTATATTTAAGAAAAAATTAAAATTAAATTATTAGATACACTAAATTAGAAAATTATAATGTTTGCAATTAAAAGAATAAAATGGGTCGAATGCAAGCTATAGTTGCACAATTAGTATTCCGTGCCATCAGACCTCCATTTTAATGTTAATAGTAATGCACTCTGATTACATGCTTAAAAGGCTGTCTGTCGTGCTACCCACGCCGACCGCATCTATACCCTTGGCCTAAAAATTAAAAAGTTTGAAAACCTGTAAAAACAAAAATTGTTCCTTATATCGTGACAAACATTTTTGTCGCAAAACTTTCTCTAAATCCAATGCTTTAGCAGATGCAAGGAAATGAACAATTAAATTGTCTGTAACAATTAATGGCGCTAGAATTGTTCAATCCTGGTAATCTTGGTTATTTACGATTTTTTCCAGAACTTTCTGAACGATCCTTTTGGTAATAAGAATTTTTAAGCATATTGCTCGAGAAATGTTTAAATAAATCCATAAAAAATACATCATATATATTGTCGAATTTATACTTCGATAAGTTTCTATTTAATGAACATTTTCAATACGTTGAAAAAACTTTTTTAATTTTCCAATGTAATTAGTTTGGTTAATTTGATTGATTCTGGGAGTAACAGAAATTAACTCTCAGAATCAAAATAGTAATTTTTTTTTACTTTTAGGTCTATAATTTGGCCACCATACTCTATCTCTGTGCTAAATTTCAAACGTTTACATCGAATACTTTTCAAGAAATCGCCTGCGACAAGCAGACGGACGGACACCGAAGCATCATTAGTGTTCCGTTTTAGCCATTTTGTAGCAAAAGAGAAATACTTATTAAAAGAGTAAGATAATCAAGAAAAGAAGCAAATTTATTTTGGGACTGTCAGTCATGAATTCAATGCATAAATAGTGAGAGACTGAAAAGAATAAATATGAAAAAATTGGTAAGAAAGGAAAGATAGAAAACGGAGAATATGTGAATAAATTGAAGTACGAATATAAAAGGTAATTTTATTTAAGTTACAAAAGAGATAAACGTAGTTAGCAGTGTGTATGTTGATGAGTAAGGCAAAGATGGGAACATCAGTCATCGTACAATGTATGTTTGACCAGGTTAGAGACAATGCGAGAACATAAATATATAATTAGTTTTTACGTTTAACGAAAACATAAATTTTGTTATTTATTATCAAACTCAAAGAGTTTAACATGATGAAATACACATATGTCAAATCATTTTAATTATTTTTGATTTAATGTTTACATTTTTGAAAAATGTTGATAACACATTGAACACGACAGCGAAATCACACTGGGTTCCCTTCAGGCCAATATTTTCTTTTAATAATAATAGTAATCTAACATCATTACATTATGTATATAATGATGAAAAGCACTACAAGAGCGTATACGCTCTCTTTTACGGCGACTTAACATAAATCGCCAAAGTCCTCAGGACATTTGAATCACATCAGGTCGTTATCTTGTACTTAGGTCATAAGTGCCGTCACGGCCATACGAGAACTCTCTTTTGAGAGCACAGAAAAATCCTCCGACTGTCCTCGGCAATCACGATTACCAACTAATGAATATACCCACCATAAGAAACAATGTTTAAAAAAACTATTTTATTTCAGTAGATAACCTTTAGATGAACCTGAAGATGTATCATCTTAAAATACAATCTTATTGTATAACTGATTCAAATTCAAAAGCGGAAATATAAAGAGAAAAATTTGGAAATTGTGTATGTAGAAAAATTATTTAAATAAAATTATAATGAATATTTTATATACTAGATTGTATGTAGATTACACAAAATTAAATAAAAAGGGAATGAAATTTAAAACATCTACTTAAAGTGTTTTAAACATTTCATACCTATATTACACAATGCCATTCTCCATATCTAGGTAAAATATGAGGGAAGCAACAATTTTTTTATATAAAATTGACACGTATTTATTGTAACAGTTACTCACGTGGTCGAAGTGTAAGCTCCATAGCCTGCGGTTTGATCTGGACCGCCGCTGCCGTATCATTCGGCAGCATATCGTGGAAGTCTTCATCCAAAGTAACCTCGGAGGAGGACGGTCTCTGCTTCTGAATAGAGAACTGCGAACAACCGCTTTCTATCAGACTGAAAATATATAAAAACTATGTCAAACTTTTGGCAAAATATATTTATTGAATAATACCACGCGTTTTATTTCAATAAAACCATCTTGCCCTGAATTTTCAGAGAAAAAATGGTAGCAGTGGCAATGTACCTTGTGACCTCTTGTTAAGATATACGCTTCATTTTCTTAACTGAATAATATAACCGTCTATTTATGTTCATCAATATCGTTTCAAAGATTTAACGTCGAAAACAAACTAGCGTTAATTTTATGCAAACTACCTGCTTCTAATATTTACTTTCTAAGTGTACATTTAAAAAAATGTAAAGATCAAGGCGCAAAGAATAACAAGTCAAAAAGTAAAATAAATCGATCGGACCGATTCCAAAAATTTATTTGTATTTATTTTATCATTTTGTAGGAAAAGCTGAAAGTGTACTTTAAAATGTAGAGCTCCCTCGAAATCAACAGAAATTAAGAAACTATGTAATTTAAGAATTGCCGTAAAAATATTGTGAGTGGGCGCACGATTTTTATTGTTTTTATTACATTCATTAGTTCGATCCCCATTATTGCAATGTCAGTTCCTGTGGGAAATCCAAAATATATTGGAGCAGACTTCTACGTACCCGATATGGGAGATTGGAACACTACAGCATTAAAGGCATCACAGCTCAAAAACCAGACGTGCCATCCCATTTGAGAGAGTATCGCCTGGTCCCGTTACCGTTGCATTTGGATGTAAATGGCAGCAAATAAATCTCGATTTCTAAATGTTTGACAGTTCCAACAATATTCCTTCGATAAATAAAATAATTAGGAGATATTGTGACGGTTGTTTAGATAACAATAGATAGCATATTAATGATAAACAGGAACTTCGCAACATTTCGACTTTTCCCGCTGATATTATAAAAAAAAAAAGAAAATAGGACCGGAACACATATAACTTAATAGAACTGTTTAGTATATATTCAAGTTATGTACCTAATAATGCAGCTCTGTGGGTGACGTGAACGATATCCTTAGTTCACGGCACCCATAGAGCGCCAATTCTATTCTTAATTGATATTTCTATAATGAAAACAATCCAATGTAAATAAATACTTGTTTTTTTAAATAATATCTTCAAACAAAATATTCTACAATACCTAAAAGCAAGTTCATCAATCATTAAATTCATCCCATTATACTGCGTACGAAAAGTTTTAAAATTGGCAAATAAAAAAAATCCCGTACAATTCAATACACATGACAAAAGCGAAACTTCTTTGCTGATATAAATCTCGATTTGTAAGGGTATAAGGGGAAAAACGGTAGAGAGAGGGAAATACACTAGTAGATCGTACTAAATCCGTACAAAAAGATTTTAATGATCATTTAGATCTAATAAAATCTTCATATGTATTTATGTAAACAATGAAAAAATAGGCACTATGCTAGTACCAAAACACGGCTAAATACAGCTAAAGGAAGTTCAAATTTATAGACAAATTAAGTACATAGTTTGTTAGTCTTGTAATGGATGAAGTACACGCAAAATTAGTAATGAATCATAAATAGATAAAAATATCGACAAGATTTTGACAGTACGGTTTGGCACACATAACGTATAAAACATATGATAGCAGTAGTGAACGTCGCTTTTGTTTGTTTTCGCGCGTAGGTACACTTCTTGTCTTATTCTATTATGTTCATCTATCTCTCTCAGTTGTTACTATATACTCGACTGTTACCCTTTACTATGTGCTTCGAAATCGAGTTTAGATCGCCAAAGAAGTTTCACTTCTGTCATGTGTACTAAGTGCACGCAATTTTTTTGAATTTAAAAGAAGCTTATTAAAGTTTAACAGAAAAATCTTGGTCATCTTACATTGCTTCTTCGTTGCATCGCGGCGCATCGCTATTCGCTGTGTAGTATGGGTCGGCGCACCAGCGGCAGTGGGTAGCGGCGGCCAGACAAGTCGCGCACGACTCGTGCGGTGTGCACGCCGTGCGTCGGTACAGCGCATCCTGGGCTGCAGTCAAAAATTATTACTATATAGATGTGTTTTCTTTTCACAGAGTGTCTGCTGAATAAAGAAGACTCAGCATAACGTTGCATCACATTTATTTTTACAGTCAATTTCTTTTTATAAAACGTTTACAGCGTGATCAATGACCTATCAAAATGTTCATCAAGACCTTCAAAATTTTCATTAATACCAATACTTTTGAATGATACCTACACTTGTAAGTAAAATTATCAACGTGTCGTAAATTTCATGCATTTATACTTTTATAAATGAATCTATATTTTATCAAAGTTTTAAAACAAAAATAATCACCTATTAAAAGAAATCTTATTCTAACAGGAATCAAGTTTATCGTTGTCTTTTATTCCATGGCAAGGAAATCAAGTTAAAAGACGTGGTAACTTTTGTTTTTTGAGAATATAACATTTAAATAACTTTATGACAGTTTTCAATGCTGAATTGGCCATTACAGCTAAACTCAATAAAATATGTATACACTACACGACGATCCTTTGCTTTGCAGCAAATCGCTTTTGTGGATCATTGGTCGAATGCATTCAGTTATTAAACTAGTTGTTTAATGCGTATTGCAGCGCCCTGGTAGATTGAGGCGAATTAGGGAACGTGTACGAATATGATTGATGTTATTGTAGATAGACTCACCCTGTACTATCTTTTAAGTTCACTATCTTTCGCCTTAAATTAAAATATGCCATGTAAATGCCAAAATATTAAAGTAGAAAAAAAATTACAAACACATATGTGGAAAAAATAAGGCAATTTGGATAATAATACTGTAATTGATAATGTTATTAGAATGAAATAATTGCAGAATATTTTATAATGCATTAATCATCAATGTGATCTAAATGTCAACCTATTCAACATATTCAGTATGTTTTAAATAACTATGTAGTATTTATGAATGAAATAATAATAATAATGAAATAAAAATAATAATCGTCATTTATTTGTGGATAGAAAATACATCAGGTAAAATAATAAGTATATACAGAAATTTTCTTAGAACCAATGACAAAATAAAAATTAAGTTACACGCCTTTGCTTTACAAACACGCGCACGCACGCACACACGCACGCACACGCGCACGCGCACACACACACACACAGAAGAAGTAAAAACCAAAATTCGAAATGCTGATATTTTTCATTAATTTCGTTTCCATTTATAAGGAAGTTGTGTTTTCCTCCATAAAGAATGTTTAAAAATAAAGTCCATCATGTTCCTCTTAGGCCGAGAGTATGGACTTAAGATGAGCCGGGTTATGAGGAAAGGAAAACAAAGGTTAAGTGAATTGCCCTGGTCTTATCTTGAATCAGTTGAGCTGCAACTGATAAGCATAAACAATGTGTTCATTTTTTTCTGATAATTACATTCTAATTTATTAAACGATGTCCGGTAGAATCCAGAAACGTAAATCTTCAAAATCAAGCAAAAAAGCAGTTTTCATTTTAATTTTAGTTTTAACAACCGTAACTAACATAAGTGGTATTAGTTCCCCGCCGAACCATAGGGGTCGAAATGGTAATATTAGAGACATAGACTTTTTTCATAAAATGTTATTTCACATTACGCTAATTAACAGATAATAATGATTTTCATAACATTAGTTAAGTATTTTTACTAAATTTTGTGGTTTGCAAGAAAATTTTTTTCGTATGGAACAAAATATGAAAGTCAAATTTGTAAGACGATTTGACCGACCGCTTTCGGGTGTCAAGATACTGTTTACATGCGTGTTTCTAGACTAACTGACTGGAACAGCTCACTTCTCTACCTACAGCCTTGTCAGCCATATGGATTCGTGTAAATATTAAAAAATCTTAATTTAAAAAATACGTGTAGTAAACACGATAATAATATTAATAACAGTAATAACGTCATAACAGATTATCTTTTAATAAGTGGATAATTTGTTATTACTAATTATAATTCATATATTATTTGCTAAATTACTTGAAACAACTCACAGTAATCCACTCCTATACAAGTGAATGCTGGATATCATATAAGTTAGAAAATATATTCAAATCATCGTAGACCATGGCCCAGATAATGATTTTTGTCAAATATAGTAAACAAAGAGATATTATCTAGTTAAATAATCCGAAGAGGTCACGTCCTCGAAATTGGCAACCTGGTATCTGGTTGCAGGAAAAGCTTATTAAATAACACAAAACCTCCCCTGATAACTTTTCCCTAGATTTGGTGCACTTTCGAAAAGATCAAAATTTTCGGATATGATGTCAATTCAGCAAGTACCAATTAGTATTAACTAGCGAAGATTACCAAGTGTGATGTTCGCGTATTTTTAGGATCTCTTTATAGCGAGCTTCAAATGCTTCTTCTAATATTTGCCCTATTGGTAGTATGCATGTAGATATTATGTCAATACCATGAACCAATATCTTGCGCACTGTTACCAGCATGTAATACCATGAGTACTGACCCAGATACAAAGATTTGGTCCAATATCTAGTGGATCCGGGACGTGGATTGTTCCGAATAATCGTTCCATCTAAAGTATAATTCATCTGAAAGGGAACTATGGAAAGTAAATATTCCTCCGTGTTAGATGAGTTTGTAAATTGTCGTTATACAAACTTTACCACCGACCTACCCTCGAATCTATACTTATGAATCATCCTAAAGTTTCCGTAAGAAAATATTTAATGTAAAATATCTTCCTGAGATTTAACAATTCTAGAGACTGTGTGATCCAATAAGGCTTGGAGTTCAAGAAATTCACTCATAAATAAGATTCATATTGTACTCTATCTGCAATCCTAATGACATTAATCAGTTTTTAAGACACAAATAAATGTAAAAATACGTTTTTTTCGTTAAAAAATTGTAAGGATATGTATTTTTGTTAAAATTACAGTTACTTTCAAGTTATAAATCAGGTAGGGAACCGAGATATTCAAGTGAGGAATGCTCAGATAATAACATTTAGACAGCAGCAAAGGGATATCTGTGAAGACGTCTTATAATTTCCCAAACCCATGCAGTTTGGCGAAATATGTCACTTTAAGAGTGTTATTTAAACAGCTATAATTGTCGATTAGCGTCGTTGGAATTGCAATTTTGTCTACGCCCTCAATACAGCCATTTCGATGCACTGTGCGGCGCCACCTTTGTTCATTATGTCCCTCGATGATCATTTTTGCGCTCCGAGAAATCTGTGTCTGTAACCTGCGCTCTTACGGCACTGAGTTTGAAAGGAATAAAATACTATTATAGGTTTATGTTAATATTCATTCCGAAATATTTTCAACTGACATCCTTTGCTTGAATTTGTCATTTACAATCTGACGAGAGTTCTACCCGACTTTCACATGTACATAGCAGTCAATCAGCGCAGGACAGAACATTATAATCGCTTCTTATCAGTTACCGATAACCACGAGTACCACAGAACAATGTTTTATGTTCTGTGACCAGTACCAAGGGTAAGCGACGAGAGTCGTTCCCACACTGAACAATGCCTATGACGCTAAATGTAAAAATCGGCAATAAATTGTCAAAATTAAGCATTATAATTACATTTAACAAACATTTTGCTATTATGAATTCCACAATATTAACTGACTATCAAACTACTCGTTAAGTCGCCGCGATTTTAATTTTTAATAAGTAAATTTTAAAGCAATAATAAATTATATCCGCGTGACTGAACTGGTTACGTGCACTCTTTTTATATATGCCCAAACACGCACTTGATGAGTATATTTTATATACAAAATCATGTAGGTTTAACCATACTTTATTATATTTTAAAGTAAAGTTGTTTAAAGGTTATGTTATTCATTTACTCAAATTCATCGGATAAATACGAAATGTGCTCATTGATTGTTCTATGACACATTCTTGTAATTGTTGTTGTACCAAGCCGAGTGGAAACCATACCAAGAAATTCGTCCACCATTTTCCAAGGACGAGTTTCAAATAGGAAATTTTATAAGACGGAATATATTTTATTGATTCCAGAGGAAACAGCATCTGAATTTTCATGATTACCTGTATGAGCAAGGTAAAACCTTGCCCATATAGACATACCTTCACTGAATTGAAATTCAGCAATAAATTCCTTTGTAACCCTATTCACTATACGCAAATGTAAATTATACAAAGAAAAATATGTATTGAAAATATCAAAGTGTAAATTATGCAATTGAAATTTGTTATTGAAAAAAACATAATGATGAAACTGAAAATGTTAGTAACACGTTAATAGATAATGTTCTACTTTTTGGTAAATTTTTTAACGAAAGTGTTTTTCAAAAATTATGTTCTTGTAAATTTTTTTACTAGTTAAATTTTATTATCATCCATCATAACTTATTTTCGCTAAACTACAGAAGAAAAAACACTTTACACAAACAAGCTTTCACAAAAACCTGGTGCATGCACATCGTGCACTATTCACCGTGTATACTTTACACGAAGCATTTCAAGCCCATTTTGAATCCGTGTACCTATATGAGATATTTATTTGAAATTATACAGATGGCAAGAAAATTATCATGATTGAAAAATTTCAGCACGATTAATTGTTATAAATAATTTAATTATTTAATTCCTTGTAACAGCTGAACAATTAGTTTTAGATAAAACATTTTTCGAGAAAAATATTTCTCACGGTGTAAATAACAACTTGTGTTCTTACACGATTTTCAAAATGTTTCATTTGACTCGGTTGAAACGCTCCACACTAAGTTCCGCGCATTCGCGATGTGATAACGCTTCGGTGCGATCGGCGGCAGCAAATGGACCCTTTTTAAACCCAAAGTCCGAGCTCATTACTATTAATATTTAAATGTAGTGTAGTGTCTATTAATATTTAAATGCACGTATAGCTTGCACTTGATCTGTCTCTTTGTTAACCGTATCATAAAGTAAAATTTCCCAATTTTTTATATTCATATTTTTGGCAGAATATAATTGAAGAGTGGACAAATATGCAAAACTAGTGAGGATCAATATAAGACAACAATCATTACTTCTCCTCAAGTAGAAACAAATTAAAATTATATACCAAATATAAATAATTAATAAAATTGTATAATCAATATGCAATCAATCCTCCATATGCGACCCTTTAAATACTAACCATTCAAAGGAGCCAACTATCTTTGATGCGCGAATTTTGAAATCCAATCCGTATAAAAGAACCAAATATTTTTGATGTCTTTGTTGAAAATAATCGAACGCCAACGTGATAATACGGTACCAACAAACCAACGACTTTCTTTTCTATGATTCATTTTCCTTGTTACAGCTTGATTACCTGAAATTTTCTAAGAAAAATAATTTATGACTATTCAACGTATCAACAGCCTGTGCATAATCTAAATTTTGTGAATAATATTCCTGCGCTGATAAAAAAATAATATTTCTTTATTTTACCTATTACGTTATTTTGAATTGTATTTGATGTAATTTCAAATAGTTCAATTTCAAGTAATTAATTTTACAAAGCGAAACCACGCAGTGCCTCAATAATTGTAAAAAATATTCTATATACAGTAATTTTGCTCGCCCTTCATATAGAAAATGTTGCCTTACACATTTCCCTTTGGGGTACACGAAGAAGCACCAGAAGAAGCATTAGAGTTTTATAGAAAATAATGGTATTCTAAAAATTTTAAATATAAAAACATTTAGTAAAAATAAATACCGCCATCTGTATATATGATAATTTAAATTGTTTTCTTTGTTTAAATGAAAGAATATACATGAAAAAAAACAATATGTTTAATAAAAAAATCCCATTGCAATTATTTTAATAAGAAAATAGATTTGAAAAATGCTTTACTATGAATAAACGGCAATGAATTGGTTGTCGAACATCAAATTTATACTCAATTTTTACGCGATCATTTTTGGTTATTTAAATTTTTTGATTTATTTTTTTTATCAATCCGTGTCTACATTTTCATATTCAGTTTTCAGTTTTACTAAAAACGGCAATTAAGTCGAAAAAATTATAACCAATAGTTATATGAAAAGACACTGCTGGGGAACTAATTCTCAAATCCATTTTTTATAATAAAATAATCGTGACCGGAAATTATTCATATGGGACTACATTACAAAAATAAAATAAATTCTTTCATTTAATAACCAATAAAAAACGAAGTTTTCATTGGTGCTAAATTACAATACATTTGATAATATGAATTACATCACGTATTCGAGGTATTGATATCTAAAAAAATAGGTAAACAATTTTATGATCATAGATGTCACAAGACATTAGTGTGCATTAAGGTTAAGTCACGAAATATGTTTTGTGTGCCAAAGTTACCTTTTTACACATCAGCACAAATAGGTTTTATTCATTAGACGATCAGAATTTATGCATGGATTTGTACAACAATTCTGTTCATCCGCTCGAATGAAGTAAACTGTAATTTTTTTCAATAAGTTGCGATTGCTGATAAACGCCGGCTCGACAACGTATTTTCTTTCCATCCGTATATATGACCAGTACGTCCTACACTGGTAGACTCACATTAGGAGGATAGACCAGAGTGTTCACGAAAGAGATCTTCCATAAACTCCAAGTGGCTCAAAGAGTAATTGACAGAAAACTGATAGGCGTTACACTGAGAGATCGTAAAAGAAATGACTGGATAAGAGAGCACAGCAAAGCTAGCGACGTCGTGAAACGGATAGCTAAATTGAAATGGGAATGGGCTGGTCATGTTGCACGTAAACAAATGTGGTGCAGAGCAGTAGTGGGATCATGGGATAGAAAAGGCCAAAAGGAAGACTACAGATACGTCGTTATGATGACATCAAGAAAACTGCTGGAGTGAAGTGATCCTTTATACCACTTTTATTCCAAATAGGATCTTTAAAGTGAGAGCTCATATTGCTTTGAACAAAATTCTTAAACAATACCCTCGAATCACTCCCATAGACTGCAGTATTGTTTAAATACCAAAATCATTCCATGCTTTTGCTATAACAAACAAACAAATATTCAAATGTTATTCAAGTCTACCTGTAAAAAACCTTCCTTTAAAAACAAACAAAAATAGCCAAAATGCTATTACATCCGTCTATCCGTATCCATTTGTCTTTACACACAAATTTTATTTTTATTCAATACTGCTTCGCCCTTGCCATTGTTCTCAAATAGAAATATTTAATTTAGCAACTCAATACGATAGTTTGCCAATTTCAGAGACGTGGTATTATACTCGCAAAATTTACACTCTAACAACGCCTTTAAACACTTCTTCCATTACGGTGAATAACTAGTTGCATTGGGGGAATTGAGACACTGAATAAATGACCTTTTGTTTGCTTATCGAAACTTTTGACAAATAAAAAAAAAGTTTCTTCTGTAAAATTATTCATTTACAAAAAGGTCGACTCCAAGTTACGTACGGAGTTCTTCTTCTTCTTCCGTGACTCTTCCCTTTATTTGGGGTTGGCCCTCCTCGTATTCCGAGGCCAAATCAGACGATCTTGAGTTGTCCCTACATCTAAGTTTGCCAGCGCCAGATTTTTGGCAACGGTTGTCCACCACGTGGCCTGTGGTCTTCTTCTATCCTTTCTGTGTCCGGGATAACCAGGGCAGTTTTTACGGCGTTACATTCGTTCCGTCTCATCACATGCCCGCACCATCACAAACTAGTTTCCACCATCTTATCTACTATGGGTGCCACCTTGAAAGATCCTCTAATGTACTCGTTCCGTACTTTGTCAAGTCTTGTGACTCCCGCTGCCCAATGTAGCATTTTCATTTCGTTTGTGTGCATTTTTTGTTCTTGCTGTTTTTTGACAGCACAAAATTCTGCACCATACATCATAGCTGGTCTTACTGCTCTTTTGTACATTTTACCTTTTAGTTGTATTGGAATCTTTGGGTCACAGAATGCACCGGAGAGCATTCTCCATTTTTTTCAGGCAGCATTTACTCTATGGGTAACGTACGTACGGAGTTGAATTAAAAAAAAACTACATGACACAACTAATCTATAAAATTGACTAGAGAATTATATTCTTGAGTAGTATATTTATAGAATATAATAATTTCAATGCACTGTAATTAATTTCTACAAAATCAAATCAGCGTTTGACGTCAAAGCAAGTATTAACTTGACTTTATATTAAACTTATATCAATACCAAAACCAATAAAAAATATAATTTTGGAACCCCTTTAAATATAGCTTCCATGACAATCCGAAGTAAATACGTTCATTTAGATATATTATGCAGGTGACAAAATTGATAAGCATGTTTGTACAATCTCTTTTTTTTTTTTGTTTGTACAATGTCTATATTTTGATATTCATAACATTTCGTTAGGTCATCTAACATTTATAATTTCAAAAAAGTACTAGATTGTTTTTTGTTGTTATCATTAGGTATTCTGATATACAAATGGCAGTAACACTTTTAGATAAAGTTTTCAGTAAGAAATACATTATTAAACAGAAGTACATTATTAAACTAATGCTAAAAGCGAATATATAAATGCAAAAACGATCAGAGATCCGAGATCAAGAAACAATCAGAGATCATATAATTTATTAAGACCTTAAAATATCATCAACATAGAATTTAAGCCCATCTTATTGACATAGTACCTTTTTAGTTTCAACATATCTTCTATACCAATCTTATTGGGTTATTGCGTAGTAATTAACTATTAAAATTAACCATTTTAGTACTTAAATAATTTTTTTTTTATTTAAATACGAATAAACAATGCTCTTTAGTCATAATCTAAAGTAAGAGGGAAGCATTCAAGAATTCTATCTGCAAATATATTAATACTCATAGATTTATAATTTCGATAAATAATCGTAAATAATGTACGTAAACTGCTAAATTCACAGCCACCTGAAAGGTCACCTACCTATCTCCGCGTCTGAACTCAGCCACATTTTTTCCTGCTCAACTATTCATTAGATACAATGTTATAAATAATATATAAAACATGTATAACTTTCTGTGTCACGTTACTTGCGATTCTTCGCAGGTATTAAATATGGTACGAAAGGACCGCTGTCGTAACATTGCGCCCAATCAGCACAATTTTTAAAAATCAAAGAATTCATCTAAATAATTATAGCCGGTAACTTACTCTGACATTTGACAGCGCCGTCAAGTAAAAAAATTATTATAAATGAAATTCCCGCCTTATACACCATTGTCAACCACTAAAACAAATACGTTCAAAGCGAGCACATTTCCTGTTTCAGACACTGTAAAACTCTCGACCGCACCGAACTCGATAACTATGTGGCTAGTATAAACATTAACACATTTTTACACTGCGGTTTCGTGCCGACTTGCCGTAGGTTATAATAGATGTAACGGTGCTGAATATTGGTTGTCCGATGACTAAAACGCTGATAAGATACGAGCTCGTGATAACAATTTGATATCAGCATATAGGTTACGCGCGTTGCAAAACGATTCAACATTCGACTACACTGAAATCGAATTACGACCGTTAATTTGTATCTTATCATTTATGGGAGGACCGCGTATCGCCGTTTCGTATTTTATGGGAATAAATTACCTGCAAAACAGAAGCAAACATATTTTTTATATAAGTACAAAAAAAAGTAACATTTCATTTTACGTTTCGTGAACTGTAATTATGCAAAATTGGTTTTCGGTAATTGCATAAATTATTCGTATTCCTTTGTTATTTTCAACGTCAGCCCCAAAGTAACATTATGAAAAATTCCCTTTATTCCAATTTTATTCCTAATTAAATTCTACCCTTTAAAAAAAGGTTCTTCCTTTTTTAGGGTTCCGTACCGAAAGAATCCCAACGAAACCTTACAGCTGTTACAAAGTTATCCATCCAAAAGTATGTCAAAAGCTTCTAACTGCTAAACGGTACTACAATATTTATGCTAACACAATATTTATAATTATATAGAATTACATTTCAAGGCGGCGCCTCTAAGTGCGAAGTACAGGAATTAACAAAGTACCTAGTTTTTTAAAAAGCACTTTGAGTAGAGTACGAATGTATTTAAAAATAATCTTTAATAAATACAAATAAAACTTTTTAACAACAAAGTGAACCGACTTCAAATTACCATCGAATAAAAAGCGCATTGCAAATTCAATTTGTGCATCCTTCTGGGACCGTAACTGTTAAAGTGAAAATAACACCTAATTTTTTTATGTATTCAAATTTTCTTTGAAATATGGAGATTTTACGGGTAAAAGAAACATCAAAATCGGTACACTAATTTTTGAGTATTTTTTTAAAATTCAAAACTTTAAAATACTCGTAGGTACACACCTACAGGTGAAACAGAGAACCCAGCAGAGAACCCCTCCTTTGTTGAAGCCGGTTAAAAATGACATTTAAGCACCTGGGATTTCTATAAAATATTGTCCATGTATTGTATTTAAACAACAAATATTAAGATTACCTTCAATTAAAATACTTTGGAAGAGTATTTTAATTAAAAGTAATCTTAATATTTGTTATGATACAAGCCATTATATATTTTTTTTAGTTATCTATGATATTATTTTAAAATATGAGGAAGTAAATTTTACACCCATATCATTAAATTAAGAAATCGAAGAAATCTCTTTAAATTAAGAAACTAGTGTACCAAAATGTATGTGACTTTAAGTAATATTGGTACGGAACCTGGCTGTGCAAACTCCACACGCACTTCACCGTCGACTTCACATTCTCGTATGGTACAATAAATAACCGATAGAAAATTCTTTCATTTATTAAGTTTCTATACTTTTCATTACTTTGCTTGTTTTACGGAAAACTTGTTTATAAACAAAACTTTTTAAGTGACTGTCATTGTTTGATAACCTCCTGACGCCCGGTAGCGAAAACTAGGACGTATTAATTACGTAAAAGCGCAAACGATCCAAAATGTAAATTGAAATAAAAACGCTACGTGACGTCAACTCCGTAGAGACATTAATCAACAGAAACATGATTTAAACTAGTTAATTTAGTTCAGGGGTGCGGCTTTCGTACTTTGTCGAGGGGCCTGGGAAACAGAAACTCGGAACAAAAGTAAGGATTTATCAAAATAAAGCTAAAAAAATAATTCATATCTTATCTAATTTCTACTTCTAATATTTTCACTACATTTCTTAATTCAGTTAAAATGTATGTTTACCAAAGCCTTCTTTCTATCCTACAAAAAGCATTTTCAGACTACCGTTTTTTAAAATCCTGACGAAAGTGCACGAAAGACCTAATGATAAATCCATTAACAGTCAGACGCTGTTATCTGATGATATGACCTCATCATTTTGGTTTTAAGTTCTACAATTCATATACAGTTATTAACCAATTTATATATTTATATTCGATAAGTAATAGTAGGTTTAAAACTTACCCTTATATAGTTCTTTGTATTATAGAATGGGCTACATTACTGAAATGCAGGCATCCCCAACCAATATTTATTTCTCAATTAAAAGCTTGATCAAATAAATTAAAATATTTGTGTTCACTCCTAAATTTTTTTAGATATAATTAAATATTAAAATTGTATCAATGCGATGTTTGCGCCTACGTTCTATGTTCGTTAACCTACGTTCTATGTTCGTTCTATGTTCGTTAACGTTCTATGTTCCGAACTATTTTAGGCCAGTATTTGCCAGAATTATCGTCATGTAGCTATCGATTGTAATTCGATTTCGCCACTTAGTTTTTATTTGTACCAAAGCTGAAAAACCTGTCTTACATAAGTAAGACAGGTTTTTGGGAACTGGAGGAAAATGCCACAATTATTCGCAAAGAAAGAGAGGCAAGAGGAACCGTTTTATCCACAGATTTATAACATTAAGAAACATAAAAATAATCACAATATCTAGCTAACATCAAAATGATTGACATACATTCCTTTCTTTCTTTTCGTCGTAACTTATAATCATTTGAATGACATCGCATTTATTTCGTATGTTTTCTTAACTCGCAACTGTCACCACGCCTTATTTTTGCATGTGGCCAGAACGCCACATTGACAAAATTAATTGTCAACTTTGTGGAATTTGATGTTTTGTTTGAAATTCAGTTTCATAAATTATTTATTCAAGAATTATCCTCAAATGTAGTTAAGTACGGTGCCTACAAATGTGATAGCACTTTACACAGAAAATTGCCACGTATTAAATTACAAAAGTATTTAACATATGATGTCGATTGTTTTAGTTTACAGTTTTCTCATGATTCATTGTTAAAGGTACATTGTAATTTTTTAAGCATTTCAGGTTTATAACTTTATCTAATTATTAATATATTCCCAGTCGCAACTATATTTCGGACTTACTTTTTTTTCGTATTAAGGTGACAAATAGTTGCAAGTCGTTAATCGTTTAAATATACTCAGAGGCGTGGAGTAAAGGCTTCCCATCTTTATGATTTATTTTCTTTTTTCTCCTATTCGTTTAAAATCAGTGAAATTATTTATATTTTAAGGTCATTTTCAAGTTAAACGAGCATACGAAGATACCTACAGTGGACCCCCGACAAAACTTTCGTTTCCTATATTTTTCGTTATAGGAAACGAAAGTTTTGTTAGGTATCACACGCCAAAAAAGCCCTGATTCGTCTGCTTTGCATACCTGTGACGAGTTAAGATTAAATGGTTTAATTTTAAATGGTTCTATGCAGGTGGCATCATTAGAATATCTCCTGTAATAGTCATTAAACGTATGCCATGACGACTTTTGAAATGTTCTAGCCATCCCTCACTAGTCACAAAATCATCTTTTTATTATTTCCTTATAAAAAACTTAGCTTTCATAGCCAACATGGGTCCCGAAATGGGTGCATGCCTATTTCTTTCCTGAAGAAACCAAATGTATAAAGCTTCTTCCACTTCTGGATGTTCAGCTTTCTTGAGTGTCTGTCTCTTGCCTGGCACACGGTCAGTAGTTGACATGAAATTTTTAATCTTCTCGTGGTTTTTTTAATGTCATAAATTGTAGATCGGCCTACGCCGTATTCACTTGCTAAACTACTGAAAGATTCAATACGATTTAAGCGGTGTAAAATATCACATTTTTCTTTAATTGTTAGTATTTTGTGCTTTCGCTTCTGGGCTTGTGAGGACATTATTAAGTGCGTATACGTAATACAATGAACAAACAGTAACCAATGAACGCACGCTAGGCCGCACCGCTATCACATGTAGTCAAATTCAAACTAAGCAATCGGAATCAAAACAATACTTACGCTTCGAGCA
The DNA here is from genome assembly GCA_039881145.1 of Druceiella hillmani. Taxonomy (NCBI): domain Eukaryota; kingdom Metazoa; phylum Arthropoda; class Insecta; order Lepidoptera; family Hepialidae; genus Druceiella; species Druceiella hillmani. Next base: position 12,011,268 of record JAYKKI010000005.1, read on the forward strand.
CAGTAGTGGTGGGGCGTACAAGTTATAACCTGTTCAATCATGCACGATCTACATTAGGGAAGATTGTTTAATTGATGTCGGATTACAGGCGGATTAGACAGGGGCCGGATTACCGGGGGTCAACTGTATATAATTTGTGATTAAATGTTAAATAAACTCAATTATTATTATAAATACATAATTTATTTTATGTAGGATACTATTTAAAATCTAAGCATCTATTTTATTTTAATAACTAATTTGATAAGAAAATGTTGAAGCGATTTTAAATAAATATTAATAAATAAAGATACAATGTAGAATAACAAAAATACTTTTTATTTTAAATATCACCTCCGCTTTCCACAAAAACTTACAGTTCTGTTATATAATATGGGTAAATATAATTGAAATGTCTATTTGCAGTTTTGAAACATTTGAATTATAATGCAGAATGCATTTATTTACATGACACGAAAGCACAAAATACTACTAAAATTTAATAAAAAATATTAGCAGTGTAAAAAAATATTAGCGAATGGAATATGACATCTGTCTTTGCGCCCGTCGGTATCGTGTGATTACAACGACTAATTTGGAATCGGTTTAGGTTCAAATAATGGTTTCGGTAAGTTTAAACAATGTTTATGTTTAAATGGTTAAATATGAATATTTAACCAATTACGTGTGGCCGCTGCATTAAGCCGCATCCTTAATTTACGCATCCTGCATTCCTTCCTGTTGTCAAGGTGTTATCCATCATCTGCTTCTAATATTTTAAATCTGCGGTTTTATCCAAAACTTCTCCAATGTCAAGAGATGGAAGTCACCTTTCATGGTGGAATATTTATGAATTTTTCAAATAAATAAACGAACAGTCGTATAGTACGAGCGTCCGTGAATCTTTTCTGCACCTGCCCTGACCTAATTGATCTGATCAGTGAAGACGCACGCAAGAGTGGGAGCGCGGACAGAGCGCTGCAAGTTGGGACATGTGAACAAAGACCGAATGAATTAATGAGTGGATTTAAGACTTCTAATGGATTATTCTTCAGAATGTCCGAAAATATTCGGTCCCCTCTTATCCATTTACGCCCATATAGGGAAGCGCGCCACGTTGAGGAGTTCTGCTATAACGGATGAAAAGAATTTTATTTTGAAATTTTTTAGTACATATTTTCAAAAACGTGTGTAAATTTTTATGTCAAAATTCAGAGTAAGTAACATGATATCGATCATGGCAGATCGTACGCATGGAGTGCCTGGCGAATTTTCTTCCCCTCACTTTTACCAAATTTATTTAATATTGACTTACGTATAATATTGATTTATATATACTTTACTAAAACCACCACAAATGACTGCACTAATAGTAGCCGTCAAGAATGAAAACTTTGCGAGAAAGACATACTTCGGGACTTGAAATTTAGTAAAAAAATCACCAGTTTTTTAATTTTCATCCGTACTTTTCCCAAATTTCCTTTTTTCGTTTACTTACATTCTATACGTTCGTTTACTTGTATACTTCCATTATAATTTTTTAAGTATTCATAATCGCAGTGGATAACTTTAAACGTAGTAATTTTTTTATTTTGAAACTTACTATTTTTAAGTCTCTTCAGTGAAGAAAAAAATTCTAAAGCGACAAAATTTCAAATTGAATGTCACTATTTTATAAAAAACTAACTTAAAAAGTCAGTTACGCTTAAAATATACCGCACTTGAAAATAAAAAGAATTTGTTTTAAATTTTTCACATCAATCAAATCAAAAATGACCGAACCGGCCGAAGAGACTTTTACTAACTAAAACTTATTTTTTTAACACTACTACTTTTATTATTTTTTAATTAAAATTAGCACAGTGTTAATTTAATCTATTCTTAATAATACATATTTTTCCTGTGTCTTCAATATTTCATTATATTAATAAAGAAATTACGAAAAAGTACTTTTTGTGTCATCACGGTGGTCATCAAGAGGGAGCTCCCTTAAAAGAGGGGAAGAGCGACGAGATTATTCACTGAAATCAGTGAATCGGAGGGAAGCGATCCATAATGCAATATAGTAAAGAAGCCTTAATATTGCCTGATTATGTCGCAAAGCTTGAATTGGATCCACAAAATGAATATTAACTGGTAAAAGAAATGAAAAGGGATAAAAAGTTGTAAAAGAAGAGAAAAGACATAACGCGCAAACGGTACAACACTATTTCAAGAGACTTCTACGTCACGTAAACTCAAAACTATCTCAATTCGAGGCAAATAACAAAATAGAAGCATCAAAATTAGTGACGAAGACGGTTGCAATACCGTCTTGGGAGCAACAGAAAGCTTGTTGTGAAAGAAAACAAATATAATTTCACTTCTTTAGTCGCGGGCAGATGTCGTTTCATGCCCAAATAATTCCCGGTTGTGTGGACAACACCTCCTTTTTTGAATCGAGTAGTGAAATAAGATATAACAAGTTCGATTAAATTTTGTAATTTTTAAAGTGTTTAAATCTCGTACCGCTAATATTCTATACAAATTTAATTAAATAACACAAACATAATTAAATAACTCAAACATTTAAAAACACCAAATATTCTACTTCATCGATTAATAGTGTTGTTGCACACTCTTACGATTTTTTTATAATTTTTAGTATTCTTATTTCATAATTTTCTTACTAAAGCTAACGACTACAAATATATTACCTATATTAAAATTAAAAGTCTCTTAAAATAAATTTCCTTAAACTGAATATAACTAGTCGGAAATTATATTGATGTCAATTTTTAGCAGCAGTTTTAAATCCAAAATGCCCATTTATAGAAAAATTAATATTCGCACATTGTAATTTGTAATTGCTGGAACAATTTTTGATTAACAAACTTATTAATGAAAAAATGGTAAAAATAATTGTATATAAATCATGAATGCTGTCCATACTTAAGTTAAAATTACAAAGAATTTATAAAATCCAATATCCAAGCTTAGCATTTTAATGAAAAAAAAATATTAAAGAAGATTCTAACGAATGTAACATCCGTGAGTTGTCTTCACATATATTAACTTTTCTCTTTGAACTCGTAACGTATTGTTTGTGGAGTAAAAGTTAATTAATAAAAAATTAGTTTAGAAGAGATTGCTAATAAAATGGTTAGTAAGGTTTTCAGTCTTTTCATCTAATGTTTTTACTACAAATGTTTAACGATACAGCAGTACAGTAACATAAAAATGCACAGAGTAAAATGCTGGATCTTGCATTCAAATAGCTTTATTAAATTTGAATAACAATTACTAACATTTCTCTAAAAATATATTATTCTTCCTCTGGCTGTAATTTAGCTTCTAATGAATCATAATAATGGTTAACAGCCTGAAACCAAGCGAATCCTTGATCGGCTGTGGCAAGCCAAATGTGGTCGTTGGGATCTCTCAAAGTCAGCTCTCCTAGTGGCATGTTATGGACAAAGTGAGCTTGTAGGATGCACTCGTCGGGAAATGTGTAACTGCCTTCCCCATTGTACATCCAGTTAATTAAAAATCCCTTATATTTGGAGCGGTCTTCGAATCTAATAACGATTTTTTCATCTTCGACTAATTTATTATTTAGCCACATGCCACTGTAAATTTGGCCATCGGCAGTCGTATACACTCCATAACCTGACATAGAATAATTGGTAGTCAATTTTTAAATTACGATATCATTACAATTCATTTTACATAATTATGTTAGTGGGGGATCAGTTATGTCATATCGATTCAATTAAATTTTCTTTAATTCAAACCGACTAAATGCATGTTAAAAAGCGTAAGGATTTTGTAGATGTTCGTCTCTATTGACATGGTTGACACCAGTTAATTTATATAAGTTTAATTGGAGTTCTAATAAAATGCTAGTATCTAGAAAAAAACATTCCATTTTTCGAATCTATGGTTGACAAATTAGTGAGGCAGATCGCATCACATGTCACTTTGAAACTTAAAATTTTTTAAAGGTATTTAAAAATGAAAAATTGTAATTAGAACGCCGGTTTCCAAAGACCTGCCAATATACCCCAATTAATGGATTACGCAAAAAATTTGCCCCTATTTTAATTATACATAGAGGGATATATTTATATTTTTATATTAAAAAAAGTGGCAATTTTACCCATGGTACTTTAAAAAAATGAAGATGCAGTTGTCGGTTGGGTTGATCGCAAGCCTACAGCCTTAACCGCACGGCGCCCGAGTTCGATTCATGGCCGCTAGTCAAACAACTGGTGTTGTTTAAATTATGGGCATTACGAATACGGATTAACTTGGATATTACGGGCATTATCTCCAATACATTGGAAAAGTATGGACCGTGTCCAGCTATTGATGTCCTCCTGGATTGTTTCACGCTAATTAAAATTTCCGCCTAAATTATTTATTTGCAAAATTTCATGCACATAAATTTAAAAGTTTAGAAACCCAGAAGCTGTGAGCTTTAGATGATGGACAAACGGACGGACATGACGAAGTTATAAGGATTCTTTGTTTCACTGTAAAACGTTTAAAACAATTTTGCAGGCGATATATATATATATATATATATATATATATATATATATATATATATATATATATATATATAAATATATATATAATATTATATTATATATAAATATATATATATATATATATATATATATAAAAAATATCAAAGAAAATTTCCATAGCAAAATTACCAAAACGGAAAACTTATGGAATCAGAGTCTGTCACAGGTGATTTTCCCGAAAGCCATTCAAAGTAAAAATTTGAATTTAGTGCGCTTGTGTATATTTATACTTATAAATATTTTTTTTAACATTACTTAATTTACTCCGCTAATATTTTTCTTTGTTTTGCATTTTATGTGATGTTTCAATTATTTTAATTAGTCTTTCTTATACTTTTTAGACATAACAGTATTCGAATAGTATTATTGTTTTCGACTCTGTTGCACAAACTCTTCACAGATATTGCATAATCGTCTTTTTTAAAATATATTGATTTTGCTTTCACTGTCCATTTGTATTATTAAAAACTATGTTTTGTATGTGATGATTTGATTAAATAGGGTTACCATACTTAGTTTCTAGTATTCTGTAGCAAAATTTCCGAAACGGAACGCTAATAGAATCACTTCGATATCCATCCGTCTGTCACAGGTGGAACCTATTCAACGCAAAAACTTGAAACTTAGCATAGAGATAGAACATGATGGACCAAATTTAGAGGTGAAGCATAGAAAGTTCAATTTCGAATCTCGGATTCATTTCAGTAGGTAAATTGAGAAATAAAAAAAAATTCTAAGGAAATAGTTTAGTGTATCAAATGAAAATTGATTGAATCACGAATGCAACAACACATAATGTATATTTTCTATGAATTTGTTTAAAACCCTTGAAAATTACTGTCCCCACCCTCGATCACTAAAACGGCAGCTCAGAAAAACCTGAAAAGAATCAAGAATATTGAGAAATTGATATAGATTGAACCAAAATTATCGGGACTGAAAAATTATAATTAATTTTCATAAACAATTTAATTATTTTATATCCTTAAAACTGTTTGGATTTAGAGAAACAATTCTCTGAACACACAGTCGGAGTGCATTACCATTAACAATTTAAGTAGATATATATAATCGGAAATGAACCAAAAAGAGTTATAACTTTTAACCACGAGCAGTAAAAAAAGTTGTGGTAGTAAAAAATAAAAGGTTACAATCTAACATTCTTTTAAATATCAATAACTTCATAAAATAATATTTTTACAGAAGTAAAACATGAACTCTTAAGCAAATAAACTCTTAAGGAATTAAAATCTGAAAAAGCGAATTTATTGCAGTTACATTAACATAAAATTACCAGCAACACATATCTTTTTAATTAATTCGGAACACTTGTCGCGCGATTTCCACTAGCATTTAACCTATAGAAACTTTATGATACTGGCAAAACGTGGGACCGAAATTCCAATATCTCGAACCCCTAAAAATTAAATTCGTAAAAAGTAATATAGTGTCAACATTGAAGTTATCATAATTTAATTAATCTCTGATTGCGCGGTGCGAATCTTTTTCAAATCACTTGTTACTTGTTAAAAGACAGATCTTGTTTTGAAAAGTAGCAATAAAATTATCAATGTGTGAATATATAATTATATAAAATCTAGATTTTCTAGGATTAAATAAGAAAATGGTTAAAAATCCTGATGTTATGAAAGAGTCCGGTCAATATATAGATTTTATGAAATTGTGTGTGTACATACTCGTATATACAATGTGAATTTGGCCGTTCGACACTAAATGAAAACCCAGCTAGTACTAGAAATACAACTAGTATTAACTGGGTTTTTAGTAAAAAGTTTTTTTTACTAAAAGTTTTTTAAAGTACTTATTTATGACAAAGTGTTTTACTAAAACGGCAACGGTGCGCGGTTTTTTCATCGGCTACAGTAGCAAATCAACGAGAAGTGTTTAAAACTACGGAACACTTAAACTATTCCTGTGACTAAACTACTGAATTTTGTTAATTGGTTATTGGTATATTTCTGTTATGGTTGAGGAACATCATATGGTATATGAGGATTCATTCAATGTCAAACGGTTAAATCCATATATATATAAATGTGTGTGTGTGTGTATATATATATATAAATATATATGTATATGTCTGAGTCTGAGTGTGTGAATTTATGAAAAAAACGGCGTGAAACTTTAAAAAACATGTAACTAAAAATCCAAAATTTAGATTACACCAGAAACAAAACCAAGTATGCGAATTACAATCGGTCTGTTGCATGTGACTGCTTGCGTGTGACGTAATCTGCCTTTTAACCAATAACAGGGCGTTGTAACGCTGATTGAATTTAAAAAATATTCCTTACGTTTTTTTTACAAAATATAAACTTATTTATTCGAAAATTAATATACACTTTATAATCTAATAGAATGACCACATATTGTGATATGTTTTCGATATTGTCAAATGGCCTATTCCCTGCGGCCTTACACAGTACCGGGATGGCAGCGCTATAAGGTTGTGTTTATTTACTATAGATGGCATTGTATAATCGTTACTAAGGCCCCCGCTAAAAAAAATCCGGGCTGTGTCCGGTCAAAACTCTCAAAATCGTTTTTAGGACTTCATGCCTTAAATGGAAATAATAGAACCCTTATAATATCACTCAGGCGTCCGTATGTTTGTAAACCTATTTTTTTTTTTTTCTATCGCAGCAATTTTTCTTAGATTTAAACTCTTGAAATTTGGCGTAATGATAAAGTATATTAATACGCATATGAAAATCTCGTTTAATTGAAAACTCGAAAATATTTATATAGAAATTTTAAAGAGAACAAATAGAATACCCGATTTTTTTTTATTTAGTTTTTCACGTGATTTTTCATATGATACGATGCTACATCGTTTAAAAGGAATAGTTATAAATATATATTCTCCTTATATACTACTGAAACAAAAATTTGAAAAATAACACTGTTTCTTGAAACTTACCTGAAATCTATAACACTTTTTATGCGAGATGTATTAAGCAATATATTTACATGGTGAAAAATAATATTAATATTTAGCAATAACTTAATATAATGAAAATTCTATTTATCTTTAAATAATTAAACTCGCACGTTACACTTTCTTATATATTCTCCATTGTGATCATCGCTTAGGCATGAAAAAGTAAAATTTTATGACAACTCTTCTTGTAGTGATGATAGTAGAAATTGGGTATTCTATGATAGCAGCTGATTATAGCAATAATATAAACTTAAGTCAAATGATGACCAAGCGATTTTCGCTTAGACAAAAATTTTAGAAAATATTACAAGATACATTTGCTTGAGAACTGCGAGAATAAAGAATTAATTAGATTGAAAACATCGATAAATACCTTTAAAACGTTTATGATTTCAATAAACGTTTACAACAGAAAATTTTGCGTGACAATGAAATAAAACCATTTTGAATACTACGGTATTTTTGGTTTACAGAGGACTCGTCCGGGAGAAAGCACAAAAATATTTTCCCAATGGATTTTTTTAGAAATCCTAAACCTATTAATGCAGGAGTTCCCAACCAGGGGAGCGCGCCTCCCAAGGGGGGCATAGAGAGATGTCAAGGGGGGCACAGAGAGATGTCAAGGGGGGCTGAAAGCGTTTGCATTTTAGAAAGAAAAACTAAAAATATACAAACAACATTACAATGTAATGTTTAATTCACATGCATAAAATTAATGAAATTAAATATCATATTCACTATTATTACCACAAACTTGCGAAAAATTTGACGTTTTGGTGTACATTTTTTGTTGAGAAATCAGTTTGAGCGTGTAAAATTATTGTGTCTCACTGTTAAAAGGTAAGTTTGTGTATTTACAAACTTCAGTTACAATTTTTATTTAATTTACTAAATCAAAGGGGGGGGGGAATGACAAAGTAAAAGAGGGCATGAAAATATAATTTATAGTCCGGGGAGCCTCAACAAAAAAAAGGTTGGGAAACCCTGTCCTAATGTAAGTGTATGAAGGGATAAGTTCATTATTTGCCATGATACTCTCAAAGCGAATTCATCGTTCTTTGTAGTGAAAAATTTCACGAGATTTCACGAAAAAATAAACGAGCAAAATTTTTCCCAAAAAAAACGAATGAATTAGAAGTTAACGAATACTTTACCAAGTTCATGAATTCTCAGATAAAACAGGTAGACAAATGACGGAAGAGATACTTTCATTTCTATTATGGTATAACATACCTCTCGAAGACTGCTATTCGCAAGGATATGATAATGATGCAAATATATATGGCGAAGTATTCGGAATCAAAGCCAGAATGTAACAATAAATAATATTAAGAGTATTGATTCCCAAGTGATATAAATTTAGCATTTAAAAATTAATTTATTAACTTCCACAGAGTGACTATTATAATAATACGCTGAACTAGCTCTACACAAAGTCGTAATGAAGCAATTTAATTTTCATCGTTTTAACATTGATAGTGAACGTGGACGTCCACAGTACTGAGCGCCAAATAATGCTAGAGATTGACAGAGTGGCAAAATAAATCGATAAAAACTTCGTATAAAAGTTGTACATAATCTATCAAATGTATATAAGTTTTCATCTATTTATTTACACAATTAACCTAATGATACGCCGATAATAAGTGTCGATAATGGAAACTTTTCTGTAGGCAGGAATAAAATACAAGAAATACATATAATATACAAAAACCCAAGTAACACTGAATGCGAATTACAATCATTGGCGAGCCCAAAATTTCCATGCCAAAAATTTCGTACTTGTAATATATGGCGAATATTTTTATATTACTTTATTCAGACAAATATCTACATATTTTGTGTTAATTTGTTTCACTAATAATTTGAAAGTGGCTACTAAAATTATCTGATACCAACTACGAGTATAAATGTATTGATATTTTAAAGGAAGAAAAAATATTACCGTTTTATTAAGTACTTGATACAAATAACGCATTCGCTCAATTAAATTCTATGTTGCTGAAAAGTCGGTTAAAATATAGTTACATCAATAATACTTCACACACACACATTGACAACAGCGCCAGGGATCGGTAGAGTGCGGCCCGCTCGTATTCATAGCGACAATAGAGGTGCGCAAAATGTATCAGTGAAAAGAAAAGAGTGATATATATCATTTGATTGAAAAGATATATATCACTCATTTATATCTCTAACTCAGGCGCTCAGTATCTCAGTACTCCGAGTTATTAACGAAATCATTTATAAAGCATACGTTAAACCGTTGAACAATGGTCATACAATATGGTAATAAATAGTAATGACTGAACATTATGCAATATTTTTTTGAAAATAAAAATAAATTCTACCAAAGTATCCGCTTTGCTTAATACTTTGCAGGTTTAGGATTATCAACCTAGATTCAAATTATACATAAAATAACTTTAACGATTATAATTAAATTGGAATAGATTGGCAATTGTAATATATTAATTGTGTATAAAACAATTATAAATTAGAATTTTGAAATGAAACAAAAAAAGTGTTTGTTTACGCAAATATTTGGAGCGAACTGAAGTATACTTTATCACAGCGTTCACATTCGATGGCATATTTGACTAAACAGTTCGATCGTTTTCTATCTCTTTCATGTAAAGTCAAAGTATATACTTTTATATCTATCTTCACGACGCGACGGGTGAGTGAAATGATTGATTTGGTGAAACGAAAAAGACGCCGATCACTCCTGTGCTAGTGATATACTGATACTTTTGATTTCAAGTGAGTGAGTGATAGATATGATCATAACATGTGAGCTATATCTTTTATATCTCTCACTCTTGAGTTACACATCTCTAAGCGACAGTATCGGTTAGCCGTTTATGAGTGATGGGTGTTTTTGTGGCGCGTAATTAATCTAAGTATCGTAATTTCTTCTTTATTCTTTTATTCTATGGCGATTATTCTCTCCAGAGAGAACTTTGCCAGTGTCAAGTTTAGATTTGTTGGTTAGGCAACACTGACTAAATGACACTCCGAATATCCGTCAATATAGCTTAATTTAAAAAATAAAATAAAGAGCAAAACAAAAATCAAATAGAAGTTTTCTATGCTAGAACAAATTAAGCGAAAATATAAACAAAACAAAATATAGATTATACAAAGGTGGCAATAGTACATAGACGAAAAATAAATGAATAATAAGTATATACATATGTATATACAAACAAACATAAAACCAGAAATAAAAATATACATGAATATAAAGGCTAGATTCCAGATTTTATTGTCGTTCTTTCTTATGTATTGAAAGATTAAGTCTAGATTGGTTTTATTAGTAACGGATAGAAGGGGTCTAATGTTAATAGGTAATTGAATTTTTGGTTTTAATAATTTATAAATGAATGAAGGAAATTTATTATTTAATGGGCATGCAAAATGAGATGATTTAGACTGCCCTCACCAAACCTACAATCACAAGCTGGAGACTCTCTAACACGCAACCTAGCCAAATGAGTGGGAATAGAACAGTGACCCAAACGCATACGAGATACCACCGAGGTTTCCTTTAAAGAAAATAAATTTTGAAAACCACGGGTTTGAAGGAATAGAAGATTGGATCTGAATGTATCCCGCACCAGTGATCAGGGATGTCCTTTTCCATTCGGAGACCATCCAGGAATGAGCTAGAGGAAGGAGATCCTCAATGAAATTACGAGTGAAACGCGGATCCCCGTTCACGGTTGCGAATCGGGCTTTTGCGTTAACTATTTCATTACCGACTATACCGTAGTGACTAGGAATCCATGTAAGAACGACACCCGATCCCGATCTCTCCAAATCAAACGTAAGATGCTTGATCAGGAGAGTTAGGAAACTACAATTTACTGAAAAAGGATTGGAGAGAAGGGACTCTAAATAAATTAAGGAGTCGGAGAAGATAAGAAGCCTGCGAACTTTTTTAAGCCGAGCATATCTCAAGGCCTCCACAATAACTCTATATTCCCCAAAAAATACCGAACAAACTTTTGGGAGGTGAAAATATGCCGAATAAGAGGTAGCCGGGCAATTAAAAGACGCACCTACATAGCCGTCTTTCTGGGATTTTGATGCGTCTGTGTATATTCGCGTCCAATCCACCCATAAATTATTTAGGATGGAATTGAACAGTGAATTGGCATTACTGGACTTCTTCTAACTCCGAAATACAAATTTATATATGGCCTGTGAATTACTGAGTCAAATGGATAACTATAGAAGGAGAGAGACGAATTTTGATAAATTGTGAGAGGGATTTGATTTTTTGACCGTGACTGTGAAGTGAGGATAAGGCTTAGAATGTCAAAAATAATCATTATTAACAAATTTAGAAAGAAGGGTTAGTTTTGGGAAAATGGGATAGGAGGAGAACTTAGCTGCTTTCAAGAAAATCGATCAGCTAGGTATTGACGGCGGAGGGATAGAGGAACACATTCTACTTAAAGGGCATTAATAGGGCTGGATTTCATTGCACCCGCCACGATCCTCAGAGCTTTAGACTGAATACCAGTCAATTTGGTGGCATTTAATTTGGAAATAAGATCAAGGATATATCGTAATTTATACCGTGACTTAGTACGTTATATTTCAAAGTTTTGTTTCAAACTATAAATACTTATATTTATATTGAATATATTTGGCGATAATTTTGTAGAAATTCATTATTCACAATTAAATGAAACTACGTGATGTAGTATTATTTATACTTTCTTAAAGTTTTTTACCACGACCTAGGTTTCGTTGTATCCCACCTGAAGATGTTGTAATACAACGAAACCTAGGTCGTGGTAAAGAAATTAAAGAAAGTAGAAATAATACTACATCACTTAGTTTCATTTAATTGTGACTTATATTTATAATTAAAAAGGTAACTGTGACTTCAAATTGTATTATTTAGAATATACGAATTAAATAAAACTTATAACGCTTAAGCAGTAATAAATGAAGCCTAGCTATATAACAGACCTTATCGGTGACCCTAGGCCTTAATAAAAGTCCTTTTTGGTTTTTAAATTTATATGTTTATTTACAAATAAATTATCTAAGTATGTCCGCTCCAAAATCAAAACGGACTATGTGGTCCGACGAAAGCTTCAGAGCAGCAGTTAATGCTGTACGCTGTTGCCGGCTGCCGACATACAAAGCACAATATGGCGTTCCAAGAAGAACTCTTTAAAAGCCTCCCCCCAAAAGTAGTATTTTATTCAAGAATTTTGGAAGAAACGAAATATTCACTCAATTCGTCAGCGGAATAATAGAATTTCCTGAAATAGGAATAAGTCTGATGCTAAAAATGATTTCGAGTTCAAGCATTCGCTTTTTGTGAGAAATTTAACATTGTCAACAATTTCAACAACGAAACAGGTCTTGCAGGAAAAATTTGGTCGAGATTGTTTTTAAAACGAAATCCAGACTTAGCATAACGAAAAACAATTCTCAAGCCCAGCTCGAACCCAGGAATTAAGTAAAACTATATATATTGTCGCTCATATCTTGATGAAATTTGTAAGCTTTACAATGAATTAGATCTTTATTACCGTCCTGAAAAAAATTACAATATGGACGAAAAGAGCTGTCAGCTTACGTTACATCACCAACAAACGGTGATTGCTCTGAAAGGTGCCAAAAGGGTGCAAGGCTCTGAGCATGGTGAGAATGTCATTGTAGTTGGAAGTGCTAAGGCTATCGAAAATCCGATACCGCCGATGATTATTATAAAGGGGAAGGGACGAAACCGGAGTATGACAATAATTTATATATACTCTGGGATAACTCTGGAAAAAGTCTCCTCATCTTTGACGGTGAGAGATGTTGCCGAAAAGCTGAAAAACATGATATCGTGATTTATTGTTTAACATCCAACACGATGCACGAATAGCAGCCTCTTGACAAGGCTAGCTACAAACCATTTTAAACTTACTGGGCTCAAGAAGTTCTGCAATACATGTACGAAATACGTGCTAAACAGGTCCCAAAAAACACGATTTAATGTTATTTTATCTAAGTTTTGGTCAAAGACCATGCAAATATAACGAGTGGATTCAAAGCTACTGGACTTTATCCATTAACTGCTGATGCGATACCTGAAAGTGCTTTCGCTCCTTCCATTTTAACAGAGCGTAAAATCAGTGAAAGTAATAGGAAATACCGTGGAGAATCTTTGCAACTAACAAATGAAAATTTAAGAAGATATCTCTCATATTTGACTGGGTCCAGAGGCTTACAGACTACCAACCGACTTGTAAAATACAGCGATAGTACAGAAATATCTTCTGAAAAAGACAATATGTACGAATTTACAAACAGGTTTGTTCCACCGAAATGCTTAAGAATTTACTGTTCTTCAGATACGAAATGTGACATCGAAAATCCCAATAATGTAACTTTACCCGAGTTAGATGATGAAGATACTGAAATGATGAACCTTTGGCACAATTTGCTATAAGTAAGAAGACCGATTACCAAAACTTTATGCCTACACCTGATCACAGGGTTGTTAAAAACCGTCCACGTAGAAAAGCTTTAATTTATAAAGGTCAGAGATTTTCCAAAGATTTGTTTAATCCCAAAGTTACAGCACCAAAAAAGAAGAATACGAATAGCACACAGAATGTGCGGGACGACAGGCAGTAGTCAGAGCCCCGCACTTGACTGTTGCTGGATTGGAGGATTCGACCTTCACCAGAGCTATGTCGCTGTTGACTATACCAATCAGGAGAGAGCTGCTGGATCGATTACCAATGAACACTCGTCGTTGTAAGACAATTTCTTTAATTATTTATGTACTTATTATAAATATACTATTACTACGACTATTCGAGGACCATGATTTGGCAGCGTCCTGACCCCTCTTATCTGCCGTTAAGTGATCCCTTTGTGCGACCACCGGTCGTCACGCCAATGGTTACAAACCCACAGCCGCCCGATCGTCGCATCGGTTAGTGCGCCCATCAGGAACACAGAACAAATCAACAAAATTTCCAAATAAACAAAATAAAAATATAGGAAATACAAAGACTAAAAAGGAAATAACTAAAAATAGAAGTTCTAATCCAAAACTAGTAGAAAATTATGTATAACTAGCAAACCCGTTTCCTAAAACTCCGTTTCGCCACCAGATGGCTTGGTTTTTTGTAATATTTCGTTTGGGGATCAAAAGATGAAGAAACATTTTTTTTTTTATATTTGAAAAGGAAAAATTTTATTTCATTTCACAACAGTAATGAATTCATTTCGATTACAAAAATGAAGTGTAATTTAGTTGAACTTCTCTAAGTAAAAAATTAAAGTGAATCCAAAGTAAATACTGAATCGAAGCGTTATACGTGTCCGCAAATTATCCGTTTCATTGAAATGCTCTTTGGTAAACCACATTTTTTGTTTTTTGGTCTGACGTTAACACAAACAAAGCGGATGGTTTCCCAACTCGTGAACACGCAACGTATAGCTGCAGCCCATGTGAAAAACAATGATTTTCTAAATTTATCCCGCAAACACTAAGCGATTGGTCTTGTGACTTGTTAATTGTCATTGCGAACGCAAGGTGAACCGGAAATTGCAATCGTTTGAAGTCAAACGGAAGATCAGTCGGAATCATTGGTATTCGAGGAATACATACATTAATAATTTATCATCACTGTAGTTCGCAGTTGGATCATATTGGAATGCCAAGCGATTGTATGATGCCAATGATCTTCGTGTGCTCACGCGTTGTCTCAATCGGGCATTTTCTCTTATTATATTTTGTCTTTCTTCGCTTAAGTTCTGTGAATACACTTGTTGCTGACTTGCATATCTTGTGCGGCGGCCGATGTTCGCACGTCGTCCTCTAGGCATTTTGGACTATGGACAGACTGGTGAATTTAACCTCAAATGCACGATCCACATAATTTACACAGTTGCAAAAAAATGACAAATGCCTGCTGTTGAAATTGACTAAAAATTTGCACAATACGCATGATTGTTTTGATGGTTTCCAATTGAATTGTTAGGAAACGAATAACTTTAAATACCGGTTTTAAGTTAGCGTTTGAAAGAACGTGCGCATAATAAATGTCACATGAAATTAACTGAGCAGAGTACAATGAGTAGCTGTCAAACAATGTATCACGCACCGGTGCCACCTACTTAAAATACTGGCGCCATCTGCTCCACAACCATGCAAAACCATATTGGTTTGTAGTACATGCTATGTATCAGAGATGGCGCTGTATGTGAAAAATGATTTTCCCTGTTTTCCTGCTTTTCTGTTGAAATTTTTCCCGAATTTTGTTTGCTATAAACCTCACGGAGCCCGAGACCTTTCCAACGAATGCAAAACCGTGGAAATCGGTTCGTCCGTTCTGGGAAATTAACTGAGCAGAGTACAATGAGTAGCTGTCAAACAATGTATCACGCACCGGCGCCACCTACGTAAAATACTGGCGCCATCTGCTCCACAACCATACAAAACCATATTGGTTTGTAGTACATGCTATGTATCAGAGATGGCGCTGTATGTAAAAAAATATTTTCCCTGTTTTCCTACTTTTCTGTTAAAATTTTTCCTGAATTTTGTTTGCTATAAACTACACGGAGCCCGAGACCTTTCCAACGAAGGCAAAACCGTGGAAATCGGTTCGTGCGTTCTGGAGTTATAGCGTCAGGAAGGAAAACCCGACTTATTTTTATATTATAGATTAGTACGTCGGCTTGACAAAAAAATATCTAGACGCATTTGTATGTCCTAATTGTCAGGAAAATAATTTTTTGGTTACCTTTCCTAGTATTATCAGTATTATCAGTTAGATTAATTAATGTTCCTAAGCAAATTACGCTTTGTGTTTCGCGGCCTAATTGAAATATATTGTTTAATTAAGGCCTATAAATATATATGTGTACATATATATATATATATATATATATATATATATATATATATATATATATATATATATATAAGACTTTTAAATATGTTAATTTGCTAATTTTTGTTTATGTGACTTTAAGTCTAACTAGCAATTTAAGCAAATATCGAGTAAAATAATTTGGTAAGTTTTGCAAACATCTCATAGGAACAGTTAAAAAGGCTCAGAAAAACATATTTTTATATAGTTAAAACTCTAATAACAACATTCCTCTAATTTAAGTTTATAAGCTTTATTAAGTCTCTCTCAGTGAACAAATTGACATAATACTGATATTAGAATGACATCATGCCAATGTAACAAATTACACAAGTTTCAGATCATATGAGAATCATTATCACAAATTTTTACGTGACTGATAACAATGTGACATAATAATGATTTAACAATTACAATAAAAGTTATATCTAAATGTTACCTGAATATGACTACATTGTCACGTCCCAGTAAACATTTTGACATAATAATTACATCAGAATAATGTCATGCCAGGTCTCAAAATTACATAACATAAAATAAGGTCATGCTCGAGTCGTAGTAGAGTCGTTAATTGTACCTTTTTAGGTCAGCGTTTGTGCAACCTAACGAACGTGACAACGTCCGTGTGACATCATCTTAACCTCACTGACATCAAAATGATATCAAGTTGTTTAAGAAATTGACGTTGTCTGAATATTACGGAGTAGTTCTATTTCACAGTGCAATGGAAGGGACTCGCTCAAGGTGTCCCTTTTTCGTACACACGACACTTGCCTACATTATTCAGCGCCGCTCAAGGGAATAATCCGCCAACAGATGCGAAGACATCTAACTGCCCGGGTAAGCACCGCGCTCCAGGCAAGTATTGGGTGTGTTAAAAAGAGTTTGCACTCAATTAGGGAAAGGGCGTATTTTACGTATTATTTCAACGACAATGTATACCTTTATAGCCAACGAATAGCGTCTTTCTTTGTCCGACAATAAATAATCGCCAGCTGGAGAATTTTCTTTTAACGTGTCGTTTTTAATGTACACTACAACATACCATTTTAATATGAAAATAACTAATATCTCCTTTCAGCGGGCAGGACTGTTGTTTGTTTACTGGCGTGTGACATCATGTATCAAGAAACTAAGTTTTTAGCCAAATTTAGATAGTAAAAACTTTTAAATTGATTAAAATACGGCATGCATCCTAAAAATAAAAACGTAATGTGCTTATAACGCAATACAGAATAATTTAAAACAGTTTTACAATATAAATCAAATAGCCAATTGCAAAAAGATACGTCAATAAAAAGAAAGATTTTAAACATCTCTAATTAAATGTCAAATTTTGTTCTCGGGACGTTTATGGCGGCGCTTTAAATAGGCAAAATAAATAACTATTCTTTTATATAGTGTAGCCAGCGCAGCGTACTAGTATAAAATAAGTCAGTACTTCCACAGTATCAAGCTTTCGAGTGTGCAGTTGACTTTCATGTTACATAGGCACTCGCACCATTTCGATAAAATAATTTGTAACTCTTAAAGTTTATTATTGTTAGTAATTTGTTTACGTAGACAGAGAACAAGTATAATTACAACATAGTCGAAGCATTTATACCATATTTTTATAGTTACGAGCATAAAAATTAAATACATTATTTCGTTCCCTTTTCTTTGATATATAATTGCCTATATGTTTATCTCATTTTGATCTGATTAATTTACGTTTAACTGGCGCTAGTTAACATTGATATGCGCGCTAGAGAAATTTAACGCTTACGCGTTTACTTTTTTTTGGAAATATGGAAAAGTTTTAATTTTTCGCCCATGGATTTATGCCTTGGTAAATACTGAAAATAAACATACACCAGAATTTTTACAAAGTCTCTCAGAGACAAAGTGGGGTAAAAGAATCCAAACAATGCGCCCTATTGTAAAACATTATTACATTACTTTACAATCATAAATGTTATCCGCTATGAAACGGCTACAGACTTGGATTTTTCAGCGCTCAAATAATCTAGTGACTTAATAAATTTTTTTCGATATTTTAACATAAGTATCGATAAAATAAAAATCGTTGTCCTGTCCAAATGGATTTCGCTCTTTATCAAAACAGCTCTCGTGCAAAAAATTTAGTTAACGAGATGCAGGGTCTCCCTGCTCATGAAACGATATTATTACTAAAGCCAATACTATCCCATGTATTACTATCCAATGTAAAACCCATCTTCCCAGAAAGAAAAAAGACGTCAACTGATCCGATTATTGCGCATTCCTAAAAAAAAGCAAAAATAAAAAATGTAATACGTACATTTAAAAGATACCCAATAGAAGAAAACCGGCTGGAAGAAATCCTCCATCTAGATCACATTCACATTATAATTTCTCAACTGAATCTGAGCCACCTTGAATCAACCAAATGCTAAATGCAATGTATAGTAAACATTTACAGGATATTTTTCATAATTTGTGTCCCTTTGTACGATTTCTTTGAATGCCTTCCAGTATTATCTTTATAGCTGATATTTTTTTAAATCGCCTGATTTCCAAAAAAAAACATGAGAGAAAAGTACAACCGGCTAAGAACGACTCGATAATTTGGCGAAATCATGCATCGAGAATGATCACCAAAAATGTGTTGACTTCCTGATGTCATACAAAAATTCTCAAATAAGAAACCGCGGAATATGACAATTACTAAGATTTTATATTTAATAACGATTCATGTTTACTTATTTATAAAATTTAGTTATAATGTAAATAATATTAAATATTCTTGATTCTGTGTTGAACGTGATTAAAATAAGAGCAGGAGTACTTGATTTTTATAACGCGACTAGCCGACAACTTTGTAGCCTAGGGGCTCAGGATGTGGTGGGCCATGACATAACGACACCATAAGTCATTTTCGAAAGTGAATGAAAAATAGTTCTATGCCAAAGCGATTGCAAAGGAGGTGAGTAAATATCACCTTGTTTCACCCATCGGCCCGCTCATAACATATTATTTTTTCTCACGTCTTTTTATTATTATGTTCACACCTGTAGAATTATAGATATTAAATTTTTCGACTATAATTTTTTATTATGCAGGAAATATAAAGAAAATACAAAGTAATTATATTAATTTATTCAAAATAAATATACATTATTGTGTTTCACCGTTACTTTCTTCGACTGAATCGTAACTAGATCACACAGTAGCGGCATTTTGAAGTGTATCGGCATAAGCAATACTTGGTGTTTTGGCCTCATTTGTATTATCACACCATTATCCAATTATCACACAATTATCCAAATACCCATAGTATGGAGATACCATTAATGTTTATATTATCACCTCTTCCTGTTCTCATCCATATGTTATATATTTCTGAAATTGTGTGTCATGATCTCAAATGGAATCGGAGGAGTGACGAATCTTTTTGCTATTTGACTAAGGTGTTTTAATACCTTAGTCAAGTAGGTTTGCTTAAGCTCCCAAGAAAAATCAAAGCACGTCCAAAATTATAATGGCAATCTAGAATTAATCATAGAAAATCTGGAAGAACAGAATCACCCAACTAAACTCTTCAATTTTCTGCTTCAAGCGATTTGGTTCCGTAACTAAATCAAGAATGTCGGACAATTATGCAGTAATTTCAACATTATCAATTCTTGTTGTTGGGAAATCCTTAAGGAATACATTTACCATTTTGACATAATGTGCAATGTAAGATATATGGGCATTTGGTTTGCCTTTACACAATAATTTGCAATGCTTGAGCTATCCATTCACTGCCTCTAATTGGCCTCGTTCGTTGAAAACTGTGCCTGCTTGTTCAAGAATCCAGGCATATTATGTATTAACATTTCTTCCAAAAGCTCGAAACAGTCTCTAAATAATTCAATAATAATATCTTCAGATTTTAGCCATTCTCTAATATTATGGATATTTTTTTTCAATTTGGTATCCTTTACTCCCAAAAATGTTTCAACTGAAATTATCATTGCTTATGAGCACCAAGCCAAAATATATTAGAACTGAAGCATCTAGCGATAAACGATTGTGTGTGGACACTATAGACTTCAGTTTTAACTGAACAGTTTGACAAAAGTTATTTTAAACGTCAGTTTTGACCAAAACTGATGGTTAAAACTGAAAGTCTGCAGCCTGCATAAGTCGAAACATATATTAGTGCGCACACAATGTAGTACGTACTGACACTTTCGTACAAACTATTTTGTTTTACATCACATTGATGCGTTCAATGTACCAAAACAAATATATGTTTGTCGTCTTGTTAATTAAATCTAATATTCCAGAAAAAAAATGAATTGGTACATTGAGCGCCTCATAATTATATAGTCATTGAAAATTCAAAAAAATATGCTGTATTTGTGGAGTTATTTCTTTGACTTAATGTAATATTTTTCCTATGAATTTTATATAAATGGAAAATTTAAGACTTCAAGTTAATATAAAAATTATTTCAAGAAAACTTTTATGTTTGACAGCCAATTGATACCTTTACTTGATAGAAAAAGTATTATCGAAAACATTTCATTATAATTATTTCAAAAATTTCATTATAATGATGTCCGAGCCGTAATTTACATAATACGTCGTTTACATAAATACGTCATTTTTATGTATATTTTTTCATTTAAAACAAAAAAAAAACGGAAAATCTACATTTTCGCTAAACTGAACTTATACCTTTAATTTCGATGAATATTATAAGGTACAAGAGGCATATAAGGCCCACCTAATTTGAAAGTTGAATATTCGGTTTAATTAATAATAAAAACACATGGAATTCTGCATCAGAGAAAGCCAAACTTAAATAAATTTCTCTAAGAGATCAACAATAAAAGAAATATTAAAGTTTTTAAAAACTTGCCTTATTAAAATACCACAGTACAATAAGGCCTGAAAAAAAAATTCTGAAAATATTCGACGGAATCCGTCTCTGGAAATATATTTATAATAAAACAATCAACAAAAAATATCTTCTGAAGTAATCATCATAGAAAAACTATTTTGAGCCTTATTGCCCTTGATGCCTGGCTTTATAAAGACATATCCATTGTAAATAGCCATATTTTTTCAAAATAACTAAATATAATAAAATCAAATCAGTCTACATTCTCATAAACTATATAAAAACAATCATTATCGTCAAGTATTACAATACTTATTTAGAAATTTTGGAGTAATTTAAAAGAACTTAAACTTATTCACAGTCTTGGCAATAAAAAAATTCATTATCTTCTTTTAACAGCTTTTCCCCTTTACTGGTCCCACTTTTCGTTTGAGATTTGTGTCCTTTTTTAGTATCTTCCATTTTTTCTGGATTCTCTTATTCTCTTAATTTATTTTCAAAGTTTGCCAGTAATCCGCTGACCTTTGTAATTTATTGCTTTTCTCTTTGGTTTAATCTTTATGGTAGCATAGTTGGAAGTCGGCAGTAGCTCTTGCAAAAGGAGACTTGTGTGACTTGCTCTTAAACCTAGCTAAAGTTATATGATCATCTGGATCAGAAACATCTCTTTCTTCTTCGAATAAACAAACATTTGTCCTACTCAGTGACTCGTTTCCAAACTTAATCAAAAGCAGCGAGTGTTGTTCACTATTAATCTCAGGGTCTGTCTCTGAATCAGAACTGTAAATAATGCGTCGAAAATATCGAAATCCAGTGTTTCCTGAAGAAGTTGAAGATTTTGAAGGTTTTATTGGGGTAACTCGATGAAACTGCGATTATATTTGTGAAGTTTCCTTGTCTAAGGAATTAGTAGGGACTTCATATTTAACAACCTGTTCAGAAATTGGAGTAGATCTACCTGAGGTTCTAACATCTATCTGAGGTTCTAAGTGGTCCTGAGAAGTACACTGACAGCTTTCTTTTAAAATTGGCGGTGACACAGTAATGTTTTCTGGCTGAAATTCTGTTGTTCGACTAGTATTTTCATCTTCCGAATTATCAGTATCTGAAATATCAGTAATAAAGGACTGTACTTGAG
The DNA here is from genome assembly GCA_039881145.1 of Druceiella hillmani. Classification (NCBI taxonomy): domain Eukaryota; kingdom Metazoa; phylum Arthropoda; class Insecta; order Lepidoptera; family Hepialidae; genus Druceiella; species Druceiella hillmani. Next base: position 12,033,679 of record JAYKKI010000005.1, read on the forward strand.
GGTCTGCAGTGCGGTTCATCTTCGTAGCTTTGATCAGCTATAGGAGGTGGCCTTTCAGTTAAAACGGATGGCGCAAATGCTTTGTCCGGTAGTATATCCGAATTGACAGGGAATAAACCTGTAGCCCGGAAGCCATTTACAATATTTTCATGACTTATACATTTTAACCAGACTTTGGACAAAATGGCATTAAAACTGGTTTTCGTGATGCATATCTCAGGATTTTGATATTTATAACTTAAGATTTCCTGATCCCAATTATGTTCAAACGAACTAAAACTTGTTTATGGACTTATCTAGAGGTTGAAGTTCGTGAGTAGTGTTGTTTAGCAGGCAGTATAGGATAATATCGTGTTACTCAGTCTCTTCAACAATCTCGTAATCCAAATGTGACGATGCTCCATCGTGTCAATCAATCTCGTGATTTATATTTAGATAAGTGTTTTATAAATTCAGTAAATAAATCCATGGTCATACTGCCCTGCGGAGCCACTTTTATCTAACATCCGGCCGACAAGTTAAGTGAACATTAACATTGGTGGTATAGCAATTCCGACAGCGTTCACGCACATCGCAGTCGTGACAATCTCTGCGTGTTTAGGTGCAATGAATGAACACGTCGAGCTCCTCTTTGTGCCAGTACAGTTTGCTGATGGTGAACTGTTAGATGACAGCCCTTTTCATCAATATTATAGAGACGCTCTAGGTGATTAGCAATGTCTAATTCTTTGTATAACTTTTTCACCTCTTGGACAATCGATCTATTTGATTTTTTAGCACGTACAGGATTCATAAATTGCGCCTTCCTTTTAGCAATGGCAGGATTCCTTCTCAAGAACATTTTTAACCAGTCTTTGCCGGCGAAACCAGAATCTTTATTAAAGTTGTGTTTTAAATTATATGTTTCACAAAAAATAAAAGCTTGCCTGTGTATAGTTTTAGGGTGTAGCGGCATCCCGATATTTGCTAGGTCTTCTTCCTTTTCTTTGGTCATGACTGAAGAAGGTCCCAAACGTTTCACAGTGCTGCCCGACAGCAAGTAATTTCTTAGTGTCCGTCGAGGTATGTTATTATGATCTGTAGCAGCGCGCTGTGTTAATTTACCTTGTTCTACAGCTGCCGTAGTTACACATAAACTTTCCTCCGACCACTTAGCTCGTTTTGGAGGCATGTTGACTGCGTCATGTCAAGTAAAAATAATGAATTCCTCCAATAACATAATTGTCCTATCCTCAAATCAAGCAAAGCCTATGCTATGTTACTAGTCAATGGATTACCTAACATAAATACCAGAAGTACAAATTCCCCATAATACGATATTCCTAATAATACAAATATCAAGTTAATAACAACAAGTCGACAGATTTGACTAAATGTTATAAAATATAATACTTGAAACATGCCCCATCAAAATTAGCTTCGTTGGGTAATAAGGCCCAGAGCCAGTTCTCGTGGGCCTTATTACCCATGTGACTGAATCTCAGAAAACTGTTAATAGTTAATTTAAAAATAGACCAAGAAGGAACTAAATCACAAAATATTGAAGAATAATAATATGTTCTAACATTTTACTAATTAATTTAAATACAAAATAATAATTTTAAAAAAATTACCGTTTTTAATCACTAAATTTATAAATCGACGTAAACGCACTCCTCTTCGTGAGGTTTAACTCGTTACTGTTAAGATGGCGGCACCAGCGACGGCAGCGCCACGCGAACCTATTTATGTCAAATGGATGTATGTGTACGTAAACACAGAAAAGATACGATATACGTAAACTTATTTTCCGTTTAAAATCATTTAGGCGCTAGTTTTCAAATGTGGGCCTTATTAGACCGCGGGCCGTATTTGCCGCAAGTACTTTACACGAAAAACGGTCATCTTTATCCATTTCTCTTCGATCCCATACGAAGTGTAAAAAGTTCATCTGTGTCAAAATTACTTTAAAAAGGAATTGCTTTCTGAATTTGTTTGACCTATATTTCTTTTTCTATTTCTGTCCGATGTGTGTGTTAAAAGTTAATTATTATTTCATAAATCTATGCTATTAGTGTTTATTAATTTAATTTTTGTTTAAAAATAAATGTTATTGAATACGAAGCCATATATAGATCGATGGATTTTAGATGAATATATATATATATATATATATATAAAATATATATAACCTAATATGCCTTTGCAAAATATTTTCAAAACTGAAATAAATAGACTTTCTTTTTTTTAATTTTGGCATTAGAGATACATCTCCAAGTTTTATATTTTTTTACCCGCATTCCATAATACATACAATAGATTAACAAATTTGCAAATTCTCAAATAAATTTATTTCACTTACGTCCGATTCTATTATCGAATACATTCTTTTATTTTAATATGCGAAACCAAATATATGAATATAGAGAATAATATATTGATCAATAAATAAAATCTAAATCATTATTTAAACTATACCTTGCGCTTTTATAGATTTATCTTTCTTCTTTATTTCAAATTCACCATCATATTTATCCCCATTATCAAAATTAAAAACACCTTTATCTTGTATGACGTCTGCCATGATAGACAAAATCGATTCGCGACTTTAGTATATGATCTGTGTTTGCGACATTTCAATTTATTTTTAATTCCAGGTTGGTAAAAACTTGTGTTGTGCGTTCAAAATAAAATTCTATCTTTATATATACAAAACAAATTAGATTAATCATTAATCTTAAATTTTTATTTATATTTACTAAATTTTAATCAAATTTATTGTTTTAGTGATCAATCCGTCACGTAAATTTATAATTCACTGATTTGGGTATTTATAATAAATAATTTCAAAAATATATTGTATCAAGATAGAATACCTGTTAAAAGTAAAAAGGAAAAAAAACAATAAAACAGTAGCTCAGCGAACATAGAGTGTATTTCTAACTTTGTCTATGTATGCCGAAATTCAAAATCAACTGCTGACAGGTCCAAAGACGCGGGTTGGCAGTTATTTTTCGAATGTAATTCCCGGCTCTTACAATATCTGACTTAAGTCTCTCAAGTGAATGAAATATATAATTTTACGTCATAAAATAATTGTATATTGTTTTGGACTAATACTTAATGATAATATACGATGACCGCAATCGCTGAAGATGAACAAAAACTATTGTATGTATAAAATGTCAATTTATTTTATTATTGACACGCCTATTTTAGTTTCAGTCATATATATATATTTTGCTCTCCAGTATTAATATGTTGTATCTAGTTATTGAAATTAATCTTTAATTGGACTAATGTTCTATTTTGTTAATGTTAAATTCACTAATGCTTAAATTTGACTAGAGGTCACGGTTATAAGTAATACATTAACCAAGTAAAACTATATGTATAGTGACGGTTTAGACCGTTTCATACAGTCATTTCAAATTGGAGATATTATCTTCAATATGTTGATTTAATATTTAGAATCATTTTATGTAAATAAAATGGAATACATTGCATATATTTTAACTAAATATTCGCTTTTAAAAGGATGGAAATTCAAAAAAATTAAGAGTCAGTTTCTCAATAATTATACACTATATATTTACACATATTGTTACACACTATGTATTTATACATATATCTGTCATAGTATTAAACCTTTAATTTCTGACAATAATTGTCAGAAATTAAAGGTTTACTACTATGATAAATATAATAAATAGGAGGTATTTGGTTTTTCAGCGAAAGGGTTGAGAAGGCGATATGTGAAAATTTTCGCCAAATGATGCAATATTTATGGGAGAGTTGGTGTCATTTGGGAATAGATGCAGAGACGAGGTACAAAAGAACAGAGGAACTTATTGGATTTACTGAAGACTTCCACAGAGAAGTTAAGACGGAAACTGAATACAAATGCCAGAAATTGAAAGAAGAAATTGAAGGTAGCATTAATTGAACTTTCTTAGAGAATTTGTCTGGAATGAAATATTTACCAAATTAACATTTACGTCGTATTTACGTGCATTATACGTCGAATTGAAGATTAGTCATAAATGTTGTTCATATCTAGAAAGGATACATTTACAAAGTTATGAACGTATAAATTATAGTCATTTAATTAACATATATCAAACATTATTAGTATGTAACATTTCTAAAGAAAATTGATGAAAATTATTGCAATATTAACAATGATTAAAATTTTCCAGCCCTGAAAGCTGAATCTGCACAATTAAGTAAATGTCTCAATACAGAAATAAGCCTAACTGAATGTTTTGAAGGAACACCGATGTATCTAGAGAAAAATGCATTAGAAGAACAACTGAAAGGGTAAGAAATTAATAAAATAATTGTATAAACAAAATTTGGAATGAAAATACTTTACAACGTTTCAAATATTTTAGTTATAGTGTTCTCTTACCTCTACATGGGAATATATTCAATGATTTGAAACTAAATCTATCTTACATTAGTATTCTTCGTAAAATTACGGTAATATATTCATTAAAATATTGAATCTGCAGGTTTGACAATTATGTTTCCGATATATGATAAAAAACACTTGTAGTCGGACCGTTATCAGATGCCCAATTTCCACCTCAGAAAAATGGAATCCACTTATTCTTATTTATCCACCAAAAAGGTCAATTTTAAAGCAATCGATAAATCCAATGATAGTACATATAGTTTAATTAAAAATTTTAGTTTTCCATTTTGGATATTTTTCACATGTAATGACCAAAAACACAGTTTCAAATGATATTGTGACCACCATATATACTATTATTACATATAGCCAATTATGTGTTCATATGTAGTTATCAAACTATTTTTAGGTTTGTGTAAAAGAAAAAATGGATTCCTTGTAAGGTCACTTATATGCCTATTTGTCTGTGACAGTAATATTTTTCAAAAATTATTTGGTACATGAACTTGATATAGTGATGAACCATGTTAACCTGTATAAATATTAATGGTATGTATTCCACAAGAAAAAATTTCAATGCCATGAAGGATATGAAAAATTTTTTTTGGTGTTGTAAAAGCGATTTACAAGGATTCTGAATCTATTTATTCAGAATTTTGCTTAAGATATGACTGAAAAGATCCATAACTTTTTTCTCAGGAAACGTCATTTGTCGTAGAAATTTGGCATAATGAGAAAACATTGAGCCTGCATAAATTTCAGTAGTTAAACTCGGAAATATATTTATATGGAAATTTGAACATGCAAATAAAGTCCACAATTTTTTTTTTATTTCATCTATCGCATGGACTATAAAAGAACAGTTATAAACTATTTATTTTAAAATTTTTTGTAAAATACTTCCAGAGATATTGTTTGAAAATGCCTCCATTCTCTAAAGCTGTAAAATTTAAAATTATGAGAAAAAGGTTATTTCTAGATATTTATTTAAGGTTACCACAAAACGATAGCTATGATTCTAAATTTCATAATTTTTCAGGTATTTGCGATAATCTTATGCCTGTGAAAGATATATAGGCACATGAAAAATGATAATAATATAAATAGTTTAATAGAAATACTTTGCACCCGTAAATATTTATATGTGCCTAAGTGTATTTGGAACTTTCATACTGCGAGGTCTACTTATCCTTAATAGGTTTTCCCCTTATTTTAATGGGTATGTCTCCACTGATTGGGCACCTTGGTATCTTGTATTATTTTTATTAAAAAAATTATAATAAAATTCATAATAAATTATATTGGTGAGCAATATAAAAAGATTAAAAAAAACTTTCAATTATTTGACATTATTTCGAAATTGTTAAAACGTCCCCTGGTTAGTCCCATACCAGAATGACTATCGAAGTACTTCATTTTAAAAAAATGTAATTACAATATTAAACTCAATTAGATCAGAGATAAATAATTCTTAAATCCATATTATTTATTTCCCTTTTGTTAAATTGATATTTATTAATATAAAAATGAGTTACACTTTCGTCGCAAAATTTTAAGCACAGTCTCCTGCATTAATTTCTAAACGATGCATAATGTTGTCTATGGCCCGCAAAGCAGTGATTTTGGGTTGGATGGAACATTACTGGTGTGAAGTTTTGGGAACACCATCGCCATATTGTTTAGTGTCACGTGAGCGGTTGGTGCAAGCCTACATCAGAGTCCGTACAAGAAACAGTCTTCTTGTGAGTCGAATTTATCCTCTATGTATATAATTGAATATTCTTATAATTCAATGGATATTAAATTATTGATGGTCTAATAGATATGAATACTTATTTGTGCTATAAAGATACGCTTAATTTTTGTTAATTGCAAAAAATAAAAGCCTGAATTTAAGTAAGCCACTCCTGTCTATACAGTCATGTGTTTCAGGTACAAAGTGACACCAAAAAAGAAAATAAATTAATTCAAGGAGATATATTGAAAAGAAAATGAGAAGAAATAAAGAAAAAAGAATATTTAAAATATCTAAAAAAAAAGAGAAGAGCTGCACAAATTATTAATTTTTGAATTTTTAAACATTAATTTCAAAAATCTTTGAAATTAATGCACGTAAACATTGAAACGTAAAAAAATGGAGGAAACATTGTGCTAAATATTGTAATAAAAAGAAATATTTAAAGGACATTACTAACGAATTTATGTAAGAAAATACACCGAATTTCTATGTAGAAAGTGATACCAAATGTAAGCAATCAAGGTAAATTCGTATTGATAATAATTCAAGCATGTTAGGGAAAAAGTATAATGAACAAAGAAGAAAACCTAGATAGATAAAAGATACGAATATTGTTGATTTGAAGAAGGAAGTTAAGCTAAGTTTAAAAAATAACTGACAAGACTGGAAAAATCAATAGTAAGCACTGATAAATCTGATACACTGAATGCATATTTAAATACAATGTTAGACATTCCAGAATTTAGATAAAAATTAATCAAGAGCGTACTTTTTAATGAGGTGGAAAATTAAAGCAAGAAAATTATTCTAAATGAGAATTAGGATAGAAAAGTCTGCTTTTGATTCAGGCAATTTCAGGAGAAATTGTAAATATAAACTATAGAGGATAAAAGATACTTGCATGTTGATGTATAAAATACTTCTAAATATACAACAGTTCTCATGAAATTTGTCTGAAAGTGGATACGGGAAAGGATCTACTGTTCGAATAGAAGTTACTTTAAAAAACCACTGATTCTGTGATTGCAACTGGGTGAAACATCATTAACCGGATACTTTGTATTGGCTGTAGCACAGAGATGTCCAGTAATTAAATGAATCCTTGATAATGATGAGGATATTAAAAAAATAACTAGTGAAATGGAACAAGGAGCAAAAACCAGACTTTTATGGGGACTCTCAGTTCAGATTACAGGGAAAGTTTATAATCAATCGGAATATTTGGAGAATAAATCCATGACAATTACAATGAGAAGTTTAAGATGTTTTTATGGTGATATTGGCTGTCAACATTTTAAGATTGGGACTATGAGTTATCATAACTATGTTGGCCATTGATGAAATTTATACAGACTGAGAGTGAAGTGGAAGCCGGGCCAGCCTTTTCAATCGTTAAGCCTTACATAAATGGTGATTTTTTCTTAATAAAGTTCCCTTTATAAGACAATGAATATTGTAGGTATTATCGATAAAATTGATGAAGAAGGAGGTGAAGTACTGTTACGTTTAAAAAAATGTTATAATACGGTTCCATTGCATGAGTATTTATGATCAGAATAATTTAGCAGATATTTCCTTTGACAGAATTTTTGAATAAAATTTCCTGTTACCTATTTATTAAAAGGAAACAGCGTATTTTATAAATTTGACGTCCAAATTAATATTTTGAAAAATCATAACTTTAAAAAAAATTTATTCTCATAATATTAGTTAAGTAATACCTTAATTATTTAAGACAGATCTGCTGATTGCTACTTAAATAACTTTATTTCACTTTTAGTTGATTTTATAATACAGAGGTTGAATAAGTTATTAAGCTACCTAATTAGAGCCAAAAGAAATCTTAGTAAAACTTAATACATTATGCAGCAAAGTACTCTTGGAAAGAAATATTCACTGATAAGTCAATAACTTTTCATATCTCTATGTTCCAAGTATATAATTGATAGAAATTAAGAATTTTAAACTTTAACTACAGCCATCTTGTTAATTTTATTGTAAAAGTCCATTAAAAGTTGATTATTAGGCGATAAATCATTATATTTTTGTGTGTAAACAGATCCTGTGTAAAGTCACACACCCCTGCATCATTTTTTTTAAAATTTGTGTTGTTTCACATAATATTGCAAATTGCTTTGAGCCCCTTGGTGAACTCCATTTATATTATATTTATCTTCAAGGTAAAGCTAATTGAAGACAAATATAAATGGAGTTCATTATGGGGCTAGATTTATTTACACTTTACCAGTGAAAGCGAACCTGTTAATGCCCTAATATGTCTTTATTACAAGAAATTTAAAAGGAATTTTATTGCTATTAACACTATTAATAGCAGGCACCTAACCTCGCACAGAGCATAAAACTGTAATGTCACTTTCACTTTAATAATTAATATAATTATATTAATAAATGCAATAGTATTTCTTGTATTTATTGAAATATCAAATAGTGAACTATTTATAAATACAGTAACCCTCCATTCACAGATTTCTTACTCACAGTTTTGAGTATTCACAGTTTGTGATTATAAATTGTATTTACTAAAAGTCAATAATGATGATATTAATACGAACATGTACATGCACACTCGCATGCCCATACACGCATATACATGTGCATAATAGTAAGTTATTGCTGTCTGATTTCTAAAATATAGACTATATTATTCTATAAAGTTTTATAGTACCATTTTGTAAAAAAATTAGAAAAAAGGTTATTTGAAAGTTTAGTAATACCGAAAAAAGTTGAAATTAATTGGCACTAAGTACAACTGGTCAAAGACTGGAAACCCCCAGCTATATCTTGAACAACTTTAAGACACTCTATTGAACCTTTGATTGCTCCTTGTCGTGATGCAGTGGGGAAAAGCAATTGATCAATCTTGATAGTAAAATTGCAAATTTTTTCAAGCGAGAAGTGTTCATTTTTCGAGCTTCAATATTTTACCGATTGCTGGAAAATGCTGGCTGGAATATTTTTTATCACCGATATTATTTATGGCTACTAATCGGCCATTGTTTAAGAAGAACAAGGAATATCCACTATCGCCTTCAATTTGTAATTATAAATTTTAGTTTTAATTTAAGTTCATGTTCACATATAACCTTACTTTTATGGCCTATTTTAAAAAATACAGTTTTAACTTAATATTAGCGAATATTTTCTTACCAAATGAGAACACTAGGAATGCGAAAAGAAAACGATGAAAAATACAAAATGGTGAGTATGAAAATAGGCAACTTTATAGGTAAAGACAATACGTTAACACATTTTTGACTGGTCGTGCAGAAACTATCTCACATCACCACCTAATGATATATAACCTGTGTGTAATGCTACAAAACTAGTTTTGCAAATATATTGTGTTTCCTTCTGATAAACGTTGATTAATTTCCAAGTCTCTAGCAAAGATAACTCGGAGATCAGATAATGCATCTGCATGTAATTCATTGCAAAGTTCTTCACCATTACAATCCGTCGTGGTTGAAACTTTTGTGGTAGTAAATCAAGAAAAGTAATTGTTTTTATAATAAAGTGAACTCACTTGAATACAATGAAAATAAATGCATATATATCTTATTTTTACAACTCTGAATAATTAAGAAAATATGCTTAAAGTACTCTGAATTTTAAAAACTTAGCCAGCTAATGTAAGATCAAACATGAGTTAACTTGTGATTAGTCAACAACATTTAGGCTTGAAAACAAGGGTTAACTTGTGACTGGTGAAAAATATGTTAATAATATTTACACACCAGGGTCAAACTTCGACAACTTGATGCAAAAAATTATTTATATTATAAAGAAAATATTAATTATTAAATAAATTTCTTACTCAGATTTCGACGAGAACTTCAGGACAGAAAAATAAAAATAGCCAGATTATCAGAATGGCAAAGCGATCTCTGCATTGCCCTTGGAACAACGTATGTTGAGATTACAGAAGACCCATTACCATCAGAACAGGAACTGAATAGGTTAAAGGAACATTTAGAGATATTGCAAGAAGAAAGAGATAAACGCATGACAGTTTTCTTGAATAAACAAAAAGATATAAAAGATTTAATGGGTAAATACATAATATATTCTACTTTTCAGTAAATTCCAATAGTATAAATGTAGTTTAAAAGTCCAAAAAAAGTTATACTCAAATAAGTTTTCTCCTATTCACTTTTTAAAAAATTGCAAGTGACTTCTGGTAACAGAATAACTGAGAAAATGGCAAGAAACTTTTCCACCTGTTACTTGAAATGTGAAGTTATTCTACTGAGAAGACGCTTTAACAAGTAGTACATTTCTTTATATTTTTATAGCCGAGTTAGGAATCCAGCCTGTGCTCAAGTTTGAACAAGAGGTTGTCAAGTCACTCTCGGTGGAATTCAAAGTAACTGATAGAAATATGGCGAAGCTGTGTGAATTACATGAATCATTGGCAATGCAATTGGAAGAAACAAAAAATCGGGTATAGTTTAAATGATTTACAACATTTCAATAATTTAATGATTTTAGGGATAAGCAGAAATATGCTATTTTATCTTACAGGTGCTAGAACTGAGAGAACGGCTGCATATGTTATGGGAACGTTTAGAAGAGGAGCCGTGTTACAGAAGCAATTTCTTAGATGCATACCCTGGCTGCAAACCTGAAACGGAGAAAGCATTAAGGGACGAAATTGCTCGCTGTGAGGAAAAGAAACGACAAAACATAAAAGTATGTGAAATAATTAAATTATAAATTTTAATTAAATTCATTTTTAAACTATTATGTTATTTAAAGAATTTTTTCAAGATGAGACATATATTTTTCTACATTTAAAAGAAAATACTAGAATCACCAAATTCAGACAGCAATCCACCTACAAGCAAAATGTATTGGATCTTTGAATTAATCTTTTATGAGTTTATGAAATAATTTAAAATCTAATTTTTATAACATTTCTTTTAAAAACCGACCAAACGAGAATTAAATAATTTTAAGTTTTTGTGATATATTCTATCATTTTTAGGAGATTAGCAAAAAAACATTTCTATAATAAAAACATCAATAATTATTCACCAGGTGTTTGTAGCAAAGATGAGAATGGAAATCAAGCATCTATGGGACAAGTGCCTATACAGCAATAAAGAAAGAGAAGAATTCTATCATTATAATTGTGACGTGTTTACTGAAGACACACTGACACTTCACGAGTTGTACCTTGAGAAGATCCAAAAGTATTATGCTGAAAATGAGTAAGTTTTTATATCTTGTATGTGTTAATCTGAAAACTAAATAAAAGGACACATGTCGATTGATTATATTACAAATTTGATATTCCGTAATTATACTTGTGATATCACTCTTAATAAATAATTAATTAAAAATTTAATATTTGTCATTGCATTGGTTAAGGTTATTGTAAAATTACACGTATTAGTCGCATGCAAATTCTTGTTCCTTCCCTGTTCTCACTTTCTTTAGACTTGTTTTTTATCACATGCATACAGTAATCTGCATCTTTTGATGCATCGTAAATATACTTTACTGGTGGCTTTACTTCTTTGTACAGACAAATTTATAGCTCTATTCCAATACCAATGTTTTCTTATGTAAGAACTTTTTTAATAATTTATATTAAATCTAAAAATATTTGAATGCCAAGTTATTGAGTAGCTTTATAATTGAAACAGTCACGATTTTTCTTACAAATGAAGCCAACTTTAAACCAAAGTGCCTGAATTACTGCATTTTTTAATATTATGATGACTAACTTGACATGTTCAATATTATGATGACTAACTTGACACTTTGGTCGGAGAATTTGTGAAATTTTGGAGAGAATTATGGAAAGTTCCATATTTATTCCATTAAATACATTTACCGACAATGAATCAAAATCAGAGCTTTACACAATGAACATAGCTTTTTCTTTTTTCAGTATTTTTAACAGCATCACAAATTTAAAAATATTCCTTTAGAACATTACGAAATATCCTCATGTAATTGTCAAAATTAGTTAATCTACTAAACCATTATATTTCCCAAATTACTGTTTTCAATTGCCTTTTTTAGACCCATTTACAATTTGCTACAAGTAAGGAATGATTTGTGGCAAAAGATGCTAGAGTTAGAAGCTCGGGCCAATGAGCCAGGTCGGCTACACAACCGTGGGGGGCAATTACTAAAGGAAGAAAAAGAAAGGAAAACCATAGCCAGCAAGGTATGAATGATACATTCTAAATTAATTTTAACTTTTAAATATTCTGTGACGTCACTGCATATACATACAGGTGCTGCGCAAAAACCCGAACAAATTATACATTTTATCCAAACATATTTTTTATTGCAAAAAAAGGGTTTACAAAAATTTTTTAATTATATTGCAAGGTCATAAAGAATACATTTACTTAATATATCACTTGTTTACTTGAATGATTACTTTCATTCACAGTTAGCGTACACAGGCGCTCTTTAATGTGTCATTGTCCATATCAATGAATGCCGCATCAGTAGCGGCTTTCAATGATGTAACAAATGCATATCTGAACTTGTTCCTGACCCTTTCAACTATGCTCCATACATAGAAGTCCAAAGAATTCAAAACTGGGCTGTGGGAGGCCATAATTCTTTGCAAGAAAACATTTTGACGTTGTCTGACAACCAATTTTGCACCAGATGAGTTGTGTAGGTGTGCGCACCGTCTCGCTGGAAAACATACGACTTTCCGGATGACACAGTTTCCATCCACGACTTCACATTTGTCAGAACAAGCAAAAATTATTTTGGGCGAGCCAGCGGTCATTCCTTCCTTTTTTGAAAAAGTTAAACAAACAGTTCCATAATGAGACATTAACAAAAAGAAAATGTATAGTTATCACCTGATAAATGACCTTTATAGGTCGTACTCGTTATTGAGTGATTACACCATTTTGATTGAACTCGTTAAGGAGGCATTACAAAGATAGTAATTGGACTAGGAGTGGGAAGAATTTATTAAAACTACTTGTCACAGAAAACTAGAAACTGGTAATATGGTACAAATTTTATGTTTATTTTTATGCCACTTGAACTTGCATCCATTTGATTACCATTTTAGTACCTTTTCATTAAATCTTACTGTACCTGTGTGAAACTAAAATAAATTTAAATTATTTTTTAAAAATGCAATGTTAACTCGTATATCATAATTTATTATCAATAATAATTTATTGAAGTGTTCAATAATAGACTAATTAAGATTAATTTATACAGTGATAATTTTTGAATTAATGTCCATTAAATCTATGATTGTTAACACAATTTTAACATAACTAAAGGAAACAATTTATTTTTGTTAGAACATGCGGCTTCTCAAAATAAATTAAGTTTCTTGAACAGCGCCATTTAAAAGAAAAGTATCTTAAACAATATGTGGTATACATAACTATAAAATTGCAAACTTGTCAAACAAGGACACAATTGTGGAAGTTAATGTCAATCTTGTAAGCTGAATAGTAATTTGCTTTTGGGTTTTCTAGCTGCCCAAAATAGAAACACAATTAATGGAACTGGTGAAAGAATACGAAATAAGATGTGGGAAAATTTTTACCGTCCATGGTGTACCATTGATGGAGAAAATTGCAGAGGAATGGGAAAAACGGAAAATGGTAAATATATTTTTTACTATTTCACATTAAAATCTTCACTAATTTTGAGTAATACTCGAGATGTTTTAGAGATACTTCTTATTCCATACCGATTCTGTATATTAAATGAAGGAAGAGGTACTCCTTGAACTTGTCTAGGTTGAAAAATCTGTGTAATCGATTGATTTAATACATCGGTCATAAATAATCCAAGAAAAAGTATTCTCTATCACAATGTCAAGGTAGAGATGTGACGAGCAACAATACAATATCACAATGTTAACAAAAGCGATCAAAAGCTAGATCAATAAATAATAGTTACATGAAAATATTAAATACATACTTAAAAATTTAAGTACATATATTATTTACACATATAAAAATGGTTGATAGATAGGTTTGAAACAGTATTTGAAGTCAAAATAAAAAAATGTTACTTACCTAAAGAATTGGTTAAGCACTTAGAGAATTCTCTTATTTAGCCCTTCTAGAAACAGTAATTGCAGCCTTTGAAAAAGTCTTATCATATGGATCTGAAGTTAGTTACTAAATAAAATCTTGCTACTTCTTATAACTTTGGGGATTAATTTTTATCCAATTTCTTTTATAATTGTATTTCTTCTAAAAACCGAAGTTAGTAATCTTTGCTTTGTACATTTTAATGGGCATCATTAAATGAGCCTCATTATTTGGCTTATATCCAAACTGTGTATATGTATATTTTATGTTTTCGGTTAATTATAAATTTATTTCATGATTTAGAGGAGTTATTTCGAGGAAATTATTTTTAGTGGTTATAATTTCCTAAAATAATTCTCAATTCAAGGAAGTTATTTTGGGAAATAATTTTTATCATTTTCACTATTTATACTTTTAGTTAGAATATATTTCCGTATAGCAATTTTACAAATTCAAGTGAATTATGATGATACCATTTTAACTCTTCAAAACTTTGAATTTCTCAAAGGATGCATGGTTGTAATTGATTTCCAAAATATTAATCTTTTACAGGTTTATGTAAATGTAATTTAAGTACTGGTATCATATATGGTCATAAATGAACATTGAGTATGTGGGCTGCTTGATTTATAAATAAAAAACAAGAACATTCAGATTCTTAAGAGGTAACAGATTTAGACGAATGCAGTCAATTCCATTTTTCCAAAAAATTCCATACAAAATTGTCAGAAATATCATCTATCTAGATAAAAGTATCGTGTCCACACATGTCTAGCCATCAGATCAGCCAGGCCACGGCAGACACAATAAACAATTGCATGTGCATGCTGTACGACTTTGTTTATTCATTTTACAAATTCACGAATATTCCACCTTTTGATGTTGGAGAAGTTTGGGATTAAAATTTGCTTCTTAATTCAAAAGTTGCCTCAACTTATGTGAGATAGGTTTTTCAGCATTGGTTTAAATCAAAATTAAACTGCAAAATCATCTTAGTGTTCATAGCTACTTGATAGCTCTGGTTAAACTGAACATGAATTCGACCAATTTGTTCAGAAAATACAGGCACATACATTGCATTAATAAAGTTTTAATTTATGTTTGTAATTGAGAAATCAATGTCATGGAAATGATGGGTTTCCTTTTTTATTGAAAAAAAGAAATTAAGATAGAGGCATAAATATATTTTTTATAATCCGGGGAGGCTCAACACAAAAACAGTTGGGAATTCCTGCTCTAAAGATAATATGTGAATCATCTGTCTTCATAACTAGGCCAAATTCTCTATAGAAACTTGCCATTCGCCTTTATAATTTAACATGCAATGCAAAATATTTACTCACCAAAACTAAATTCTAAATAAATATACAAGTTGAAAAAGAGTGAATTTTTAAAACCATTCCCAATAGGAACGGCAAAGTAAACAATCAGCCCGCAAGCATCAAGGTGGCCTCACACCTAGCACACCGCTTATAAAATCCAGCATGATGTTGTCACCACTTGGCAAACGCAATATGACCACAGCTTCCCTTATGCACAACAACCGCACAACCACACCTGCTAAGAGGGCCTTGCTGCTGGTCGCCAGTGCAAGCAAACTTCTTTCCGGTCAAGCTCCTAATACACTTATGAGAGGTGCAGTTACGTCAGTGAAGAAGTGAGTGAATTTATAAATTTATCTTCAGACTTACGAGTGAGAACTTGCTTTTAACCATGTTGAATAATGAAAGGCCACCAAAAATAAAGCAAAATTACGGTCCGTTAATAAAAGTTTTTTTGCTGCAATACTCATATTAGTAGATCCACTTAATATTTCACGAAATGATTATTTATTGTTTTCAATTATTATACTGAATACTTTTGTAAGTATTCAGTAAAATATTTAAAAATAAACTAGGTTTGGATAATGGAGATTAATTCTAGCAAACTGGCTACTGATAATTTTTGTTCAATCATAAACCACATTTAAGAGATAGATATCATTTTTAATAGCTTTGATTTATCATTTATAGTTTTATTGCCAATTTTGAATTTTCTTCATTTTGCTGTGCTAAACCATAAACTGATTTTAAAAACTCCATTGTTTTTGAGTATTTATCCTTTTTTCTAGAAAAATTATAACTTACTTTCAGCAACATGAATCAAATACAAAAAATTATACACAAACACAGTGTGGTTAAAGCTTTAGGAACATTATCTATGACTTATCCTTATTTTTTTAAGATTATATCGATCGGTTTTAATTTGTAACAGATTAAGTCATTTACAAAATACATCTGCCTTCCTTAGAACTTTTTAGATATAATACCTGCTCAAGAGGCTTGGATACTTGTAAAACAACTTACTCCAATAATTTTTAAAGAAATATTCAAATGAGAGAAAGTAAATTGAATATATAAGTACATTTGTGTTGTCGCTGAGTAATTCAGACTTTAAAAAACATTTTTTTTTCCTCTAAATAATACATATTTAGAGGAAGAAATTAGAAGAGTTCTATTATTAATTATTTAAATAAATAAATAAAATCGACTAGGAAGCCTTCAATAAGTAATTTGTGAAATTTTTTGTCATACTTGTAGAAAAAATCCATTCTTTACATCCATCCATATGTTACAGTATCATCATAGCTCGTTCAGTTTAATAGAGATAAACATACATTCTTTTTGTTTTTTTTTATTTTTTACTTAGCCTGTCAAATGAGACACAATTGAAGCCTTTTAAATGCAATATCCTTTGCAAGATATAAGTCTGTAAATACTGCTTTACAGACTTATATCCCTCCTTCTAACTTTTAACCACATCTCAGAAATGTGAAAATATTAAAGTTATGGCATTTAGTAAGACTTCAATGTTATGTTATTTTGATCAACCTTCATCAATAAATCAAAGAGATATAGGCAATATATTTACATAGTGAAGAATAACATCACTATTTATGAAGGGCATAATAGAAATACATATAGTATTTCTACTATAGTACTTTCTATACACACAAAAATGTTTATATTTATGTACCTAAGTGCCTACTGAACGCGCCTAGTGTAAATTCTACTTTTACTTGCACAAGTTTTTTTTATATTTTTAAATTTATTTTGATCTTGCATGTTGACAAAATAAATTTTGTTTTATTCTAGTCCATGTATTTACAAGTTTGACCATGTTGTATAGATCTTTGTTTTTTTTTTATCTGAGGGGCATTTTATGAAAAGTGGACATCTAATAAATCTTAGTTTTTAAAATTCATTTTTACTTGGCGGTTTTATTTTTTTTTACTTTGGCATAAATAATCTATGCCATTTGAATTATTTGTCATAAATTTCGAAATGGTCCGAGATAAAAAAAAATTTTATGAATTTGTGGTTAACAGATAATATGAGTTAATAAAGTGCACAAAATTTCCTCTAAAAATCACTAAGGGTACGGCATTAGCATTGAGTAGCTGCCTCCGAATTGTACCTTCACATCAAAACTTTAGGCAGCTGTAACTGAACTATAGGCTTTTTACATAAAAAAAATCAAGAGTATATTTTAAGACCTTATAGAATTACAAGAGAGATACCTTAAGGAAATATGAATTTTAAAAAATAAGATTTTTTTATATGTTCGTTTCCCATAAAATGCCCAATGAAATAAAGCGATGAATATTAAATCTTTCAAATACAAATTTTTTTATACATATGTATGTGACATAGCACATTTTAGACAATCCTTTTGGAAAGACCTTTTTAGAATATTGTCCTTTATATTGGTTTCACCGACCAGAGTATAATAAAGCAATTGGTTTAGGTAATGTTAGGAATTGGCATTTAAATAGTTAAATGTGATGGATTATTTTTGAACGTCTTTTTTACTATTATAAGTAATACAAGCTATTTTTTAATATCATTGATTGACCAGCCAGTATTTTATCACAAGTGCGTGTTATATTTTATTTGAAATACCTATATGAAAAAAAGAAACAAAATGGTATACATATAGTTACATCAGAAATATTAAATTTTTATACAAATATATTTCAGACCATGTAAATCTATTACACAACATCAACTATAAGAAAATTAACATTTTAAACCTCAACAGACCCGCCCGTCAAACACCCCGACAACTGACACAGGAAAGCCCCGCTCCTGGCTTGCGCCGCAGGTTACGCTACAGTGGCAGCCGCACTGACATGCAGTCACCTCACAAGGTCAAAATACCTAAAATTACTGTCAGTGGAAACACACTTAAGACTAAGCGATTAGTAAGTTGATTACATAGTATATATTTTATTATCATTTTTTTAAGATGATATGAGTCATATTGTTTCAAAACCTGCTAAAATGACTTGGCAGAATTTTACAGGAGTTGAAAAAATGTTTTATTTATCTTCAAAACAACAAACCCATGCCAATTACATCATATTTTCTAAAAACTGACCAAATTACATAATCAAACTGAAAACATTGTGCCGGTTTCTAATTAAAATTTCATTATCCTTTAAGCAGATTATGGAACTAGCCTTTCATAAATCTTTTATAATCATAAAACACAAGCTTTGATGTGGTATTTGACATTAAACTCTTTAAGTTATTGATGGTGTTATGTAGAAAATGTGGAAACTATGGGTCTCACACTAAGAGTAAATTTCAGTTGGGAGGGTTAGACAACAGGGTGGGTATCAATATGGAGAAAAACGAACTTACGGCAAAATTTTGTTACTAAACCATTGTTTTATTAAATGAAAATAAAAGAGACAAGAGACATTATAATTTCCCAATTAGTTAGTCATGTATTTCTAAAAAGTAAACACGAGAGAACATTATACTTAGAACAAGCAGTGTTTAATATGCGGAATAAAGTAATTTGTATACAAAAGCAATTCTCAAATTATTCTTTGTTGAATCTTTCAATTAAAATACTCTAAAAAGATATTTTTAGTCCTATCCATTCCTGTTCCACTAACCGCCCATAACGCCTCCGACTGAGACACCCGATTCACATTATACTAGCTTGTTAGTCTTACAACTGTCAAAGCAACTGGAATGAGTTAAGCTCCATAAATATGTTATGACCATGTATACTCCTGGCGGGTATTGATGAATTTGAAGAAGTTATGGAGATTCATTATTTTTATACTAATAGGTAGGTAATACTTTACAGTAACACTAATTGTATTTTATGAGAATTTGATAATTGTTTTCACATTTTGTATATTCTGGTACAACATATACTTCTATTTCTACATCTCTTTCAGTGCTGCATAAAGTGATTTTCTCTGTCGTCATGTTTAATCTTCATATCAAAAATAATATAATTTACTTAAACTTCATATATCAAAATGTAATAATGAAATTGACAAATAAAAAGCCACAGTGACCTATTTTGTTATGTGTGTCGTCGGCATGGGCTCGAAGTGGTCGTAAACAATGGCATTGTCAATTACATTTTGAGCATTGCGATCAGCTAGTGAAACATACCTATAATGTTTAGTTAGTAAATTTTTAAATATTTTATTTTTGTCATTTTTTGGTATGACTTGCTAGCATCTGTTATCTTCAGGTTGTAGTTTTTGGTATAGTTTTGTTAGTACCCATTATCAAGGTCATTAATTTTCTTATTTTTTTTGTTGTAAATTTATAGCTCCGACTTCTGCTTTCTGTACTGGTTCACTTTGTAGCAAAAGATTGTTTATTTTGGTACATGTCGAGAAAAATCTCTACTCTCATTGAACTGCATGTTTCTATAATTTCTCTTCTAGTCACTCATGTACTTCTAAAGACTAGTTTTGTTGAAGCAATATTTTCATAAAAAAATCTTCACATTTGTCTGGCGTTGGAATCTACTTCACTTTTTTCTTAAATCTTGCAAACACATAATTGGTGGGAGGTAGGAATGTCCTATTGCAGGAAAAATAAATCCTACTTTTTGATGTACCTTGCTGTTTCGATAGTCAACCACTTTCCTAACATTGTTGTCATACCAGTATTTTTAATTTGTTGGGAACACCCATCAGCCACTATTCTAAGAGTAACAATATTTTAAGATGTTGTAAAAGGCTGATATAACATCATTGCTACCTTGGATGAAGGGTTTTCAAATATACTACTAGAAGGGTTTTCAAAAGTGCCCAACTTCGATCGTGAAGTTGTGAAATCTTTTTAATATTAAGTTCTGCTAGTAAATATACACTCTTGGGTTTAGATCTACAATAATGGCTTTTTATGTTCTAAATCCCTCAATAAAATCCTGAACTACCATCTTTCTTTCTGGAAATTTCTGACTGCGTCTCCTCTCCCTTCTTTAACCATAATTCCCCTTTCATTAAATTTATACATATTTGATTATATGTTCCTTAATATTCAAAACAATATAGAACGTCTGCTGCCATAGAGTAATCTTTTTTCTCTTTACAATGAAGCTGAATGTATTATTCTATGTTAGATATTTTTCGAAGCTTTGTTTATTTTAAAGTCGAAAATGTCATAAGATTTTAGCAGAATATAAAACTACGAACTTTTCCGATTCACCTTGTAAAATATAGTGTGAAATTTGCTTAAATCGTTGCAAGCGAGGGATTTATGTGCCGAATTAAATTTTAAGCAGGTAGAATCGCATGGATGATTGTTGGGATATTCATAGAGGTAAAGTAATCCATATAAATATCCAGAACAACTCTTAATGACATCAAGCTAAATAAGTAAATGACGAAGTGCTGTGATGGAATTACGGTTTACATTACTTCCACTACAAACTGTAAGGAATATACAGAAAGGGGCCACTGTACCATAGACTAAACATACTGATCTGCCTTTGATTTACTTCAATTAACATTTTACACATAATATTACTACTATACTCAATTCCATTTGAAAAGAGAATGTTTCTAAACAAACCAATTTGACAATTCAGGTATTGTAAATCATTAGTAATTTAACATGGGTATAAACCCATGTTTGTACTTGTGATTAAAAAATATAATTTTTTTATTGGTGTAACATCTACACTGTATACACACATAACTTAGATTAAATAGGTTCTATTTCAAATTTAAGAGAAATTGAAATAAGAAGTCTTAAAACTTGAACAATTTATAATATTAGGCAACAGATCTAAAAAAACTTATAATAATGCCAACAAATTTCCCTCTTAAAAGATTGGCATATTTAAAAATTTTTTGGTAGCCAAAATTCCTACTAATATATCTTGCTCGACAAACCATCAACTATCATCAATCTATGTAGTATATACTCTAGCATACTAATAAACAATACCTTACTTCCTAACATATTAGTAATAGTAGTTTAATTAAATATTAGTTGGGATACAATTAAAATTAAATTAAGTGATACAAAATAATGACAAAAGATATTACTTAATTTTTGAGTAATAATTAAAATAATTTTTAATAACATAAAATACACAAATGTTTAAAAATACACTAATATTTGAAAGAAAAACGATATTACTTTTCAACAATTACATCACAATGAACGTTAAACATAAAATACACGGTGATGTATAAAAATATGTGTGCCCGGGTTACCTTCGACGTACATATATTACTTTTTAAAGTATATACGAACCATCTTACGTCACGGACATTAAGAACTTAACGTCTCAACCAAATCCAACTTTTAATAAGTCATTCACAGTTAGATAAGTGATTTATGAATGTTCAAATACCTTTCAGATCGGTGCTAGAATCTTTGTCACTGCGCTGTGAGTAAATAATACAAAGTGTGTATAAATAAGCCGAATATTGACATTAAAGCTCTTTCTAATGTTTTATTTTTTAATAAATATGTTTAGATTAAAAATAGTTATCGAAAATATACATCGAAATATGATGAAAAGCTCACACCCAATAGAAGCAAAGCTTTTTACGCATTGACTATAAAATTTAATTTTTAATTATTAATTAATGTAATATCGATACAGTAATAAATATATTTTATTGCCATCACACAATAAAAACACTTAACAAAAAATGAAAATACATAAACAGGTTAAGTATATCAAATAACTGTCTACGTGAGAGAATGATTTCTTTTTCTTACTATACGTGCATGCATGTAGTACCAAACACATACATCTCTCTCTCAAACAAGCTTGAATACATTGGGACAACTATCCACACACACACATATATAAACTTAAAGAGAACAAAGGTGGATGATAGGGGTGATGTTACATATTGTCTCTCTTTTACTCCATCTTGCTTACTCATATGAGCAACAATACGCGCTATCCAGCCAACGAGGAGCATTTAATCACCACGTTTGTTCATGATGTTTCACTTTTTCTCAGTTATATCGCC
Organism: Druceiella hillmani; assembly: GCA_039881145.1. Classification (NCBI taxonomy): domain Eukaryota; kingdom Metazoa; phylum Arthropoda; class Insecta; order Lepidoptera; family Hepialidae; genus Druceiella; species Druceiella hillmani. The sequence continues at coordinate 12,056,175 of JAYKKI010000005.1, forward strand.
ATCCTAAAATCCGTTAAGAAACCTCGCTTAAAAACACTTCCCTAAACTGTGTATAAAATATGTATGCTACACTGCAATATTACCAACACTTTTTTGAAAAGAAAATTTTTTTTTTGTTATTTTTGCACCAAATATCATATATTTGTATATAAAGCTATCAAATATAGTTCTGTTGCAGTGGAAGCCAAGTCATTGTAGATATCTCACTCTAATATCTTCTAAATATAATGACTATTCTTTATGGTCTGGACGTTTTCTGCATCAAAATTTTGGGGATATTCGCGAAATGTTTTAAACATCTGACTTTGCGTAATCAAAATGAATGTTATCCATTTACCCCCTCTAAATTTCACAATTCATATTAGTAAAATAATGGTGTAATATTAATATTTATAACATTATTTATAGCGACAAATAATGGTGTGATATTATTATTTATAACATTATTTATAGTTTAAAAATATTGAGGGTATAATACAAAGAGTTTTGTAAATAGTCATCAACTGATTGAATATAGATTTGTGCCAACCATATTTAACTGTCAAATTAGTTTGTTTACAAACAATGAATGGAGGAATGGAGTGTAGACATCTATTAACATAATTATAATACATTAATATGCTCTTCCAATTACAACAAATTTGAAAGGTGTAAGTTCCCAATATGAGAGACAAGCTTACATTATATAATAAATAATATGCCAAATTTATAAAGTATACGTTCAATATCATTTAAGTTTACGTTTTAAATGCACATTTTACCCTTTACCTACAATTTACATTAAAATCATGCAACATAGGTTTACATAGTTATACTTCTGATTTTACATGAGTCTGTAATTTTAACATATCTAATATTAACTTACATTAAAATTGAGTTGTAACTCATATTATGTATCTTCATGAATATATGTGTATCCGGTTTCATCTGAATCTATTTCTTATTCCAAACATTGTTCATTGTTTCAATTTCCAGCAGAATTGAAAACACGAACATTTATTTAAACCCGATTTAAATTTTTAACAAAATTTCAATAAAATAAGAAAAAAATGAAGTGCCATTAAGTGTGCAGTTTTAACTTTTATATTTTCTGTGTCTGTCAACTCTAATGTGTTTCAGAAATGTTCTAGAGGGCAAAATGTACCTGACTTGCACTCTGACTCCGTAAGATTTATCGGAACTTAATTTCTTTAAACGGTGGATTCCAAGAATATTGTATCTCTGGTCTTTATCATTATTCTTGAATTGGGTATTATGAATCAATATCATTTTGTGTATTCACAATATCCGATAATATCCGATCCCATTTCCTCATCTTTTTTTTTGGGAGATGAATTATCGCTGCACACCTGAATACTCTCAGATGCTTCACACCTAACCACACCTCTTCTGGACTTCTATATTCCAGTGTTCGTGTCGGAGCTCTAATAATAAATACATAGGCAGTATACATTGCTTCAACCCAATATTGCTTTGGAAGATTGGCGTAAGCATATTCGTTCTCCTACTCCATTGTATTCAAGCTTGTTTGAGTGAAAATATTTAATGCTTCGGTTAAGTCGATTTTCTACTAGATTTTTTGTATTCTTTGAATTTTTCTAACATTTCCGACTTTACAGGAAGTAAGTAAAAACCTTTTTCAACAGTCAGCTATGAATATTAAGAATTAACTTACTCCATTGAGTGATATAGTTTCTATCAGACCACCAAACATCATAAAACACTAAGGTCCAGCACTTTTATGATTTTCGAACCTTTATATTTAACAAGCAGTTGCATTAGTTTGCCTTCTAGAAATATTAAACATGTAAGTCTGTTATCCTACTTGGATAATTGCACATCGTCAGTAGTTTCTAAATCGTTGAAATTTAGATGACCCAGATACTGTTGCAACAAAAAGAATATCCAATATGTAGTACACAGCATATTGTTGATCAAACTAGAAGTAGCTACATTTTCATTGTTTCTTTATGTTATAAAGCAACCTTTATTGTTTAACTTTACTTGACAACTGTTGTTCATGGCTTGGCTAATCTTCAATAAGTTTGTTGCTAAATCTGCCACATATGACACATTTTTAAGTATGATTTTGTTTTACTGACCTTTATCATTACAGATGCCAAGGCTCACTTGACTAGAGCCCTTTATCAAAGTGTTTTGTCATTGACCACTTTTACTATCATGATAGGCAATAGTATCCTCGCCGCTGAGTTGCAGTGGCAATTAGAGCCCATGTGAAAAAGATAATACTGCTTTGTCATATGAGAGGCACCCAAGTCTATGCACCATGCTTCAGATTCATTCGCGTTGTTTAAATTCTTGTCTTGTTTTTACTTGGGTCTGCATTCTGTTCTTAAATGTGACCAAATCTGTTACAATTGAAGCAGTCCTTTTGATGGAGTCCTTTCTCAGGACTATTTTTATTATATATTCTTATATATATTCTTTTTCCTTTAAAATATCTATTAGACATGAACATCTTCATATCTTCATATTATTTCACTGTCTGTTGACTGACATCTAAAATTTTTACGTTGGTCAAATGAGCACTTCTTTTCATACCCGAACATTCGATCTCCATGTTCATTGGCTCTTATGCTTCTGGTAAACTGGAGAATAACATTGTTCCTAGCAGTCATCACCACTGCAAACCTGACGTTCTGAAGTTTATGTACTTTGATCATTATTCTGTTGTAATAATCTTATTTGACATTCAGCAACAGTTTTTATACACGGATCAGTAAGTCTCACTCTAAATTTTAACATTCCACAAGAGTTTTGCACATAGATATCTAAACAATCCAATGTGACTTTAGAGACCGCTGTCATCGAAAACACATATCGAATTATTCCAGACTTCTTACGCAGTCTTAAGTATAAACATAAAGCAACGTGTCAACCAACAAAATAATTTTTGTTCTCGTCTTCAACTCTTATTTCAAATGAGTTGTTTTTATTACTTTTGACACTGTTCCACAATTCTTTATGTTGAAAGTACATTTTTACGGTGAACCCCCTCATGGAATAACTATCACAACCAGTTAACTTTTTGATTCATGTTAGTGAATTATAAGAAGATATTTTTATCTTATTTCGTTATTCATAATTTGACAATTAGCACGTTTGTAAGTTATACAGTTTTGACAAGATCCTTGGTTTTTTAAATGTTAAACTATTTCGATACTAGCCTTAGTATCTGGGCCCATAACCTGTTGAATTAATGTTCAGTTGGTGGAACCATGTGGATGATTGTTTTGATATTCCGTGATGAGAAATCTAATAGCCAGCTTAACTCTTAATGTCTCTGAGCAGAATAAATAAAAGGGGAAGTGTAGTGACGAAATTATAGTTTATATACCCTCCACCACAGACTACAAGGATTGTACAGGAAGGTACGATATACCATAGAGTAAACATTCAACATTGTTTGAAAGTTTCATGGTTATACTTCGATTGAATTTAAAAATTGTTTCATTCAATATATGAAATTGAATGAAACAATTTTTTGAATGACTGACAATGTTATTTGTGATAAGTCATGTAATTTTGACTTTATATTATTTAAATTGTTTTTTTTATAATGCCACCGTTAATGACACGAGTTTGTTAGCCATTTAATTATATTTTCTCATATAATAAAAAAAGGGAGGCAAGCAAGTAATATTGTATTGATAGATTACTATTTATCTGTATAATACAAAATAACTTAACCCTATGAATTGATGGGTCTTAGAATTCTATAAATGGTAAGTGCTCCACTCACACGATAATTACAAAATCAAATAAAAGTTGTTAGTTGGTCTTTTTTTAGGTGGTTGTTTTTACTAGCTAAAATTTATATACTCCTTTAGGTAATGATATCAAAATGCTGTCAACTATTTAATCTATATTGTTAGAGGGGAGTATGAGACTTGCTCCTCATATTATAGAGGAAATTGCAACTAATGAAAATTTTCTACCCTCATGTTATTACCCCTAGAGTTTAGATATTAAATACTGCACAAATTAGCCATTCGCTTTTCATAACAATATTTTTTAGCATGTTTTACTGCTATATGACTCGTATAATATTTATATTTGATGTATGTATATTTTATTTGTAGAAACATGTCTGATTTTTTATTTAATATTGTTGTATTTGTTGATGGAATTAGTTGTATTTTGTGGTATATTTTGTATAAAGAATATTGCACATAAAAGACTAAATAATTACAGGCAATCTATCAAAACATTGAACTACTGCTAACAGTTTTTTTTAGAATTTATTTAAAAAAGCTTGATGATGAAATTCTGACATACAAATAAACAACATATGATACATCAAATACATTATGAAACCGATGATGCCAAAATTAGTGGGACAAGAGAGACGTCACTCGCAATATGTGTCACTCAAAATGCATTGTGATTTGTTAATGAATTTAACATTCTTATAGCTCAAATATAATATTTCCAGTGAAGAAATAATCTAGCCTGCTATAAATAATTAAGAATGTCTATAATTTGATTAAATACCCTTAAAGAAAATAATTCGTAAAAGTGACTAATAAAAAATTAGAGCTAAATAAAAAAACAACCAAAAGGTATTTCATCTTTTGGTTGCACAAATATAGAGATATTAAAAAAAGTATCAATCATTTTATGTAACACTGAAAAATTGAAGATGATAGTTACTGTCAAATTGTAAAATATAAATTGTTTATCAACAGTTGAAATTAATTATGAAAATAATTTAAGGAATGATGTGTTAAGTAACCACCGATGTGCCACACGTTCGCTCATTCTCCAAAATATGACATATTTAGGAAAAAGAAGAATTCGATAGGATAGTCACATTTAGCCATGTTAATAGTATATGATTCCAGTATGTTCAAAGAGACGAGAAGTAAAGATAAGAATAAAATATCTAAAACCAATGAGCGAAATAAACCGATGCATTTTCCAAAAAAAAAACTTCAAAAACCAACATCAAATAACTACAAAGTTAAAAGCATGCTGAAAAATATAAAATAGTGAAAATACAAGTGTTTAGTTTAAACTTTCACAGCTTGCTTCTGAACATATTGCTTCTGAACATATTGCTTCTGAACAGAAATACATTTTTAGAATTGGTACCAAATTGATGCCCTTTCTTTCACATTCTCTGCTCTTTTCTATACACACACCTACACATACACACATACAGATTAGTGCTATATTCAACTTGGCACCAAATCCAAATATATTCCCTTCCAGTCCAGTCAATCCCCAAAAGCATTCAATCTGTAAGAAAATATTTTATTACATATCCACATCATCCAAGAACACTAAATCATCATATGTATAGGTGGTCAGCCTGGCTTTATAAAAGAAGCATTCATTGCTATTAAACAAAAACTAGAAATGGCTGTAGAAAAATTAATTATAATTTTGTTGTGGATAAAATGTGTAATAAAGAACAAACAGACTAAATGCTAAAGTTATTTTTCTTATCGTCAATTGGACGACAATGCTAAAAGTGTTCTCATTTCATGATTAATATCAATTCCAGTATTCTTGTTAATATTTTTGTTAGTAACACACCTGAAGACTAATAATTTTGAGAGATTTACAATTAATATACGATCTGGGAATTAGCAACCATAAATATTTGTATTAAAGTTAAATAATTACGAATTTCAATTATCCCAAAATTTAAGAGATTGTAAGAAAGGAAGATTATGTGAAACACAAATTAACTGTAACTTTTTTCTAACCATTAAATGCCAAAAAGAGCTTGAATCAGTGAAACTACACATTTCTATTTGTTTTACATTATTTCTGAATTGTTTTACATTATTAATAGATATATTTGTATGACTTAGTCAGACCAAGTTGTCTAAAAATAGCAGGCTGTGACAGATGGACAAGATGAGCAAAGTCATGAACGATAGCTTAATTTACTTATATACAATAGTAAAGACAATGTGGGAATTGGAGTTGAAAATTCCTTGCCCTTTATTTTTACTGATCAAAATAATCACTTTAAAAGGCTGCTTTGACCAGAAACAATTATATTTTGTGAATTGTCAGCTCACCGAACAACTTCAATAAATTTTATATTTTAACCTTTTGAAAAATATGAAAATTGGACTTGTAGTCAAGAATTTTACACATATAAGCAAAATTCTCACATTCTAATAAACATAAACTAGTAAAATTTAATTTTAGTTTTATTCAACTTTGCATTAAGTACATCAGGGTAAAAATTATTATCCATAAAATATGTGTCTTGTATAGGCCCACATTAAAACTCTCAGAAGCACATATCGCTATTGAGAAATATAATATTAAAATGATAAAATCTCAAATAAAATATTGTCAACGTTTTTCTAAATTATACGTCCCACTAGGATGGGTCCATCAAGTTATTGTAAAATTTGACATTTTTTTTCATAAGATACTCGCTCCAATAATCTGTACATAACAGACATGTCAAACGCCAGCATAGTATTTGCGAGGTTATAAAAGTCCATTAGCAATTAATTAGGTCCATGCCTGTCAATTAGAACTAGCAATTTAAAAAATACGCATGGCAAATTTTTATTAGGTATGTATTAACATAGAATGTTAGTTGTACATTTTTAAACCTTTGTTTCTATGTAGTGCGTTTTTCTTAGTTTTGTAGTTAACCTATATAAATTATTCTGAATTGTACTTGTATGTTTGCTTTTTTATGTATGTCTATTGATTTCACTATTTTTCATAATGCAGAATTTTCGGTGCGATTATTCCATTTTATTTATTTATCATCATTAGTTGATAGTTGAATATTTTCATGTAGAAATTCTAAAAATTGTTAATTTTTTTGTGTGGAAAACCTTTTGCTTATAAAGTAAATAGCAAAAAGCATTTCATATGATAAAAACTAGACTATAAATTTTATATTGCCTTGAAAGTTACATTTTATAAATTATTTCAAAATTTGTCACTTTCTGAATTATATTTGAATGAAATTATATCATCCCATTTTCAGTGTTTATTACAATTATTGTAAATTTTATGTGGATTTTAAATAATTGTAAGTTATTTTCAATAAACTTAGTGTTTATTATAATTAAATTTCTCATAATTGTTTAATGCTTACTCTTAAGGATAGAAAACATTTGCTAATTTTGTAAAAAAATTAAAAAGCTACTTCCTCTATCTACGTAAATAAATATATACGCGTTAGAAGTGAAACATTTGAATCATTGTATAAGTAGTTTCGCAGAACAGATATTACATTCTATACGTCACCAAACTAGACTACTAACTACTAACAATTTTTTTACAAGTTTTTAATTACCCACCAATTAATTTACTCATGTATAATAACCACCTAGTTTAAAAATTGAATGTAATTAAATCCTTAGTCGGGTAAGCGTCGCAGCAGCACGCACCGACGCAGCTCACACAGCCGCCGTCTAAGCAAGGGTCTCCGCATGGCCACTACATCTAGCGAGGATGAGACTAAAAAGAACCAGCCAATACCTATACCGGCTGATTCCACCATGATGACTTCATATACTGATTTTCAGGTTAGCCTAATGCTTAGTAGACAGTTAAAAAATTAATTTGCTTTGTTTATATATTGTGTAATTATTATAGCTTTTGTGAAATTTTTTTTTTAAATATACACCTAAAAGTACAGGTTTATTATAAATCAGCTTATGGTCTTATTTAATAGAATCAAAATTTAAATGAAGTTGGTGGGCACTTGTAATTTAAATAAAAGATGCTCATTCTCTTCTCGCGTAACTTAAATGCACATCTAACTAATCTACACACAGAAAGTATGACACTCATTTTTTTAAGAATTTTATTTTTCTGCTTGTAAAGTTATTTATATCACACTATATGGCTGTATGATTATAACTATGACTTGTTTAACAGTAGTTGTAATGTCAATAATTATAATTGAATGTTATTTCATAATATATTATTTATCGAATAGCGATTAAGCTCCACACTTTTCAAAATAGCTGCCAAGTAACAGTATTGAAAAAAATGAGTGTGCTTTAGACCACACGACTGAAGTAAAACTTTAAAATTAATTTACAATTTTATTCACTTTAAACGTAGAATATTTAATGTCTTGAACAAAATAATAAAAAAATCGTTCGCTCAACGCTAGCAAACTCGCATATATATATATATATATATATATATATATATATATATATATTTCATGCACTGGCTATGAGAGGAAGAGAGAAAGAAAATGTGCGCGTGCACTGCTCTCTCTTGCTCCTACAGTGTGATACAGACAATAGGCTTGCACTGTGTCTTAGATATACGAAACATAACTGACTATGAGAGAAAGAGAGGAAATGTGTGCTTGCACCTCTCTCTCTTGTCCCTACAGTAATATACGAAACGTAACTCTCTCTCTTTCTGTCTTCACTAACTTATATCTCCCTCTCAACTTCCGTTTGCCTCGCCCGATCACACTTTTCGTAACGCTCTCATCACACATTCACCAGCTTGCTCCCCAAGCCAAGCATGCGTAAAGAATTTTTACTTCCCCTCCCCCCTTCCCCTCCCACTCCCCTTCCCCTCCCACTCCCCTTCCCCTCCCACTCCCCTTCCCCTCCCACTCCCCTTCACCTCCCCCTCCCCTCGTGCTCTCTCTGTGCTCGCACCTTTCTCTCTTGTCCCTACAGTAATATATGAAACGTAACTCTCTGTCTTCACTAACTTATATCTCCCTCTCAACTTCCGTTCGCCTCGCCCGATCACACTTTTCGTAACGCTCTCGTCACGTATTCACCAGCTTACTCCCCAAGTCAAGCGTACGTAAAGAAGTTTTACTTCAAAATATATTTTCTTAAGAAAAGACCTTTCAAATGAAAATCTAGTACTATCAATTGGGTACAGATCATAATAACTATTCTCCTACAGTTAAAATAGTGTGCATCTGTACGTTTATTTTTTCTTGATTTTCATTCATAGTATCTCATCTTTTCCTTTCCTTGTAAATTTTACATATGCTTTAGATAGATTGGTCACCCTTTGTGATTAACCAATGCAATGCTTTTTTATTAGTTTTGTTGACCTTCACTACAAAGATTGTTGATGTAATAGTAAACTTTATTATAACAAATACCTTATGATAACTATTAGAAAAGTTTTCTAAGCGACAATGTCAATTGATTTATAATAAATAAGCTATGACACACAATTACCAGACATGATCTGGGCTGGATAAGACTGATCTGCTAATTTTTCTATTGTATATATCTCCTGGGCTTTTTCAGGAACTCCCAAAAACGTGTTACACTCGATTACTTTTTAACACTCATTTGGATGCAAACTTTTATTTTTGGGAGAGTTATTTTAATTACGGTGATGCTCACTGAATAACTTTACTGGGAGATTTTACCTCTTTAAAAAATAATTTATAATAAAATAGGTAAGCTATTAAATTAATTTACGTAAAATAACTACAGTTCCTTTATCGGCAAGTGTACATTTTGGTTCCTCTAAAAAAGTCCGTTCTGTAATTCATTCAAAAATCACAAAGATAGTCTCTGTCTATGCAAAATTATATGTCAAACTTAAGTAGCGTGAATGTGACAACACTGAGTAGTTTTTGCCCTAAATAAGGCATTTCAGTTAAACCCCAAAATTACATTCCCTACCATTCTGTGTTATTACTTTGGTAAGATATATCATTACTTTATTAATAAGCAATAATTAAAAACGCTTAAGGCATTGTAAACTTATATTATATGTGGCTTTCAAATCATAATCTAGAATGATACACAAAATTAAAATTGCCTAAATAATCATTGCTGCACTGACCACTGGGTCCGGTAATATAATATTTGTAATATTGAAACTATGTAATTATACTATATAATATTTAAAACTAGTAACAACATGTAATAACACTTTAACTTCATTTAATTTTAAGGTACTTAAGGTAAGGTTTGATGTAAATACCTGCACATTAAAATTTTCACTGACATTACAGAAATTGAAATTTTAATAACAGCTTACTACAACGTTTTTAACGTTTTGTGTTTTACATATAAATGAAAATTTGAAAATATACCGGCATCCCATTTCAATATGATATGAAGTGAAAACGCAGTAAATATTCAAAATAGAAAATTTTATTTTAAAGGAGACTTTAAAAGACTAAAAGTAAAAAATTTAGTTTAAAATCTTAGAATGCAGTTAGCATTCAAACATTTTTATAACCTATTGTGGCCGGGAATAGAATCAACGAAATAAGAGTGCTTATATGCATATGTGATCACCAAAATGTTATCTTTTCAATTTCTAGTACTAATTAGAACCATTTTTTAGCTTGTTTCTGATTACTAAGAGTGTCCTGTATAATTGTGCCAAAAAGTAAAAAAGATAAAGCTAAAAAGAATTCGAATAGAAGTGATTATTATTTTATCAGTAAACTTGTAAAAATTAGTGACTGCAAAATTCATCAATATAAAGCATAAAATGCTGAGAATTATTTCGTCAATGACAACTTGTTGTATCAGCCACAAAAGAATGTGATAGAAGCTTAGATACAAAGAAAGTTAAATAAAAATTGTTAAATATAAAATGCCAAGAATTATTTCTTCAATGAATATTTGTTATATCAGCCACAAAAGAATGTGAAAGAAGAAATTAATGGCAGCGTCCCTCCCTTTGTCTTGACGAAAAGTGCAGCAATCAAATGTCATTTGCTGTACATCAGTATGTTTTTTGTGCAGTCATTTATTTTAATACAATTTACTGCATATTAGTATTCTCTATGAGTAAGTAATATTGGATTAATATTACTCATAGAGAACACTAGTCTCGACTTTTATATTAACAATATACTTAATATAGTGGAGGGACAACAGTGCTAAAATGAGTGCTAAACAATGTACATGTAATAAAGTATGGCTAGATCCCAAAGTCAGGTCTGAATTTTCGGAATGGTTAAATAATGTCCCGGATAATCCAGGATTAGCATACTATAAAGTGTGCTTCAATTCATTCAAACTCATTAACATGGACGGGCAAGATCTAGTTTAACATGCCAAGGGTCCTAAACATATTAAAAATATTGAGTTAAGAAAAGGACAACCCGATATATCTTTCTTTTCAAAAAGACTACTAAATCTGACAAAACAATGACTTCCACAACAGTCAGCTTAGAGGCAACTCAAACTGCCAAAAGTGGTAATGACCCACCAAAAACCAAAGAAACAAGAATTAAGAAATTTTTCATACAATGATGATGATGTCACATCCGCTGAGTTACTTTGGGCATTACAAATTGTATTCGATAACAGTGTCGTATGTGATAAATCATGGTATAGCACCGTATTTAAGATGCTGTATGCAAAAAAGCTTGAAGATTTGTCTATTTTACGTTATTTCTTTTAATGAATCACTGAATACAATAAAGTCTCATAGTGTATAATGTCAAATAGATTAGAAAGATAGACTAGAACAGTCATAAGATTTTGAAACAAGAATACCGACAAGAGTTGAGGCCAGATATTAGATGAGCATTTTTCTAGGGAATAAACTCCTAATAACGTATTGGATGAACCCTCTAAAAGGTTTGTCGGATCTAGACTGAGACAAGTTATTGCAAGTTTTATTACGGATTCACCGTACATTGAAACATGAACCTTAGCTTTCTTCAAAAGTTAAAGACTGAACTCGCCACGCAAATTCAAAATTCCATTAATAGACATTGAAGTTAAGCACACGCACACCATGTTAAGACGACATAAACAAACTGGCTGGGAAATATACAAACTTTTAAGAAAAATGAATAATTACTTCAAAGATTTGCCAGCTCATCGAGCTCTGTATACAGTGATTACTCGAGATACAGAATTTCCACAGAAGTTCACTTCATTAACATGGCTTGAAAATGGCCCTTGCATACATCAAGCTTTGAATGTTTATAATAATAAAGTTTATGGGAATTCATTACACCCGCCATTTCCACTCGGGTTGTCTCAGGACACCTCCGGAGACCTGTAACATCACCACTCATACAAAAGAGGGTACCATTGAAGGGGACCTTCAATGGTACCCTCTTTAATAGTTCCCGTATCTACAATCACAGCGCTTCCACCCAAAATGGTTAAGTACTGTCCCTACTCAATGAAACATTTAGTAAATCGACGATTCGGGAATGCGCTTGGCGAACGTTCTAAATGACTCAAAGATCGGTCCACTCTCAACCAAATCTCCTTGACTAAAGATACCATGTTCTAAGGCTCTGCTTGTTTCTACTCTAATGTTGAGGCTCATGCTTTCTATCAAAACTCTACACGCATCGTTGTGCTCACTGCAGTGGAATAGAATGTGATTCATGTCCTGCATTTCGAAAGAGGAGGAGCATGCCTGATTATCTCGAAGGATGAATCTAAACAAACTGGCGCGGATTGCGCCATGTACCGTTAAAACCTGCGAAGTGTAGTAATCGGTGATGCTCAGTTCTTACGCAACCATTCAGACTGGTCGGGGAAAATAACGTAGTCGTTTCCCCTTTAAATCAGGGGAAGACCACCTAGACTGCCAATGAGCATCAACAATCTCAAAAATACCCTTTTTTCTATCAACAATTAGCCAAAAACTCGAAGTGTAATGGATCAGCATTAAAACTCTTACCTTGTGCCAAGATGAAATTTGCCACACGTTATACGATCATGAGGTCAACAGGCAAAAGACCCGCCGAAACTGGCAGCGCATCCGTTGAGCAGGTTCTATAAGCTTTGGTTAGCGCCAACAGCGGCGAATGCTGTGATCTCAGCACAACTCGTCTAACTTGCTGGACCCCAACGCACCACGCTACCCAAGCCCTCTACCAATATACCGTGCCTGTGATAAAAAGCTCCTCCGTGCATCAAGGACCATACCCAAGTATTTTACTTCATACCACACACTGATCCTAATACCAGCCATCACCATAGACAACCCCCTTGCCAGTCTGCCCTTGAAGAGGATAGCTTTGGACTTCTGTGGAGCAAAGCTGAGCTTATTTTTAGTGCACCAGTCATGTAACCTGGCAAGGGAGTCGGCTGCCCGATTTTCTAATTCTCTGTGGCTCGCTCCCCCAACCATGAGCAGAGTGTTATCCATATATGCGATGGTACCGCATTCCTGAAGGGGTATCGCGAGTATACCATCGAACAAGACATACTACAAGATAGGACTGAGGACCAATGCTTATGGGCAGCTCCATGTCAAAGTTTTCTGTACTATTGTCTTCATTCTGCAAATAGACAAATCGATTGCTGAAATAGTCCATCAAAATTCAACGTAGGTCTGCTGATACTCCCCTGGACTTTAAAGCTGATAAAATGGCCGGCCACCAGGCAATGTAAGAATATTCCAATAACATATTTATATTGGCATGTGTCAGCCCAAAACAAAGCTGTAGTGCCAGAACACAGCAGCACACGTCGCTTTTTTTCAAAATGTTTATGAATTTTTTTTAATATTATTATATAATTTAGATTTATGTAGTTTGAACATTTCTTTGGGAACTTATTTGAGATTATTTTAAATGGCAAAATTAGCCATATTTGCCATAGTTCATGAAATATTGCCAAATAATTAAAAATCGGGCAAGAAATTGTTCTTTTAAACATTTTTTGGTTTCTCTATACAGTATGTATCATTACTAAATAGCACCACTTCCACCACTTGTGCTATAATCATGTATAATCCGGCAAAATGTTAGTTTTTTAAATCCGTCGCCTAAGTTTGTATGAAATCATAATTATGTGAAAATAACCTGTGTAAATAGGGCCAATTGTAAGTTTGGCAAAGTGTAACTATTGTAAATAAGTGTTGACATTTCATGTTGATGAATTGTCATTATCAAAAAGTAGAAAACAAAGGGTAGGTTTGTTTATTATTCTGCATAGTTCACTTAAATGTAACAATGGTAATTAGTAAATTAACGGTATTTTATTTAAAAGTAAATTTTTTTTTTTTTTAATATATCCTGCTCAACACAGCAATCTGTCATTGACATTTAGCTGCTCTTTTCTCTGACCAGTGTCTGCTTCTGTCATATTTTTAGTGGGAAAAGCCCATTGGCCTTTCCCACTATTCCTTTGGGAATCTGTTTATAAGGCTTGGAACACTATTTCTCCTCAGTCTTGTATGTTGGGTGCTTCCGGATCCCGATAATTTAGAAGCCAGAGCATTCACATGTTTGGCTAGTTTTTGCTGATAGTTTTCACTGCGTATGACAATTTCCTGTTTAACAGTTTTCAGCCTCAGATCTTGCATAATGTAATTATTATGGATGCATTTTGGTATATTGAACATAGATCTGATAGCTTTGGATTGAAACCTTTCTAGGATCTCAATGTTACTATTACTTGCTGTTCCCCAGAGTTCAATTCCGTATGTCCAAAGCGGCTTTAATACGGTTTTATAGATTACGATTTTACTTTCGTTTGTAAGTTGGGACTTCCCTCCAATCAGCCAGTACATTGCTCTAAGCTTTGAGTCTAGATATTTCCTTTTGCTCCAGATATGTTTCTGCCATGTCAATCTTCTGTCCAGGTGCATGCCCAAGTATTTGGCAGTATCAGCATGTGGGATTTGTTCTCCATTTAATGTAATTGGGGGACAGTTGCCTTGCCTTAGGGTAAAGGTAACATGTGCAGATTTGCCTTGATTTGATTTTATTGTCCAGGTCTTCATCCAGTCTTCGATTTCAGTTATGTGCTTCTGCAGATTTAATGACGCAGTATCTGGATTTGCATTTATTGACAATATGGCTGTGTCGTCAGCATATGTGGCAATGAAAGTATTGTCATTTGTTGGAATATCAGCTGTGAATATAAGGTACAGCACTGGTCCCAGGATGCTACCCTGAGGTACACCCGATCGAATTTCGTGCAAATCTGAAGTTATTTTGTTGACTTTGACTTCGAAACATCTTGTATTCAGATAGCTCTTCAAGATGAGGAAGAAAGAATGTGGCAAGTATTTTTTAATTTTGTAAAGCAGTCCATCGTGCCAGACTCGATCGAAGGCTTGGCTTATGTCCAGAAAAACAGCTGAGCAGTATTTCTTGGATTCCAAGGTGTGGTTAATGGTATCTATAAGCCGATGTACCTGCTCTATGGTGGAGTGTTTTTGCCTAAAGCCAAATTGATGACCGGGTAGAATGGCATCCAAATGTGGACGCATTCTGTTCAAGATAATCTTTTCGAAAAGTTTTCCCAGCAGAGGGAGAAGACTAATCGGTCTATAGGATGAGACTTCCTCTGGTAGTTTACCAGGCTTGGGAATCATGATCACTTGAGCGAGTTTCCATTGGGATGGATAGTGGGAGAGTCTTAAACATGCGTTAAATATTGCTACCAAGAACATCATGCCTTTTTTTGGAAGATTGTTTAGCAGGACAGAGTCCAACAGATCATATCCCGGGGACTTCTTTGTCGGGAGGGCTTTGATCTCTCTTGCTATTTCAATCTGGCTCACAGGTTTCAAAGGAAAGCATAGTTGGATTGGTGACTGAAGGTAAGATATTCTTTTCTCATCCTCGTTCCGGTCGTTACTATCCAGAGGTGTGAAATCTGTATATAGGTGTTCAGCAAATGCAGTCGCTTTTTCAGAGTCGGATCTTGCCCAAGTTCTATTCCGTCCTCTCAAAGGTGGTATATGATTCTTAGGTCGCTTGAAGTTTCTGGTGGCGCGCCACAACGAATAGTTTGACTCCTTTTCTGCAGTGAGGAGAGTCAGGTAGTTTTGCAGACAGAGATTCTCGTGTTCTTTGATCATGTCTTTCAGCTGTTCCGTAGCTCTGTTAAGTCTTGCTTTATCTGAAGGATACCTGGTTCTGTGCCACTCTCTTCTCAGTTTACGCCGTTCCTGCACTTTCTCAATTATTTCATTTGGATATTCCTTCTGCTTGACCCTCGGTGTTCTGTTTCTGCATTTGGGCGTGGAGGTAGAAGCAGCTTTTTTATCATTTATTCATTTACTAAGTAAGCTGTTGTACAATGTTTCGTGACATACATATTTGTAAATTATTTTGTGCACGCGTACAAAATGATTACAATTCAAATTGTTTTGTTTTATAATGTACTTATTTAAATTTTAAGTTCGATTTGTGTACCATACAGCGAACATGCTAAGTGCTTCGCCAATATTACAATTGCGTTTGGCACCAAAATTATGTCCAAATATTCGTTCACATTCAAAAATGATATACTCACTAATTCCACTCATTTCAGAACTTATAACAAATAGTGAATAAAAACTATTGACCAATCAACTGTCATTTTACAACAAACGCTATCTTTAAAAAGATCCAAACGTTCCGATTGGTTGTGGACATTTCTGATTGTCGCCATATTCAAAAATAAATAAACCATGGAGATTTATTTTGAAATTATAATTAATATTAGACTAATATTATCATTAAGAAGCAAAAAATAATTCATCAAAATGACAAATGAAAAAATTTTGTATTAATACAAAATCCAATAAGTTTATTTTAAAAATTGATGATAGTATTTATAATATGATGATGATAGTATTTTTAATAATTTTAGATATTTGGGCAAATTATGGGTGTTAAAGGTTTTCAAATGGCAATAATTTTTATTTATGAATTGTAAACAACCTTGACCTTGAAATGAACTTACTATAAAATTTAATTAAAACGCCATCTTTTTTTAACCTTCTTTAAGAAGTATGTAAAACTATGCAAATGAAAAGGATAGTTAGAAAAGTCAAATTCACTATAGATCGCTAGAAGAGTATTTATGCAGTATTGCCACATTTCTTACGTTTATAGAAATAAAAGATATAGGTGGATGCTTTCCATATTAATGACTTATGACAATTTTTAAATTTCAGAAAAAAGGTTGTATGATTTTTTAAAGAAATTGTGTATTACAATCTACCCATAATGCACTAATACGGATTAAAGTGCGACACATACTGTATATACACTTGTAAAGAAAAAATGTACACATTTTAGAAATTTCATAATCTTTTCGAAAATATATGGTTATAGATAGATTTCATTTGCTTGCAACTGCAACTTGCACTATAAGTTGATAATTAAGTTTCTGTAGTGCAGCTGCTGCGAATATCACTTGCATAAATTCCCTAAGTAGCAAATTCTAGTTAATTACGTTTATTACTAGAAGTATGAAAACTTATTTTCAAAAGATTTACTAATTTAAGCATTTTTTACTAAAGGATAACCAGTTGTATATAAATGAAGACTTGAATACCATACAACATTTTTTTTATTTTCACATGTGTGTCAGATAAACTAAACTATAAACTAAAACTATTCAGTACGAATTGTATTTTTCTAATCGGTGTGAAATTTGAATTTGCATCGTATAAGTATTTCATAAATTATAATATAACTTCCTTAATATTAATTACATTGTTTTCCTTTTTATCTCCAGGAGCATCTCCATGAAAATACATCAAGCAGGAGCTCGTTAGTGCCCGGTAGATTGCTGCGAGCTCGTCAAAACAAAGAGAATGTAAACCCCGATGTCATTTATGAAATTGGCACACCCAAGCTCAAAGATAAAACACCCAACATAAAACCAAAACTGCCGCTGACTCCTAAAACAAATATGAATGTGGAAGTGGCTCTTGCAGTAACTCCAAATCGTGTAACGCGTGCCAGCCTCCAAAAGAGTAATACAAATATGCTCGGCGTGTTTGCAACACCGCGCCCGCCTATGCATAAGCTCAAACCGCAGCAGCAATTACAGCGACAGAACACCATGACACTGTCCTGTCCCAAGATGGCCAACCAGCTGATGACCAGGTCTAATAGCACACATAACCTTAAGTCACCCAAATTTCAAATGGCTAAAAATTTGCCGCTCATTATTTGAAGCTCAAATTTAATTTTCTAGTTGAGTTTTGATTCTGATATTTGTATATATAGATTGTACATTTGGCAATGTTTCACATTGATCGTTTTCGAAGAAAACACGCTATTTAATTTAATCTTTAAACCGAAACATCACCAAAATAGAAGCTTATTCTGGCTTGATTTTTAAAGAAATATATTTTAATATTTTGACTGAACTCTGGCAGCTTCACAATCCCCTTCCTATATATTAAATTGCAGGAATTCAGTTTTTCTTTAATGTCGCCGCAATTTTAATGTTTATATGAATCTCGAAACGTTCATTACATCTAAGATAAATTTAATCAACCTATATTAAACATTTAAAGCCACTTCAAATGTTAAGTAAGAAATTATAATTAAGAATGTCTTGCATAAATAAATATTGAATAAAAATCAAGTTGTGTTGTGCATATAGTATAGTTAAAAGCTACAGATACGTATATTGCTTTAAGCTTGTGTTAACAAACTTAAAATCAGCCTTACTACAGTTGAAGAATGAGTGTTAGACTGTTTGCACACAGCTCGACGGGTTAGTAACTGAAATTACAAACCTATTGCATGAAATCACTAATGAGGCAATAAGAAATATCCCAAATAGGCCAACTAATTATTAACCAATTCGCAACTAATCAAGATCCAACTTAATGCGACTCAACAGGCAGATATAGAAGCTGCAGGTTTTATGCAGAAATATCAGTTCGGAGAATAGTTTTTTTTTTACTTTGACATATTTTTGCAAGCTTTATCAGACATTGCGAAAACTGTACTCTCTTTAGACTTAACAATATAGTACCGTATCTTTCTCAGAAGTTTCAATACTTGATATTTCAGCGTTGAAAAATTTGTTACACTGATTTTAAATATAAGTAATTACTTAATCAATGTTTGGTAAATCTGGGCTGTGCCTGAGTTTGGCCATGTGCGGAGACACCTCATCTTCGAGTTGCAATTCAAAACAGTTTAATTTGATGACTAATCAAACAATGTGAGGAGAGACTCTGTGTTTTAAAAAATGACATTTCGCAGTAAAGGTAATTTGAAACGTAGAACGATTATATTTCATCACTAAAAGCTTCACATGCTAGAAGGTAACTAAGAACACACTCGATAAAGAAACTTTTGCTTTGTAGTGCCTCAAATAGAAACAAATCCATCATATAATGCATAATATTGTTAAGTGTAGACTTCACCTGATCTATGCGAATATTATGTATTTGATTTGTACAATTGGGCTTGACAGCTTTAGTTTATTGCAAAACAAATACTAAGATAAATTGAAATTGCTACTAGGACCGTGTAAAGAAACATAAAGATCGCTTGAAAACACAGAAATAAGACATTTGGTTACATGTTTGCCGATATTGGTTCAGTATTTTACAGAGAGAAAATAGTATACATGATTTAAAGGTAAAGAAACCTCTTTACGGTATTTCGAGTGAATACAATTTGATTTTTGAAGAATTGAACAGTGTATTGCTTTTAGGAATTATTTAAATGCTTTTATGCAACTACTCCATATTTAGGCACTTTATACGCTATGAGGATTTCAAATGAAAAAATGACAGCAGTATAAGTTTGTTAGTTTATCACCAGTTGGCACTAATAGCATCATGCACATTCCTTGTAGTACATTTCAGAGCGTTTTGTTTTGTGTCATCATAATTTTCACACCTTTAAAAAGTAGCATAGAACTATTCTGTGCAATGATGTCCATAAAAATATAACTAAAAATTCTGAATGAAAATTATTGGTTTCTCCAATTTCGTGACGTTACAAATTCTTTAAGGTTAATGATAACACCATTTTTGCGGATAATCTTAATTCAAGACTTTTATTTATATTTGTTCATTTCTAATTTAATTATAGTCAATAATGTTAATGTTTTATCTGTTTTTCTTTCAATTTATGTTTTTTAAAAGTATTATTTTGGTTGTTGCAGGTAATGCATGTTTGCTATGGTACGATGTGAAATTAAGTATCTCTATTTTTATATTAATTAAAGCTTTGCGATCATTTTCACTTTAGCGTTTTTATATGTTGTAATTGGACTTTTCATTAATTGAAGTTTTATCAAGTTTTTTCACATTTTACAATTTAGTAAAGAACTATTAAGTTTAATAAAAGATAATGACTAAAAGAGGAAAAAAAAATTATGTTGATGGTTTCTAAGTAACATTATGTGTAAAAATGTAATTGTAACTCATCGATTTGTGAATTTCATTCTCCTGTGCCTTTTATTCCGAACCCAATAGGTATTTTTCTGTTAAATCAATTATTTTAAATAAAACCTATTCATGTACATCCAAATGAACATTACCAAATATATGAATTATTGAAATTGTTTTTCATTTAAGAATTATTGAAAATATTAAGTCATTACGTAAGAATGTTGACTCTACGTTTGGTGAATGTTTACAGTTCATAAGTAGTTTGACAAAAAGGAAATTTGACATGATTAAATGAAAATTTTAATCTATATGTAGAAGTATATCTTCAGTCAAACAATATATTAATTTATAAGTGAATTTTTTAAAGTAAAAGGTATATACTACAATGTAGATTCTAATATCCATGTCCAACTATAATACATATCATTGTCATTTTTCTATGCCCCTATTAGTGAAAACAAATTTTAAACCAACATTAAGATAACATTTTTCAATTTTTTTCCTAAAATGTTATTGCTGACTGCAATTTTTTATTTAAAATTTAAAAATACAAATATAATACTGTAAAAGGAATTTGTGGAATAAAGTTTGTAACTACAGACTTTGACATAAAATAATGATAAAGAAACATAATTGCAGCTGATTATGATTGGTGATGATGACTAGACAGCGATTGTATTCAATGGGTTTAGAAAAAAATTATGAATAACTTCTGCCGAAATATGATTTATTATGTTATTAAAAGCTGCCACATGATGCAGTTCCTTAAATGAGAAATCTTCATTATTTTCTCATTATGTTAATAAAGAAAAAAAGATGTGTGAAAATGTTAACTGGGAACTATATATTTCTAAAAAACATTACATTTCCAGTGTTACAAAAATTTTAGCTTATAAGTTTCAAAAATAGTTTTTTTTTTCATTCTGCATAATATAACATACATACATATTGAAAAATCAATATATTTAAATAACACATATAGAGACGCTAAGTGGAAAAAGCCCCTGTAAATAGCTTCTTCAATGAGAAATTAACATCCATGTTATATACTAGTTGTAAATTATGAATCTCTTAAAAAAAGAATAAGATTATTGCAATTCTTATACTTGTATTTTGACAAATTATTATTTGACTGTCAAATAGCAAAAAAAATTTCATCATGAAAATATTAACAGATCCAGGATGTACATGTAGCCTTACTCTAGAGTGTACAATATGTAATTAAAAATAAGATTTCACGCAAGAGACTAACCGATCATATACGATCAGATTAGATCCAGCTGGTCTGAGTATTCTCTGCAATAGATCTCCTACTGCGGTGACTGATTTTTTGCTAAAATGTTTATTAAACCCGTCGGATCAAATTTAATTTCTATGGCAACTATTTATATAATAATTCTTAAAATGAAGCACTTAATGTATGTGCATTACTAATAAATGCAAATGATACGTCTTTGTTGACGCAATACTGACAGCTGAACAGCAGGACTCGGTTGCTGTAATTGTGTTATGAGAAACACAATTGAGCTTATTAGAAGACTTGACTAAAATATGTATAGCTGAAAAGATTTATATAACCCAAACTAACTCTAACCTGTAATATTTTAGTTAAGCATTCTGAATAATTGCATCCTCTTAATTTGAAAAATCGTTTCCATTATATAAGCATTTTAATAAAGTGTTCCTCATCCTCTTAGGTAAATACATTATAATAGCTTTTTAAATATTAATATTTTCATTATTCTGGTGTATATAAATTATGTTGTCTTAGTTGATATATTTTTTTCAAAGCACACTAATCATAAACAGCATATCTATATATCTATTATTTAGGTTACTAAGTTTTTGTTTTTAGAACATTATTCCCTCATGCTACAGCTAACTAAATGTTTTTTTTATAAAACTAAAAAAAATTTCAAAG
Organism: Druceiella hillmani; assembly: GCA_039881145.1. Classification (NCBI taxonomy): domain Eukaryota; kingdom Metazoa; phylum Arthropoda; class Insecta; order Lepidoptera; family Hepialidae; genus Druceiella; species Druceiella hillmani. Next base: position 12,078,145 of record JAYKKI010000005.1, read on the forward strand.
AAATTACCCCTAAATCATTGATTATGCCCCAGCTAATTTTGGCACCCCCACTTCCAGAACTAATTATTTAATTTCGAGTGAAAAGGCTTCATTTTTATTAAATAATTCTAAATATTAAAGTAATTATAAACAAAATTTGGCCCAGCACCATATCAGAAACTGTCCGTACGGCAATGTTCCAATCAATAGATCAACCAGGAAATCAACCAAATAAGCATCAGGTAGGAGTTAAAAACTTCTTGATAGCTCAAGGTATGCTATTAATTTGGTTATTGTACACTTCAGAATAAGGTGGAGACTATAAATATATAACATTTCATGATTAAGAATAAATTTGTTACATGCTGGAAACAATTTTATGTAAATATTTAAGGAAAATCCGTTAGGTGTTCATTTCAATAATGTACCTACACTAAACTGATACGAACATTCACAAAAATTGTTTTCATATTATGGCGTCCAAAATAATTATATAATGTCCTTTCAATGTTATTTTAAACAAACTAACAAGTATTTTAATTTAGTTTTTAATTCTTAAATATAGTATAACTATTGTTTAACGTTTATAGTATGCAATTGTCATTTATTTTGTGCAACTTAATGTAATTAAGAGGTTTATTTAATTCTATGAGTAAATAAATGAAAGTATTATTTTTTTTATTTGTTTACAGATTGTTTTTTTTTAACAACAATTTAATTTATTCTATAGCTTTGATTGTAAAACTCCGTTGAATCAAATGATATGTAATGATGAACCCCTTAACTCCTTATATCGCAAGATTGAATTTTAAAATAAAAACTATATGGATATTGGAAAAATTAATAATGATTTTATCCAATATATTATATTCAATACATTTGAACAAAACAAGTAATTTTAAGAATTTGAGTTTGAATCATCAAACCAAGAATTTGAAAAAAATTTTGTGTTAAAATTGTCTACCATTCCAAATATGTACTGGTACTGTAATGTACCTGGATAACAGTAATGTCATAATTGCATAAGTCTGAAATGGTGAATTTCACAGGGGATACTGAATATTTTAGCCATGAAATAATCATAAGTGACTAATTTGTTTTTTTAATTTTGGTCCTTTTGATTACAATCTTGCACAAATATTTTATCTATATCTCATTTTCATTTCCCAACGTTTGTAAAGAGATACTACAATAAGTAAAATACAGTTTCAGGAATTTGTAAAATAAATCATAGTTGTATTCATAACGTTTTTTAAATTAAATAAAATAATTCATATGGGATATAGTCATAACAAACAAATAAAAGAACAGAAAATCATCCATGAAAATGAGCAAAATCAACACAAAATTCGAGGTAGAGAATTATAGGCCAATCTCAATCATATCTTGTTTTGTAAACTCGTTGAAGTGATTGTATATGGTCAAATTAGCCCCCTCATATTGAAATAGATGTCTGAGAATGAACATGGTTTACTTCGTAAGCATCATTGTCATCGTGCAATTCAATTAGTATGTATTCTGTCACATGAAGAGGTACCATCAATTTGTCGCTAACAATTTTTCAAAAGCTTTTGATAAGGCAACCATGACTTTTTACTGAAAAAATTCCAAATATTGAGCATGCATGAAAATTTGTATTACTCGTGCTGTTCTTATGCCAGAAGGGTACAGTGAGCCACATCGGGAATACAAAGATACTCGTCTTTGTCCTCTACTCTTTAATGCACATTTATATGTATAGTAGGGTGGAGCGAAACGAGCGGAAACTATTTTTTTTTTTAATTTTTCAATTCCTGTGTAATTAAAAGGTGCCTTGATAGAAAATACCTTAAATTGCAAAATATGACCTTCCTACGATAATATCTTCAGGTGGCGCATAAGCGATGAAAATTAGTGGAAATTCGAGGTTTATAAAAAAAATATAATTCATTTAATTTTAGGCCTTATTTGAGTATTTTTAACATAAATGGTATAGGAAGCATAGTCCACTAGAAAAAATAATTAACTGCTTACATCAGAATCTGAATCTTTTTCTTTTATACTAAAATATTGTGATTTTGTCTCAAAAATTGGTAAAGATTTTCTTGAAATTGATTTTCAATCTGTCTTCATTTGATATTAACTGTTGTAATTCCGAAATACTAAAACGCTTCGTAAGCGGTAGCTCAAAGATTTTTTTTTGGTCCAATCTATTATATTATAGTAAATTGAAGCTCCATATTGCAACTGTGGTATGACCAACTGACGAACTTTGTCATTATTTTGCTCGCAAGCCCTTAAAATGTGCGAAACAGCAAGCTCACGTATAACTTGATGCGCATCTTGCAGCATTGTTACTAGTAAATTTTCAGGATGTAAAAAATATACGTTTCTTTGTATTGTCTTATGCACGATGTTTTTTAAATCCTGACAGAGATACAAAGATCTTCGTATCATATGAAACATGTGAATCAGGCCATTTGCAATTGTCGATTTTGTTTTTATGTCAAACCATGTTGGCGCATAAACTTTTAATATAAAAGTAGCCAAATCTTTCAGGATTTACGATGGATTCTGAGTACCCACATATAACCGCAGGATTCTATTTGCACAAGTGGGCCATCTAGAGTGTGCTAATTTTCCACATTTCGTATAAATATTTTTGGTCAGTGCTTAGGGACACTTCGTCAATGTTTGGCAATTCTGTGTGAATGGGTTCAAAATCAATTACTTCTTTATTTAAACAGTTATTGAGTAATTTATCGATGTTACCAGAAAAACAATTCGGGCCAGTAGTTGTACCATCCAGCTGCAGAAATAAATGACGAAAAGGCAACTCATTTACGTGTATTAAACAAGCAAGCCATTGCAGCGCTCGATTCAAATGTCTCTCTAATAACGCTATCGCACCATTCTTGGGTCCTGTGTTAACTGCTATGCCATCACTAAAGTTGAAATATATTCGTATTTATCTTGTAAAAATTCCACAATCACTTTTTGAATAGTAATTGATTTTCCTGAAGTTACTACAATATATCCAAAGATACTCTGATCCTGGTTCATTGGTGATTAAGGAGATTTGTTCCTCAGTTACAGTAAAGCGATGTTGTTGGTTTGCTGTCGTAGATGTGACTAAAGTTTTGTCCTTGCGCCCGTCAAAATAAAGTGAGGAGATAGAAATTTTATCTCGGGGAAGTTGCGGAATTTTTCGGGCTTTTTTACGTTCACGCCGTAATTTGCTTCGATCAATGACTTTTGAAGGATCGATTCTAGTAATAACGTTTGAATCTGATAATGCTGCTTTTACAATAATTGTTGCTGATCTATCTGAAACCCCAGTTCTATCGCAAGCGACTGCTAAATTTTGTAAAGTTGTACGCATTTGCTTTAGTGAAACCTCAGACGTATTAACAGAATTGATTGTGGTATCCAAAACTGGGGATTGTCCTGAGGGCGAGGAATTCACTGGTAGAACTTTCGGAGTCGGAGAGTTCTTCTAAAGTATTGACAGCTTTATACGTACTTGGAGTTCCAATAAGTTTTTCTTTATACTTTCTTTTTCTCTACAAACTTCTATAATTTTTAGAAGTTGCCAGTTTATCCAGTCCTCCAATATACATTCGGCACTTGTTTCGTGGGTACTTTACGACATTTACAAGTTTCTCTTGAAAAATGCATTTACAAACAGCAATATTTAACAATTTTTTTACAGCATGGAGAAATTCTTGTTTTTTCCAATCATTTCATATTTTTTTTATACCTTTATATTTATTATATTATTGTATTACACGAGAATCTGTGATTTTTCCTACAGCTTCTCAATGTCACAAGCTATAATTTCACAGATTTTTTTTACGGAAGGGTCTTTGCCTTTGTAAAGATCGTCTAAATTGTTCCGCGTCAATAAATAATATTTTAAAACATCGAAATAAGTCGGCAACACATTTTCTTTCAATTGTTGTGGTTCACCAGTTAACGAACAACGTAGATCTTTTCTTATTTTAGGTAATTTTTGTCTTGAACTTGTTTGAATGTAGGGTAGAAATATATGCACAGTAACTTAGATAACTTTGTTTATTTAAATAAAAAACGATAGTTAAGTTAATTAAAAGGTATAATAACCCAAGTTATATGTGAACTTATGTAACGTGAAAAATCCTATTTTTAGAGATAAACAAGTGATGTGTGCCACCTCTAAACCATGTCCTAGGGAATTAACAACAACTTTGTACAACATACCAATTAAATTTAACTATGATATTGTGTTAATAATAAACATTTTTAAGACTGGTTGTATTTATACTAGAGACATATTATTGTAAAATAGTAAAAGTTTATGGTTATATGTGAATTTTTATAATTAATTTTTTTTGCGGTTTTATTTTAATGCCCTTAATACCTACTGCGACATTATCTCCATCACTATCTGGGCTTATCGAGTTATAGGACGAAAATCTTTTTTCAGTAATAACCAGGAAAAATAAATGCCTTTACTTGCAGGAAAGGGTTTTTCCTACTTTCGGGGTTATAGTTTGATACTAAATCAGACGAATGCATCAGCTTCTCCTTCAAAGCTCATTCTATGACAAAATTTACAAAATGTACAATGTCACTAGATCTGAATATCACTGCATTCTAAAACCTACAGTGTGATGTCAGTGTTTAGCCGATCGAAATTTTCAATAAAGTCACAAAGACCGAACTTTTTTTGTTTTACTTTTGCATTTGAAATGTGCACAAAAAGTTTAGACTTGAAATAAATGGCAGTAGCATTAACACTCGACCATAATATTACTCCTTGTAAGTCTACAGTACCTACGTGCATTTCTCGTCTTAACTGCCCCAAATATCTCTTTCCTGACAACTTTTAATTTCACATGTAATGTCTGCCCGATTCTCAACTTTGTAGTTACAACACAAGTTACATTCGTCATTTGGTTTATATTTTTATATATTCCTACTATCACAGTCTCTTCTGTGTTACAGCATTTGGTAAGTGAGTTCTTGAGAAAATGGTGACACTGAATGACACATAGCGAGAGACAGTCAAACCCAGTTGGTTGGAAGCGCTTGTTCTTAGGTGTAGAACACTATTAAGGGACCTTCGAAGATCCCCTCTTTTGTATGAGGGGCAATTTTACGGATCCCAGGAGGAGCCCTGAGACAACCCGGTTGGAATGGCAGGAGTAATCTCTTCTGTAATTATTGTTTATTTTTGTTGGGTTCAAAATATAGTTATAGTTTTCATGAGAAGTCAGGTGTGGAAGTGACGGTAGAAGAAACGAGACAGGTCATTTTTGGCAAAAAAGAAGTCGAAAACTTGGAGTTACATTTTGACGCTCTAAAATTTCATTTTGGGAAAAAATATTTTGTTCTTAGAAGCAATCCAATATCTAGCTGTACAATCTTGTATATACAGTGTGTTAAGAAACATATTTAAACAGATTCTTACTCTCTTTTTAAACTTCAAACATACACTTCAGTTATTGCTTTCTTTGTTTTAAATACTGCCTTTCTTTTCTTATCTTTCAGGGTTCACATCCACCACTGACAAAACAAATGTTTTAATGAATGTCTTCTTTGATTATACATATTTTTGCTTTGGGGGTAAAATGGTTTGGGTGAGGATTTTCATTTGCTTATTATTAGTACTCTCGGTTTCTTGTACTGGTTGTATGAACTAGCAGAATTGTTTTATTCAATATTATTATTTGGTGTATAGAATGAATAATTTGAAAGTTGAGGCAATGTATATAGAGCGTTTAATTATTCCAGTGACAGATGAATTTCAGGCAAATGAACTTCCAGGACACAGCTATTTGGTGTAGTTTGTAGAGACTGTACTTGAATCTCTATTTCAAATGGTGTCGACGTTCTGAATGGAATTTCGTAGTTTAGAAATGATTGAGAATTACTTATGAGATTTCTGAAGGTTATTCAACCTGAGTGGATGGCTCAGGTAGGTGAATGGATTGGCGGCTAAGCTGCACCAGGGGTTGATTACAAAATGGCAAATATAAACTTACAGGTGAACATTTTTCTTTTCCGTTATTTGTTACAGCAAAAATCGCATTGTATTACAACATCTTTAGTTGGGCTAATACCTTTGCAAACAGCCCACCTGAAGATGTTGTAATACAACGAAAACTAGGTCGTGGTAAAGAACTTAAAGAAAGTAAAAGTAATACTACATCACGTAGTTTCATTGAATTGTGAATAATGAATTTCTACAAAATTAACGCCAAATGTATTCCAGTCTTATTTTAACTGACTAAAAAAAGGAATATTATCTCTGTTTCACCTGTATGTCTGTATGTATTCGGATATGTTCATTATTTTCTAAAAAACTACAGAACCAATTTTAATGGCTCTTTTATCTTTAGAATCTTCATATTTAAGGGAAGGTTTACAGGTTTACAATATCACTTTAATAGTTATAGTTTAAAAACTTCTGATGGTTACACTAAATTAATTTGAAGTATTCTTCTTACTCAGTGGTTGTCTGAAGTCTTCATTTTTCTTTGTGAAAAAGTTTAATTTTGTTTTAAATGTTCTTAAAGTTAGCTAGGCGAACAACGATTTTTATTGGTATCGCATTTACATTCATCAGCATGTATGTCATTTAGTCTCGCGCCACGTGTAGGTACTACATATCTTCTAAAATATTTTTTTATTTATTCCACTTCATGGTTCCATCCCTCAAAAGGAACCCTTGATAAGATCTTCCATGTGTCTGCCTGTCCATCTGTTGGAGCCATTTTTCTCATAAACCACTTGATGTAGAAACTTGAAATTTGGCATTGAATAAAACATATTAACTTGTGCATATCTCAATAGCTAACATTGAACGATATTTAAATGAACATTTTAGAAGGGGCAAATAGACCTTGAAAAAAAACTGGGCAGTCAGGGGACCCCCGCACACAACGCTTGTTACTCGAATGTCGGTACCCGCACGAACACACACACATACAACTGTATATAATAGAAAGAGATAGGAAGAAAGGTCACCCGGAGGAGACATAACACTTTTTCCTTAGATGACAAATCTCACTACTGTAAGCCTCGAAACAGAACTTCGTTCCAAGATTTTTTTCACAATTTTGTATAGTGTATCTTCAGTAATATACTGAAATATATACAAAAAATATGAACCCCTTCATTACAAAACTACTCAACCTAAAATTATGGAAAAATTGGGTTTTTAAAAGCATACACAAATATTGTAGGAAAACTACAGTGATTATTCTAGATCTTTTAATTTTGGAAATATGCACTATATTTTTAAACCTATGACAGCTATAATGCGCAACATATTTACATTGTAAAAAATTAGTATTTGTTAATAATTTAATAAAAATATATACCCTTACATGTATATAAGTGTCTAAATGTGTGTGTAACCTTCGTATTGTGAGTTTTAATCACACTTGACAGGTTTTATTAACCATTGCCCGAAGTAGATTGCACTTATTAGAGAAATGAAACACATCCAAAACAAAAGAACTGAAATTTCCTAATGTAGACCCGTTTAATGAACAGATTGTAATAAACTATGTGAATTACATTTTCTTTTTTGTTCATAAATAATGTTGCTATTCTTGAATACTTTTTTCCCTCATGTTGCCCTAAAGTTCATTTGTACTTTTTATTTTAAAAAGGCAGTAACCCTAGTCACAGTACAGTTTAGGACTTAAGAAAATAGCGGAAGCATCTGGCAAGCTGTTTATTATTAGCCTGGAATTTGCTTAAATTTATGAAAAGATCCTTTTTTCAAACACTCTCATGAGACAGAAGTCCTCGTTATTATCACAGATAGTGGTTGAAATAGTAGAAGACTTTGACTGGATGTTTCAGACCTCTTCACTATATATAATGATGTCTAATAAAATATATTTCATAACAAATTATAAATATTGAAAAAGTAATGAAAGAAGAATTCCTTCATGAGATTCACAAGCCAATAAATCAATCCACTCAGAACAAATATTACAAATTTAAAAATTATATCCGACCTAAAGACTTAAAACACAATATGCGACTTAAACATGCATTGAATTGAATGAATTAATGAACTCAGGAAGCATCTACCTGTCGTCTATAACAGAAAAGTAATACCGGATCTAATAAGAATTGATTTCGTAATTCCTAAGATTTTTTGATGGAATAACAAAAGAAAGTTTTACCATGCGTTGATAGTTGAAAACATTTTTATAAATATGCAAAAATCTAAATGTTCATATAGCAAACTCTTAAATGCAACGAGATTTCATCATTACTTCTTCAACTAATTAATTAAAAATAACCTAATAACAATTATCTTACACCTATATAAAAATCTAACTACTTGATCTCATTGATAAAATTTTGTCACATTAATTTCAGAAGTATCAGATTCAATGGCAAAACAAGTCAATGCCGTCATATAGAGACCAACATTGCCCTAAGCATCTCTTGCTGTTCACACACGTTTTCACTATTATGCTTCATCTTTATGCATAATCACCTATAATTCATAAATTCACCCCTTTAGGTTTATTAATTAGGAATAACTGGATTAGGAATGGGGCAGTAATGAATAGATTTAAAAGTTTGAAACGTTTTGTAATAAAAATTTATTTACAAAAAACAGTTCAGGTTTTCATCACGGTCAGTTATAAAGCATATAGTGTACACATAATTCTGAATCAAATTCCAATAAAAATTATAAAACAGTTAATAAGAACATACAATCCTTTAAAATGTCATTACAAACTAAATAACATTAATAAGAAAAGGAAAAACCTATTTCACCATCACTTTTCAAGCTTAAAATAAAATTTGTTATATCGGTCTAAGACTCGATTCTAATATCAATTTGTAAATAAATACTAAATTGTATATAACAGTTTTTTTACTACTTTAAACTTTGTTAAAATTATTCTAAAAAGACTCGTACACCATTAGGATGCTTACAGTATTTGTCCGAACATTAGCATTGATGTAGATCATGTACAGCAACATATTGACATATTTATATATATTTTTACAAATTTACTATATTATTTTACTATCATAAATAAATCTACATTATTATAAATATATGAAACAGTTAGTGTCATATTAATGGTATATGACACTCTCTGCAACACGTCACATGCGAGGACCTTTAGTCTAGCACATTAATACATTAGAATGGATTTAAAAATGACTTTATTGTATTTACCAATAAACTCATTTTTAAATCCATACTAATGTGTTAATGTGCTAAATTTTATCAAGAGCAGTGTCATTCCTAGGTCACAGTGTAAGTTTAAATCACCTAGAAGGCAAATAATTTGTAATAGAATTGGAAATTAACATCCAATATAAAATTGAAACCTTTTTTTATAAATATTCAATTGTCTGGCTGCAATCGGCTTTATGTAGAATCAAAATGATGGAGCCATATTCTTTTTTTTTACAATACTAAAAGAAACTATTGTCCTGCATCATTATGCAACAGAAGGCAAACTTTCGCTTTGCCACTTCCACTATGTAACTTCAAAAATTAAAGTGAAATATATATGACAGGTATAGCTGAACTTGATACGGACATAGGTGTGGGTATAGGTCATTTGCTCACATTAGACCCTAAGCACCGTTCAGTCACGGGTGGGTAACATTCTGGTAGTGCAACACAAGAGTTCAATGTTATCAATAAACACACAATTCCACTACAAAAAGTTCTCTACTCTGTAAACTTGAAATCATATGTTCTGCAACATTAATTTTGCATTAGTTGCTAAAAAGGTCGACGTAAAGTCGAAGTTTATACTGAGTTACGCATAAAATTAAGAAGAAATAAATTCCCGTTTTTATATGTGACACACTAGGAGATTTTTGTGCGAGTATCGGAAATATTAAACAATTTTTTGTTAAAAGAGATTAAAACTATCCTCAATGGTAGAACCCACTATTTTCAAATTTCCTTTATTCAAATAGAAACATTTTTAAAAATCTGGGATAATTGATAACATTTATGTCTTAACTACTAGACACTCAAAACAATTATTTATAAAGCAATATTTTTGTAGTGAAATTTTTTAATCTGCATATTACACACTCGTATATGATATGTATCAAGGACACATTTACTATGTAGTTATATGAATAGCCATATATGGTTTATGGCTTTTTGTTCGCAGCCTCTTAGCAAATTTGCTATTATTATTTATAACCATTTATTTATGTATTATTCATATAAACAACTGTTTTCATTGTTTAATTCAATTGCTGTAATTTACGAAGAAGTTTTAATTCAACCCCAGATAAGTGAGTTATTGAAATTTTTTAGGGGAACAAATTTCAAATGTTTTTTTTTCATATAATTTATTTTTGCACATATATGTAAAGTTCTTGATAATTATTCTCCAGAAACAATGCTGATATTTCACTTAAATATATCCTACAGTGCCCTAGTCTTGAAATATAATTTCTATTGGTCTGAAATTATTGGAAGTCCAAACAATAAACTTAGATAATTCCAATTATGCACAATTTTTCCCTGTAATATTGGTGAAAAATAAAATAAACAAAATTATTTTGCAATTTAATAATAATATTTGAGTACTTTTTCTACAACTAATATATTTATTTATTTAATTACAGTGAATTTATTTAAATATTGTGAATTACCAAAGAATAAAAAAAGAGGCGAATATGGGTGAACATATTTATTGACAAATATTAAGGCTTTAACATATTTATTTGGATTTAAGAGGTAAAGTTTTAAATAAAATAAAATAAATTATACACACCATTTAAAACTCGAAATAATTGAAATAACTAAAAAATATTTATTTGCTTAGCACAAATGAGCATTAAATTTTGAACACATTTTAATAATACACCATTGAGTTCTTTACTTTTTTTGTTGATTTAAAACTTCTGAGAGAAGAAATTGACATTAGGTATTTCCAAGAATTCACATTATGTATTTTTAAAATTACAAATTTCCAAGTATTCCTACTTCACAATTCACTTTGGACCAATGTTCGCAATTTTGATAGCATATCTGATGAACACTATGTTTCATTTAAGATACCAAGCATTAAATTTTTCGTAAATTTAAAGTTCTTAGAAAATTTATTAAATTTAAGTTATTTAAGTGCAACATTTCAATTTTTGTTTTCATCAAAATAGAAAAACTAACTTCCTTTTTAATCTTCTATGACCAAGACCAATCTTTTTCAAGAATATTAATTCTCAGATATATAATTTAAATTAAAAATACTAACACAAAATTTAATTGGAACAGACACATAATTCAATTATCAAAAGGAACAAATACTTAAAATAAAAGAATAAAAAATAAATTAAAATCCTTTATTATAAGAAATAATGATGTTCTTATGGAAATAAAAAATTTTTAATACACATTGATAGCACCAGACCCAAGTGCACCACCACCCCTGTTTTAATATCTTGCACCTGCCATTACAAGACATATCATATACTTGGCAATAAATAATATTTTCTAAAAATAACATGAAGAAATGGTTTGTACGAATTGACTAGGTTCATTGAAAAGTTAAGGAACTGTATATAAATATTTCTCAAGGGTGTTACAATGGTTATAAATGTATCGAGCAGGTGACTTGATATTTTAATAACAAAAATTAATTTCTTGAGTATTAAAAATATTTCATTGACAATAGAGGTTCTTAGACGCAACATTAATTAAGATTCATCATATTTTATCTGAAATGCAATTGGAATTGTCAAAAAGCAAATGTGTATTTCGTACAATTTTATGATTTCAATTTGAATACACTTGAAATTTGTCTATTTAAAGAATAAGATGAAAATCCTTATAAATGTGAAAGAGATAAATAAATAAATAAATAACAGTATAAATTACCTGGTAACATTTTCAGATACCATAAAAAGATCTTTTTATCAAAAACATTTTATCAATCTCGATATAAATATTGGAAAATTACATTTTCGCAAGACCTTTTAAAGGCCGGTATCGAGCTTTTTAAAATTGAACAAATGGACCACAAAGAGGCTGAAAAGTATGACACACCGCTTTAATTACTTTATGCGGCGATTCAACCTCACAGATGTTCAATTATTACCATGAAAACTGACAATATACACAGATATATAAAACTAACGTTTGGCCAGTAGTGCGGGCATATATTTTAAATTGCTACATATAATAAGTAGATTGTACGTTCGACCTACAAGATCATGTTAACTGGGTCTTCCATATTCTCCTTGAAAGCCTTAATCCATCTGGCACCCACTGCTCCATCGATGACACGGTGGTCGGAGCTAGACGTGAATGTTACAAATTTGCCAACACGAAATCTGCAAAGTAAGTAAGATTTATTTTATACCTTTTGCAACTGCCACATTGTGCGATAGGTATTTAACCCTTTAAAATAACAGAACTCACCTAATTTACTCAATTTTAACTTTATTGAGTGCCAATTTAAAAACAACGTGTTTTAAATATTTTGTGAGTTTAAGAAGCAGCAGCACAATTATAGTAGCACCATATTTTATTTACTATTTTGAAAAAGATTTTTAAAATGACTTCTATATAGAATTTATTTATGGGAGCTCTTAAGTTAGAATATCAGAATAGTTAAGTGTATGTTTTTAAACTAAATAAAAATTGGTGAATGTATTCAGATAAAACACTATTTCAATTTTGTATATATGCAAATTTTTATAGAAATTGAATATCTTTCTATTTGTTTTTAACAAGGTATATTACATCTTCCTTCTTGATTTATGTGCTGCCTGTATGGACTACACACCCCTGGTATCATTACATAACTAAAAAAGGTATCATTACATAACTAAAAAGTACTCTATTTAATTTTATCTTAAATATTATTGAATATCTCAACTGAAACAATAAAGGTATTGAAAAGATTTTCAGTTTAAATACAATGACAAACCAAATTTTTTTTCCTACAGTAGAGACTACGACAATGTGAATTAAACATGGTGAACTGTGCAAATATTAGATACAAATGTGTTTTAATTTAGATATTTATGCGACTTATATATAAATTTTTCAGCATAAAAGTATTAAAAAAATCTTCCATGAGTGCAATTCACAAACATGATCATTATCTACAACATTTATGATAGTCATTCATTTTTTAAAAAAATAAAACTTAACCTGTATAATTGGCATTATGAAAACAAAAACTCACCCTTCAGGGACACTCTTATCAACGATAACTTGATCTTGGAGACCTCCACAGGCCACGATGCAGGATTGTGGTGGATTAATGATAGCGTTGAAGTGCGTAACCTCTAAATTATAAAAAAAAAAGAAACGTGAATAACACTCCACTCTCATATTACACATTTCCAAGACTGCTTATTCAAAATACTTTACAAATGTTTTAAAAAGAGCTAACATACATTTTCTTCAAAAGTATAATAAATATTTTTCAAATATTTACCAAACATTCCCAAATTGGAGACGGTGATAGTACCACCCTGAAACTCTTCCGGTTTCAATTTTCCTTCTTTGGCACGTGCGGCTAAATCTTTGACGTTCTTTGAAATTTCAATGACGCCCTTGGAGTCAGCATTGAAAACAATTGGGGTGATGAGGCCCGTAGGTGTAGCTACAGCTACACTCACATCTACAACGCCATACCTGTTGACACAATATATAATGTTAATTTAACAACATACAGCCTGGCTTACATATACACATACATCTCCACAGAATCCATGAAGTAACCACATTTAATAGTCTTCATGGTCACTTTCATTTTTTATCCTTTACCTTTGTACCTTTATGCGAGTTAATATGCTTTATTATTGTGCCAAACTTTAAGCTTCTATATTAAACGTTTTCCGAGGAAAATGACTGTGACAGCCAGACACATGAGTGATCTGATAATGATTCCTTTTTTCCTTTTGAGGTACGGATCCCTAAAAAATCCATGGCGTCTTACTAATATTTTGAGCTTTTGTCTACAAGTAATGAAACTGGAGAAACCAATCAAAGAAAAAGGGCCAGAATTAGCAAATTGCAAAGCAATCATATTCCACCATGACAATGCAAAGCCTCATTCATTTTTGGTAACTCGTGAAAAATTATTGGTGCTTAGAAGTGGTAACACATACTCCATATAGTCCTGATCTTGCACCACCAGATTATTACATTTATATTGAAGTTTGCAACTCTTAAAATGGTAAAATTTCACTAACGATGATGACTTAAAATCGCACTGATTTCAATTTTTTATTGATAAGAACCAGAAGTTCTAAAAGCACGGGATCCAAAGATCAACAAACAAAATTTAATATAGTAATAAATTGAATTTCATTCTTTATATAAAAAAATTAACTTTTATTTCAAGCTACAAAACTGACATTACTTTCCTGCCAATACAATATATCCCATTTCAGACCACCATTCCCTTCCTTTAATTATATAATCTCTTTCCCTTGACTCTCTCTCACGAGTTAAAATATTAATTAACTTCTCGAGTGCACAGGTCATTTATAAAGTGACATGGCAACTAGTGCAACTCAAATGTAATCAGGTTAAATAGAATAAATATACAGGCAATTCAATATAATAGTACAGAGAAAGAAATAACAAATCGAATGATAACATAGTCATCTGTAGCGTACAGTAATTTTTGCTTCGACGAGTTTTTGAAAATTGTTTTTGACTGTATTCAGGGAAAATTTTTGTTAAGATAAACAAATTTTTTCATGTTTACGTTTTAATTATAGTAGAATTTTTATTTATAAACCTCTGTTTCTTACAGAAACAAGGATATTTTGTTTTTTTTCTTCATTATTTTTTATACTCATAACAACATAAATATGGTGCACACTACATTTTTTCTGTCTACCGAAAAAATTAATTACAATAAAATCAACACTTTTGGAGTCACTCATTATTTTATCGACATGATGCGAGCGCCAATGTTACGTGACAATCACCTACACGCAAGGGATTAATTAAATATTTGTTACTTTACATACCACACTTAATATTATGGTTTAATGCCTTTTTATTTTATTTTGCACACATTTCTTTTGTTGATGTATTTCCAAGACATTTTTCATTGTATCAGTTATATTTTTAATAAATATAATCCTAAAAAATTAGGGAAAAATCAAAATGAGGGAAAAATCAAAATCAAATGGGGTATAAAAATAATGCACTCATTTTTGACGAACCCCCTTATAGTATTCGACGACCTCTTTCACTGATTTTTATAGGCTCCCACAAAAGAAGGATTTCCTGTCCAATGATCAATTAAATAATAATATATATTTTTTTAATATAGCGACTACAAAACTGAAAGCATGGAAATTAAAGGACATGAAATTTGAAAACAATATTACTTACTGTCTAATAAATGAATCCATCCAAGACGCATTAACATCAGGAACACGTTTACAAGCTGAAGCAACAGCTTTAACAATGAAATCATTCATAGACACCTTAACACCCGCTTTTTGTTTCTCTAGCCTCTCATTCAACTCTTTCCTCAGTGCTAGGATCTTGTCAACGTTCACAGTAACTGATATCTGATAATGCGGTATCGACTGCTTAGACTGCGTGAGCCTCTTGGCGATAGTTTGTCGCATCTGCGTGAGAGGAATATCAACGTAGGCCTGGCCAGGTTTAGGCGCAGGTGTGGCGGTGGCAGGTGCTTGTGCACTCACTCCTGCAGCTGCCGCGGGAGCGCCTGCAATATCAGTACTCTTTAATGAGCCATATATTCCCGAGCCGGTACCTGAAAGAAAAGAAGATTAAATGTGTGTACTAAATAACAATAGATGAATGAAAATATATTTTCCAAAATATGTAACTCAGATGTGATATCATAACATACTCAACATGCTAACCTATCCACTATATTACTTGCACCTAAAGGGACCAACAACGAGCATTCCCATTATGGAATGCTTTCCTTTATAAGGCCTACTCAATAAGGGGTACATTAAGGGTGAATTCTCCGAGTGTTGGTAATTTGACATACTTTATAGTTACAAAATCTGAACAAATTGTATCGAAGTGAGCTTGCAAATGGGCCTAAGAGCAGAATAAATAAGTTGAGTTAAAAAAATCTAAGTCCACAGATTATTCAGAAAATAAATAAAATGTCATAATAAATTGAAGTCTTAAAATATCTTAACAAAATCTTCAAATCAATTTACATAGACAATTGTTCATCAAATAATAGCTCTGAGCATGGATAAGTTAACCACTGGATAAGGCATCGACATAAAATCTCTAGCCACGCGATGGCACAATTTGTGCCACGGCTCCGGGCGAAGAGTTTACGCGTCTTCAGTTAGAAAACGAACGTCACAGCGAAAGTTTCTCGTAATTTTAAATCAAAATTAAATAAACCATGCCTTCTTGTGCAATAAAATATTACCAAAACAGAAGCATTACATCATCACTTGAGAAAAATGGAATTACTTTTCACAAGTAAGTACACTGTTAACTATTATTTAAGGAACTATATCTTCGTATATTACAGTCAGATCGCCGGCAGCGATTCCGCCATATTGTTGAATTTTTTGCCACTAGAGATGCGTCACGCCATTATCGATAACTAAATCGATACTTTTGTCACTACTTAAAAATCCAAAAAATTATAAATAAAATATTTTTTATTGAATATATTTGGCGTTAATTTTGTAGAAATTCATTATTCACAATTAAATGAAACTACATGGTATTAGCAAAGATCTTTACTAACAGCCCATCTGAAGATGTTGTAACACAACGAAACGTAGGTCGTGGTAAAGAACTTAAAGAAAGTAGAAATAATACTACATCACGTTACTTTCATTTAATTGTGAAGATATTTTTTAAAAATTAAAATAAGTTCATTGATTTCTAGGCATAAAATATTATATTTTACTTATATTACACTTATCATTTTAGGTTTCCGAACTACCCGCACTGAAAAGAAAAATGGATACAGGTGGCTGGGCAATGCGAGTCATTATTGTTTATATCTCTGAGTTTTGTATAATCGACAAGAAGTGTGTGTGTTTTTTTTCCAGTAAATTTCACAATTCATATTAGCAAATAATATATATATATATATATATATATATAAAATTATTTCATGCAACAGTTTATTAAGTTAATATAGTGATTATATTATAAAAAATTCTTCTTTTTAAATAACAATGTTTTTAATTTGTTAAAACCCTTTGACACATCGAAAATACGTCAGTATCGAGCAATCTACATCTCTGTGCTACTCCAAGGGACAAAGCACTGATTGGCTAACGGTGTCACGTGGTACGTTTACCCTAATGAGTAGTGGCTATTTTGGTTTTCATACAACTGTGTTCTTATGCGTTATCCAGTGGTTAACTTATCCATGGCTCTGAGTAATGCCAGTGCCAAAACACCATAAAAAAGTAAGTACATGTGTTGCTGGTCTTGTAATTGATGAAGTACATGTAAAATTAGTAATAAATCAAATGTAAATAGATAAAAAAATCTACATAACAATTTCAACAGTTCACCTAGTTTTGACAAATTATTTATTTTGAAACCAATACACAGTTATTTTATTATAGGTTGTCTCATAGTCATAACGGATATGAACTATAAATAATAATTATAAATTTTTTCTGTACTTTTAATATTTACTTCTATTGTTTTGCAGAGATGAAACTAAGGAATACAAATGAACTATAGAAGGTAATGATTGTATAATCGAAGTATATGTGGGCTCCATGAGTAATGCCTTCAAATGTGCCGCATTACCTTGCCATACCTTAATGTGCCAAATGAATATGTGGACAAAGGAAGAAAGATTTTACTTTTTAATTATATTATTAAAATCTCCTTGGTAAATTCATGGCATTTAGAAAATAAAAATGATAGATTTTATAAAAATGATTCATTTTTGACATTGTCAGATTTTAATTTATTCGTTACTATTATTCCAATAACATTTTGAGCATGTTCCACTAGCCGCTCGCAACGCTCGCGCCCACAACCACAATCATACCCATTCCACAAGCTTGTCAAAGTTGTAACTGTCAGCCCAAGTAGAACGAGATAGGAACAATGCGTATTTGTAACTATGAGTAAATGGCGGGTATTGGACATAAATAGATTATATTTTTTATTATATTAAAGGTTATATTTATTATGCTAAATAATAATTTAGATTTGCATTAATTGTAAAAGTGCAATTTTTCTATAAAAATTTAATAATTGCATGTTTTATGTCTTCTGGTGTAACCTTTACTTCTATTAGGTTTTCTCAAAACTGCATTAGGTGATTCTCTTCAAAGATTATATAAATTTATTTACTTAAACTTCACATATCAATGTGTTAGTCAAATTGACAAATAAACGACCACAACGACCCACGTTGATACGTGTATCGTAGTGGTTGTGAACACGACCGCAGCTACTGCGGTCGCCATGTGAAATGATACAGTGAGCGTTGCAATCGCCTAGTGGAACGAACTCTTTTACAGTGCTGTATTCTAAGGTTCTGCGCCAAAAATGGTGAAAGGGAACACACATATTTCATGGGCATTTTTGTTTTTCTTTTCTTATAGAATCGATGATCGTAATGTGGATAGACCTGAATCTCTCATTAGGACAAAATACATAATAAAAAATGTATACATATATTATTTTCAAATCTGACCGCTGTTGCACTAGTTTACTAGACATATACATTATTAGGATCTAGCAAATTTATGTATATTGCTTTTTCAGAAATTTGATTTTTAGTTACATTTAATTTTTTTTTTCTCAGGAAAATAATGAGTATGGTTTTGTGCTAAAAAGCAAAAGAATAGTTGGTCTTTTATTTCCACAAATATTTTTAATAAGCAGTCAGAACTCCCTATTCATGTGCAATTTTATGCATCTTTCTTTTCAAGATAAAAGGGAACTGAATTGCGTATAATTTTGTTTTGCAATGTTGTCTATGTAATAAGAAGTTCACTATGGAAACATATTGCTGATCAATCATAGAGCAAGCATAAACCTGAGAGCAGTTTTAGGAATATTTTCTTTAGGTTGCGATTTTCGCAAATAAAAACTTAGCTTGCTTAGATATTTCTTCACTAAAGTTGCAATGTATTGTTCTGTCAAGACAGACTTCGCCTGATAAAATTGACAGCAAAGCACAGTATATCTTAGACAGCAGAGCACGAAGCTGACCGTGCCAAAGTTGCCGGTAATATAAACTCTAATGGAATTTGTGAAAGTTAACAAATCTGTGATTTCTCCATTATTATTATTGATATTATCACAGTGAGAAAAACTAGCGATAAGTACACTATGATTACCTATGTTGAAGTATAATGTCCTATGGTATATTTTATAATGTCTTTCTATTTTACTCAATTTATATTGAATAATTGTTTGGTTTTAAAAAAAATTATTAAAAACTTAAATTTTCACTTATACCACTTATTTTTAACAAAAACCAGGAGTATTTAATCATTATGGATAGCCTACAAATTCTATCGGTACTTTATACCTTAAGAAATATATATTACTTTACAGAAAATAAGCACCTTCATGGTATGAGTAGCTCAGTTATAGTACCATCATAGTGCTACGAAGTACAACTCTTTAAAATAGTTTGATCGTTTATATACTAATTATTAAACATAATTGAATGGAATTTAGATTAAATTTTCAAAAATTACCACAAATTTTAATAAAAATTATCACCTCAGTCCGTAGTATATACGCCCGCCCTTTTATTTTATTTGAAAAAATTTCCACAAGACACAAAAATTATTTCCACAAGAAACAAACAAAATTTAACACCTCAGACCTTGCTGTTTGCGCTCTACATGATTATATATATTTTATATACGAGAAACAATAATCTGGAATCAGTCTGTTTATTTATTTTTATTTACGACATTAGGTATCAGAACTACCTATATGAAAATAAACAGAAGTTTTTTTTTGTTACCAAGAGAGGGAAATATAAAACATTATTCATGGTAAAACCTGAACTTATGAATTTAATTTTTAAAACTAGTGGAACACATTCCATTTAACACGCCAAATTCAAATTATTTCAGTCAAGGCTCACATAAGACGCTCGGCATTCACAAATGTTACCACAGCGGATGATGAAACTCAGATTTGGTAAATTATGTTCAAAATAATATTTAACTCTAACTATTTCACTGCTTCTTTAAAAAAGTTGTAGTGGACAAAAACTACTTCCACAAAATCCCCAGTACATCCTGTTATACTATCCTGAGCTGTATTGTAAATTGTCAACTGAAATTTAAATATTTTATTACTTCACAAGATCAACTTTTTAAATGACTGCTATGTGAATGCAAAGTTTGGAATAAATGATTCAAGCCTACATTTGACGTGTGTCATTTGTCTATCACCTCTCCGTGTCTCAGGTTAATTTTGGTGATGAAAAAAATATTTATAATATATGTTTTCTGCATTGTTGTCATCAGCCTTCAACAGACACTTGCAATAATACATAGATGTTATTCATTCATTTACTTAACCATGTAATGTATTTTATGCGTATAATTTCCAAAGAAATAAACAAATTTCCTTATAAACACATCAGTATAAATTATAAATATACCCTGGAGGCGTTTGTTCTGAATCTCAGCTAGTTTCCTGGCCATAGGGCTGGCATAGATGCGAGAACCGGGTGGTGCCGCAGCAGCAGGTGCGACAGATGGAGCAGGAGCAGCTGCTGGACCTGCCGGTGCTGGTGGCGGTGGCGCTGCTGGTGTGGGCGGTGGGGGTGCTTGAGGTGCTGGTGCTGCAGGTGCGGGTGCGGGTGCGGGAGCACCTGCAACACGTGCAGAGTAATATTTTTTGAGTTAAAATACAAATTTATAACATTGACTAAAAATAATTTCAAATCATCTACCATTAAAATTTGCCCGTGTTAGAACAGTATCCGTTTCTGTTGAGCATTTAATATTCACAAAAAGTGTCTTAGAGCCTACTACAGTAGTAACTATAGACTCATAATTTTAATGAGACTTTTTTCAGGCACAGAATTCATATAGGACTAAAAAAGAATTTTATCCTAAATAAATTTCCAAGATGCAACATGTCGATAGACAAAACTACAGCTGCTACGACTAAAATAGCCATAACCTAAATTATAGAATGTTGATTATCAAAATGACTAGTTATCCACACCTGGAAGTAGGTTTTTTCTGGAAGTAGGGTATTTCTAAATTTAAGTAGTGTTTATATCTGCGGAACAATAGTCTGCCTAATCGACTATTACAAGTGCCCAACAATACGGTCCTAAAATAAGTATTGGATCACTTATTTCATGGACTTTCATTTGTAAAAATATGGAAAAATTAAAGTATTATTTTCTGCTGTCTTTAGTCAAGTGCAGACTGATAGCACCTTTAGCTATGGACAATCTTGCAGGAATATTTTTTTGAGTTAACAACAGGGGTACCAATGCATACATATTAGTAATACTTAATTTTTAACATTTTAAAAAGTTCTAGAGATATTTGATAAAATATAATAATACAAGAATATTTTATTTTATTTTTGCTTTACTAAATTATTACAATATATTATTTGTCTATAATTATAAATAATTTTTTTACAATTATAGAATATTTTTTATTTCTCTCTCGCATCAGCGCAACGGTCTCTCCACTACGACAACAAACTACTCAGTTTTTCTTGAAATATTGTTTTTCTTATTTCATCTCCTACTCTTTTTAATTTTGAGAAAGAACATTCTTTAATGCCGTTTCTATATATGGGTCGTTTCCTGGTATTCCCATAATTTTTAAATGATCTGTGAAAAATGGGTCAAATTTGCTTAATATCTCCATATTTTCCAAATAATTCCCATTATTGAAAGTCTCTTAAAGTTTCGTTGTCACCATGAAATGTATGTCCTCTCAATACCAAAATTTCTACAACTGCAACAATCCTTTTTAGAAGGTTTTTCCAGTCTATTCCTCTCTTATATTGAGATAGCCAGGAGGTATTTATTCTAACAGTTTCACCTCACGTGAGGTAAGCCACTGTATTGATTGCCTTTGCATTTCTCATTGGCCCAAAATCTGTCGGTGTTTGTTGCCATTACCTCTAGAAGTACTTTTCAGGTACCATTTATCACAATAACAGAAACAATAGGTAGGTTTATCACATATAAGCAGAAACAATAGGTACCATTTATGGACTAATAAAAACAGTCTGTAATTTATTTGGATTCAATCCAATTAGTTTTTCTTTAGTTTTTGTAAAACATAGGTTTAAATAAAAGAATTGGAAGGAATTTTCAAATAAGGGAACTCGTCATTTAATTTGTTACACTCATTTTATTCGTTCCTATCAAATAAAAGAAGTCAGATGCTCTCTTCAGATTTTATAAGACTTTGAAAGAGCACACACGTATATATACATATATATATGTACATATTCGTGTTTATCCACTAAAACCATTCTTTTAAAACATTTTTGGATTTTTTGGAATAAATTAATTTGAGGAAATAATCTGATTGCCACGCATAGTTCACAGTATTAACATACGTCAAGTTGAACTGACAGTATAAAAATTCTCTGTATCTAGTAGAATAGAAATCGAACACGTATTCGGTCCGACATACGGATATAAAAACTAACACAAGTGTCAAAACTGACGCTACATGTCTAGATATATTTCAAGGAAATGAAGCATGAAGAAGAAACATATTCCAAGGAAATGAAGCATGAAGAAGGAGACAACACAAAGCATGTTTTCGAACACATCTCAGTTCACTGTTGCTCACCATGTGAGTTAGTGCATACTGTGATTACAGTGAGTCTAGTACTTATATGATCACAATGAGGTGAACGAAATAAATACCAAACGATGGCATTGAGTAAATATTTGTATTTGTTATGCTTATGCAAAATAAAACTCGACCATTTCAAAAGTACAAAATCTCAATACCTCTAGAGTTTACCAAACAAATGTGAAAATAGAGTACAAGGTGAGAAATATATCGGTGAAAGAATTTTAAAAATCGAACCAAGGGAAAAAATGTGACACATTTCAGAAACTTGAAATATAAGTAAAAGTTTCAGTTTCGACTTTGAACATGTATAACAAATACAAGCACTTATTCAATGTCATCATTCGGTGTTCATTTCATTCACCTCAGTCGCCTGCAACACACTTGACATGATGACCATACTCGGCTAAGAGTGTAATGACTAAAAATAAGATATAATGTCATTAATTCTAAATTTGGATTGTTTGTCAGTTTTTGATATTTTGTAACCCTGCAACTGGGAATAAAATAGCTACCAAATGTGACTTACATAATATAGTTCATGTGGCGGAGTTACCTATTCTGAAAGCTTCCTCGTCTAATTCATCATAAAACATAAATCAATGAATACTCGTTTACAACATACATTGTTAAATTATGGTATAAATTAGACACTACCATCAACATACGCATTTAAATGTCATCTCTAAATGCTAGACCTTCAATAGCTTCTTGCTACCTCTGCTTCTCTTCTTTCCTTATCACCTATATAGGAGATAAAGTTAAATACAATAAAGCAGCAGAGAGGTAATTCTCTTCAAAATCCTGAAGAAAACAGTGAAAACTCTTTCTTGAAACTCAGCATACTGAAAAAGTTATGACTAAAAAATTTAAAAAAAGTCAGTTGTCCGATTGAGGGTTAACTATGAAATTGTCAGCAGATGGATTTATGAAATATAGAAAGCCATATATTCCATTTTCACCTAAAGTAACATATTTATTACCTACATTGCATAAGACAATATTACAGATAAAAATATGTTTGCTTCTGCTTGTTTTCTCCAATCACCTCTTGTACTTCCTCCACCTGCAAGTTCAACTCTGCATTCTTGCTTCCTGTTCCTAGTTTGGTGTTTGTTGATAAGCTCCTTCATATCTCTCTGTTTTTAGGGCCCAAGACCTACTTTTTTTGTGGACATTTACTTTCACTGTATCTTCTTTCTCATTAGCCCGTCATTCCTTGATCATCCTTGACTTGTTTGTGTTTACAATCTGCACCCTGATAAAATGAGGCTGAGTTTTGAATAAGAGAGTTGTTTATTGCGCTTCACTAAACCTTGCACAAACCTTTCAACTGTATTATATCATTTTTGAGAGTGGTGTTTGTTACAAAAATTGAATCAAGGAATAGGATCTGAAAGAAATCGAAGTAACGTTTATGTTACAGGGAGCTTTTACTTTAACTGTTGTCTACTGTGTTTCGTTATAGTTTTAAATGTACATGAATAGTGACACGGTTTTATGAGTGCTTTTTGACGTAAGCAGACAGAAAAAATTCAAACAAAACAAAACAATGTTCTTTTTCACTGTATGTGTTAATGACAATCTATAAATACATGTTGCTATATAAATCTGTCTAGCAAGCACATACTGACGTCAATATGCTACATATACATATAATATATGTTTATTATTGCAAAGGTAGAAAGCATGAGTGTTGTGAGGAGAACACCGTTGTAAATGTTGTATTTACTATTTGTAGATAAAAATTTCAGTATAAATTTTTACATCAAAATTCTGAACAAGTTACAAACCTTTTACTTGGAAGTAGACAGAGCGGCCAAACTTAAAGCGAGCATACGGCGAAGGCAAGGCTGTCTTTTTTTAAGAATTTCTACTGACTTATAACACATAGGTTGAATTATAATACAAAATATACCAAATTGGAACTAAATGACCACACCACAATGGCTGTAAAAAGGGCAAAGAGAAAAACAATGATGAACAGGGAGGAAAACTATGTTATAGGTACATAATTGATGAAATTTAGTAAGAAAAAAATGTTATAACTTTTGTAAAAAAAAATACTACACACAAGTAATATTAGATTGTACTTTTTCCAAACTTATTCCCTGAATTACACAAACGCTGACAGTTCACTTAATTTATTTCAATTCCTGTAACAGCAGCGGCTAACATTAAAAGTTTCTTTACATTATTATTTAGACAGCTTCAAGTACCCATATTCAAAACTACATTTAACATAATACTTTTTGGCTAGATTTAACATAATATTTTTTGTCTTGGTGTTATTTTTATAATATATATATATATATATTTATGCCAGAGAAATCGATCGAATCCTTGAATATTTGTACGCAACATTGGTATTTATTGTTTTTTAATAAAAATTTGCATAAAATGATTTTAATGTATCCTGAACAACATATTCTTCCCCCCAATCCTTAAATTATTTATTAGACAATATAAAAAATTGTTAAAAAACCTTTTTTAGACCCATCATAATGGTGTCCCCTTAATTTGAATTATTTATTATATATTGACATTGAAACTCATTGTGAATGTCAAACGACAAAGTTAATGAGGTTATTATTATTACCTTATCTTGCACGATTACCAGTGAACTTGTAAAAGTTTTTATTAAAGCAATAACAAATTTTAGTAAAATAACAAATTTCTCAATGATTTAATTGCATATATAGATTAATAGATTAAAGTATTAAAAATGTAACGGGGCAAAATTTATTTTAGGAGAATATTTTCATTGGAGATATTTTTGATATAACATTTCACCATTTAAGAAATTGGTAGAAAATCTGACCCAAGTTGTCCATATTTTTTTAGTTTACAGGAAACTACTTTGATAAGTATCCATCTAGACTTAATAATCCGTTGATATTCGAAACTCTAAAATCTGAATTGCAATATTTTACCTAAAACCTAATAATAAGAGCTATATATAGCATTATATTGTGTTTTAAGGTGAACTAAAAAGAAGTTAAAATTTTATGGTATATTTAGTCCAGAGTAATGTGAGCCACTCAAGGATTGCAACAGCCTCAACATATTCGGTTCACTTCATTTTGTGTACACTACAGACAGCATACACATCCCAGTAATCCAATGAGTACTATTTAATATGTGAAAATTTGATTTTTTTTGTTAATAATTTTATATTAATTTAAAAATTAGATACATCTATCGTATTCTTTTTTAGTTAATATTTTAAGACAGCATAGTTTCAAGGAACATGAATATTCAATAATAAACTCATTTACCTGCAAATTTAAACTAAAATTATTTACACAATAATTTTTTAAATATTACATTTTGAACTGTTTTATCAAATTTATACCATTTTGATACGAACCCTTTATAAATATTGAATTTTTTTACAATCTTTGTATTAAATTTTGCCTTTTTTTTACTAAATTATAAAAATTTGTTGTGAATTACCAAACTGAAAATATATTTTAATCATGTCATTTATATAAAATCCTCATTAGGCATTTAAAAAGTAAAATACGAAAAGTAGTTCAAAATTATAACTAAATTATTTTATCTTTTTGTATAAGCATAAATAACTTATTTATATTGTGCCATAAACATCTCGACTGTAAATATTTATTTTAGACTAACTCTATGTATATATGGCATTCATTCACAGTAGAATTCATTTATTTTAATGTAATTTCTATTATTTATGACATACTTAAACCGTTAACAATATTGTGACAAAAGTAAAAAAATAAAAAATTGAAATTAAATTATGAAACTCAATTAGTTACAATTTAACATATTTGATGCACGATTATAGGCATTTATAACAAAGAGAATTTTACAAATATCTGGTATGAAGAAAAAGCTCTTACATTTTTTAGCGTCTTCAATTTCAATTCATGATTACTTAAATACATATAAAAAGCATATTTTTACTCACCATCATCTTTGAAATCTTTAAATTTATCGACATCTTCTTTGTTCTCAACAATAATGCAAAGCAATTTGCCGACTGGGATGCCCTTAGCACCAGCTGGTATGATAATTTTAGCTAGATAGCCCTCTTCTGGCGTTTCAAATCCCATTGTAGCTTTGTCTGTCTCAATTTCACAGAGCAGATCACCTGTATATAGGAAATAATAATCTTAAATGAAGAAAAATATAATAGAAGTTTACTTTTACTTTCAACAGTTTACTATTAATTGTTACTTAGATTATTAACTTATTTTCATGCTGATCAGACTTTTTATAAGGAATATATAACCATGCACCATTCGGATTCTTTATAACCATGCACCATTCGGATTCTTAGAAAAATTATGTTTTTTTTTATAACTTATTTATCTACAACTTCCAACAAAATAGAATAAAAAGCAATGCCAGAATATCACATACATATCCTTACTATTTAAACAACAAATGTTGAACCTCGATGTAAACAATGACAAATCGGAAAATATTAAAAAGCAGTTACTTGAGGACATCTAAATGCAAAATTTTCATATTTTATATGTTAAGGCATAATATCATATCTCAAATTTACCAAAACAGTATTTACTTAGGAATAGGTATAACGGCTATATAAAGTTAATAAAGCAATCTAATAAGGCCAATTGGTCAAGAGATATAGATTGTATTATAAAGATTTTAACAAATCCTTGGCTGACCTTCACTTAGTTGGTCACCTTCCTTCTTCTCCCAACTGACAATGGAACCACTTTCCATAGTCGGCGACAAAGCTGGTAAATTCACTTTTATGTGGGACGGAAGACTCGAGTAATATCGGAACGGAATGGTATTCCATTGTTTCGGAATCGCTTTCTTATACTGAGAGACAATTGGTCTAGAAAAACAAAATGATTAAATTTCAACTAAACCATAGCACTTTTTCTGTCAACAAAAACTACCAATATATCAATCATATTGAGTTACTTGTCACATCCTATCAAACATCAAATTTATTTAAATTGACTGATTGGATAAACCGATTATGCAATAAGTTGCTGGAGCATTATAACTGTTGAAGTACGGATTTAACATAAATGAAACTAAATAAATAGTAAATATTCATGAAACACATTAAGATGAAAACGCGAAGATTAACTTAAAAAAATTGAACATCACCTGTTAGGATGTCTTCTTCTAACACATTCAGTAGTCAAACATCTCGTGACATTTACATTCGCAGCTTTTTTAAGTCCATTTCGTAATACTTCGGTTCGTACACCTATTGTTCGCAACATATTTAAAGGATTTTTAATTTAAACTAATAATTACCGTCCTTAACTCGATGAGGGCTCTACGTCTAGCTAGAGACCGACCTTTTTATAATCTGTAGGTCATTGAAACACCAAACCAATCAAAACGATCTGACCATAGATTTTATAATTTACACATGGATGCGGTGCTTAGGGCTAAACATAATAACCATTCATACAATATAAATGTCATTTTGATATTATATACAAAGTTATAAAATAAATCGGCACGTATGTATACGTTAAATAATATAGATATGTATGAACTATCGATATACTATATTATGGTATAATCTATTAAACCTATAATTTTAATAAAACTCGTACTAAATAGCAATGGTTCTTATAAAACACATGATTATATATATTTTCAAGTTACCTACCTAATTAAAATTTTGACTTGCTAATAAAATTATGATAAAATAGAATATTAAATAAATGTTGCAAAAATCTATTTTAAAATTTGTTTAATAATACATAGATATGTGAAAAAAAATCATTAAATACATTGATTGGTATAAATAATTAATTTCTATGTCAAATATATGAATCTATAATTACTTTCATTTTTTTTATTTCATTTAGAATAATTTATTCAAGTAACTGGTATAACAAAAATATTATGTTTGTTTTATAAATATATTTCTATTTTATAAATAACGTTCAAGAAGTTAATTTAATATTAAGTCAAAAGTTAAAATTCATTTTGAAGATTCATTTTGAAGAAAATTATAGATACAATTAGTGGCCAGTAACAATGTCAAAGAAAAACTCATTGCTTTTTTGTTTATGGTTTTGTTTATGTCCGGATTCTTTCTTCTGTCAGTTGGAATTGTATTAGATTGTACAAAATGGTAAGATTTTTATATTTATTTTTATTTAAGTAATCATATCATTAATAAACATAATATTGACTTAGGAATAAATTAGAAAGACGTATTTTGAATGTAATAATTATATTTTGAGACATTTATCCATTTTAAGGTAATCGTGACAGTTAACTGCTTAACATTGAGTGAACAGGTCTACTAAAATATATGTCGTGTGTTACAGGCCAAGCGCACGAAAAAGGTCGGAATCACTGGCAAATATGGTACTCGTTATGGTGCCTCCTTGCGGAAAATGGTTAAGAAAATGGAAGTCACTCAACACTCCAAATACACCTGCTCTTTCTGCGGAAAGGTAGGTATAACCCTAAAAGTTTTTTTATTTTTACAAAAGATTACTACATTTTTTATATCTGGTTAACGTCTGTTATTTTCTAATGCTTTATTTTTCTTTAGTCATTTTTGCCACCTTATGAAATCTAATAAAATGAGAAAATAATAGTTTGTCTATGAATGTTGGAACATCATTATACTAAAAATTGCACTCGTACCTGTTTACTTTTTAATAAAATAATATCCAGGTGTCGACAACAATAATTTGACATTATCAAAATATTGTCAACAAATTATTCAATATAGCAGTTTTTGTAGCAATAAGTATATCGAAAAATCTTTATTTTTTACAGATTATGTACAGATTCCATACTAAAATATAGAATAATAATATATAACAATAGGCTTTTATTTAAAAAGAGAAAGAAATCCAAATTAATGGATTGTGTATGTTGTAAATTATTTGTTAACATAATGCAAACATTTTGTTTTTATTAGTCTTAGAAATCTATATCAAAATTCCTGAAGAATATAAGTGAATTTCTTTTACTATTGATTACATTTTTTATTTACTGACGTGTAAACATATTGTCATGTTTAATACAAGTAAAACGTGGTAATTTCTAAGTGAGCATAATTAAAATTTTGCACATAACATATTTAAAATATCTACTACTTCTACCTATGCTTAACGCTGTTACCAATGAAGAATTCAAATTTGGAAGTTAGCTTAGGTTTTTTTTCTTGTGAAAATTAAGTGGTTAATAAAAAATCCTTTGCACATTTTTTCAATCTGTCAATGTCAACTTTGTAGTTTATCTTTTTATTAAACAAGTAAATTTCATATATTTATATATATTTAATACATTAACAGGACACAATGAAGCGTGATTGCGTGGGTATCTGGTCATGCAAGCGTTGCAAGCGTACCGTGGCAGGTGGTGCATGGGTCTACACCACAACTGCAGCTGCGTCTTGCCGCTCGGCAGTACGAAGGTTACGCGAAGTCAAATAGAGCCATTTTGTAATTTAAGACCATAATAAAACTTGAAAATTTTGTACGAATATTATTTTCATTTATTCGAAAGTAACTTCCTAAAATTTGTTTATGGTAGTCTAACATAAATATATTTTTAGATAATAAGCAGTTTTAATTTCAATAATTCCAACTTCAGGAGGGGTTAGTCAATATGACTAAAAATTTTGTAATAAAAATTTTTTGTTTCACAACAAATACTATCAACTAATTTTGAACCTTTTTTTATCAAAAAAATTATATATCGAAGATGCAGATTCGTCAAAAATATATTCTCACACCTGACCTGAAACAAGAAATTGAGTATTTTTTTTAAAGTGAAGAAGTGTGTATCACTATCGTTAGCATAGTTTTTTACATTTCTTGTTGGCAAAATACAAATACTTTTGAAAGGTACAAGTACTGGTTTTGTTTCATAATTGTTGCATTAAGGTGCCTATATTAAATAAAAAAGCAAAAGATTACACATAGAAATATGAACATTTTGAAAAAAAAATTTTTGCTCGGATAAGAATTACCATGTCGCCAGGTAGAAAGTAATTTCGAGAAAAACTACAATTTCATATATATGTTACCTCAAAATTATACTTACATCGGCAATGCTGGGAAAGTTTCTCCTCATAAATTGCCATTGGGCTCTGTGAAGGTTATGATATTTTAAGACTTGGAATCTTCAAAATCCTGCAGTCTTTTAAACCTCGCTGAAGTTTTTTGTAGTTTTGTATAATATTGTCCGTGCAGTATTTATGTAAATTAAGATTAATTTCAATTTGTAGTTAAAATACTTAATACAAAGGGGTCTAGGAGATCCTTTGTACCTCCATTGAAGATTATCGTAGGTAAATTAAGTGCTATTTGAAAATGACAGTAGCGCCAGAAGTTGGTTTAGGTGCTAGTGACCATACTAAAGAATTGGAGTATTATTTTGGCTGTATACCTCTCCAATGATTCAATTTTTGAAAGGTCTTCATACATAGGGATAATAGCTTTTTTAGGTATTGGTGGTTTGTTGATGAATGGTTCCAGATTGCCTATAGTCAAAGCACGCCCAAATTTGCATCAGGACTTGAGACCAACGCTTATGGGCACAAATAATGATGAAGATTTCTCGCTATCAAAGTTTTTTGGTTCACTGTCTCCCATTAGCATTGCACATGTTTTCAATATTACCAGGATTTTAAGAAAAATAAACATATTTTTAGAACACAAACGATTTCAGGGTATAAATGCTTTCTTACAACTAATATGCATGCTGGCTATTTTTATAGACTGAATACAAATTTTATTATTTCAAATATATTTAAAAAAGAATAGTCTTGAATTTTTCTAATATCTACCTACTCTGCTGCTTATAACTCTACGACTTTCTCATTTCAACGAAAAATTTTATATACTTTCTTGAAAGAGTTAGTCTAATTATATTAAAAAAAACTGTTTTTCAACTTATTCAGTGACTGGGAAAGCTGTTTTGGAAGTAATTAAAAATCCTAAAATTACTTCGTATTTAAAAAATATTACTATTTTAATAATATTTATTTATTGTTGTAAAAATAATTATCTTGTATTTCTTACAATTCCTTTACTGATTCCAAAATAGGTCAATAGTTCAGAATTCCGAGTCATATTATATAATACATTTGTGTCACTTGGTGAAAACACGTCGTTAAACACCATTGTAATATCCTGTCTCACTGGAGCAGGGTGGAATATCAAAGGCAACTTTGCCCACTGCATGATGCTTCTGGCCCATAATCTAGCTGTGTTTTGTATCCACAGTGACATTGCCCACTGCCCAAATCTTCTGGCCCCATAATCTAGCTATGTTGATTATGCATGGTGATTTTGTCTACTGCCCAATGCTTCCAATTCATAGTTTGACTGTGTTGTTTATGGTTCATAGGCTGATATTCCTGAACTCTAAGTAGAATAGCCCCTGAGAAATAATCCCAATTCAGAGTGGCGAGTTTCCGGTGAAACTAATTATGCCCTGTTTACTTCAATTAACCTTCCATTTCTGTAGAAAGCATACAACATTCCCGGAATCTTTCTAAAATCTTTGAACAGCAAAAACAGAGATAGTCTAGCATGTTAAATTAATTATGTTGTGTCACATTAGGTTACGTAAGCAAGCATGGTTGTTTGAGCATGGCTTTTTATTAGAAATCTATATATATATATATATATATTTGGTAAAATAAGAAAATGCTTGGAAGAAAAACTGTACTGCTCCTCTGCGTTCCTGGACATTCAACAGGCGTTCGATAGGGTCTGGCACAAGGGATTACTATATAAGATAAAAATCATCTTACCTCATCAGTACTTCTCTCTAATTCAATCCTATCTGTCGGGAAGAATATTCCAAGTAAAGGATGCGGATGTGACGTCTGGGTTTTTCGAAGCAACTGCCGGAGTCCCGCAGGGATCAGTCCTGGGGCCTATTTTGTATACAATATTTACTGCAGACTTACCTCAGCTTGAAAGTATTACTACAGCAACATTTGCTGATGACACAGCGATACTGGCAGCACATGCTGACCCTGCCATGGCATCACACATGCTATAAGAGGGCCTTGATGAAATAACCACGTGGCTACGGAGATGGCGGATACAGGCGAGTGCAAGCAAATCTGTCCATGTTACGTTCACACTACGTAAAGGTAACTGTCCTGAAGTTCATCTTGAAAATACCACACTACCTCACCAAGATAATGTAAGATACCTGGGGCTACATCTTGATCGCCGTCTGACGTGGAAACAACATATTAAGACAAAGAGAAATGAACTTAATATCCGTTATAAGAACCTACACTGGATCATGGGAAGAAACAGCAAACTGAGTATTGACAACAAACTTTTAATATATAAAGCTATCCTAAAGCCAGTGTGGCTTTATGGAATTCAACTCTGGGGTAGCACTTGTAAATCAAACATAAGCATAATACATAGGATGCAGAATGCTATCTTGCGCTCAATTAGTGGTATTCCTTGGTTTATCTCGAACGCTGAAATACATAAAGAACTGAAAATGGATACCATCATGGAGGAAATCCAAAAATTAACCAAAAAATACCATGAGAGACTGGAAAACCATCCTAACAAGCTGGCTACAGAGCTAAAAACTAGAAATTATACAAAGAGGTTAAAAAGGAAAGACATCTTATAGCCCTGTGGGGATCAGTAAAGACTACGGAGTAGATGACTCACTGCAGCCACGCTCGACCTGTCAATGGATTCACTCAAAACATCCGCTTATTGTATGACTACTGATTGCAAATTGTTAAAAGAAAAAGAAAAAAAAAATATATATATATATGTATATAATATTTATATATATACGTGTATCCGTATATTTCACCTTGAGTGGGTGGCTGTGGTAGAATAGGAGATATAGTGATTGAAAGTGATCAACCAATGTCCGCCAATCTCCACTATCGACCAATCTCCTGTCATTGTTTGTATATATGGTGAGATGGTCTCTAACATATAAGGCAAAGCATGACGTGCATTAGTTGACTTTATAAATAAATGAAAAATTTAAAAGTTCTTCGAATGATATAATGAAAATTTGAAAACAAAAAAAAATGCCAAATACTAATAACTTTCCACCGCAGACCACTGATGTTAGTATGTGGTAGTAGCTTCGAGTGTCCCATCGTGCACTATGGTGGTTGCGTGCGGGTGGTTGTTGCAATGTAGGAGATATGATGGTTGAAACTGGTCAACCTTGAGCATTTTCCACTATCGACCACCCAACTCCCGTTATTCAGTGAACGAGAATGACTGAGAATATACTCGGATCTGCTAGAATGAACTGGTCTGGAAGAATCGAACATGTTCTGGTATGTTCGAAAAGCATTGTGTAAATATATTAAAATTATTTGAAAAGAGTCAGAATGTACTAGATTGAACTAGACTGAAAGGAAAGAATGGTCTTGAATAGTCAAGAAAAATTATGTGTAAATATATTAGAATGTACTAGAATATCCCATCCGTACTAGAATGAACTAGACCGGAAGGATTGAGAATGTTCGAAAATTATTGTGTGTAATTGTATTAGAATGAGTAAGAAACAAGACACAAAATATAGTGCATAAAAATGTATTTTAATTAAATTACTTAGTGTGTTGATATATGTGTACACTGAAAAAGAAATAAAAGAAAAAACAAAAAAGTCATTTAATGCACATCTTCCAGATGTAGAAAAAAACTGCACAGGTGTACCAAAAAATAACCCAGCGAAGAGGATTGTTCTCGCCTAGTTTAAGAAATAATTGTGATACTTTATTTTAACATTTCAACTAAACTTTTATCTTTCGCTTTCTTCTCTTTGGGAACAGATGAACAAATTTTATCACCGCCATCCTCATCATTATTTCTAGCAATGCCCCTTGCATCATTGTTTCTCTAAGGAACAGCAGCTGAACGAAATATATATATGCATCCTTACACACCTTGCTACAAGTGTTCAATGGCAGATTTGAATGATAATTTTCAGATTGAACATAGTATTGTCCAATATATCATTTATGAAGTATGTTTGGTTATTGGGAAGAACATAAATGGCTTTTCCAGAATTGACTAAAGAAAAATGGATTGAGATAGCAAACGGTTTTAAAAGAATGCAGATTACAGTCAGTAGCACTAGAATGTATGGGACATAACTAAAAAGGATGGGGTG
This sequence comes from Druceiella hillmani, assembly GCA_039881145.1. NCBI lineage: Eukaryota > Metazoa > Arthropoda > Insecta > Lepidoptera > Hepialidae > Druceiella > Druceiella hillmani. The sequence goes on from JAYKKI010000005.1 coordinate 12,113,023, forward strand.
AGAGACGGGGAACAATGATGGCGTGATAGAAGGAAGGGGTCTCTGTGACCGATGCTTTAGTTTTTCTTCAACTATCGTAAAGATATGTTGTTTACAAAATGAGTCTGCTTATGTGAGTCACTACGAGGCAGTATTTTTCTGTATCCACCCCAGGGGATTGAACCTGAGCTATTGAAGCAGATACGCGATACATGTGGAAATGAGAGGCATTCATGAAGAAGTGGGTTAGCCATTATAAAGAGGCCACGGCCATCGATGATCTCCCAGACTGAGGCTCAACACATGCCACTACAGCAACAAGGGACCAGGTAATATTGACCCCAATGTGCACTGTGAAAAGCAAAGAAGTTACTAGCTGGGAAAGAAATGGAGGTCAGTGTTTGGCCAATTCTGGCTATGCATGGAGAACCACAATGCTAAAATAATTTTTGAAAACGGAACACCGACAAGAGCGTCAAGTAGGCTCAATAAAATATCGATCGTCATTGGTTAAATGTGTTATTTCTGATGAAGCTTCTTTTTCTCTATAGGTTTTTAGAGCACATGCTTGGTCAGTATGTGGACGTCGTTTGCTGCAGTGCACCAATAAATACCCCATAAAAGTTCAAGTTTGGGGCTGCTTCTCCATAAAAAGTTTTAGTTTTTTACACGTCTTTACTAGCAATATTAATGCATAATAGATGCAATTAAAAAAAACATTACTAAAATCTGTACAGAAATGAAAAAAATTGAAAAAACATTACTAAAATCTGTTCAGAAATGGTTTGGTACGGACAATTGCGACTGAATACTTCAGGAGGATAATGATTCAGAACATTGGAGCAGACACTGCGGCACGTGGAAAGTTGAAAATAATATTGTGACCTTTGATTGCTCCTCGCAGTTACCTGACGCGAACTCCGTAGAAAATGTCTGATCAGCCATTGAGATAAAAGTGTAAAGATAAACATGTGTTCACTTTGAGGCAGCTCCCTCGCCATGTTCACAACATTTGGAAGTCATTTTCTGTAATGCATGCGGAAAACTAAATGCAAAGTGTATCTCAACGTTGCAGGCTATAATTAATAATGACGGCAACTGAATGGTGTATTAGATGACTGTATATTACTTTTTTTTTCATTTACTTACTAATTCTTGTGCCACACTGACATGTCAATTTCATTAGTGCTATTGATACTAAGATCGAAACATTTGATTAACTAAACTGAGGCTCACTTTACTGTAAATATGAAAATGATTTTTCAATTGTTTTACTTGCCGAATGCGAGGCGGATTATAACTTTATTTATGTAAATATGGGAGGATATGGAAAATGTAGTGACTAGTCTATTTATAAGAAATTCATTTCGCTGCTGGAGAAAGCCCCATATCAAATAATGGACTACCACATCAACATGCTGTACGTCATTATGGGAGATGAAGCATCTGGTTTATGGGAAAACTTGTTCCATTCTGATGGAGAGAGGATGGGATTGGCTGTTGCAGCCAGTCTGTGTGAAACGCAAGACCTCTTACCCTTAATGTGGGTCAAGTTTGGTACACACCACAAAAACTTTACAGTGGAAACTCATTTAATTACTGTTGCAGGTTTTTAAGATAGATGACAGTGAGAAGAAGACATAGAAACAAACACTGAATTTTGAAAACAAAAGCAAACATAAATTAAAAGTAAATTGTCATTATTAAATACATACATTTACTTATGTATCCAAAGCTAAACTTATTATCTATTTTTGACATTTATTTTATAAAGACAAAATAAATGTTAAAAAACATATGACAAGTTTAGATGGTAATTAATAACAAAATAATTTTTTCTATAATTGTAGCTAAGTTTCTTTTCGAACCAGTTTTCAGAACTTGAGATGATTCCACAGGCGATTTCTTTTGTTGTCACTTTCTAGTATCTTAATTTTTTTTCAGTTTCAGTTTTTCATTCACAGTACTAACACAAATACATTTTTAATAGACAAGTGTTGAAAAAAAAGGTATCAGTTAACACTTGTGATACTAAGTCATAAAAATACGACCTTATTATAATATTAATATACACCTCTTATCTTAAAAATTTATATTTGCAATAATTATAATTTTGTATAAACTTTAACTTCTTTATTAAATGTTCTTTTTTTTGCTCTACACTATTACTAAATTATTGATCTTTCCCTAACAAAAATAGCTTAACTAAACTTTAAAATTATCGACCCCTCTGGTAACTTTTTAGAGTGAGAAATGTCTTTTGAACTAAATAGAAATCAAGATAATTCATCTGACGATAATTTCATTACAGTTATTTCCTGCAAATTTTTTTGCTATGTATGTTCTTAAAATATATTTGTGATGTCGTTGGATTTGATTTTGATGGCTTTAATATTAAAGATTATGATGTTGGTAGTTTAAATGGCTCGGCATCTATGGCTAGCTTGTGTACTTCACAAATATTTCACTAAATACTACTCTTAGAAACATCTGTCGTTTGCACAGTTACATTATATAATTCTTTCATATACATATCTTGTCCACTTGATACATGAGAAAGTTAAAAACATTATACACAATTTCATAAGATTGCTCTCTAACAATTTTGCTACATCCAATATTTTCCCAAAATATTTTACACCAACTAATCTCTAAATCAGGCAAACAATGCAAGACTTGGCACATTAGCTCGCATCACTTAATTTATAACTAACTGACCAGCGCAAAAGGTACAAATAACACACTAAGCACACTATATTTTTCATCGCTAGTAATAAGGTAACTGACATATAATCAAGCTCATCATCCAACTTAACTGAAAACATTCATCACTATTATTGTAGTTAAGCCAGACGTTCATGTTCTCTTTTCAGAATAAAATTGATGTATTCTTTGTTGAATTTTCTTGCCATAGACTAAATTCATTATCTGAATCTTTTGTCCTTTTTTATATCAGATATACTCAAAGTGCTCCTCCATACTTATTTTTTCAATTCAATAGAGTTTACTTTGCACCTTTTCAAGTGATAAAACTCCTCTTATACTTTAATACCTTCTCATCAGTGCATCTCCTGACATACATAGTGGCTGCTCGTAAATGACTAAAACGAAGAGAAAATGAGCGCAAAACAAGTGTGGGAATTGTGCAAATGCGCAGAAAAAGTATATGAGAGTAACACAGAATGTGTTTCATTTTTATTCACAAATCGTAACGAGGCCATGTGTGATGTGGATAATCACGAATCCGTTTAACGGATCTAGATAATTGATTTCAACTGTATTATTAAATGTCAGCAACAGACCAGTAATACTTTTTATCAAAATGAAATATTTCATTGGACTCCTTAAAGTATTAATAGAGAAGAACAAATTTTTAAAATCCACGACAGCGTTCAACAAAGGTTTATAAACAAGCAGACAATCTCACAAAGTGTTGATTTGCATTTAAGGGATATAAAATATGAACGCGCCCTATTTAAATTTAAAAATATAAAGCCAAAATCAATATAAATCAGTTACCAACATCAATATATGGTCTAGGATAATTCTCATCTAATAAAAACAATTACAGCCGACTACTTAATAAAAAATAAAGCTTATCTAGCACAAGTACCCAATATAGGTAGCTTCTAAGGAGACAGGATACTATTTATGTTAAGGATAAGAACAATGAATAAAAGTTATATTTTTCAGTCTCTTGTTTGACTATATGCCTAGAATGTCGTCTTGGAAAATATCTGGACTACATTTGTGAATATAAGTTACGAGCAACATTAGTAACAGCTTAATGCTCAATTTGTTATCAAATGTGAAAGTGGCATGATGGTAGTTGCATGGTTGCTGAGAATGCATTTACACTGTTAAGTGGCCAACACGGGCCACAGAGAGACTTAATATTATAAATAAGTCTGGTTTATTAGTTTTACCATTCATGATCGCTGCTATATACGAACACTGGATAGTGTAATTGAGCTTTCAATGACAGTTTTAGATCTGGAAAACAGTAATTACATGGGGCTAATATTTATATGTACTAATGTTGATTTTATATTTTTCAAATGATAAATATAGACGTTCATGCTCCCATTGTAGACATTGTAGCACTGTCGTCTTTAGATTAACCTCTACATTCCCTTGTGAATGAAATATTTTCTCCAAACCAGCCCATAGATTTTCGACCTATATCTATATTACCGCTACTATCAAGTCTTTGAACGGATTGTAATTTCTCAACGTGTGAGTTTTTTAAATACTCAAAATTTACTTAACCTGCAAAATGGCTTTAAGCCAGGGCATAGTACTTAAACTGCATTGCTGAAAGTGACTGATGATGGTCATGAACAAAACCCAACTATCTGTTCTTATATTATTAGACTTCAGTAATGTATTCAACTCTGTGGACATTGATACTTTGATACATCATGATACTTGAACTTGAACACTAAATTTATCGCTACCATAAACAGGCATTCAAAATTTTCAAAAATTATATAAAATGGACTAATCTCATTGCTGGATTACCTCAAGGTGATGTTCTTTCTCCACTTCTTTTTACTATTTATATTGATTCCATAGTTAAACAACTATCCTCCAATTATCATTTTTATGCTGATGATCTTCAAATACACTCTCACTGCAGTGTTGATGACATTTTTTCATGCATTATATATTGAATACAACCTTCTTCTGATTAACCCAATTAAATTGTAGGCTATATCATCATCGGTAGTCAGAAACTCTTGTCAATGTTATACTTCAACTATAAAAGATATTGGCCTACTAATTGACCAATATCTAATGTGGCATTTTCAAGTAAATGGTGTTAATCGTAAGATTTTCTTCAAAATACACTTCAAAAAAACAAAGCGGCTTCAAAATTTTCTTCCATATCAAATTAAAATACATATTTGTCAAACTTTACTTCTACCTAATCTTGATTATGGAAACATTTACTCTTTAAATTAGAACGACTTCAAAACCTATGTGTTTGATATATTTTCGGCCTTAAAAAATTTGACCTTACATCCGAGCATCGGACACAACTTAAACGGTTAAATATTTGAGACCGACACAACCTCCATCTTCTATATTTTGCATACAATATCCTCAATAATCCCATTACACCTTCATATCTCAAATCTGGATTCCAATACCTGTCATCCCACAAACTCGAATTACAATAGAAAAACGAGTACACCCTCCTAATTCCTCAGCATAGAACTGAATTTTATGGGGAATCTTTTACTGTATATTCTACTAGATTGTGGAATCAATTGATTAAAATTCATCCTCGTTCTCTGCATATAAAGCCATCTTAAATTACATTATTTATCATAATCAACAGATCGTAACTCTTCTATGTCCTCTCCTAAACCCTAAAGTGTCGTTATTTGGCTTTTGTTTGTACTTAATCTTATTTTATTACCATACATTATTATTTTCTTTATATTGTAGGTATAATTAATTAGTTAATCACTTACAGTCTGCCACAGCACTTAATGTTCTCATTTAATTCATTGTGGTTGGCTATAAGACATTGCTCTTGTAGCAATAAGTCCGCCACTGTATACTTAGCTTTCTAAGTTTGCAGTAAAGTTTGATAAATAAAGATAAGCTAGCTAAACACAGAAAGCTTACTTATTTGCATATTTTGTTTCACTAGTTCTTATTTTTCTTGGTCGCTTAGTGAAAAAAAAAAGGTTTGGTTTTTCTACAATTCTATCTGTTATCTCGGTATTTTTATTTAATTTGGTCCAAAGACACTCTTAAATATAAGTGGATGATAAAACAGTATTAGGGTTTTAATCTATTTTCAAACAGATTAACTTTTTAATAACACTCTAGGTTATTGAAATAAATAATTATATTTCAGTTCTGCATATACCATTACCGAGAACATTTTTTTTACAAGTTCATTGTCAGTTTTGATATTGGGTTATAATTTTACACTGTAAGTGTAAAAATCATGATTACGATTTTTATGCAATATCATTTCAATGACCACATACAGTAAATGGACATGCTATCAATTGGCACAATTTACAGGGATTGTTGAAACCTTAGTTAGGTACACCAAACCTATGTGTACTCTTGGTAAGGATGACTATCAAATCTATTTGTATGATTGATAAGAAAACAAAAGTCATGGGTATAAAAAAGGAAGATAAATGCAAGGGAAGACTGAAAATTGATGAATCTCTCAAAAAGCATTTTTAAAAAAAAGCAAAGTAATTTTTTTTTGGTGTAATCTCAATTATACAATAGTGTATTTATTAATATTTCGGGATTACCAGAAATTCTAACCAGCATTCATATGAATACCTCGATAATGATAAGATAAGTTAATATTATATCATATGACTATACCTCGTCTCCGCTCATAGGTATCTTAATTAAACTCTTCATTACTGTAATATTTTTTAATAATCATCAATCTTTACAAACGTTGCATAATATGTATTATTCCACACAATGAAATTGTAATCCAATTAAATGCGTTTATTTTAAATAACCATAATATTTTAAATAACATGTTCATAAATCATAATCCTGCAAAGAATTATACGACAACCGAATTGCAAATCCAAATGAAATATTTAAAAACCAAAAAGAGTACCTAATTTTGTTCATTTTAATAGTTATTTTTAAAAATATGAATCTATGTTTTAAATATATGTTGTAAATGAGAATATTCCAGTACTACAATTAAAAAAATAATATTTAATAACATTTTTGCTAAATATTTCAAAAGCCTATTATGATAAATTTTGAAAATTTGACTTAAAACTGATAATTGACGTGTTAGAGTTTAGCGCCAACAGAACTTGCATAGGTACAAAATAAAATAACAACTTTCTAGTCCTCATAACAAACTGTAATGCAAATCTAAACCAAAGCTCTGCAAATTTAATAGGTTAGAATGTTTACCGTTGATCATAGTCTAAGAATGCTACAGTGATCTTGTAAAAATATATCTACTAGATTTAACAGCCTAAAAACTATTTGTTTACTTATTTTGAGCTTGAGTCATTTGAACATTTAAATTTGTTTGGCACTGTGAAACGTGACTAAAATCATTATTTAACATAATTGCTATTCACATAGACTCTAGAAGTCAACGTAATGCATAAAAAAATGTACCGCATAACCATAATCTTACACAATGTCCATAACTATTGATATATAAAAAAACAAGTCAATTTTCACAAAATTCTTTAAACATTAATCTGCAGAAACTTTTTCATGAAATTTGTTGATAGTATGCCTTTTACATTCTTTATTTACTGTATTTTTTATTAAGAATAATGTGAAGTAAATATGTATACAGGTGTAAAGTTGAATATGACAAAGCCCTGGAGAGGTAATTATCTTCGACATCCTTAGTGGAAACCGTTTCCAGAAGTCATGACAGTTCTGGAGTTATTGGAGTTGGATGTAGAAATTTTTTGCCGTATTTTACACATTTTTTATACTCGTATCATGAAATATCATTCAATAATTCAACGTTATCAATAACGAATAAAAAATATTTGAAGGTTTAAAACGGAATTAATTTTTTGGCTATTTCATAAATCGATTGACAATTTTGTTCTTAACCTTCAAGCGGTTAACTAATTTTTTTGAAAGGTCATAATTTTTTGTTTATGCAGAACTTCAACTGTTCTCTTCGGGATATCGTAGAGAATTACATTTCTCTCCGCAGTTTTGTTGTTCAACTTTACTCCTGTATAAAATTCATTCTTAAATAGTAGCAGAACACAGATAATTTGCAAGTATTATAGGTTTAATAAACTCATGAACTTTGGACTTATTTTAAATGCATTATGGGAATAAAATCTGTTACAAAATCGACTGTCATTTATTAAAAGACCAACGTTATAATTATTAAAAATATGTGCATACATACATGAATACTGGAGATTTATAAGACTTAAAATGGATTTTAAAGAACATCTCCGCTAAAAACTTTACTACATTACTATTACTGATATGATTATTTAAAATATTGATATAATTCAATAACAGAAGCTTGTATACATTTACCTAGCATATTAAAAATAACCATAAATATAATGCACATTTGCAACGTAATGTGGAATGTTGTTTGTAAGTCAAAAACTAAAAGTAGTAATTAGTCATTTTGCATTTTAATGAAAAATAAAAATTGACAATATAATTATGCACTTCTTTTTTTTTCAAAATATTTCTGAGTCACATAGGTTAAAAAGAAATAATATAAAATAGAATTAAAAGATCAATTTTAATGAACATGTTTACTGTGAAATTCCAATTAGTTACTTATACTACCTGATGTATGCAGTGACACACTTGTATATATGTGAGTGTTATTGCATGCATATAACATTAAACTGTCATAAGAGCGTAATTGTAATAATTTTCCTGTAATCTCTCTGGACTTTTACTCGAGTATTTGTGGCAATCTTTACCAATAATATAATTAAATAAATATAAATATGAAGATATGAACCTCAATGGTCACAGTCACAGTATTTTTTATTGGTTTTATTATCGATCGTTGATTCATTACCACAGCAAGAATGATTTGGTAATACCAATAATAGAACATACAGGTTAACGATTATGCTTTCATTCAGTCATTATTAATATAATAAAAAGAATGAATGTATATAATAATAAATTTAACCTTTGATATATAAAATGGATAATAGATTTTTTTAATTATACTAGTATACCCTTGAACAGAATGCATGTTTTTTAAATACAATTCAAATAGAAAATTTGAAGAATCAATTTTAATTTTGTATCAACTGTTACAAATCTACAGATGTAATTACAGTTTTGGACCGAATATGAAAGAGTTTGCAAGTTATCCCCGTGTAATTGGGAATGATGAGATTCACAGGATCATGTAATTCTATTCAAGGATGTAATTCTAATAAAGTAGATGCCCCTTTATCAAACATTTTCTCTCTTTATTGTGTTACATTCGGGCCCCGGTCATAAAGATTTAGAGATATGTCTATCATTCGTTAGTGCATAATTTATAGAAGAAAAAGAATTGTATGCATCATCGTCGTGCACATCGATGGAAACTAAATCCAAAATTAAAAAATATAACCCCGAAGATGTGTACTGTGTTAAGGATAATTCTAAATTCAATTCGAACGTTGTGACCTAAATAAGAGTATTATACAAATAAACATATGACAAAAAGTACAAAGAATAAATAATTAAATTAAAATCGGCAGATGGATAAATACAATAATAAACTTAATTAAATCTAAAAACCCAATATACAGGACATGACAAGGCCATTTAAATATTTAGCCTATAATTACTTTAACATTTTCTAATTATTATTGTTTCGAAATAGCTGTACTTACAATAAGAGGCGCCTCGTGTAGGATATAGAAAGTCAAAAATATAATAAACATTAAACACCTAATGGACAAATACTAAAACAAAACTTAAAAAATTTGATATAGGCACAGATAAACACCAAACTTCAAACTTATTGCATTTTACATAATCCATTAGCTTTCTCATTATCAAAAAATTTATTATACACTAATTTATTTGAGCAAACACTTGTCGAAAGTGATAAGAGAAAAAGATAGGCCGAGAACAAACTGTTTCTACAAACCAAGCTTACGTCATAAATAGTGGATGCGGAAATTACAAAACGAGTGCAAAACAAGTAAATATTTTAAAACATACATGTTTTATGTCATTAGATTTAAAATATGGCAAAATAACACTTAATAATTTCAAATCAAAATTAACCTATATTATACATAATGCAACACAAACATTTTAATTTATTCCAAATTACACTTTTTTATATAAACTACTATTTTTATTTGCAACTTTACCAAAAGGACAATAAACAAATGTAGAGAATTCATTACATTATTGTCAAACTTTACATTAAAAGTCTTGGCACAATGAAACAATTTTGATCTTTTATGATAGTGAATACAAGAATTCATCTTTAAAGCATTTGTGAAAGCGAGTGATGAAAAAATTGAAGAACAATAACGAGGTAAGAATTGCAAATTGCACAATTTTACATTTTATAAAAAATTTAATACGAGTGAATTTTAAAAACTTTAAATTAACTCGTTTAGTCATTTCTCATTTCATTCAACGGAGCATTGGATTTAGCTGCCGCAACAATTATATAAATTCTCGAAAGATTGTAACTAGTTATATGAATTGACTTAAACTCATATTTGTTCTCAGCCTCTGAAGCAAAGTTTAGTAAGGAATGTCCAAACTCCTTCATTGGAAAATATACACAATTAATGACGGAACGAATCATGTAGGAGACAAAATATTTAGGCATCAAAGTTTATAGTACCAATTGAATATTTAAACATGAACACCACTATAAAACTCCATAAGGAAGACTTCATCACTAAACAAGTGTACACCTGCAACAAAAAATTATTGAAGTTACGTATTTAAGATATCAGTAATGTTTTAAAATGAAGGGAAAAAAAATTACCATTCAAACATAGGTTACGTAATTTTTTTTCTTTATTTCTATATATTTATTAAAATTTTTTTTTATATATAATTTTTTTTTCTATTATTCTTTCAATACGCTCTAATACCAGTGTTATAGGTACTATGATTAGGCTAAAGTTAGACATTTTATTCATCAAACAGCATTTCTTCAATACCCTTACAATGGAAAATTTTGACCTCGAGCAGTTGGAACATATTAAAAGTTGGGCAGTTTACGCAAGAAATGACCTTTTGTGTTGTCAGTTCTGATGAAAAAAAATTAAAAACTCTATCGCTTTATACTAAATTGCTATGGTATGTACAAAGTTGTTATCTAATTTTAATTCTATTTAAATAAAATTAAAATTACAATATTTTTCAAAATGTTCACCTAGCGATTTTTAATATTTTGACTATGTAATGAAATATTTTGCTATGGCAGATTGATGTACACATAAACAACAAAGTGAGATTAATAAGTCTCAAAGACACACAGAACTTGAAAAAAGCAATAATAAATTCTGTTATTCATGAAAATAGTACATGATAACAATGTAGAGGTTTTGTCACTTTATTATGTAGATTAATTAGAAATAATATTTTCAAAAATTAGTTGAAACAAAGCATTTCCAATTTAAGATTAATGCAGAATATACTTGGAATTAGCCCTTAAATTTATATCTGGACAAAGGTGACAAGTGTAGCACAGTTGACTTAGCTTTACACTATTTAAACATAATACAGATTATTACCTTAATTATGGAATGACATTCTTTAGTTTATCATTCTGACAATTCATTGTATTTGTTTAAAGATTTGACTCTTTGGTATAAATATAAAACTTAATACTATCAAACAATACTTACCTATTCAAACTGAACCCACTATCTATCTCTGTACACATTTTTATCTTCACTACTCCGCCTGGCTTGCCACTTGAACTCAGACTTCATGACCCACTGCTGACCCAGAGACATATCGCAGTACCGCAGCAGGGGTTTCCAGGGGTCCGACAGTTCGGGTTTCTCCAGGCACATGCCCGTATTCACATGTTTTATTATTTTTGTCTGTAATTTCATAAGTATTATAAGGACATAATTAAAATACTACATACAGCGTCAAGATCTCTTCATAAAGTTTGATTGAAAAATTAAACAGACTAAATAGAATCAATTTAATCATGCAGTTTGTATCCATTACCATATATACACGTAAATACAATAAATCAAATGCAACTTTAACCATGTTAAATATGAATTTGCCATTTTAATGATACTATTGGTGTACATAACACAGTGTAAAAACAAAAAATATATAATGCACATATTTTACTTTAAAATTCAAGATTTGCTATAAAAATATACACTTAGTGGTTGTGGCATATATGGCATAAGTAAACTACTCCGAATAACAAATGTAGTCTAAAATAGAACTCAAAATGACAGAATATATTAATTGACAAAACATATAATTAATGTTAACTAATGTTACTTTGTTGCTTACAGAATTTTACTATAATGAGTCAAAAGTGTAATATTTTCTTTACTTCTCTATTACCATTAGATAATTTTTTAGTATTTTAAAATCTCTAATTTCATACCAACCTTTTAGATTTTTCATAAACTTCTACATATTCAGTTCATAGACTTTTGAAAATCTGATAAGTCAAGACAAGACTAATAAATTATTATTGTGAAGTTAGCATATTAACATATTCATGTTAGCATACCATTCAACCAATTTATCCAGCTTTTAGCTCTGTTGCGTTCCGAGAGAAAAGATGTATTTGCTAGACAGTTATGTCTTGTTTAAAGAGAACAAGTGAATTCAAGAAAAGGATATAATGAAGAGTTAATATGACAGACCTACCGACTTTTGTCATGCAAATTTGCGAAACGGCAAAATGGCCAAGTCATTCGTCAAACTTTTGTTACATTATTCTAAACATTTCATAACTATTGGACGCATGGCCAGTATTTTAATATTTATTAGAAGTGTTTTCATTCCCTGGCTTTCTATTCGACGAATGTTTCTATTCAGTCTATATAGAATATAATTTTTCTTCTCCATTTACAATTTTGTATCTAAAAATGTGTACGGAGTCGTTACAAACAAGATTGAAAAAAAAATCTGCCACATTGACAAAAGTAGAAACTTAATATTTATTACCAAAATAGTAACTCATCATCGATATATACTTTACAATTTAACAATTTTTCCTTTAAAAGTAAAATTTATAAATGATGAATTGATAACATTATTTTTCTGACATTTAACCCAAAAATAAACTAGAAATGTGTTAACAAGCCTTGTTTAATAATCACTATTTCTCATAGCTCATTACAACAACGCATTGTTTCCTAATTTCGGTACAAATAGTTACTCAATGTCCTCTCTAATATTTCCTGCCGATAATTTTGTAGATCACCTTTGTGTGGACCTGGATATTTTGAAACTCTAGAAGGAAAGTGGTTGAATGTGATATTCGTATCCAGTGTAATTTTGCTAAGAAGTACAGTTTAATAGTGCAACGCACCAGACAATTACTTTAAACAATGAACAAGCTAATCTTTCTCTCAAGCCACTCACTCTCTTTTACCGACTACCTTCAACAGCTTTCACAGAATTCAGCATCAATATTTTGAGGAAAAGCATATACTAACTTCCATAATAAAGTTATATGACAAATGGAACTTCACAATAATTTGCAAAATTTTTTATTACATGCAAGATTTTGGTATTTATGCCGAGTTTAATTTTCGTACAACTCAAGTAAAAGAATATATATGCAACTCATGAGCAACTCGAAACGTATGAAGAATGTACAAGATTTCATTTGCTTATAGAAAAGGTCACCACTCCCAGATATTATAATTTATAATTGAGCAAAGGATCAATGTCGCATAATGTTATTTCCTTTATGGTTAGGAGCAAAGATATTTTTACAATCTTGTTTTTTGCTGCTAACACTACACCCACCCATTCGTTTCACCACTGGAAGGTCTTCTAGTGAAAAGAACTAGCTAGAATTCCTGTAATAAATTGATATAAATTTTGTTTTTACTGACATAATGAAACAAAACCCAAATATTTTTATAAAGGATATTGAGTTTTATTACCTGACAAAGCCTTCCACTAAATATTTAATTCATTTAATGATTTTCGTAACTCCTTGTGGTTCTAAACAGCTCTGAACTCTACTAACAAGTAGTTTTTAAACCATAAAATGTCAATAACCTCATTTAAATTGTTTGCATAACGCCATTCAATATTTGTAAGTTTTCATACACTTAAACAATCTAGTCCTATAATGTAATGTCACATGTGCAATCTGTTTTTTTTCTAATCAATTTAAACATTTTAAATTGATTTTAGCTATTTATGAAAAATTTGAAAACGGTGGAAATTAGTGAAAAAGTCACTTTTATTTAAAATTTTATTTTTTTCCTGGAAAAACTCAATTTATAAACTCAGGCCTATAAAAGGCAGAGAAAAAACACGAAATTTACCACAAATATTAACCAAACTTATTTTGTCTAGCTTGTTTTAAACAGAGTAGCTTGCTCTAAAATATACCATGCACAATTACTAGTTTAAATTTCAGACACCTGTAACTTGGCAACTATCCTCAGCGCACATAAATACTTTGAGTATGCTAAGGCCTCTTAGAAATGTAACATGTACTCAAGTAAAAACAAATTTGGAAAGCTGAGGTTTTTTGGATGTTCGCTTTGCAAAACTCCTTTTAGTCAAGTATATACATTTTAATCTATCTTGTAGTTTAATTAGTAAGCAATAATTTGACAAGATTTACGGAAGGTACAATTATATCGACATAAATCAATGTGCAAGGGCTACTTTCCTTTAAATATCCAGCTAAATATTTTTTTCCATACAGGAACTGTCACAAATTGTGATCTATATATAATATTATACAGTTATAATTGTGTCTAGTCGTAAGAAGTTTTTGAGCATAAGGAAGTTTTGACAGGGCCTATTTGTTTTTTTTTTATATACATGACGCAAAATCCCTGTGGTGTTATGGAAATGAGATATGTAAATCAAAATGTTATCAAAACAGCTAACAAACTTACGTGCTTATCATATGTCCACTCCTGATTGCCACGCATCCCATGGCATCTGATAAGTTTGATGGGTCCTCTCGGTTTAGATGCATCAATACAGTTGTCATCAGACATTATCTGATTGCGTTTGGTGTAAGCAAATATCTGAAATATTTAATTACGATAAATGAGTTACTGTGACTAAATCTGTTTTAACAATTTTAAAATAACAAAGTGTTTATTTCAAAATTTTAATAGTTATTTTAACTTCACAAAAGTCTAATATTTCTGGATGAACATGTATATTAAAATTGAGACTGATTAATTGAGTTATTAATAAAGGGGTCTAAAATAAAATTTTCATTTTCATTTTGCAATTTATTTTATTATTGTAAAACTGAGCTGATAACATTGAGTGTACGTTGTTTTACTTAATGAAAATCATTTCATTAAGTACTACATCACAGATACCTGATTTCCACCCATGCCGTGACAGTATCCCATACCCAAGGCTTGACCAGCCTTGCTACCGAGGGTGTCCAAGCAGTTGTTGGTCTCTGCGTTTCTGATCTAAAATATTCAACATTTAATACTAAGTTAACGTTATTGAAAATTTATTTTTCACTCACATACTATACTTGACTTAATCCTAAGTAAAGTTATGAATGTGTGAATGCGTTTGTCTTGCAATAAAAGCCTAAACCTCAACCAATCTCCATGAAGTATTGTCTACATATTGCCAATGTGAGGAAGATGAACATAGGATACTTTTATCCCAGGATAGAATTTATTTCTTTACAATAACCTTTTCCCTATTGATGAACAAGATAAAAGCTAGTACTCCATAATAATTGTTTTTCGCTGCATAGTAATATATTGTTTACAAGAACTTTATAATCCTTGACCAGTTCTATTTATTTAAATTTTATTTCTTTAAACTATTTAAAAAATTTAAGATTATTTGAAGTAATTATTTAAATTAGTCTAAATAAACTGCCACAATATGGGAAACAACTTCCCAAGAACATAGAGATATTCTATTCACTTTATATTTACTAGACAAATATTGTTCGCATCACTAGTCACATGGAATACTATATAATACTTATTGGTAGTTTTTAAAAATATCACTGCTGATACTTCAATCATGTTCTGCGGCAAACAGCTTAAATAAAACTATTAAATGAGCTTATTTGGCTTTGGAGTATATACCGCTATACTAATTTTTCCACAATATATAAATACTGACAGTAATAAAATTATTCATTGTTCAATCTACTTATTTTGATGTAGTTTCCAGCTGCATTTCAAAAGATTCAGGTACCAACACATAATTTTTATTTACTTACAAAAATGGAGGTTTATCAAATTGTATAGTTTTGGCATTCTAAAATAACTGCCTGAAGAGAGATTTAATTTTTTTCTTGTAGTTAAATCTGTCTAACGCAATTTACTTTTTTAAATGTCTTCTCAGATTTTGACTTTTAATAAAGCATTAGCAATGCTCAAAATTTATTATCAAAAAAATATCAAATAACTTTGTCGAAGCAAATATACTTACATCACCGAGATAATAATATTCCAACGGCATTTGACTCTCAGGGTAGATCGTCTCCAAGTACCACCTGAAGCTTTTACACTTGAGCTTCTCCCGCAGAGCTTTTCTCTCACTTATGTCACCCACAGGGACAGTGAGAGCACCTTGAACATCAAATTCATTTTTTTAAATCACTTAAAGAATAAATTTGTTATTATTTTGTTAAACTTGGCATAAAATCATATTTCACAAAACACGAAGTTATTCACATATTTTATTTTAAAAATTTCATTGTCAGTCTCAAATTTAGTTTAAAACTACGTAAGCCTTCTTGAATGAAATAGTTAATATGTAAAAATGAAGTAATTTTCTAGCTGGCAGAAGAAAATTGAGAAAAAAATTAAAGTAATGAAAGCATAGGAAGCTATTATCAGTATATTAATTACGATCAACTGCCACACTAATATTATTTTGTCCATTATACATTATAATCTCTTAACAATACATTAATACATTACGAACAAATGATAAGATATCTCACAATTCAAGGTTACTAGTCAAATGTGGGTAAAATGCAGTGACTAGTTTTAACACATAGTCTAGTCTAGTATCATAGTTTTAACAAATGCATCTTGATATTTAATTCTTACACTTTCGAGAAGCTGTAATTTGTGCATAAACATGCATATTCTGAAGAAAACATAAATAAACTCAATATATGTGACATTAAGTTTATGAACAAAAAAATAAAACAAACTTTCTTGATTCTCCTGAAAGTTTTAAATATCTTGATAAATTTGTCCATCTCTAAGGGGACAAAATAGCAATAACTTTTAACTACTAACAAATTGCAATTGTATCTAAGGGAACAAAATAGCAATAACTTTTAACTATTAACAAATTGCAATTGTATCTAAGGGGACAAAATAGCAATAACTTTTAACTACTAACAAATTGCAATTGTATCTAAGGGAACAAAATAGCAATAACTTTTAACTATTAACAAATTGCAATTGTATCTAAGGGGACAAAATAGCAATAACTTTTAACTACTAACAAATTGCAAGTAATTTAAAAATAAATGACAGAAAAAAGTAACCACCAGGTATGATTAGCAATACCAATTTGGTTCGCAATGTGTTAAATATTTCAGTTTTGTTCTCTAGTTACAAAACTGTACATAGTGAATGATTATGATTCTCAATAGGTCCATATGGTATTCATATAAAGGAATGAATCTAGGTTTCACTAAAAAAAATAAATGCCTTATATGATTAGCTACAAAATTTACCAATAATTGTACAATTCAGGTATTATTTTCCGCTAATAATTTATTTTCCATCTTTCTGGCAAATTTTTCTGGACACCAATATCAAAGTGGCATAATATGGCAAAACCAAGCAAGCATACTTGACATGTAATAAAATAAGATGCTACAAAATATACAAGAAATGAAATACACATAAATAGTATTTAACATATACATATAACACACACACACATATATATAAAAAAAATAAAAAAAAAAAAATATATATATAGTGCTAGTTCTGAAATAATTTTGATGATAATATGGTATGATTTCATCTAGAATGTAACCTAGTAAAATGTATTCATTTAAATCTTTTGCAATGATTTATTTCAAAACATGCTTAAAGAATTCAATTTACAATCAATTAAGTTCCAAAGAATGTTATTATTGTGTTATAAAAATGGAATAAAAATATTTGTCGAAACTATATAAATTTTGGTAACCCATGTACGAGAGATGAACATAATAAACACATTTGAGACAAAATTTCTCTTACACAACTGATATCTATCAAATACAAGTGCTAAAGAGTGTTATTATTGTGTTATAAAAATGAAATAAAAATATATGTAGAAACTACAGAAATAAGGCAATTTTGTGTACAAGAAATGAACATAATAAACATTCAAATTTGATACAAAATCTCTTACACAACTGATATCATGGAATATCTAGTAGCTTACACAACTGATATCTATCAAATATCAAGCAATACAATTATTACATAGTATTGTCCAATAAGTCTATGTCACATAACTTCTTACATTATTGTCCTGGGTTCTTTGAAGACCATTATCTACTCAATATATTTGAACCCACTGAAGTTGGAGAAAAATAGACTTTGTCAAGAAACTTTTAACTTTATGTGAAAAAATATTTACCAATAAAAACATAAGGTTTAAAGATTACTTTTTGTTGTTGGTACAGAATTAATTGTTTTTAAGATTCCTCTCAAAAACATAAAGTGAAAATATCCCATAACATTTTTTAATTTGGGCATTTGTTACTGAAAAATAATAAATTTTTTAATAACAAAATATATTTGAATCATAATCTCTATAAAAAAAAAAGTAAGGAGAACACTGTATTATCAGTATAATTAATTTACCTTTCTGCGAAATAAACAGTTAAATTGCTCAATATTAATAGCTGAATAAGTTAATCACAGTGTCATTTTTATGAGGTCACACAATCTATGCGATGCTCGGTGTGTGTGCACTGCAGTACACTTAAACCTTGTGTTAATGTTTAAATGGGATAATTAATTTATTCTAATAGTCTTATATTATACTACAGACTCCACAGGTGCGGGCTGTCCAATTTAACAATGCCTATATAATAATTTTTTTCCGAAGTAATATGAAATTTAAACACAAATGTTATGATATTTTGTTGTAATAATCTCAAACTGTAATAAAATAAATGTAAACTAAATGCATGGCAATGGTGCACTTGGAGCAATGATGTGCAAACGAAACAAGATGGTTTTTAAAAGCAGCAATGACTGTGCATTCTTCTTTATTTTGAAAATATATGTGACATATATGTGATTTATACTTAACTCCTTGAAAAATTCAGTTTAAGAATATTGCATGTAAGGAACCAAATATGTACATTTATCCAATCGAAATATATGTGTTGTATAAATTTAAATATAATATTTTATTTATAAAATCCAACAGATCTCTAGTGCAGTACTAAAACAATCATGCAGCTAAATAGATGCAATACATTCGTTCAATGGAAATTAATATTAGGGCCGGTAGATGAGCAAGGGAGCATAAACACAGCACCTTACACTGTACATTAGACTAGGAGCAACCTGGATTAATATTGTAGTAGAAATCCTTCCACTCGTCTAGCCAGACATCAGCGAGCCGAGCATTATTGTGATTGACAATCTGGCTAGTTCCACCGGGGAAGGAGTATGGCGTGGTCTTGCGGAAGACATGTCCAACGTGGGCGCAGGGGGCTATCTCCAGCGTACCCCCGCACATCCACACCTGCGCCCGACACACCACGCAATCACCAAACGCACCTCAGTATGCAACTAGCACTCGAGCCAGGTTATTATTTCTAATGTTTGCTTTCAAAAATATACATTTTACTTTTTAAAATATTGTTGTTTTAACAATTTTGATACTCTGGTTTCATTTTCTAAACTTCATTTATGATAATAAAACGTCATTATTTGATTAATTAGATTTGTTTTATTAGATTGTTTTTTTTTTCAAATACAACAAACATCAAATTAGTGACGGCAATCATGTACTTTTGTAACTTTGTCATCTTTAAAAACAGGGAGAATTGATTTTTACCTAATGAGAATATGATATAATGTAATACTAGCGTGACCCGTGCGAAGTCTTCGCATTATTTATTCCATTATGAAGCTCAGATGACAGATCAAAGAAATATTTTACTAAAATTGACATATAGAGGCGCAAGTATCAAAAGCATTGAGCTAAAGCGCCACTTTATTTATACGTGAGTGGCTTTGAAATTAAACAAAAATTTTACCGACCGTCAATCATATTGACGTTGAGCCGTTAGATGGCAGCATTGCTGTTTTGTGTATATTATATTAATAATTAATTAATTTGCAAAAACAATAGCAATAATAAATTTTTTAGTTGTGGATGCCGGTAGAGCAAGCAATTATCTATAAAATGATATATAATTTATGTGGATTAGTTGTGAGGTTTTTTCTAAAAAGGGAGAGTAACATCTTAACCTTAGCGTATTAATATATATGATGATATGATGATGATGATATAATGCAACTGAACGAAATGGGAATCTTATCCTGTACTTTCTGATAAATCAATCTTTAAATAACATTTCTATCGACTTAAACAAAGCTTTATTTAATGATTGATATAGTTTAATAAATCTTTGGATCTCAACAGATAACCTTAGTGTCAGAGAAATGAAACCGATGATTGGAAAATGTTCATTTTTAATTTTGCATTTCTTTCTGTCAGTCAAATGTACATAATCTGGCTCGCTTGATAGTTTCGCATATGCAATCACTCCATATGAAATGTTAATTAATATTAAGATTGTTAAGTCTACAATGGATAAGTATAACAGATGAAAATGCCTTGCAAATATTTCTTATCAACACAGTACAAATTGGAACATTGATTACTCCAACGCTAATTAAGAAAACATTTCTACTATACTTTTCAAGTTGGGTTAGTTAATCTGGCTGATAACGATATGTGCAAATGTGGCTATATACATCAAATTTCTTTCTGATATTGTAAGAAAATTTTCTACATATCATCAGTTTGCGTAAAAATTATAAAATGATAATAGGCTTTGAAGTTTTCTATATCTTACTAAACTCGTTATTTTTTTTAATAAAGGCAAGGCACTTCGTTATTAGTAATGAACACAGAAGCAAACGTTTCTATACTAAGTATGCAAATACTTATTAATGTGTGAGGATTATGACATTTGTTTGTAGTATACTCATGATATTAATAGATTTTAGAATCCAATGCTGTCTTGTGATAATCATTGTATTATTACAATAAACAAAAAAAATATTCATCAAACACTATGTAATAAAGTAGGAAATATAAACATAGCAATCCTTATAAATTCACCATAAACAAAAGAAGGCAAACAAAACACAAAAATCAATTGTACAGCAAGATCACCGACACATCCAACAATATTACTTCAATAATGGAGTAATATCAAAAGATCTGGATACACTTTCTGACTAGAAGATCATATTTCAGCAGTTAGTCAAATGTTTGTCAGTTTTAATATTTTAGTCATTAAAATCTAAGATTATGGTTAAAATAAATGAAATTCTTAATAATACCAGTTACAAGCTTGCTACCCAATGAGGATGATCATTTATCATTATATTGATGATGAGACTTAAATCTAAAGATTTTTCAATTCATATTTGAATTACATAAATGTTTTATTAATATTTTAACTTTGTATAGTAAATTATGACAAAATCATATAAAAAATAACTTTGTATACATCTATAATAATAACTATGAAGTAACACATTACGAAACGATGTTATGGGAAATATCTCTATTAAGCCATGACTCCCTGTTAAAAGGTTAATAAATAATTCTAACTGGTTAGCATATTTTAAGTTCATCTCTTGTTTAATGTAGGAGATGAAGTCCATCCAACAACAACATTAAAAAAGTGTAAATTAAAAGAATAAACATAAGAATTAAAAATTTTAAGAAGGAATAATATACAAATTATATGAGAATTATGCACACAAGAAATTTAAAATATGATAAACTCCTAAGAAATGCAATTCTTAACAGACCACCGATTTCAAACTATTTGAGTAGGAAGACCTCGGTCGCTTTTTATGTTATTTGTCTGTTTTAGGCCATATTCATAATCCAATTTAGTAAAATTGTTGTAATCTTAAAGGATAAAGTATTGATTTTTTCTAACCAATATATTTAAAGAATATGAAAAATAATTTTTCTCAATTTCTTATTATTCAACTACCATTTGGTTTTTTCAGAATTACAAAAATTTTCAGATGGGTGTACAGGTTTATTGTTAATAAATAATTATCAATTTTATTCTTTTTATGACTGCCAACTTAGAACTTTGTAAAATATATATAATATGAATTGGTGCACTAAAATATAATAAACAGAGTTAAATTAGATTAAAAAAAGAGAAACCCCAGACCAGAAACGATACAGCACAACTAAACAAAGCATGCAGGTACAATAGAAAATTACGATTTGATGAGAGAATGTTAGTACTATGATAAAAACAGATACAAGAACATGTTGTTATTGGAGGTAGTAGGTTATGAAATTCCAACTATGTTAACAACTGTAAGCTGAGTGTGCACAAATATGATTTTCATTCATAACAAATTTGAAATATTATAAAATTAGAATGATATCCGAATCATAAATCTACATTCATAACATTGCTCGATCTATGGCCAGTTTGACTCACAGGGAAACTTTAAAATTTCTGACCATGGGATGACTTTTTTCCATCCCTTTTCATGTATTTTTTTATCTTTGGTTGCCCTATGGGTTAAAACCGCTAAGATCTTTTACTTGCAAACATAAATGCTTATATTAGAATCATGACAATCTAAGAACTACGAATCATAAGGAAAAAATACGAACGTCAATTAAACAATTAAAAGCGGTTTAGTCGATTCATGTAGAAAAACTGCCAAGAAACCAAAATGCAAATTGAGGCAAAAATGAAACATCAAAGCGCACATTCTAGTTTACATTGTTAAAGATTACTTCAATTATGCTTTATCACGGTAAGATGTTAATGTTTGCGGCCTGAATCGTAGCAAACCTGGGTTCATGGCGTAATAGAAATCTCCCCATTCGTCCATCCACACTTCAGCGACGCGTGCCGCATTGTGAAGGACTATCTGCTGCACACCGCCGGGGAAGGAGTAAGGTGACTTGTCGCGAAACACGTGCCCCACATGTGAGCACGGCAGGATCTCCAGGGTGCCGCCGCATTGCCACACCTTATTTTGGATTAATGTGTGAGTTTACCCGCAGTGAATATGCGTTATTGAATTGTTTCAATATGTGTGTGATATAGATTGAAGAAAGTAATATAAGAATAATGCAAAAGTTAAAATAAAGAAATCAATATTCTATATAAGTTGTCACAGCACACCTACAAACTCGGGAATGCAAAAGTATTCTCAAATAGCATCTAAAAGTCAGCTTACTGTACTGAAGGTCAAAAAAATAATTAATTCCTCCATATGGGCATGAACATAATACTCACTAAGGGTTAATAGGTAGTATAAAAGCAACATATCATTCAATCATATTACAGTATCTTATAAATAATTTTATTTCAATATTTTAATTATAACAAGGCAGCTTTGGTCTTCTAGAAAGAGCTAAAAATATAATGTTTTGTTAAGTTGGGACAAGCATCTTCTTTTTTAGTAATGTTCAGTTTTTAACATTTTATCTTTTCACAACAAATAAAAAAACATTTCGAGACATACCCTAAAGCTCATCTCTAAATTTTCTCCACCCCATATATCCATACCCTCATCATAAGACCCAATCTTGTAGAAGTAATCTCTGTCTATAGCAAAGAGTCCACCGGCCATCGTTGGTGTCCGTAGTGGTGCTGTTCTATCACCATTACGCCTCGCTGTCTCACGCTCTGGTACTCGATACCTGTATGTAAAGATTATCATTCTAAATATACCTAGAAGTGTCATGACAATTGGTTGATCTTCATATTAGATTTGTTTAAACATAATATTTTTCCATGGCAATAATCTACACAAGCATTTAGATTATTTGTGTAGCATTTATTATCAGCGCTGCCATTAGCGTGTGAATAATTCATTATTGCAATGAAATCAATTATATGTACATTTTATGCAATAATAGGACGGGCAATGTTACACATATATAGATGTTGATTAATTGGTATAGCAACAATTTTTTTTTTATTTCTCTATAAAATATAAGGTGAAAGTAATAAGGATATTTTGATATGAGATCTATTATGACAAAATAATTTTTCATTATATTCTTAATTATAATTCCATTTAAATGTTACATTATCATTAACGGAATTTCCATAAAAAATCTTAAAAAAACGGAGTTACCAGGTAATTCTTTCTATAAAAAAAAATACTCGTATCACTGAATATTCAAAGCCTAGAATAAGGGGTTTGTGTATGGGACGTGTGCACAGCTTACGTTAACGTTGAAACGGTGCATTCCGTTGAGATAGGTAGAAATTCCGTTGAGATAGGTAGAAATTGGAATGGGATAAAGGGTAATTTTATTAATCCGTAGAAGCCAACTTGCTATTGCAATATAAATGTGCTACATATACAATTAAATATACACTAATGACAAAATTTATGCAAACTAATATTGTATATTTCTGGAAAAAATTACAATGTAAGAAATAATGACCATGTAATCTTTAAAATAGCTAATTATATTGTTACCATCTGAAATTAAGCTTCCAATTGAATCCTCCCCACGTCATGTCAGATGCTTGAATGTATTCAAATGTTGTATCGGAAATAACATCAATGATTGGACAAACAACAGTCTCACGATTTTCCACTATACGGGCTAAAAGAGGTTCGAGCCAGCCCTCTGAAATATAACACGCCATATTTAACAAGACATATTTATTTTAAGACCAGTCTTGGGCAAATACTTGTTAATATTTATTATTTAAAATTGTATTTTGCAGATAATATTATAGCTCCGTCAAATATACTCGTTGCTTCTGAACCGAAATCTTACTTTTACAAATGTTACAAATTCCTTACCTGTACATTCGCAATGAGCATCAAGGAATGTAATAACATCTCCAGTAACATGTTTTGCACCAATCAATCTAGCTCGGATAAGTCCAGATCGGTTTTCGGTTCTGTATAAATATGTAGGGACAGGCAGCTGCTTTATATAATCCTCTAGTTTCTTACCCAAGTGTTCTAGAAATAAGACACAATAATAATAAAATATTGAGTTTGATATAGGAGTAAACTTTAAAAAGCATCACTGAATTTATTTTACTGTCTATTTCATCAATAATTATGCAAAGCAAACAATAAAAAAAATATAGGGGCATAAAAAATAAATAATATGAATGATTGCCCATACTATGAGTAGTAAATTATGTAACCGAGTATAATTTCAATACAAAATGTTAATAAATCAATATAATGTTCAATAAGCTCATGATATCCAAATATTTTATAAGCACCTTTTTCGCTTGCATCATCAACTAATATAATTTCTTTAAGAAGTGGCCTAGGTGATCGATTTATTGTGCTCCAAATAGTCCGAATAAGCGTTGTCCATGCCTCATTATGAAAGACAATTACAATGCTAGTTGTTGGTAATAATTTAGGGTAAGATTTGTCCTTACATCTGAAAAAATAAAATTAATGTCACTGAAAAAATAAAATTAATGTCATATCATACAAACTAATCATTCAATAATCCATGGCTTAGTCTGAGTATCGGCTACAAATATTACCCAAGGTCAGATTATTCTACAATATTCTCGATACGCCTTTCCTTGTGCATATCAACAACAAAAGGAAAAAAGTGTTGACGTGTATTTTATCTTTCAATTTGGGTCAATTAAATCTTGCTCGTTTTAAAAATTTCTTACATGTTTATACTGTAGGTTTACAAATATTGCTAAGTAAAGTAATGATTTAGATAATTCTTCAAACCATTGGAAAACAAAGTATTTTTGGGGTCAACGGATTTCATTTAATTAGAGCTGAAATTTCACAGAATCCTATACAGTAATAAATGGACCATAAGAAATTCCAAATATTTATATATGGTCTGCAAATATTTATATATATATATATATATATATATATATATATATATATATATATAAATATATATATATATAATATATATATATATATATATATATATATATATAAATATATATATATAAATATATATATATATGTATGTATGTATGTATGTATGTATGTATGTATGTATGTATGTATGTATGTATGTATGTATGTATGTATGTATGTATGTATGTATGTATGTATGTATGTATGTATGTATGTATGTATGTATGTATGTATGTATGTATGTATGTATGTATGTATGTATGTATGTATGTATGTATGTATGTATGTATGTATGTATGTATGTATGTATGTATGTATGTATGTATGTATGTATGTATGTATGTATGTATGTATGTATGTATGTATGTATGTATGTATGTATGTATGTATGTATGTATGTATGTATGTATGTATGTATGTATGTATGTATGTATGTATGTATGTATGTATGTATGTATGTATGTATGTATGTATGTATGTATGTATGTATGTATGTATGTATGTATGTATGTATGTATGTATGTATGTATGTATGTATGTATGTATGTATGTATGTATGTATGTATGTATGTATGTATGTATGTATGTATGTATGTATGTATGTATGTATGTATGTATGTATGTATGTATGTATGTATGTATGTATGTATGTATGTATGTATGTATGTATGTATGTATGTATGTATGTATGTATGTATGTATGTATGTATGTATGTATGTATGTATGTATGTATGTATGTATGTATGTATGTATGTATGTATGTATGTATGTATGTATGTATGTATGTATGTATGTATGTATGTATGTATGTATGTATGTATGTATGTATGTATGTATGTATGTATGTATGTATGTATGTATGTATGTATGTATGTATGTATGTATGTATGTATGTATGTATGTATGTATGTATGTATGTATGTATGTATGTATGTATGTATGTATGTATGTATGTATGTATGTATGTATGTATGTATGTATGTATGTATGTATGTATGTATGTATGTATGTATGTATGTATGTATGTATGTATGTATGTATGTATGTATGTATGTATGTATGTATGTATGTATGTATGTATGTATGTATGTATGTATGTATGTATGTATGTATGTATGTATGTATGTATGTATGTATGTATGTATGTATGTATGTATGTATGTATGTATGTATGTATGTATGTATGTATGTATGTATGTATGTATGTATGTATGTATGTATGTATGTATGTATGTATGTATGTATGTATGTATGTATGTATGTATGTATGTATGTATGTATGTATGTATGTATGTATGTATGTATGTATGTATGTATGTATGTATGTATGTATGTATGTATGTATGTATGTATGTATGTATGTATGTATGTATGTATGTATGTATGTATGTATGTATGTATGTATGTATGTATGTATGTATGTATGTATGTATGTATGTATGTATGTATGTATGTATGTATGTATGTATGTATGTATGTATGTATGTATGTATGTATGTATGTATGTATGTATGTATGTATGTATGTATGTATGTATGTATGTATGTATGTATGTATGTATGTATGTATGTATGTATGTATGTATGTATGTATGTATGTATGTATGTATGTATGTATGTATGTATGTATGTATGTATGTATGTATGTATGTATGTATGTATGTATGTATGTATGTATGTATGTATGTATGTATGTATGTATGTATGTATGTATGTATGTATGTATGTATGTATGTATGTATGTATGTATGTATGTATGTATGTATGTATGTATGTATGTATGTATGTATGTATGTATGTATGTATGTATGTATGTATGTATGTATGTATGTATGTATGTATGTATGTATGTATGTATGTATGTATGTATGTATGTATGTATGTATGTATGTATGTATGTATGTATGTATGTATGTATGTATGTATGTATGTATGTATGTATGTATGTATGTATGTATGTATGTATGTATGTATGTATGTATGTATGTATGTATGTATGTATGTATGTATGTATGTATGTATGTATGTATGTATGTATGTATGTATGTATGTATGTATGTATGTATGTATGTATGTATGTATGTATGTATGTATGTATGTATGTATGTATGTATGTATGTATGTATGTATGTATGTATGTATGTATGTATGTATGTATGTATGTATGTATGTATGTATGTATGTATGTATGTATGTATGTATGTATGTATGTATGTATGTATGTATGTATGTATGTATGTATGTATGTATGTATGTATGTATGTATGTATGTATGTATGTATGTATGTATGTATGTATGTATGTATGTATGTATGTATGTATGTATGTATGTATGTATGTATGTATGTATGTATGTATGTATGTATGTATGTATGTATGTATGTATGTATGTATGTATGTATGTATGTATGTATGTATGTATGTATGTATGTATGTATGTATGTATGTATGTATGTATGTATGTATGTATGTATGTATGTATGTATGTATGTATGTATGTATGTATGTATGTATGTATGTATGTATGTATGTATGTATGTATGTATGTATGTATGTATGTATGTATGTATGTATGTATGTATGTATGTATGTATGTATGTATGTATGTATGTATGTATGTATGTATGTATGTATGTATGTATGTATGTATGTATGTATGTATGTATGTATGTATGTATGTATGTATGTATGTATGTATGTATGTATGTATGTATGTATGTATGTATGTATGTATGTATGTATGTATGTATGTATGTATGTATGTATGTATGTATGTATGTATGTATGTATGTATGTATGTATGTATGTATGTATGTATGTATGTATGTATGTATGTATGTATGTATGTATGTATGTATGTATGTATGTATGTATGTATGTATGTATGTATGTATGTATGTATGTATGTATGTATGTATGTATGTATGTATGTATGTATGTATGTATGTATGTATGTATGTATGTATGTATGTATGTATGTATGTATGTATGTATGTATGTATGTATGTATGTATGTATGTATGTATGTATGTATGTATGTATGTATGTATGTATGTATGTATGTATGTATGTATGTATGTATGTATGTATGTATGTATGTATGTATGTATGTATGTATGTATGTATGTATGTATGTATGTATGTATGTATGTATGTATGTATGTATGTATGTATGTATGTATGTATGTATGTATGTATGTATGTATGTATGTATGTATGTATGTATGTATGTATGTATGTATGTGTATGTATGTATGTATGTATGTATGTATGTATGTATGTATGTATGTATGTATGTATGTATGTATGTATGTATGTATGTATGTATGTATGTATGTATGTATGTATGTATGTATGTATGTATGTATGTATGTATGTATGTGTATGTATGTATGTATGTATGTATGTATGTATGTATGTATGTATGTATGTATGTATGTATGTATGTATGTATGTATGTATGTATGTATGTATGTATGTATGTATGTATGTATGTATGTATGTATGTATGTATGTATGTATGTATGTATGTATGTATGTATGTATGTATGTATGTATGTATGTATGTATGTATGTATGTATGTATGTATGTATGTATGTATGTATGTATGTATGTATGTAAGTATGTATGTATGTATGTATGTATGTATGTATGTATGTATGTATGTATGTATGTATGTATGTATGTATGTATGTATGTATGTATGTATGTATGTATGTATGTATGTATGTATGTATGTATGTATGTATGTATGTATGTATGTATGTATGTATGTATGTATGTATGTATGTATGTATGTATGTATGTATGTATGTATGTATGTATGTATGTATGTATGTATGTATGTATGTATGTATGTATGTATGTATGTATGTATGTATGTATGTATGTATGTATGTATGTATGTATGTATGTATGTATGTATGTATGTATGTATGTATGTATGTATGTATGTATGTATGTATGTATGTATGTATGTATGTATGTATGTATGTATGTATGTATGTATGTATGTATGTATGTATGTATGTATGTATGTATGTATGTATGTATGTATGTATGTATGTATGTATGTATGTATGTATGTATGTATGTATGTATGTATGTATGTATGTATGTATGTATGTATGTATGTATGTATGTATGTATGTATGTATGTATGTATGTATGTATGTATGTATGTATGTATGTATGTATGTATGTATGTATGTATGTATGTATGTATGTATGTATGTATGTATGTATGTATGTATGTATGTATGTATGTATGTATGTATGTATGTATGTATGTATGTATGTATGTATGTATGTATGTATGTATGTATGTATGTATGTATGTATGTATGTATGTATGTATGTATGTATGTATGTATGTATGTATGTATGTATGTATGTATGTATGTATGTATGTATGTATGTATGTATGTATGTATGTATGTATGTATGTATGTATGTATGTATGTATGTATGTATGTATGTATGTATGTATGTATGTATGTATGTATGTATGTATGTATGTATGTATGTATGTATGTATGTATGTATGTATGTATGTATGTATGTATGTATGTATGTATGTATGTATGTATGTATGTATGTATGTATGTATGTATGTATGTATGTATGTATGTATGTATGTATGTATGTATGTATGTATGTATGTATGTATGTATGTATGTATGTATGTATGTATGTATGTATGTATGTATGTATGTATGTATGTATGTATGTATGTATGTATGTATGTATGTATGTATGTATGTATGTATGTATGTATGTATGTATGTATGTATGTATGTATGTATGTATGTATGTATGTATGTATGTATGTATGTATGTATGTATGTATGTATGTATGTATGTATGTATGTATGTATGTATGTATGTATGTATGTATGTATGTATGTATGTATGTATGTATGTATGTATGTATGTATGTATGTATGTATGTATGTATGTATGTATGTATGTATGTATGTATGTATGTATGTATGTATGTATGTATGTATGTATGTATGTATGTATGTATGTATGTATGTATGTATGTATGTATGTATGTATGTATGTATGTATGTATGTATGTATGTATGTATGTATGTATGTATGTATGTATGTATGTATGTATGTATGTATGTATGTATGTATGTATGTATGTATGTATGTATGTATGTATGTATGTATGTATGTATGTATGTATGTATGTATGTATGTATGTATGTATGTATGTATGTATGTATGTATGTATGTATGTATGTATGTATGTATGTATGTATGTATGTATGTATGTATGTATGTATGTATGTATGTATGTATGTATGTATGTATGTATGTATGTATGTATGTATGTATGTATGTATGTATGTATGTATGTATGTATGTATGTATGTATGTATGTATGTATGTATGTATGTATGTATGTATGTATGTATGTATGTATGTATGTATGTATGTATGTATGTATGTATGTATGTATGTATGTATGTATGTATGTATGTATGTATGTATGTATGTATGTATGTATGTATGTATGTATGTATGTATGTATGTATGTATGTATGTATGTATGTATGTATGTATGTATGTATGTATGTATGTATGTATGTATGTATGTATGTATGTATGTATGTATGTATGTATGTATGTATGTATGTATGTATGTATGTATGTATGTATGTATGTATGTATGTATGTATGTATGTATGTATGTATGTATGTATGTATGTATGTATGTATGTATGTATGTATGTATGTATGTATGTATGTATGTATGTATGTATGTATGTATGTATGTATGTATGTATGTATGTATGTATGTATGTATGTATGTATGTATGTATGTATGTATGTATGTATGTATGTATGTATGTATGTATGTATGTATGTATGTATGTATGTATGTATGTATGTATGTATGTATGTATGTATGTATGTATGTATGTATGTATGTATGTATGTATGTATGTATGTATGTATGTATGTATGTATGTATGTATGTATGTATGTATGTATGTATGTATGTATGTATGTATGTATGTATGTATGTATGTATGTATGTATGTATGTATGTATGTATGTATGTATGTATGTATGTATGTATGTATGTATGTATGTATGTATGTATGTATGTATGTATGTATGTATGTATGTATGTATGTATGTATGTATGTATGTATGTATGTATGTATGTATGTATGTATGTATGTATGTATGTATGTATGTATGTATGTATGTATGTATGTATGTATGTATGTATGTATGTATGTATGTATGTATGTATGTATGTATGTATGTATGTATGTATGTATGTATGTATGTATGTATGTATGTATGTATGTATGTATATATATATATATATATATATATATATATATATATATATATATATATATATATATATATATATATATATAGTAGTGGCCTCATAATTAGGAACATGAATATTTTGTTAACTAATAATTAAGGATTAATTATTTTTTGATATAAATGTACAAATGTAAGTCAAGTTGCACTCAGGCTCTTTGTGATAATACCAGGAATCACTAATGACTTTGAACAGGGGTTTACTGTTACTGCATTTCTTGGAAAATTAACAATAGATCTGACCCTTTCTTCAAATGGGTAACATTTGCTTGGCCCACTAATTAAGAACAATACAGTTTACTGTTAGCTCATTGTTGAAGATACAGTTGAATAGTGCACTTGATTATAATTTTTTTAGTACTTTTTTGTTTTCTGACTATATTTTGGACACAAGGAGGTTGGTGTGAGTGTTTTTTGTGAGCAAAAATGGGAAATGACACTAGTTGTGATGCATCCACTCGAAAACTTATTGCATCTCTGGTCCTTGAGCAGAAACGGTCATATCAGAAAGTAAAATGTTCCAGAACTAAAGTATTTAATGCTATAAAACATTTTAAGAGACATGAGACTTATGAAGATGTCCCAAGAAAGAAACGTCCTCGTAAGTCCACCCCAAGGACTGATGCCCAAATTATTCGTATGGCGAAAATTAACCCCAAACTCACATCAACTGACATAAAACGGCAACTTTTTGGTGAGGATCCATCAGGACTTGCTACCAGGACCATAAGAAAACGTCTCAATGAAGCAGAATTGTATGGTAGAGTGGCGCGCAAGAAGCCCTTAGTGAGCAAGCGAAACAGGGAGGCCAGAATTAAGTTTGCTTCTGAACACAAGAACTGGACTCTACAGCAGTGGAAGTATCTTTTATGGTCTGATGAGACTAAAATAAATAGAGTTGGGTCTGATGTCCGTCAATATGTACGGAAACCACCAAATACAGCTTTCAACCCAAAGTACACCACTGTGACTTTGAAACACGGTGGGGGTAATATCAAATTGTGGGGTTGCTTCTCCTGGTTCGGTGTTGGACCCTTGGTAAAAATCGAAGGTAACATGGACCAAAATCTCTACAAACATATTCTAGAGAATACCATGTTACCATGTGCAGAGGAAAATCTGCCAGTTGTTTGGAAGTTCCAACAAGATAATGACCCAAACACACAGCCAAATCAGTTAAGGAA
Organism: Druceiella hillmani; assembly: GCA_039881145.1. Classification (NCBI taxonomy): domain Eukaryota; kingdom Metazoa; phylum Arthropoda; class Insecta; order Lepidoptera; family Hepialidae; genus Druceiella; species Druceiella hillmani. The sequence goes on from JAYKKI010000005.1 coordinate 12,146,331, forward strand.
TGGTTCACACTAATTCAGTAGACGTGCTCGAGTGGCCTTCCTGCAGCCCCGACCTTAACCTAACAGAAAACCTGTGGTATGATGTGAAGAAAAGCCTGATAAATAAAAACATTAAAAACTTGGATAAACTTTTCAAAGAAACACAAGAGGCTTGGAATGCTATGTGTCAAGCTCTGGTGGAGTCAATGTCAAGGCGATGTGCAGCAGTTCTTGAAAATAAAGGATTTCCAACTAAGTATTAGTGTACTGGAGTAAATAACATCTTCATTTAACAGAAGTTAACAGAAAAAAAGATCTTATTTTCATATTTTCAGTTTCATCAATAATCTGTTCTTAATTAGTGGGCCAGACAATTTTTAACGTTATGACATACTTTTTTTTATAATAATTATTTTTTAATAAATCCTACATAATTAAACATATTATTTAGTTTTATTTTGTTTTAAACACATCAAAATAGTTAAAAAACTACCAACTCTTCTGGTTGTACACCATGTAATATCAGAAAAGTACTCTGACATCTTCTTAAAGAATAAAATACTATGATGTTCTTAATTATAAGGCCACGACTGTATGTATGTATATATATATATATATATATATATATATATATATATATATATATATATATATATATATATATATATATATATGTATATATATATGTATATATATATATATATATATCCATATATATATATATATATATATATATATGTATATGTATATATATATACACATACACTACCGTGCAGAAGTTTGGAAGCACATCTATTTTTGATCAAAACAAATTATTATCTACTATATGCGGTAAAAATTCGTAATAAATATTATCTTTATGGCCTTTTACAATTGTTTGCACGAAAACAAAAGGATTATCTGCTCACATCGAACAAGTTTTAACAAATTCCTGGTTTTTGACCAAACACGTGTTTTATGACTTAATCCTTCAGTCGCTTTCTTTCGTACTTTGATGTGTTGCTATTGGTAGTATTTATTGTTTTCAGCTTTTATCGGTCCTATTTAGTCGCAGTTGAGCATTGGTATGCAAAAGTTGTAACAATAACATCATCTGTATTCGAAAATTTTTGACTACTGCTATTACCATAATTCTTCTTCTGAAAATGGCAAAACGCAAACAGCGAAGTGCTATTTGTACTCTTCGTGAAGAAGAATAGAGTGAACGTCAAATCGCATCAAGGCTCGGAATTTCTTGTAAAGGTGTTCACTACACTCTTGCTAGAAAAGAAGAAACTGGAAAAAACGAAGACAGGAAAAGATAAGGCATGCCTAAGATCACAACTAATTAAGAGGATAACTTCATCAGAGTTCTCTCTAAACGGAATCGACGCTTAACAGCGCCACAAATTTCCGCAAACTTGAATAATACACGAGAAACAACCATCTCAGTAACAATTGTTAAAAGACGTCTTTTGTCTGTGGGTCTAAGAGGATGTGTTGCTGCCAAAAAACCAAAGCTAACAATTCGACACAAGAATAATAGACTAGAGTGGGCAAAGACACATAAAAATTGGACTACAGGTCAATGGAAAAATGTTCTTTGGAGTGATGAATCGAAATTTCAGATTTTTGGATCCAATAGACGTGTGTTTGTCCACCGTTCAAAAGAATAAAGGGCTTCTGAAGTCTGTACAGTACCGACTATGAAACATGGTGGTAATGTGATGGTTTGGGGCTGTTTTGGAAACAATAAACCCCGTAATATCGTGAGGATAACTGGAAAACTAAACAAAGAATGTTATTTAAAAATCCTTCAGGACTCAGCCATACACTGTGGACTGAATCTTATTGGTTCTGAATTCACTTTTCAGCAAGACAATGACCCTAAACATTCTTCTAAACTGTGCCAGAACTTTTTGAAGAAAAAAAAGGTGAAAAGCTTTTAAAAATCATGCAATGGCCATCACAGTTACCGGACCTTTCTCCAATCGAACTTGTTTGGGATGAACTCGATAGAAGGGTGAAAAATCTTTCTCCTACGAGCTCAGAGCATTTATGGCAACTATTAGAAGCATTTATGGCAACTATTAGAAAGTGAATGGAACAAATTAGATGAAGATTATTTTAAGAAATTAATTAACAGAACGCCTAAAATATGCGCGGAGATAATAAAAGCAAAAGATGGACATTTTGATGAAGCTCAAACTTAATTAATTTTTACATTTTATGTTAATTTTCTATTTTCTTTAAGTTAGTTCTTGTTTAATTTTTAATTTTATATCAATAATAAATAAAAGTAATTGAAAATTTATTTTATTTGACATTTTACCTTGCTGCTTCCAAACTTTTGGAAGGTAGTGTATATACATATACATACATATATATATGCATATATATATATATATATATATATATATATATATATATATATATATATATATATGCATATATGCATATATATATATATATATATACATATATAATAAAACACTATCGACAAATAATACCAAATATTTATATTTTCAATTACAAGTGGAATTTAAAATGATGTTTAAACAATTCTGAATATAAGTTTAAAAACTTATTGGAATATTAGAAATGATATTTTATTTTTTAAATAAATTTCTATATATTTACTACTTAAATATCTACCCAGCTTTAATAAGTACTGCGTATTTTTGAAGTGAAACTTCTTTAGAATCGTAGTGGTTTGAAACTGGATGAAACGAAAATGCATCACAACAAAAAAACAAGTGAAGCTTCTTTAGAAGCGTTTTGTTTTGAAACTCTATGAAATGAAAACGCATCATGACAAAGACACAAGTGAAGCTTCTTTAGAATCGTTATTTGAATTTTAGGTCTCCTCTTTGTGCCATGCTTTGTAGTATTTCCCTCTCGTCTACTAAGCATTGTACGTATGTGTATGCCTGTATATTATCAAGCTAAAGCGAGAGAGCAAACGTCAGTGTGTATCTATATTGCACACTGTCTAATACTTGCGCTGGTCCGAGCGTTCTACGTGTGTAGTATGTGCATATGCGCCTGCGTATTAGAAAGCTTTAGTAAAAAGCCAGCGCGGTGTATTATTTATGTGTATTTTTATTTTTGTGAATAAGAAAGTACTTGAATACTGAAGTTTCACTTTTACCGTATGTAAATTGTACACACACAATTTAATTTTTTATTTTTAGTTTTTCATTTACAATTACAATAGAAATAGAAACAGAAACGCATAATGGTAGAAACTAAAAAAGTTACATTAAAAAAGTAAACAAGAATATTCTTGTATAAATATGAACTTTTTTAGATTCTACCATCAGACTATAAATTATAACTACGCCCCATATCAATCAATAAACAAATGTGATTTAAACAAAACTAAAAGCGCCTATGGTTATTTCAGTGTATTACTAAACAATTAAGAAACTGTCAATGGTTATTAGAAACTGTAAATACATTATAAAACAAAGCAATACTTACTTCGGAAAACGAACATCAGTCAGGGAACGATTTAGAGATATCATATCACTAGCTAACAAATTAAATTGATTTTCTTGAAATTTATCTAACATCACTTTCTCCTGATCCAATGGTATGTTGACTGGTTTGCCTGGGAATAGTATTTTAAGGGTAAATTTTCTAAAATTCATCTATAAACACTATTTACATATATTTCTTTGTTTTCTTAATATGATTCAACATTAAAAATCTATGGTTGTACATAATAGAATCAGGAACTTAAGAAAAGGTGTCTTATAAGATCTTCTAGACTTTATATAAATACACCTTTTCCAATAGAATTATTGTTCCATCGAAGAAGCTTCTCTTCAAAACTGTTTTCACATGTTATTTACTGAGATTTAACTTTCATTACAATGATTTATTTATATGATAAATGCACTTCTATACTTAATTATGTGCCGCAGTATTTGTGTACCATCGTACCTACTAATTTCAAAATGACATGTAAAATAATTTGACATCAAAACCTTTAAAAATTTCTTAAAAATATTTTATTAAAAATATATTAACGAGTTTATGAAAATAATTATATTTAGACAACTATAATAAATTTACATACGCTTGAGAAGGAACAAAGCAGGAAGTTTCTATTTAGTAATAAAAATTAATGTATTCTTATTCCTGGATAATCAATATTTTATAATGTCTACAATTATATCACTATTTATATAATTAATTCATAAGTACGAACCAAGTTCACCCGGCATTCCGACTTGTACGGGCACAGTTGGGGCAGGCTTCCATCTTTTGAGCCGTGATTTAGGGTATGGTTTCAAGACCAGACCATCAGAACCTACATCAGACTCATCTAAATTATTTTCTACTTGATTGACAACTGCTGCTGCTATAGCACCTCGCTTACCACTGAATTCACTGGGGCCGTCTACTTCAGAAGTCTTTGTTTCTACCTAGAATTAATGACATTTAATTTACAAAATATAAAGGAAAAACAAATTTTAAAAGTTAAGTTGAGCGTATGTACGTATATTAAATATTACGTCAGAAAGACAATGATTTATAAATAGATAAAAAATTATTATGGATCTTCTTAATAAAAATATCAGGGATACAGCCTAATTTCGCAAGGGTATATTTTAGTGCAAACATAGATGGCATTTAAAATATTTCTTTAAATACTACATTATGTATCTCCTTTACTGGGAAATACCAGAATGAATACATTATGTTTAGATTTTACATGTGATAGGGCCCATACGCTGATCATTAAAAATATTGAATACTTAGGTCTAACTGTAATGTTTAATGTTCGGTCTATCTATGCTTATTTGCGACATGAGTTTCCGCTTATTCAGAAACACTTGTAAAATCTAAACTGGTGCAAAGTGAATGACATTTACATTTAAATTGCATGAACAATATATTGAATTTGATAATGATTAAATTTTTCCTACCTAAACATCTTGTTATTTGAGAAATTTTGTCATGTCTATTTTTCAATATTTTGAGTTAACCGTCTTAGCTGAATATATATTGTCGCAGATTTTTCTGGGAATTTTTACGGCAAACAATCTTGATGTACATTGTTTTTATATGTCTCTAACGGTTTACAAAGTGCTTCTGTTGTTTTTTTTCCATTTACACAAAATATTTATAAATTATAAACCTAAACGCTCTAAGGAAATCAATCTATCGAATAGTACTACCTAAAATCTTTTCAGTAGACACTGAGATCAGCCTACACAAAGAGAGAGACATATATGACAAGCACTTTGTTTTATACTGTATAGGTATTTGTGGTCGACAAAATTATTCAGTGGACAACATGGCATTTACAAAGTACAAAAAATTTTTTTTATTAAAATGAGTGTGCAAACAAAAAAAGACAAAATAAAATTGACATGGAAGTCAAACCCGTGTTTAAAGTATTTCCTACCTACTACACTGTGGTTTGTGAGTGACTACAATTTTTGAACCACATGGATACATTCTATTTTGTTATTATTTTGCTTTTCGTGTGAAAAAATGGCAACAGTGATTTCAATGGGCTTCTATTAAGAACCGCTTAAGTTATAAATTTGATAAAACTGTACATAGTGGATAAATAATGGTGCATACCTTGACATTAAATTCGCCAGCTTTTTTCCCGCATTCCCACCTATCACCAAGGCAATCGGAGTACAATGTGAGTAAGGCAACATCTACTAAGAGCCATACTAATGATGTCACCAGGATTATGCGGCATGTGTGTATTCTTATTTTACTTCGGAACATTTTGTGTCAATTTTCTATCACCTTTTGTATCAGTACATATTAGAGTGGCAGCTTGTAAGCTTATTTGTTTTCGATTTGATTATTAAAAGAAACTAACTAATAATTCTTGAAACTTTGCATAAAACTTCTGTCAAAATATAGCCTGCATAGCCAGTATAGCCTGCGAATTATCTGAAATTGTAAATTACACTTATAGAGAGAATAGACCTTGCACAATAATATAACTGACAGTCAACGTGTTACCCGGCACACAATAAAAGCATGCAACACAACTATCCATTGAAAAACGTAAGTTATTTTCAAAACGTACAAAAAGACAACATACGATTAAGCCATCTCTTGTGCGCGAAATGTGTGAAAAAATAAAAGTAGGATTCCGGATATACACTCTCCACGTACTTGCTTTTGAAATTATAATCACTTTTCTGATTTTTGTGTTAAATGAATTTCACCGTGATACGATAATTTGATTAGTGTCTTTGAATTACCAAAGAGATTATTGCTGTAAGTATTTAATGCGGATAATTCTCGCCACTCTGTATCTTATTGGCAAGACTTCACAATTCAACGCAAAGTCTAGTCGCCATCGATGATACGTCAAACGAGTTTACAAAACTTTCTCATTTCGTTCTGCATCTCTGTCGCTCACTCAACTCCTAACCGCAGAAACTGCAATCTCCGTTTTATTTTCTTCAAGGGGCAATGATTACAAACTTTGGCTTCTTGCCTATGGATTTGATGCTGAAAAAAGGTTTCAGGGTAAATCAGGATAATATGGCCAGTCTAATTAAATGACCAATGCTAGTAAACGACGACTACTTGTGCATCTTTTAACTTAAAAGTTTGAATCGACGCACGGTAGATCGAAACTGTTGATAAAAGCAAGATATTGTATATGTACATAGATGGATTACATAAAATTGAACGATTCGTAATCAATAGTTGTTATTCTAATGCCAGCATTACTGTGAGCATTACGTACAATAAAAAGAGGTAGTAATAGCCGTTCGAAGCAGTGCGCGTCTCTAACCATAGTTGTTTGTTACCTGTTGGTTAACAAATGTCATTACAATACTTTGGAAAAATCTACAGTTTTCATGAATATAATTAGTTTCTCACATATCATAAGTGCTAAATATTAACAATGGCGTGTACTGTTGTTAGTTGTTCAAGCCGAGTAAGTGTTTTAACGGAGAATAATCTCCTGCCTTTTTTGAAATTTCAGTTATAGTTTTTCATATGAATTTGCAAAGTTCCACATTTTTCTGTTCGTATTTTGAATTATCAAAAACAAAAGTCACCGAGTCGCTTTTGACACTTCATAATATTGAAAACCGGGCCATTAAATATATTAATAACAACGACAATTTTGAAACAAAAAAAACTAGTCATTAATCTATGAACTTTATCTTTAAATTTTCCAATCAAACAGATTTCCCACTGATGTGGACTTGAGAAAGGAATATATCAAAAATGTAAGTAAATGCGATAATTAGAGTCCTTCATAAAAATATGCTCATTACATATTAAAGTTTCTTTTTATCGTAAGGGATATGGACGAAGAATCTACATTCGTATACGATGCCAACAATATTTTCAAATAAACTGTTATCGTGTTAGCCAGTGCGAAATATGGTTATAATAACACATAGGCATCTATACAACTGCTATAAAAATGACGAAGAACAGGTAAAGCCGGTTTCATAATAATTTATTTTCTAAATAATTCGTACGATTTATGTAATATGATTTTATAGAAACAAAAAATCTCTTACTTACTACTAAAAATAAATTGGTCAACTCGATCAAGACATGATGATGGGACTGCTGTTGACACTGCAATTTAAAAACTGACCAAATTATTAGACAGGTACAAAAAAATTGCAGTAAGACATGATAGAAAATTTGATAAACATGCAACGAATATGTTAGCATGTTGCGATTCTGATGCAGACAATGGACACGGATAACCAGGTTGTATCTAGGTGCTTGATGTCCGTCCTTGCCAAAAGAATATTCAGACCTATGTTCTGTGATCCAGACTAAATTAAAAATTCGCTTTAACACTCCAGTTTTCATTATCAAAAGCATATGGCTTTGTAGCGACCCCTTCAATACAGTGTTACCACATCCTAAGAACTTATCATGGTAATAGCAATCCAATGATTGCAAGTCTGGATTTACTAAAGAATAAATAGACATAATAAAAATATGTAGCAAAATTTTTAATAAAATACCATCCTGTGCACACACCATCGATGAAGTTGCTATTAGAAAACAATTGCAATGGAATGGCAATAAATACTATGGTCACGTTGATTTCGGAACCTTGATATTTATGCTGACATGCATAAATTAATCATGGAAGAGCCCATTGGATAATTTTTAATAAACGGTTTATCCGGTCACCAATAAAAGAATTTAGTGAAACAGTCCATTCGTTTATTGATTGAACATTGCGTAATAGTAGTATCACTGACATTTAATGATGTTGCGGCGAATACAGCTATGACAATACAATTAAGCCCGAATGTGAATTCAAATATATGAAATTGTTATACTGTATGATTGTGTCATAACGTCAAACACCGGTTTGAAGAAATACTTTAAGTCAAAAACAAAAATCACTGGGTGCAAATAGCCAAGTCATATCGAGGCACTATTTAGAATTGTTTAAAAATTTGCAATCCGAGGAGGAGCTTAATGTTCCGAATAAACTGTCAGTAGCACACACCCAGCAAGAATAGCAAAAAATGAAGGTAACGCTTGCTACTCAACTATTCAGTAATTTTGACGCACATTAAAGTTTTGTCGCGAAATGCTAATTTCGGGTTTTGAAAACTACCACTACATTAATAACATGTTTTAATATTAATATATAGATATACTAAATTTAAGAAATTTAGACGCTAAAACTTGAAAAAAACTTTAATTGCATATTGCATTATAAAATTTAAAAAAAAATGGCAAGAAATCGACGAATATATTGACTGATTGAAAATTTCTTATAATATTCTGATCGTAAATTCCAAAAAAAATTAGGATTTGTGAGCTTTAAAATTTGCACATCCATTCTGTTTATATTCGAAAAATATATTTCTTCTGCAAATCCATATTTTAAATTTTTACTTGAATACAAGTTATCACAAGACCACATTAATATGTTCTGGAGTAATCCGGTTCTTAGGTGAATTTAACAATAATCCTTGGGCAAAAGCCTTTACGACAGCACATAAGAAACCCCTCCTAATTCAATCGCAATGATGTTAGAAACTTCCACTAATAAAAAACAATATATACAAGCAGTAAACCAAACAACAGAAACAATTTATATGCTGGATGATTTTACTGATCATCAACCAAACAACAATCTCGAAGAAGAAATGATGCTGATCAAGATTATATTCCAGACCCGAATAGCCTCACCGAATACAGTGAAAATGTAATTTCATATTAAGCCAGCTATATAGCAGGAACGATAAAGAAAAAACGAGAAGAAAATGTGTGCACATTGTGCACGAATTCTTACGGATGATGCAATTAAAAGTTATTTAATTCGAATAAAAAATAAAGGCGTTCTGACTAAAGCGTCAAATGACGTCATAAGCATTTATAAAAACACAGAAAAGTTTTTCGTGAATATTTGAGAATCAACGGAGTAAATAAAGTCAGCCAACCTAATAACATGTACAAAATAAAGATGAGTGCTTTTGGAAAAATGTACAGTAAGGCAGATTTGTTTGCACAGCTAGCGATTCACTTAGTTATAATAATTGTGTGTTAAATTATAAAGGCAACCATAGACTTCTGTTTAAAATATGTTATGAATGTAAAAAGGCTTCAGCGCCAAAAAAAGAAAAAGTCTGTTTACAATAAACTTGTTTTACTTAAAGGTCTTTAATTTCGGACGTTCCCATACAATAGCATAGGCTTTGAAGGCTGGTTGAGCCTACCTTACTCTAACTTATCGTACCTTACCTTAATCTAGATTACCATATTGTATCATTCCTACCTTAACTTTACCTTCCTAAACCTTATGGTAAGTTACATTGCACTATCATACCTTTAATTACGTCCCTTGCCATAAGTTATTGATGCACAGAACAGATACGTGTACTGATGGTTATTTATTTTTATTTGTTGGTATTTGTGTGAATTATACATATATTTCTCTTCAAATCTGTCTTTAATTATACAAATTTGTAAATTAGAGTTAACAAACTAATTATCGCCTTCGGTCTGCGACTACCAATCCAGCTGCTTACCGTGGTGACAAAGAGAGGCTTCATTCAGCAGCGGACCGTTATCCGTGCTGATCTCAAATGTGCCAATATTTACGGAAATTCATATATTGCTAACACAGAACAACCTTTTTTATGACGTTTGGAAATTCAGAAAAAAAATTATATTTCTCTATACAAACTAATAGGCTGATTCAATAATTTGTATGAAGAGTCGATTTTTTTTGGCGAATAGCCAAGAGTCGTAACAAAAAAATTGTTCAGTATTAAAAACGTAGGAAATGTTGTAAATATTCCAAGGGGAACAGAACGTTGATGACGAAGAAAAAAAGTAATAATTCTAACGAGTTTGTCATTAACGTACTTTCCCTGGAGTCATACATGGCATTTTAATTATTAAAAGTAATGGTTATGATCTTAAGTAATGACTTCATCGAAGTTTGTTTTGTTGATATCTGATCATTTTTTATCGATAGAGTTATACAGCATTGATAAACAATATATCTATAGTCAGTACGTAAAGAGGAGATTAGGGATGTCGAAAGTGTCAAAAAGTATCGATATATATATCGTATCGATATAGTTTAAAAGTATAAGTAGCCCTTTTAATATATCGAAAAATATATAGATATATCGGTGTGACTTGAATATAATATTGGTGTTCTAAAAAAATCTTGTGTATTTGGTCTAGTTTGGTTCAACACAATCTCAGATTACTAAATAAATGCTAATCAATGAACATTATTTCTAATAAATGTATTTTTGAGTTGCAAAAACGCATGATGATGCTTATTTTTTATACCACTTATTTTTATTCCAGGTTCCATACAGCAATAGACATGATATATAAAACATTTAATTTCACTTCACTCACTGTAATACAATTGAATGCAATCATAAATTACCTTGAATAACTTGAGTGCAGAGTGAGCATTCAGCTTGAAGTTATTTTTTTTATATACACACACATAAGAAAGTCATAGCCAAACACGAGTTTTTCTTCACACGCTCTGTTCTTGTAAAGCTTTGAATTCCAGCATCGATTTTGATACGTTTCCGATACTTGATATTTAATATCGATACATTGATATATCGAAATAATAAATATCGCCAAAAAATATCGATATAGCGAATAAAAAAATATCGATATTTTTTCAACAAGCCTAATGGAGACATTTAGTTTATTTCGACCCAGTAGCGTGCTGTCTTTGACTCCTTCTGTTTACTACAATTTTTTGGTGTTACAAAGGATAGATAATAATTATTAGGATCTTGCTAAATTTAATCCATCTATAGTATCTTTGGTTTGAGGGAAGTCTTGAGAGCTGTTGACTTGGCTTTACCTGTGTGAGTGTTTACCTGCAATGCGACGTATAAAACATATGAACGTAAGTTATATGTTTTATATGTCGTATTACATATGTCTGTTTGTCTGTTTGAAATCACAGAAAAAGGACCTTTTTAATAAATTATATTGATAGTTTACATTATTTTATGTAATGTTATATTTCCCTATTTTTTTTCCAAAAATGTAATCCGATAATATAATTTTAAAATGAATCGCAAATTAGTAAGTGACGACAGATTTGAATACGTGGTCATATCATCAATATGTATATACGTATAAGATAGTAATTTTTTTAAGGTAATAAATAGGATTCGAAACGATAATTATCACCGACAATTGCCTGTGATAATTATCAAAATAAATATAGGTTGATAATTATTTTGATAAATGTAATAAAAATATTCAATTTACCACTCTTAAATTTTTTGGTAATTAGAAATTAATAGCATGCTTATTAGTTGCTTATGGCGGAGATTTCCCCGTGTTCTGGATCGTTTTTGTCAAACTGTCAGTCGTTCTTTTAGAGATGTGCAATACTATCGGTATTTTTTCATACTAGGTGACCCTATTACGAGTATGTAAAGATAATAGATACGTATATCTGTTACAATATATTAGGCCGTACGCTTGCTTACTTGCCTGCCGGGTGCGCGATTGGAATACGCAGCGAAAATATTTGTCTTAAAATATTCAATATTTTTTTGCTTGTTACACTAGGATTTCCAGCAATGTTGTCCGTACAAAACGATGCTATAAGATAGCGAAAACTTAAGCAATACTCTGATGGCATATAAGATGCTTATATTTTATGGCTAGCGAATTTTAAAGTTTTCAATTGCAATACTTATATATGTTAGGGATCAAGTGATTAATGAAGGTATTATGTAAAATGTCCGGGCAATATGAATAATGACAAGTCAAATCGTGCAATATAATTAATAAAAATTCAAACTTCATTATTTATCACAATGTCTGGGCATTATGAAAATTGCTAAGAGATTATTGCGCAAGGTATTAATTCAGGTACGTTTGGCGGGAAGAGCAGTGTGCGAAGCAGGATCAAGGTTAAGGTAGGTTAGGGTATGTCAGATTAGGTTAGGCTAGGTTATGTCAGGTCAAATCAGCTCATGTTATATTATATTAGGTTAGATTATATTGGGTTATGTTATGTTAGGTTCATTTTGGTTTGGTCAAATTAAGTTGGATTAGATTATGTTATTTATTTAAGTACTTTAATGTACATAATTGCCACAGATTTTATATTGTTTATTAATTAATGTATTTAATTGATACATATGGAGGACTTATTGCTATGAGAGCAATTTATTAGAGCCAACCAGAACAACAGTCTAACCCTGCTTGAGGAGCGGCTGGAAATCGTACCCGGGTCCCCAAGGTGCACCGCATAGTCAAAGGCCGTATGCCTTGTGATCAACTCAACACACCATGGCAACGACATTGTTCTGATAACAAAGGAACTTAATAAAATACATATTGGTTTATTATTTTGCCCAATAGATGATGGACATTATTTAATAACGTCTGGTCAATTTAATATTTTCAGTGCTTGCTATCACATTGTCCATCTATTTTGGGCATTTTTCATATTGCCCGGGCATTCTACATAAAGTCTTAATAATCATTTGGTCAACACTTACACATTATCTAATTAATATCTACAGTTTATCCTAAAAATCTTTATCACTCTTTATTCACTATACATATAATATGTAAATACACATATTTTGGCCTTTCACTTTTTTTAATTACACTAAACAAATGTTAGTGTAATTAAAAAAAGTCACTGTTCTATAGTTTTAAAACCTTGTGTCAAGTGCCTTCAAAGAGTTTGGATGAACATATGCGCGCCAAATGTCGTAAGCAATGGAGTTTAGACGTAGTAGAGAGTATCTAGTATGGAATAAGCACAAAATACTACTATGTGGGATATCAGCCTGTCCCAGACTTATGGAATATGAGCTTATTACGTAGAACGCTTTTTGTTTCATTCTTTCCCAAAAAGGGATTTATGCGATGAACGGAGTCAAATCGCTTTGTTTCTTTTGCTTTCATAGAAGTTGAAGCATTACAAGCAAGCAGAGACAATATGCCCGCTGCACGTAAATACTTCGTACTCGTAAGGATTACATAAGCCCCACCTCTACATTCTTCATTTGTATTGGTTAGTGCTGTACCTGTCAGTCATTCTTCCTTTGAATATTAAATTAGTTTTAATTGTAAGTTTTATTTTGAATTCGGAAACTTCAGATTCAGGGAATCCTCAAACAGTTGATGCAGTTGAGGAGGATAATATTCCACTCATAAATATTTTCGGTTGGTAGTTTTCTTTTGCAAGTTTTTAATTGCGAAATAGATTACCTTGGTTGTTAAATATGTACTTAAATATGTATGTGTTAATTTAACTAAACTACTTGTTTCAAACGTTAAATTTGGTAGATAATACCAATTAAATAACGATTGATTAATACATATTTGTTTGATAAATGTCCAACAATTATCATGGTAATTATCGCGATAATTATCACGAGGTATATTTATTTTGATAATTTCGAACCCTGGTAATAGGATTATATGTGTTTTATGTTTACTGTGTATTATACAAAAAGGATAAATTTATGTGATTCCATTTCACGACATAAAAACATAGCTGTTCATAGTGCTCTCATCACTGTTGGCACATGTTAGAGAAAAATTATAAGCAAAACCAATCCATCCAAAGGAAATAGGATCCCGCTTCTTTACTCGATATGAATTTAGTAACAGAAAGGTTCAACACAGTAGAAAAAGTATCAAGCAAATAACTAGGCTACTGATAACTCATCCTTAATTGAATGATCATCTTATCAGTATTTAAACAACAACATGGCAAGGTTTTAGTATTTAGTCAATTAATTATTTTCATAATTACCAAAGATCTCAGTTTTCAAAGATGATTAAATGTAGTTTTTATAAAAAATTAAAGCATTAATATATCATTCTATTTCATCCGCCAACATGATTTAAAAAAAAAAATTGGCTCTGTTGTATGGATCGTTTAGTTTTTTGTCCATTTGCTCTATTTATAACCTTCGAAGTAGTTATAATATGATTGGAATTTTATTAAAAAGTAAACATTTTAATTTTACAAATCTTTTAATTCCTTAATGATTTTCTTTGGTGAAATTTTTTCTGAGCATACCTGTTGAAGAATAGATTAGTAATATTTTTGTCCAGACTTATCAGTTATAAATATTATTTAAAATGGATTATTAATTAAATAAAAAAGACTACAAAATTTATTTTTCAACACATCCTTCGCATAATTTATTACTATACTTTAATTTGTGAAATAAAAATAATGTATCTCATTTTTACATTTTTTATATTATTTTCTTTTTTTTTATCTATGACTGACCAATTTTTTAACAGTAGCAAAATGCGTAAAACTTTTGTAATTAATTTCATAGATGTCGCCTGCGACAGAACATACAGTACTGTGGCATACGATATCATAGTCAAGCGTGTGATTGTATATAATTATTGTATACGTATGCCAAAGTTAAAACACATTAGTACAATAAATAACAACACTGACGGACCGGTTTGACCGTATGTTGACATTATCATTGAATGTGATTAGATACTTTTTATATCATTTTTAAAAGTATTTTGTGCTTTCAATATTTATGTTGCCTAATAATATGAAGTTGGTGTCGATAGATAATTGAAATTGTTATTGATGAAATTTTATTCTTAAGAATGAATCGAGGAAAATCACAAACGGCTAAAATGTATCGCAGTGCCGAAAGTGTTTCGAGTGATATGGAATTTACATCCGATTCTCAAAATTTAGTGACTAACAACAAACCACCTAATGATAAAGATGAAGCAGAAAATTCGTGGATTGCGGCAGTTCAGATGTTTGCATCGTTTCTGTTAGCTGGATTCGGCATGGTAGCGGCTAGTTTACTGCTAGATGTTGTACAGCATTGGAGCGTATTTATGGAAGTTTCAGAAGTGTATATTTTAGTGCCCGCATTGCTCGGCCTAAAAGGAAATTTAGAAATGACTCTAGCCTCCAGACTCTCGACGCACGCTCATATGGGACATTTAGATACATGTCTAGTCTCAATAGTATCTAGTAATTTATGTTTAGTTCAATGCCAAGCAGTTTTTGTAGGTTTTTTGGCTGCTATGGCCGCAGTAGTAATGGGTTGGGTGCCTGAGGGTAATTTTAGTATTCATCATGCAATGCTTCTTTGTGCCTCTAGTGTATTGACAGCATCAGTGGCGAGTGTGGTACTTGCATTAATTATGGTTGCCGTGATTGTGATATCAAGAAAGCTTAATATTAATCCTGATAACATTGCTACTCCAATAGCCGCCAGTTTGGGTGATTTAACTACTTTGGCACTCTTATCATGGATTGCTTCATTTCTTTATAGCTCGTTTGGCACGAGTACTGTTTTACCGGCTATTATTATCACATTGGGCGCTATTCTTGTACCGCTCTGCGGCTATTTAGCTTGGAAGAGTCAATACACAAGGCAAGCTCTTGATGAAGGTTGGACGCCAGTTGTATCTGCTATGGTGATAAGCAGTGCAGGTGGTCTAATATTAGATTACACTGTTTCTTCCTACAAAGGTATTGCTGTGTTTCAATTAGTAATTAACGGTATAGGCGGCAATATGGCTGCTGTTCATGCTTCCAAGTTATCAACTAATATGCATACAGGAAAACAACCTGGTCCTGTGATAGGCAATACGACCAAACTTCTTCTACTTATGGTAATACCTGGCCAGTTAGTGTTCACATATACTATTAGTTTTCTTCAGGCGGGGCACACGTCCCTTACACCTGTGTTTCTTCTAGTGTACATGTGTGCAGCACTAACACAAGTTCTCCTTCTTTTAACCATTAGTCATTATATGGTAATATGGATGTGGAAGTTGGGTTTAGACCCCGATAATTCAGCTATTCCATATTTGACAGCATTGGGAGATTTACTTGGCACTGCCTTTTTGGGATTAGCTTTCCATATCCTGTTCTTGATTGGGGACAAAGACAGTGATCTTGGTGATTAAACATATGTATTCAATTTAGTTAACCCGATTATTATATACAGTCATTCAAGCAATAATAATGTATTTATGGACTGTTAAATTTCTTTTGTTATTGTTATATGTATATGGTATATTATCTAACAATAAGTGAATTTATCCGGGTGCTATTGGGAAATTTTGTCCTTATGTTATAACATTACAATAATGTTTGAATTTAAAATAACACTATTATTAATCATTGTATTTTCTATTCATGCCTTTTAATGTCACACACAGGAATGATATACTGATAAGCAATTAGTAAGGCCATTGTCTAGGTAGTAATCAAGCCTGTAATATTGGGGTCGTTTGTATTTTGTGAAGATTATCAGATGTGGAGTGGAGAGTTTTTCCGATATTGTTATTTCACTTTATAAAGATTATTTTTGTAAATAAAGAATATATTTTAAAAATAATTTAATATAGTATAAAATAATTGTTCATTTTATTTGTATAAGCCTTCGGAAATTCTGTGATAGAAAATAATCGTAATGTAATACATTATTTTTTTAAGGTTATTTAGTGCCACTAATGTTTTAGAAAAGATGAAGAAGTAATGTTCTTGAAAAATTTTAAATTGCAATTTTAAAGATAACTCAGGATTAAGACTAAAATTTGACACTTGAAAATATTTTTTTATGTCCAACAATATATGTGAAAAAAATTAGATATGGGGTAAATTCAATTTCAAATATTGCAATAATTATTGGAATAAAGTTCAATAAAATCGTTATTGTTGTAATAAAATTAAATTTCAGTAATATGACATAAAGAAATAAAATGATAAGAATGGTATAAATGTTACACTGTAATTATTAATGATTTGTTGTAATTTTAAAATGTATTAAATTGTTTGTTTAAAATATGAAATGTATTTTTGAAACGTCTTTAGAAAATTGCTTTTATTCCTTAAATTACATTTATTATTCGATGTTTTCTCTGAATGCTAATTAAAAAACAAGAATTCAAAAGTTTTCTTAACCATTAATGTAAATGAGAAAGTGAGTATGTTTGTTTATTTGTTAGCACTTGTTTCATGCCTAATTGCTCAAACTGAATTATGGAGATGAATATAGATACCTTCTATACTTTTTGTCCCACAATATAATTTATTTGTTTAAACAAAATAACTTGGTATAAGAACGTGAACATAAGGATGAATATTAATGTATGTATATTTACGCAGTAAGATATTACCCTGAGATCCAACTATTTTTTTTTTTTTGTGGAAAGGGGAACAAATGGTGATTGTGATCAGCCTCTTTTCATTGGTTTGAATTATCTGTTTCTAGTAGTTTATCTAATATCAAACAACATTTCCACATTGTCTTCATTTAAGTCTTGCAAATATTTGTAATATAAGCAACATTATTGTTCTCGTAATTTATTATGCTAGAACTTGTCACCAATTTAGATTCACTTCTTACAAAATAATTATCTTCATAATTGAATCAAATACAAATTTGTTTCTAATGGTTTCTAAATATCAATATATTATTTGCGTTGTGGTTATTCCCTTCGCATTGAAGTGCTACAGCTTCCCATATATTTCTTTTAGTACTTATATATACTTCATTTTGTTACACAGATATGATCAATGATCCATTTTTTGTATTCTAGTAATTTATTAAATCATTGATTTCAACCAAGTTTATTAATAACGAGATCCCATATCGTCGTTCATATTGCCATACAGCGTAACTAATTTTCAATATTAGTCAAGTTGAAGTTACATCTTATTGCAATTGTTACATACACAATATTGCATTGTCACCAACGATATATTTTTTATAAGTTTCAATACTTTTCTACATTTGAAACTTTTTAATACTACTGAAAACTTGAAAATTTTTACTGAAACGAGGGTTCAAATAAGTTTCAGGCTTTTTCAGAGTACCTTAATATTCTTTTACCAGAAATATGATAAAGTGTAGAATTGAATGGAAAAGTATAACAAAAAACTGATAATTGAAATCGAGATAAAAAATATTAGTTTCTGAATTACAAGGAAGAATGGATGGTAAAGATAATAGTATCTTAATCTACAGCTCGTTTATAATCTTGTATATGAATATAGTTCTTTGTTGTGTCAGGTCCTAATCTTGATTCTTTGCAATCTGTGTACATGATGTAAGTACATGGGACAGTGCAATTTATACTGTATTTTTAAATATGAGGAATAGCATCATTAAGAAATAAATTTTATGGAGAGAATGTATATATGTATGTATTTGTATTAGCATACAAAATATATCAATATACAGTACTTACGTGTCCATCATCACTCATACTAAAACGTATGTATAAAGATATTCGTTTCTTCATCTCTCTGACATTCGGGACGTCTCATATTTATGTAGTTTGGATCTACATTCAAGTTATTGGTTAAGTATTACGTTCCTTGTACCAGGACATGTTATGTCGATTTCGTCTCTTAGTGTAGAGGCCATTTTGTAAACAATAAAAATATGCAATTATTTCTTCATAATTAGTTTATTTAATAGATTGAGCTTATGAATGGATTGTTAAGATATCCGTTTTTCTATCTCTTACATTTGGGACGTCTTGTATTATGTAGTCAAGATCTGTGATCTCTTAGTTATTCATCTCTCTTGTACCTGGGACACATCATGTTGGTTCCATCTCTTAGTGTTGATGCCATTTTGTAAAAAATAAAAATACATAATTTATTTAATAGGTTGAACTTATGCGTAGATTGTTAGATCTTCAATCTTATGTTATAATTGGTATTTATTATAACATAAGATTGAAACACTTAAGATCTAAGCACTTTTATATATTTTAGTTGTATAAGTTGGGTACACAATAATTTCCCATACACTTTCGATGAAATGAATTTGTATTATATTATATATAAAAAGTTTTCTTTTAAATACAAGTATGAATAGTGATTTCTAAGTTTCCCAAAAACAAAATATTTTGTGCGTCTTTCACACATAAATTTTATTTTATTTATTTTCTAGGATTGTGACCACGGTTAAAAAGGCACTATAAAAGAAAGACAAGTTGTTATATTCAATAGAAAAATTACAAGACACCATGCAAGCTATCTGAAATGATGATTTAAATGAATATATAGCTACTTTACGTTTGGTTAATGTTCTCAGAACGATGAAAATGAATTATTTGCATAATAGAAGAATGAAATCAAGAATTCTCGGAAAGTGCACAGCTCTTTCAGAAGTTGAAACAAAATTAACGTCATATCTTTACATTCCCAACTATCATTGGGAAATAAGCTGCTACTCTATAAAGCAACACTTAAGCCAATTTGGAACTATAGCATTCAGCTATGGGGTACAGCTTCCAACTCCAATATGAGATAATCCAAAGATACCAAAATAAAATGCTATGGATAATCACAAATGCCCCATGGTTTGTAACCAACCAACAATTGCATAAAGACCTACAAATATCTACAGTTAGCATATTTGCATTTCTAGAATGAGTGTGAAATTATATTGGCTCCTGCGAACTATGTTTTCTTGAAAAAATTCTCTTTTGACAAGTGACCGCCTGCAACAGTTATCGTAAGCAACGGTTGCAACACTCTATTGTGGATGTAGTTTGCGCACTTAATGTACGTATAGGGTCTATATGTGAAATGGAAGGAAAAGAGAGTTAAAAGAAAAATGGTGTTTTTTTACCCCCTTTAAAAAGGTTGTTTTCAATATATTCCCCCTTAATCCTAATACATTTTTTAGATCAATTAAATTTAATTGACTTACTTATCCTCTTTAAAAAATGTGTAATTTTTGCCTTTCAAATCACTATTGTTGATAAGTTTCTTCCTACGAAGCTCTTTTTTGGGAATATAAAATAATAGTTGTTGGTGGCCAAGTCCGGACTGTATGGTATTTTAATATTTGTAAGCCACTTATTGTCAAGGTCAGCCATCCCAACAAAGCTCTTTTGTACAAGGGCATGTGTAGAACAACACACCTTTTGCCAATTTTCCCCATCGCTTTCCCTTCACAGTTTCGTTTAATTGCTCCAGCAAGCCAGTGTAGTACTCTCCCCTTATTCAAATAACCCTTTACAATCATTTAGCAGAATACCCCCATGTTCCAAAAAACAATTGGCAATATTTTGTTGCTATTGTTTGTCTGGCGGCGTGATTATTCTCAGCATCAATCTCGCACTTAACTTTAACATGTCAAGTTGGTTATGGAGAATAATGAAAATAGTTGTATTGGAAATAGTCATTTCTGGAAGCTGTTTTTCTTTAAACGGGCTTCTTTCAATATAAGTATTTCAGCAATGTTTGAGGAGGTTGCCTCAATTGGCCGTCCTGAGCTTGAGTCATCTTCGATCGATTTTGTGCTTTGCTTGAAGAGAGATGAAATTCTGTATAAAAACTCGAGAGTCCTTAATGAAAGCCTATGTGAATGAATAACCCATACTCCCCGCTTCGTGAGCTTTCTGATCAGCATGCATAGTATATTTATATCTTTGCTTTTTTGTCATTGGATTACATGAGCAAAAGTTTATATTTCAAGGTCTTACAGTGAAAGCTGCAAAGTATATGAAAAAATACTTTGCACCTTTTTTATATTTAGATGTTGTTATAGGATAAAAATCTATTAAGTGCTAGTAGAACTTTTATTATGAGTTATCTGTACGTACTTACAATAGTTTAAATATTTAAGGGGTGGCATTTTAATTAAACTGTTTATAAACATTGATATTATTTGTTAGTATATATATAAATTACCTCCTGCATCTTTTACAGGTATAAGGCAAATAACTTGCTTACTATATTCCTCGAATTTTATGGTGCAAGTCGACTGAAATAATGTTGTGTTAAAGTATTTACTAAATGCCATTATTCTAATTTTTTCACATATTTAGCATATCTGTTCGAAACATACTGTAAAAGGGTTTGGAGGTTTGTATTTTGTCAAGGAGATTCTGTATCGAATAATATTACGAGACATTTGCATTTTAAGCTCTCTACAATGAACCACTCTATGGGATCTGTGAGAAAAGAATTTTTATCCCAAAATTCAATACATGTGACTTAAAAAAATGTTATTTTTATGTCTTTATGTAATTCAACTTTGTCTTGTAAAATTTCATTGTAATTGATCTTAAATTGGAGGAGCTGCGATGCTGTGACATATGAAAGGACAGACAGATATGACAATTACAAGGATTCCATTTTAGCCATTTAGCTATCACACCTAAAAAATGGAATTCTCTCATAAAAAAAAGACACGTAGAAGCCTGTTTTTCCAACATGTTACTAAATAATAGAATATTTGTTTACATAGGTGACAGCATTTGTGGAATGTTGCATTTACAAGATAAAAGAAATACAATTCCCTCTTATCAATACGTGATAGCGACCATGGCATGTCTTTATGGTCCAGCTGAATGATTATAATATTTTGTTTGCGAAACTAATTGGCATATCATATTTTTATTTCAAATGGACGTTTTTATTATCAATCTATGTTAGACTAGTGCGTTGCTTTTTGTATTTTCTAAATTGCTTTATACAAATGCATAAAATATAATCTTATGCATATACAAAAATACTTTTCTGAATATTTTACTTATTATATATTGACATAATATATTAGCGTAGGAAATGTTGAATTTGAAAAAATATTAATATGCATATCTCAGAAAGAAAGTATAAGAGACATGAAAGCGATCTAATAAAGATCACTTTCCTCTCCGTTCTCATCTATATGTGTGTCGTAGTTGTTTTTTAGTTTGATGTAGAAACTTGAAATTAGTATAGAGATATTGATGAAAATGTCCATAAAATATATCCCCTCCCTCGTCTAACCAAGTCAAAATAAAAAACTAGCTAACGTTTCTAATACAAGTGTTATAAGAAGTTTACAGGAAAACTATAGCGATAATTTTAAATCTTATAGTTTTTGGGAAATTTATGATATTGCTAATTCATGACATAAATTCACAGATGGTGAAAAGTAATAATAATTAATATTTGTAAATAGTTCTATAGAAGTATTGTGTACCCTTGAATGTTTAATTTTATTTCTGTTTTGACGAGATATTGTATTATCACATCTAGTGATGTCCATGATGACATAAATGATAACTGTTCTTTCTTTACGAAATCATTTGATGATTAATTTTGTTTTCTGTGTAGGTATTTGTGAAAAAAATAATGATTACAAGTACGAATGTAAAAATCAGACTAGACAAGCAGATGCTTAACAGAAAAAAACTGCAACAGATGGAATGAAAAATCCTTGAGTGAGAGTGGTTAAAAAGTGTGGATTCCAGCAAGTAATAAAGCCTAGGTATACTTATGAGACTGAATTTTAATTTTAATGTTTATGATATGTAATACATTTGAATGTGTTTGGCAGTAATTAATGGAAAGTGGTGTTGACAATATTTTGAAAGGCATTTTAATGGGTTATGCTGGTATTTTTATGGGTTTGCAATTTTTTCAAAAAATACATTTTTGTTACTTAAATAATTGACATGCAAAATATTTCAAAGCATATTCAAAATAATTTTCGAGTTTTACAACTTTAAATATATTTTTAAAAGATCTATCTTTCAAAATTATTTGAAACTTGAAGGTCACATTTGAATGATTTTATAGTTACGCTTATCATAGGACTTTCTGGTATCTGTATTGACTGAAAAATATTAATTATCATTATGAAGATCTTCGATCAAAAAAATTGAGAGAAACCTAAAAATGTCCTTTTACTAAGATTTTTAAAAACAACTTGCAAGTTTTGATTAATAATCTTGTAGTAGTTTAAAAGAAAATGGGACTGTTAAAACTAATGGGACCAATTTTGAACAACTAAATGGACTGGATCAGGTATATCCTTTCATTCATTATGTGTTACGGTGTTCCAAGTTAGGCTCTAGAATTTCCATATATTTGTCAAAATATGTGGTAACAAGTAATGAAATTAATGCATATTAGATGAGAATTTTCCTCTGATAAATTGTTTTGCAATGTGAAGCTACAAGTGAATGGAATGAACGCTAAACATCCAATATTATTGAATGAAAGTATATTAAAGAAAAAGTATTTGTTAATAATAAACAAATTAAATAAGCTTGTTAAATGCAAGTCGAACTCACACTATGAGAGTTTCATACGCATGTACGTATGCAAAAATTTGAAAATTTAAGTTTTAAAATTTTGTGATCCTATTAAACTATTCGCAAATATTAATTTTTTTTTTCACTATGTAAATAAATTTTTCCTCATCTATTGAAAACAGGCATTCAAAAAAATTATATTTGTATTTTTGATTACTTTTTTACTACCTTATATTTAGATCTTTTTAGTATTTATTGTTTAATTATGGGATATAAGAAACATAAGAGCCGAATTATTAAGAGCTATGTAATGACGTTTATCGTATATACCTGATAATAAAATAAGTCTAAAAATGGACATTTTGATGATTGACCAGTGTTTTTATGTAAAATAAACTAAAAACTGATTTTATTTCACTCAAAAAGAGTTCTTTTCAACAATACTCCACATATCTATGTAGAAAAACATTTTTTATACATTCAGAAAACCTTTTGAACATAATTTTAAGTCATTTTATATAAAATTTCTAGTTTTGTGTCAGAGAAATACACAATGTGTATTAATATCAAGTCTCTCTATCGGACTTTGGACACGGAATCCTAAAAAGAGGCAATTGTCTATAGAGGAATGTGCCAGAACAGGTTTCTATGACTTCCTACATTGTTATGTGATGTGACTTGCGATTGTAATTTTATTGGTATTAGTTTACTGATACCAATTGGAAAATTTTTTAATTCAACGAATCACAAAAATATTTAACATTTTACATAAAATGTGATTGTGTAGGAAAGATATTCACAATTTGTAATGGTAAATTATATGTTGAAAATTCAATATTTTACACGTTATATGAATTTGTAATTATACCTTAGGTTAAATAGACGAACACATTCTATTAAAAGTATGTCATTTATTTTCATTTTATACATTGAGATAAAAACCATTTTTTACATTTGTACAAGCTATTGCCTAAATTCTTTTCTATTTATCTACCTTCGCACTTTAATTAATAATAAGTTTCTTTTGTCCCAAGATGCGAAAATAAAGTAAATTTGTGAGGCAGATTCAACAATATCTAAGAAATGTATGGGAATTATTTTTGCAAATTTTGGAGAGATTTCTACACACTATAAATTTCTCAGAGATTTGGTATGTATCTGCTAATTCTGAATCTAAATGATTAAATTTGTGAGTCTGCATTTCTCTAAAAAACATTACTCCTGTGGATAATGCTACTGTAAAAACAGAAAACTATCAATATTGAAAAAAATATTGTTGCATGGGATTTTTTTTTGTTTGTTTTAAAACACATTGACATATCACAGACAATATAACCAAATGTGATACTCACACTGCCACTTATTAATAGCATCTCAACTGGAAATCCAGTTCTACTCAATCGAAGATATACCTTGGTTTGTTTTCACCATCACCTCTTTGGATCACTAAAGGATATTTTAGGTAACTTATAGTTTAATGAATATATTAGTATAATTTCTTGACCTTAATAAGGTAACACTGTAGTTTGAGATTAACAGATGCTCCTAATTTGAAAAGACAAATAATTTTATGATATACTATAAAAGATTAGTTTGTTCCTAATGAACTTATATAAGCTGTAATTGAAGAACTGATATAATATGATTAAAATCCACATAGGGTCAAGGTGAGAACAGTGGCTAGGGCAGGTATAGTAGCACAGTGGTTGCATACAAGAAGGAGGGAGCACCATTTAATTGGTCGCCTCAAAGTGATTGCAACAAAATTGGATTAAGTGATGAAAGCGTTTCTGAACTAGACAAAAATTAAGATATTGATTGGAAAACATTTTGAAACAAGTGGAATTTCAGTCACTTTCTGAGAAGTTTTTCTTTATAAATGAAAAACTTGGAGTTGATTGATAATGAAAGTTTATAGCTAAATTATGTTTACAGAATTTTCATAGAATTACAGGTGATGTGCGTAAATGTATTTTTACATTTTGTGTCCTTTTAATTTTTAAATTATGAAAGGGAGTGACAGGAGTGCAGACAAATAGTAAATAAATGTGTAAAAATCAATATATTCAAGTCTTGGGGAAAAAAACTGACTGTTAGTATTCTGACAGATATAATCAGTCAGCTTGAGGAGGTTTGAATTCTATAACCTTAGAAGGGCTTTGTATCTTAGCTTTTAACAAATAAAATTATGTAGAATCAATTCTTACTGATAAAACTTATATTTTTAATTTGTATGAAACATCAACAACAAAACTTCAATGCCTCAGAAGACAATAGCTGTCAAAGGAAGAATTAGTGGAAAGTATAACATAATAGCATAGCATGTAGCATTATTGAAACCAGCAAATAGTCCTTTATAAAGGTGTCCAGCGGGAATTTTTCGATTTAAAATGATCGGTACTCGTTTATTTGCGGGGCTAGAGGCACGGGAGGGGTAGCGTTAGTTGCGTCATCTTTGCGGATAACAGCGACTAACAGTCGCAATTAGACTTGGGCGATACGAGTATTTTGAGATACTGAGTGTGACGAGTACGGGTATTATAAAATATCGGTGACAAAGTACTCGACGGGTCTGGGCGGCGTAACTCCGTTGTCAGGGGACCATATTACAAATGGCTATAGACAATAAATTTTAATTGCTATCATGAAGAGTTTTTTCTTTATTTCTTACAGCTAAAACTGGCGGATTATTCTAAATGGGACAATTTTAATAAAATATAATTCTAAATGGGATATTGTTAATAAAATACAGTGTTTTTACTTCATACTAACAAATATAATCAAAAAATGAATCACGTACTTTACAATGATTACCATTAATTTAAAATGGATCATGTTAGTAAATATTTTTAAAAAATTTTGCTATGTTTATTTTATCCAATATTTAAACTACAAAGTAACAACACTCAACTATTCCAATAGAAAAACGGAGAATCATTAGACGAAAAGAGCACCGCACTTAAAATACTTACTTTAAAATACTCGTAATTGTCGTATAGAGTAAATATTTGTCCGCGAACTGCTAAGTGTAAAGAAATACTTAACGTAATGAGTAAAATGAGTATACGTGAATGTTTAACATATGCGTATTACATACTTTAAATGTATTACGACTTGCGAGTATTTAAATATTCGGTTTGTTTCTTATTTCATATACGTTTTAAATATGAAAGAGCGCGAAAACCTGAGTACGATATGCACGAGTGAAATAGCTATAGCTAGCTAGACAAAGAGGGGTAGGGTTAAGCCTCAGTCCGACTAAAGTAACCATTGGACGAACGTCAGGTCGACCATACCATACAATTATTTACGATACCAAGTACTTTGCATATCAAGTACGTATTTTGATATGAGATATCGAGTATTTTTACCAGTGACAATAAATACGTCTCGCCTCTAGTCGCATTGAGTCATTGGTCGGGAGCGCACCGCGTTTGCGGTGGAATATTATTTGAAGAGTGGTGAATCATTGATTGAAGCGCGTCGTGCTTTCTGTTCCTATTTTGATATTCGACGATTAAGCGATCGCCAGAGCACACAATAAGTTGTCGTGGGTACAATATTTCGACAACACGGGACAACAGTTAATAGACCGTCCACGTCAGCAACTACGCCAGAACGTGGATATGCATATATGCATAGATGCACCAAGAAATCATTAGAAATCCAAGAAAATCAGTAAGAAGGATTGCCGCCTCTAAAGGAATTAAGAAGTCATCTGTGCATGTGATTTTGAGAAAAAAACTAAAATTTCATCCCTACAAAATGCAAATCGTCCAAAAACTTAACGATAGTTATTATGTTTTAAGGGAAACTTTACGCAAGAACAATGTGATACTCACACTGTCACTTAACGGTCCCCAACTTCGGTCCCCAAGAACGCTCGTAAACGTATTGTTTAGTGATGAAGCTCATTTCTATATCGGAACTACGTAAATAAACAAAATATTCGTTACTGGAACCTAGACAATCCAAGGGAATGGCATCAGAAGAGTTTGCATTGCCCTAAAACAACAGTATGGTGCGCTGTTTCTGCTCAGGGAATAATTGGTTCATATTGAAACTGCCACTACCTCGACATACTGCCGTATGATTGATGAATTTTTGGTATCGTAATTGAAAGTATTTCATGGATGCAACAATAGGACGCATTTTCAACAAGATGGGGCAACTCCACACACTGTTATGGTCTCTATGACGAAGTTAAGCGAAATTTTCCCTAGAAAATTAAAAAGCAAGTTCGGAGACGTACCCTGGCCACCCGATCGCCGGATTTGATTTTTTATTTTATTGTTAACGCCATGTGATTTATTATCGAATTACCTAAGTCTAAAGTGTATTGTAATAATCTTAGCACCATACCTGCCCTACAAGAAAATATTCTGTGTGAAATCGCTGCCATCTCCTAAGCACTTTGTTCACGCGTACTTGCCAATATGGGGGTTCGCTTACAATAACGTCCATTTATCTCAATACACTCTGTATTGAGATAAATGGACGTCACTTGGTAGACATTATTTTTAAGAAGTGAAATCCGAAGATCCGCTCATTAACTCATAGGATCGTCAATGCGACACTGAGCATGTCATTAATTTGGGTGTCGCATGACATGATGATGTCTGTCGGAACCATATAATATCATTTGTAGTCTGTCAAATCAAACCCTGGCTTATTAGTGAGCTGCTGTTCATTTGATCCTGTAGCTAGCCTCTGAGATCTTAAGTTATGTTTTCGAAATCTTCTTCTAAACATGCTATCGTTTACAGGAACATTACATTCCTCATGTAAACGCTGTTGCAATTCATCCCCTGATAGGTGATGGTTGCGCAAAGATGGCAGGAGAATAAAGCGATCATCTCTGTCAAATGTTACACGATGTCTGCCAGATCCTTGTCTTCTCCGATAAATGCCAGTCCCTTGAAACTTCTGGTAGACTAAGCAAACTGCTGAACGGGTTCAATTTAATCTTCTGGCTATAACGCTGACTCAACCTTCAGCTTCTGTGGTAACCATTATTTTCCAAGAAAAGTTAATCAAACTTGAGTAAGCAAATAAAGTAGGTAGAAACAATAAATGTTTTAGGCAACACACGGGAGCAAATGATAAGATGTCCTAAGAAATTTGGGTCGAAAAACTAGCCAATAACTGTTTATTTTAAGCTTTAAAAATATTCATGTATACTTAAGTGGTATAATTAATTGTCACCAAGTGTCCGATGACATTTTTTTACGCCACAAATTAATAAAAAAGGTGTTAGTTAAACATTTTTGGGTACAACCACTTTCTTACACATGGCTACGTTACGAGATGGCTACGTTAATTGAGAAAACATTTCGAAAATATATACTGAAAATTTGAACTTCATCAGAAATTTTATATCCTAAATAATATGTTCCGGACGGCTACACTAACAATGCGACGACCGGGCGGCCGTGTGTTCGTAATCCCTGGCGTGATAACCGGCGGTCACAAAAAGGGATCACTTAGCGGTATATAAGAGCGGTCATGACGCTGCCTAATCATGATCATCGATCAGACGGAATAGTCATCGGAACAACCGTCGGAATAGTCAAATATCAGTTCAACTTCTATTTTGTAGTAATTGTATACTTTATAATTAGTATATAAATAATAAAGAAATTGCCTTACACCGACGAGTATTCATTGGTAATCGAACTCTATCCTGACTGTATAGTCAACGGCGACGTAGATTTCATGAACGTCGAATCCTCCAATCTAGCAACAGTCAAGTGCGGGGCTCTGACTACTGCCTGTCGTCTCGCACATCGTGGTACTTCGAGTTGGATTCAGAGGAAACAGCATCATGGTCGTCACCAGGTCTAGTAGTGAGAGAGCTGCAACAGAAGAAACGACGCCGTCGTCGGTGTCGATTATCAATTCGACTACAAGTACAAACTCTTCAGAAGTAGGCCGGGGCACAAACGACAATTAACGTGTCCCTGCGAAAGCCGTTGGGCCGCCTACAACAGAAAACATTGACCGAGACAAAGTATCATCGAAACAGCAGGAGTAAGACTATTCCCACCATAACCGCCCGGGTAGTCTCAAGGCCCCTCCTGGGACCCGTAACAACCCACCTCATACAAAAAGGGGACCTTCGAAAGTCCCCTAATATTGTCCCGTATCTACAATCGCAGCGCTTCCACCCAACAGGGTTAGAGTCTGCTCTTGCTCTATGTGTCATTTAGTATCTCCATTTTTTCAAGAACGCACTTGGCGAACAGCAGGAGTAAGACTGTGAAGTCACAGAAAGCTCGCCGTCTTGCCTTAGCAAGAGAACAGCTCGCACGCCTGCAAGTCGAACTCGCCACCGCTCGTCTCGCCGTTATGGAGACCGAACTAACCGATGAAGATGAAGACGACTCTGTTATCACAGAAGGGAAACAGCGCATCGGGTCGACACGTGACTAAGCGAAAGTCAGACTCACTTACTGGCTATCGCGAACGAGTCACATCAAGAGCGAACGGCACTAACAGTTAACCCGACAGCAGACGAACCCCCGGCTTCTACAAACAGAAACTCATGCGCCGGAACAGAACGGGGTCGGCTACGTCCAACCGAATACAGTACCGCTACAAATCAAACCGTGCCCGCAGAACGAAGAAAGCGCTATTGTCGCGCAGTCGCAACCTGCGCCAGTGGAAGCCAACGCTATAGTTAGGCGCCAACCACAAGTCGACTCTCCGAATTGGCGTCTGCGATCACCTTTGCCGTCAAAGCCGGATAACAGTCGCGCTGCGTGGATCTGCCTATCACGTCAACGGCGCACATCAGGACTGGTTACTATTCAAAGCCGCTTATTACGAGTCGTTGGCCACTCTGACTGAAGTGGAAAACATGGCGAGATTACGCCGCAACCTCAGAGGAAATGCGAGAGAAGCCTTTAATAGTCACCTAATAAAAAAATAGATTCGCAAGACGTCATGAAGACACTCGAAAGTCGCTTCGGCAGGCTGGACTCTATTGCCCTCACCAAATTAGGACGGTTGTGGTCGCTACCACAGCAAACGGACACGCCGAAGGACATCTGCAATTCACGTCTCCTACAACGTAGCGACATTTCGAGCTCTCGACAGTGTTCATTACCTACACAACCCTGAGGTTACGAAGGCGATCATTGAGAAACCGTCACTGTGGTATCGCTTGTTTGACTACTCCGTCGTACAACCGAAAGATGAAACTGATTTAGTCAAGTTGTCTCGCTTCTTTGATCGCGAGGTAGAAATTTGCGGCCCCTTTGCACAGCTAGAAGAAATTACACAAGAAAATATCGCCCCGTTCAGCGACGAACGCGAAGGAAGTTTACCGCAAAAGACAGAAACGAGATTAAATGTCCGTTGTGTTCAAAGGTGGGATATGTCATGATAGAGTGCAAAACGTTCAAAGAATCCGTGCCAAGGTGGGAACTGGCGAAGGCGCATCGCTTGTGCTTCAGATGTCTATATTACCGCACTAGAACACACAGATGCCGCGCGAAGACGTGTGATGTCGACGGGTACAAACATCTCCACCATAGATTACTTCGCACATCGTACAAGGCCGGGAGAAAGAGACAGAAAATCCGAATACAGAAGCGATCGGCTCTATGTGAACAAATAAGAAAATCCACTCTTACCTAAAAATTGTTCCAGTACGGATTTTCAGACTGGCGGGAGAGGTTGGACGTGTCGCATTTACCATTAAGGACGCGACTCGATGGCACAAGATCCACGCAGACACCATCCAGAATCTGCAACTCTCATCCCAAGAAGTGACAGAAAAATATATACCCGGATGCGAACACCTAATCGATATACAAGACGGCCTCCAGTATAACAATAAACCCCAAGATTCTCATGGGGCAAGATAACTGGCAGATGTTATTCGTAACAGAAGTGCGAAAAGGAAAAATAACTCAACCGGTCGCCTCTCACACATCGTTCGACTGGGTACTTCACGGCACACACGTTCCTGAGGTCACTGCGTAAACTTTGTACATCACATGACATCGATAAAAGAAAACAGTACAATCAGCGAGTGGCGGTGGATGCCGATTAAGCTCAACGTAGTAAAGATGCGACTAGAGACGTACCCCTCAGATTTGATGCAAACTATAGATGGTTTAAGGAGACAGATTTTCTACGACAAGACCTTACTATTTGGCCAATAGAACAACGCACGAAGAGCCAAAATACCGGAGAAGAAAAGTCTAATAATATTATTGACATGAAAACAACACGTCGACTGAATAACAGCACTCCAAATATCAGCCGATTTTCAAAATGGGAGAAGATGCTTCGCACGATGGCCAAAGTATTGCAATTCACAGCACTTTCAGCACAGAACTCACTATACGCGAACGGCGAAGAACAGACAAAATGATCCCGATTGGAAGCAACGTCGAAAAGAACTGCGCTCAAGCATAAAGGATCGAGAATGAACGCGGGAAATATCGAATACTACCTGCCTTTACAAGCAAAATACCTTGACGAATCCGAAAGGATAATGATCGGAGCTAGTCAAGAGGAGTCATTTACAGAAGAAATAGAACACTTGAAAAATAACAGAGCTGTATCTAGCAAAAGTCGACTGCACTCACTAACTGTGACTTTCCTTTAATGGAATAATACGGCTGAGAAGTCGCATCGGCACAACAGATGAAGTCCCGGACACACAGAAAAGCCCTCCGATATTCGACGGGAACCATCATTTGACTAAGTTATGGATAGAATACACGCACAGACAGTTACTTCACGTCGGCTTCGAAACGATAATAAACAAATGTCGCCAACACTACTGGACTCTTCGTCTGAGACCAACCGCACGAATGATCATACACCGATGCCTACCGTGCAGCATAAGAGCGACGCCATCACAGCCTCGTGCGGGTGACCATTGCTCGTGCCGATTGACCCACCATCATAGGCCATTCAGCTCTACCGGGATAAATCATTCAGTCCATTGACAGTCACCATCGGGCGTTCAACTCAGAAAAGTTATGTAGCCATCTTTACATGTTTAACACGCTCCATAAACTTGGAACTGGTCGCCTCACTCACCTCCGATTCGGCCATTATGGATATTCGCCGTATGGTAGCCAAGCGGGGATATGGACATGACAGAAATAGGGTCGGCTAATTGCACCAATCTACGTGGAGCAGACAAGGAACTGCGACGGGCAATCGAAATAGCTACAGAAGAGGCCAGTAAGAAGATTTTTAGCTGGCGTTTCACTCTGCCTGGGGCCCCGTTCATGACTAGTGATACCGATGATGATAGCCTTAGATGTATCATTGCAGGGGCGCCGTCATCCCACTGAAGAGGTTCTCACTACCCTCCTAACCGATGCAGAATACACAGTGAACAGCCGTCCGCTAACGCACGTATCTGTCAATTCTGAAGATCCCGAGTCAATCATGTCGAATCGTTTCTTGCTGAACGGAACAGTCCGAGTCCCGACGCCTGGACTATATATATTTATATATATGTGTGTATACATATATATATTATATATAGGTGTGTGTGTGAGGGAAGCATTGAAAATGAATCTTTGACGACAAGGATCTGGTTGGTCGCTCCCATTGGCGGGCTTCCCAGCGCCTCGCCAACCTCTTCTGGTCGTGGGTTAAGGAATACCTTCCCGAACTACAGCACCACCAGTGCTGTAGTTCGGGAAGGTATTCCTTTTTAAGCTAAGAACTTAAAAGAAAGTAGAAATAATACTATATCACGTAGTT
The DNA here is from genome assembly GCA_039881145.1 of Druceiella hillmani. Classification (NCBI taxonomy): domain Eukaryota; kingdom Metazoa; phylum Arthropoda; class Insecta; order Lepidoptera; family Hepialidae; genus Druceiella; species Druceiella hillmani. The sequence goes on from JAYKKI010000005.1 coordinate 12,179,547, forward strand.
TCATTTAATTGTAGATCCTTCTGTATGTAGGAATACCTACTACAGCCCCGGTGGTGTTGTAGTTCGGGAAGGTATTCCTTAACCCACGACCAGAAGTGACGTGAGTGAAGTGGATCCACTGTGACGATCGAGAGGCTGTGGGTTCGTAAAACTCGTCTTGAAAACCGGCGGCCGCACGAAGGGATCACTTAGCGGTATATAAAAGAGGTCACTACGCTGCTAACTCATGGTTATCGATCAGTCGGAATAGTCAACGATCAGTTTAACTTCTACTTGTAGTAATTGTGTACTTTATAATTAGTATAAAAATAATAATGTCTTACGCCGACGAGTATTCATTGGTAATGGACAAAGTTAGCTCTCTCCTGATTGCATAGTCAACAGTGACGTAGATCTGGTGAACGTTGAATCCTCCAATCCAGTAATAGTCAAGTGCAGGGCTCTAACCACTTCATGTCGTCCCGCACAACATATATAAATAGACACAGAAAAGCAATTTTACATAAAATAGCTGCCCATTTTCTGTCTACATGGATGAATTCTCTTTGTGTCATTCAATGCTAGCACCCCATTAAGTAAAAAATAAATTATTATACACGCTGTCCTGTATTCAATGGAAACAATGAAATATAGAGAACTTCAAGCTGAGTTTAGGAATTTAATATCGATGAATCTAATAGTGGCAATATGTTCAGAAGAGCACCCATATCTTTGTCACTTTTTATAATAATCATAGCTAATTTAGATTATTTACTAAATATATGAATATTAGTGATCTCTAATTCTGCATGGTCTTAAAATCATATTTTAACATTTAATACCTGCTTTAGTTAACATTTCTTGATGTGAAATTAAAGACAACTATTTTAAGGTTTCAGAAAATCAGAACTTCGGGTATACAAGCATCTGTAATCGATTCTGCTTTATCTACTATCCATGTAATGACTTACAAATAGAAAATATGGGGAAAAATGTAGATACTTCTATTGAATATATTTGGCGTTAATTTTGTAGAAATTCATTATTCACAATTAAATGAAACTACGTGATGTAGAATTATTTCTACCTTCTTTTAAGCTAAGAACTTAAAAGAAAGTAGAAATAATACTACATCACGTAGTTTCATTTAATTGTAGATACTTCTGTATGTTTTGCAAGTGATAGGTGACCCTAAAATAGCTTCTAAAAGCTACAAATATGTAATTTTATCCAATGGTGCTGACAAGATGAGATAATCATATTAAATTTGAAACAAAGGAAACTCCTAATTTTCACTGTAGCTGGTAAGATTTTACCTACCAAAACTTGTGTCATAGATTTCACCTAGATATACAATTTATGAGAGTTTGAAAAAAAAATGTGTAATAATATAAAATAAAATCCTATACTGGTTATTGGGAAAATTGCGCTCTTTCGATTGGTCTACAAATATATGACAAACCTTTTTAAGCCTAAATATAGGGACCATGTAAGAAACATGAGATTGTTTGACGACAAATAAGAATATTTGGTTACATGTCTGTTAAAACTGAAAAACTAATCAATGTATTGTTTTTATGAATTATTAAAATGCTTTTAAATATTTAAGCGTTATAAATAATTTTTATTGATAATGATCTGTATGCCATGGCGATTCACATGAAAAAATGGCAGCAGTGTTCCCAAAAATTTATTAAATTATCACCAGATGGCACCAAAAGCATCTTGTGTGGTCTTTATAGATTTGTAGGATCAATGAATAATTAGAAAATTACTCATATTATTGAAATGCATCATGGTTTATATATAATTGTAAAGGATATCAGTTGTGATGGAAATTGTGACAAAACAGTGTGTGAGGGAAACGTTGAAAATGAATGTGTGTGTATATTTACATACACACACATTATATATATATATATATATATATATATATATATATGTATATATATATATATTATATAGTGACATGATTAGTTGATAGCTGATTATAGGTAGTTGAAGGGAGGAAAGCTTGTAATTAAATGGAAGTAAGACTAATGCTTTTTATCATTGTAACATTTGGATTATTCACATAATAAGTAACAATTAGTATGTGCAACTAGTTGCTAGATAGTATTTTTGTGTTTACACCACCAGAGGGCTAAAGTTAACAGTGTCACATATCTCTCTACTTATGAAGGAAATCAATAAAGTAACAAGAAGTAAATTGGTAAGCAATCTCATAATTAAATATTTGAAGATTTTTGTATAATTGTCATGCACCATTTTTAAATGATGTTAGATTTTAATGTGTTTCTCATTAATGAGGTGTACAGCAAGTAAATAATTTGCAAAGGATATTTGAAAAATTTAATTTTCACTTCCCAAAGACTACATACGTTAAACAAAAACAAAATGAGTGTTGTCTCACACTGATCATATTTCATGATCATGATCACATTTCAATTGTCAAACTACAATCTTTTAAAACAATTTTATAATGTTCGTACTGTCTGCAAGATAGAACTTCAAATGTAGATGATCCAGGATTTCTTTTCATTTTTGAAATATTTGCATGATTGTTTTAGAGGATCATTAAAATGAGGTTGGTTTCCTTTCTAGTTTTTTTTAGAATTTTAATTTTGATCATCAATTAATAAATAATTTTGTTAATTGATAATATGAAGAGACAATAATATATTTAAAAAAGGGTGCTTAACTTACAGCATAAATTAAATCGTCATTATTAAAAAAAACTGAATAAAATGTCACAAAATACTGTGAGATGTCAAAAACTTCGCAATTGGCAGAACATCATCAACTCTTCTAGATTACATCGATTTAATGGATATTACCATATCAATCTATACTTATGATACATAAAACAGAAAGTGCTCCTCGATTAGAAATTAAACCAATCCCTGCACCAGTGGTGTTACCTAATCAAAAATATTGTCTGTCTGTCTGTACTGTGTGTATTGTCTATTGGAATACTCATGTTAAAGAAGTAGGGTATCAATAGGGACAGCAATAGTCAATTTTTGGATTTTCTCTATCATGTGATTATGACTATATCCATCTTAGAGAAAAGTTAAAAGAATTTTATTTCTTTATTTCTAACAAAATTCTTTATATAGAGTCATAATAATAAATTTCAGTATGACGGAATGTAAATTGATTACTTATGAGCAAATGAAAATATTTTATAAGAAGTCAGCCAAGACAACACTAAAAGGGACTGAGAAATTATAACGATTATAGTAGAAGTAGGTTCATCTAATCATGACTTTGCTCGAGGTCATTGGCAAATGGATACTTTATGGGAAATAGATGAACTGATGGTAGATTTTTAACCAATAAAGAAATAAATGTATTTTAATTCTTTTATCCTGATTTGTGCCAGAATAAATAAAATAGGAGAGTAGAATTAATTTATTAAACATACTATTTTTAGGAAGAACGGAAGAAGGGAGGTCTTAAATAAAAAGCAAGAAATTATATGTTGTTCATTAAGTTATATGTTGTTCATAAGTATCAGTCAGCTTCTAGTAATTTAGAAAAGGGATTATCTTATCCCTAAATTAAATGGATGTGTTCGACAAGGCGACCCCCATTTAATTATTGAAATGATGGACATAAATATCTTAACAATTGTTTAAATATTAATCTTCAGGAAAAAACTAGTAATATATGCAAGTATATAGGTGTTCAGATGTATAAACGGGAAGTCTTCAGATTTAATAACATAATTATTTAAAACACAATTTTTAAAATAGTAATCCTTGTATTTCACATAAAATATGTACTTACACGGAATTATTGTTTATGTTACAACTAATAGCATAACAATTTTTCAAATTATCTACATGATACCTGACCTAAACGGTACCTTTAAACTGTTGTGGAAGACAAAATTACGTTACTTTGAAAAATTGCATGTTTATTTAACTTAAGAAAATGCATTTCAATATTAAATTAAAGACCTGCTTATCTAAACAATTGGGTAATACTACAAATTGGACTTAAAAGACGTATACCACACCAATCACTAATTAAATGATAATGAAAGCTTATGTAATTCTTAAAAATGAATCACAATTTGCAGCTTTAACAGAATGTCTACCACTAACAGAGCATCGAGAAATGCCCGTTTTTTATAATAATCATGTAGCGTATATTATAAAAGTATTCCGATCAAAATTAGTCAAAATTTAAAACAAGAATAACTGTAAAATATACACTACTTTAGTTCATTTACAATTTATTATGCAATACTTCAAAAACCAAATAAATAGCCACATTATTGATAATTTAAACCAATATAAGATTTGTTTATACATCAACTATGGTCGTAATTAATAGTATATGTGATGAAACCATGAAAAATTTCAATTTATCATATACGCATTGCACAGTAGAATTGGTGTCATGTAAACATGAATCTATTAATAAATCAAACTTCGCAGCTCTGATTTAAAACTAATCCTTAACGTACCATTACGCATTGCAATCAGCAGCCCCATTTACATTAACAAAAATGCGAGTCACACAACAAACGTACAATGAAACACATTTCTCATAATATATACAAATCCCATACAGATATACATATATTCACGACAATGGCTAACACTCTCTTGGACACGGCTATCGTGTGAGGATTTAAAGTCTCTGAATATCTAAATTTTGCGACGACGACTTCATTCATGAGGAGCTTCGTCGGGGAGTAACACCCAACTGTCGCCTTCTATGAGGTCTAGTTGTTTTTTCAAGTTCCAATACAACTTGATGAGGGATTCCTGGAAAAATTTATTAATAATGTTTAACATCGTCTTTATACATTTCGTTGTGTGAATCAGAGTTCATGCGATTTATATTTATAAACTAATGATACGTATTATTACACTCAAATACAAAAAGTAAATTAAATGTTTTATTTTTCTGTTTTCTGCCACTTTGGTACATTTTGTTATTTCTTCCTAGATGTACATAAAGTTTCCAATTTTTTAGTAATTATTTCCAGATTTCTTTAACTATCTAGAAGACAAAACGATAACACAAACATAAAACTGCCACAGTATTGGGGTTAGCTTAGAAATTAATTAGAGACAATACATGAATGACAATTCAGTTAAAGGTTATTCTTATGTATGGACACTATCATGTTTATGGTTGCGTATGATACAAAATAATGTAACACCCCTCATTACTGCAATTGTGGTCACTAATTTTTGATAACGTAAATTTATTCAAAGTATATTCAGTATGTTTTAGTTTAAGAAATCTAAAATGTAACATCTGGATTTATTTATACTTTGTACTGAAAGTTATATAGAAAGCATAATATTTATTCCTTGCTTCATAAAATATTACTTTAATACATGTTGTTGACATAACGAGTTTACTTTATGTGTATGATATCATTAACATATTGAGTCATTTTTATAATTAATTAATTTTTTATTTATGAAAAATAGTTAAAGTAATGAAAACAAATTAAAATTCAAAAGAAATAAATAAATGAATTACTCATTGAAACGTAAAGATTTTTTCCCATTAATATTGTTGTGGAATAGTATATCCAAGATGACATGCTACGCTGAACATATTAAAGAAGTTTGATTTCGTCACTAGAAAAATGAGAGTTTTAATAATAGGTTGGGTTAACAAAACCAAAATTACCTTTTCATCTTCCAGTTGCATCACTTCTCTTTTCTGCATTAAAACTTTATCATCTGTCTGATTTTCTAATTCTGTTTTGTGCCTACTTAAATATGCCAATTCTGTCTGAACCTGTGAAAATTAAGAAGATATATTATTTTTGTATATTATTTATATTGTTGAGTTTTGGAAGAAATCCAGTTTACAATGTTTCCAATCACAAATAAAGTTCCGGTTATATTGGAAAATTTACTTGAAGTGGAATTAGCTTAAACAAACACTCCGCGTATTGAAAAATTGTATTTGTATGTAAATGATAAATTTTTATCTGGGTAAGAAATTGTTTGGTAATTAAGTTTTATATTTACAATTAATTCTTATTTACTTATTGAAATACTGGTGCAGTGTCAGAGTTTCTTGAGCAGACTGTTCCGAGTTTTTTTCACCCTTTGTTTAGTCTTATTTTAGATGTATAAAAAATCTAGTTAACTTGCCAGCTGATGTATAATATAAATATATTAATACAACATTTTACCTTTAAATATTCTTGTGCCAATTGCTTATGCTCTTCAAATATTTGTTTTGATGTCTCATCTGTTAAGTCAGGTGTGAGTGGCCTTAAATGTGGATCTAACATCATGTGCATAGACTCCAAATCGGGGTCTGAGGTGGTATTTGTCGGTTGCGACCCAGGTACTCCGGCAGATGGTAAGCTTGAACCACTTACGTCACCAGCCGTTTGTGATGTTGACTGATTACTGTTACCTATATGAATAAGAAAATAAGTCAGTCATTACACAGGAAATATCGGCTTTTCTGCTTAATGAAAGTACGAAGTGATAAGAAAAAAGTAACGTGTTTGGTTATGATGTTCTCGCATGAACTTTTAAAAATATGTATAAAACAGCCAAAACCAGATTATTTTCTATGCTGCCCACATTGTTTTGCTTCTCTAAATAGTTTTTGAGCATCTTGGCAGTTTAAGGTATGGGTCAAAACAGTATAAAAAAAATTTATGTGGTTTTTATAATGTGTATAAATCAATAATAAAAGAAATTTTATTGAATGTTATCTTTAATTATCTCTACACTATCAGTGTCCCATAAAGTGTTTTTATTTTGGAAAGCTAGACAAACTAGCACTGCAAAGTTTTTCATTAATTGCAGTTAGTTTGTTGTGCGCATTTATATGTTAGAAAAAGTTACAATTTTGCCGGAAAATCTTTGCATATATAAAGGAAATCAACTAAAGATTTTCGAAATGACCGTTGGCATTTCCACGGTTGCAAAAGCGGCAATGAAAATAAAACAAGTCTATTTTGGCCGAGTGCACTTGCGGTGCAGTTCGCGCCGGTGACGCACCGGTCGAGCGCAGCGCCAAGGACTCGACAAACGTCACGATAAGGGGCGGAAGCGGCCGATTCGATCGCTTCCCGATCGCGGCGCGTCGTAAATCGCGCGCGCGTCGTCGCGTCGCCGCCGTATGATCGATGATTAAATCCATGCGCCGAGACGCGCGGCACGGAACGCTCATCCCGCGTTATATAAATCGCGATTCGTCATTCCGACTTTAGTATACTGCGTTGTAGTGTTGGCGATGCGGATATCGGTCGACGGGTAGATTTGTATACATATTAACCCTGCGGCTCCTCAATATCTAGTTCACCGTTAATGTAAACTTTTCACAGAGCTGAAACTTTTCCGAGCAAAATTTATTCGCGTTGTTTTAAACGTATTCTCCCACATTTTAATCGTCTAAATAAGAGAACAGGGCGCGAACGAGACTGGCTTTAACACACGAGAACGTAGAGACTTTTGTAAAAGTCACAAGGAATCGGAGGACGATCACGACTGGGAGTGCAGCGCTCTCGCAGAACGCGAAGCTCGCTGCGGGAGAATGGACGATAAACACATTTTTTTGCGTTGTGTGCACAAAAACATTGACATCACGATCACACTCACTGTAAAAAATCCAACTACAGCTGACAGTGTCCCTTATGGTGGCCACGATGCTGGCGGCCGGCACGTCACACATTTTCACGCTCGCGTGAAAGAAGTCCGTGGGGGTTTGCGCGCGGCGTACTAGGGTGGGCTCGCGGCGGCGGGGGGGCATCGCCTCGCGGGGGCGCGACGTCTGCTCGCCGAGACAGTGCGCCGAGCACTGCACGGCGGCGCGCGCGCGTCGTCTAAATGCGGCACCTAGCGCGCGCGCGCGCCGCTCTCGCCCCTGCGACCGGCGCCCGAGGGGCGAGCCTCGCACGCGCCGCCTTCCGGAAAGCGGTGAGGCGGCCCGCTCTAGAAATAATCGGCGCCCGCCCAACGGTGCAACAAACAAACTGTCTTCTATTTAGGTAGCACTGACTCACGCGCGCCGTCCCGGGCTAAAAGCGGACACCGTGCACACAACGCGCCGTTCCTCATTCTCGCTATAGACAACAATTTTTGTCCGAATCAACAGCCAAATCTTTTTTTCCACGGACGAGTCATCAACTCGCGATAAATACTACGATTAATTGTCGCGATATTAAATAAACCTCTGTACAGAATATTATAGCATTTTTTTTCTTGCAAGACCGGCGACACCCTATTGATAAGTTGAATATAAAAATGATAATAATCATACATCGGATGGAGCTATTCACAAGGGTTAAATTAATACAAAGGTTAAATTATTACTTATTCAAATATTATTTTCAGATTTCTAAGTCACCGCGTTATTTCGTATTGAACGTCGTCGAAAGTATCCAAGTAAACATATGTGAAAAGTGTCTGCACTTGCATTCTGCCCGCACCAATACCGCAACGGTGGTGCGGTGCGATCGACAAATACTAATCGAGAATATCGCTCCCGTACATCGTAGGCCTAAAGTGTGCGCGTACGAATATTCATACGAATCATAGCGGCGGCGTTTTGTATTTATTTTATTCACACTATTTCGGTCAACAGGCATTTTCCGCTGGGAAAATGATGAGTCATGATTTTTTATATAATCTCTCTCGCATAGTGCGAGGGAAATCATTATTCGGTGCACGAGTAATTGGCACAAGAGCGTGATAGATATTATTTTTATGTTTACAAATCAGCACATCGACCCGAGTCTAGGTGGGAACATGCCGAGCAAGTAACAACATTAGAGACACGCTCCAAGAGCGGGCTCGCTGCGCGTGATTCACGCACCCGCTCCCGCCCGCCTATTAATACTGCGCACGTCCCGCGAACCACGTACAGACCACCTCTATCACAAATTATTATGTACGCATAGACGTTTTACGAAAATTATGAAATACGCTTCAACATGAATAACCGAAGCGAGAAGCTAGAGATCGCTTCAATAATTACGAGGGTAAACCTTATCGCGTACCTGCGCTGTCTCACTTAGTCATTTTACGGTCTAACGTAGTAGACGTCAGTCAGTATGAAGTCCTAAGGTGCAATATCGTTCTCGAGTAGAATAATAACGCAAGGTGTTCCGTTTATGACGTACACGCTATAAAAATAATTTCATCATGGGTACTCGTCGATTATCAAAATGCGATTTTGAATTTTTCAATAGTTATAAATATTGATAAGATACGAAAAATCCACTAATCTATGTGTACGAATATATATTTCCATTTAAAAATTGAGAGCTTCCTTCTGTCATAATACATCTTAACTTTATAGTGAAATAATTTGAGGGACGATGTTATAAACATCACCGCACTACACGAAACTCTGCAGAACCGTTTACGAGGTAGGCAATTGTGAGCTTCATGCACGTGCTGATTGATATTATACTCTCACAGTTTCACAGGACTCCACGTTATATATTCTTAATTATATATTAACTTATATATATTTTTTTAATTATTACAGGCTGAACGTAAAAATAAATATTCTGCATAATATGGAGGACAAGGAATTAAGGCATTCATTTAATTTTCTTAATCTTCATCCGAATTTAATTTTCGATGTTTTTGCAGCCTATGATTTTTAAGGCATAATATAACAGAACGGATTTTAACGAAACTTTCATAAATGTGTCTTCCGATTTTTTTAAAAAACTACATAACGTTATGACTAATTTCAATAAAAAAAAATTGGCGATTGCATAGGAAAAGCAGAGTTACGGTAACTGGTATTTAATGAAAACTGAATTCAATTTCCGAGCATCGCAAAAAATTAATCGACCAAGTAATTTTTATTAAGATATTGTTTTGCTAATTAGAATACTGTCTATATATGTATAAATTGAGGACACATATAATAAGTCTATATAACCTATGAATAATGAACTAAATCGTGAAAAGAGTTTGCTTAAAAACACATTGCATAAGCATTTTAAATTTATTTGTTACGATTGATTACCTTTCCTACAAATATTTCACCAGTGAGGGGGATTAATACCCTCACGGAACAATCGGGGTTTGTTATGAAGCAAAGCTAAAAAACAAGTTGTCTTTAGCCTAAATTTAGTGGTACGTGATAAGAGCCAGTAACTCCATGAAAATCTACATACAAGTAGCCTGTCTCGTGGAAATGGAACAGAATAACGTATCTATCTCAAAGTAGAATTTATTTATTAGTAATTAAAAAAATCAATCCGCCAGTGACAATATCATAAACATAAGTAGGAGCGTGAACAAAAGCACATAACAACACATCAGGGTGACAAGGCAGCCTACGATTGGCTACAGCAGGATTCGTACTTTTTTTCTTTTCATGACATTTCTTCGTTTATGCCTTTCAAAATATTTAGCCTGTTCCAATGCTAAGATCCAATTTTTCAAGAGAATATTTCTTTTTTTTATTTTGTGAATTTTTATCTCGGGAACAGGTGCGAGGTGCATAATAGTGCGACTGAACAACATTAAAAATCCACATGGAAGTCTAGTAATAATAATAATAGGCAGTATCGATTTGGGCCCAGCCCATGCTAATTTAACTGCCTGCACTTAAGGGGTTTCACGTCGGCGACTGATTACCCACAGCGTGTTCCAAAAGTGTCTTTATAGAAGCAGAATAACATTTTCAATGTATAAGTTTTATCTACAAAACTTTAATCTAATCTATTTCATGCTCTCTTTAATACATTATTCCAATCAACATTTTTGTTTTGTACTTCGGCCTCCTCAAATAACTTAATCAAAGATGTAATTTCCAAAATCATCACAACGTTAATTCTTTATTTCCATATAAAATCAGTAACGTACATTATGGTGTACTATTAGCATTTACATGCCTTTCTCTTTCGTTTATTATAATATCTAAATTTTCAGAAATGTCTGACTGACAGATATATTAAAAGTATTCCATTCCATTCTTTTCCATTTCTTTTTTATTGTTGACATTAAATGTATATATTATAAAAAAAGCAAGTTTAGAATTTACTACATTCATTATTTTGTGGTAGGGCTGCGAATGAATAGCATAGTCAAACAACTTTGATTTGTACTCCGTTCAAGTTCGTCAGAACTTTTTCCTTAGCCCGGTTTAAATCGTGATAATATTTTTTATATTTGTATGAATGATACTATTAATCATTTATCGTAAATATCGTCAAGTAGGTCAATGAACCTTCCCAAAAAATATTGATGGCCAATAGACCTATTAACCGAAACATTACCGTTTAAACCGTAAAGCTAGAAAGAGTTATGGAGTACCTATATTTCGGGAAGACCAACATGTAGAATGATATCAACGTACATACATTACCGCATAAAACTTTGCTGGACGAGTTTTGGTACAATAAAACAAGTCTTTAAGTCGAAAACGCCACAACATCTAAAAGCATGAATATTCAGCCAACGCGCCTTCCGAAACTGACATACGGATGCAAAATGTGGCCACTCACAGGAAACATTCAGATACGTAAATGGAATGAGAACATTCGGAAAAGATGTTGCGAATATAGGACTGTTAATGGTATACCTTAAATGCAGTGGGTCCCTCATCTAATGAGACATAAGTATAAACGTTGGAGACGCAAGAGCGGCGCTCATAACTAGCTGCCGAAGACCTGGCACGTAAAAAACTCGGATTTCCGGAAAGCGGAACAAGACTATTGGAAAAGGTAAACTGGGAGAAGCCTACGTCCAATATTGGAATGACAGAGGCTGAATACGGTGATGATGGTTTAAAGTAAACCGAGATCAACCGTTAACCGAATTGCTTAAATATCTCATTTCCTTTGGAACTGCGGAAATGTGTAACGAAAACGTGTAACTTGGGGATGCCCATCTTACTTCTAGTTATAAATTCGTGTAGAAAAAAAATTGAATTAATCGTCAAGTTTAAAATATTGCTTAAATTAACTTTCAAATCTAATTAGTGGAATTATTTTGGCCACCGCTGTTAACTATATACTTTGTATTGTTTTAGATTATATATAGGACGGCGAAGTTTACGACAAATGATAAGGTTAGGTACAGAGTGCATTTGTCAGTACCAATGCCACTTCGGTGCGATTTAAATTGCGGCAGATAAAAGTAGCTGTGAAAGCATTACGTATGTGGGGAATCTGAATCTGATTCAGCACGTGGCCAACCTAATCATTCCATTATCGATCGGCGACTCAATGCCACTCGTTACACTTCGCCACTAAGCCTACATGACAACAACCACACGCCGGCATTAAGCGTCACATCAAACGGCTTGGATTTAGGCCAATCATTCTGAGACGGAGTGCGGGTGCTTCGCGGTGCGGCCCTTTCATCTCGCCGGCCTTCGCGGGACAAGTCCGCGGGGCGACCGCGCCCGACGCAAAGCAGACGCCGCCGCCGCACGCGAGAATATCCATTTTACGATCGACTATTCCCGTCTCAATTAACGACCCGATGAAACGGATTAAACTATTTCGTAAATATTGCAAATACGCCAGAAGACGCGTTTATGCCTTATCCATTGGGCGATTTCACTTTGTATCCATTAAAATACAGGAACAACGTGCGGCGATTTCTCGAGAGGTTCGACTCCGAAGCAACATATGCCGGTCGAGGGTGGGAGATAGATGTAAACGATACTTGTAATCATTGAAATTCTATGAAAAGGTTCGATGTACAGACTTAATTTTGCTTTACGTCAAGAGATTCCTGTTGATGAAAATATCAACAAAATTCATCGCCAGTATCACCAGTTCGATACATGGTTCTAGAGCGACTTGATTTAAAAGTTTATGAAAGGTACTGTGGATGTATAAAGGCGGTTGTTAAGCTACTTGCCTGTTTAACTTAAAAAATAAATAGTAAATATTAGTAAAATTGTCTTATTTTCGCGATGGAAATAAGACAATTTTCCTAATATTTTTAGTGACTTGATCATAAGTAAACGAATTAATAAATACGTATTTAGTGTGAAATATTACATGTACATCGAGAACTTGTTGAAGCTCACTTCAAAATGACTTAAAAATTTCAATCACTTCATGTTTAGGAATAAAATAGTCAAAATCCTTGCATTGGCAAAAAATTTACACAGTTTAAAACCGTCTTCTTTACAGAGTATCTAATAGTTAAACACAGCATCAAACAGGTACACAACCTTGTAAACCCTAATGTCTGGTGTTTAAATAATCATCATTCCTTTCACCGGTTTTAAGCTAAGTCAAAATCTTTTCGTTCGGTCTTCCGTTGCGGCGTGTCTAACGAGTGGCGAGACATAAATCTCGAGACATCACATCTTTCTATGAGATGATCGGTTATTTTGGTAGTCGGGAAATGGAAGACGCGGCGCGCGCGAGCAGCTGACCCATTTCGCGAGATCGGGAGGAAGGGTCCAGCGCCGGCGTGCGCTGGGCGAGCGCCGCCCGCGAATCGATGTTCAGAATAGAAATACAGTTGTCACATATTTCGATTGTATCTAGAACGCACCGAGCGGCCGGTCTTACTCACGTTTCGGTTCCGGTGCCAACGGCCCAAGCGGCACGTCATTCCGCCGTTCACCCACTTATCTCCATTAACGCGTATTGTTTATGTGTTTAATTTGAAAAATAAGGCTATTCTTGGTGACTAGACTAGAAATGCTAGATTGCAGTGCACGTTGTACAAAATTGAAATTACGTGCTGAAAATATAAATTGCCTCCGCGTCTATAATATACGACACCGATGGCAGCCAAACAGATTTAATATTATTAAGATTTAACCTTAAGCAGTTGTTGCAAGCAAGCATTGAAGAAATAATTATGGGGTACAACCTAGCCCTCGGCTCATGGTTTGCACCACGTATGTCGTCTCCGTCAAAATAAGCTGTAGAGATAGTTGGAAATACAAAATGGGCACTCAATGGGTTAGGGAAACACACTGACTGTCGTGCAGGTTGGAGTAGGGTGTTTGGAATACTTCATAAATATAATATAGTTGACTGATTGAATACGTACGGAAGTTTCGTTATGCTTTATAACACGCTTTATTAGGTCGATTTGTATCGGATGAGCTATGTAATGGAATCTGCGAAACTAAATTTGACAGTTTTGATGACAATACAATAATTTTGATGACATTGAAAAAAATTTAGTTTTAAAACAAAACACTAAAAATAATGGAAGATTAAATTAAATTGTCATCGTATCAAGAATCGATGACAATACAATAATATCATAAAATTAAAAAAATATAGGTTTAAAAAACTAAAAAAACACACGCTTTTACAGAATGCTACACTAAAAAGCAAAAAAAAATATTTATCGAACCCGTTTTCCCTGTCTACTCAGTACGGACTTTAGTGTAAGCTATATTTGTTATTGAGCATAATATTTGAGTGTAAAAAAGCGTTAGCCGCTTTTTCTAAAAAAAAAAAATTTTGCTTCCCAAATTAATACTATGTGAACTAAAATGCTTAACATTTCAGTTAGATTTCAATATAAAGTACCCTACGTTTTTACACTCAAACTATCTACTCGATGACAAACATGGCTTACACTAAAATCCTTACAGAGTAAACAGGTTCGATAATTATTTCTTGATTTTTAGTGCAGTATTTTGTAAAAGCGTGTTTATTTTTAGTTTTTTAAACCTTTAATTTATTATTACAATAATCTATTATATGGAATATATATTTTAATTTATTATTACAATAATCTCCAATTATACTCCAACAAGCGAATTTGAGTCTCAATTTGGTGTTAGGTTTGCGCTGGAATTGCGTGGGTTTCGACAAGAAATTTTCACAATTTTTTTAACTTTGCAATTTTAATACTTCTTTGTCTTTATTTTTTAATGACTGCTTGATGTTCTATTGATCAGTATTTATACGGTAATAATATTTAACTTGTCCAATGCGCTTGAATAACATTTTTGAGTATATACGTAAAGAATTAATTTATTTACTGAAGTTGTATGGAATTCTGAAGATTTGTTTTAATTTATAAAATTATTTTCCATACTAATACAGTGTGTTTGCTACTACGTCCCTACCGGAAATACTGAATGTTTGTAGAAATCATTCTCGCTCTAAAGCGGAACATAAATATATTTTCAGGATATGTACCGTTTCTGCTTCTTCAGGTTGCTTATTCAAAATTTTATCATCCACGATAATGGTGAAAGTGATGAATCTTTTTATGTGTCCTCACTCAGCATAAGCAATATACGTTGCCCGTAACCCAATATTGTGAAGGTAAAATTTTCGACGGAAAATATTTTTACGTCGACAGAATCTACTCGTTATGAAATATGATCAAAATAGCATTAAACAATTACTTAGAATTTTATCCAATACTGGAAACGTCACTTTTCAAATAACTTTCTAGATGATACTTAAGTGCCCGCCACAGGCGCGGAGAGGATTAATTGTGCATTGCTGATACAGAGAATTGTATTTTAAAATGTAATATTTTTTCGCTATTGAGTTTTGTTCCTTTTTTTTTTGTAAAATCAATATTTTCAATAAAATGATATTCAGTCAGATGAACATTTTTAAAGAAATTAGTATTATATTCAAGGTCTTAAGCTGATCTTAACTTTTGTATTAGTTTTTGACACATTCGCGTTATTGATATACGACTTACACGGATTACTATTAACTTCATTGTAGTATCATGGAGTCACAATTCGATAAAACAATTTGTGCTAGGTTTTAGCAAAAAATATTGGAATATGCTAAAAAGACCCCAAGACAATAGAAGATTTTGCCTCATTTGCTATCTTTATCTTTATGTGGTCCGTCATTTCACACTAAAACACTACATTGGACAATTCGTGTTTGAGTGTATAAGGCTCCAACGCATTTAAAGGATGTAATCATTTATAAGATACAGATGCAAGTTAACTAATTTTGTCAAAGGATATTTTGGAAAAACTTCGAATATAGTAAAATAACGACGATAAATATGTAAAACGAATAGATCAATACCATTTTTGGAAATTACACTTAGATGTAAACATGCATGTTTCAGATTCGTCAAGACAGTGAATTATATGAAGAGCTAGTTTATCTGACTCCATGTGTTTTGCTGAAAAAAAAAACGAATTTCATAGGACTTATATGGACTTTTGAAGACGATAAATACAAAAGTAAAGGACGAATAACAGATGCCGAGATGATTATAAAAGAATGGAGGCGAATGGTATACTGACATCAAAAAGAAATACGATAAGTGGATTTAAGACACTGCTAACATAAAACAGCTACCGTAGTGATAGAGTTACTATAAAAACAATGACTGATTTCGCAGAATTAGTACGCGGTAGAATAATCAATACTGCTAACAAGAAAAGCTTTAAAAAATAAAGTATTTAAAAATAAATAAGAAACGCATTAGCTTCTGTCGCATTTTTTTCTCAATATTCTGGGAAACAAAAAATTAACAGTACGATATTGGTTTGCTGACAAGTGAAACATTGAATCTGACAATACAAGGAGTCTTGTCAGATTCAATGTTTCAACTTCTAACAGGTCGAAAAAGCAAGAAACAAAAAAGGTCATTAAATTTATTGATTTCTTTAGAAAAAGACACTGCTACCGGAAGACAAGTTAGTCCCGTTATATAGTGCAAGATGAGATATCATTAATATCAGTTATATAAAAAATTGTGAAAAAAGGAGCAAGAGCCGGAAACTACCAGTAAAAATGTTTGATAGACCAAAAAGACATCTGTGACACTTGCAGTAAATATAAACTGGGCAACAGTCCAGAATAAGTTTTAAAGAAAGAAAAAATTAGACAAATAAAAGCCAAAGACAAACAAGATCTGTTATGTTTGTACAGTCGATATGCAATCCGCCAAACTTACATTTTATCTAAGAACCAGTAGCAAGTATACCAGACTAAGTTGTGCATCTGCAACTTTACTATTTATGACTTAGCTGATAACATCATAAAATGTTATTGGTTCACGGAAGTAGACACTGGTTTAACAGCGTCAACATTTTACACTTGCCTTGTGGACATTACAACGGAGTATATGCAAAGATAAACGAATTGAATAGAGTGAACGTTGAAAAATCGAGAAAATTACTTACTTAATCAGTATGAGCAAATTGCAGCTGAGGCCTTCCAACAACAGAGTCGTTCTTGTATGAACAGAAATTTGTAACGTAGAAACGTTAAGGACAATAAAAATAATATTCGCTACAATTTTATTGAACATTCCAGAGGATTCTCAGGAACAGCCGTTGGAACGACATTGAAATATGACTTGAAAATGTATGAACAATATCAACCACTACAAACCGACTAATGATAAGAAAAGATTAAAGTATCACGTACACAGCTATAAGAACTGAAGCAGTTTATAACAAAAGCCTGCTAGTCTTTTTATGACAATTGGTCTTACAAAGAAAATTTAGAGGAAGTTTGTTTTTGCACAACACAAGATTAGTACCTGTCATTTGTTTAAGAGAATTAATTTTCTTTTGAAGGTAGTGGAAGGATTCTAATATTACTAGATGAGTAAATGTAGAGACTAAAATCCACTCTAGAGTTTGATTGTAGGTTAATACTTAAAAACTGAAAGACTGTAACTAAAGATAACTGATTTATAAAAAGAAAAAGCGAAAAGTATTTATATACAGATTGGTTTTAATTTGTTATTGTGCATATCTTTTACAATAGACGACAAAAGTTTGACAATAACAGCGAATGTGACTTTTATAATTGGTGGCAGTATTAAAAGCCATTATTTGATTTATTATCGTAATAGTTAACTAATCAAACATATATTTACCAATTTCATAAAATGCAAAGACCAGGCGAAAAATGATTCGGTTTTTATTCTCCAGATGCCGAGCGCAGTTTGGCTATTTTAGTTATTTCTTTTCCGAGGGCTTTAGATCTTAACTAAAGCCTTGACTTTCTTTACGCCAGTAACTTTAATCAGGAAAAACCCAAAAATAATTACACGAATTTTGGTCAAGTTTTTATCACTGTATGGAATATTTATTATCAAAACGTTTAAAGTTAAATGGTATATAAAATCCCGTCTAAAACATAAATGTGAAAAAATGGGAGAGTTTCCTTTAGGTCATCACATTAGCTGAAAGAATTGAAATCAAAATAACCGTTAATTACCTAATCAAAATAACCGTAGTTTCTTTTTATGCGGAATTAGAATAAAGTTGTTAATTTTTAAATAACATAAGTTTTATATTTAAACTTTGCAAGTTTTTAAAATTTTTAAGTCAATAATTCATGTAAATTATAAGTTAAAGTTGACGAAATTTTGTCTATCAATTTTTGACTCTTATTTCATGTATATAAAAACTCTATCTACATGCCAAATTTCTAGTTTTTAAGTCGATCGAAAATAGGTCAGAGGTTTCGATGATGAACGAGTGAAGTCGGTGCCAAAATTAGTAATGTTTGAAGGGCTATGAAGTGTGACATTTATTATCTTGTGAAGGTACTTTTAAGCTGGTACACCAAATAGGTCTCGAGTTAGAGGGTTGACAAAAATGGTTCGAAATGTTTTGTGGAAATAATCACATGGGGCGACCACCGTTGTCGGTGATTATCCTGCTGGTCCTATTACCGCGCACTTAGATCTGTTAAACAGTACTAAAACTGAATTAATGAGAAATCCACATTTTAATCAGTATTTTTTCCGTTGATGTACACCGAACCAAATTATTAAATATAAAAAATTAAGACGTTTATTGCAATATATGCGAGTTTAAGTTCTTTTTAATAACACAGGTCTACAATAGTTTTCCCCTTTCAAATTTGACTGATTTTTATAGATTTTGGGGCGCTGATTACGTGGAAAATTCTAAACAAATTTCATAACGTCAGGATTTTTAGTTATTTAGCATAGTTTTTTGCCAAAAGTACCTAGGCCTACCTAGTCTAGAAATTATATTATATTTTAACTGTTTCTTATTGAACAAAAACACACTGAATGGTTGCAGAATGAATAAGTTCTCATAAATAGTTAGTTAAATATAACGTAATTAACTACGTGACATACCCTTATTATTGGTAAAAAGGTGCATTTTTAGTTCATTTACTAAAGACCTCATTTAACCGTCACTAATTTAAATCGTTAGAAGAGGGTTAATGAGGGTAGATTAATAGTTTTTTGTATAAATAACAACATCATTGTTTTTACAAAATCAGTACTTTCGTGCAATTCCTAGCGCTCAGTTAAAAGATGTCATCGCGGAAGTGTTTAAACTCACCGGACAATTTTTGTTATATTTGTGGGCAGTTTATGCTGACAAAACAGTAGCATAACATTATCGAATTCGTAAGTAACGTTTATATGTATTTCGACCTAGCATCGCTAACCAAGACAAATAGTTCCCATATAAAGATAGTGCGACATGCGTTCGTGAACTTCAAAAGTGCTCAAAATGGCAGAACAATACCTTTGATTTACAATCGCCTATACTATGGAGAGAATCTCAAAATGACACCGAAGACTGTTATTTTTGCTGTTGCAAGACTACAGGCAACAATTCTGAAACAAAAAAGGACTTGGATATCCAACCGAGCAATCGTTAACGCACGCGGTGCATCACGACCTAAACCTTGCATCGCCATCACCTCCATATTTGGAATCAGTGCAAGCTGTGAATGCATGAGCAGTGGTGTCGAAGAGGTATCTCAACCTGAAGCACAATTTGAGCCAAGTGCAAGTGGAACACAGTTATTTTCACAGTCAGAACAGTACGACTTAACGAGAGATCTAAGCCTGCCAAAATACGCAGTAAAACTCCTCGGATCAAGACTATTGGAAACGAATATGTTTGCTCTTAGCACCTAATTTTCTTGGTATCGCAACAGAGAAAAAGACTTTGTATCACATTTTGTTGAAGATCGTGATCTAGTGTATTGCAAAGACATTCTTGGTTTAGTGAAAGTGTTTAAGATCGAATATGACGCGAACGAATGCAGATTATTCATAGACTCATCAAAGCGAAGTTTGAAAGCAGTTCTTTTGCATAACGGCAATAAGTACGCTTTACTGCCAGTTGTCCATTCTGTCCATTTTGAAGAATGCTATGACAATTTGAAAAAAATTATTGGATAAAATAAAGGACGTACAACACGGTTGGATGGCCTGTGGAGATCCAAGAGTTATAAGTATGCTGCTCGGTCAATAAGGTGGCTGCACAAAATACCCTTGCTTTCTCTGCGAATGGGATAGTCGAGACAGAGGACAACATTGGACGAAGAAAGAGTGGCCACTGAGAACCAAAAATATTGTGAGAGAAAATTTAGTCCCCCGGAAAAAGTTTTGCTACCCTTTACACAAAACTGGGAATGATGAAACAATTTGCGAAGGCGCTGAATAAAGAAGGAGAAGATTTTAAATATCTACACCAAATTTTTCCATCTCTATCTGAAGCTAAAGTGAAAGAAGGTATTTTCGTTGGCCCGGACATAAGAAAATTGATGAAAGACACAACTTGCGATGAAAAGTTAAGTGAAATTGAATTAGAAGCTTGGAAATTTTTTAAGGAAGTAGTGAACCATTTCATAGGAAAGCATAAAAGTCCAAATTATAAGGAAATTGTTAAGAAAATGATTAACAATTTCGGAAAAATGGGATGTTCGATGAGCATTAAACTTAACTTCCTTAATTAGAACTTGGACTACTTTCCTGATAACTTGAAAGCTGTAAGGCGAAATATTTCACCAGTATTTGAAAGAGATAGAACGTCGCTATCAGAGAAGGTGGAATAAAAGGCTATGGGTTGCTAAAGCGAGATGATCCAAGTCAGACTTTTAAGCGAAAATCTCACAATCGGAGCTTCGGTGAAAAAAAACAAGATGTAATATTTTAAGCCATGTAATTGTTTTTTTATTGCAATATAAATTTTTTACTTAGTAAACTTGGCTTTTTTTGCGATTTCATACATAGGGCTTTTCAAAAAAAACTGAGTGTGAAGGGTAAAATCTAAATAGATATTCGTACTCAGCGTACCAAAATACCCCAAAGTCAGCTATCAAACCAAAAAAGGGAAAGTAAAAGTTACAATTTGCAGACTTGTGTAATCTGGTGAGCCTAGGTAGCATGAAATCTGATCCGAGTGAAATTCTGAAAAGAACTGGATTTGAAAAAGAAAAATGTATACTGAACTAAGTTCATATTATGCATTTATTTAGACTAGTGGTCGAAATTCGACCGTAATTCATTTAATTTTTAAGTTTGAACGTTATTATACCTCCACCATCATGGAATTTAATATTATATATATAATCATTTTGTTCTATTACGTCAGCTGAGAGCGTGTACAAATACGTTATTAGCGTGTGTTATTTGCCATACAGTTTCATATAAAATAAAACGCTTTTTTGCCTTGACATACACTCCACAGAATATTGAAAAAGGAACATTTGTAATCACACAAAATTCACAGCTTCAAAACTCACTCAGTGTATCTGATATTTTAAAATTCTTTGGCGACTATCTTTACTCTGTGCGACTGTTCGACCACAAATTATTATGTGTTTGACATTGACACTATGAATGTACACAAATATAATTTAATGTATTTGTAAACATATTATATATAAATTTTAGCTTTCTGCACTCATTCTCCATATAAACTTAAATATGCCAAATCGCACACTCCTCCGTGTGCGCAATATGCTTAAAAAGGGGTACAAAGTTTTCTTTCGCGTATTAATATATGGATATAGTTGTAAAAAATAGAATATAACAGGCCAAATCGCACACTCCTCCGTGTGCGCAATATGCTTAAAAAGGGGTACAAAGTTTTCTTTCGCGTATTAATATGTGGATATAGTTGTAAAAAATAGAATATAACAGGCCAAATCGCACACTCCTCCGTGTGCGCAATATGATTAAAAAGGGGTACAAAGTTTTCTTTCGCGTATTAATATGTGGATATAGTTGTAAAAAATAGAATAAAACAGAATTCCCTATGTTACTGAAGTGGGAAAAAGGGAGTTTTTCCAAAATAACAAAATCGCCACCCAGCTGACTTTAATAAGCGGAAGGTTACTGTCAGCTAGTCAGTGTAACATTCTCTATCAAGCATTATTGTAAGTTATACTTTCCTTGTAGAAGAATAAACTTAAGCTTAGTATCGTTCACAACGGCGCGTAGTTAGCTGTTATGGTTCTCAGTAGGACCATAAATGCAAGTATAAATTGTGGCTTCTCAGTATTGCCACAAGCAGGCAGCATCCGATTAGTCACACTCTGTTGCCGACTGACCGGCCGACCTTATAGAAACTGTTTCGGTATTGGGAATAATAAAAATATAATTTTGCCAAATGATTAGTCATATTCGTTCCACTTACCGAGATTCAAACATACGTTAGAAGATTAATGGAGCATGATGTAATATTTAAAAAAAAAAAGAAACAAGATGAATGAGAGAGGATTTAATATCACAATCTAATTATAAATTCCCAGCGCGAACGACTATTTTTTATTTAATCAATTGGAATTATTATGAATGATACTCCTTATATGGAGGGTTCCCTCCATGCGTCACTACTTCCAATGGTTCTCAAAGGTGGATCAAAGACTGAACTTTTCTTTTTTGTTTGAAAACGAGTTTGCGTATATATATATATATATATATATATATATATATATATATATATATATATATATATATATATATATAATTAGATATTATTTATTTCATTACTGATTTTACAAGGGCAGATAAGATGGGCAATATTATAGGATTCGTTACTGTCTCGGTTTGTTTTAAAATATATTTAGAGGTCGTTCAAACTGTGATAACGATAATTGCAATATACTTATTTAAACCTCTCGAAATGATCTTGAAAAATCTCAAACGTTATTTGACGCAAAATTTATCGAAAAAAATAGATTTATTACGGATATAATTCGGTGCGCGAATCTTTCTTTACCGCTTGATCGATTCTATTAAAACTTTGCTCTGTCCGTATGGGTTTTCAATAAGACAGTTGAATTTGTCTCTCGTCAAATTAAATTATCGCAACACTTCTCTATACATAATGTCAAATGATTTCTATATTTAGCAAAAACACGCACATTTTTGGCTCTCGAGACAGGTCCGCAATACAATTAGTATACACGTTGCGCCATCTAATAATGCCATTTTGAACTACATTGTTATTATTGGGTAAAAAATATCATTTTATTCCTATAAGATAAGTCTATATTTTAATACCAATAATTAACTATATTTAGAAAAAAAGTCATAAAAATCAGTCTAACCATTTAGGTGTGATTGAGTAATAAACACAGAAATATAATTTCATGGTATTAGTAAACCAGTTATTCCTAATGTGTTAATCCGTAATTTTAATAAGCACCAGTAATGGCTTAACTTTATCGTAGTTATTACGTAAGAAACAAACAAATCACTTTCTCGTTTGGGGCAAGCCGGTTACTATTATAATAAAAATATATAATAACGCTTCGTGAGAATTTCAAACTGAATAACAGCATTTATCGTAATCTTTGCACTTAAAGCCTTGTCACTTCACCAATGTATTGTGTACATTTAATTATGTAATTTTTTCGGTTATTTACAAGTATACTCGATTAGTCACTGCTTGCAGAGCCGATGATAACTTTTGGCCAGCGTTCCTTTGGCCACGAATTAACTATCGGCCAGTCATGCGCATGTTTAGCTCGTCGATATTATCGGTCGCTTTGGCAAGTGCCATAATCACCTACATACTGCTCGAGTGACATCATAACGCGCAGCCCAAGGGACGACAAGGCCGAGATTGTAAACAGAATACTGATTGGTAGAGGTATGGCTGGTGCTATGCCATCGGTTGAACGTTGATTAAATGAATTGTAACGTTTTTGTAACGATCAAAGATTGTTCAACGACTTTGTTTTTTTTTTTAAATTCCAGTAAGGTTCAATAACACCGTTCGTCTCTCCAAAATTAATTTGATAATTAATAATTTTATGCATTTGTTAATTTCTTTTAAATTTGTATTAACCTTGTACACCATTTTGTTTTTAACATAAGTATTTATCATTTTGTGTTGTATTGTTGTTTACACATCATAGCTGTGGTTTTGCATCGCTATGACTTTTACTTTTTCATTCACAAATTGATATTTTTAAAATCCATTTTATTAAAATTGTCGCAATTTTAATCGTTAAACTCTTCCCAAATATTGTATATTTAGGTGTTGTTAAGGTACATTTCAAATGTTATAAGCAGCGGATATTCTCAGTTGCTGTAATTTTAAAGACATGACAACAATAATTATTTTTGTTTAGTTCATGAAACCGCAGAAATATTTTCTATATATAATTCCATACCCCTATTGCTCCTACAACCGATGCCCCTATCAGCTGATTTCCTTCAAGTTTTCAACTCTGTACCACCCAGCACTCTTTACTCTGTACCACCCAGCAACAAATTTTAAGGGGAGGTTATTCCCACCCAACCCTCTTACAGCCGTAATAGGTGAAACTTTGAAAAAGACCGAGATACGCCGTTTCTTCAGCCAGTTTCCAACAAGTGTATTCGTTGACTTTTATTTTTATTCCCGCAGAAATTAAGTTGTTTCCAACAAGTGTATTCGTTGACTTTTGTTTTTATTCCCGCAGATATTAAGTTATGTAATATGGTAATAATTTAATATGTTAACTAGTTTAATTAAGTTCTATCTTCCATATACTCTGAATGACAATTAGCAACCAAATTTGTTTACTGTCTAAATAATAAAAATAAAGCAGTACAAAGAAGAATAACGTTAATTTTATAAAATATTCTTCAGAAAGCAAACAGGAAAGTTACCCCGAATAAAGTGTTTAATTATTTAAATTATGCATAATTCACAATAATGAACAATCGAGATCTGTATATTTCAATATAAGAAGAGCTTAATTAAAAAGACCCACAGATTATTTACGTTATAATTACCCTTAACAGCATTGAGCTGGCCTGAACAAATATTCGGATTTCTTGCGATAAAATATGCGATCCATTTTTCTAATTGAGGAAATTCTCATGCAAAAGTTACCTATAATAACTATTGAAGATATTACTCATTTTTGAAGATACTACTATATTTACCGAGGTATTAGTAGTAATTACATTGAATTTTCCGCCTTGATTTTTTGTGACTTGTATTTGCCGCGACCAAAATAAAGGGATATAAGAATATTGCATGTATGCTCAATATGGTTTTGGACAACAAATAACGGAATTTTAGAAGAGAATCGAGGACTCACATTTTAACATATTTCCAGCCTCACTGGACTTAGAAAACTCTCGGTATGAGGATGGACAATGGGAAAACCATTTACCATCATACCTACCAGAGAGCAGTGATAAAGAGGCCGGAAAACACATCGCACCCAAAACTAGCCCACGTTATTTTCAACGTGGATATGGACTGATTTGAACCGAAAGGGAATTCTACATTATTCTCCTTTATTTGCCGTTATTTTTTCTCAAATGAGGTTAAAAAACTTAATAGTTATGAACTTGATTTTTTTTGGAAATTCTAATAACTATAAAAAATATATGTAGGTAAGTTTAAATGGCCTAGCCATTTAATGATTTTCAAGTCATTTATGAATAAATTGCTGACAATTCGTAATGCATGTGAATATAACTGCTATAAATGTCCTGCTATCCTACAAGAGTGAAAATACTTCCTTTATGCGGACATGATCCTATAAGAGTGAAAGTACTTTATCCCGCTACTTTAAAAGAGTGAAGTATTTTCTTAAAGCGAAACATGATCCTGTAAGAGTGAAAGTATTTTATACCGCGGGCTTAAATAAGTGGAAGTGCTCTATTCCGCGATCTTAAAAGAGTGAAGTACTTTCTTAAAGCGAAACTCGATCCTGTAAGAGTGAAAGTACTTTCTTAATGCGAAACATGATCCTATAAGTCTGAAAATACTTTCTTTATGCGAAATATGATTCTATAAGAGTGAAAGAACATAATTTTTTCTCAACAAGTGCGTAATTAAACAAAATTATTTTATGAAGCGATAATATCTGCGCCGAATGTTTTTCACTGTACAAAACAGCTATCTTATCGCGAGAGGGAATAAACAAATAATAGTGAACTACGTTTTAAAACTAGACTAAATTGTATATTAATTTCATTCTGATTTAAAATGACGGCTTTTAGTAAAACTTATATACGAATGGACGCACTAGCTTGAAGATCAAAACTTCAAAATGTGCAATAGGATAACGATTTTTTTAAGAAATTTGGCATATTTGATTGTGCCATGACCTAACGATAGAGAATAATTGAAAAGGATACTTAAAAAGAAGACAAAAGAAAATAAACCTACTAAGTACGAGTACACTTAGACAGACAACAGGTTTATTTTCTTTATGTCCTTTTTCTAAGTATCTTTTTCAAGTCTCATTTATCGTGATCGTTCGTTATATTAATGAGTAGAACTCATATTAAGAGAATTCCGTCCATAATTGAGAACAAGTGCAAATATTGATGTGTGCATAGTACTTCTATTAATCAATTTATAAATATATATAAATATAACACCTACAATTTTTTTAAATTCATCAACTTGCATTAAGTTGACTGTTTCTTCTTCTAAACCTTCAATAGCATCCCTAATTTATGGGGCGCGTGAAAAAAACCCACCAACCCCAAATTCGATGTATGGGTTAGTGCGAAACAAATAAACAACATTCTCCGTGGCGAGTAATTCGACTATGTCTTTCTGTAAAATTTCATCACGATCGATCTTAAATTGAAAGAGCTCTCACGATGCGATACACGGACGGACAGACGGGCATGGCGAAATACCTCGTTGCCGTTTGACTATGGAATCCAAAAAAACATTTATACTCACTTATCGACACATTGTGAGCCGCTCAGATTATTTTTTTGTGAATGGGATCTTAAAGAAATTGATCCTTATTTTTGGGATCAAATCGTTAATTTTGGGAACCTATCACCATCGTTGTGTATCAATGTAAACTCATATGGCAGCCACAGAGAATATTTCCACTTCTTTTCTAAGCGTGAAGTTGTGTTTCTATCTCAGGATGAAAGCACGAGTTTGCCATATCTGACGAAGTTACATCAGATAAGGCAAACTTAATGCGACACGTGTTTGAATAAAACTTTTTAGTTTTTCTAAACTTTACAGGGTCAAGTTGAACGAGAATTATCGCAGAGATCAAACTTAATTCTTTTATAATGTTTGAAACCAATGCTCATAGGAGACTATATATTCGTGTCGTGCACGTATAGCTCATTCCAATTCTCATTTCATAACTACAATGAAATAAGGGCGCTCTATTTATTCTTCGTGAAATTTCCATATAAAGTGTTATTTTGTGTTCTGAAATTTAGTTGCTAACTCGCTTCGATCTCGCCCGAAGAACGAATACGCCCGAAGAACGAATACCGTAACAAACATTCGATTCGATCTCGATCACATACGAAGATCGTATGTCGCATTTTTTATATATCCAGAGATGTTCGAGAAATTTTTATAACAGTATAAAAAGGGGTTGATTTATTAAATGCAAATTTTTTATATATATTTGGAAAACAATTAAATGAAACTATGTGATGTAGTATTATTTCTACTTTCTTTAAGTTCTTTACCACGACCTAGGTTTCTTGTATTACAACATCTTCGGCAAAGATCTTTAATAGCCCACCTGAAGATGTTGTAATACAATGACACCTAGGTCGCGGTAAAGAACTTAAAGAAAGTAGAAATAATACTACATCACGTAGTTTCATTTAATTGTGAATATTTGGAAAACTTTGCTTATCAATTTATTCGTTGAAAAATTAATTCAAAACATAATCATCATTTTCTAAATCATATTAACATAAATACTGAGAGATACTTGACTACGAGATTGTGAAATACATTTGAAATATAAACATCTTATGTCATCATAATGAAATTTAGTCGCATGCATTTTTTATTTATACAATAATTTTTTATAATTTTTCAAAAGTATGGTATCTTAAAACTTTACGTCTAAACAATACAAAACAAAGTCTATAAAAATAGTTTTCTAAAAATGATTATAAGTAACCTCACGGTTGTCGCTGTTGGCAACTCTCAATCACCTGATATTATATAAATAAATAATTCTATATGATCCTCCTTATCACGATCCTTTTTACAAAACTTCCCTGTAATGGCAGAGCACAAAGCTTGTAGCTGTATTGAGCGCGTTAAAAGGCTACAAAAATCACACGCTACTAAAATACCATTTTGTACCGGAAGTTACAAATGCTGTTTAATCACTTTCAATATCAAATTGAAGTTGATAGAAATAGAGGCAAGAAATTCTAAAACTGCTATCTAAATCCACGAGCCAGTTTTCAAATCAATTCTTCTTATAATTTATCTGCTTAACTAAATGATTGCACTGTGATGTGAAACGGTTAAGAAAAACTTTTGTGAAACTTTTAAGAAAACATGTAGATGAATCAATATATTCGGTTAAAGCACAAAGTTGAACACATCCAGCAGAGTAACGCTTTTCAAAGAAACCGACCTATTTGATGGTGCAACGACCGAACGATCGCAAATACTCCGTCAATGGAATAGTTGGAAAACTAAACAGACGAAAACTGATAATAAATCATGTTACAAGAACGCAACGTCTATATTTAGGACCTCGTTGTTCCGAGATTCGAAGTCATTTTGAAGCCGATGACATGAAAACGTGTAGAAAAAAAGTAATATACTCGTGCAGATGAAATTATTTCGGCGACCCATATTTACGAATTTGCAATAGGCTATTTACTTGTATGTATATAAATAGAATTCAAATATCCATTGAGGAAAACTGTTTTCCTCTTATAAACATTAAAGATGAAAGTGACGACTTTTAGTCGATGTAAATTGTTTTTAATTAACTATAGATATGTACTTATGAGTGTTAAAGTTTTATATTATTGTTAAAGAGGCATATTTTCAATGAGAATAGTGAACTCTATCATTTTACGCGTGCATCTTTAGATCTTTAATTACGTTAAATTGTAATATGCCAGCACCTAATTACATGGCTACAGTCTAATTCGTTTATTTATTTATTTATATACGTTAATATATCTAATCGATACATATGGCGGACTTATTTCTACGATAGCAGTTTCTTACAGCCAACCATAACACCAGTCCAACCCTGGTCGAAGACCGGCCGAGAAATGAATCACCCCCCGGCGCGGCGCGCCGTCAAAGGCTGTGTGCCTTGTGATCAACACAACACACCACGGTGACAACAAAAGGTTCTAAAGCTTTATATATTTGGTCCTGCTTAATACGACCTTATTTTTCGTATCACGTCATTTTTTACTACTCATTTTTTCTATTAATCAAAATAAGCCATTCATATTCTGCTTTCAATTAGAAGCTTGTGTTAATGATTGAATACGAATTTTATTGCTATTATAGATGGTGTGTAATTAGTTAAATATCTTTCTTTCTGGGAAATTAAAATTAAGGAACTGATGGCGGCAAACTAGGCTAAGTTTACTCTAGGATTTGACAGCAGTATAGAGATATATTACGAAATTGTTCAACTTAAAAATGTAGCTACTGTGAATAGAACCAATAAGCGTAAAAAGAAGAAAAAAATGGTGTGATGAAAAAAGATTGATAAGCGTAATGGTTCTACGTAATGGTTTAATTCCAAGCAAAATACTGCCCGAAAGAAGTCGCCTACAATATTTAGTAGTGTCGTCTCAATACAACCTTACCTTTACTTAGGTAAATAGAGTCAAATTTACATTTACTGAATCAGTTGTGAATAAAGCGTCGGTTGGAGTTTCATTATCAAATGCTACTATTCTAATTTCTTGCCCGAACGAGAGCAAACAAGAATCATATAACATCGTTTCACGAAATTTTTATTGCGTTGAATTAATTTTAGTGCTAACATACAATTTATTATTTGCTGCCATAATTCTGAAATAAATGATAAATAGATAATTTTTAAAGAATATAATGTCCAGAAGAAACATCACAGAGCTTCGCTTTTAAAAATTGCAATTTTTTCGTACTTTAAGGCTAAGTGGCCAGTTTACTATTTTTCAATTCATTAAATTTTTTTACGGATAATTTTTAATCCCATCCCTAATTTTTCCCATTTTTTCATCATTGCTTTTTACCAGTAGCAATAACCTAAAGTCGTATTGAACTACAAAACTAAAATATCACTTTAAAATTAGTTTCAAAACAAGTATAATATATACACAATACGTTCATTGTCATTTTCAGCACAAATAAACATTGGCAAGCATCGTTTGACGTGTCGTTGAAACGCAGGTGATAATAAAGAATTCTGCATTTTTTCTAAATATATTTTTTACGGAAGCTCAATTGGCGCGTTGAAAATAATAAACAATGCGGAATGTTGGTGACGTCTTTTACGGTAGGTTCTAGGACAACATACGATAGCCATGCAGTGAAAGAGGGCGATGTTAAGACAATTAAATATGCTATTAATATGTATTTTGTTTTTGCGCGTAAAAGCAATGTGTAATTTGACAGGTATGTTTGAAAAAGGAAATTGATTCGATTCTAAGAATCCTTTCGAGACATATGCAGACAGAGAAAGACATAACGGATAATCTGCATCCAATAAAGAAATAAAGCCGCGCAAGTCTTTTATGAGATCTAGAAGATTAATACTGAAAAAAGGTGAGAGGCGATAATTGATATAATAAGGGTCATTGGTCAGCGAAATCGCAAGTAAAGCTCTCGGACACCGTGCGGTGTGGCGCTCCGGAATGATTCACCTTGCTTCGATGTTCTTAACACTATGTCGTCCGGTAACATTACGTTGGTGTCGCGTGCAAAGCTATCGGACAAATGCCAGTGACATTTAGTTTGTGTTTATATAAGGCGACGATTATTTATAGATAATATTAGCAAACTTTTTTTAGTATTAGATAATATGAGCACATTTACTTATGTTTGCCCTGTCTCTAATATTCTATATGCAGTAGGATCTATTCGAAACGGGATGTCAAAGTTTTGAGATAAATATCTTTTTGGCTCATTATACATTTGAATTTAAAACAGAGAAATTGAATTTTATATACAATTATTGTAAATTAGTTTTCGTTCATAATTTTACTTGCGTGTATTACGGTATTTTACTGTAAATATCTCAGATAATATCGCGTGGATTGCGGTATTTTATTGTTAATATCTCAGAAAATGTGCGGATTACGGTATCTTACTATTTACTAATAGTAAATACATATTCTTTTCTTTAGATTTTTCTGCATATCGACGATGCATTTTACCTTCGACCGCTTCGAGGCTGCATACGCGGAAACATGCTTTAATAACAGCGTCGCTTTTACACGTACAATGATTATTTTAAAATTGTATTTTTTTACGAAATATACAGTTTCTAAGATATTTACAGTAAATATATACAGTTTTTAAGGATTTTAGGCCTATTTGTATTAAATTATAAATATGTATATATATATATATATATATATATATATATATATATATATATATATATATATATATATATATAGCTCCCACGATTGTGTCGGATGTATCGAAAACTACGTTCAACAATATATACAGCAAATAAGTAACACATTAATTACCAGAATTACCTGACGATCGGTTATGAAACACCGAATAATTAAATCATTAAAAAAATAAAACAATAGCACCAGTGATAAAGTTGCTATTACGTTACCTGCTCTAGAATATTTGTTGCGAATTATGACTTCGTCCTGGTATGTCAGAAACATAAAGCATCACGAAATTCAACACTATGTTAATACAACTAATCGGTAAAAAGTAACTCCCGTTGGAGTTAAAAGGATTATGTTCGACCACATATAATAATGAAGATAGCAAAGTTATCATATAATCAACGTCATATGAATTGGAGGAATATCGTATGATAAATTACAGTACCCCTTATGTTCCCTAACAGTTTAAACATGACCGTCAAGGTGATGAGGCGGCCTTAATAAGACCGAGATCACATACAGCTCTAGCACATGATTGGGCAAGAAAGGGCACAGGTATGCATGAGATCTAATTTTTTCATATTTACTTGCATTAAAATGTCGCTTGCTGTTCAGAATCCATTACGATATCGAGTCAATACTAAGTTAGAAGATAAATTTGGTCATCTAAACCCAATAACAATTCTAAATCCATTGCCTTTTTAAAATAAAAAAAATAATTGTGGTAACGTTACAATACATATTTTAAAATAAACGATTTCAAATAATTAATGTATTGTACATAGTATAGGACAGTTAAACGTGAAAATATTAGAGACAAACACAATAATGTTAGTATACAATATCCACACATACGTTACGAGCGAGGTAATTACAGTTGGGAATTTCTCGACTATTCAAACATAAGTTGTTACATAAATTATTTGATATGTATCCGCATTTAAAACGCGGATAGTCCTTTACTGTTAATTATTAATTAGCCCGCCTTTATAATCCCTGCAATATACGAGGCAAGTAAATAAATAAATGGCTAAATATCGGGACGGCAGGGGCGTCGCACGAGCGCCGTGAGTCACGCGACAGATGCGCGGATGTTTCAACTATTTTTGTGCGGTGCCGCACGCGCCTCGGAGGCGCGGTTCCACCATTCACCCGTCACTCAGCCGCCGATAGCTGTCCACAGCGCCTTGTATTCAACCGTGACCAGCGGAGATGTTCGGCAGGCGAACGCTTTCGCCGATTCGATCTCGACGTGCGTTCCTTCGTACGATGAAACGTAACGAATAGATGGCACAGCTACGTTACATATATTTTTTTGTCAAATGCACCGAATATCTCTATATGTTATTTCTTACGGGTGTTTTTGTGTCGGTACGCCATTTCCCCTTAATATTTCATCAAAACGAATGATTGAGCTATCACTTTGATGATTACCTGCACCGCTAATGACGAAAAACAAACAAACAATTAAACATTATTTTTTTTATTCTCTATATATTAATTCCCGAAGGTTGTAAACAGCGTCGACTTGCGAATTATTCGCAAGAGCCAACTAGTACGTGGACTAGATAGTTTAAGTCTTAATCTGCTTGATATATGATATAATTTAAATAGTGTCACGGAAATACGTGACAAAAGTTATGCTCTATGAGCAGGGATAATGTAGTATGTAGATTTGTCAAGTAAGTTGGCTTAATATTTTACTAAGTGGCATTCAAAACTACAGTTTAAGGCTTTTAAGTCTTCTTCACACAATAGGATTCCTTACTTCCAATATTTGTGGGACACATAAACACGGTGTCCGGGAATAGGTGTTGGACAAAGCAAGATGCTATTCGTTGGCTATAAAGGAATAAATTGTCGTTGAAATAAAACGTAAAAGACGCCCTTTTCCTAATTGAGTGCAAAAAATATTAGACATAACTCTTTTTAATCTTTTCTCCTAACTGTTCGCTGGTTATTCCCCCGCGGCGTTAAAAAATGTGCACAACTATCGTGTGTACGAAAAAGATGAGAAATAATTATGAATATTATTTTCAATTCTCTGAAAAAAAGTCATCTTTTAAATTTTTTCAGTCAAGGAATAAACGTCTTCCTTTGTCCGACACTTATTCCCGGACACTGTGTATATATATATATATATATATATATATATATATATATACACAGTACGGAGTCATGCATAAGCATATATGGGTTCCATAAATCTAGCAGAATGACAAGGACTGAATAAAATTAAACTTGTATACGTTTTAGTTTCCTACAAATATGTCACATGTAGTGATTCTCGCGAGGAGACAGTTTGCTAGATCCACACCCACCACACCGTAGTGGTATCCCTTTAGTGCAGATCACCTAGGAACATATCATAAAAATCAGTAAGGGAAGGTGTTTAAATGTTAGTGGCTAAGTACAGAATACATCAGAGTACGAATGTATGTAGGTGCGATTAGAAACACTTATAACATTGGAAGTATACTCTATGTTTTACAATAGCTTGAAACACAATTGGAAATAATAGATGATGCCTATGGTAACTGAGAAGTTAAAATCGATAAAGTTTTGAGATCTTGTAAAAGCCGGATTTTTTGGTGCTAAAAGGTAGATGCGCGTGTGTAATGAAATTATGGTTGTCGCGTTGTTGTTGTCTTTGTTGTGGTTACGTCAATGATGTTGTGTTAAATAATCACGTTTTATAATTCGAAATTTTACAGACATTCAAGTATTAAATACACGGACAAAAGAATGAGAAATGCTTTTAAAAAAAAGAAAGTATAAGAATAATATAAAGTTTTGAAAGGTCTGTGTTTATATTACGGGAGAGCGAGTAAGATGGCATTATTTAAGACTAAATGTATTGGTCCATTACTTATAGATAATGTTAGTTAGAAATGAGTACATTTAGACAGGTCATCTCCTATTTGTGAGAATCAGTTTTAGAGCGCTAATGACACGCCTATATAAAACAACGTCATTGGATTACGTTCTTAATCAGTTGGAGATTCGCACCGGAAAATTTCACTTTGATGGAAGTTTATTTAGTGGATTTTCGTGGTATAATTATTATATACTTGTCTATGAAAAAAATATATTGGCGGTAATGTTACAATATATGAAAGTACAAGTAGGGAAGAAATTATATCATTTCCATAAAAGAGATACTATGATTATTTTCTTACGGCACGTAGCTCATCGATAGCTCAGAATAATTTTGGGATATCCAATATAGAAAAACATTGAGACCTGGAGAATATCTAAGTATCTGCGCTAAAGCTATTTTAAATGATTGTATGCTGAAATACTGAGTTAAAAATATATACATATAATCAACTAATCTAATTT
Organism: Druceiella hillmani; assembly: GCA_039881145.1. NCBI lineage: Eukaryota > Metazoa > Arthropoda > Insecta > Lepidoptera > Hepialidae > Druceiella > Druceiella hillmani. The sequence continues at coordinate 12,214,346 of JAYKKI010000005.1, forward strand.
AGGACTTACATTTAAGAAAATTGCAGGATTGCAATGATGTATCGATTATCTAGCTCTGTACGTACTAATACACTCGCGAGCAATACAATTCGGTAACTTTTAAACATGAGTGGCACACATTGTATATTTTGTGTTTTAATTTTTATTTTAATCACATGTTTGAAAACAAATTTCATAGGTATTCTCATGAGGTTACATTATTAACATATGAGGGAAGTGAAAATTTAAAATTAAAATTTGCAACTTACAACGTTTTTGTGTTGCTGTAAGTACTGCCATGTTTTTATTCATTCCATTTCATCCTTTTAAAATAAAGAAAATGCATTTTAAGAAGCACAAACTGTCCGAATCGTCATACCAGTGGAAATAGGAATTAACCAGCAAAACATCGCAGGTACAAGTGAAGTGTGTTGTTCAATTATTCAGTGTGTACATCAAATGTATCTGACGACCGGCTGTTACATCAGAAGACCAGGATTTGGCCGCAGAAGGCAGACATCAGAGCGAGATAATCGTTTTGTTGTATTAGCGAGTCTAAGAAATAGTCGGCGATTTGCTGCTGAGGTGTAGCATGTGCTGAGAGATGTTCGAAATGTTAGTGGATTATCAGCAAAGAGAACGTGATATGAAAAAAGGTCTCAAACTTACTCCAACTGTGGGATTGGAGTTTAGAAGTATGTCACTGTATAGAAAAATAGTATGCGTAATGTGCTTTATACAAAAAGATAAGCTTTGGAAGTCATTCAGTTTTGTTCTGGGGAGTCTCGTTTGAAAGACGGTGCGGAACTGGTTTTTATGGATCTAGGTGACTGTTTCGTCATACATCTTTGATGCTTTAGAAGATCGTGTTGTATCTTTCTTTGGATTTATTGGCGAAGGGTCTTAACTGATGAATAATAACACTCACTGTCATATTGCGATATGCGTCAGAGATTATTTATGCGAAGTTGCGTTACATGTATGTGACTGGAGAGCGTAGTCCAGACCTAAACCTACTTACGGAATGAATTGAAACAATGGCTTAGAAAGTGAGAACCAAGTTCTGAAACAGAGGCTGAGGGCAGTTCACGTGTAAGGATGGAACAATATTCCACAAGAAAGCCGATACAATTAACGACAAAAAAGGTGGGTGAGGTTATCAGGGTCAAAGAGGCAAACATCTCTTTATAAGTTGTGATATAACAAATGTAAAATAATGTTCTTTATCCATACGATTTTTCACCGTTTTTTATTTTTTAATCTTTTCCATGTTAATTTTAAAATATGTTTTTTGTTAAAGGACAAAGTGATCTTTTCAAATAAACAATAAATAAAGCAATATAAAAAAGGGCTTTTTAAAACTAATTGCCAACAAACAGAATAATATTAACAAATGTGTATGGATTTTTATGCTCGCTAGTTAATTAACTCACGACTACCGATTTGTCAGTTGTTAAAAGAAAATTTTGGTTCCAGACTTTTTAAAAAATTTCAGGGTTCTTGATTTCAAAAAACTGTAGACCGTTCTGTCCTGCCATACAGATAAAGTAGAGACGTCATAAAGTAGAGACCGGTGACACCTTTATATGGATCCGTCTTAGAGAATACACACAGTGGACAGGAAGAAAATCGATGCTTTTGAGATGTGGTATTGGAGAAGAATGCTGCATATACCGTGGAGTGCCAAAACGATGCAACAAATCCATACTCGACTAACTTAAAATCAAATTATCAACTATATGCTAATATGAACTCTCGGTTGCTATAGCGCGTAGATAGCTAGACAAAATAGTTATTGTAGGAAGGGCAAAAATTTTGCGTTCGATACACTAGCCGCTGGTTTGATAAGACATAGATCATCACGGGACTCACTGTCACTGCCGCCGTGAGACAGGCCGAAGATGGTCACAACTTTTCGTTACGAAGATGCGATGTAGAAGAAGATACTTCAAAAGATAAAAATAACCTTAACACTTCGTTGTCAATCTATGACTAAGAGAGTCATAGATTGACGGGAGATCATAGTGCAAAAGAATTAAGAACAAATTTTAATAGTGAAAAAAGAAAAAGACAAAACTGATATTAAACTCGAAGACGACAATTTTTTTTATATTATATAATTTGGGTCACACACATATAGTTTCAAAACTATTTGGTTTCAAAAATATATATTTTTTGTTTTATCGGGACACAGTGAAAGAGGTGAATCGCAATTCGCAGACTCGATCCGAGATCCAAAGTAAATTAAAAAATTATCAGGCTAACATAAAATAAATGGTAATTACGTGAAACTTAAATAACAGGGAAGTTCCATCATTTAATGGGCAATGAAAATTACCTAGTTAATATTAATCTTAAAATAAAGTGTTACATTCTCATTAACAGTTTAGTTTATATATATATATATATATATATATATATATACATACACACATACATACACACACGCACACACACATATGTACGTAAACACTGATCAGATACATAATATCCCTTTTCTTTTGATGAATCACATGTATTTTCAAATCCATATGCATAAGAGTTTAAAGAACTGGTTAAATTTATATTTTACATTCACAAAGAGTTCTGTATTTATTTTAAAACAGAGAAATTATTTTCACCTTAAAATAAAACCTTGCTCATTTTACCCAGTGGTGACTGAAGAATTTATTTCCGGGCTAGATAAAGAATAAATTCAATACTTAAATCAAAAAGAGGATTCAACATATAACGATAAATAATTATAAAGACAATTTCGTTGTTCATTATAAAGACATTGTTCGTTATAAGTATGCAAGCCGCCTTTTGACAATCAATTCGCTTAATAAACTAGAATACCTTTTATAAAAACTGAAAATACAATAAACACGATTTTTAACGAGATTGTAAGAAAATTTTAAACTGAACCAAACTAACCAGACCAAAAAAATTGGACAAAAACTTACATATATTGGACAGAAACTTATTCGAATACTTTATATTAGTTGACAAACATGAATTAAATATTTAATTGCGATGATATCAAACTATGATTTTTGACGGAGAACATCTAAGGACACATTTGGATAAGAGTTAAAATGTTCTGATGACACTCGCGACGTGTCATTCGGACAACTTTGCGTCTTGTCGGTTAACAGTACTATAAAATTAAAAATATGTTTTGAATAGATTGTTAAGAAATATTTCTGTAATAAATTGTTTCATAAAAGTAATAAAATTAAACAACTACCTGAATATTTGTTTTCCGTTTTCAATTCGTTCAAATAAAATATTTCAATATATATATATATATATATATATATATGTATATATATATATATATATATATATATATATATATATATATATATAATTAGATGTTTCACATCTGCCAGGCGTCCCATGACGGCTCCCGTTATTTTGAAAAACTTGAAAGCTGTTTTTTAAAAAAGGATGATAGTTAACATTTTTTGGTTACGGTAGTTGAAAGAAACGGGAGTCAGGGCGGATGTGCGAGTCGACAATAGAATGCGTTTTATAGCAAGTCGCATACAATTGACTTCTGGCGTCACAGTCGTTGAATATCGTACATATAAGTAAAACAATGAATGACGCATACTGTAGATAATTTATTCTGTGAAACGCCTTAGACAACGTACAAAAAACGAATGGGTATTTAGATTAACTTTAATATATAAATTATAAAAAAGCATGAAACACTAATCGTTCTTAAGAGTTCAATATTATTAGTAGTTAGATATTGGTTAAAGATAAAAGAATAAACGAAAGAAACGACTGTATATTATTTTATTCCGCGTAGTCTAGTTTTAACAGTGTTTAAAAATAGCGTTAGCGCATGTGTAATTAATAGTGAATAACAATGTAAACGGGTAATTTTTTAGAATTGTATTTGAAAACAATTTCTAATTACTTTAATAAAATTTTGTTATCTAGAAACAAAACGTTTAATGACATTTCTTTTCTCAAAAGTATCTATTTTTCAAATTTACTTCCATAATCGGTAAAATTGGAAATGTTTTAAAAAAAGACATATTTTATGTAAACAAAAATAAAATATTTATTACCTAATTACCTCGTCAATTTGGATAGTTCCCTGCATTTGACATTTAAGCGATTTGTAAAATTTTCATTTCGATGTATTTAAGGACTTTTTTGAGTTGCGTTTTATAAGAGAACTAGCTGCCCGTCCCGTCTTTGTCCGGGCAAAAAGGTGAAAAAAACAATGACTGTATTTTGTTTCAATCGGTTTATTAAAAAACATTTTTTTTAAAGGTTTTATCTACTTTGAGCTTTGGTCGTACATAAAAACACTTGTAACGTACGCTTTCTAACAAGATTAAAGAAAAATAAAAAAATTATATCAAAAAAAAGTTTTTGTCGATTTCTTTGCCGTATACATTTTTTTGAAAAATTATTTAAATGTAACTAACTTAACTACTTAAATGTAACCAATGTTTAAAAGCTTTACCCAAAAATATACCCGGCACGCTTTTACTTAACCCGTTATTTTCCATTATCTATACATTAAAAATAAATATTAAATACCCTATAATCTAGACGATTGTTAAAGTCTCATCTCAATCAGATAAAGCTTGTTTGCGCCCGAAACAAAAACAAAACTTTCGGCGTTATAAAATTATTACGACAAGCAAGCGTACTCTGGCGACGAGTTAATAAATTTGAGGTCTGTCAAATAAAATACATCATAAACGTACTACAGGAGCGATCTCTTTCAAACCCGACAGATATAAATGATAAAACAGGTTTAATTTTGAAGATTTTTAATCAAAAGGCAAGTAACAATAATACAATTGAAGTATTATATGTCCTAAGCGCCACTTTTCCCTGATGTGTGGCGAGTCCAATTTGCTTTCTTGCATTGTAGAACATTCCCATCACATTGTTTTTATTTGCATTTGTACAAATATATCCTAACCGAATGTTATAAATGCCAAAGTGAGCTTCTTCGTTTATCTGCTTGTCTTGCTTTCACACTTCGACGCCTTAACTTACCACCATGAAATTTTGCATATATATATTATATATATATATATATATATATATATAGCCCGAGTGATCAGATGAACATGGTGTATATGACATATGTAGGAAATTTGCGTGATATCCATATTGGCTAGGAAACTTTTCAAACTGGAATAGATTTTTTTTATAATGAAAAAAAATCATCCGTGTAATTATGCCTGTGTATCGACATAGTAAGTGGATACTATCGGAACTTTTCGAACTGGAATATATTTTTTTATAATGAAAAAAAATCATCCAGTCAGGAGTAAGAGAGTACGTGTAATTATGCCTGCGTATCGACATAGTAAGTGGATACTATCGGAACTTTTGAAACTGGAATAGATTTTTTTATAATGAAAAAAAATCATCCAGTCAGGAGTAAGAGATTCCATGTAATTATGCCTGCGTATCGACATAGTAAGTGGATACTATCGGAACTTTTCAAACTGGAATAGATTTTTTTATAATGAAAAAAAATCATCCAGTCAGGAGTAAGAGAGTACGTGTAATTATGCCTGTGTATCGACATAGTAAGTGGATACTATTGGAACTTTTGAAACTGGAATAGATTTTTTTTATAATGAAAAAAAAAATCATCCAGTCAGGAGTAAGAGATTCCGTGTAATTATGCCTGCGTATCGACATAGTAAGTGGATACTATCGGAACTTTTCAAACTGGAATATATTTCTTTTATAATTAAAAAAAATCATCCAGTCAGGAGTAAGAGATTCCGTGTAATTATGCCTGTGTATCGACATAGTAAGTGGATACTATCGGAACTTTTCAAACTGGAATATTTTTTTTTTATAATTGAAAAAAATCATCCAGTCAGGAGTAAGAGAGTACGTGTAATTATGCCTGCGTATCGACATAGTAAGTGGATACTATCGGAACATTTGAAACTGGAATAGATTTTTTTTATAATGAAAAAAAATCATCCAGTCAGGAGTAAGAGATTCCGTGTAATTATGCCTGCGTATCGACATAGTAAGTGGATACTATCGGAACTTTTCAAACTGGAATAGATTTTTTTTATAATTAAAAAAAATCATCCAGTCAGGAGTAAGAGATTCCGTGTAATTACGCCTGCGTATCGACAATAGTAAATGGATACTATCGGAACTTTTCAAACTGGAATAGATTTTTTTTACAATTAAAAAAAATTATCTAGTCAGGAGTAAGAGAGTACGTGTAATTATGACTGCGTATCGACATAGTAAGTGGATACTATCGGAACTTTTCAAACTGGAATATTTTTTTTTATAATTAAAAAAAATCATCCCGTCAGGGGTAAGAAATTAATGTAATTATGCTTGCGTATTGACACAGTAAGTAGGTGGATACTATCGTCCATGATCTTTTATATGAACAATTGGTTGTCCTTCCATCCTTCCGTCCATCTGTCAAATCCTTTAAAACTATTTTTCCTTTATTTTGACCAGATTTACCCATTGTTCAATAAAACATTTAGTTTGAGGGTAGATGTAAACCTGTGTAATGAACGATGATGATATATTTTAGCACATAATTAAAAAAAATACAAGCATTATTTTATACGCTAGGTTACAAAAAATAAAACCTGCCAAGCACGAGTGGAAATCGCACTACGAGGGTTCCGTACACATTTAGGCATTTATAAACATTTAATGATACATAATAACCCTATAAAAACTAATTACAAAATTTTAATTATTTTGAACGAAACTATATATCTTTCACACATACTTTTCACGTGTACTATATCTTTCACAGGCGCATATTTAATTTTTTTTATATAACTATAAATTGACGATTTTCGGATTTTTTCCTTTACTTGTGCTGTGGGACCTTCTTGCCCAATGTCACGATTTTAGGTCAACGGGAAGTACACTATGTATTTTGATTTATTTGCGAGTGTCAAAGTGTACGGCACAAATGGCCGTATTTTTAGGGTTCTTCTTGATTGCGTTGTCTTAGAAGCTTGATCTTTTACAGCTCCTAAAGCCCGTAGATGATATTAATTTCAACTTGACACCTCCACACGTTCCTGAGAAAAAGGGTCTTGACAGATCGACAGACGGACAACGAAGTGATCCTATAAGGGTTCCTTTTTTCGTTTTAAGGTACGGAACCCTAAAAACAATTCGAGTTATAATAATAAACAAGATTTCTGTAGTTTAAACTAATTGAAAATATTTATTCAAACAAAATTAACATTGCATAGTATCCAAGTACACGACATGACAGTTTACATCTCTAAGTCTACTCAACGACACCTAGTGTTAAAATTAAGAACTTAACTTATTCACAGGCAAACAAGCAAATAGTCAAGTATAAATATAACATTTAATTCAATACTCCCACTAAATTTTATATAATAAAGAAAAAAATTCAGTTTGACTGCTTCAAATTAAAAAAAAAATTTAAGTAAATTACATAACATACATTTATTACATCTATTAGATTTTCAAATTTAAGAGTAGGTAGAGCCTTAGTAAAAATATCAGCTAGTTGTTCAGAACTCTGCAGATATCTTTTCTCAAATAAAATTGTATTTAACATCAATGTGTTTTATCTTCTTGTGGTAAACTGGATTATTTATTAGTTTAATAGTACTCTGATTATCAATACGTAGAGTTGTGCAATTTTGATTAATATCAATTTTTTTTAAAATCTGTCTTAACCATAAAATATTCCTGGCAGTTTCACATGCTGCCATAAATTCAGCCTTAGTTGATAAGGCAATACAAGATTGTTTTTCACTAGCAAGATATAGGACCACCATTCAACATAAAAATACAACCAGTGCTTAATTTTCTTGTATCCAAATCCCTAGCAAAATCTGAGTCTGAATATCCAATTAAATTTTCATGACCCTGATACTTTATACATAAATCTTTGGTTTTAATAAAATGACGTGAGAATAAACAATAAAGAGAATAATTATTCTCTTAAGCGGAGCACTATGATGTTAGACTTGGCTTATTAATATATCTGCTTAACAAATTGACACCATATGAAATATCTGGCCTAGTTGCTGTATATAAAACGACCCTATGGCTTCCCTGTAAATTAATTTGCTCATCAACATTTTTAGTTATTTAAACATTTACATCAACAGATATTTGAACATTTATAATTCTGTTACATTCGTCTTTCCATCACAGCCTCATATTTCTACAATTATGTATACAATTTTGCAATCAGACACTACTAATAACTATTTTTATTAATATATTTTAGCAAAATATGAAAAAATGTATTAATAAAAATGAAGGTGAATTTTTTCTTCAAGTGAGGGTACCATATGAAAGACCTTTCAATATGGAAATGTGGTTCCGTTTGCTATTTATAATTTTTCAGCCCAGTTTCGAAAGTATTCATGTCCAAATTGACCAGCAATGTGACAGTCTAAATTTTCAGCCGTATTTTCAACATTTTTAGTTATTTGAACATTTACATCAACAGGTATATTACAGGGGTGGGCTGTACTCACATTAAATTTACTTATTATCTGCTCAATATATTGTCTTTGACTGATACACATGGAATTATCAGTTTTTAAAGTTCCAAACCCAACAAAGCAATTTAAATTCAACTCTTTGATATTAAATTCTTGCTTCAAGTAACTTAGAATTTCATCTAATACGATATTTGACTGAGACATAACAGAAGCACCTTCAACATACAAAATCAACAAAGCTTTAATGCCATGAAAATTACCTACGAACACACAATTGTCCGCTTGTGATTGAACAAAACCAAACTTCAATAAAAAATTAATAAATTTCTTGTTCCAACAACGAGATGCCCTTTTCAAGCAGTATAAGGATTTATTCAGTTCACATATTTTATTTGCTGGTGCTTTCAATCCATCTGGAATTTCCATAAAAATATCCTCATCTAATTCTCCATACAAGAAGGCTGTTTTTACATCTAACTTCTTTATATTCCAGTTATATTCAGCAGAGATAGATAATACTATCCATATTGACTCATACCTTGTGATACCTGAAAATATTTCATAATAATCTATTCCTTTAATTTGTGTAAACCTACGGGCACAAAGTCGAGCTTTATGCTATCTATCTATTCTCTGATTTTTCTTATCGACAAAAACTCCAGGTGTTGTTAGTACGATGAGCTTCTAGTTCTTCATTTATACCCTCCCCCTCCCTGAATATACATTCCTCACTGTTGATTGCTTCATCACAAGTCACAGGAATATTTAACTTTATTAAATTTACCTCAAAAATGATTTCTTCGTGGTCATAAAGTGATATTTGAACTACTTATGTCAGTAAGAACAATTTCTTGCGAAGATTTATAGGTCTCATCATTTTCATCGATGGAAGTGTGTGTGCTCTAAAATCTGAGCTTCATTCCTTCTCAATTCAGGACTTTTCTGTTCATTGAAAATAACATTTCTTTATACTGTTATTCTTTTAGAGTGCGGGTCTTACATTTTATAGTTAGTACTATCATATAGCACCAATTAACATCACCTTACGGCTTTTACAATCAAGCTTCTTTCTCAGCTGATCTGGCACATGGACATATTCTTCGCACGCAAACACTCTGATATGATCCAAACTAGGTTTCACATCACTCCACAGTTCCATCGGTGTAATATTTGGTGTCTGGCTAGTAAGTGTTCGATTCAATAAATAAACAGCACAATCAACTGCTTCTGCCCATAGACTGAGTGATACACTACGGGCATAAAGCATGCATCGAGTACTTTCCTCTATTGTCCTAATTTCTCTTTTAGCCCGGCCATTTTGTTCGGAGGTGTAAGGGGCAGTAAGTTCACGAGAAATACCCTCACTATCTAAATATTTTATGAAGTCTTTGCTCGTATATTCTCCCCCATTATCAGTACGTAATATGCCTACACCATGTGAAAAATAATATTTAATCCTTGCATTATATTTCTTAAAACAGTCCAACTCATCACATTTGTTTTTTATAAAGTACACATATCTGAAACTTGTAGCAGCGTCTTTAAACAAAATTAAGTATTTCAGACTTTGTACAGATGGCACATTGAATGGCCCACACACAACACTGTAAATAATATCACCTGGTGGCAGTGGGGACCACTGCAACTAAAAAAATAAGTGAGCTGTCAAGTTGATTACGGTTTGTTTCTTCGAATCAAGTTACGTCCAAGTCTGACGAAGAGATCTGTACTCGGGAGGCAGTGTACTCAATATTTTAGTTATGATTGCAGTATCGCTGATATCCTCTCCATTTTCTTTCAATTGTCTAGCCGAACTTTCAACTTTTGCTATATGCTGAGCAATGCTATCTGCCGGTGACATTCTATATTGATAAAAACGTTCATATAACATCATTTTAGTCCTCTCGAATTTTTTTTCACAAATGGATTCAAGTTTAGTCATCACCTCATGCGCTGATTCGCAATTCTCGATGAGTGCTACTTGTTTAAGATCCATAGCTGATATTATTATAAACATTGCCATTCAATCATCTTTATTCCACCACGCAGGGCGCATTTTACTTGGAATTTCCATTGCTTGAAATTCGTTCCATCGAATTTTTCAAAGTTCATAGTCTTTCCGAATTCCATTTTAGGTTATCAATAAAACGTGTTTCTATTGTCAAACTTTCAATACTATTTTACTGTTTTCACTGTTCTTTGTTTATTACTCACGTGGGTTTGGGAACATAACCACTTCAAGTTACAATAATAAACAGGATATCTGTAGTATAAACAAAATGAAAATATTTATTCAAACAAAACTAACATTGTACAGCATCTAAATACACGACATGACAGTTCGCATCTCAAACTCTCCTCAACGACACCAAGTGTTAAAATTAGTAACTTATATTGTTTCTTTATTTAACTTAGGCACAGGCAAATATGTAAACAGCCAAATATAAATATAAAATTTAATCCAATAAAATGGAGTGTAATTCACCGTCCTAGAGTTCTTCACAAATTTCATTAAATGTGGAGGATTTAAGGAAGCCATACCAGTAAGAAAGTCGCACGTATAAAGTGAAATCTAGAAAAAGTCAAAATCAGATAATAAATCAATCAGCGCTTACGACTGGAGATTGTAATTCTCTTAATGATAAGGTTAAAGATTCCTGAAAAAAAGATTCGAAATAATTTGAAAAGGATCACTAAAACTCGGCATTATTGGAGGTCTTATGGCACAAAGCATACGGAAAATCCAAAAATCAATGATTTTTAAAATTCATGTGGAATTATACATATTTTTAAATATGCGCCTGTGAAAAATGAACAAAAACCTGTGAAAAATGAACGCCTAAATATATACGGAATCCTTATAATGCGTGCTATCCGTGCTTGACAGGTTTAAAAAAAAATCCACGCGAGTAAATCCGTGGATCACGGTTAGTTGTTTATAATTTTTTTAGTAATAACTTAGTATCTACTACAACACTATTTTTTACGTTTCTAGTATTTTACTTGGTTGCAAAAGATTCTTTTCTTAACAATAAATCCATCATCTGTGTATTTTATTTCATAAGTTAACGGTTAAAGTTTTACACATTAAACAAATATAATAAATTACTCATTGACAATAAAAAATACCAACAGACAAAGGACGTGTTATAAGTAAGTAATATAATTAGGAAAGAAAAATCTAATTCACCGTTTTTGAATGAATACGTTCCGGATTTCAGATTTAATTCCACACATTAAAATCCTATAATTCATCGAAGGCGATATCGAACCTTGGATGAAAATGGCCAAAAGGCATTTTCATCTTCACTAAGAGTATAAGAAGCGTATTTTCTTGGATTTATTTAGGGTTCACTAGTGAAACAAGTGTCTCGTCTATAATTCGTCATTTCGTTATAATTCCGTCACATTCGTCGTTCCACCACAGCCTCACATTTTCTACAGTTATGTATACAATTTTGCAATCAGACACTACAGATGAGGATTTTGATTAATATATTTTAACAAAATATTAAAAAATGTATTAATGTAAAATGAAGGTGAATTTTTTTCTTCAAGTGAGGTACCATAGGAAAGACCTTTCAATATGGAAATGTGGTTCCGTTTGCTATTTTTAATTTTTCAGCCCAGTTTGTAAAATATTAATCTTCAAATTGAACCGCAATGTGACCCTCTCCGTGGCCTATTTTTCAGCCGTGTATTTGAGAAATCTGAAAAATTCCAAGTAAACAAAGAAGAACTATTTCAAGAGGTATAGACAACAACGCAATATTATTTTATGCATGTTGCAAAGCACAATTGGTTGTTTTATTACGACATAAAACGTACTCTCAGTAGTAATACTAATGAAATTGATAAAGAAATAAAATAATAATATGCAATGCAATACAAAGGAGTGCAGATATTTCCCACAAACTACTTTGTTCGTCCAACGTTCTTGACAAAGGAAGTATTTAAGACCAAACAGTCCTTTCTTAGTCACAAACGTATCTTGTACCTACAATCAGGACAGGGTGTGTCATCGTTGAACAAAAAACAATACAAATACCCCAGACCGTACACGCACAATATGACTAAGCTAAGGTTCATTTATAAATTCAATTTCAACCTCTTCGTTCCACCCTCGAACAACAGTAGTCATCAAGTCTCATAATTTTGTAGTACATTCAATTTTATTATGTAATAAGGTGAAATTATACGTCCGTTTTGATTTCACTTATTTCAACTATAGATATAATAAAATTGTAATAGATGGAATTCTGTACATTGAAAACATTTAAAAAAAGTTATTGATTTAGCGTATAGAATGATAAAAGCCAGAAGTATTTTTGTGTCTGTATGCTAATTTGAGCAGGTATCAAACAAAATCTACTGGACGAATTTTGATGAAATTTGGTATGGTAATAGTATATATCCAGGAGCAACATACAAGAGAAAAAAAAACAAAAAAAATCCTAATTACACGCGAACGGAGACGTATGCAAAGCTTGTTTCATAATAAATAAATGAGATGAAAACAATTAATGAGACGAAAACACATTTGTTCTTTCCAAATATTACAATATACAAAAACATGCATTTCAATATTACAATCCTCGTCATAAGAGTATTTTCTACACGAAATATTATCTACATATTGTATATACATGTTGTAAATGTTACCAATGAGTCTAGTACTATAAGGTATAAATACGAAAAACGTAGATTTGAATAACGATAATTAAATTGTTGTAATATATTCATCGAACCCACGTATTTGACAAGTTCGAACGAAACTTCATATGAACATCCATCGAATGAAATTTAACTTGTCTGCTTAAAGGCAAACGATTGAAGTTCCCAAAACTTAATTTTTGAAAGAGCACGTAGAATAAAAATGGATGTAAAAAAATTTAAACTCCAAACATTTCAAAGAAATCAATCGATAATGTATATTTACATTGACCATAGGGATTAATAAAATTAACATTCTGGTGGGAACTATACATATACATAGAAAACCGTCACATCGACTAAGTTAAAAGAGAAACGTATTGGTCACATCCTAGTCCGTACCGAAGTTATCTCAGTACGGGAGAAAAGTCACGTCTTCCATCCATTTGGAATGATATTTAGTTCGTCTAAAAATAAATGTTTTTCCTTATTCTCTTAAAAACATAAACAGGTTTTAGATTTTAATTATATATCAAAGGATCACCGCACAGAACCAACGTTTCGTCCGAAACAAGCAACATGAATCAGCGGTAAGCGATGCAGAAATTTGTTAAGAAAATAAAACATTCAGTGAAAAAATGGTACAGGATGTAGCAATAACTTTAAAAGATTAAATTCTATCAAATAAACTAAACAATAAGTTTATCTCGAGCTTCTCAAAAAGCTTTCTCAAATTTCTGAAATGACACACATCATGCAGCATATAGCGCGATTGTCAAAATTGGCAGAGGTTATACCGAAGGGTCGAGGATAAAGGCCGACGTCCGAGCCTCAGGGTGGAGCGGTTTGACAAGGACATAGAAAAGGACTTACTCATGAATAGCGTCGTCGGTGCAGGATGGTCGCGCGCGCAGACACCACTAATGAGCCGGCAGGGCGCGCGCCCGCGAGCGTGCATCGGCGCACACAACACACCGATTGCCAAACACATTACACACTGACGCGCTGATGTTACGCTATTTTAATATAATTTACCAATCATAATATCTCCCTCACGGCGGCTTCCGAGGCTACTGGGGAGATTGACGCATAAGCCAGCTTGACAATATAAAGTATAGAGAAATAGATATTTTCAAAAATCGCGTAATACTGACAGCGATATTTCGGTTTAAACAACCCGAACATTATATTTTATTATTTTAGCTTTAAAAGTTTCCATTTAATATATATTATGTAGACTATTGAATACAAAATTTATCAAGAAGTGACTGTAAGACAGAAAAAGGTTACTGAATTTAAAAAAATCATTCAAATTTTATTTTAGGGTCTGTATAAATATTTTCAATCAGCCAATAAATTCATTTTTGATGGTTAACTAGCCTAGTAAACTATTAAAATAACTGAAAATATAATAAAAAATACGATTTTTATAATGTGATTTTTACAACATTATAGGCTGAACGTGTAATCGGAACGGCCTAGATCATAAACAAATTGGTAAAGAAGATACCTTGTTTAGTATTAGGTGATAAACATGAACTAAAGATTTAATTTGTAATATCAAATTGCACATTTTTTTTAAAACTATCATTGCCTCTCTCTTTTTGTATAGCCAGAAGTTCTCCAAAAATAACGGTCAACAACACATTTTTGGTCAAAACAAATGGAGTCGTCACACTATAATGCGATGTATTGTTTATAAAAAATCACATACAATTGCCAAGTTCAGATGTCACAAACTTTGAACATTGTACATATAAATAAAGCAATTAACGATGCATATAACTGCAGCTTATTCATTCTACGAACATTTTCCTACTCAAAACACTTTCTTTTTTAATGAACGTCATTTTCCAATGAATGACGATAGCGGAAGTCGCTTTTTGTCACTCATAAATTTGGTCGTCGTGTGTTGAAAACTATACAGATTTGAAACACTTGACCTCATATTGATCGTACGGGTGCCATGTTTTACTGGCTAACATATTACAATGAATCGAGCACTTTGGCGCTAGCTGTGAACAAAACGAACATGACAAATGACTTTTTAAATGTAAGTTTCCGACAGGTCCATTTAAACTTTGTCATTCACGCTAATAATAATGAAAGTAAGAGCTATCTCGAGCCTATTTTTTCAATCTCTGACGTCGAGGTTATCAGTAACTGGCCGGACAGCTAGTGCATTTTTTCTATGCGTTTTTTTAAATTAACATTTATTAGTAACCAAAAGCCGTAAATGGCACGATGCTTCAAATTTATTTTCTTCCATTCATGCGCAAATCTAGATCACGAAGATTTAAATAAATATAAACCACGTAACAAAAATTGCCCTATGGTAACTATACGTCTAGTCAATTAAACCTTGCTACCTTGCTGTACATAAAATATTGGAATACCTAATCTGTAAATAATTTTTATGTATCTTTTTGCTGCAGCGAAATATAATAAAACAGCGAATAATTTCAAAACTGACTGACCCACAGCTACGAAATTCGTCGTTTTCATAGTTTCCTATATCTGCTTTAGAATTTCCTAAATGTTGGAATGAAATTAGGAAATTCTAAAGCAGATATAGGAAACTATGAAAACGATTAAAGATTATGTTCGACTGAGGGTTGTAGTAACGGAGTCTAACAAAAGACGCGCAACAAATAGGATAATTATTTAGCAAAGCGTCTTTCATTTTATGCAAGTAATGTGACGATTAATTATAATCTAAATCTAGATGAGTATTATAATTAAATTATTTAAAACATGCGATTATATTAATGATGCAAATAATACATATCCCGGAACGTTTATGTTTAGGCAGTATAACACAGTGGAGAAATGGGAAGTTTCGTTGCAGCGTTGTTTCACGTTATGATATTGCAATATGAGTTGAGTCAAAGCAGAAATTCGAAATACTTAAATCTACATAACGAAGCTTTAATAAATCTAAACTTTTGTAAATATCATTGCCATGAAAGAAATGACACGTCGCGATTTATGTGCAATTTATAACGACGAAGAAATGTAATTCGTGTTATAAAACTGCACATCTTCATACAATAGTTTCTATTGCACTGGAACATGGCACATATTGTATGTGCTATTGTGCTCGCATCTCCACCCACTGCAGTAGTCATAGAACTGCGTCCGTATGTGTAAAACGAAACCTTGTAATACACAGCCTTGTTATACATTGTTGTAATAAAAATTTTATGAAAACCATTTGACAACTTTAAAGTTGTCGCATTTCCTCTTTTCAGTTACATTCGACCTTGCTTGATCATCCTCGTTGTTATACGACCGAATAGTAAAATAACGTAAAATTTCAGAAAGAATTAGTGTTACAGACGAACAGACAGAATAGTTACACTTGCGACTACTTTGGCTAAATTATTCTTTTCAGACTAAATAATATATATAAAAATGGCACGACTTAAATAATTGCATTGTTTGGAAACTATAGGTTGAAATCGGTGCCGGGACGTCTGGTTCGGCGAATTGAAAGCGAAAGCGCGAAAATAGCCCCACGACGTCTTCCGGGAAGCGGACGAGTCACCGCCGCTGCTCGTCGTGACAGATTGCCACTGAACCTCACACGGTCCGCCCGCCGCCATCGATCATTGTCGACGGAGGAGCAGGGTGGTTAATCGTTTGGCCTACTCGTCACGCAATGCCTACTTGCGGCACATATATAATTTACATTGATTTTCTCATCTTTTTATCGACGCAAGATGACGATTTAAGGGGTACCCTATAAACCCCAAGATAATCAAGGAAAATTCAACGAAAAACCAAAATTATTTTCTATCGAATTTTCCCGTTTTATCGTTAGGTAAGTAATAGGCAAAAAAATTGTAACTCTACTTTTTATCCGATTACTGCAGATGAAGGTTTATGAATTTAACAAGCTTTGTATTTATGTGAGTAAGTTTGTTCCCTCATACAGACTAAACTACTAAAGTGATTTCAACAAATGAGGGATCCTTAGATTCCTTTTGATCCAGAGTGTCTCATAGTATATAACGTTATGAATTTCACAGACTATGTATGTATGCGAGTAAGTTTGTTCCCTCGTACAGACTAAACTACTAAAGTGATTTCAACAAATGAGGGATCCCTAGATTCGTTTTGATCCAGAGAGTGTCTCATGGTATATAACGTTATGAATTTCACAGACTATGTATGTATGTGAGTAAGTTTGTTCCCTCATACAGACTAAACTACTAAAGTGATTTCAACAAATGAGGGATCCTTAGATTCGTTTTGATCCAGAGAGTGTCTCATGGTATATAACGTTATGAATTTCACAGACTGTGTATGTATGTGAGATAGTTTGTTTCCTCATACAGACTAAACTACTATAGTGATTTCAACAAATGAGGGATCCTTAGATTCGTTTTGATCCAGAGAGTGTCTCACGGTATATAGCGTTATGAATTTCACAGACTATGTATGTATGTGAGTTAATTTGTTCCCTCATACAGCCTAAACTACTAAAGTGATTTCAACAAATGAGGGATTCTTAGATTCGTTTTATTCCAGAGAGTGTCTCATGGTATATAATGTTTAGAATTTCACAGGCTGTGTATGTATGTTAGTAAGTTTGTTCCCTCATACAGACTAAACTACTAAAGTGATTTCAACAAATGAGGGATCCTTAGGTTCCCTTTGATCCAGAGAGTGTCTCATGGTATATAACGTTATAAATCTCACAGGCTATGTATGTATGCGAGTAAATTTGTTCCCTCGTACAGACTAAACTACTAAAGTAATTTCAACAAATGAGGGATCCTTAAATTCGTTTTGATCCAGAGAGTGTCTCATGGTACATAACGTTTAGAATTTCACAGGCTATGTATGTATATGAGTAAGTTTGTTCCCTCATACAGACTAAACTACTAAAGTGATTTCAAGTAATGAGGGATGCTTAGATACGTTTTGATACAGAGAGCGTCTCATGGTATATAGCGTTTAGAATTTCACAGACTATGTATGTATTCCGTGTTTTTCAATTATTTCTTTGCTGTAGCCGGGTTTTAGTTTTTCGTCTTGTATAGTCTCGAAATAAAACTTATAATGATTACAATTACTTAGTTCAACATTCAACTAGAGTATAAAAATGTGTAGATTGTTTATTGTACAGGACCGACGAATTATTTAAAGGTTTTTGTTTCTGTCATTTCGTGAATGAAGTGTCAGTGTAAGCAAAATCGCTCTTTTTAATCTTTAGATCATTTGTATTATCTTACAGCAGCAATGGAGACGAAAAGTAGACTACTGCTTCTTGTCTACTAGATTTTCCGTTACCTTTTGTTTTGTCAAATTCACGCAAGTAGCTCAATATTGTTCCGACACTGACGTCAAACCTTGCCCAAACATAGTTTGAGATTGATTCGCTTTCACTATCGCTTTCATATCATAATTAGCCAACTTATTCTCCAGGCGCCCACTAGACTTGTTTTAAACACTGAAATTTCATAAAAGACGACGAACCAATAACGTGGCGTATGTTCGTCCGTGGGGTTTGGCCCGTACTCCGTCAAGAAATTGCTTGGGAAACAGCTGTATACGTTCGCCATTTTCACCACAAAATGAGTTAAAGTTACCCTTATTTTCTGTGTTCTAATAGCATACGTGACGAAATTTAAAAGAAATAAAAAGACAAATGAATAACGTATTTTAAAGAAAGAATACTATGGTTATAACGCAAAGTATATTGGCAGTTTAAAATTCGCATTTCACATTTAACTCATATTCAAATAATAAAATGACCAATAGGTGCATAAATCGGAAGGTTAATCATCGATAAAATTAAGTGTATAACGTAAACTCAACTTATAGGATAACTTGAAAGCTGCGTGCGTTTGCGTAATATTTTTGAAAAAAAAACACCGTTTTGATTCGAATTATACAGTAGCTCTACTTTTTTCCACGGCACTCGACATCAGTTTAAATTTACCGATATTCTGGTTTGATTATAGAATTGATCTTCTTGGAGCATCGGCGTTCAACATTCGATTGATATAATCTAGTCCATTTATCCAATCATCCCTATAGCCTTAGCTAAAACATATCACAGGAAGTCCTTCAGTTTTAACTTGATTTTAACAAACACGTAAGCCTGTATTATTCCGACTTTGTTATATTGATTTGAGTTGTTTGTATACAATTAATCAAAACTGTAATATTTATTTCAAATTATAATGTTTATTTGGAAATAACTTTCCAATAACAAAACTATTTCATATATTCGCACGATCTTCTGCGACGCAAAATAGAGTCGGTGGAACGTTGGACACCACAGTATAATTATAAGATTATAATTACTGATATTTTAGTGAAATAAATGATAATTTTTTTTAGTAACACAGTACATTACGTAGAGGAGAAAAACAAATGTGGCCCGTACGAGATTTGAGTCCGCACTCGCATGAGTCGCTACCAAAACCATAATTTTATCTTTTAATCGCCAGTAAATTGCCAAACAAAAACACCCAACAGCCGCAAGTACTAAATGATTTGGCCACTCGTCGGTCGGCGTTTCCAAGGAGCGGCGCGGCACTGTCGCGACCGCCGCCGCGTCGCGTCGCCCGCTCTGAATCATGTGCTCCCAATGATTCACGCGTTATTCTCGGGCACAACTTTGCAACTGAAATGTTTCTCCTACAAAAATATACCCTCACTCGGCCCGCCTCGGCCGCTCGCGCCGTTTGATCATCTTAATCGCAGCTGCATAATACTGATAGTTCCGCGGAAAGGCCGAGCGCCCGCCCGGTGACAAATCACCGGGTATTAGTCCGCGCTTGTGTTTACAAAATACGAGGCGGTCGGTTGTAAAGCCGATAGCTCTGGCGTTGTCTACCTTTCCGCTGGATTTCAACGGCGAGCGGGTGTTAACCTTAGAAATGGAGTTTAAACAGATCATATCAAAATTGGTGAAAAAAAATAAATTTTTAGCGTTCTGATCTTCTGTTATCTTTCATGGGGGAAAAGATTTGATAATGATTCCACGTGTCTCAAATTGAAAAATACTCAGATCGAGTTTGAAACATAAAAAAATTGCTCGTAACGGCTGGTTATGATATGTTTGTTTTGAAATAAGTAAGATTAATATTCTTTCCCAGTTTTCAGTACAAAAATATATTCCACGTTTTTTTCCTCGTATCTCAGGTCCTTATTCAATTTCTTAAATTAGTTTCTTATCTGTGTCTCAAACATTTTATATAATATTATATAATGTAACAATTTATTTAATCAATAAAATTATTCGATCTGACACACAGAATGCGTCATTGGCCTTCAGTACAAGTGTCACGCAATTTTAGTCAGTTTTATCGAAAATTAAATTAACTTAGACGAAAAGAAAAGATTTTTGACAAAACAAAAAATAATTAGTGATTTAGGAAAACTTCTTCAGTAGGGGGCGGTGAGTGGGTTAACAATGGGTACCATGTTCTTTGTAAAATAAATAAAGATTTATTTAATTTCTGGGAATATTGAATCTATGTTATTCTAGTCGAAAATGAATGAATTGGAAACATACTTGACAGGTTTATTTATAGGTTGTGGTATACGTGATTTATGACCTATTTACTCAATATGTATATAATAAAACTGTATATTAAATGATGTATTGCTCGAGTTACATACACTGCATCAAATTTAGGATAGAGGCCAACTGGGTACACGCTTTTGAAACTTCGCCAAATGCAACTTATTTGCCCTTTCCTGAGCGTAACTTTTTCTAAGTACGTATTTTTTAGATACTTTAATAGTAAAACGTTATACGATTCTCTTAATGCTTCCAGGCAATCACGTAGCGCCGTAAAAAAATTATTTCAAAATATACAGAAAACAATATGCTACAAAGACAATGTGTTTATTGTTATATAATTAATAAGTCTTTCATAAATTGTTAAGCGGCGTATAATTCGAGCGAGAAATATTAAACAGGTATATACAGAGTTTCTGGTCATTTTAAAGAGCTCATTACAATTGAAGTTTAGAAGGCCGACAACTTCCGGTGACGAGGGTGGGGGGAATTTAATATTCTTGGCCCACTTCTCCTACTACTCGAACAGGCACACTCCGGCACTGCTGTGACCGGAACCAGAAAAATCATTTACCATAATTTTCATATGAGTGCAATGTTATAACTAAACGACACTATGACGCAATGCACACATTCAAAAGTATAACTAAACGTTTTCAATACGCTTTAAGTGTTTGAACAATAGTTCACGTGCAAATTGGCATTTTGCACTTATGTTGATGACGCGTTACAGCTTTGAGGCATAAAAAGCAGACATTTTTAGGGTTAAGCAGGTCATCATGGTACTCCGCCTTACGCGCGCTTCGTCGAGTTTTACCAGAATAACCAGACGCGCCGGGTAATCAAAAACCGCTGTTAAAACATCATAAAAACTGCATTACGACTTTTTTTATTGTTTCGTTTTGGTCGTTATTATTGCAGCGCTCTACTTTGTCGGTGCTTTCTTAGTGAAATTGAATTTTATAGCAAACGTTCTAGGTCAGTATATTCGGGTCTTATAAACTTTTCTCGTTTTTTTTTTCATTTTCTGGTCGCCAGCTGTGTACGTCACTGGATCAACGCTGAGACATGTGTTCGAAAATGACCAAAACTTTTTTAAGTCAAGAAAATTTAAAATACGATAAATGTAAAACCAGTCACATTAGCGATACAGTAAAGTTTCAGACCCTGTACGCTTAAGATTCGGAAAATTAAGACTGGTATATTAAGGGGCTGTACTACTGTATTAACAGGCTGTAAATATGTGAGACCACCAATATTTCCAATTGAATAAAGATTGCAACGAGTAACCAATTTGTAGTGAAACCGTATGGCGTTCAAGTAACACTTGAGCCAGTTTTGTTTCATTAACTATATCTACCATCGAAATATGTCTTGAGACATAGGTATTTAATGTGTAGTTTGAGAATGGTTTGTCGACGCTATAAGGATCCGTTGATGAAACACATTCAACGTTTACACAAAAGCATTTATAATCCCGATTATGTATATTATTTACGTGTATAGTCAGAGACAGATGATTGAAAAATATTATTTCATCTATAAATGAACTGGCCTAAAGATTATTATGGACTAGACCAACGGGCTGGCCACAGCTAATACAACATCAAATTCAATATCAATGGATGTCCAGCTAATGGAGTAAGTGAACAAGTACGTTTATCTGGAACAATTGATAATACATAGGCGGAATTCAATGATGATGAAATAAAACAGAAGAATTCCATTTGGTTGGGCAGTCTTCGTAAAAGTTTGTATTCCAGTCTGAACTACTCTAGTCGATCAAGACTAATGTGTTCGGCCAGTTTGTCCTGGTGGCTACGACATATGCATGCGAAACGTGGATTTTGACTATAGATGTGAACTACAACCTCGAGGTAGCTTACTGGAGCACGAGACGCGTTATGTTCGGTATAAATCTACGCGGCCCGGATCGAGATCATTCAACGACGCACCCAGCTGGGCTGTGAAGTGGACCTAAGCTTCACATATCCACAGACGTGAGGTGGAGCAAGTGTGTCTTCGAGTGAATATCCCGTTTAAGAAGAAGCACTAGTCAGCCGGCCCCATATGGTTCGATGAAATCGGCGATGAAAAAGGTAGAAGAGGACTAAGGAAATAAAAAGGCATTGTTGCGATATAAAAATATAAATAATCTTGTTATATATTAATCGACGTTATACCGTACAATAGCTTTTATAGAAATTTCGTGTAATTATTCATCTACCTATATTATTGCTCTACACATAAAATGATCTTTTCAAGACAAACTAAAATCTTAGTCTACGGGATAAGTCTTTTCTCATCCTGCACTTCCTACTTCGAACCGAAACTATCACATCTGCAGAGATTTTTCGCAAAGTCAGTTGTATATCAATCACCTTTAATTTACTTTTATTACGTAAGTACGTATACTATACGGGGTCCATTTCTTCCATATCACATGACCGCTGATATAGGAATTCGATTACGCAAACCGATCATCCTCAAGCAAGCGTGAGTCTAATAAAAGCTAGTAGACATTAATAACACCGCAGATGATATCCAGACGGCGCGAGCGCGATCTCGATAAACGAGAGTGTAATTGATTGTGGTCGGGGACACGCGCAGCCGCTTGCGACACTCGGTGACACGAGTGACGCATGCGGTCGATGCGCACGCGGCCCGCCTCCCGCCGCGATACACGAGATGCGCTTCGACAGCGTCCGCATACGAGCGGGGCGAGAACGGCGAACCGGGTCCTCCGGCCGTGTATCGCTCTGGCCAACGAGTGCAATCAGACGCGATCTGCGGTGTCTTGTCATATGCGATACTCATTTGTGTTTTATAGGCCGTAATGATTACATTCAAAAGTCAATAAATTAATTGCGTATAGATCTTTACAATTTAGCATTATCGCCATCTAAGCGAAACGGATTGGAGGTACTCGGGAACGAGAGAGAGTAGGAACATTTGGGAACAGGTAGAAGTGTTATGGGCAGCGTGACCTACTGAGTTCTAAAATTGCCAAACTAAAAGTAAGCCAACAAGGGCCATATACAGTGTGCACAAATTATGTAGATACAAAATTTCATCAAAATTAAACTAATTGATTGACAACAAAAAATCATGTGTTATGAAAGACTTATCTCGTTAAATGAGTTTAGGGGAAGAAACGAAATATAGAAATTTCACGAAGAAACTCAGCGTGAGAAACGTTGCGAAGCATCACGCACTATATGCACAACGATAGGCGAAGGCATATTGATCGAAGACACAACCAAGGATTGGTTCTAAAGATTGAAAGGAAATTTTAATTTCTCTAATAATCCTCAACCCGGGCGACCTTCTTCATTGATTTAAAAAAAATTAAAGTTTATTGAAATTGATCTCCGGTTAACTTCACGTTACATGGCAGGGGTATTCTTATGTTCTCATACAGCAGTAGCAAAATAATTTCACGCTTTGGGGAAGAAGTGAATATATGCTGTTTGGTTATCACATGAGCTAAAAATGATGAACTGAGATGGTGGGTTTATTGACTGTGAGCCTAATACACAGGGTTATATTTTGGTCGGTGACTGAATTTTAAGGTGCGATTAAGAATCGGAAACTAAATCATATTTTTTCATTGCTATGGATTTAACTTCGAACAAGGAATAAAATGTATAAACAGAAGTTGAATTCGGTACGCAAGTTTTCAATTATTGTAAAAAAGTTGAGTTTCAATTTTTTAAATATGCCTTAATGAAGTTACTGATTCAAATTTAAAAAAACATTCATTATGACTGTATTAAAGATTGCTTAAAAAAGATCGCGATCGTAGATTGTGATCAAGGTCAAGGTGCCGGGTATTTCATCTCGAAACAGGCGTACCGAACGTTTCTCAGAATCTCTGGTTCCCGGAAAGATCGCTTCGATAGTGTGAAACGGATACTCCGTTTCATGTTTTTTAAAAATCAAATTAATGTTTCTATTTTTTTATTTTTCATTAGGGTAGAATGAATACAATGTTTTTGATTAAATTTGTGGTTTAAAATATCCTTTTCGATTTGGGTAATATTCCGGTATACGTAAATATAGAGGATGGAAAAATTTAAAAATATGTTCAAAAAATAGGACAAGAGAGCCAGTGCGGTAGTTGTACCAAACGTAACGCTTGACCAACCGGATTGCGCAAGCAAAGATGCATGTGCCACACACATTGTTTTGTGCAAGTATTTTTTTCTGGTTTCGTCATCACTGTTCTAGGGTGAAAATAAGGGTAAACAATTTTTTTCCGAAGCGCAGCTCAAGAGGCTGCCTGTTTCGCGACACGGGAATTATTTTAATTTACGCGTCATTCGAACTACGAATAAGTTCTCACGGTCCTGCAGCTCAGATTCCGCTGTGCACGGACCCGTCTATAACAAACCACGTAGACCAATTGCCGGAGCGAGCTATCTTGCTAATTTAATCGAGGCGCAAGACGCGGGTAGGGATGTTACGAAATGTAAACATGGCGGCGACAGGCCAATGACGAGAGTGACGCATGCCGCTGGTGGCGCGCAGTGCTCTTCAAGAGATTCTAGAGCGTGATGCGTACGGCTTCTCGAACCTTGCTCTGTCTCGCCTTCGAATGACCACCGTTTATGTGATAGTTTAATTAATTTTAGTAATAATAATAACAAAAAGTACTCTATGTATGCGCCAAATCTCCAATGTTTTTTCTTTAATAACGTCCACTTTTTTAAAATCGGGATCATTACGCGTGTCGTTTGGGATATCTCTTGAATTAGTTGAAATTTGTTTATGTTGAAAACATGCGTTCCGTGAAAATTTATTCGATCAACTTTATGTCTGTCTATCTGCAACAATTTATTGCAAGCAACTTGAAAATTATAATCGAAATTGAAAATATTTTCATGAAACGTACTATTTTTTTCATATTTTTAAAACCCAAGGGTGAATAATTAGGGCGAGAAACAGACGAACACATTGCACGTCTAACTGAAGCCTAATATTTTACGGAAGAGGTTAAAAATAAAACGTATTAGTACAACATTAATTTAAATGATATTCCCACTCGATGGAGTATGCGAAAAAAATTGTTTCACCTCACTTTATATGTATGAGGTAAATACATTTTTTAACTATTTCGCTGCAAATTAATTAAAACATTGTAGTGTTTTTATGGTAGTAATCTTATATGAAACACTAATTTTTTTATATACTTAGGCCTAAAACTGCAGCACTGCGACGCTGTGACAGGGAGATGGATATGATAAAGCTATATGGAGTCTTTGTTTCACTATAGAACCTTAAAAATAAAACACTCATGGAATGGGTCCTTTCCATCCAATAATGTTTTTATCGTAGTATTCTTTCTTAGAGAGAATAATTTTTTCATGTAGAGACCTTGTTTTGCCACAGAGTAAATGTGACGAGTTGTGTTTTTTGTATATTTTCAGCATATTTCTGAAGATATACGAAAAAATAAATTTTAAAAAGAATTTAAGAAAAATAATATTTTTGAGACCCTTATTATTAGTCCTTTTAAACAATACTATACTATATATGGATATAAACAAATTTTCCTACTACTCTTGAACTACTTAATTTGACCCCTAAATTATTTTTGAGTAGCTATTAGCTCTTGATATAAGTGTGGGTCAATATGTTTTATTACTATGCCAAATTTCAACTTTCTACATAAAGCGGGTTTTGCAAAAAAACGGCTGTGACAAATAGATAGATACAGTGAGTGAACTTATAAGGGTTCCACTTGCTGTTCGAGGTACGGAACCGTAAGTACGAATAAAATTATGAATTCAAGTTAAAATTTTTTTTCTGCAGCTGCCTCGTTTCTCACCACTAGTGCTACCAGATATCCCGATTTTCACCAGACATCACAATTTTTAGGGGTGTGGTGCTTAGCAGCATAACTCAATTTTTTAACATGTCTCGATTGTTCAACACTACTAACAATTTAAAATTTAGCTTGCCTTTAATTCCACAATCAAGTTGAGTGTATAGAAGCCTCCAAATGGTCTGTTTCAATATACCTTTTCTTTTTATTCATAATCAGTTCGGCCAGTTGTTTAATTGTCATATTGTTTTTATTAGACAAATTCTTCAATGCTTTAAATTCGATAATAATTGGTTATCAATATTTTTCCACACTTGTGAATAGTCAACATAGCTACATTTTACTGTAAGTTAAAATATTGTAGTTAACCATATTACCTAACTTCGACTTATTACTGTATTTCAAATTTCAGTTATACCATGAAACAGAGTTACTTCACTAATTATAATAACATGTATAATTAAGAATATATCTTTTTTTACTTTACATTGCAGCGTATGTACGTAATTGACTTATTCCTTTTAAACAGTCACGCAAAATAAAATTACAAATGTGATATATTCGTCAACACGGTACACGGTAGTTGTAATATAATTAAGAATGTAATATAATTAAGAAATTGGTTAAATATATGCTTATATTATATGTAAATATATATTTCCTAAATAATTTTGGTTATATTTTGATTAATAAATATATTTTCAATCAATATAATAAGAGCCTAAATAATTTTAATAATAGTTTGATTGTTTGTGAAGTATAAAAGTAATGGAGAAATATTCTTTAACGTAACTAATCTCATATTGCCCCAACATGAATATGATGAATGAACAAATAAATATCACAAAAATTTCTCAAAATTAAATGCGGTAGCTGTTTTTGAAAACAACCAACATCTAAGTATTGATCTAATGAGGGTTGCACAGATTTCTTAAGGGAACTATATAAAAAGCTAATACAACTTTGTATAGCTCACTCAGATTCCTCAGGTACTACAAGCATATAGACATCATTCTATCAATTTTTCATGGTGTTGAGACATGCACGTATAGGATAGAAATTATATTATAATTTTTTTAATTTGACTTTATTTGGGTCATTATCTTCTTGTAATTTTCAAGTCGCAGAAAAATAAGCATTCTTACAAAGCGTCATTGTATTTTTTAATCAATTTTTATGAGATTAGGTGTACAAATTTGCTTCCATTGTTTTCCTAAAGATGGTTTTAGCAGTAAGTGATGGTCAAAATAAATAGATCATATACGTCATACAATAAACTTGGGCATCCATCAACATAATCTCATTAATTATATATTAATTGATTTCTGTTTGCAACATAAAAGTTTTCTCAATTTAAAATATCAGTGTACAAACCAAATTCTCATCATTTGCGGGAAGTTTTAATTTTCTGCTTCAATATGAAGAAATCTGTGGCTGAGGCTCATAGAATGCTTTAAAATACTTATGGTAAGGACGTTATTAGTGAAAGAATGTGTCATGAGTGGTTTCAACGCTTCAGGAATGGTGATTTTGACGTTGAAGACCAATGTAGCGGCAGAAGAGAGAAGGTTTTCGAAGATGCACAATTGGTGCATTACTTGATGAAGATTGTGTCAAAATCAAGAAGAATTGGCACCATCATTGGGAGTGAGTATTTCAAAATGCCTCAAAGCCATTGTAATAATTCAGAAGCAAGGAAATTGGGTAACGTACAAGTTGAAGCCGAGAGATATTGAACGGCAATTCTTTGCCAGTGAACAGCTGCTTGAAATGCAAAAACAGGATTTCTGCATCGCAATGTAACTGGGGACGAAAAATGGGTTCATTACAATAACCCCAAGTGCAGAAAATCAGGAGGAACGTCCAGCCATGGTTCCGCATTGATGGCGAAACTAAATATTCACAGATCCAAGGTCATGCTCTGTATTTGGTGGGACCCGTTCGGCATAGTGTATTATGAGTTATTAAAACCGACTGAAACAATCATAGGCAATTGGTATTGAAAGCAATTGATGCTTTTGAGCTGAGCATTGAAAGATAATTAGTTGCAATACAACGAGACACAATAAAGTGATTTTACAGCAAAATGCTTGACCCCAAATTGCATAAGTGGTCAGATATACTTGGAAACGTTGAAATGGGAAGTCTTACTCGACCTGCTGTATTCTCCAGACGTTGCTCCCTCTGACTATCACTCGTTTCGATCAATGACATGCAGCTAGGTTGGCCAGCATTTCCAGTCTTATGAAGAAGTAAAAAATTGGATCAATTTGTGGATAGTCTAACATGAATAGTTTTTTTGGTGCAGGACGCTGTCCAGAAGATGGGGGAAAGTAGTGAGCAGCGATGGATAATACTTTGAATAATAAATGTATACCCAGTTTTTTACAAAAAAAGACTCCAATTTCGGGAATAGAATGTCGGAAGCAAAGTTGACAAACTGTCCTAAAACAGTTCAAAAACTGTCCTATAAATTAAATTTTTAAATGATCCAGAAAATACCAGGAACTCTATTTAGAAAGATGGGTGGCTTTTCATTAACCATCACCACAGTTTTAAAACATTATAGTTTTAGGAGAATTTAGGAGCAATAAAAATATTTTTTCTCAGATTCACTAAAACTTTTCAATAGCTTCAGCTCACAGCTTTTTTTACCAACTTTTTGTATGAATTATTATTTTTTAGATGTACAAAGAACAACTCTCTTAAGTTGGGAATCAATTATAACTACAATGTTTCACCACATTGTTCAAATTCAAAATGAAAAGTTTAAATATGGGTCCTATGCTTTGGTAAAAGATACTTAATTATTTGATGCTTGTTTTTTTGTGGGGAAATCTCTAAAATTAAGAATATGGCTGGATTACTATTGAGCATAAATACCCGAAAGAAATTAAGATAGAGTTAAGAGTTTTGAATTATTAAGCGGCCATCTTCGATCATTGTAGAAATAAAGAAAATGAGGTTACCCTTGTGAAACGAATAAGAAAGACAAGTCATTAAATCTTCAAATTTTGATAAATTAATTGCTATCAGACAACAATTATAATACATCTTTTATGCGTGTCACAGTGGGAATAAATCACCCGATTCATTAATGCTTAGAAATATGAGGATTGAAGAGATTTCATTGATAAGGTTCAAAGATTTTCATTTAGTGAATATAAAATACTGAACAAAAGAGAAGCCAGAATTAATAGGATTAAAGTTAAAGGAGAAAATAAAATAATCATAATAAATACTACGAAAAAGATATAAAACTGTTCCACTACCTCCCTTCATACAGAGTATTTTTTCTTATCCCTAGTTTTACAGAAGATGAACAATGATAGTTTATTATTATTTAAAAAAAAATTAACAATCATTTGCACAGGGTGTTAATAAATATTTGTGAGCCATGTGATGACAGCATTCAGAATATAAGTGCGTTAGAAACAGTTTATATACACATAAATACATTAGACAGAAGTATAGATAATAACGAGACGTTAGATAATAACAGAACAAAAATCAACGCTGAAATTTGTACGAGTAAAATAAGATTATGAATAAAAACATTTTTATTGAGGAGTGTGTGACTGCACACCTGGTGTCTGACTCAAATCTTGAATGTCAAAACATTCTCGAGAATACACTTACACTATTCTATATATACTTTTATTTATGAAGTGATGTAAAATAATTTATCTTTACCTAGATATAAGACTTAGTTGTTATTTTTAGTATCATTTTGTTTCGTATTATTTTGCCTTGATAGTAGTTTCTTGCCTATTTAATGTCTGTTGCTTCTGTCTGTATACTCAAAAGACTTGAAACATAGTTTATATATTCGAAATTCTATTTACTATATTCCAAAATTATATTTACCAACATATCTACATTCGTCAAATATCTGGTTTGAAGTATGAAAAAAACTTTAGTTTCCCTATTATTTAACTTTAACAATTTCATAATTATGTCCAATCATGTCTTTACATGATTTTTCATATTTCTTTTATTAGTTACTTTTTATCTATTTCTTCGAAGTGACGATACTAACTTAAAACAGACTTTTTTCAATACAATATTTATTTCTCGGAAACCTGTTTCTCTACCTCCTCATCTGAGTGGGCGGAGTACCAGGACTAGGACCAGGGAAGTACAAACTGATAAATTTTTTGGAATAGAGGGATTGAATTAAGGGTGGAACTTAGCATTTTATTGTAAACAAAATCATGCTGGATGCTCAACTGTGAGCCCACAATGCCAACAATGCCAAGTATTATTTTATGATATATTATTTTTTGCTTGTGTACAAGTAATAAATTTGTTACAAATCTTGATCCAGCATGTGCATGCACTCCATAAAATTAATGTTGTTATACAACATTGTGACTTCACAATAGATTAATAACAGAAAAATTACTGACATCAGATAAGGTCTTTTATACTTACCATAGACAGATAAATTCAGTTACAACAAATATTTCGATTCATGTACTTTATTATTCTGCAGAACATAACATTAAAACAAATGTCTTTACGAAGTCACAAGAACAACTTCTGGCTATCTGGATATAGCCCAGCTAATTTTTTGGCAGATTGTTAGGTATTGTGCTTTCAATAATGTGTCACCTTACTTGACTGTCAGCTATAAATATAAATGTATATAAAGGTAGTTCGGTAAGTGTCTACATACATTTAAACGTAGGCAAACATTTTCATTTATATACACAAACTTGTATAAGCGTATATTCAAAATTCATTACCTCTTAGTTACATAGACATATGTTGGTAAGTAATTTGCAGGGTAAGAAAATATTGACTGTGATTTACATAATAGAGCATTTGACAACTTTTGAAAAATGTTTAAAATACACAGCAATATTTAATAATTCAATTTCAATCTGAAAAAAAATCGACTTTTATTGCAGTCATATACAGCTTCGTACATAATATATCTGTTCAACCTCAGTCTATAGCGACAGATGATTATTGTATACGGGATCACACCATTTTTTTCACAAAAATTTATTGAACTTGGCCATCTATTGGTACATTATGGTCAGTGTGGTGTATTTCGATATCACGCATTCTGATTGGCGGCAATTTATATTTCAGTGTTTAACCGTAAATTTTAAAATATAATGTTAATTTTTATTTCAATTGTTAAATAAAAATATGGGTATAGATATTTAACAGTTTATTGCTGTTAAATATCACCCGAAAACTATGACATATATTAACCACATATTCTTTGTAGATACCCTATCATGCCATTATTAGATATATACATTAAAGTCAATAATTTATTTGTGTTCGGTATAATCGCTAATCAGCATTTATATGTAATCAATCATTTTCTTTATCAATCAATGAAAAACTACTAAACCAAATGACCTAAAATATTGCACATATTGTTACGGTTGCATTTTCTAATATACAGTCGAACTAGAACTAATGATGATATTGTAAAAATGTTAAAAACTGTTTTTAAATTTATTTATATCTTCTTAGTAGTCCAACACAAATTGACTTTGGAAGAAACTTGTTGTAATTCTATAGTTCTATGATGTCGTTTTCTTTATTTTGTACGTCAATATAAGAAATCAAGTCTAAAATTGATATATACTCATTTAGAAACGGTTTGTTTTTCATATGGCCAGTTTTATTTTGCTTATTTGTATAGCAAGTAATTATTTATTTATGTTGCTATTAGATTCAGTAAAAACAAAAATTAAAAAAATGTCATCATTTATTGTTAACTATTCAGCCACTCATATAAAATTGAGTAACAATTCCAATGTAAATAAAGCATGTATGTGTTTAGTGTAGCTAGAGTGTGTGACAGTTACGATAAAGTCAAAGAAAGAGTTACATGTCTGGACTTATATATATGAAATATTTGTTCATTTCCCATGGTTAATGGCAATTATAATAGTCATATAGTAGTTTTAGGCAGTCGAAATGATTAAAGCAAATTTGTTTCAACAAATTTGCGGGTAAGTTTCATTTGTCTTTTTTGTTACTACAGCTAGTTGGCGCAAGTTGTTAACGAGTACGACTTACCAAAAAATCCTTGTGCTAAAAACTTGTCCAAACCTGCCATGTTTTTTACATCAATATGAT
This sequence comes from Druceiella hillmani, assembly GCA_039881145.1. Classification (NCBI taxonomy): domain Eukaryota; kingdom Metazoa; phylum Arthropoda; class Insecta; order Lepidoptera; family Hepialidae; genus Druceiella; species Druceiella hillmani. The sequence goes on from JAYKKI010000005.1 coordinate 12,246,924, forward strand.
TGGAGTTAGGATCATCAGAAAAGTCAAGCGGATCGTCCAACTCCCATGCATTCTGAAAAAGCAAAATTTTCTCATAAATTTTAATACCAATGTTAGCATGAAGTCAAAGCATTCTAATATGAGTAGATACTAAAAACTTATAAAAAATCTCCCCATTGTGAGAATTGTTTTATTATAAACATATTTATCGTATATCTAATTTTTTTTTAAACAATATCATTAAAACCTGGCATTGAGTACAGAAAAGACTTGTAAGAAACAAATCATCATGACTAAATGTATACATTACTAAATGCATTGACCGGAATGGTAGCTTTGGACATTGCAAAATTATTGTTTAAAAATATATGAAGTTTCTTATTAAAGTAAATAAACAACAAAACTTTATATATATATATATACATATATATATATACATATATATATATATATATATATATATATATATACATATTTTTATATATATTATATATATATATATATATATATATATATATATATACATATTTTTTTTTATCATATTTAGTCCCGTTTTATTTTATGTCATTTTCTATTTCTGGCATCAAAAATTCCTTCCGTTATACTGTAAAACTGTTAAAATACATTTTGACATAAGGAATAAATATAGTGTAATGAGTACGTTTCACTAGCCGCTCGCGCCCGTGAACATGCCCAATCCACTAGGTTGTCAGCGTTGCAACTGTCAATCCAAGTGGAATGCGTATGAAGAATGCCTATTCGTAACTAGGAGGAAATGACGGGTATTTGACAAAAATAAAGAGATTATAGTATTGTATTTTTTTATTGGCATCGTGAGGAGAGTAACAATGGCCACCCATAACAATACTACATGCTGACCATGATCACTTCGTTAAGAGCAAAACGATGGAGAAGAAGAATGTTTTTATTGTTTATTAACCATCAGATAATAATTCACACATACTGTAATTTTAAAAGTGCTATGTAATTTCCATGAAAATTTGATGATTGTTTCACATTTTGCGTCTTCTGGTCCAATTTTTATTTCTATTAGGTACTTCTCAGAGCAGCATACGGTAATTCTCTCCGTCATCATATTTAACATTCAAAAATGGTATAATTAATTTCAAAGTGTCAAAGTCAAATTAACAGATAAATGACAGCAACGACCCACGTCGATTCACGGGTCGGTGTGGGCTCGAAGCGGTCATGAACAATGAGGCCATCAATGACGTTTCATCACGAGGTCGCCAAGTGGAACGATACAGTGAGTGTTTTACGCATTGCGATTGCGTAGTGGAACGTACTCATAGTGTACAATGATGAGTTTTACTGTACAACAAATTCCCGCAGTTTTGTATAATAAGTCAGTCACTTATAATACAAAACTGATATGACATGCAATAAGTGTCAGTATTTGTATACTTTTGTAAAAGTACCATACAAAAAATTATTATAACATATTTTGTTGATTGGAAGTAGATGTGGTTTGAAAATATTACTATGAATTAATATACATACACAATACATATACAGAAGGATTTTACTAATTTTTTTCATATACACGTATCATAAGTTTAGTGTATTTGGTGACAGGGGTGACAAGCACTCCTTTTGGGGTATTATAAATATTGAACAGTTAATAGTTAGGAGAACAAAGATATTTTGTGGCAGGTTTTGTTTGACTAAAGTTCTTAATTAGTTACTAGGTTTCAATCTAGTTTTTTTTGGATCCACATTGAGTTTTTAAGATTTTAGTTTCTGTTACTATACATATGTAGAAATAAGAAATGAATTTGAATATGAATTTTTACCCATATGCGCCTGCCGTGCCCAAATGAGGATGCTTTGAAACTTACCCTTAACATTTTTATTTGATATGATTAGCCGGTTTTGAACACTAAATCGCAAAGTTCATCTGTATTGTGATTGCAGTTAAATTATAAATATTCGCTTACTGTTATAGTTTTTGTGGTCAAAGTTTAGGAAATTGGTGAATTATATTATATTGTTTACTTTATGTTAAATAGAAGATAGAATAAAATATGAGGTCTTGTGCGATGTGAAAAGATTATTTATGTTGATGTCCCCAATTACAGAGACAGTGGGCACATATATAGTAAATAATATATTTTCTTTGTAGACTGACACTGTAGCAAAACCATGTTGAAAAAGACGTTTGTAGCAAGTGACGGCTATCGAAGGCTCCAGGAGGCCTTAGAAGCTATATTGAGAGAAGAGGACTCTGATGTAGATTTGGAAATAGTGACTTTTCATCCCGAACCAAGTGCTCTCACCGATGAAGAAGAGGATGATGAAGATGACTTCCAACTGATGAAATGCCTAGAGATATTCCAGGGAATATTGAGGTTTTTGTCAACAGGAATGAAAAGATATGGGATAGAAGCAATGAAGAACCCAAGAACTTTTATTGTTACTATCGAACTGCTTGTGTGTTTTGGGTATATAAACTGGATACTTGCTACTACTGACGGCAGAATAAAGGGAAGGGTGGGGTCAACCAAGCTGATCAGTCTATTTCGTTGTATCATACTTCTATCGTAATAAATAGTGGTGGTGAGTGCTGTTTTTGTATATGCTTGATTTAGCAATTAGCAATGTCTGACGTCTATGCATGCTTCACAATGACGTGAAGATGGACCAACTTCAGTTTCGACATAGCATTGCACACCATTACTTACGACAAAATGTTGATCGACATTCACGTCCATCAACCTCTCTGATGCCAAGTTTATACTATAATGGCATAGGTTACTTTCCACAAAAGATAGCGAAACAACTGTTATGCACTGTTTGTCAAAGTAAGGCGTGGTGGCAGTGTAAAATGCATAAAAACACTGTGTATTTAGAAGCCATGTTTTTTTGAAATTTTTCATGCTGGATGAGCCAGCGTTTGCAAAAAAATAACTCCTTATTTTCCACCTAATAAGTCTATTTATTTAATTTTGCTACGACAAATTTAGTGGTGGTGTATACGGGTTAACTAACTTTTTAAAACTAAAATAAAACCTCCTTAAGGTGGTTGTCATTCTGAAAAAATATAAGGATACACAAAATGCAATACTTCTATAATTGTAATATATCTGTCTACACTAAGTTGAGTGCAACAGGTATTATTGAAGTATAATAGTATTGTTATAGGTGAAAGGTGGAATGGTTTTATTGCTATACTAGCATATTTTGTATTTTAGTAGAATAATCTGTATGCAGTACTTTCTTTGCCAAGAAATATTAGGAAACTGTACTGTAATAAATACATCTTGTAAATATAATTACATGAATTTAAAATTTAATCTAATATTGTTGCAACAAAACAAAACATAAGCATTATGAGAAAGTCAAAAGATCATTTATTTAGAAATTTACTCTAATTTTTCCATAGTAGTTTCAAATATTTTAAAATAATTATTCATTAACACTTACCGGATCAACTTCAATTTCTAATGGTGTCTGTAATCTAGGATCAGCGTACTTCATAAAATTCTGGTTACCATTTATAAACCTTTGTGACATACCAGACTCGTTCATGTAGTTCTGATTAAAATTATCTCGAATATCGGTAGTGACCGAATTTGTGTGGCTTATTGAAGAAGGACTTCTGGCTGGAGACGCATTGGATTCATTATCTTGATCTATGTCTATGTGTCGAGGATTCATATTTCCAATGTTGTAATTGACAATGGGAGATAAATGACGGGGTGATGGACTCTCGTTGAAAATTATAGGGCTTTTCACCGCATTTGTATCTTGAGGTGTACTGCCTCCGGACAGATTTTGGCCTAACATAGGTCTATTCACACCCAAACTATGACTATCATACATGTTGCTGTGAACAGGTGAATTGGCCAATGAGCTTGGAGGTCTACTGACTATTATAGGCGATTGTATAGATTGGTTTAAAACACCTGGTGTTTGTACTTCGTTTGTATTAGTATTTGGACTAGAATTATTTCGGAAAGGGCCTGGTATATTGACTTGACCTATTCGCTGCCCCATACCCATAGGTTTTGGTGGTGCTGGTCGTATCGGTACTTGCTTGGCTATTATATTTTGTAGTTTGTTAACTTGATTTTCAACAAAACTCTGTGGTCTGCTCCCACGATCATCGGGCCTATTTTCTCGCAAGACTAGTTCTACTTCATTTTCAGCGTGACTTGATAATTCGGTGGCATTTGAATTGTTCGAAGCTGGCTGATCATTTGTTGAGTAGTTAGTGTCGATCATGTCATCACTGTGTAAGCTATCTACACTACTAGAATCATCATCAGAACAGACGTCATCATAAGTTACACGAGCTTCTGGTCCAGGGAAATACTGACATAAGGTAGTCATGTATTTTACCACCTGTAATGTTAAGAGATTTTGACATTATAATTGATGTAGTGGTAGTTTTTTTAAATTATGTAAAACGGTTACCTTCTGTTATCATTTTCTACTGTCTATTATATTAAAGATCAGTAAATTTGTACATCATTAATAATAACCGAAGTTGTTCTACAATTAATTTAATCCAATAAAATACTTTAATTAGTTTTATTTTTAATATTTATACTTACAACATGCATACTAGGACGTTCACTAGGTACTTTGTGCCAACACTGTGTCATTAACTGTTCAATTGGAGCGGGGCAGTCTTCAATGAGCGGTGGTCTTTGACCTGGAATAGAAAATTTCAGCGAGTTAAAATTAACCAAATGTTATTTTTTTATATATTACTTTATTTGAAATAATTTTTTTACAATTGCAATGATTATGGCTATTGAAGGAAAACTGTAATTAATGTAAATATTGAGTAATATTTTCAGTGATAGTCTTTTCAGACATATATGTGTTTCTTATACTGCTTAAAATATCTAATGGTTTCCTTAAATGGTATGAGACTTGAAATTTACTCGTCCTAGATTTTAAATATAACACAAAGCAACAAAGTTCTAAAAATTAAATAAAATTGTAACATGTTAATAATTCAAAATAAATATTACTTTCAAAAGACTATAACTTAAAATCGGTGACCATAAAAGTGATTCTTTCTTTATATCGTTTAGCAGTTACCTTAACATTATCTTGGGCAAAATTATATTTCTTACTAATTTTTACAGTGAATAAAATTTGAAAATTTCTAAGACCAATTTTTCATAAAATTTTCAAGAGATATGAAAGCTAACATTTTACTTAGTAACTGAAGAATAAAGATTACTTAGACCTTGAATAAATTATATATTCATTAGACATATTAAATTTTTATAGTGGTATGAAAATAGCATTTATTTCGAGATTTGCAATTCTTAATTGTAGGTAATAAACAAAGAACAAACATAAAATAAAAAATGGAAACATGGCAATACAAGTTATCTCATAATACCTTGTATGATTTGTAATCATTGTAGGAACAGAATATCTTAAGAATTATCTTAAGATAAAATATCTTATACAAAATTCCTTTATTTTTTCAATTATGTCTATTGAGAAATATTAACATTCATTTAAAATAATAATTAAATTACTGTGTATATTATGATTATTTAGTTTCTACGCATTTTATTTAAAACAAAAATGTTATGTAACTAGGTTTCACAAAGAGCTACAGATACTATTTCTTTGATATAATGATGTACCATCTAGTAGGTCGGAAATATTAAACAATCAAAATTATATTGAAAATACATGATGTCTCCATCCGACTAATTTATATACTTTAAAAAGTACTCGCATTTTTTTAATAATATTTAGCAATTTATAAATAGTAATAAATAATTTTACTGTAGGTAAATTAGCACAAAACATTAGACTTATACTTAGATTAAATATACCACATTTTTTTTAATAACATAATAGACAAACCAACTTTTAATAATTTTAAAATTAGTCTAAATACGAGAATAGACTGAAAAGGCCCAAGGTCTGATAAATACGCCACCTCATAGTCCCTATTTGAGAAACTCCTAATTAGTCCATAAATAAAGTTTGCCGTCATTAATAATTGTATTGCAAACATCTCCATATCTGAGTCATCACTACACTTAATGAAATTGGAGCATCAGACTGTGACAACATTCCTCACAGAAAAGAGGGGAAAATCTAAGGAAATCTTTTGAAGAAACGTTTGCGGTTTATTGGGAATGCCGTCCGTAATCAGTTACTGTCAAATGTTGGATTTGATTGTTTCAGTAGGATATAACGTGCAGAAAATAACCTATGCTTTAGTTATGCAGACATGGTTATAATCTATGAAAACATTGAAATAGTGATGCCACTGTTACTGGCTTGATGCCCAGAAAAAGATGGTTGTGGATTTGCACATTCGCAAGAACGAGTTAGGGACATTTTGCATAGCCACTTACATACGAAAAGTAAATCATTGCATGAGTCGAAAATGCTCATACCACTGGGTATCTAGTTGAAATTTCAGAGGTATTTTTTGAACCGTGTGCGAAATTAGGATAAATCTTGGTCTCAAAATGTTACTGTGGATGAGGCATGGATCTGGAAGCGTGACAGTACAATCTGGAGTTTACACAGTGGATCGAAAAGGGTCAAAAAGTTGTCAAAGAAATTCAAAGTGGTAAAGTGGGCTTCCAAGCTCATGACCACTGTTTTTTGGAATCCAAAAAGATAATGCTAAAAGATTAACTACCAAAAAATTCTAAAATTATTGTTACTCAATTTGTTTAAGAAAGTTTTGCCAGGTTGTTAAGGAAAAAAAAGGGCAAGCTTGCTAAAGTAATTTTGTTTTTGCGAGACGACGCACTATGTCACGTAGAGAGTTGCAACACAAGTCTCGAGGGAGATAGTCTTCGAAGAAATTAACTGCCCACTGTACAGTTCACATTTGCCTCCCAGTGACTTTTTATTGAGTAATCTGGGAAAAACTTTAAGGGGAAGGAGATTTGAGAAGGCAACATACGAAGAGCATTTTGACTGACGTAACTCTCTTTTTAATACTGACAAAAGATCTACAAGTACAAAAAAAATTTACTTGTACAATAGAATATTTTTCAAATCAATTTAAAATATTTTATTGAAGGCACTCTTTCACTTTTAAAAGTATGCGAGTCAACGCCTTCGATTTATAAGTTACTTTTGATGTATAAAAAATTATAGTTCATTATGTTTCCCACAAGTTCAAGAAATATGTTTAATAATATTTCTTTCTGTTAACTTATGACGAAATATATCTAAATGATTGGTATAACCCAAATTCATCACACAGATGTGGACTATAGTTTAGATAAAACCCATCTGTTTCAATAAGATCCGTGATACTAGCACTTCATAACTCCTTTAATGCAAGGAATATAGATATATATTTCGCTTAAATTTGACTTTGTACGAGTGTTTATAAGAAAATAATAAAATTAAGAATGGTCTGACGCAAGTTGGAAATGCAATACTACATTATTTTATCTTTTTTTTATGAATAAGATGAAACATATTGTAATAAAAAATAAAGCTTGTATCACATTTTCCTTTTACATGTTTGTGGTTCACATTAAACAGATTTATAAATACTCCTTCTAGGGCAGGAGTTCCCAACCAGGGGGGCACGCCTTCCAAAGAGGGCATAGAGAGATGTCAAGGGGGGGGCGGAAAGCATTTGCATTTTAGAAAGAAAAAAGAAAAAAAAATATACAAACAACATTAACAAATAAAATTACAATGTAATGTTTAATTTACATGCATAAAATTAATGAAATTAAATATCATACTCACTATTATTACCACAAACTTGCGAAAAATTTGACGTTTTGGTGTACATTTTTTGTTGAGAAATCAGTTTAAGTGTGTAAAATTATTGTGTCTCTCTGTTAAAAGGTAAGTTTGTGTATTTACAAACTTCAGTTACCATTTTTATTTAATTTACTAAAACAAAGGGGGGGCATGAAAAAGTAAAGGGGGAACACGAAAATATAATTTATAGTCCGAGGAGCCTCAACAAAAAAAAAGGTTGGGAAATCCTGTTCTAGGGTATGTTGGGTTTGGGAAAAAATGTGGATCTACTCTTACAAACCGAGTATCTTATTCATTCTGAGAAGTGCACTGTCTTCGCTGTTTTCTTCATTTTCATTTTGAGTGTTTAAAACTTGGTTTAAAAAAAATTAATATAAATTAACCTTTTTTCAAGTCTAAGAAGAGATAGAATTGAAATGTTTTGCAAAAATATTTTTACAATAAGAACTTGCCTGTATGTACCGCCCACATTATTCTAAATGCTGATCCACCAACTTCATCGAACGGTTTCCTCCTTGATAGTACTTCCCAAAGAATAATTCCCCAAGAAAATACATCACATTTCTCTGTATAGGATGAACCTTCAAACACCTGTAAATTAATACAAAAGCAAACATCTACAATTAATTTTATCATAATACTCATTCCTAGAAAACATAGTCCTTTAAGAAATAAAACTATTGAAGAATATTTTAAATAAAATTTTATTTAGATTGTCCCATCTAAATCCACTTATGTGACTTTATTAAATTTCACATTTAAGTAGTAACAGTCTGTGTATAAATAACAAATAAATGTATCCAAAATTGTATGAATGTACTCATGTGATCAAGTATGTAGAAGTAGGTTTTCATTCAGATTTACTTTTGAATTATTTTGCATCGTTGATATGTCAAAACATACAAACTTACAATGTATATAATGTTTACTAACATATATGTACATGTTTATGGTTATCTTATCAGTGAAAATTAGATATACAAGATCATTACAATAAAATTTGAATGTCAATTTATGGGTATTTTATGTAACATAAAGGTTTAATCTCTACAAAAATGGGTCGAATTAATCTTTTGGCATCACATATTTACCTTAGGACGGCCGATGATCATTTACTATACAGATGTATATATACGCTGTCATTTTCAGACAGGTGTTAATGTTTGTCAAAATGATAACATTCTTACAATATATGTTTTGACTTACATATACATTTTTTGGCCCATTGGGCTACTATCAATGGGCATATAGTTATGTCTGAGCCTTATCTTTATCATTTGTTGGAAAATGTATATACATATTTTCGTACGCCATTTGTTATTTAAGACCCTTTTTTAGAATTTCCTGCAAAAATTATGGGGTTGTCAAAGGATTAATGTATATAAAATAAATAATACCTATTTTTAGTGATAATTTAGGTAAAACACCTAAGTTAAACTTGGAGTCTAAGAATCTACTACATATTGATAAATCAGGCAAATGCGTTCGCTCTTTTAAAGATGAATAAGAAATTATATATACACATATAAATATAAACACAAATTTAAACATATTTGATTAAATATGAAATGATTTGAAATGTTTTAGATGTGTTTCGTTTAGTTATTTGAATTTCCTAATTACTTCATTTTCAAATAGTTTTGTAAATTCCATACCATCTTATCCTTTCTCTATTTTTGATAAGCATTTTTAAAGTATTTTCTTTTAAGATTCCCCATAATGCGATTGCTAGTGCAATTATGCAAACTCATTACAAATCTAGATTGAGACAAAATTTGTTTGTTGCAATATGACCTTGCAAAAAATACTGAATTTAAAAAAACATATCTACCATACAATTATTTAAGCAGTGGGAATCTGATGTAAAACATATGCACCATAGAGGAAGTGAAGAGGTTTACCATCCTGTGTTCAACAAAAGAGCTTTGTAAAATAATGGATTCCCCTTATTCAACATTTACGGGTATAATCTTAGAAACAAGGATAGCGTAGAAGACAGCCATGTCATATATAACAATATTTACCTCTGGAGCCATCCACGCCGCACTACCTTTATTGTTGGTCATATAAGTGGCTTTGTCAGCAGCAGTGCCAAAATCACAAATTTTTAACCTTTGACCATAATTTACAAGTAGAAGATTTGGTGGTTTAAGATCCCTGTGTATCAATGGTTTTGGTCTCATTGAGTGTAGATAAGCAACTCCCTGAAATTACATATTTATACTCACATAAATTAAAGATATTTTCACCACAAATACATCGTATTTATGTATTGGAATATATTACATTTATACATTTTATCACATGGAATAAAAATAAAACCTTTGTTTACAAAAAAATTTAGGATGTTGAAGTTAAATTTCATTTTTGTCAAAACTCGCATAGTATATAAAGAAACATGAGTATCAATTGACAATGTCAATAGACGGGAATAAGATTAAAATGATCCGATATTGTTTTAAAACAATAAAAATTTTGGCAACTATAATAAAATCATTGGTTTATATTTGAAATTCTTTAAAAAAGTTAATTATACTGTTAGAAAAAATTCAACTGTCTGAATTATCTTAACATTCTTCATCGTATTAGTAAATTTTAATTTAATATATACACTCTTATAGTTTCATATATCGCTATTATTATTCACTACACTTTTCAATATTATGGAAGGCAAGTCAACTTTTAATTTATTAATTGTGAACAAGTGTATCTGGTCGAACATCGACCTGTTCGAGACACTTTATTTTAGATAATACTTCCTTCCTTAATATTGGTAGATGATATAAAGATATATAGAGATATTATACAAAAATATTTACAATAGTTTGACATTTCCGAATTACAAGCAGTGCCAATGTTTATTTTCGATTATATTGGTTTACCTCTGCACACTGTCGCGCCCAACTCATCGCGTGGGCCGCTGAATATCGTGGTTTCGGTCGACAGTGTAACACATTGTAAAGAGAGCCACCCTCTGCGTATTCCATCACCAAGCAGATATGGGTGCCGCGAGTACAAGCACCATACAAATGCACTATGTTTGGGTGAGACACTCGCGAGAGTTGACGAACTTCAACGAGAAATTCCTTCCTTTCTGCTTCAGAATTGATGTGTTTTACAGCCACAAATTGATTTTTCCACAACCCCTTCCAGACGACACCGAAAGCTCCTTTACCGACAACCTACAAATTACAATTTTTGTCGATTATAAGCTCTATCAACACAATAATTCCAGATTCTGTTAATTGAATATCAAAGAAATATCGTACTTGTAGTTCTTGTATTTCACTATAATCAATTTCTTCCACGAATTTCTGTTGGGCGACATCTTGCACTTGTGAAGCCATCGGATATATGGTATATCACATTATATACTTATTAATGTTCTACGGTTCACAAAATAAATTAGTAACTAGCATATGAATCACAAAATATTATGATAACTTGGTTAGGTTACTCGGAGTTTTGTTTGGCAAGGATAGCGATTACGTCGCCATCTTTGATACTGGAAAGTAACAATCCAAGGTAACAGCTGTCATTAAATGCAATGAAGTTGTCGAGTTAGCATTTACGTTTAGTGCTCTTTTGAAAAATATAATATCTTTTAAGAGCACCCTTTTACTCCAATATTTAATCATCGCAATTAAAATTAATATTTATTGAGGTCAATATTAAATTAAATAGAGATCAACGTTTAAGTGCTAGAAAAGAAACAATTTATCAATTTTACATTAATATTCGACTACCCAAATGAAAAGATCTGGTTTCGTTTTATTCGATTGCATTGTATATAATAATATGCAAAGCAATCGAATAAATGTGAAACACAAAAATATTTCTGAGTTTCAAAGAGCAAAGTATTTCAGGTTTAAAGATAAAAGGCTTCCGTTCCAGTAATGTTATGATTATCATATTTATAAGTGTATTTAACGTTTAAAGTTAGGACATTCTTAATAATTTCTTAGATTAGTATTTAATCACATGGAAATTTAATCACAATGTGTTTTTCGTGAAAAAAAATAAGCCAAAAATAATAGAACACCAAAAATGTTTACCTCTAACTTTTTTGGTTTATTTATTTCTTCTTTAGGGCAAATTAGCGTAATACAGCCATGTGCTTTTAGGAAGTCATTTTTGAACATAAAAACGTATATCAATGTTATATATTTTTATTATACATATTTTTAATCATGTTTTGAAACTGAGAGCTTTCGTAACTGTAAAATTAATTATCCATATAATATATTAAAATCTTGATGTTGACCATTTTCTCATATAATTGTAGAATTATGTTGGTAGGCAACCCTTATAACATCACTTATGTATCTGTTTGTCAGTTCGTCTGTCAAAACCGATTTCATAGAAACTTGAATACTTAGTAATACATATTAATAACCTTTTACAAGCTAAGTTTTTAAAAAATATTGATATAGGATGATAAAGTACGTAACATTTATTTTCATGTTACTTATGTGAGATATCATAAGAAAGTATTTTCTACGAAGAATACAGAAATATTTCGTAAAAGTTTAATTTCTTTTCATAATTTTAAATTGCATATTTAAAAAGATATACTAAAAATATATGAAAATAGGGCATTATTTCTTTATTTTCGAATCTACTGAACTAAAAATTATGAAAAAAAGGATAGAAAAAATCTGACTAGGCGATTATAGGAAAACTACGAAGATGTATGTTGAATTATCACTGTATAATACATTTTATAACACATGTCCTTTATTTTAGGTCAACACTTACATGTCCTTATTTTTTGGGCACGTATTAAAAAATATGTTCTGCTGTTTTTAGTTGCTATAACCGTAAACTATAAAATAAGAATCCATTTTATAATACATTTTTGATCAAATTAAACCAAAAAAGGCAAATATCACTTCAAGTTTCTATGCGAGCAGCATGTATTGGACTTTTAAAATATTTGTTTGAATTAACTATACACAGGTAGGCATTGAAAAAACACTGAAATATTTAAATATTTCGATTGGCTGTCTTATCGGGCTGGCCATATTACGCTGAATTGCTCAATACACTTTTACTACATGGCTTCAGACATTTTTTTCCCTTTGGGCCATTCGTATCAACTTAAGGTTTTAATTACACTAACATTTTCACCCTGGTTCTTCTTTCAAGTTAGATTACAATTTGTTTTTGTCTTTGTCTTCTCCTGAAAAACTCAAAATTGTGCACCTCTGCAGAATATATAAAAATCTTTGGTTCGGAGCTGCAAACTGTGAGCTATAAGTTGTCAGAATCATTCATTCGTACTTCGGATAATTATGATATGGACAAATTGAACTATACATTGAATTTCAATAACAGGATTTTTACTTACTGTAGCTTCTGTTATTATTCGTACTCGAATTAAATTTGTCAGAATACAATATGTTTTTGCAAGTATTTGTTAAATTACCAAATATTAAGAATAAATATGTATTGATAACTTCCTGAATTAAAGCAGTCCCTGGCTTATATCATCTAGTCGAAACTAATTGAGCACATATTTTAACATTCTGGCTATTGGTAAAGTGAACCATCCAGTGCAAACTAATTTTAATCCACATTTTAATATTCAAGCTAAAGGTAAAGAGAATCATGTCGCTAGTCAGATTGAATTTCAGTATTAGAATTTTTGAATTGTATATTTGGTGGCTTACATCCTACAAAATTATAAAGTCTCTTTTAATTTTAACTTCTTAGTCTGTCGTTTTTTGTTGTATAAATTTGATCTTGTTCGTTTGTGTTTTACTTGAAAAAAAAAATTATATTGTCAGTATTTTTTTATTACAGAGTTTTCTATTTACATTTAACGATATTGATATTTATATTTATATAGATTGTTACCTATTTTATACATTCCAAGCAATCGTAGTTAAGGAGTAAACTCCAATCGCTCGCTGGAGCTGACACGCACAATTACTTTTTGTTTTCTTGTTGTGATTAAAATCGCTCTTCTGCAGAAATTGTCTTTTGAAATGATGGGTCAGCATATGTCGTGGGTAATCCAACTATCGTTAATTGTTTACCAAATTTATTTATTATTATTTTGCAGTAATTACAAAAACAGGATGATAATTTATAAAAATATCTTTCATCGATAAGAAGTTTCATCATTGTAAGTTTCATGATCCTCTTATCGGTAAGACGATCCACATAGTAGCGTCAACGACGTTTTTATGGTTTCTTAGACCTATGAAGAAGAAAAGTTAATATACACGTAACTTCTTAAAAATGCATAAACTCATTTTTTTATAAGTTACTCCAAAATGAATTCATTCGATACTTACACACAAAAAGAAGAAAAATATTAGTTTGCAAAAACCTCAATGTATTTTCAAGCATTTTTTGTTAAAAACGAGTAGAACTCGCACTACGAGGGGAACCCTCGTTATAAACAAAGTCATGTAAGTGGTGTTTTTCCAGAGGTACACAACTTTACACTGAAAAAGAAAAACAGATGCAAATCATGATAACGGCCAAGACATTGGCATTATTGAAAAGATAATTATAAGCCATTTGTGTTTAAATACGACTTCAGGCTTTAAATACGATTTCGGAAATATGGGCGCCGCGGCTAGCTTGAATAAAGCGCAATCTGGAAATCCTATTCTCAACCACTTTTTCGAGCAACAATTTGTTCAGCAATGAGGCTCATTATTGAATGGCTACGTCAATAAACACAATAGCCGGGTTTGGAGTGAGATGCCGTTATATCCACAAAAAGTCATTGTTTGGTGTAAATTATGGATTGATGGAATCATTGATCCATATTTCTTCAAAAATGATGCCGGTGAGGACGTTACAGTTAATGGAGAACGCCTTAGATCCATTATTACTGACTTCTTCGTGCATTGATGTTGAAGAGCTTTGGTTTCAACAAGACGGGGCAACATGTCACACAGTAGGCGACACAATCAATTTATTGCAGGAAACTTTCGAGGAGTGCATAATTTCGCGTAATACCCTTGTGAATTGGCCTCCACGATCGTGTGATATCACACTTATGGATTATTTTTTGTGGGGATATGTAAAGTTGCTATTCTATGCTGATGAACCACAGACGCTGGACTACTTGGAAGACAATATTCGCTGCATTATTGCCAATACACGTAAAAAAGTGGTTGAGAATTGCACTCCAGATTGCGTTTCATTCGAACCAGCCGCGGCGTCAATATTCCCGAAATCGTATTTAAACACAAATGGCATAAAATTACTTATTAAATAAAGTTACCATGGTCATTATCACGAATTTAATCTGTTTATTTTTATTTCAAAATTGTATACCTCTAAAAAACACCGTTATGAACATTTAAGGTTATGTAATATTTTTTATTAAACTATTTAGGGGGATTCCGGGAAACTACACACGTTTTTTTATTTAAGAGCTCATGACATCATGTGTCATTAATAAATTAAAATATTATTAATTAGCCATCACAGTTTAGTAGAAAATATGATCATATTAAGCTCCAAAATATCCAAAGCAAAGTTTGAGATATTTCGGGTGGAGACTTCATTTAGCACGTCGCAGGTTTCGAAAGTTGACGAATTAATAAAGAAATATACATTTAAATATTTTTACAGTTGATTTAAATTATTTGTATGGAAGTCCTAAGTTACTTTTCATAGACCAAACTACATATAATAAGTTGGTCCACTACTACTCATATACTACTAGAACCTATTTAGCTGTGATAATTTTACTTTTGATTTCGTTATGTTAAGGGGATTTTTTTTGAAGAAAATTATAGTTCCCTTGATCGGGATACTATAATTTTCATGATTAAACGCCAGAGTGATAATGGTTCGATTTCAAAAATTCTTTTTATTCAACCTATGAAAATAGAGATTGTGTTCCAATTCCGTAATATTTAAAAGTCTTAAGTCTAAATAGGGCGACATATTTTTGCAATGAATAATTTTACGATGGTTTTCAACAATAATTTTCCGGAAATTTTAAGGGATACTTTGACACCAGAAAGATCTCCAAAGGTGTTATTTAAATGCTATTTTGTAAAATTATTCTCCAATTAGAATCTTATGTAAATAATTACTGTATATATATAGAAATAGATTCTTGGTACGAAACTCACGCATTTATTATAGCTACATGCAAAATATTATAGCACACGTTTTGTAATATTTTAAATATAGCTGCTTTGATACTGTATATTCTCACTGTTTTGTCAAAAACACCAACAGTACATTTAGAAAAGTTCTAAAACGTTACCGTAATGGTTTATGGTATTATTAGCGTCTATGTGAAGAGTATCATGTAATGTATTAAGTAACAAAGTTCCTGCTTCTGTTCGTGCGTTAAACCGTCAATGAACATTGAATATTTTCCTTCTTCAGAACTTTGGTTTCACGTAAATTTAATATTACATTTTTTTACATAACGAAATATCAGGCCTTTATTTGTTCACGGTATAGTATACTTCGACTAGGGTAAATAATACCACACAATAATATTTTTTCATAAGAACCGCAAGCACGCATCACTTTCGGTTCGATGCGACGTCGCCTTCGATTGTTAAGTGCCGCCACTGTGGTAGGCATTGACATCAGTTCACATAATAATATATAGTTCACCATACTTATTGATATTAGTTCACAGAATAACATATAATTCACCATACATATTGACATCAGTTCACAGAATAACATATAGTTCACCATATATATTGACACCAGTTTACAGAATAACATAGTTCACCATATATATTGATATCAGTTCACAGAATAACATATAATTCACCATACATATTGACATCAGTTCACAGAACAACACATAGTTCACCATACATATTGACATCAGTTCACAGAATAACACATAGTTCACCATACATATTGACATCAGTTCACAGAATAACATATAGTTTACCATATATATTAACACCCGTTTATAGAATACTCTATGTTCTGTATTCGCGACAGCGTATACGCAATATTATACTACATTGCACATTACACACGTGGATGGACGTAGTTGGGCATTTTCCACGCGGCGTGATGGTGTGTCAACTTTTTAGATAAAATCTTTTTTTTCCCGCTATGAAAAAATAATACAGCCTGGGAATTTTTTTTGATATTAAAATATCGTTTCATGTACAAGAAAAGGTAATCCAGATAAAAACGGTTTTAATTACATCGTTTTTTTTACTGTGGGTAATAGTGTGTGGTAATAGACCCAATATCTCGGGTTATTTCAGACCCCTTTCGTGTTCACAACGACCCGTTTCATGCGAAACAATTCACAGAAACCTTCAAAAACCCACGTGGTGTGGTGACCCAAAATTGCTTTCATCCGCCAGTGTCACAAAAAATTTTAGGTTCGTCACACGGTAAAATTAGGATAGTTTCTGAACGCACATATATAGGATATTACGTGAGGTGTCGTTTAACATAGTTCAACAAATACTATGAAATAAAATATTAATAGGAACAGAATACAACTTGGAAATATAACAGTGGTGGAATTTTGATAAAATTTTCCTTAAATTTTTAAAAATATCACATCATCCAAACAAGAAGGTAAATGCCTACTGTAATTACTTATAAAGAATATTAGACCAGGAATCCAAAAATAACTCTATAACAATATGAGAATTAATGCGGAGGATGTAGAGGCGTCGACAAGTTGGTGCAAGCAAGCAAGCCCCAACGCCAATCAATTACCTGAAGATGTTTCTCGTTTACGTATCAAAGTGTGTTAGAACAATTGCTAACGACTAGTCCTGCGATTAAAGAAAAACCGCTTCCGCATGTCGGGATTTTTACGTTGAGGCATTGAGCGATTGCCTGAAACAGTTTCTGAACGATACATACACACACACACACACACACACACATATATACATATATATATATACACACATATACACACACACACACACACATATATATATATATATACATATATATATATTTTTTTTTTATATATATTTATTTATTTTGCAAATTCCCTTATCGTTGACACTGGCAACTACTTGAACAGAAATTTAAAATTATATTTAAGAATTAAGCGCGTCCTCTCACATTCTACCTCACATCATCGCCGGAAACTTCTTTGCTTTCTGAACTACATATTTCGTCTTATAGTTGGAATAACGCTCTTTCCCGTTACCTGCAAAAGTATGAGACCGTCTTGACGACAAAGAAAAAAAATGAACACTTAGAAATACCGAAATTATTAGCGAATATATGCGAAATTACTTACCTAACCCGGTTTTATTATGAGGATGACGATTATCAGGTTATTTGGTAAATATTTTAATTTTTTGCTCGATTTAATACTGGATCTATGTCACACACAAATGCCATCAGTGTTAAGAGTATGTAAAGTGACCAGCATGCTATAGGGTCGTGATTATAAAAAATTTAAATTTCTATCCAAACCATAAAAAAATAGTATCTTGATACTAACTTCCAAATATTTTTCCTGGATGCTCCTGTGGAATAAATTATTTATTAGACGATTCTGTAACTATTTTAGAAAAGTCTTATATAATAGCATTTAAAATTCGCTTTATAATCTAGTAAATAGAGCCAGCAAAGCAATGACCTTCGAATAATGGTTACTTTCATGGAAATGCATGAAACCTTTTGTGTTACGTTTCAAATATTGTAAAGTTCAGAATAAAAGATATCCTGTAATGTTCAAAAGTGGAAAGTTGATGTACTTGAACTGTGAAGCATAATAGACAGTTTTTGTTGTTCGAGGAGTTGGTATTGTTTTGCTGATATATTCAGACTATAAGTAGTATATATACGTATATAAGTCTTTTTCCTCTAAATTATCGCATTCAAAAACACCTGCCAACCATTAAGTGAAGAAAGTTGGAAATTCGGGCTTTTTTCAATGGATTCGGATTTCTTTCCTTATAGTAATATAATAAACAGCAAAACTGTTGAATATACAAATTTTATCCCTTTAAAAAACTCACCCCTTATACATATTGACACTACATTGACTACATAAAAGTATGTTAATTTATTTTTGTTATCAAAATTGTTAATTACTTATAATAATTAGCCCGAGGTAAACCACAGAGTGGGTCGACTCAAGTAGATAATCTATTTTTAGTGAGAATAGAATTAAGTATGTTTCTTAGACAAAATAAGCAAACTAATTCAGTTTAGTGCTAATGAGATTCTGACATTTTTTTAATATAACATGAAAGAATATATAAAAAAATTATTGCTCGTGTTATTTATTATGAAAAAATCGATTTGAAAAAAAAAATTATTCATGGAAAATGTCTTCAAATTTATTTGTGTCCAACTTCATAATTTCATAATACACTTATTAATAGACATTAAATATTTAACACACGCAAGAAATATTAACGTGAAGTAATGAAATTGCAGAAGCTAAAAATAAAAATTTTGAATGCATTCAAAAGATGCAAAATTGCTTAAAAAATATTTTACTATCTTTAAGCTTTAATTTACTATTATTTTGGAAATTATTAACTATGAACTTCTGTTCTATTATACATTTAGGAGAAGGCAAAGAAACAATTAATAATACGACGGTTATTGCCGTCGTATTATTACGAGAATTTTCTTCGGCGATTCCGTATTTCTGTCGAACAAGACGGTCGTAATTTTGAAAAATTTATATGATTTTTTTTAAACGAATACATTTCTAATAATTTTCATTCGCTTTTGATAATTTCTTTAATTACCCACAAAAATTATAAATTTTTATTTATTACACTTTAGATCCAATTTTAGGTAAAGGTAGCAATGTGAAATTTCTCATTCAAAAAGCTAATAAAATAGGAAGGCTTTTGAGTAGATTTTGAGAAAAAGTACGTTGAGTTTCTTTTTTTTTAAAGTTTAAAGTGTGGTTTTTCGTATATCTCGTTTTTCTGTTAATTTTTTATGCCATGTCACGACGTAAGTAAGTAAATCATTGATAAAAAAATCAACAAGTTTTTATTGTAATCATTCCTGCCAGGAAGAATATTTTGTCTTCAATCCACGAGTTTTTAGCTAAAAAACAAAAAAAAAATTATAACTTAAAAATGATCAACAATCGGTGACAGAAATTATTCCATAAGTGTTCCCGATAGGCCTCGAGATTTTTTACATCTGTACTTTCCGCTTGACACTATTTCTACGGCACACCTGTATATATATATATATATATACACACACACACATATATATATGTATATATATATATATATATATATATATACATATATATGTATGTGTATATATATATATATATATATATGTATGTATATATATGTATATATATGTATAAATAAGGAAATGATGGTTTTGATTTTGTCATATCATTAACAAAATATTATTTATCGAGGTTGTATTAATTGTAATTGTTACTGGCAGCTATAGTGTAGTCTGGCACATAAAAACTAAGAACCTTAATAATTTGAAATTTATTTTTTTTGAATGAAAATTCTCTTTCACTGACAAAAACGTATTTTTTTGGCGGTAAATGAAATCCAACTCTTTTAAGTTCTTTTTCATTTGTTACGTTTTTTTATTTTAACGAATACATGTGAATTTTAATTCCTATGAAATTCCTGAAATGATGATGAAATTCCTGCTGTTTGCTGCATTAGTTTACTTCTGTTTGCTGTTCTCAGTATGGTTGAAAAAACGATAAGAGAACGATATTGCGCTGCTTGAAGAAGGCTGTAGCCAATGTTATGTGTCTCAGCAGTATAATGTGAGCCGTTCCACCGTCCAAAGGATCTGGCTACGATACCAAGAAACGGGCTCCGTCAGTAGAAGGCTCGGTTCTGGAAGAAAACGGTGCACTGAGCCACGGGACGACCGCTTCATAGTCAGTCAAGCGCTACGAAATCGTCAAGTTACGTACGTGGATCTCAAACAGAACCTCGAGGACATAGGTATACGAATAAGCCTATAGACAGTCAGAACGAGACTTCAGGCCGTCAATATACGTAGCTATCGCCCAGTTCGTGGCCCTACATGGCTCCGTGAGTATCGAGTTGCCAGATTGAGTTTCGTTCAAAATTTTTCGTCATGGACTCAACAAGACTGGAATAGTGTTTTATTCTCCGATGAAGCTCGTATATCGATTAGTGGCGAGGATCGACGTCGGCGAGTCTTACGAAGACCTGGAGACCGCTTCGCAGAAGTGTGCTTTGAGCAAATCACCCCTTACGGTGGAGGCTCCGTAATGTTTTAGGCTGGTATTAACTCAGATGACCGTACCGAGTTAGTTTTTATTGAAAATGGCACACTTAATGCGCAAAGGTACATAACAGAGGTTCTTATTCCTCATGCCCAACCCGCATTAAATGCAGTTGGAGGCGAGTCGATTTTTATGTACAACAATGCTTGCGCCCATCGCTCTAGAGACGTTAATGCGTATATGCAGGAAGCCGGAATTCGTCGGTTAGACTGGCCAGTTAGAAGTCTCGACCTCAATCCAATAGAACACATATGGGATAATCTCAAACGATGCGTCAGAGCCGTAAAACCAGCTCCAGAAAACATTCAGGTCCTTAAAAATATGATCGTCGCTGAATGGGAAAGTATTCCTCAGGAAATGATAAAAAACGTCGTTGAAAGCATGCTTAGTAGATTAAGCGCATTGATTTTAGATAGAGGAAGCCATACACGTTACTAAATTTTCAAATTTTATGTTAAATTAATAAAAAATATTCAAAAATAAACTTTAGCCATTTTTAATGTACCAGTATGAAAACGCTCGTCTGTGGACTTTACATCGTTTTTTTATTTCTTCGCATTTTTAGTGACTGAAGTAGGTAAAAACGATATCTCAATAATAAATAACAATATTCTCATCATATCGCCATATAAAATGCATCAAATAATAATAGAATAACTCTGATATGGTTAATTCTTATAAGTGCCCGTTTTTTTGCAAAAGAGTTTATATATATATATATATATATACACACATATATATATATATATACACACATATATACATATATATATATATATATATATGTATATATATATATATATATATATATATATTAGTTGAAAACTTAATATTGTTGGAAATGTAAATTAGAGAAAAATACACTATTATTTTTTTAATATTGGTACCATTTAAGTAAATCGTTTTCATCAAGAACGAAATTATATACGAGAATACAAAAGGTTTTTTTTAATATAACTATAAATAATCGATTTTTTTTCTTTACTTGCGCTGTGAGACTTTGCTTCTTACCAAATTTCAAGATTTATTTTCGAGTGTTAAAAAATGTAGCATAAATGGCTATATTATAGGCTTTTTTTACTTTGACTAGGAACCTTGATTTTTTTAGAGCTCTAAGAACTGTAGACTTAAGTATTTGATATTAATTTCAACTTGATACTTCCACGCGTTCCTGAGAAAAAGACAGACAGACACGAACAAAAAAGGGTTAAATATTTATCATAAAAATTTAATAAAATGCGTGATTATAAAAGGGTTCAATTTTTCCTTTTGAGGTACGAAACCCTAAAAATGGACGTTAAACATTATAAGTAAATGTTTGATATTTTAATTTTATTATATTTTTATGATAAATATTTAATAAGTCATAACAAACAGTGCTTGTAAGAAAAAGAAAAAAGGTTAAAGATATTCCCGCGCAAACAAAATCATTCAGATATAGAATTTTTCAAATATATTTTTTTATAACAAATAATCACAAGCCTCAATTTTGTTCGAATATGTTGTTTTAAAGTATATTCTTTCATGTCATATCAACAAAAATTGTCCAAATCTCATTGGTGTGTCCCAAAATAAATATTTGTACTTCATACATTTTTGATATAGTCAATATTTATTCATTAAAAAAACGATATTTCAAATGTGATAATTTATTTGTGGGAGAAACTGATAAAAGTTAAAGCTGTCCCAAAAATGTATCACAATATATACAATGCACCGTAATCGTTATCAATATCAGATTTCGATTTCCGAATTCAAGTCATTTGTCTCGTCATCTACCGGTGTAGAATTTAAACATTCTTTTCTGTACATGTACCACACGCTAAGAGTGCAGAATGTTTTTTTCTGAAACTGCATGCAGCACTATAATCGGTATTATAGTTGCGAAGTATTATTTTAGTACCACATCAGGGGCGGGTAATTTCTCCATTTTTATCGGTAACGAGATATCGTTGTATACTTTCCAGCTCCAATGTGCCTTATTATTCTTTTTTTATTTGATGGCGTACATTCTCTCTACAGGGAACTTTTGCCAATGTGAAATTTAGAAGGGGCTCTAGGCAACACCGATAGATCATATTCCGAATGTTTTTGAAAAAATATGTGCACAATTTTTCTTATTTGTATTGATCAATTCTATGAATTTTGATACTTAGGGTATTTTTTCTTTAATCCCCTAGAAGTGGGGTAAAAAAGATCGCCCCAGATCGCTGGTTTGGAAGCCTTCCAGGTTCAATCTACTATTCCCTCAAAATCTTGGATCTCAAAATAAATTTTTATTTCAAAAGAAACCTTGACGGTATCTCGTATGTGTTTGGGACATTGGTCTGTTCTTACTCATTTGGCTAGGTTATGTGTCCGAGTAGTCAATTTGCAAATGCGGGATTAGATAGGATGATCTAAATCATCGCATTTTTGTATTACTATTGAAAACTCCCTATGGTATTGCGTCATCTACAAAATTATTTATACCCAATTCTTTGATATAGAAGTCACGTTACATATACTTTAATATGAATAAATGAAGGCAATCAAAATTTGGATTAAATTTGTCTTCTTACTGCCGTTGAAAATCCACTAGATATTGCTAAAATTATTAGTTCCGCTAAAATAGTTTTATAAAACGTCAGTCATAAAATTCGCTAGATTTAGTGATAAAACCACTAAAACCGTTAAGTGATCAAATATTTTTGTTCCTATTACTTAAGACTTTGAAAGTTTCATGACATCTCTGTTTCTTGCGGGATCCCTAGTTCCTTCAGTATTATTAAAACAAAAGTTCAAATATATAACAATATTAGTACTATAGATATGTAAGTTTAAAATTGTAACATAAATCGTGACATAAATCTGGTGTTTAATTTCTCTCGATATATAAAAATAATTGACTTTTAGATCAAAAGATAAATAGTGATAAAAAGAAGTAAATAGTGAATAGGTCTGTATATTCGCTTATTTACATTAAAAATTTAAGTATTTTAAAGCTACCATTTTTGTTACTTTTCTGGACAACAAATTAATAGATTATTGTTTTTAAAGTTAGTGTTTCATTAATCTAAATACTCTTTATTACTTTACAAACTTGATATATATTTTTTATTAATTGGCTTTTACGTAAAATTTATTACGGCATGTACTTAAAATAAAACTATCAAATTACAATCTACGTAAAATATTTGTTACGCGTACGCGCTGTTGACGCTTAATCGAGAATCGGTCATAATTCTTGTTAAACCTATTTCTTCAATGGTAAACGCGACTCCACCGCAGCCGTAAAATCTTGCAACTTCTAACGGTGTCATGCCATGACTATTTAAGGCATTAGTGTCGGCACCTAACTGCATAAGGACGGCTGTTAAAGTCGCATTGTTAGTCATGGCCGCGTAGTGTAGAGCTTGTCTTCCACCGGGCGCATTTGGATCATCCAATAATGCACCATGTTGTAAGAGAAGACACATTAAGTCCACTTCTTCTTCCGTTGGTGTTGCAATGATGACGAGATCTGTGAACGAGCAGTGGTCTTAAAAAATATTATTCAGTTCATGGTCATTCATTTGAGTATAAAATGAAACTCAATATTTAATGTACTTATTTACCTAAGAAAAGACTGGGACACATAGGCGCTCGCTTTGGCGGTATAACAGCTCCAGCAGAAAAAAGTATGCGAGTTATTTTCACCGATCTCCTATATACAATAAATATATTTTAATATACATCGATTGAAAAGAAAATATTTTAAATAAACCTGCTGAAACGAAAGCACTGTATAATAAATAATTCCGTTTCGAGGTGAGTTAAGTGCTGTTTTACTGTTTTGAAATTACGTCTATATTGTCATACCTTCTCAGCACAGCGTAATGTAGTGGTGTAAATCCAAACACATCTTTTGCATTTGGATCGGCTCCAAATCGTATAAGCGTCATTATTACTTCCAGATTTCCATCCAAGACTGCCATGTGTAACGGAGTTCGACCCTCGTGGTCTGTATATTGTACCATGGATCCAGATCTAGTGGAGATAGTTAAATAATTTCAGAGTTCACGAATGTTGGAACGGGTTAAAAGTATGAGTAGCCAAGCGTAAACATAGCGATTTTTAGAAGGTCTAAAACGAAAAAAAGATTAGTTTCTGTGAAGCGTTGTGAGAGTTTGATAAAATGTGTTACGACTTTAAACTTTCAAAACGGTGAAGAGTGTTGGAAAACAGATGTTTTTGACATGTTAAACTTTAATTGATAAGGTTGTTTTTTATTTTGTTTTGTGTGCAAGATGATCTACTCATACAGAGATAATATTATTTAGAGATAACACTTTATTAGACACAAAAACTTTATATTGCTATTGATATTGAAGGGTCAAATTAAATGTACAATTATCCTGCTGGTGCAATGTCGACGGAGTAATGGCGGCGTAGAACGACTTTTGTTTAATACCTTGTCTAAATATTTATGAGTATGTAATAAATTTTCTTTTATAAATGACATGACATATCAAACGAATCTTGGAACGAACGAAAGTGTAAAATGGGTAAGGCAAAAAAATTAAAGGTCAAAGACAGTTAATCGATTTGATTCTGGTTTTTTAAATGTATCAAGGATTCTTTTTAATACGGATAACGTAAAATATATAATAATGAATTTGTTTTAATTACGTGGTATTCTTAATGATGAGAAAAGTACAATTTAAAAAATACTTACTTTCCATAAAGAAGTACATCCTTAATATCACCTCTGCAGGCAGCCCAATACAATGGATTGTTAAAATATTCCTCTTCTTGACAAGTATAGTGTTCAGGTATGTTTCTCAGAGACTGCACGGACTGCAAAGGTACATTGGATTTATTTGAGGTACTTTCTCTTGTAGTTAATTCTCGAACTTTTTGAATTTTAAATTTCCAAGTTACGCGACGTTGCTTAATTATTTTTTCACTTATGGCATTGGCGTCTTCCACGTCATGTACTGCTATTATATTTTCTTTATCATTTATATTTTGTTCCGCACTCCCGTTATCGAAATTAATGTTAAATTCAAGGTTTTGATTTGTATGACCAAGACTTTGATCATCTGATGACAAGTTTTCGTGATCAGTAATTTCAGAATAGTCTCTATATATCACCGTCTCTGCGCTCGCAGATGACTCTACGTCGCTACTACTTACGTTAGAATGGTACAAAGGAAAAGGTTTATTTTCAAATATGGTTTCCATTCTCTGAATATATTCAGTTGATTCTTTATGTTTTCGTTTTGAATTTCGTGAAATTGTGCTGGGAACAGAGGTTACTGACGTATTAGTATTATTTTTTTGATCATGGGATGATATTGTAGGTAAAGTATCATGCGTAAGATTTTTTTCTGCATTTGGTATTATGTCATGGTTGTGATCTGAACGCCCAGGATCATCCTCATATTTTTTAGTGTTATATAATTTATCAATAATCATCTCTTTTATTTTGACAGTCACTTTAATGTCAGAAATGCACGCGTCCTTACGTTTTACCAACGAGGCAACGTCATTGCATTTTCCGTTATTATTACCACAATTTTCCTCCAAAGGCATCATGTGCTGTATATTAATAGTATCTTCTTCGGTTATTAAAAATGTTTTAAGCTTATCTATCAGCAATTGTACAATGCTAAGCATATTAGCATTGGATTTTAAAATCTTTCTATACTTTTCTTTTGTATAAACTTACGAACGAGCGAGTGATTTATGAATGTCATCATTGATATTTTTGAATAAATAAAAGAAACTTATAGCAAGCGGCCAGTACTGATGTATAAGATTGGAATATTAATACTTACAACATTTTTGTATACGACATAGAGTAATATACATCGAAAATTATGTATTTAAGAAAAAAATTCCGGTTGCGATTATTTTATTATAAGAAATTTATTTAAAAAAAATTCATATCTCGTTCATTGCATGCACATTAAAATTCATGTATATTCTTTAATATAATAATCGTACAACAGTCAAATATTCATTGGCACTAAATCTGGGTTTAAATTAGTGTTGGTTAAAATTGACAAAAAAAGGAATGGAAATTCATATCGAAATGACATATGACATTGGTACAATTTATGCTTAAAAAAATAAAATTGGCAGATTAATTTGCTAATATTTACCGCAATATGAAATGAGACTGTTCACATGAGGAAAAGATCATACTTAAATTTTTAAAACTTTTTAAACTTTATGCATACCAAGTAAGGGCGCAAATCTGAGAAGTAAGAAAAGTTTTCTCTTCACAACAAGCATAATAGCCTGTTGTACGTGGATAAATTAGGAAAGGGTTGTAGAAGGTTTTTTCGTAGGATAAATCTGAAAAGTCTACTTGAATTTCGTAAAAGTGACAGTCTAAACCATCGCAACAAATCTTAATAAATGTCAAAGTTGTTTTCACTGCTGTAACAGAGCCTATTTATGTATATAAAATCGATACAAAGATTAAACTGGATCGATGGTACGAGATAAAGAACAGACAGATACACCCTAGCTGGTGAAGTATAGTAGATTAGTAGACCGTGGTAATTCATGTACAGAGAGGCCACATCAGACTTTTCTTTCTTTACCTGGACTCACTTCTGGACTCAAGAAATACCAAGATCATATATCGTTAGGCAGTCCAGACATATCTGTATTCTATGGGGATAGAAAGTTAGGTTGTATGAAAGAAGTCTACCTCTTCCATTTTCTATTTTTCTTGTCATATTTATAAACTCAAGTGAGTCTAAAAATGGATGGAAATGGATTCAAATTATAATTATGCCATCAAAACAGTGAATTTATACGTAAATCTAAATTATTAAATTCATCCTATAATTGTTGCTTATTTTTTTCATAAACGATTAGATTTTTTATAGATAATCTTGTTAAAAAATATTTAAGCCATATATTTTTGGTTCCGCATTGAATTTGAACACAAAGGTGGTCCATATGTATTATATTTTTTGGATTGAAAATACTCCTGATCTTAAAAATCTCAATCCAGATTATATTGTAAGAATTCTAATAAATTATTTATTACTTTTATCAATTCATATCTACATGGCATCCAGATCCTTTCCAAACTTATGATATATATCCATTAAAACACATTTTTATGATATTTCTTATGAAGATGCTTATTACAATCTAAATGATTGTATTTAGCATCTTATACGTGTAGTATAAATACATAAAGCCTATTCTCAAAGAAGAAAATCAATCCTTCTCTTGGTTGTTTTAAGTATCTGAAAGAATGTATGAATGAAAGTAAAACTCAATTTATTGGAGATAACGAATTAGAATATATATTAAAAAGAAATAACTCGTACTTAAATAGCCGATGATCAGAAATTTTGAAAATTTGGCGAGTAAACGTTGATTCACAAGCCATTGTTTCCATTCATGCCGTTCTTAGATATATTGTTAAATATGCTAACAAAGCTGAACTTAAATCGTATGGTATGAAAGATTTTATTAGACAAACAGTTAATAGTCGAATTATTATAGCAATGTTCAACAGATCATCCAAAAAATGTTGATAAAAATATGTGTTGAATGTGACTACTCTGTTCAGGAAATAAATACCTGGAAACATCTGTAATATTGAAAAGAGAGAAATATAAACAATGACCCGCGGAATTCGAACAAATGTCTTTACATGATGTTTTTACAAAAAAATATATAAGATGTTCAACTTATAGTACGAGAGTAGCCTTTTATTCTTAGACCTTTATTTAGAGTAGCCTTTTATTCCTAAACCTTTTATTCTTAGAGTTGTTCCAAAATTTAAACACAATCGAAGTATTATAAATATTGAAAATTTTCATAAGCAACAAGTTTTATTACACGTTCTCTGGCGATAGTTGAATGATCTAAATTCTGATAATAATATTTGGAAAGTTGTAGATGGACATCATTTCAGTGATAAAAATGATTATATACTGAGTTATTAATTGGATCGTATGTTACAAAATTAGGAAGACGAAAAATTAGAGGAAATAGATTAACCGGAAGGTTGGATATATGTACCTGCTGGAGCAAAAAATATTAATCAAGAAGTGGATTTAGGTAGAAGAGGAATCAATATACGGTATAAATAGCAGTCTATTTTAAATGAAAAATAATTTAATCTATTAGGAAAAATTAAAAGATTGAAGAAAATAAAAAAACCCCATTGTTATTGTTCAAAATATTTTCCCAAATTTCGTTTTTTCTGATAAACAATAAGAAATTATTAACATATTTGAAAAACAACTTAGTTATCTACGAGGTTATGAGAAAGAACAACCTGTTAAAAGAATTGTTATACAGGGTAAATCCGGTTCTGAAAAGAACACGTTGATCAATTATTTAACTTTTCGATTAAATCAAACATTGGGACTATCATCTTATCGACTGCTTGCATTAACTGGTGCCGCTGCTGTTAATATTACTAGTTCGACAATTCATTCTAAAGTTTTACTGGGAATAAATCAAATGTTCAAAGATATCAGTATACATTCACTTGCTCAATTTCAAGAGAAAATTTATGGATGTAAATTTATATTTATTGATGAAATGAATAATGACTGGATGTAGCATTTCGAGAAAAATTGATCTACAAACGTTTACGCATTGCTTTTCCTTCAAAGCCAAATGAACCATTTAGTGAAGTA
Organism: Druceiella hillmani; assembly: GCA_039881145.1. Taxonomy (NCBI): domain Eukaryota; kingdom Metazoa; phylum Arthropoda; class Insecta; order Lepidoptera; family Hepialidae; genus Druceiella; species Druceiella hillmani. The sequence goes on from JAYKKI010000005.1 coordinate 12,276,510, forward strand.
TTTATGTATTTTTTTGGAGATATTAATCAGTTGCCACCTGTAAATGATAGGCCACTTTACAGTGATAAAACTGAAGGAAGAGAATTTCTTTTACAACAAAAATTGTTATTTACATGAAATATTCAAAAACATTTATTTTTGTCGTCATTGTTTCGACAAAATAAATCTCAACAAGTTTATGCAGATATACTTGATCGAATTAGTAATGGTGAGTATACAATTGAATATTACTAAAAATTAAGGACTATGGAGTATACAAACATTATAACCAAATGAACGGATTTTTTTTCAGTGATGCCGAGAGCTTCCTAATTTGCAACACACAAAGATGTAAAAGAGTGTAATAATCAAAAGTAAAAAAATTGCGTCAACCAGTTGCATCAACCATATTCCAGCTGATTACAATTGTTCTAAAGCAAAATCAGCAAGTGCAGACGAATTAGGTGGACTTGAACTATTTATAATTTTATTGCTTGGATCTAAATTTCTGTTACATTCTAAATTATGGGTCAGAAAAGGATAATTCAATGGAGCTTTAGGTGATGTTGAAGAAAATTATATTCCCCTTGATCGGGATACTATAATTTTCATGATCAAAAGCCAGAGTGATAATGGTTCGATTTAAAAATTATTCTTATTCAACCTATGTAAATAGAGGTTGTGTTCCAATCCCGCCCATAACTAAATTTTAGAAAAGTGGAAATACTAATTGTTCCAGGAAACAATTCCCATTCATAAGTCGCAAGGTTTAAAATTGGATAAAGCAATGGTAGTTATTGCAAAAAAGAAACTTCTGTTGGTTTAACTTATGTTATGTTTTCAAGAGTAAAAACATTTGAAGGATTATCATTAATCCGAAGATTTTCGTATGATAGATTAAGTAATATTAAAAACTCAAATATGTTAAAATGTAGGAGGCGAGACTGAATTCGTATGTTGATTTCAAGGTTCTAATCAAATGAAAATGTTTAAAGTAAAGAGTAACTAATGTTTCTTTAACACTAACTAATGTATCATAATTTTGCCTCACGGCAATTTGTATCTACGTACTTATAATTTTTAACAAATTTATTTACTATCCATGTAATAATATATATATATATATATATATATATATATATATTATACTGGTTATTGGATTTGAAATCAGTAATCAACTAGTGATCATGTTTTGGATGGTGTTGGAGCTGCCGCCCATCCTGGGCTGTGTAGTAGTGAAGTCGTCCACATGAGTGTCTGCAAACATGTCCTAAGCACTAGAGAAGTGCTGCAACCCCAATCACATCCCGAAAGCATTATTATAATAAATGCGCATTAAAAAAACTCTCAAGCATTCACAAAGTCGTGCTTTTTGCTAATTTAATAAGATAATTCAGATGTAAAGTTTTGTCAGTGTTAACGTTAATTTCCATTGGGTTTCTATAATATAACGTTTTGCGATTAAATGTTAGTCCGAAACCTGTGAATTGTATGTTTGTTTGATTTCTTTCATAATATGAAGCAGCTTATGAAGACAGTTTTTTTTTCATTTCCTTTATACAAAAGAATGCATTGTAGAATGCACAGTCGAGTTTAATTTGCAGACCTTTAATCCTATATTCGATTTTCTGATTAATTAAACTATGTTGTTTGTGTTAGTTACTGACTCGTGTATTGAGATGTAATTTTTATTTGAAAAAACTATGTAAATATTTATTTGTTAAATATTCATTTGTACTAATATTAATAAAGACAATACAACTAACCGTAGTAGCTTTCACTTCTCTTGTCAAAACTGCTTTTAAATTTTGCTGCATCATTTCCTCCTTCATTATTCTAAATTAACAAAGAAATCATTATATTATTATTTTTTTTTTTCAATATAATACAGTATATATTTTTACCAGACTGATATAAAACAATGTTTGAGATGGAAGAAATAGGAGTTAGCCGTCGCTATCTTTTACTGTATTCGTAACTCTACAATAAATTTGGATCTATCAAAATCATCCATTTTATAAAAAAAAACTTCTGTACCTTTTCTTCAAATGTTAACGGACTGAAAATCTTAAAATAATTTGCACTGACAAACGACATTTATGCCGTCATAGTATTAATTTTTAAGTATGATTACAGTTATAATTTGTTACGCGTAATATAGAATTTATGGTTAACGTTTACCTGAGGTGCAATTTCTTTTAAAGTCGTGGGAGAAGAAATTCTTTGGTATTTGTTTTATATGCTTTGAACAAGCTGCGTTTATGGATTGTAGTTTTTAGGGTTCCATAGTGAACTTGGCCATATTCATCCATCTTCATCCAACCATTTTCCACAGTTTTAGAAATACGTAAATTAAATTTTGCAAGCAAATGATTCAGATAAATATCTTAATTCAAAAGATACGCAGTATGCCCCTGTCTCTTGTCTTTCAATCAGGAATTTGAAAAATCTGGGAAAATTCGAAGCACTAGGACTTGGTCAGGAATTTTAATTAAAGTTGTCCCAGTTAAATTGCATAAACAATTTGAAGACTTATAGGAATAATTAACTACGGAACTCAACTTTTTTCGTGTTCCAGCACGTTGACCGCTTATTATATTTTTCCCGTTCGAGGTTGATAGAGATATGGTATTAATGACATAGTGATGAGATGAGAAGTGAAAGAAATGCTATTCTATGATTACCGCATAAAAGAAAAAATATCCTGTACGTATTCGTATGTCCTTAATACGAGATTCTAGTGAAAAATCGGCTGAACCAATCTAATCAACTGTCACGTCTAATCAACTGTTATTTCGTGGCATGATTTATTACCACAGGATTTACTTGATTGTGTGTACTGATAATCCGCTCAAGCGGTTTTAGTTTTAATTCTGTGCTCCCACATGCGAGCCTAAACGTTTTTTTTGTTGACAACATTTTACATTTTTCTAGAATAGCAAAATAAATGTTGTTAGGATGTAATGTAGTGTAAAGCAGCTCATAATAAAAATGCCTATTATGATTTATATACGAATGAAGAATACCCACGATATATGAAATAATGGTTTCGTAGAACTTTTCAAGAGTTGAATATGTAAGAGTTGATCATGTAGGAGTTGAGTATGTAGTAGTTATATGTAATTTTTGAAGTAACATTTCTTTATGCACGCTTGACTTGAGGAGTAAGCTGGTGAATGCGTGACGAGAGCGTTACAAAAACTGTGATCGGGCGAGGCGAACGGAAGTTGAGAGGGAGATATAAGTTAGTGAAGACAGAAAGAGAGAGAGAGTTACGTTTCGTATATTATTTTAGGGACAAGAGAGGGAGGTGCGAGCACGCATTTTCTTTCTCTCTTTCTCTCATAGCCAGTTATGTTTCGTATATCTAAGACACAGTGTAAGCCTATGATACAGACAATAGGCATGTCTGTATCACAGGAGGAAGAGAGAGCAGTGCACGCGCACATTACTCTCTTCCTCTCATAGCCAGTGCATGAAATATATATATATATATATATATATATATATATATATATATATATATATATATATGCGAGTTTCCTAGCGTTACGCGAACGGTGATTTTTGGATTATTTTGTAATTTCATTTCGTTCTTGAACAATTTTATAAATTATTATTTTGTTCAATACATTAAATATTCTACGTTTAAAGTGAATAAAATTGTAAATTCATTTTAAAATACATATTTTGTGAATTTGAAGTTTGACTTCAGTCGTGTGGTCTAAAGCACACTCGTTTTTTATTATATATTTTCTATATATGCAACTGTACGTACAAAGTTATTTCCAACAAATAGCGAGCGGCGTGCACGCTTCAGCAATTAGGTATTTTAAATATAAGAAAAAAAACATTCTTACATTTCTTACTTACATAGAGACTATGATAATATTATTTTGACATAATTTATGTAAGATTATTAAAGCAATTTTATCCATTCACGAAATAAAGAGTAAAATAGGAAAATTCTGTCAAACAATTAAATTGTTTAGTCTATTTTGTAAACAGATATCAATAAAGTAAACAGAAACGAAAGAAGATGGAAAAGCACAACAACAGTTATGCATTGTTAATATATTTATCCAATTGATTTGAGATTCAAACAACAGAATTTGTTTATTATATTAACAGATTGTAAGCCAAATTAAATTTTCGCTTAACAATGTAAATCCTTATCAAGTTGCTGCCCGAAATGACTCGAATAGACTGAGATAGACGGATAATAAGCGATTATAAAATAGATTCGTTGTATCGCCACTTTAAAAAATAAACTCTCACATACATACACACACGCGGGCGCATACTTACGTACCAACTTCAGTACGATAAAACTGTTTGATCAGCGTGGGCTGTGGCTTTGAATCCATAGATAAATTATAAAATTGTATGTGTCAAATTGAGTCACTGTCATGAAACGAGCATTACAGATAGGAAAGAATGAAAAAAAATTAATTTGCCGGTATGTACAAAATTAAAATTATTTTTTGGTAAGACTGAATGAAATGTTAAAGGGTATTGCTATATTTTGTGTAAAGCTTAATAAAAAAAACTTATGTGTAGATATCTTTCTATCAGAATTTATATTATAATAGCGGTGTAAGTTAAATTGTCAAAATAACTATGCTTTAAGAAAATTGTAAAATATATTGAGGCATTAAATATAATGACATACACTCTTACCGTGTTTTTGTTTAAACCACAATTCACAAAATAATACGAGTTTCAGGAATTTATATTTCCTAACGTCAACTCGATTCACCGACGTTTATTTTAATAATTGATGTAAATCACTGTTATCTAATCGAATACACATATACACGGCAAATTCACAGATAAAGACAAGTGTAACGGACGTTAGTATCGGAGATCGTTAGTATCGTGTCTGACAAGGCGTAGCGGTGACCAGTCTTGAGTTACTTGTTTATCAGCATTGTCACATGTTCTACGTGACTTAATTAATTCTTTCCATAAGTGCATGGGCTTTACAAAAGTATTTAAAATAATTATTGTAATTAAAGATATTTTGACATATTCTTACGTCAATAATGTGTTTTGTTTCGCAATTGGATTTAAGGAAATTTACTCCAAAGCATACACGAGTAATTAGACGAGACGAAAGAATACGTTCTGAGAATACAGCTTATTACTCGCAATTGTGTAAACAAAGAATGTAAATTAAAGATGAATTTAAACATACATATAAGTCCAATTTTATTTAGAAATACTTGTTAGATACATAATAATAACATTATAAGTAGGTGACGCTATTTGGATTACAAACATTCGATTGAAATTGTGCACGATTTGAAAAATTATATTGACACATTTATTTTTATTTTTAAAAATATAACTTTTCAATAAAATAAGTATTTTTGTTTTCTGAAAAATATTGTAGAAATTGTAGTTACATAAATAAAGAACTATATTTTCTCCGATAAGTTTCATATCTGTCAGATATGTTCGTCAATAAATGGTATTAATCTATTCATACGAAAATATATTCAGGTTTTTATTATAGGATATTAAAACGTTACTCGAATATTTAAATGACAACATTAATTATTCCACTCTAACTTGTATAATTATCTAATTTAGGCCTCTAAACATCCAAAAAACAGTCAAATTACATCTCCATTACATTTGGATAAACCTGTAACTGTGCAGCCTTTCATGATTCCTCTCAGTTGAAGGGTTGGGAATGAGGCCTACCATTTACAAGACGAATCGGCGGTACACGGGGATGCCCTCCGGGTTCCTGGGAACTGCTTTCAGCAGAGCAGCGAGAGTGTAAAGGTCGTCCCTGGGAGTAAACCCGCTTTGGGCCAGGGAGCGATCACCTTCGAAGTGTCCGCCTGATTTTTTGGCCACCATAAAGCGTTTATGCTTATAGGCACCGCTATTGGCGAAACCGGCCCACTGGCGTTTGCGTCGCTCATTTTCCACGCGTTGCATTGCATTCGGTTCGAAGTCGTACATCTGTCGGTAAACGTGGGTGGATGGAAAGCGGTTCTGATCAGAAAAGTAAGAGGGATGAGGAGGCGTCTTGACGGCGGGCACTACGGGGCCATTGTACCAGACATCGGAGTCGTCGGCGGGCTCGTCCTCTCCCTCCTCGAGCAGGTGGTTGTAGTACTGCTCGTGGTTGAAGCGTTGTGCCTGTTCGGCGCGCCGTCTCTCCTGTGCCTCCCACAGGGACAGCAAGGCCAGGATGTCTGCCGAACTCATGTCAGAGTCTCGCTTCTGCCGAATGGCCTTCAGTTTTCTAGGAATCAATATGTTTACTTTAAAATATACGTACGTCGACCGTTTCCTTGCTATTATTCATACTCACAATAAAATATATGGGTAAAATGCCAACTGAATGGTACACATTTTAAAAGCAATGGATAATTAATGAATTTGAAGGGTGTGTCAATAAAAAAATAAGTAAAATTATGCGGTAACTGAATTTCCAATAAGCTTTAAATCTTTAAAAAAATAGAAACTCGTTGATAGTAATATGTTTTTTCCATTGACAAAGATTATATTAAGGAATTAAGTGTTAACCATAACATTTTTATATGTGTTTAAATATACCAAGATATCGTTAATTTGGTTGTGAAAGTTCAAAACATACAAAAGTTCCAACAACACTACAGTCATTTATTTAGGTCAATTTTAAGTAAGAGGATATCCGTAAGCTAACTTAGACATGCACAGTATTTACGATAATTTCAATTTTATTTCGACTACCTGTTAGCGCTTTTTTCCTTGGCGGCGGGCGTGGAGTGCTTGCCGCCAGAACGCTTGCGTCGCTCGAGTGTACCGTAAAGCCGATCGTAGCTGAGGGCGGGCGGCTCGGCGAACAGCTCCGGTCGCATTACCAGCCCGTCCAGCATACCAGCTTTGGTAGCGTACGATCGATCTGGTTCAAATGTGTCCGTAGATGCTGTACGTTTGAGAAATTCATTCAATTGAAATAAATGCATTTACAAAGTTTATTTTTTGAAAAATACATTTCTTCTTTCTTTAGTAACGGAAATAAAATAGTGATATGTTATAAAATAGTGAATGTAATCGACAGGCCCTCTGGGGATATAGCAAGTGTTCTTTGTCAATATTATTCACTTTATTTCAAGATAGTGGATCCAAAATAGATACTAAACGTCGAAATTTAGCATAAACTATAACTATTTCAGGAAAATAAAATTCTGAATAAAAATGAATATTACATATCGACTTACAAACAGTTGTACAACTTTAATTTTTAACTATCGTCTCTTGCCCGCGGTTAAAATTTCAATTTTGTAAATATGGTTTTGTATACTTGATTCTGGTATATGAATATCCGAATTGTCGAGGAATCAATTGTATTGTAAATTTATTCATAATTTCTTAACCGGTCAAAGTTTAAAAAGTATTTAAACTGATTAAATAAAATTTACATAACTCATGGTATTATTTGAAAAGTTAAACATTCTTTTGTTATACATTATTTTTTTCAATCAAATAACATCAAATATGTCCTAACAAGAACAAATTTTTGTATAAATATTATATTGTTTTTTAAAGTGAGATAAAATTTGCATCAATAATTATTAATACATTATAGTTATAAAATATTACAATATATTGCTACACTCATTTTTCCATAATTTACAATATTTTTTTCTAAAGTGCGTATATTTATCTATAATTTTAGAATGTGTCATGAGAAGTTTTTATTATTTTACTAACATTAGCTGCACAAAGTCTCTGTTCAATGCCTTTGTTTGGAGAAACTTTACAACTTTTTTAAATAAACGTTTTTATATATTTATATCTTAAGATAAATTACCTTCATCTCTATCGGCAACTATACTAATTAACACTAGGCTGTAATATACTATTAGATGGGAATTCTTCTTGATACGCTGTTCATTAAATCGCTCAATGATTACGTCTATAATTAATACTTATGTATATCGTTAAGTATACACTAGGCATTTAACAATGTGTGGATAAATATGGATTTGTTTCGTTTTATATATTCTGCGGTACTATCTAACCAATATTCTGCGGTATTTCCTAGTCGTTCGTGACATTCCATATCAATTCTGTGTCGAGCACTCTATTAGATTTTGCTTGCTTTCATACTTGCTTAAATATCTTTAGAAATACGATAATGAATTTTTGGGAGATTAATGATTTTGATGCAATGTCTTACCTAAAGTAATTAGTAAATTCTTTGTTTCGTGATTGACTATTTTGTAACAAACGCTTAATTTTAGATTTTTATGTTTAACTAAGTTGTCCAATGTCCAGGTTAAATGGATTTAAATTTTTAAACATTGTATTTAAAACAATTTTATCAATCAAATTATCAATGAAGTCATTGTAAGGAAATAATGTTTAAACGACTTTATTACTATTTAATGGAGTGTCTTTAATTGCTAATTAGTACTTATTAACTATTAAGTGTCTATTTGTGTGTATGGACATTTCTAAAGGATGTATGCTAAAATTAAGCCATAGATGATAAGCTCACCATCGTCACTGAGCGCCAGTGGGTACGGTTCGAGGTCATTCTTGTCGTTCTTGTTGAGGAACAACGATTGTGTGTCATCTTTAGTTTGATCCCAATTCTCTGGTAAATCTACTTGCGGAGCATCTGTTGACAATTTCAAGAAAATATAATAATTCGTTTGTTTTGACAAAGGCGAATTAAATTGATTCATTCAATCCCATCGTTCTAGTTTAGAGAAAGCGTGAACCAGATCATATAAATATTTTCTATTTTTTAATAACTTGTAATTATGTGTTTATCAAATATGATATATAATTTTGGTAAGAATTTCAAATTGGATATTATATTAGATGAATGTGTTTAACATTTATCTTATTAATTAATACGTAGTTTGATGTTCGATCACGTGAAGATTCGCCGCAAATCAAATCTTTATTTGTGATATGGTTAGTGAACACAGATGGGGATATAAAATAAATCAAGTGGAAAGTCCATTTTTGCTGTACCCTGAGTTTTTAATTGTTATGGATCATCGTTTAAAGCAATGGTTACAATTGCACTGGTTGAAACCAGCATATAAATAAAGTTGATTTTTCTAAACGTTTTTTTTATGTCATTATCAGTACCTGCCCGTTTTTTTTCCTTTTATGTATCGGACATATTTAAATATTTTCTTTTAAATCTGGTTATATCGGATTTACCACATATTGATTTGTAAACTTATTACTTAGATGTTATATCTAAACTGACTCAACAATTATATTTCAGTTGTATCAATATTTTTATAAAGTGTTTATGATTGATACTAATTAATGTGGTTGATATATTACACTCTTTGCGTAATTTGTTTTTTCCTTTGACTAGATACTTGATCTCTACATTTGGTAATTTTGTTTTTCTAGCATATTTTTTTATTTTCTACCATTTGCATATTTTATATTTGTTTGCTACTTAATAATTCAAATTTTGTTTAAAGGACTAACATACAGCTAAGTTTAATTTCAGAAAAACTACAGTTGTTAAAGAGATAACAAGCTAAATAGCGTTACTGCTGCTACGACGCAGACAAGGTGGCGACTATAAAATAGCTAATTTTTCTTTATAATATTCCCTCATATAATAGAAAATTTTAAAACCCTAATTTTTATCTATACGTTGAAGATTGTAGACAAATTTGTGGGTAAAATTAGTTAGTGGAGAATGTGAGGGGAAATAAATTAAATCGCTTGGGACGCGTGTTTAAAAACTGAAATACTGAATAAAAACTGAATAAGAATTTCTGGGATAATGGTGGAATGATACCTTAGCGTCAATGCCGATATAATTACAAGATGATAATCGCGGATCTGTGAAACGTGCCTGAATATTAAGCTGATCGCTTGCTGATAAAAGAAGGTAGGAAATATGGTTTCCTGCCAATATTAGTAAACTAGGCCAAATTCCATTCCTAATTATGCAAGTTATTAACAAAAAAAACAAAGCTAATCCTGAAAAAACTGAACTATTTAGTTTTTATACAACGATACCATAACATAAGATTAATTTTCCTTCAAACTTTAAAATTAAAGAAATAATCGAGCAGAATATTAGTTCAAACACAAAACTGAAAGAAAATTTTGGTTCAGGACCGGAAGAAGTCGACGGCGAAAAAATACTTCAATACTTATTACGAGTCTTCTAGTTAAACCAAGCAGTATTAAAGAGTGTGTGGAAATTCTGTGCATTTTTAGTGTTCAAAAGTGGAAATAAGTGACAACTGCTGAAATTGTGGAACTTTTTTTAAAATTCCTTTAAAATTAGAAACTGAAAAATTATATTAATTTGTATATTGGTGGTAACCAGTTTTTCAGTAATTAAATTATACTCAAGGTACACTTACCTACGAGAAAGTTAATTATTAATTCATATTTTAATAAATTTATAAAACAATATTAATACATTACATTTATGCAGATATCTTGCTTGAAATTTAATATATTGATTTGAGTATTATCCGTTATATGTCGAATTGATTTTAATTTTTGTGAAAATTTTGGAAATCAACTTCGTTTCTTTAATAGTTATATTCCATGTTAATTAATATCAATAAAACATTCTGTTATGCCTAAAACATTAATAATAAAAAAAAAATTATTATTTCTTCAGTTACTTTTTAAAAATTGTGAGTACCTACTTTGACTTCCTTTTCAGAACGAAAATAAGGTAAATCATGTTTTGGAATTAAGAACAATCGTGAAAAGGAATCACTACTAGAGGATTTGTATCACTTCCTGATCTAAGAATATAGAAATAAGAAAGAGAAAAATTTTAATTGACAATCCATTATAAAATAATTTTAATTTGTTAAAAATAGTAAAGACAAGAATATTAAATATTAGACGAAATGATTTACTATTATTATTATGACATATAACATGGATGTCCAATTTTGATTTTGTGTAATATTTGTTCTCCGTAATTAGGGTTCAGAACCTGAAGCGTCCGAACGGACCATTATTGTTGTGTCAAGGTTGTCCGTCCGACCGTATATCAGAGGCTTCTAAACGAAATAAAATGGCGTTTTCAAATTAATATATTTAAAACTAATTTGTTAAGTACGCTGTAGTCAGATAAAATAAGTACGCCGTAGTCAGATAAAAAAAACACTCACCTACTTTTTTTTTATAAATTATGGATATCATTGCGGTTTTCTTACTAGAGTGAAATGTGAACTCAAGCATTTGGTTAAGGGTGAACGCTTCTTTATTTATTCTCGTCACAGCCGGTGTTAAATTGCAACTTTTTCGTTGTTAAGTTTCACAGCCGGTGTTAAGTTTCGGCGAAGAAGCAGTTCGGGTATGGCCTAAACACACGTATATATGAAGCAATCGATTCAATCGAAAAAAGCTTTTAAATAAAGGCAAAAAAAAGAAAGATAAAAATATTGGAAAATGACCTTTTTGAAACATCATTAACTTTAGCTCTCGCACCTCTAAGACGTTTTTATTTCTCGTACGTTTGAATTTTGCACAAAGCTGCAGTCCCGATTTTACTTTTTAACACTTCACATGTCTCTGTAATATATTTGTTCGATTCTTCGCAAAATTTCGCACTATTTATTATAAATAACTCATTTTGATAATGATTAAAAATGTTTATTAAAAATTATCAGATGCACCGAACGGGTGATGTTTGCAAATAAATCCTACACAGTCGTAAGCAAAATATTCCCGATCAACATTAAAAAAACTTGTCACTAAATCTCGCTTCTTTTCTAAGTTCCTAAATTTCAGCAGTAACAACATAATTAAATTTTCAAAATTTTAAGAAAAATGGGGGTGCAACATCTTTTTTTCTTAAAAGTAATTTTTATTCATTACATGTTAATTCTACATAGCAAGTTGATTTCGCATTTTATCATTATATGAAACGAATGTACAGCTTTCTCAGAATATTGCTTTACCACCTTCGTCAAGAAAGAAGTAACAATTTAAAACATTTGTAGCTATTTCTAGGAGCTTCGAGTGAAATTAATTAAAAAAGTAGGATTTGGTTGGTAAATTTAACTCACATTGCTTATAGCGTATGATTTAGTCTAAAAATTAATTAACGTTTTGGCACTTTATTTAGCCTCTCTGATTCTAAATTAGTTTCATATGGTTATTTTAGAAGACAGCAAAGACAATGTGCCCTGATTATAATACATCGCTTACATATTATAATACAATGAAATTTATCCGCCAAATTTACTTACCAAATAATATTTTGAAATTTATAAGAACCTATATGAGGAATAATGTCATTAAAAATTATGGAATTGCTTAAGAATAATATTTTTAAACATTTAATTAGGAGTACGTAATTAAGAATTTAAGTTAGAATTTTAATAGAATTTAATAATAATTTAGAATTTAATTTAAATTTCTTTAAGTTAGTGAGAAAAAGTTATGTTAATTGGGTAAAAATTATCTAAATTGGACAAGGTGCGGATTAAATCAATTTAAAACTATTTTGAATTATTGAATACATTTGGCATTAATTTTGTAGAAATTATATTAGAAATAGTACTACATGATATGAAACTATATCATGTAGTACTATTTCTACTTTCTTTAAGTTCTTTACCACGATCTAGGTTTCGTTGTATTACATCTTCAGGTGGGCTGTTAGCAAAGATGAATTTTTGCTACCTGAAGATGTTGTAATACAACGAAACCTAGGTCGTGGTAAAGAACTTAAAGAAAGTAGAAATAATACATCACGTAGTTTCATTTAATTGTGTTAAAACTAATCGATAAAAATGTGAAGATCCTCTTTTAAAAATACGGCCATTCTAAGGGTACTCGAGCTGATTTTCGGCACTAACATAAGCATATTGAATACATACGTAACGATAATGAAAGTTACCGGAAATTCTTGAAGTAAAAACCTTCTTTTTTATTGCAACGACGGATCGAATAAATTCGGGATAATGGTAGTGTGTAAAATGTAACAGCAAAATTATCTCGTAATTATGGATAGTTACGAACCATTCAATAGAGACGATGCGATTAGAATTGCAAATATTTCGGCTTCCTTTTCAGAATGAAAAGAAAGTAAATCATGTTTTGGAATTAAGAACAATTGTGTACTACGTGACGTAGATCAATCGTAAGCCAATCACGCAAAGAAGGAAAACAAAAAAGGAAAATAGCGACCAAATTAGAAATAATAACAGACTAGGTGTGATAGCATGTAACCGTACCACGTTTAATCATTGCGTGATTAAAATATCACTGCCCTATAATTACGAGAGCACCTTCCTGGGCGGTATAATGTCGTAGCAGAATAAATTAAGTCGTCGCTAAATTTAATCCACATAAATGCATTATTCATGCCGTAATAAATAATAAGAGGCGGCGAACGAGACGCTTCGGTGATAAAATTGTCTGCTTAAAATTTAAATTAGGACGAATGTAATTATAATAGGGACATTAAAATATATATCTAATACTTTATTTTGGAAATTTGTTTGTTTGTATTTTAACTTTGTAGGTCGATAAATCGATTTATTTGGAAAACAAATATTTGATTCAAGTTCATTTTTCTAATTTCACATTTGAAACTAGCCAATTAGTTAGTGAGGTGTGTGATCTTCAGGCCACGCAAAATTTCCTTCAGTTAATGTCACGTGAACCCAAAGTTACGTAATTATTTACATGTATGTTAGTTTCAACGTTTGATAATACAAAGCAACTTTTATGAACTATTTACAAGAATTCATGAAATTATGAATTTGTTGACAATTTTATAAGTCACCGTTTTTTAATGAGCGTAATAAATGGCAGATACGAGCAATAACCATGTGATGACTAATTCATTGGCAAGAAACCAAAAAAAGATGTTTGATGCTTAGATTGAAAAGAATTAGAACGCAAATTGATGATTTTTCACTATAATAAAGTGACGAACACTTTCGATAATCAATCCCTATCAGTACCAAACAGATTGCACTGATGGCAGATGCCGTATCGATTGATTTGATAAGTACGCCGAGGGAACTGCGCCATTTTTGGAAAAAAAAGTCAGAGAAAATGGTTTCCGAGGATAAGGCGTTAGCAACTTTGAGTTCAGCATGCCAAGAAATAATTTTTTTATGTGTCTATAACTTATTAAATTGTTTAACTATTCATTTCCATTTTCTATAATTTTTAAATTTTTTTTCTATTGACAAGTAGATGAAAATTGTGATTAATTATTTATGTGCATTATTTATGTGATTTCAGTAAAATTTTATAAATATTTTATTATAGATGAATATTTTAACGATTACTATATAAGATTGCTCCAAAAAGAAAGATTTTTATAATAGATTGATGTCAAAAATGTTGTAAATTGCGAAACTAAATTAATTATGGTTACACGCGTGCGGTGATTACTTGAATAATGTCAGAGGGTTTAAAATTTAATACCAAGTACCAGAAAAGCGACAAGTTTATTTAAATCCAAAGGTGACTTGAAAAAATCTGCACTCAGTTTTCTTTTTACCTAAAAGAGTTGTTTATTAGGTATGAGATAAGACAGTAAACGTAAATTAAAAGTGGTTTTCTACAGAGGTATCCAGCAGTGTAACTGTAAACTAAAAAGAGGCAGAGGTAAAATAGACGGATGCTTATTATGACAGTGCAAGCTCGTACTGAAGCACAAAATTAAACTATCACTTTTAATTTAGCACTAGAACAAAGACAGTATAAAAATTCTACAATGTTTATCAGAATTTAAAATAGTTATATATATATATATATATATATATATATATACTGTCAAATTATGAGAGACTGTATAATGGATAATTGAAACTGCGTATTATTCTGGATACGACAACGGCATAAACAATTAGGATTGAAGAAATATTTCGAAAACGATAAAACTTGTACATTAAACAGATAATTTTTGCCTAAAAAAGAGGGGACTTTTTAACCATTAATATGACATTTAATTACACATATAAGAATATAATAATATGGCGATAATAATATTGCACAAAAGCTCTAACTGAATAAAAGCATCAGTAAACTCTACATATGAATAATAAAAAATAAACCTGTGTAAAATAGGTATAAATAATAAATATCTAGCAAATTTCCAGTTAAAAGGATATTGGGGACTTTAGAAATTTACCATATGATTTGTGAAGTAGAAAAGACCTCATTATAGAAAATATAAATAGACGAAATAAGACACTAATATGTCATTAATTACGACAAGGAAAGTTTCATTAACACAATAATTAGAATAAATATATTAGCTATAAGTAATTTCATTGAAAAGAATTGTAGTTGAACGTGGATAAATAAAAAAAAACTGCGGCCAATGAATACATTTACGTATTACTATGACCAAATTTAGCAAAAATAAATATGAAACATATTCATTTATCAACAAAGGAAATGGATCTTAGTATTCCTAATAGAACACGATTTGAGTGAAAGACAGTGAACGAAGATTCAATCCCGATAAAAAATATTGTTGTGCAATAATTAAATAATAGATTAATCGACTGGATACTAAGGTCCATCCGCAGATTGCTACTTAATGCTGTTGGAGACCCAACTATAATGGAGAGCAGTCAGTTACTGCTGTTTGGGTTCGCGTTCATAACTGGATGTCGCATTATAAAATAAAATACCATATCAAGCTTTTGACAACCAATAAATTAATATTATTCTGCCCCTCTCAAAATTATTGAACAATCAATTACATTTTGGATTATGTTTTTTCCGATTAAGAGCTTTTCGATTTTCCATTGATGAAGCTTGATAACTCCACTCCATTCAATGGGCGTATATATTATCGCGAAGTTACTAAAATAATTAAAGATATACAATCAAACGATTATATCATTGGTTGTTTTTCTTTTGTTTAATAGCCGGCTTAAATGTTATACTCAAATATCTCAATAAATCAAAGTGGGAGCTCTTATATGGACGCGTAAAATACGAACTTAATTGCGTTTTAATTAGTTTTTAAATTTAAAAAAAACATTTAGACTATAAATATTTAATGAGTCTATATTTTGAAATTATTTTGGCTTTTATGCGGATAAGTTCTTAAAAATTACCACTATTTGGTAATAAAAAATATTTACAAATACGATATATTCGTAAAATTCAATTATTAGCCGCTAAAAGTGAACGTAAAGACGAGAGTTATTATTTTTAAGGGTATTAGGTCGACTTTGCTGTCACAAATACCTGTTGCAACTAAACTACGTTGTTACATTAGCGTATTCCGTTACGTGATATAATTCAATATAGACGTAAGCACTAATTGTAATACTCTTATTATATTGAACCGACATAACTATCACTATAGAAGTAATGATTTTCTTGTGTATTTTTAAAACTACATATAAATCTTTATATAGATAAGATAACAAATCAATGATATATACAAACCTTTATTGACGCCCAGATTCGGCACGGATATGGCCCCTACGGAAGCCAGCACGAAAAGGCATAGCGAAAATATAAGATTTATCATAGTTTATTCGGTCGAAAACGTTTTCAAAGGCTGCGATGATGAATTTGCGGCGTCGACTGGAAGGGATGCACCGGTAACAGACTCGTTGGCTGGCTTGCTGTGTAGCTGGAGCGCACCGGCCGAGCGCACTGCTCGTTCTAGCCAAGGAAAACAGCGGCGTGCCTCGTCGATACTCGCTAGACATGCGCCGTCGGGAGGTAGGGCCATTTGCGTCACTCATTAATGTCATACCTGCTAAACGTATTTTTATGGTTTATTTAGCAAAATTTTGTCGTGTTTAGGCAGTCTGACAACTGATAAGATTTTATGTCATGGAAATGATTTTTGTAAGCGCCAGTCGCGCATAGAATATTCGTCGGCGTAATTGCATGTCCGTTTTTATGATGATTTTTTTACGACTGAATTTTTGGCTTGTAATCATTATATCTATAAACTTTTTCCAGAAAAAAGACGCGTCAGTTAATGCGCCTTTATGTATGACAATGCGAGTAATAATCATACCAATTTTACTAAAG
Organism: Druceiella hillmani; assembly: GCA_039881145.1. NCBI lineage: Eukaryota > Metazoa > Arthropoda > Insecta > Lepidoptera > Hepialidae > Druceiella > Druceiella hillmani. The sequence continues at coordinate 12,293,490 of JAYKKI010000005.1, forward strand.
AAGAAATAGTTTAGTTTATTTTTTAAAGTTAGATGCTGAAACGGTTTATCCGATTGACATTAAGCAGTATAGTTGATAGTATCTAGATGAACAAAAGATATATATTTTTAGAAAGCGTGGGTAATGATCAATAACAATTTATACGAAGTAATGATTCACACGTGCCGGATGCATTTTTGAATTAAACTTTTGAAACATTATGCCTACATTTAAATAACGTACGAACGTATTGTAGGCAATATAAAAATCTACAAAAAGCTCGACCGTGTATATTTCCAATTACCATATGTCTGTCATGATTTTCTTTCTGTTGAAAAATCGGAGCATAAAAGAATTTTTGAGTTAAACAAACTAAATTCATCAAAATAATGCCTGAAATAATTTTCCATGACAATGAAATATAAAAAAAAACTGGCTGAGTGAGTTTTCGCATGGGTTTCATAGTTGTCTTTATCTCCTGAAATTGTTGATGCGAGTTAACCGAAATACTAGTTTTGTATTTAGAATTTTCTCTGAGTTTTCGAATCCATGACGTAAAAATGAAAAACAGTATACGAAAATTCAATTTTATTTTAAAAACCTATATACTGAATTAAAAGCCAGGATCTATGTGGATAATTATTATATGTTTTAAGTTGTTTAGTATTCGAGTAATGTACAGAATAAATAAAGCCTTAAAAAATTCACTGTAAATAATTATTACGTAAAAAAACTATTAAAACAAAATAAAGTTACGGTCTCTTTTTTGTCCGGTAAAAGCCGGGACAGAAATATTTAAAATTAAATAAAGTTATAAAACCATTTCGATTTTCTTAATAAGACAACTCGTATAAAAAACACCCGAATAATTAAATTTTCATTTTATTCTAATTATATTAACTTATATTATAGCCTTTAAAATTGGATGAAGAAACCAAAACTTTTTCCGTCTTTCAACGAAACAAACTAAGATTTATGTCTTAACTAGAGACGCAAAAAACAGCACACTGAGTTCTTATTTATGGTAAAAATACAGATTTTATTTATTTAGCTTCTTTGTAAATTGAAGTTAGTCCATCTGTGGATATGATAAATACGGAGTGCGCGAATAGTTCGAGGGAATATATTGTTTAGCATACGTTAAATATTTTCATGAAATTTCCTGGAATAACTGTGTACCTACTTCAGTTTATTTTTCACTTGTTTTAGATTTTGACTTTTTAAAATTCAACTTCTGTTTAAAAAAAAAACATTACGTTGGGGTATACTACCTCTATGATTATTTTCAATTTTATGCAGATAATTAAAAAAAAATCGAGTACGACGAATATTTGTAATTGGATTATAAAACTTCCGTTTTGTTGGCAGAGATCCTTAATCATATTACGGTTGAACAAACTTGGATGACGGTCGCTGATATAGTAATTTCATTGAAATCAATTAAAATTAATTTAAAAATTGTAGTAGACCGCTGAAATGTATACAAAGAACATTGAATCTCGAGCTTTTTATTTTGATCACGTTCGGATTTATTTTAATGTCTACACACATTATTTGAAACATTATTATTTTGGAGTCTATTAAAGATTTACAAGATCCAAGTTGAAAATAGTAAATAAAGTGGATGTAAACTTTTAAAAATTGTTGTAGACGGCCGTTGTACGCACAAGAGGAGATTGAATCTCGAGCTTTTAATTAATTACATTAGGAGATTGAAATTCGGACTTTTAATTAATTATATCAGTTGTCTCTAACAATTAAAAATTGTTGTAGACAGCTGACGTACGCCCAAAAGGAGATTGAATCTGGGGCTTTTAATTTTGTTCACAATCGGATTTGTTTTGATGTCTCTATTCACAGTATTTGAAACATTATTATTTTCGAGTTTACACGAACCAAATTGAAAATATTAAATAAAGCGGATGTAAAATTTTAAAAATCCCTCATAATATATAATTTGAAGTTAATATAATCGATTTAAAAAGTTTTTAAAACAGAATGTAAATCAAAATAATAAAGAAAGTGAACGGAAATTGATATTGTTTCTATTATTACTAAGTATTTTCGTGATTTTTTAACAGGTCGAATAAGGATTTTTCTGTTTTAATATTACAAATTTTGCTAAAATTAATGGACATTAATGTAGATGATTTTGAATATTTATAGTCAGTCTACTCATAATATGGTAATATAATGAATATTTGTGAACTATGGAATTAATCAGTTTCGCCAAGGCTATTATATTATTTTTAAGGGTAATAAATGAACAATTCTATTAAATTTTCTATTACTTTATTTGACAGAATATAGGTACGTATTTTGGTTTTATGTTTCATGTCTTTTTTAACGAATTATTTTTTTCAATATTACTCTATGTTTTTCATATTTTTATAAAGAATACAAAAGAAAAACATTTACATTGAAGTAAAGTTTTAATAAACAATTTATTATAAAAATTCAACAAGAAGTATTTAAAAACACGTTAAAAATCCATTGTTAACTGAAACTTTTGTATAGATGAGTGAGAAAAAGACCGAGACCCAGAGAAGACTTGAAAAAGATTTGAAGTCGACTGCTGAGACGAAGAACACTGAATGTTTTATGCTGGAGCTATCGATTGCTTCGAGTGCGAGCTTATGGAGGAATATTTAATCAGGTGGCTTCGAGCGCCGAGCCGAAGTTTTCACTTTGAAATGCATGAGACGCTCGCAATGCGATTTGTCGGGAATATCGAGCAGGAGGCATACGGAAATCTCGATGTTTTTCTTCGCGGTCAGAATAATTATGCGAATTTCACATCATCTTTAAACCAATTACATATCGCTTACATGTAATTGGATCTGGAGAGATTCGTAGAACTTGTTTTGAGAATAGTTATGTATGATTTTTTCTTTTGTCCCTATATTCGTATTTAGAGTAATGATATTGTAATGAACACTGAAACGCATATAGTGGATCTATAGTAGAGAAAGCTTAGCTTCCATTTTTAGGGTCCATACCTCAAAATAAAAAAAGAACCCTTATATGATCACTCCGTTATCCATCTGTTTGTCTGCCAAGCCCATTTTTCTCAGGAACTCGTGGAGGTATCAAGTTGAAATGAATATCAAATACTTAGGTTTGTGGTCTTTAGAGCTATAAAAAGCAAGCTTCTATGTCAACGCAATCAATAAATATACTGAACCTGTGTACGGATGGCACCCTCGTAGTGCTAGGTCCATTCGGGCTTACTAGGTTTTTTTAAACCTCTCAATTTTTGTAACGATATCTTTTCTATACATACAAACTTGGCGGTGGGAAAGTCATGTTTTCTATCAACAAAATTTTCCTTCTTTTCTTACACCATTATATTCTATCCCTTTTTCCCTTCAGAATAATAACCCACGACACGCGTGGCGGTTCTCGCTCTGTTTTTAAACTAGCGATGTCAAAAACCGTTGAATCAGACATTAGCTACATGATGGTGCAATTAGTTAAAAAATCGTGGCGATCAAATTCTCAAACTGTTATTTTACGTTTTGGAGGTTGCCAAGAATAAAGGTTTTATATTAGTTGTTATGTACTACATAACATTATTTCCAAATTAGTAGACATTTATCGACAACTGTTATTGCTGACTAGCCGACCGTATGAATTACCGTCGTGTGAGGATAACTTAGACGTTGTTAGATCGTGTCTTACTCGTATGAAATAATTTAATAATATAGCCTATAATAATCTGTACTACAGTATAGTAATTAAAATCATTAATATTTTTTTTATTTCATTTGCTTTAATTTAACAGGGAACGAAATATTATTTTGCTTATAAATTTTTTAATCATAAAATACTCATTTTTCTTATACTTAAATTGGAATAAAAACTTTATATTGTTGATATTGCAAAAGAAATAGTTTATAATTTGTAAACTATAGGCCATAATAAATTCATACTTGCTAATATTAAAATGAATTAATGGGAAAAACCTGTCAAGCGTAGAAGTCTCGCGACGAGGGTGCCGGACACATTCAGTCATTTATAAACATTTAAGTGTTAAGTAGTAATTCTATTAAAGTATTTGCAAATATCTATAAACAATTCATATTTCCTTATATTGAAATTAATTAACGAGAAAAATCTATCAAGCACGAGTAGAAGTCTCATTACGAGGGTTTCCGTATACATTTAGGCACTTATAAACATTTATGTGATACATAGTATTTCTATAAAAGTATTTACAAATTTTATTAACAAAAACATACTTGCAAATATTAAAATGAATTAATGAGAAAAACCTGTCAAGCATGAGTAGAAGTCTCAATATGAGGGTTTCCCTATACATTTAGGCACTTATAAACATTTATGTGATACATAGTATTTCTATAAAAGTATTTACAAATGTTTTTAACAAAAACATACTTGCAAATATTAAAATGAATTAATGAGAAAAACCTGCAAGCATGAGTAGAAGTCTCAATACGAGGGTTTCCCTATACATTTAGGCACTTATAAACAATTATGTAATACATAGTATTTCTATAAAAGTATTTACACATTTTTATAAAAAATTCATACTTGCAAATATGAAAATGAATTAATGAGAAAAACCTGTCAAGCATGAGTAGAAGTCTCACTATGAGGGTTTCCTTATACATTTAGGCACTTATAATCATTTATGTGATACATAGTATTTCTATAAAAGTATTTACAAATTTTTATAAAAAATTCATACTTGGAGAATATTAAAATGAATTAATGAGAAAAACCTGTCAAGCATGAGTAGAAGTCTCACTACGAGGGTTTCGGCACTTATAAACATTTATGTGATACATAGTATTTCTATAAAAGTATTTACAAATTTTTATAAAAAATTCATACTTGCATATATTAAAATGAATTAATGAGAAAAACCTGTCAAGCATGAGTAGAAGTCTCATTACGAAGGTTCCGTTTACATTTAGGCACTTATAAACATTTAAGTGTTAGATAATATTTATATTTAAATATTTGCAAATAATTATAAAAAATCATTTCTTGCTAAGATTAAAATAAATTAATGAGAAAAACCTATCAAGCACGAGTAGAAGTAGCGCTGTGACAGTTCTGTACACATTTAGACGCTTATAAACATTTATGTGTAAATATAATATTTCTATTAAACTATTTACAAATATTTATTTTTCGTATTTTAAAGATATTGCTTACTATATCTTTCACAGGCATAAAAGCATAGTGCTTCTTTAAAAAACTGTAAGACATAGGATATTATCCATAATTTTCCTGTAACTTTTGCGCAGGTTTTCGAAACCCTTAATTATTTTTTTCATAGCTTTAGGTTGAGTATATTCGGAAATAAGAGGAAGGCAGAAAATTTTCAGTATGTCTCTGAAGATAAACTACCTAAAATTATAAAAAAAATTATATTTTTGAGGCCTTGGTTATCACCCTTTTCAAACAAGACCTCACACTACATATAGAGCTAAAAAAATTGAGTATTTATTTTGAGATACGCCACAATTGTGCTTTATTTTAGTTATCCACATATTCATATCGATCACGACTGATGGCTGGTGGACACATTGGAATTAGAGTTTGAATCGTACTCAGTGGATAATAAATAACATGCTTTATATTTTTTATTACTTTTTCATTTATAAATATCTTTCAAAATGATGTAACTATTTTTATTATCAAAGCCGACTTGTCGGTGTTTTTTGAAGACTTCCTTTTCTTCGCTGACAGCTACAATTATCGACTAGTCTACTTAACCAACTAATCACCGACTAGGCGGTAGATCTCTACAAATTACCAATAATCGCGTTTCCAACGATTATGTTTGTGAGACTAAAGTGGAAAAAAGGAACATAGGCGAAACTAGCATGGTCACAGTGAACGCGTTCAGACTCGTTTGGAGCATACTCTCCTCTACGTCTACCACATACCGTATCCTAATAGGCACAGAAAAATAGACCATCTTGCGATTATGTGGCTCTTTTTGTATACATGCGCTAATTGTTTGCTAGTAGGTAGCATTTGCTTGAGAGTAGCGTGCTTTCGTGCTACGGTAATATGATATAACGATAAGGAACTCTCAGAGCAAAGAAAATAAGATTTTTCGATTCCTAATTTTGACTCGATAGAAAAAGGAAAAATTTCTTTTCGGATTTTTGATCGTAATACGTGGAGCAAATAAGTTATTTAGAGTGCCATTTTCGAGTTCATAGTGTGTTTAGTTTCTTAGAAAAACCAGCCGTGACATAGACATGACACTCAAAATGTTAAAAAGTAATTTAGAATAAAGAAAATAGAATAAAGCAGTACCTAGGTACTGCTTATGAAATTATTTTTATTTCATTTTTATAAGACACGTCTTATTTGACACAGATAGATACCTGCGGCATTTTATTTTATAGAAATGTTTACTTTGGAAATATTTTGCATATTTTATGTCACAGAAATATATTTACTACGTAAATATGCCAGTGCAACACGTTTTTCCAAACACGTTTCTACAGGGATATTCATACATCTCGTCATCTGTAACTAATGAGCGTTGGCGGAGTCCACCGAACGAACATCCATACATCACGCCCTCCATAGACGTTGGCTTTCAATTACAGCAGACGTAGCTTCACGAACCCTCTCGTGGGCGTAGCGCGCACGCTTTAGGCCTCGAACAAATGGACGGAAATAAGAATTTTAGGACGCTCGTATACAACTTTCATTATATTCTGTATTCTCGTTGTGAGTGACAGGTCGAAAGATGAGTTGGTTTCTTTTTTATTTTTGGCTTTATAGGTTTTATTCAGTGAATAAATTTGAATTACTTCGAAATTTATTACTTTATAATTAATCTACCTTTATAATTAAATCTCTATTTGATTATATAGGTAAGATATCCGAAAAGTAATAAATTTCGAAGTCTATATTTTCATACACATCATTCCTTATTAACTTTAATCATTGACATATATACTAATATCTAAAAATAAATATAAGTGTACACATATCGAGATTACACATGGTAAAACATTGAAGTACTACAATGCTATTAATTTAAAAAGAATAACGTTTGTAGCAGTGTTTTTTTTCTTCACAATGCATAGTTATTATTTTTTAAATAATCTTAGACATTTATTTGGTTATATCAGACTCGAATAACATTTTAGCACCCACAGTTTTCGAGTTGTCGAAATAATAACAAATGGTAGCTGTAATGTGTTTTTTTCGTATAAATACAAACAAGTTATTTATTTTTATATTTGTGTATACCACATACTGAAATATGTTATTTTTATTTTAGTTTCAAAATTAAATACATGGGACAATGTAGTTTATGTAGGTTAATTGTTTATTGACGCCAGTGACATAATTTAGTGTTAGATATGACAAAGAACAATTTAATTTTAAAGGAAGGCTTTATCCTTTAAATCAGTTTCACTAAAGTCATGTTGATTGTTCCATTAAAAAAGGCTGGTTTACACTGGTGCTGATTTACATTTAATATTTGAGACGAGACTGTAGCCAAGGGACAATCAATTTTGATTCCCCAGAAATTTGTTGGTATAAGAATAAGTTCATTATATGCTAAACTGGGGCCCATTTCTTTATTGGCGTATATATTTAATGTTAAATAACAAGGCTATTCACACTTTTAAGTATGTAAGTATTTTTTTAAGTCACGTACGCAACAAAAGTCGACAGGGTGAAGTTGCTCACTAAACACATATTTACATACATGTAGTGACTGGTACTATATTCATGATAGTTATTGAGGTAGGTATTTGTAAATACACAACACGTGTTTTATATTGATACAAATCTAAGTTATATCTGTGCTTTTAAATAATATTTTTTCATATTATGTGAGCGATGGCAAAATTGCACATTTTATATGCTTATTAAAATTAATTATTATAGAACTAAGTTCTGGTTTTATTTCTAAGTTTAATCAGACCTCTCCTTTGCCGTTTCCCTGCTATCAGTCCGGGCGAACATTATTGTCATCACAAAAAAAAATATTCAGAGATTGAAAAAAACAGAAAAGTGAAACAAGTATATATAAATAAATATATATATATATATATATATATACATATTTAAAACTTAAAAAAAATAATAAAAAGAAATACTAAAATATCATTAATTTTTTAAAATGAAATATATTTTATTAGTTTTCACAAAAATACTTGCTATAATTTATATTTATGTTTTTGAATAATATTATTACAACACAAACAATGAAAAACACATCAAATACAAATAGCAACTGTGTGATAAAAATATGATGTCGTTTTCATACACTGTCCCTAAAATAAATTGTCATCAATTTTCAATGGTTGCTGTAAGATTGTTCTAAAATTAAGAAAATTTTATTCATGCGGCCTTTGATTGCTCTAAAGGATATTTAGATGTACCTAGAAAAACCTAGAGAAAAACTGCCTTTTTGCAATTCTAATTTGACTTTTTTGGTTCTCCATTTTTTAGTCTAGAGTACCACTCAATTTGTTAAAATATTATAAGGATAAAAGCGTATATGCATATTAATTTTACTAAACTAATATTGTACATGCATTGCTATTTCAGGTAAATGCTTACTAAAATTGAAAAGGGAACCTTAGGTATTTTTAAACATTTACAGTCCCATCTTCCAATTTCCTAACTTCAAGTACACAATCAAATGTGAACAATAATATAAATTTGTATAACAAGGTAGAAAAATTTGTAATGTTATTTACATGAAGCTTCCAAAATAATATTCATAAAGTAAGTTTAAATAATTTCAGTGTGTCACTTTTAAAATTGCCATTTAACACATGTCTTAATTTGTTATAAATATTGAGAGTTGTATTTTGTTTTGAAAGGAAGGTAAAGATAAAATGTTTCAGTGTGTCATATGCACAAATTTAAAATAAATAACTTGCTTATATTTGCGTGAAAAACACATTGCAACTACCATATGTTACTATTTCGACAACTCAAAGACTGTGGGTGCTAAAATGTTGTGCGAGTCTAATATTACCAAATAACGTTTGTCAGGTTCTTTAGAAATAACAACTATGCGTTTTGAAACGAAAAACAATAACTATTATAAATGTTGTACCTTTTAAATTCATAGCTTTGTAGTATTTTAATTTTTTACCATATCTAATATCGATATACGTATACTGCTGTTGCAATAGATATGTTACTGATAAAAACTTATAAGGAATGAGGTGTAAGAAAATATAAATAATTTATGTTTCGGTATAGAGATAAGATTGAACATACAAACTGAAATACAGTAATGCGGAAATTAGTCGTTTTAAATGAATAAATACTCATCGGGCATAAGAAACTGAATCTAACCATTAAAAACTGGTAAAAGGGCATGTAGAATACCATGTCAAGTATAATTGAATTAGATCTTAACTATATTAGGAGGGTAATGTTACAAATTTTAGGAACAAGTGAACCCTTTATGATAAACTTTGTGACAATTCTGAGTCTAAATAAACTATTAGAACCAAGAGTATCAATGCAATATGATGGTAAATGAGGTTTTTAACTACATTAAACATTAATAAAATTTCAATTAACTCCCACAAAAATTTTAATTTCTTTTATTTCAATTTTAATATTTAATTCATTTAAAATCTCAACACACTTCTATATGTGTTGACAACTGCTTTGAAAATGAAGCCATAAGTAAATGTGACAGTGATATATCAGTGTGAGCATGACTAATATTTATTATATAGAAAGAAATGATCAGGAAAAAAATATTAACGGCCAAGACAAATAGTTCAACCATATTTCAAAATATTTTATAGATGGGAATGTAACGAGTCATGAAACTAGAAGAGTGTGTGTGAAGACATAAAAATGATCGAAGCGAAAGAGGTATGTCAGAAAGTAGACCTCTTTCGCTTCGATCGATTATTCATGTCTTTATTTTTGTACACGGTATTTTATTAACACTCCTTAATCTGCTTAGGGCGAACATGCTGTGACACCTTCATGCCATTTTTTATAAACAGAAAAACATTTGAGTATTTTAAAATAGGTTTATTTAGTTTATCAATGGATAAATAAAAAACCGTAAAGGTAAAAAACTCTGTAAATTAAGTAAAGATTTAAAAAAATTATTTGAGGAATACAACTATAGGGATGAAATTTAATGTTTTCAAATTTAGTGTGTGCATCACATAAAAACTATGAAGGGGTTTTCAGGATTATGAAGGGGTTTTTAATAAAGTAAAACTTAGGGGTTTTCAGTAAAGTAAAACTTAGAAGTAAAAATGATGTCCATTTATACTATTGATAAGGATAAAAAAGATGTTCATTGTGGTTGTACTTATTGAGTCAATTTAAATAGGATTTTTTTAGATATTTAGAAGCTTAGAGCCTAGGAAAGAAATTAGGATATGTTATATTAATTATATATTATTATGATGTCAAGAAGTTGAATAAAAAAAAGGGATATTGACCTACTAAGACGTACTGAATAATTGGCCAGTGTCGTTTATAACTGGAAAAACAAGAAGTCCACGAGAGCTAAGTTATGTGGAAAAGCTAGTTGAGGTATAATAATACTACAACATTTTATTTATAAACAAGTCTTTATATTATGCAAAATAAAAGTACAAGTTTATATAATATTTGTCTGTGTAATAAGAAATGTTCCATGAGAAACTTATTTGTCTTTCTTACAACATACTACTTAATTATGTATATTTGAGCATAAAAGAATAACCATTACGATTATTAAATAAAACTATTATGTAGATAACATAATAACAGAAATAGGTACAACATTTTTCTTACTCTAGAAGATACCATAAATCAAAAAGTGAAAGAACTATTTGGCACAAGCCAAATATACTAATTAAATATAAAAATGATTATAACGAAATTAACGCAAGTATTATAAATACATATTTCATATTTAATGTGATTGGCAAAAAAATTAAACTTACGAATTCACAACATGCACAAACTAGATTTTTACCCGGGAGTATCTTCGCTCCAAGGACCTTGATTCCAAAATAAACTTTTGACTGGAATACGAAGGCTATAGTTGAAAATATAATTGATTATATGAAAATTCATGATATAACACTACTCGTTGTTTAATACAACGATGTAGTTTTGTTAAGGGTGACAATTGTAATGGTATAAATAAAGTTAAATAATAGCTGGCCTGTGAGCATAAGTTTTTGTTACATTGTTACAATTTAATTAAAATATATGAGTTTGATAGTTAAATAATTAATAATTTTAAATATTAAAACTTATTATTATTGTGACCTAGCTACTGTTATCATATCTACAAAAATGTTCGCACAAATTGTATGTCGATTTTGATTCATGTAGAATATTCCAATATTTCAAAGTTAAGAAAAAATCTCACAATAATGTTTTTTCTTTGTTAAAAACAATTCTTCAGAGTTAAACACAGCTGCCAAGTATTTGATATATTTGTTGTGCATTCAAACTTTAGTTGTTTTTAATGCTTATAAAATGATGATTTTGCTTGTAACATACATAATTTAAACTGGAGTGAATGTTGGAAACAGCACAATGGTAAGAGAAAAGAAATATTTTTGAAGGCTCACAGTAAAACTAATTTGTAAAACAAAAAAACATGTTTATATCAACCACATATTACATTTGAATAGTACTCGAGTACTTTGAGTAAAGAAATTTTTTGGGCATTTTTGTCTTTTTTTTGCATTTTGCAGTAAATTTTTAAAATTAAAACAGACACTTGATTCTGGCTAAGATAAACACTTCTTCAGAAAGAAAACACATAAAATAATGCATAATTTCCCTCTGAGCTGGTACTTAATGACAAGCAATTCTGTACTCACAGGTTGTAGAGATATAATTGATTTCATACATATTACAGGTTCCTTTCTTGTTATTTTGAAATAGGGTGAAACATTTACAGACTTTTTCTTGTATGGGTATCTGTAAGAATGAAGAAATCAGAGGTCTGTTTTTAAACATAAATTATCTTAGTGTTTGTCATGAATTGAATACTATGAGATGGTATTTTGAACATTTTGATCAAGAACTTATAAACTGACAATATTTTATGAACACTGAACGCTTTCCTTTTTCAACTATTATTACTTCAATATTTTTTCTTTTCTTGTTTTTACTGTTTAGTCATTGAGAAAATGTAGGCAATTGTGTCAATATCTATATATAAATACTAGTATCTCTATATAAACGTACTGTGCATGAAGAACTTTGATAAGAGTAATTATCTTGGTAAAATCTTTCATTATACTAATATTGAATTGAAATAATGGCTATTAAATTTTTCTCTTGTCAGACACTATAGTCAGTTCATGCCAAGGCTGTTTCACGTAGTTCTCATCTTGGCTTGGCTTTTCATCGTATGATTTTATATCCTTCATGTCTTTTTTGATGCAATCATCACATGTTGGAGATGGTCGTTCTCTTATTCTGGCGTTTTTTTGAAGTTGGGAGAATGTTAATTTTTTAACTGGGCCTGCATAATTAATTTAAAGATATATCCAAGCCACTTTATGTTATATGCTTTTATGACTGTAAAATGTCTTGTTGTCGATGTTACATATTACAGAATTATAGAGAATCTTCCCTTCTTTTATTCCTTTCACACAAGAGTTTATCTTTATCAGTTATATTCAAGGACCATAAATCACTTTCAAATGAGAAAATATGTCAGATTAAAGATGTATAGAGAGTTCCATTTCGTGTTTAGATCTAGAAATTATGATATTAGTAACTATCTAAGGCCAAAAAACATCTATTTGTCATGTTGCTATTGTAAAGTTTGGAATCATCATTATTAGAAATAATTGAATCAAGATATTTCAAAGGCATAATTTCCTATTTGCAATTAAAATACATTAGGAGAGACAATCATAAATTTTGTTTTATTTCTGTTACATCTTTTACCATAAAGGATTCAAGTTTTTGGAAGGAAGGAGAGGTTGATATTGTATGCATTTCAGAGGACTTAAAATAAACTACACATTTGCTGTTTAACATGTATGTACCAGAAGGGTTTACGAGTGATTTGATAACCACTACTGAAGAAGACAAGGCGATCGATGATGTTTACAAAAAGTATCTAAAAACAGATTGTGGAAAGTAAATATATAATGGGATAAGGGGGTGTAGAAGTAAATATAAGGGCTGATGTGTTGCATGGTAGTTATTGTATGTGGCTAGGTTAATTTCGAAATTTCAATTAATTACCAGATCTGCAATTGTGCTGTTGACTAATTTAAAATTTTGAATAATCCAAATCATGCAGATTTGATTTGGTTATAACAATGTTTTGCATATATTTGAATAAGTTATAGGATTTTTTAAATTTTGATGAAATCCTAGTATTTTATAAAGATTTAAATATTCCGTTCGATGTTAGATGATTCTCCATCTTAGAAATTAAAAAATAATGCCCTATTCATATTAGGTTAAATAGATGCTGATACCGCTGTTTCCATTTCTATCGGTCTCATTACTTTCTCATCATCGTCAACCGGAAAACATCCACTGCTGAACATAGACCTTTCCTTTAGATTTCCACAAAGATCAATCTGGTGCTGCCTGCATCCTACGGTTTCCCGTAACCGTTATCAGGTCACTGTCCATGTAGCGGAGTGAACATCTTCCGGTATATGGTCACGATTTGAAAATTTTTCTTCCCCAATGGTTGTTGGTTCTGTTTGCTATATGGCTTGGCCATTGTGATATCAGTTTGCCAATACTATGAGCTATCAGTAACCTTAGTTCTCCAACAGACTATATTTCGTAGAGAAACTCCGATTTTTTGTTTAGTTTGCTGAAAGACTTTTTTTACGAGTCCAGAAATAAGGGGCCATGTCTCACTTCCATCATGTTATATGTATTTAAATTGGTTTATACATGTAGATTGTGCAACTTGAAGCTATACGTATAGAAGTTATTGTCATAAGCAGTTAGGAGATGAGCATTTAAAAAGTACATACACAGTAATAAGTAGTTTAATGCGTTAGATACATTCCTGAGACAATCGTGTTAAGTGAAAATCGTCTGTAACAAGGGTTCATTCATACAGCATGTTCCAATGATTAAAAATTAATAAATTGTTTTACATAAAAAAAAATTAATAAAGCCTTATTATATACATATTTCATTGATTAAGAGTCAACAAAAATGAAATGAAAATTAATTTTAATGTATCCTCTCGTGTGAATATAAAAGACCAAATTTATAATTTGAACTTGATTATTGGTATTCCTAAAAAAATTTTTCCAAAGTTTGCTAAATGATCATGTAATAATAAAATAATGTGCGATAGAGTCGCGTAAAGTAAGGTTTTACTGTATTGTTTCAGGTTAAGGAACTATATACAAGTCAACTTACACTTAAATACTGATTTTATTTAAAATATTTCATTCCAAATAAGTTCATTTAAAGTAATTACATCTACACTTGAGTAGGTAAACTATGCGAGAAGTGTATGACTGAAGATAAAGACCATTGATCCACATTAATCTTCTGTCAAATAGTTCTTGTGGAGAAAACAAAGTCAATGGATGACCAATGGTTTGCAAATTGTAATCCATCTCAGTGTCCTCCAAGTTTTGTAGCTCCCAGAATTTGAGTGCCTTGGTTCGCAAGTCCAAAAATAGAGGGCTATTTGCACATTTGACATCCAAAGTGGCTATTGCCATCTTTGCATCGCTCAATTGATGCTTATTGCCTGACAAAGTGTGTCCATACCAAACTTTCATTCTACTCATACTTTTTTATGGGTCCGAAACGTGGACAATGCTCAAATTGGATAACAACTAAGTTGAAAGTTTCTCGAATTCACTGCCTTGGGGCGATGCAGTGTAATAAATTCTGAAATGAGACCAACCAGTTTCGTTATGACTACCAAGCCATTATTGAATCCAAAGCAAGATCTATGTTGAAATCGGGTATTAACAGACTTGAAGCTTTTCAAATGCAGTGCATCTCGTTGTGATGCAATATGACTGCTTCCAAAATGAGACTGTCTGGTTTAATTGCGATCAACAATCCATCAACTCGCATTTTATGAATCTAAATCGTTTCATCACAGAGATTCCTCTGTTTTCAGTGAACCATGTTTCAAAAAGAACCTGGAGCAGGCAGATTGAAGAAAATCTTGAAAATACACAATGTTAAATGTTGCTCAAGACTATCAACAATTGAGAAGTATTGTACAGAAAGTCCAAAATCCACCAGGTGCCTACAGTAATATACTGGTTTCCAAGTCGCTCCCACCAATATGTGTACCAGGATTTAAGAAGTTAATATAAATGCATTCAAGTGATTGTTGATGTTATTGAAAAAACAGTGAAAATTGGTATCAAACACATTTTAAGTGACAAAATATGAATCTAAAACTGTCAAGCACAATAATTGAGAGTTTTCAATATATTTAATAGCTCATAACGTACATCATTTATTTTTAATAGCTCATATCATCAATGTTATACATTGTGTATACAGAAAGTATCAGGATTTCTTTAGCAATTTTGTTCATCCGATAATTGGAGTTGTAGAAGTGGAAGCTCTGCTCATACACCTAATAAAAAATAAAGGTGACAAATTGTTGGTTATTTTTACGTTAATGGATATCTAATTACATTCTAACTTGTTTGAATAATTACAGAATTGTTTAAGAAATTTATAATGGAAAAATTCTGTACTTCACATATCCCATTATTAGATAAAACTATCTAAGCACATTCATAAATAGCATCAAAATAATAAATTTGGATTTCTATAAATGAAACATCAGCATAGTTTTGTAAAATTGCAAAAGTTCAGCAGTCCAGGGCATCAGACTATATGATATGTTTGCATTACAATTCTAAAACATCAATCTGTACAATTAGATATCCTTGTGTGATATTACAGTTTGTTGCTCAGATGAACTTAATTGGTTTTTTTAAAAATTAACATAAACAATCTTTGTATACGTATGTTATACTTTTGATATTTATAATTATAGCAGTCTTATTTGACAGGAAGAATTTACAAAACAGAAATTATGATGCCGATTTAAAGATATAAAATTATGGATCACTGCGATTATTTATCAATACAGCAAATCAGTAAAACGTCAGTATATGCCTTAATTCATTAGAAAAATATACAGTAACCATTATCAAAGTGCCATAAAACTTAGAATTACAGTAAAAAAGACTATTTAGAAAAAAAGGCTATTAAAAGTAATTTTGACATTTATGGTCACACATTATTATATTGCAAGTTTTGTTATGGGATATTTAAAATCGTACTTCAATACAAAGTAACTAAAGCCATTTTTTATAAATTGTTTAGTTTACATAGAAATTTAAGTTACAAAAGTATTGATATTACATTACGTGGTTGTATTTTCCTAAATAATTTATTGTTATAAAACTGAACTTCATAGTCTTTCAATTTATTTTAAAAATAATTATTAGTATATTAAGTATTGAATGTATTTTTAAGGCTATTTCCAATACAAGATTCAAATAAAACTAAAATCAACTATTGTGCTCACTTTCTTCGTTTCACATTTTTAGATTTTTTTACTTGTTTCTTTTTCTTGGAGCTCTTTGCATCAGAATCACTAGAGTCTGAACTTGACGAGGTTGATTCACCTGTAGTACTAGAATCAGAAGAACTAGTGCTACTACTGCTGCTGCTGCTGGTGCTACTTGAACTAGTTGAATATTTTCGTTTTCTTTTTCTTGATTTTTTTTTCGTATCCGAATCACTTGAGTCGCTTGATGATGTTGAAGAATCGTCTGAAGAATCTGAAGATGAAGATGAGCTAGCCTCCTTTTTACTTTTTTTAGGAATTTGATCTTTCTTCTTAACTTTTTCTTTAACTTTATCTACTTCCTTATTGCTTAGATTTTTAGATGAATCTTTATTTTTATCACGTGGTGGTGGAGGTGGTGTCTCTGACCTATATGATGCATCGTCACGTTGCTTTTCTGTACACTTGGTGTGGTGTGAGCTGTCATATTTTTTATTTGAGCATTCCACACTGTTGTCATGTCTTGAATGACTCCTTTTATTGTGGTATGAGTGATTTCGGCTGCTTTTTGACTGTCTTTCATACTTGTCGCCATACGTTTTAGAATTACTGTACTTTTTATAATCTGTATTACTAGAATTTTTAGAAGTTGATTTTCTCTCAGAAGAGTGATTTCTATATCGGTCACTGTCACCTTTATTACGATAAGGGCTTTCTCTCCTTCTATGTTTATGGTCGTATTGATCCTTATGTTCGTTAATATTGCTATATTTTCTTTTTTCACTCTCTCTTGTACTTTCTTCCCTTTTATCTCTAGTACTTCTAGAACTTTGCCTATCTTTGTGAGTCTCTTTATGATAATTATTATTACTACGTGATGAATCATATTCGGAATGTTTACGCTCGTCTTGGGAATTTCTTCGTCTTTGTGTTGTATTCCTTTTATGTTCATTGTTTTTATACTTATCATTACCATTCCGATTACTCTCTTCATTTTCAACATGTATAACACCTCTACCTTTCCCCCTCCATTTTAGTTTAGAAACAGATTGGGAGAAATCAACATGAATTCGCCGGTCGTCTATAAGTACATTGTCCATTTTAAAATATGCATTTTCACATGATTTTTTATCTTCAAATTCAATAAAGGCATATTGTAAAGAGTCACCAGTCTTTTTGTCCCTAATTACTTCACAACCAACTATTTTACCAAAACGGCTGAAAATAATCTCAAGGTCTTCGTCTGTCGTGACAGGGTTTAATTTACATACAAAGAGAACATTCTCCGGAGGAGCCATATCTGCGTCAGGTAAATCACCAACAATTTCTAAAATAGTTGCCCTTGCTTTGGCTTCCTTGTCTTGGATCATTTCGGCCACTTCTTCTGCTGTCTTCCCTTTAGCTTCATTAATTTCTTCGTCCGGAGCGATTCGTCCCCCCGCCAGTCTCTCTGCAGTCGGAGAAGGGGACCTTGATGGTTCTCGTAATCCAGGCATGTCATTAAATGGATCTTCTAATATCACTGTATGAGTAATCCTCACATCGCGGTAAGGTCTGTGGGTTTCGTCGCAGATTACTTCATTCAGTTTCCTCAAAACTTCATGTCCTTCCACGACTTCGCCGATGACGCAATGTTTGCTGTCCAGAGAATCCAAGTTGGGTGCAAGTGTGAAAAAAAACTGCGAACCGACCATTGCGTCGTCAACAACCACCATGGAGAGTAATCCGGCGTCTGTATGTCGTATTTTTGGTACTTTCTCACAAGCGAAATACCTTTTTTCCGGACCTCCTAGTATACCCCATATTGAAGATCCGCCTGAACCTTCTCCAGTGGGATCTCCAGTTTGCGCAATAAAATTGCTGCGTATGGTATGAAATAAATTAAAGTTGTAATATTTAAGTTTACACAGTTTTAAAAAGTTTTCAGAAGCCCTTGGCCTTTGTTCAACATATAAGTCGACGGTTATATCACCGAGCGTTGTTTCTATAACTACAGACATTTTTAATTTAATAGTTTAACTCTGATCATTAGAATTATACACTTTAATTCAAGAAGTTTGTATCATAATCAAAGCTAGTCTTTCTGACACATCACTACACACATAACCTCAAATGACAGTTTATACAATTGTGATAAAAGCGACATCTACAATTATACAATGAAATATATTTATAGAGTGCCAGTATGGCATTAGAGAATGTTTGACAGATTTCTAGATATCATTCAGTTTCAAAATATTGTGTACAGATAGAGCTTTAAAAAATTGAATTTGTAACTGAAAAAATTATCAAATGTTTGAGGCTTTGAGGGTAATATTTATACTGAAAATTTTGTTTTATCTTGAAACTACTAAAAATATCACAATGTCTGTAAATGTCATAATTGCAACATTTATTTAAAAAAATTAAAGAAATGTCGCAATTGTGAAATTTACAGACGCTGTATTTTTTTTGACATTGTTAAATAGGCCATAATGATATGGGTCGTATGGAAGTAAAGGTGGCAATTTCACTTTTGGCCATTTTTGGGAAATAAAAAAAACTGTTTATAAAGTGATAACTTATTTCAGTGCAAATTGCTATGTGGCAATAAAAGCAGTAGTGATGAAAAATGAGTTTTAAATTAATCTTTTTCACTATTTATTGAGAATCGATTAGTGATTAAAATGTAAAGTATAAAGATAGACGAATTTGATACCGATAAATGAAAATGACCGCTTATGATCCTCGTGTAAAAACTAAAAATAGCCGTTTTTGACACCAAGTCATGAACAGGTTGCCGCTTTTGTTTCCAAACAATAAGTTAGTAAATCAGGGTGGTACCCAAATAATTTTAAAATTCTTTATTAATTAAAACAAAATTTAAATATAAATCCTTTTTGTTTATTTACTTAGACATTTATTATATTTATTGTTATGTAAGCGCAAAGCAATGATAAAGTAAGCGACCAACAACAATATTGAAAATTTGAATATCTATACCTCCGACTACAACGTTTTGGTCTTCATCAGACCTTGACATCTCGGATATGAAACTTTCATGTTTATACAAATAATTTGAGCCCAAATTCAATTTTTAGGAGTAAGGCTTCAAACTTATAACACCCAAGAGATGTATTATAAGTTTGAAGCTTTTGTGTTTCTTGTATACGTCAATGGTTGACTTCTTCTATTGGTTAATGGCAGTAATTTTCATCTTCAGGAGGAGTAAAATGTAACGATTCCTGGGCCATTAGCACATATTTATAAATCTGTAGAGAAGATATATACTGCTAATTGTCTCCAAAATATTTGGCTAAAATATTATTAATGTCCTTTACTTTATTTTTATTTAAAGCAACTGTTTTTGCAGAGATCTTGCATTTTTAGTATCGAAGTTGTTTAGTGGCGTTTGCAAATATTAAAAGCAGTTCTTGGTCACTTTTATATAATGTTCCCTTGTCTCCTCCCCATATAAATATGTTGCCCGGCTTGTTGAAACTAACCAGAATGAATCTTTTACATTCTTTAAACTTGACGTTCCACGATGTCGTCGGCGTAAGAATCGTCTCGGCGGTTTTTTTCCAATCATTAACTGGATAGTCATCTTTAAATTTTACAATGGTTTAACTTTGAAATATGATTTCTTTCAACTCTTCAGAATGTAGTATAACTTCTTTTCTTCTAAATTTATGTATATATGAATGTGCTGTGATCGAAAAATTACCTCTATGTTTTGATGATTGTACACGACAGAAACCATTTAAGACAGACCGTTTTTATTTTGACCTCCACATCCATCAACCATTAACCGAATTCTATTGATGCCTATTTCATCAGTTTCAGTAAGTCTGCGGTACATGGTAGATGAAACCAAGTGGAATCTTTTTGAAACTCATCTTCATTGAAACGGTTGGCCACTATATTTTCGTTTGTTATTGACTAATTTGAAGAACTTTTTACCATGGTCAAGTTTTAAAAGTAAAGCTATGGACTATAAAAATCAAATTTGGTCTTGTAATTTTGAGAGTGGAATGTTCTTTTGACAGTCAAGTGATATGACTTTTAAACCGTTTGCTCACGCAATTTTTCAAAAAAAGGCTTTTGCCCTCAATTTCTCTTTTTTATGCATTATGAGTAAATTTTTCTTGTAAAGACAGTCTCAGTTTGGATTTTTTTTCAACTCCAGACATGTTGAGTACAAATTTGTATGCGGCGAACTAAATCCTATACTGAAAGATTCGTTGAATAAAAACCTGAAGTAAGATAGTTTTATTTCAGGTGTAGCCCACTCTCGTGATTTATACACGTTATACATTTTTTATGTTCAATGTTTTCTTTCCTCTAATCCAACTACCACAGTATCTAGTTTAATAAATTCAACGCGCAAGGCATCCAGCTTAATAAATTCAGATCCTGCTACAAGCAAAGAATCTATTTTAATCATTCCTAAGCCTGTTACGCGCAAAGTATCTGGCTTAACAAATTCAAATATTGCTACATGTAAGGAATCTAGTTTAATCAGTTCAAAGCCTGCTATGCGCAAGGTATCTTACATAACAAATTAAAATCTTGTTACATGCAGGAATCTAGTTTAACGAATTCAAAGCCTGCTACGTCCAAGGTATCTAGCTTAACAAATTTAAATCCTGTTACATGCAAGCAATTTATTTTAATAAATTCAAAGCCTGCTATGTGCAAGGTATCTAGGTTAACAAATTTAAATCCTTCCAAAATGCAAGGAATCTCTTAAAGCAAACCTGAATTTAAAGCTAACACCACTCGATTCCCTAAATCAACCTGAACCGTCTGAATCATGTAACAACATCTCTATCCGCGAAAATCGTAACTCTCTAAATCGCACTCAGATTGTTTTCGGCCAACTTAGAACTTCACACTTAAACGCTGAAGAAGCAAATGCCCTTTACGACATATGCGCTGACTTTTCAGATATCTTTCATATTCCTGGAGATAAGTTGATCCACAAGAACACCATACAAAAACATACTCGTGCATACAAAAACATAAAGATTCCTTGAAATTCATAACGTGGAAGTGAGCAAGCAAATCAATCAAATGCTCGAACAAGATATAATAGAACCGTATCTCCGTTCGTGCACCCATCTGGGTGGTTCACAAGAAGCTAAATGATTCCGGAGAAAGAAAATGACGTATTGTTATCGGTTACCCCAAAGTCAACGACGTGACGATAGGTGACACCTACCCCATTCCTCAAATCGCTTATACTTGATCAGCTTGATAATTGCAAGCATTTTTCCACTAGATTTCGCATCCGGATACCATCAAGTCCCTATCAATAAAGTAGACGTTCCAAAAATATTTTAAATAGCTTAAATAGCTGTTTCGTATATCTTGACGATATTCTATATAATCTATTTATTATTCTATATAATCTTATATATTGTGAATATATAACGATATCGTATATCTCATATTGATAACATGTCCAGGGTTTTTTAAAAAAATAAGAGAATACAACTTACAATTTCAACACGACAAGGGTGGATTTCTGAGACGCAAAGTCGCGTATCTTGGCCGTCTCATAACACAAGAAGATGTCAAACCGAATCTCGAGAAAATTAAAGCCGTCACAGTTTTTTCAATTTCCTATTCCCCAGAAGGAAGCAAATCTTTCCTGGGCTTAATTTTTTACTACAGAAGACTTATTTAATTTTTTTAAATAGCTAAACCTTTATCAATCTTCTGAAAAAGGATACCCCATTTAAATGGGAAAACCAACAACAACTAGCCTTTTGATACTTTGAAATATAAAGTTACTTCAGCGCCTATACTTTGCTATCCCGATTTTACTCACTTGTGGTCTCGTTTATTCTCACTTGTGATACATCTAACTAGACCATACGTACCGCATTGTGACAAGGTCCAATCGGAAAAGACAAATCCGTAGCCTGCATCACGCAAATTAAATAAAGGAGAATGTAGCCTGAACACAATTGAGAAAGAGATGCTTGTAATCCTATTCGGATGTAAATCCCTATTTATTTGGACGCAAATTCCAAGTCGCTACCAGTTCCAAACTGCAACGTTGGCGTTTTAAATTAGAGGAATGTGACTACGAGATCGTGTACCGAAAAGGAAAGTTCAATGCTGCTGTGCACAATCTTTCCTAATATCCAGTAAATCGGGTACTTTCCGCAAACCAAAATCCTGATGAAAACTAAATAGATCTTGGTCCCATACACTTCAGTCCTCACTCTGAATATCTAAATCTAGATCTTGATACATTAGATATTCTATCCCCTCCTGAAATCCCTAAGATAATAATCCATCCAATATCCAACCCTCATTCGAGACGAATGTCATATCCCGTATGTAGCCGAAATTTTAAACAATGTCGAGGACCGGAATGGACTAATCGAATGTGAAAAGCTATTATTTTCATTTAAACAATTTGATATAAAAAACAAAACCGTTTCCCTATCCTTCATCAAAGTCCTTCGTTTTACCCCATATTCAGAAATATTTGAAACACTAAAATCGATTAGGAAAGAACTATGTAAGACTGAAAATATCAATGAGGTAGTGATTTTAAAAATCCTTTCGAAAAGCTCTCATTCATAAAATTATATAACATGATCACCTTTATTTTCCATGATACCAATATTACCGTGAATATATGTCACAATAATATAATGTACCCATGGTTAAAAGGAAGAACGAAAATAATGCATGAAAATCATGACTTGCCTGTTGCTGGCTACTTAGGCTCAGTAAAAATGCTTGAAGAATCCGCAAAAAATATTATTAAAAGGGCATGCGCAGCGATTTTGAGAATTATGTGAAGCAATGTATGTCCTGTCAAGAAATTAAAATCTTGCGAAAAATAAACGGAGCTCCTATGCCGAAAACGACCATATCCACAATTTCCTTTCAACGCATTGTACTTGATATTGTTGGCCCCATTACCAGAGTCAGATACAGCCAAACTGAAATACATACTGACAATACAAGACGACCTCACAAAATTTTCCACCGCCTATCCGATGCACGGTGTTTTATCAGAAGAGAAAAGTGAATGTCTCATTCATTTTATTTCTTTATTCGGCATACCATGAATCTAACCGAGCAAGGAACCCATTTCACCGCGGATCTATTCAAAAAGACATGAACACGTTAAGATCAAACTATGGTTTTCACCGTACCACTATCAAACCCAGCACGCACTCGACGCTCAAAGAATATTTTAAATCATTCATTAACCAGTACCAAGATAACTGACCCCGCTATGTGTACACAGGTATGTTAGCATATAATACTAGTGTCTACTGTACAACACACTTCATGTCCTATGAACTTCTGTTCGGTCATAAGCCATACATTCCTGATTCATCTATAATCCACTTCCCGATGCAACATATCCTAAATACACGAAAATGTTACAGCACAGACATGTCAAGATAACAGAGATAAAATATATTTTGGTATAAAATTATAATATTGCATACTCTTAGCTAAGTATAACATAAATACGTAATACTTCCCTTTAAACTTAATTATAAATAAGGATAGTAATAAGTAAAATATATACGATTAATTAATTAGCATATTATTAAAATTAACTAATTAATTACAATTTTATTCCAGTACATATTCCAGTTTATTTAATTTATTCCAGTTTTACAACTCATGTAAACCCGAACTATGTTCAGAGCATTACTACAAGCCCCGGCATATATTTTGATCGGAATCCTTAACATAATAATACACAAACATAATAACACAATAAACATAATAAACACACATACGTCCATTTATTGACAACACCAACTCAATTTTAAATACGATAAAATCGATATGTCAACAAAGTGCAATAAGTAATATCTAAGAATGTGATATCATAATAAATTCCCTTACAGTCAGGTACCATGAAATCCTTAAGGAACATGTATCATTATCTCATCTATTAGAAAACAAATATATACGGGCAGCTTGGTTTGGTGCAGCAGGCACTATATTAAAACATGTCTTCGGAACATTAAATGAAGACGATGCTATTTGATACAATGATGCTATCGACGCTGTACAAAACAATATGAAAAGGGTAGACTCGTTAATGAAAAAAAAATATTTTAGTAATGACCTCATGATTGTCAAATTACAATAAGATCATACAATCACTAAAAAATAATGAAGATCAATTAAATTTTGTAATCGACGAACTCTCGGAAAAAATAAAAAATAATTTCCTCATATTAGCTCAATTACTTGTTGAAACAAAATTAAATTCTATTCTAAAAACTTTAGAAATGTAATATTGTTTAGCAGTCAAAATGCACTCCACCAAACCTGTACATTTTGGTTGCTAAACAATAAACGCCAGCTGAACTATACCGAGAAGCGAAGAAAGAAGAGCGGTAACGCTGCTTGAACTGTACCGAGAGCTTGCCGAAAATTATAGACATCTACCAATGTCGAATTACCTGTAAACATAGACCTAGGCCTAATTTACACTACAATGAGTAGTTCTAAGGTAATATCGTATTTTTCCAATAATAAACTAATTTTTGTATTACAAATTCCATTAGTATCTCCTAAGAAACTTAATTTATTTCGTAGTATCCCACTACTAATACCGCATGACCCTAATTCACCAAAATCCTTCCAAAGACAAACAGCATTATTGTGAACTCGATGACTTGAAAGTGTGTAAAACCATAAACCATCAATCGTATATATGTGATGTTGTGAAAGTGTTTTCACCAAGTGCAAACCCCAATTGCGAAAATGATCTAATGACAAAAGTGATACGTGAATTACCTAAAACATGTGAAACTAAAACAATATACGAATATTTAGACATTTGGAAACCACTTATTAATAACAGATGGATAATCACTGTTCACAATACTTTCAATAGTCTATATTAATAAAGAAGCTTATGAAACAAATATAATAAGTACAGGTATACTTGACCTTCCAAATAATTGTACAGCGCATTGACAAACAACAAAAATCGTAGAAAAATTGCAAAAGTTCACCAATAAGAAAGTCTGATTTTAATTTAATAAACGACTCTTGCATCCCCTATTTCGTTGCAGAATATTGACCTTGATCTGCTGAGCACAATTTTAAAATCTACAAAATCTTTTTAAGCTATATCGATAAATTATCGAAGAACTACGTATAGTTAAATACGGGACGCATTAACCAGTATTATTAACAATCACTCCGTATAGTCATAAGACCGTTTAGCCTTAAGTTATATTGTGTTTCGAAACCTGTTGGTAATCTCCGAAACTATTTTAAACGAGCACCAAGAAATAACCCAGAGGTGAACAACGATGCAGAACCCACAAAAGACATTCCGATACCTCGTCTTAGAAACGTCGCGTGAATTCTATAAATCTTATAAAAACTTCAAAAATACCCCGAAGTTTATACCTTTTCGGGGGAAGTTTATACCTTTTCCTCCATATAGGATAATGCAGATAACCTCCTTACCTATATGCACTGTTAGCATCAAAGTTCACCTTATCAAGAGGCAATGAACAAAAGATGCTCACCAGGAGCTCAATAGTATCCGGACATCCTAAGTAGACGGTCAAGACTGCCTAACGGTTAATTAATATTTTATAATTGAAATTAATTAATTAAAGTCAAATAAATAATTGTGTCGATTAAATAAATATCTTTTTTTAAAAACCCAAACGTCGTATATCGCATAACAGTTTGATTTGCTAAAATGTTAATTAATAATTTACAATAGACGTATTGATGTTACTGGTACCGTTCAAGTTTAGCACAGTGAAATTGAACTTGATAGCTTTTTTAAAGCAAATAAAATATTTGTCAGTATGATAATAATCACGTTATAGATAATTACTTACACGTACGTCCCATTATAAAAAAAAAGAGCTGAAAAGAGTCAATATTTTTCATTACATGTGAACAGTTCGGGTAGATTACGATTTTCTTCTTATTTATGTTTTTAAACGAATTACTCCTTAATTAAATCTTTACTAAACTTGTCTCTTTTTATTCGTGTGCTTATCACACGTAAGTATCATTTTGAGAGGGTATCTATATGCTTTAGAATTCCAATATGAATAAAACGCAAAATAATTATGTTATCCATAAAAATATTAGCATGAAAGAAATCAAAAGCTTAAAGATGTCAAATCTTTAAACTTTAAGTTTAAAAAATTTGAAGTAAAGTAATATAGAATGTGAAGCATCGTGCTAGATCAATTTTAATGGCGACTAAAATACATCTGTTAAATAATAGATACGAGGATGATATATTGCAAGTTAGTTACACATGAGTAATTATTTTGCACAGTTATCTATGTAGAGATACACTCATGGTTATAACCATTCAGAGGAACGCAAAAAAAGTAGAATAACAAAATTGTTTCTCGTTTTGCACTGGCCATCAATATTAATATACGTAATTTGAAAAACAGAAAGATTTCAATTGAATTTTCTTTACTACTTTCATTTCTTTTGCGTTAAGGGGACATAACTTAAGTGACACATAGTAGAAGCAAAGACGTCTTTGCTAATAACCCACCTGAAAATGTTGTATTACACCTAAACCTAGGTCGTGGTAAAGAACTTAAAGAAAGTAGAAATAATACTACATCGCGTAGTTTCATTTAATTGCTGTAACTTTAATTAAAAATGGTCACATTTGAAATGAAGTGGCTCAAACAAAATGATACCGGCAGACTTGAGAGTATACTCGTACAAGACGTAAAGCGCAAGGTTGCAAAAGAGAAACAACAAAGAAAGACGACGGATTTATTGTAAGCAGTGTCCAACTGCACTTACACTTTGTTCGTGGTAAGAACCGAGCTTTAGAAAGTTCGACAAGTGATAGTTAGCACCAAAACCATTAGAAGAAGACTTCAGGCGCCTGGAATAGGGACATATTTGCACGCTAGAGGACCTTTACTCATTGCAGGTCATCGAGTAGCACGGTCCAACTTTGCTCGTTCGCACCCAAATATCCCAGATGACGTTTGGGCAAGGGATTATGATGGAGGCCAGATTCTGTCTTAAGTCAGATGATGAAAGGGGTTAAAGTATGGACATGATCCAAAGAAAGATACGCTCAGTAAAACATTGTTGGAAGAGAGCCTTATGGTGGAGGGTTAGTAACGGTATAAGGCGGTATTTTCACAGAAGTATCGACTATTTTAGAGCAGAACCTTTTGTCCCATCCATTTAAGGTGATTTTCTTTTAATGCATGATAATACTCGACCTCACACTGCAGTGGTAGTTTTGGAGTATCTTTATATATCAGAATTGATGTTTTGGTGTAGCCATCACGGTCACCAGACCTTAATTCGACAGAATATATTTGAGTTAAGTTGGGAAAACAAATTAAGCAAAGAAATCCGACACCAGCTAGCTGAAGGGATCTCAAAACGGAAGAATGAAACTTAATGCCACAAAGTTTCATTGACGATTTAATAAAAGTATGCCCAGACAGTTAAAGACAGTGTTTAAAGTAAGAAAAGATAACATTAAATACTGATTGTGTCACCCATTGGTCAAACCTCCTTACAATTAAGGTACTGGTATTAGTACCTTTAATTTGTTTTTTTTTCGTCGAGTCTAAGTTTTTTTATATTCAAAAATGTTAATTTAATTATCGATTCAATTAAATGATTATTACAAGCTCATACAACACGAATAAATCTGTTTTCATTTAAATTTTTTTTGCGTTCCTCTAAATATGTCCACGAGTGTAGTTACATTTCAGTATGTAGATAATATCGAATAAGACTTGCTGGGTACGATTATAATAAGCTTTACTTTTAAATGTTTAATAAAGTATTTCGATGACAGTAATTACAAATATATATATATATATATATATATATATATATATATATATATATATATATATATAGCAACTGTATAGTTGAAAGAAGGGCTATATCGCAGTTTAAATTCCGTTAACATACCTATGTATCAACTTGTCTGTCTTTACACAACAACTGAAAAGTATGTATATCGTATCGATACATTTGAAATGGATCAATATTTTGATTCGACACATCGAAAAATCGATATTGACTAAAATTTTCGAAATATTGGTAGATATTGTTACAAACCCATGAATTTAAATAAATAAAAAAACATTATTTACGAATTTTTAATTAAAATTTTTTATTTAAATTAAATCCATATTTGTTCGGCAGAGACGCGACAAACTGAATGATGCTGTTGATTTATTTCCATTGTTTGGCCTACTATCTCCATTACTTAAGGGGTAGTTTTGACATGATCCTGACCGTAAAAATTTGAAGATGGAGGCGAATTAGTACTTAACATTTTTAGCAGGCTTAGAGTTTGCGCCTTATTATTGTCTTCAAATGTGCGATTATATTTATCTAAAGCTACACAATGAGCATGTTATTATAAGTGTGATTATTAAAATAATAAATTATATAAAGAAATCTTTTACTTAATTAGAAATTATATACAAACTACTCTGTGATATCAATCTTCAATAGTTGCATATAAGCATCACTAGCAAATAAAAATATTATTGTATGTGCACAAATTGCAACATGCGTGATAGTAAGGTATTTAATCCATTCATTGAACACTAAATAATGTAATAATATAGTTCACGATGAAAGAAGCGCCAAAAAATGTAGATTTTTTTGGTCGTCATTTCCTCATGGTGTTCAGTAATCAATGGTTACGGAATGTAATTTTGTATGTTTCTGACGAAATGTTAACCCATCAACACAACAGATATTGTTTTTATGAATTCGAAGCCGCCTGCACGCACCTGTGAATGATATCTGGTCACTTAATTCGTCACCGTTGAAGGGCCCATGCCTATAAATTAATAGCGCCCATTGCATAAGTTTCGTTCCATAGTATACATTTTATCTCGACGTTGGATTTATGTATAAAAAAATAATATAATTAATTTTACTTTGTTGGCGTGTGATGAACATGTAAGATCAAAGAACAACGATCAAAGGACAACATTCACAGCATATCCACTGTTTAAAGACGGGTTTATCTGGTTCTACTTTTTTACGATCAAAGGACAACATTCACAGCATATCCCCTGTATAAAGACAGATTTATCTTGTTTTAATTTATATGGTTATTTTCGTTCAATTTAAATAACATATCGGTAATGCTTTCAAGGAAATTCCTCTTCAAATTAGGAATTCTGATCTTTTATTCATAAAGTGAGCTATCACTCATGGGCTTAACTTTTTATAAATATTGTGACGCTTAGAGCATTTTTGCTTTTAAAATATAACTTTGCGGCAATATAAAATATCTGAATAAAAAAAAGGTTTACTGCATATTTCATAAAGATTTTTGTCTTTTTGTTTCGATATATTAGAGAGCATATTTAATGTAAAGTGTTCCTGTCGGTGGTTAAGTGTCCTGTCTTCCTTTTGTTTGATCTATCTTGGAATTGCCACTGTTTTCATTTATTGAGGTTTTTTGGTCACGAGATGTATAATGGTCATTTCAAATGGCTCAGGTATATATGATGCGAGCGATAAGGATCGATCTAATCAAAAATATCCCACTCAAATAGTACTGAAATTTTGGGTTTGTGTAAGAAGCATAAATACAATCAAAAATCGTGATAAAGCTGGTAGTTGCAGAGATGAAATTTATTGAAGTAGTTGATAAAGCTGGTAGTTGCAGAGACGAAATTTATTGAAGTAGTTGATAAAGCTGGTAGTTGCAGAGATGAAATTTATTGAAGTAGAATGAATAAATAACGACTTCAACTAATCATCTAGGTCGAGTACACACGTTTGTGGAGATTTCCATGGATTTATGCTACGTAATTCGTACTAATTTCTATGGTACCTTCAAGAAAAAGAAATTATGGAATTAACACATAATTTGTCTAAAATTTAGATACTTGTATTCCTTACTTTATGTAATATGCAAACTTTGTTCCTCCCAAAATATTAATTTTGATGTCATGTTTTAATTTGATAATGTTATAATAAGCTAGTTATAATTTATGAATAATATTTTCAAATGATTAATTGTTTTCGTACTTATAAATAAAATAGGGAAAATTATGAATAACTCTATTAAGCCTGACTCGTACGAAACTAAAAGTCGTTTGAAAGTGGATAACAAAATACAAGCAAGATAATAAAGAAGCTTTAAAATGGCAAAATAATTTTTTCATCATCTCATTCTTAAATAATGAGACTAGCACGTCGATCGGCTTATATGTTTTTACTGTTCAGTAAAATTTAATTTACCCAACTTCACTTCTTTCTTTAGGGTATTCTGGCGTGTAGGCAGAAATTGGCAATATAATTTTAGAAGATGTTAATTTAAAATCTGCATCGATATTGATGATAACAATATGAGGACGATTTTTGTTATACTGGTTACCATAAGGCAGTAAAAATGATATTTTTGCTTCACATAAAATTAATTTTATATGTTTAATCTCAATATATGGTCGCTTTATAAAAATGTTTAAGTATCTGAAAGATAATAATTAGGACCGCTGTGTTACGGATTAGAATCAATTCTGGCTTGAAGAAGATTGCCATTTGGAATTTTATCCAACAGGATATAGTTATTTTCAAATAACAATTTTACAAAACACGTGGAACAAACAAGTAAGAAGTTTCTTATGGTGCATTATTGTTAAGTTTAAATATTATATTAACTAGATACTCGTAAGTTATTAAAAAAATACGAACGATTACTCTTTGTTTTAAGACATATTTAACGGAAACGGAATTCGTGTTGTAGATGTAGTAAGATGAGGTTATCTGTGGGCCAGATAGCCTCATCTTGCATGTGAATTCGTATAACTGTGGCGCCTGAAACTTTCGTAAGGTTTTCACATACTCGTATTTATTCGCGTTTACAGTAATAGCGCGAATATAAAATTCTTGAAAGGATTAGGGGTCAATGATCTTTCGAGTGATTCAACTTTATGAGAATGAAGTGCCTTTTTATGTTTAAGTCGAGAGTTTGTCTGGTGTCGGAAATTTTGTTTATTAACATATCCGTTTAGATGAATATAAGTTTCGTCTCAAAACAAAATATTGTCAAAGCAGTTGAACTTATTTCGCAAATTTGACTATTTGATCGTATTTGACTACTTTTATATTTTATAAATAATAATTTCAAGGTACAAGCTACCGAGGAGTGAAAAAATTTGACAAATCTTAAAAATTCACCGAGCTGTAAGGGTTTAAACTTACTGCTTAGGCAAGGGTGTAATATTGAATTATGACGTTATTTCAAGGAATGTTCATGGTATTCTACGAGAGTGTTTGAGCCAGGAAGATATCTCCGCTCTATCTCAACCATTAAATTTAGAAGCTCATAACTACCTTAATTTTTAATAAATTTATATAATGTTTCACTGCTAGTCTTTAATTAATCAATTAGTTTCATTACATTTTACCAAAAACAAGAAATTTTGGAGTAGTCTCTACATTACTGAATCCGGTGTAGTTGTAATTTTAAATCTAATTTTGAAATTCGACTTAAATTTGCGCGCGATGTTTCTAATTCAGTTGAACGTTTGCATTCAGAAATCATGCTGTGGTCTATGAATAGATCCAAAGCGCCTATGTTTTTAGAAATAAATTGGTCGGTAACCGTCACGTCTTCCCCCCTTATGGGTTACTTGCATAAAAAATATGCCAGTAAATATAAATATATATTCAAGTATCGATACAGTGGTACAAGATATGAGGTATTTTCACGCAATTTATTATTATTATTTGATATATATTTATACGGGAAGGTTAGCCATATTTTGTCACTGAACTGTTTACGAGATATAATTGTATTTTAAAGTTTAAATATGGTGTACACATAAAAATATAATTAAAATATAGACAAATTATATTGAAATATTAATTACACAGGTAACCTTTGAATCATATGTCATTTTAAAGTAATATTAACAAAAATTTAAACCTCAAACGACTACTGAAAGCGTAGTAATGGCAGCTAAATTTCAGTACTAAGATGGCATCGACTCTGTTCAAAGCGTCTTGAATTGTAATGTAGTAATAGCACCGATAGCGACCAGCGCTGCAGTTCCCGTGTTAGCTCAAGTTTGTTCAACAAGTTCAAAGACCACGTGTGAATGCGTTCTGTAATCACACGCATTCATACGATCGTTGCTGCTCGCGAAATACTCAAGTAAATTTGGATGTTTCGTTGGTTGTGTTTATTAAATAAATAATTGTAACTAAGCCAAAATTTTCCCTAGAATGGGTAGAAATTATAAACATTTTAATTACTATATATACAGGCCCATATTAAATTGGTATTACAAGACGAATTCGATGGGTCCGAAATTAAACAATTATTTTCAATAAATATATTTCGTTTTTATTCGGGATACACTATTTCAACGTAAACGGAAGGGTTAAGCCTCATGCAATGCACAAACATCGAGCGTTCCGCGGTGTTATCAATGTGACGCGGTGAACACTTTTTATGAATATTGAGTGATTCGAAACGACTTTACAGAAAAAAATAATTTTTTAAGCGTTTTATTTCATTGAAAATGTAATTGTAATTTAGAAAATGTTAAAAAAAATAGAGACTCTATGAAAAAAAATTCTTGCTACGCCAATTAACCAACATAATTTTCATAATAGTGTTATAGGAAAACGTGAAGAAAATACAAAAGTGATCATTTAATTAGGAGGAAATGGGTACAATCAAGAAAACGAAAAAAAAATACTACTATACCAGTAATTATTTATGGTAATTTAAACTTTGGTAACATGTCTATAAGGTTAATATATAATAAAGTAGAAATCAAGTGTTATATCCGTTCGTTCGTGAGAAATTTAGAACAAGAAAAGTTATTAGATTTTTTTTCTCTAATATGTTGCTTTTGGGTATAAACTATTATCATACTAAATTTCATTAAAATCCTTCCAGTAGATTTCGAGTGATTGAGGGACAAATTAACATACAGACAGACAGAAAAATTCTAAAAACAGATTTTCTAGCTTCTTTTATCATTCTCTACGCTAAATTAATCACTCTTTTTAAAATATTTTCCATATAGTGAATCTATATACAGAGTTTACTCTGTTATTATTTTGTACGTATATACATAGAGAATATATGAAAAAAAACCATCTTACAGGGTAACTATGAACAGAATGTATGAATAATAATAGAGAAATAATAATAATAATAGAGGGTAATTAGGAACTTTAAAAAGCAATTCACCATTCTCTTAATCACTTACCATTCTCTTCTCTTATTTACCATACTCTTAGCCACTATATTTACCTAATATTGTTTAGTTTGAAATCACATAAATGTGACTTGTTTGATTCATAATTGATAAATGTTCCATTCACCCAGTTACGTCGACGCACATAATTTTTAATAAAAAAACGAACATTAACAATATCAGTAAGTGGCGTAGTAGAAGAAGGAACAACAGATCTATGTGAACATCTGTTTTTTTAATCATTTATACATGCAGAATGTGTAGATTCATTACTATGATATGATCGATTAACTTAATTTTATGGGGAATCCACGAGGATTGGCAGTGTAGATTCCAGTCACTAAAAAAAAGAATGTAAAAGTAAATTTGATATTTAAAATGTTTATTAAGGAATAAGCATCTTTGAGGCCAGATTTCTCATGATGTATAGAAATTTTCACTAACGCAGTGCTATTATTACTAGGCTTGAGATAAATTTTGGTATATTTCGCATACCCATGTACTTTAGCAAAATTATATGAAAATAGCGACGTCGTACTTAGTTTTAAAAAACTGGTTTTTGAGTAATGAAATCTGAACGTGAAGCCAAAAATATTATTAATAAATTTAATTGCTGACGAAAGGACAAGTGGACAACAAAATAGAATAATATTAAAAGTTTAGGGTTTATTAAAGTAAAAGTGGCCACTGACGAACAGTCCAACGCGCCAAACTCGGCGCAATTGAAACTCAAAATCAGCTTGCGAGTGTTAAAATCGGAATCGGAAGTGGCGCGGTGCGATTGATTTCTAAACAGTCCTAAATTCATCGTTTAAAATGGCGCGCTGCCAACCGAAATGTCAAAATCACCTACAATTTCAGTCGAATGACGCCACGCGATGAATTTCCAAACCGTTCAAATTCTACCGCTCCACACCAAACGGCGCGATCGACGCCATATGGAATGGAGATGGGTCAGAGCTTTTAAACATTTTCAAATCCGGTATTGATATCCGATCTAGCTTATACGTTATCGGGATTTTGGACCCCGACATTGCCAGCATTCTTAATTAATGTTAATTACATAAAATGAAAATAGTATTTATTTATTAATCAGTTTTCGATTATTCGTTTTTATTAACTTTATAAATTATTTATACAATTTGACAAGACCAACAACAGTCAATCAAGGAAAAAATACTTAGTTATCACAGATACTTATATTTAAGTTTTATTCTAAAAGAACATGTAAATATCACAAAAATATGTAATTCTTCCGTTATTTTTTCATCGTCAACACATTAACCCGTAATCAAAATTTACAATAGGGATAATCAGTCATTATTGTTAATTTTTATTTCAGTTTAACTAGTTGAGGTTGAAGAAATAACGAATGGTGTCTTTTAAGCCTTTCACAATATATCTATGTTCGTTAATGGAATACTGTGAGTCGACCAGAACTGACGAATCCCATTTTTTTCGGTTTTAGTCATAACATTCGCAGTGACCGTTGTAAAAGCAATAATATTATCTCGAAGAATTAAACTGAATTTATGTATCCAATATTCTAGGTATTGCATTCTCAGAGCTATCACCATAAATCACAAAGTCTGAAAAGCACGAAGTTTTTGTTTGACACAATGTAAATCTTTATTGCGTACGTTCCATGAATTTTTTACTCTTTGATTATATATACATAAAAATGATTATATATTTTGATTTGATTATATATACGTAAAGGAATGATTACTGTTTTCAGATTTTTAGGGTATTTTATATTATGTAGGTAATGAATCGGGAAAATTGTACCGCGATTACTTGAAAATACAATATATTTTTAATAAACCTCTAATTATTTTCAATTCTATAACGTCTAGGCCGGCGCTGATGATAGTGGATATTGCTATAAAAAGACAAAAGAACGGAACGTCACCTTAGAATATCTGGCATATTTTTTTCGTTCCTATCAGTGATGTACGACGTATATTTATTTTTTGAATTGAAAACTTCTGTGGGCGCACCTGCGCTTTTTTTCTGAATACTGAACGAAATTGATCGGTCAGGTTCGGGTCAGTGACGCTGAATCAGGTAAATTCGGCTTGCTTCAGCATCGACCGAGTGAGTTCACTGTCTAACACGGAGTGCATCTTTTCAAGAATTACGTTCTACTTTTCAATAATATTTTATCCGAGTATAATTTAACATAATACGTGTATGTTATTTTTATTTTTTCATTTTCGTATTGAAAATTTCCAACATACACAGCACGGCTATATTGGCCCAAGTTTTCACTTCTACATTGTGGTCTTAAGCACACCAATTTTTTTTTTATTCTAAAATACGAAATCTTTTTTGAACAGAGAAAAGACGTGAACTTCAAATACCTTTCGCTAAAATATTGAATGCGTGCAAGTAGGTGGGGTTATGGCTCTTAGGTGAAAATGGTTAATCCGATTTTTGATATTAGTCCAAATATTTGCTAGTTACAGGGATGTGTTAATACTTTCTTAATTAATTCTTATTTAACTACGACAGTTCTTCACCATTTGAATTACAGTTTCAGTAAGCGTATTGAAAATGCACGAACGTTTCATTTATTATCCCATTCCTCTTATTGGAACTGCGACACATATGAAAAAATAACTAAAACACTTTAGAAATTATTAAAGTTTTCTCTGCTTGCCATAAACACCAATGGTGTCGATCTACGTCTAAAAGAGATGTGCGCTTACCACGTTAGAAGACAAACTTTATAATACATTATTATTCTAAAGAAAAAGAACAGACAAGTTAATTATGTAATGAAAATAGGATAATTTTATTGAAAGTTAATCTCCCTGAAACTTCCCATTCTCCCTCTAAACCGTTCCTCTTTATATCGCTTCCTGTTTCCTTTCTTTCATCGATTCTATCCATTTCTCACTCTTACCATGTAGTAAACCATGTAGTATCGCTTTCGTTATGGTTTTATTTCTTTCCAACTTAACACTATAAAAAAGTTACATTTCAAAACGCATCAATGATGGCTTGAAGGACGATATCTTATTTAATTTAGTTAAACCCTGGTTCCGAAATGCAATTAATTCGATACTAAGTCAGCTCAGATATAAAAATGCCAACAGCATGCGTAAGCCGTATAAAAAGCTGTAAAAGAAACAAGCGATCCCAATGAGGCAAATATTAACCGAAGGACTTGTAAATATAATAAAACCTTGGCTTCATACCGCTATCGGCGTCTCCCTCCCTCAGTTGCGCTTTCCCACTCATCTAATAAAGTGAGTATTGAAAATTTACCATCCATTTCGTGAGGAATATAAGGTTAACCTACTGAAAATGACTATCAGCCGACGTAAGTACGTTGAAGAGAGTTTAGAAAATGTGGCCTTGTCACAGGGGCGTAAGGGTTATATTCGCCTGGCTGAGGCTCGTATATGGGAGCGTTTTCTCAGTAGCCGACGGGGTTTTCGCATCAAAATAATAAAATGAAGTCAGCCGGATGGAAAATATGATATAAACAAGGTGGCGCGTGTCGCGAATAGCGGCCCGCGCGCCCCGCGGCCGGCGCCCCCTTGCTAACCCTATTTTTAACGCAGTCTTTAAATTGTTTCGAGCGTCACGGGTACCAACTGTTCCAATGTTTTAATACAATATGTTCTGGTATAGTTTCGTTTGACGAAGTTTCCTGTTTGTCGGTGCTTTGACGTTGGTTTTGCTTTATTAATAGAGCGTAATGCCGTACAACTCTCTTGTATTGTTGACGCCACTTTGCCTATGTATTTATATGGAGTGAATTTTAATATTTTAATAAATTACTTACGTTCTGCGGCTAGAAAAATCTAACTATCATGGTATTATAGTACTTCAGAAAAAATATATTTTATCTAAGTTTATTGAAGAGTGTTGTTTATTTACACTTTTCATTTAGATAACACGCGCTGTTTTTAAAAACGTTTTTTTACTTTATTTCATTCCACATTTAAATGCATTGAATCTCGGTTTTAGCACAGAATGCGTTTCACTGCAACCGTAAGTAGTATTAGAATTTGACTAAAATGTTACAAAAGATGTTCGGGAGAAAGTGAGGTAAGGCATGGCTGCACATGTATTATTCTTAATTACCTGTGCCTCCCAGTTTTACTCGCGTGAAATTTGTAGCAAGAAAAGTTATTAGTTCTATTTTCTCTCATATGTTGTTCTTTAAACTATTACCAAACCAAATTCTGTCCAGTAAATTTCGCGTGATTTATGAAGAAATTAACACACAAAGCGACAGAGAAAAATTCTAAAAACAGTTTGTCTAGCTTCTATTATCATTCTTTATGCTAAACCAATCTCTCTTTTTAAAATATTTTCCATGTACAGAATTCAGTCCGTTACAATTTTATTAATAGTATAGATTAAACTTTCACATACTTTTTAATATGTAATTAATAGTCATGTCTAATTATTTTATATATCATTACATTCTTCCATTATGTTATTACGTTGAAAATAAATTATATTGAGATCGTTTTCTCGCATTCTTTTGGCGAATAAAAAATCATTCATCAATTAAAAATTATGTTTTTACGGCGACTATCTTGTATTTTTTTATAAATTTTACGAAGTTTACTCGAAGGATTAAAATAATTATTGAGACACAATATTTTCTGCCTGGTAATAGGTTGAAGAACAAAAAAATCAATATTCTTTTATGGAATTCACCCGGAAATGTTAGAAAGTGGAATATTAATTTTTATGCTTTATTGCTTTTTCCTAATGATCGTTACCTGCCAGTGCAATGGTCCTTCTTTCGATAGACTGTGTAGATGTAGGTTTTGTTGAAATTTTCCTTGAGTTTGTATAAGTGAAATATAGCACTGGCAGGAAGTTAATAGTTTTTCTCGTTGAGGAAAAAGAACAAGGATGGTTCAAAGATTTTATCAGCAGCATCTGTAGTGGGTGGACATTTTGCCATTTGCTACATCTATGTCAATTGCATTCAAATGGCAGTGATAATACTGATAGGTAATACTTGACGACCAAACCTTCGTTGTTAATAAAAAGAATTGAGATGGTGGTTCTTGTGTAGTGGGTCTCTAACCAATTTTATTTAAAAATAAGTCTTATCCGTCATGGCACCTGTGGGTCTGAAAGGAACTGCAAAGGTATTGTAAGTCACTGAAATTTTATTGGTAAACGGCGATAAAGAGGGACGAGCTCACAACGCTTACAAAAGCGCATTTGTGAGTTAATACTACGTTTCTGGAAACGATATATAGATAAATTCAATATCTCACGTTCATTTTTGGTCATTAATATCTTTATTATACCATATCATGGGTCATTGTACTGTCATTGGCTTTTTATAATTAAAAAGAAAAAAATGGAGGAAATTTTTTCGTGATGATTATTCGCGCGAGATATAATGTGTTCCCTAGCGGCGTGGACATTTCGATTTTGAAGCTATTTGTATAACGATATATGTTTCTATCCTTAAATATGTTCAACTTGTAAATTTTATGCTGTCCTTAAGTGTCAGACGAATACATAAAGCAAAAATTTAAGAAAACTGTCTTTGAAACCAATAAATGTAGAAAATTATTTCAGTATAGCAACATATCGTTATTATAGATATTTCAGGATAGCAACATATATTGTTATGTAAGCTAGAAAAGCTTGAAAAGTGGAATGTCCACGTCACCAGGGAATATATTATCTTATCAAGAATAGTTGTACCTCGATGTAACATATTTTATTCTGCTGCATTAAATTAATATATTGAAAGAAAGAAAATGTTAGTATAGATATTGGCGATAACTACCTAAATATTGACTAACGTAAAGTCATAACAGTGACTCTCGATTACCATTTTTCCAATATTATTTGAAATATCATCAAGTGTACTTAATCACTTAAATATCTAACTATCAACATTACAGAACGCGTTAACGTCACTCAGTAATAATTATAAGGTATCCAAAATATCGAACAACTCATACGGCTCTGGTGCGTTAATTCAATTCAGGCAAGTATTTCTCAAATATTATTTTAACAAATGCGAAGCATACTAATATAAGAATTAACAGTAGGTATCATAACCATATTTTATTTATAAGCTAAAAAAAGCATAATACATATCGTTAGATATACTGTGCTTAATATTAACCTTACATTTTTCAGGTTTTTTTTGTATTTATGTAACATTCCTAATTATATCTGTTCTTTTGACTATGAATGCTGTAGTAAGTATATATAGTAAGTCGTATCGAATTAGTATAATAACGACTACGCTGTTTAATGATGATATTAAAAAGAATTCATTAAAACTAATTAAAACACCATTTTAAAGTAAACAAATTTCAAAACATATTTCCAGGACACTATAGCCATCTTCTGAGGCACTATTTATTTATCGCGTTGCTCTATTCAATCGGCAATTTTTTGCTATT
Organism: Druceiella hillmani; assembly: GCA_039881145.1. Lineage (NCBI taxonomy): Eukaryota > Metazoa > Arthropoda > Insecta > Lepidoptera > Hepialidae > Druceiella > Druceiella hillmani. Next base: position 12,333,599 of record JAYKKI010000005.1, read on the forward strand.
ATTAAATTCGTCTACGTCAATTTACATAATGTGAGGTAAGTTATAACAAATAAAAACATGATTTTTGACATTTATTATAAGGACACGTAAGCAATAAAAAAAATATTGTTTTTGACTTTTATTTTATTAAGGTACAATTTAAAAATGACGAAAGGTGTTCCGCTTTATGTAATTGATTATGGACGTAATTTAAACGCATGGCATTTAAGGCATTTTGACAAAGGAAGGTGCAAGATGAAAGATTTGACATGTTTGATGGAATTTACGTTCTTTGGAAGTTATGGTTTTCCGAAGTTTTACATTGTTAGTTTAAAGTAAGTATTCGTGATGACGTTTTTATTGATTAATTGGTATCAAAGATAGTTTTATTAAATTTTTGCTTATATGAATTCCTCTGTCACTTCAGGATAGCATAAAATTTTCACGTTGAACATATGTACCTATTTTAGGATAGCAACATATGTCGTTATACAAATTTCCTCCCCAACCTTTCAGTCGCTGGTCTGATAGCGTGCCAACCTGCCACAGCTCCCGTCCCGCCCCACCTGTGTTAAACGCCCTACCATGTTTACCCAGCTACTGCCACTTGACAGAACAATGTGTCAATCAGTCGACGTGTACACAGGCGTCGCCCATGTCGCCTCGTTGTGTACACGCGGCGCGCAAACATCTCCTTGAGGCTGAGGATCCATTTAGAGCGACTAACGAGCGGCGAGTAGCGAGTTTATCGCTTTAGATTGATAATAAATGCAACTTAATTCATACAATTTATTCACAATAAAAGATGATGACTATCCCTTTTTGTTTCTTGTTGAGTATTCAGAAGGAGTTTGTATGTATTATCAGGCTGGTAGATTCTCTCAAAGAAATCAATTATAGCAATGAACTAGACCTGTTACGCAAATATATAGGAAAAATTAATTCAACGAGGCAAACAAAGTAAGTCGAAGAATGTTTTCAGGCGTTTTCTTTGTTCATATGTGTACCTAATACATCGACAAAAATTAACGATTAATGTATATTTTACAGGGAAAGTTCTTTTTTATCAGCGAGATTTCTTATTTGGTAAAAGAGATTATGTTTTAATAAATTAATTGTTGCTACTTGTGGAAAGGAAAGTTAAAAAAATTAGCCCATTTGAAATGGAAATTAAAAGACAGGAATCGAATATCGCGTTAAAAACTTGTCATTCGTGTTATTGAAACGTTGCGTTCAAAAAGCATTAAAAATCTTATTGGAATCTCGAGAAAATTTTTTACTTGTTCCACGCCCCAAGTGGATCCTTACCGTGACAAAGGATCGATGTTCAGATGCGTCTCCGTTCTATTGTCTTGTGGTCTTTTTATAATTATATTACTTCATTTAGGTAGGAGTGGTGCGATTTGTAGGAGTAAGTGCGTTGCGAATAATTTTATCAAATTTGGCTCTTGACTGAGGATAGAATATGAATTTAGTAAATTGCGTTATGCTGTACACAACTACGAATTATGAATTCGTCTACAATATAGCAGATAAAATTGTGGTACGTATTTATGATATATTAGTTAAATAATACATTAATAAATATAAAATAGAGTATTTTATTAAGCAGGGGAAATTCGGTTCAAGTAAGGCGTCGAGGTAACAAGGATATTTCTCACCACTTCTAAATTATCAATTCACTATCAGACATATGTCCTTGGGAAAGCTCATATTTACTATCTCTCGGCTATTTTCGCTCATTGACCAGCAAGAACAAAGAGAGAGAATTATATTTTTGTGAAAAAGAGATTCACTTTTCAAGGTAAGTGTTTTTCCAACATTATCCCGTTATACCTCCGATGAAAGTAGAATATTAAGGTTTCTAATATAAACAATATTATGTGTATAATAGTTTTCATCTAAGATTGAATATGGGCAATGTGAATAACGTATTCGCTTCACTTTGCCAATTACTTGATTAATATATTTTGATGCAGATACTTTATATATATATATATATATATATATATATATATATATATATATATATATATATATCTTCTCAGCCAAAATTGTCAAGCTTTCTTTAGAACTATGAGGTGATGATCAGGAATCATAGATAACGAAGTATTAAAAGGATATGTATGTTGTATTTTTTGGATTAATTCGAAATAACCTCAAGAATTTAGCCATTGGTTAAGCGAAGATAATGCTAAACTAAGTTCTTCACAAATGACAGTAAAAGTCTCTGCCGAAACTTCTCGTTGAGAGAGTCGATGTACTCGTACCTGAAAGATTTAGCTCCTATTGCCATGAAGTTAGTATCGAACTTGAAAGTTCAAAGACGTACTATCCGCTTAGAATAGAGACATCCGTCAACACTAGTTAAACCAACGACTACACGAAAACGAAAGATTCGAATGTTCAGTGCTTTAGCCAGCTCGCCAATAAAAGAAAAAAACTAAAAATATAGAATATAGAAGTATAGCCCAAGAGACTAAAAAGAAGAAAGAAAAAAAAACAAAAAAGATAACATGTATTGGAGAAAGATATATTAAAATAGACGCTCATCCAATACAAGACTGGATTCCATGTTATGTGTGCCATCAATGGATTCACAAAAAGTACAAGTATACATTCATTTTTTATAAATGCTCTCATCCAATTATTACAAAAATAACGTTTAGTACATAAGGTATTCAGAGATTATTATTTGATTTTCCAAATTTTATTGTAATTAATTGAATGATATTACCTTTGGTCCAATATTGTGCCCATTTTAGCATAGTGGGAGAGCAAAGTGAACACTGTCCCAATATTTTTATTTTTGATTGATAGAGGCTAAATAATTATATGTTAAGGTAAAAGGTTGATTACCTTTCAAATTTAATTACATGAGGACTGATTTAAGATAGTGATTTTATTTTTATTTCTCATAACTTTTCCGTTATTATCATGTAAAACTTAATTCACTTACCTTGCCCGGGTTTCCCCTACTATTACATTTTATTGAAACCGGAAATTAAAAATTCCAATTCTATAATTTTGAAAAACCTATATACATTTGGTGACTTCTATTAGATATACTAACAAAGTTGTATAAAAGGAGAGATTTTAGCTATTAGTAAAATAACTTCTATTACATAAAATAATGTATAAGGCACAAATAAATTTACAACTGTTAAAAAGAACGGAATATGGATAAAAAGTTATATTACCAACTAATATTTATAAATATTTATCTTCCTAATTAATGAGGTTATATTCAATACGTACGTTCTTCCCATACAAAACGAACAAAAATATGGCCCCAAATAGAGCCACGTGCGGACTAAGATGAAAGAGACTGAGAGTCTTTGAAAACACTTGTGTAAAAGAGATGTGTCGTATTGCAGGCTATATATTTTACTTAACTTATTTTTAGAGTGATAATGGCATGTCTATATAATATAACGTTATAAATCTCAATAAAATTTTGTAACCATTTAAGATAAAACTGACATTACGGGTATAGTTAGAAAAGAAACGTGATAAAATAATTTAAACATCATTTTTAAAATCTTCATTTTTACCGGAGTTTTTATACTAGAGATACTGGTTAAAAACTAACTGGTAAATAAAAAAAACTTGTCACAGATACTTTTAAAGTGGATACGCGGTTCAGTAGTGTACTGTTAACTGATTTCTCACCTATGTTTTGTGTCTTTGATACGTAATATCACAATACTTTAGTCGGAAGGGGAATTTATAAAATTCTGATTTTAATTATTTTTTTTTTATTGTCATATTAAATTAAAAATAAATATTTAGCTTTCAAATATTTTTCCGTTTTACACATTCAATTATTAAAACAAATCTAATGTTTAAAAATGTTTTCTGGTCCTTCGAGTGTCTATCTGGGCTGGATTTAACTCGAAAATTTCTGATGATATTCTTATGAATTTTACAGACATATAGACATTAACAAGGTTAATTTAATTTTGGTTTTATCATGATATTTTAAACAGTTCTTAAGCGGAGACGCATATCTACGCACTGTTACTTTTTGAGGCTGTAGTATCTACATGTACGCGTTGCAGAGGAAACATTGTATATACATAACGCAGGTTAAATATTATTTATTGGTATCTAAAATATTTTATATGATATCAATATTTTGTATATATTCCATAGCGCGCTATCTACGATGTAACAAACCCTTTAATTAATCATAAATGTTCCTAACCAATTTAATTTTTTTTAAATAACCTGTCTAAATAAATCCAAAATGCGCGCGAAGGAAGTTATGGGCACAACCAGTTTTTTTAAAAATTAACATATCTTTCACATTATCTTAATTATGTCAACAATTTTCTATTTCGCATAGTTTTTTATATAAAGTGTAATTTAATTTTTACTAACCTAGTTATCGTACTTTAATGCACATAATTAACGAAAACAAAAAGAAAAGAGATGTGAAAATTCTCTCCGAGCACACTATCCCACTCATAGCCGCGTGGTTAACTCCAACACACACCTCGTTCGTGCTTACCGTACGAATTGCAACATGCACGCAAGCACCTTATGGTGAGCTCCGCACTAATGGGTGGACATTTCTCTACATAATGAATGAGCAAGTTTAGATTATATTAATTTAGGAAATATTTTGAGTAAATCTCAGAATACGCCAAAATGTTTAAAAAATTAATGTTTTCTAAACTGTCTTTCCTTAATCTAGAGAAATGTCCGCCCATTTAATGCAGAGCCCACCGTGAGGTGCTTGCATGGAAGTTACGCATGGTGTGGAATATTTTAACAGTGGAGCAAAATATATACTACAGCTAAATATAATGAGAATCATAATTAAGAAGTGAATAATACTGGCATGGTACGAATGAAGTCGAGTCAGTGGCAAAGTGCAGTAATTTACCTCAATTGTGTCCCGCGCCCCCTTGTTGTGAGTTGTGAGTTGATTTAAAATTTTCAGTTTATTTTTTTTAGCCTTCCTTAATCAAATTGTAAAGACATAGAAAATTGGAAAAAAAATTGTTTTAAATTTTTTTTAAAGTAAATCATACGTCCAAATTGTTGATGTTTTCCTCCAGTATTCCACTGAGTGTGATGTTAATGAAGAGGTTTTTTAAAATGCATTCAAAAATATTTGAGTATCAAAATTGTTTTGCATTGGATTCCCATTCCCAATCTCTCAAAACATTTTTGCCACTTATGTAAAAAACTGAAATACATCAGGATGAGGGCGTTAGTAAGTACTTCGATGTGAAATTATTTTGGTCAACGTTTATTAATAAATTAATTACAATGAAATTATTTATCTGGCAACTGAAAACATATAAAAGAAAATATATTTTTACAGTGAAAAATAATATCAATATGTGTAAATAGTTTAATAGGAATATTATCTTCTATTATATATTTAATATTTTTATATGTACCTAAGCGTGTACCGAACCATAATAGTGCGAGTCTACTCCCATACGTAATAACTTTATTTATCAATAAAAAATCTGGACCTGTCGAAGATTTGACGTAAAGGTTGGTGAGTCAACTTGAGAATTTAATTTTTATGAAGCGACACGTATGCGATTGAAACGAATTTTTGATATTTTATTTATCAACATAGATTGAGTGTTCCCGATAATAGAATTTCGGAATAATTACAAACAAATGTAAATACATATATGAAATCTACATCTATACAATCTAGCATAAAGTTGTCTTAAGCTTCTTAGCATAAGTTTTCTAGAATAAAGTTTAAACAAATCGAAAAACTTTGTCCCCAAAAGTGGTATATGACTTATGTTTTTTCCTATTTATATATAAAAAGGTAAATTGACAACTTTTTTCTGTGAATGAAAAATAAATCAAATACCTATGTATGATACCCACCTGTATGTAATAATATTAAACAATATGAGTTATATCTGAACACGAGATTATCTAATGATGATTTTAAGAGAATAAACTATTTTGCAGACTTATTTAGGAATTTTTAGGGTAAACGATATTTTATTACTTAGTGTAACACTAAATTACCTGATATAACTGGTATAGGCTTAATGAAAGTAAAAATTAAAATAACAGAACGTTAAGAATAAATGAAACATTTTATTATTTATGAATGATTTCGTTATCTGGGTTCAGGTAAATGCGATCAATCTTTTTTTCTTAAACTGCTCAAAAGCAGTTCGGTGACAGGCAATTGAGGCCAATTACATTTTCGAATCTTATGTAAGAATTCGAATTTCACTATGGGTTTGAGACCCAAGAGGGCGACATCTGTCTTTATTGAAATAAATGGTCACTTTATTTGATTTCTATTATCTTCAGGGTGTTGAATTTGGATATAACAATTTTTTTATTTCATTAATCATAATTTCAAGGTACAAGCTGATGAAAAGTGAATTTTTTTTTAATAATCTTAAAAATTTACTGAGTTATAAAAGTTTAAATTTAATCTTTAGACTAGGACGGGAATACTGTGTTGTGAGATCATGTTTAATATTGCACATTATATTCTACAAGAGGAAAAGAGACAGGGATATACCCAACCCTATCCGTATCTTCAAATTTAGAAGCCTATAACTGGCTTATTTTTCAATAAATTTATGATTTTTTTTCAAGACTGGTTTTTAATTAACTTATATTTCACAATATTGTACGAAAAATATCAAAATTTAGAATGAGTCAACTACCGTATTGTCACTATATTGGATTTCGACTCAAATTAAGGTGCTAAATCCGAAATTCTATAAATTTTTAAGATCCAATGTGGCGTCATTTTTATATCTCGCAATATCGGTTATCGAGTTATCGGTATTCGATTTCGTGTTGAATTCTGAAAAAATACGTAATGTTATTATGTATCAAACCAGTAAGAATTAAGATCTGTAATTCCATATAAGATGATTTTAATTTAAAAATCTGACCCAAATTCCGAAAAACAATCAACCGTGGACAGGCCGGGACGCGTTGGTCTCACGACTCGTCTGTTGATTGCGAGCGGCGCGTGCGACCTCTATCAGTTTTCATTTCCGCCGTCGGGCGGCGGCTTAGCGGCGCCTTGTAATCATTGCGCAGTGTGAGGTTGTCGACGAGCGAGAAAGAGGTGGAATTCTGCTGTCGGGAGGTGAGCTTTTGGGATGAGCTTGATGTTATAGGTACATGAGTACTATATAGATATAAGAGTATGATGAAATGCAGTTTGCAAAGCGCTTTGAGGTTATGATTCTGTGTCGAATTATATTACTGAAGATTGCTTTATTCGGACTTTAATTTAGACGGGAAATATCATATGAATGGTTAATTAAGACAGTCAGTGTTTGGTGGGAAATAGTTAGTAAGCTATCAGAGTCTATGCACATTTAGCGGACGATCCGCAGCGTACTGTCCGTTCTTTTTCCAAAGGCTATGAATTCATATGCATCAGAGTACTTATAATAATGGACTATTTGAAGTATTCATAGTATTTGGCGCGGAGTGAACTGTCAGATGCGGATCATCCGCTCGATGAGCACTAACTCTAAAAATAATATCTTCAAATAATTATCGCGTTAGTTAATGGCGATTGAATAGAAAGAATGGTACTATTCTTTGTTGAAATAACGGGGATGTAATATTATTGTGTGTTATAATTACACTAAATTGAATTAAAATTCAATTACTTTCGGTTTTCGTAAGAAAGACATTTCAGCTTAATTACCGTCGATTAGTAGTAAGTTCTAGAACTATGTAGGGTGTCGAAGGTAGCGAAGCGAGGTTTAAATGTGAATCTTCAAATCCAACCAGACAAAAAAAAAATAGCAGACCAAAAGTTTATAATTTTAATGCAAGTTTAATCAACTTACAATTTCGACTACCATTTTGCTGACTTGATAATATTTTGGTCAACACCTTTGTTAAGTTATTGACCGAAATATTATCAAAGGGGTAAACTAAAATATACCTTTAATAAAGCTTTTAAGTAAGTAAAAGAAGACCTATTTGCACATGTTTAAACAATAAAATCTTCACACGTTTAAATAATAAAACTTCATATGAAAGGGGCTTTATAAATCTTGTATATTTGTTGCATTATACTAATTATGCTGCAAACTGCTGCTATCTTGTTTTATATATTTTTTTATATATTTAAAAATTGTTAACTTATTTTAACATATTTGATTAAGTGAAAATAAATAATTTCGAATAAGGCAATTTCTGTAATATTTCACTGATTATTTTTTCGTTCTAAATGAGAAGTAAGTAATTTCTGTTTATGTTTACATTATATATAAGACATATAATAAATCCGTCACTTTTTTCCAGCAATTTTTGGAACGTTACAGAAATTTATCGAATATCTCTTGTACTATACAGGTGTTGAATATTTTCTCTTATAAAATACAAGACGAAAATAATAAGAAATATTTTTTGACTTAGGATTTGATTACTGTCAAATAATTTATTTTTCAAAATAATGTTTATTTTCAACATTTTCTGAATCGTAACAACATTTAAACTTTTTATTATCATAAATAAAATTATGTCATGAGAATGACACTAAATTGTCAGTAAAAGTAAGTTTTTTCTTCAAAATAATATTAGTAGTGGTCAAAATTCATAGCTGAGTAAGATGTTCACCGTGTCGCTTTGATAATTTCGCGCGACACTATACAGGCTATCGTTAAATTGGTGTGGCGAGCAAGTTTCTATGGGCTCCTGCCATAGAAACTTGCTCGCTACACCGATTTAACGATAGCCTGTATAAAGATGGCGTCGTTCAATCTTCTATTTAGTTACTAAAAAGTTATGGCGAGTAAAGAACAAGCAAAATTTGCAAAATGTAGGTATTTCACAAAGATAACTTAGAATGCTCTTGTTTAATGAATCCGTTTAGGGCGAAAAGTGAGCTATACAAAACGCAATATTTGCCTAACAATGAGTGAAAGTACTCTACCATATCACAACTAAATATTGGTTTTAAATATTAAAACGAAGAAATTTTGATTTCTCCGATAATAATCGTACATCATCCATATCATATTATAATTGAGCCCTGATGTCTAAGCTTTTTTAAAGTGTTAGTTCATTAGCGAATGAAAGATATGAAATTTGTCTCTCTATTCAAATTACAGACAGAATTTAAAATTAAGTCTAACTTTTGATAATTGAACAGGAGACCATTGAATAAAATATTATTATTGTATAGGTAATATTTTTCACATTTTCGGTTTGGTCACAGGAAAATAATGTTTTATAAATATCACCATGTAAAATAATATATTTCTTTAAATAAAATATATGTAAAACAGATTCACTGAATTGAGATTTCATGAATTTTTCATTTTAATAGTTGATTGTAGCGTTATTAATTGGTCGTTAATCCACTATGCTACGTTACACGTATTGACTTAGATAGGTAATTTGTTTCAGAATTTTTTAAGTAGTCGAGTTTTCAGTTCGTTTTTTAATAAATAAAGTTTATTTTGATCAACCTAATCATCAACCTAATCATTTTGTCATTAACCTAATAGCCAATCGAGCAACGTCACATGCTTCTCACAAGGTTAACGAAAGCACTGTTCAAGCTAGTTTCCTTCAACATGCAGACGTAGAAAGTGAAATGTTGTTAGCTTTCGTTTGCTCGCTCACAGCATTCGCACATTCAAATAGAAACTTGTATGATTTTTTGTATGCTGATTCCTAACATTGCAAATGAAGCATAGATTAATTTATTCGGCAGTTGATGTCGATTCTGGAAGCGGCTTCTCGTTGCGTTGTTTGTAGCTGTATCCTCTCCTCTCAATTACTTAGTCGTGCGTCCGTTAAGAATAAGATTTCGAAGGAGTGTGAAAGAATAGCTCCAGGTCGCCGCCGGAATGGAACGTGGCGCGGCGGCGCATGAGCAACACGCAGCCGACGTTTGCCGAGGCGGCCCCGCGGAGAGGCGGCGGCGCGTTGTTGTGTTGTGTCAACATTTGCTCGGGTGATTGCGAGCGCGCCTTGTTTATTGTCGTGACCCTCCCGCTCCGCGCGCAGGTGTGTCTGTCCCCCTTCCCACCATTTCACCCCGCGACCGATTTGTGGCGGGGTGAGTATTCACCGAGTCTGTTTTTTGGTCAATGTTACTTTATTTTAATTAATTTACTCGTTAAGTGCAAGTGTATTTCATAATTTTGTATTTTTTTATATCCTTAGAAATCTCAGGTAAAACCGTTGAAGGGATAAATTTGAAATGCGATCAATAATATTACGCGAATAGTTACGGATCCATATTCCACCATTCCATTGTTATAACTATTATTTCAGTTATTATTATCTTGTCTGTCTTAGTCCGTTGTTGGGTATCTGTTGTCGAGTCCGTTGTTGGGTGTACGTCAGGGCAGCCGGGCTGGCTATCGCAGTATGTAGTTCCTCGCACCAGTGACGCTGCTAGACGTCACCGGTCTGTGGTATTTAGCTACGCGATTACAAACATAACTCCAATCCCCCTCGGTCAACGGCCAGGAATCGAAACAGAGACTGCACGCCGCGCCGTCCGGGATTGTGCGCTGCATCGTCCAGGCCGTAATTATTGTGATCACCACAATATACCACAGCGCCAACATTTTTCTCTTAGGTAAACCATTTTTTAACGTCGCTGCTTAATTTTAACTTGGATAAACATTTTTTGCCATTTTAGCGCTGTTATCTAGATATTCATTAAAAACATATCCCCTTTTCATTCCCTTTGGTGTGTATTATCGAAAAAAAAATTATTAGAACAGCGTATAGTCGTTAGAAAAATTATTTTTAAATTTTATGTTATGTTTCTAGAAGCTAGAAGTTGATGTGTAAATCGAGTAGTTTGTCATCGGCGACTTAAAATATTTCTTGATCCATTTTACACTATGCGTCATCTTAATTAGTATTACGAAATTGTGTCGCTGTCAAATATTTATTTTATTATTAGTAAAAATCTCGAAAGGACTACATAGTATACGATGACTATGCACGTACAGCCTCAGTTTATCCAATATATTTTGTACGATAACAAATTAAATACAGGCTTATCTTCATCATAATTGAAAAGTAAGCATTTTAGTGGAACATGAATTATTTTTAAAATCGTTTTTGTGGACAAGTATCGTGTAATGAACGGCTTGTTTGATTGTCCCATAACCGGTAAACCGTAAAATCCCACTTTTATAAGCTAAAAGCGGTCCGACTGCGCTTTTAATTTTGACCTGTATTACCTACACTGTGTCACCTACACTGTGTTACCTACACTGTATTACCTACACTCTCATCGGTGATTCTGAACCAAACGGTCGATTTTGAATAAATCTAGAATATCGCATTGGAGACATTTATATTTATATTCTAATCTGAGTTATGTTAAGAGCTGTAGACTATCGTTCGGTAAATCATAATTCTTTATTTCATTTATTTGTATAGTAGTAGTTATATTGGTTAAGTTATATCAGTTACTATAATATTATTGGTAAACAAGATTAAATAAAAATAAAATAGTTATAATTAAAAATTTTGTTGCGCTTGTATAAAATGTCAGTATGCTCAGTTATTAAATATCAGATATTAGGTCTTACTCTTACTATCATACTAAAATATGTTGAAGACGCAAAGCGTGAACACAACTAGTTGACGGTGCCAAGAAGCTTTTCGATTGTGAGGGCTTTATATAAAAGTGTGATTAAATTAAAAAAAACATTTATTAAAAATAGCGTAATCTAGTGTATAATTTTAAAAAATTACACATTTATATGGTTGGTTCTTTATGAAAGGCACATTCAATTAATTAAGTAGCAGTAAAGTTGAGTAATTGTTTTGACATTTTCTATTGCAAATGTTGACCAAACATCCGAGGTATAAAACTATGAAGTTTCATTAAACTTCATTCAGTTTCTGCGTGATGCTCGCACGGATGCGACCTCGTTACCATTTTATTATTTTAATGATTAAAATAGTATAAATGCATTATTGAATTAAAAAAAAACATTTATAACCAATAAAATAAATAACGCCACCTATTGACGAATTATACAATTATTCCATGAACAATGTATGAATAAAAATTTCCGAACTTCTAATGTTTCATTGTGTAACTGAATTGTTTCTCGATTCTATTTTCTTCTACACGGCCTCTTGTTCTTAACGAAATTGTTCTTTTGTCCAAACATATTTTTAGATTATTAGTAGAAATATAATTTAATCGATTTCTCGTACTAACGGGCGGCCACCAACCGGTGCTATGGTTGTCGTTTATGCATGTAACGAATGAAGCTGTCAATTACGCATTAGTAAAATTGAATAAAAATCTTGATAAGTTTTATTGCAACTGTCGATGAAGTTTCTAAGGTAGAAACTTGCAAGTTTTCATTGAAATCCGTCCAGTGGTTCTTTAGTGATTTGCGCGCATAAACACAGCCACGTTACAATTTTATTATATGTTTAGATTATGCATTACGCGATGTAGACTATATTTGTAGTATGCTTAGCGTTCTGCATAGATCAATGTAAAATTATGGGTCACATAAAAATCTATTTTACAGTGTCGGATCCTTTTATACAGACAGGTGTCGTTATCAATTTCTACATCAGAAATTCTATATGAGAATATGGCAGAAGTTTAAATGTAATAAAATTTAATCATCAAAACTGGTAAAGTAATATTGTGACGAGTGTAAACTTAAAGAAGATTACAATATATGTAGAAATTATAACGTAGAGCCAATGTAATTTAAAGCTATTTCATTAGCAGTATGTTTTTTTACCACGTGTAAATTAATTTATTTTTGTTGTATAATATCAGTAGTACGCCTTTTTACCAAGTGTAAATTTTTTTTAACTTTTGTTGTATAATATTAGCAGTATGTTTTTTTACCATATGTAAATTAATATACTTTTGTTGTTTAATATTAGCAGTATGTTTTTTATACCATATGTAAATTAATTTACTTTTGTTGTTTAATATCAGTAGTACGTCTTTTTACCATGTGTAAATCAATTTATTTTTGTTGTATAATATTTTAGTCAAGTATTCAACTTCAAGAATGTTATGAATATTATATGTATGACAATTATTAACAGTTTGACGATTGTTGAATATACAAATATTGAGCATTGGCGTAATTCATAAAAAACATATAAGAAAAGTATCGTGGTTTGGTTTCATTTGGTGTTTCTGTATGTAACACTTCGTAAGTCGAATAAAGTGCGACTTGAATAATTTTTTTTCTATGAAATATAAAATTACAATTTTTGGTTTCATGGTAAAAATATGGAAAAAAAACTAAATCTCTATATCTTCGCATTGTATTTTGATTTCTTTAATGTTTATTTATTTCTAACTTAGCAGGTGGTTTTATATTTTAGTTTTTTCCTGTTTGTTTGTTTATTGACCAACATGATAATGCAAAACCGAGCCAATCTCTTGCAGTTGTTATTTCTATTTAGCCAAGGTTATTTCTATTTAGCAAAATGGAATTAAGTTTAAAAGGGCCAAATTTGATTGTCAGGGTGATTTTATGATTTTTCTTAAAATTTTAGATTATTATTCTGCAATAACTTACTTTAAGTACCTTGTTCAATTTCAATGGAAAACGTTAAGCTCATTACAGGGTGGCGCAAGTTGGCTTGAGTTTTTTTGTGTAATGCTAGCAACAATACTTAACTAGTGCTTTTGGTATTAGTTTGACATGCTACCGTGTGTCTAGAAATTTAATATAAGCTTTTTGAATGCAGTAGTTGTTAGTCACCTGGAAAGATCACGTTAAGTTAAAAAAAGTGTTACCTCTGCTATATTTTATGCTACACAGATCTACGATTCATTTATATTAGATTTAATTGGCTCTTCTTTAATTTTCTTGATTGATAATAAAGATCTGTAATGTGTGTTATTTACAATATTATAAATGTCGTTCGATAAAAATTGATTGAAATTGAGCAATTCCCTGCAAGAATCTACTTACCGTTTTAAATTGAGCCACCCAACGCATATATGAAATCGTAATCAGAATAAATCCATTCATCCCCTAAACAAAGCGCGCCCGCCCAGACGCAGGCCCGCGCCTAATGCCCATAAACATGTGATCAAAATATGGCGGCATCCTGTTTACCATACAAATGTTGCTGCAGGATAATCAAAGCGCAGTTAGGCGCGCTCTTGGCGCGGGTCGCATTATGGAGATGTCGTTGCGGGTGATAGGCTTCTTCTTATTTTCATTTCGCTGCGTTGTAATTTGTATGTTTAGGTGACGTGGAAACTGCACGCAGTTGTACGTGCCCCGAAGTCGTAGTGATGTTTAATATGGAGTTTTGATTAGATTGCATATAGTATATTATGCAGACAAAATGACTTGCGCAGTGTATTTATGCAGATAAAATTTCTTGCGCAGATTCACTTATATATAAATATTTAACAATAATAAAAATGCAAGTACCATTTTAAAATTTGTTTTTATTAGGAACCACAATTATAACAGATGTTTGTCAACTAAACATTTCAATGACCAACGGTTGACTGTAATTTTTCAGACCATTTTTATAAATGCCTTTGTTCAATTTGATGTCTCTTCAATTGGAGTAAACAATATAATCATTTTTTACATCAAATTATGCAGTCTGTATATGCTTGTATATATTAGGAACACTATTGACTAATTTATAAATTTATTGTCTCTTTTTAGAATTTTAGCTATTGGCTAGTTGTTTAAATTAATTGTTGAATTTTAGCTGCTGTCTAGTTGCTCCAGTAATGGTAGTTGTATTTTATGCAGATAAAATGATTTGAACAGATTCACTTTACTTTAATATCGTTGCGGAAGGTGAACTTTTTGTATTCTCGTCCCATTATATTGCAACATATTTTGGGATTTCATTGCAAGTCACGTTATGACGTTATTGCGGTAATGATATAATTTTTTACAATGTTTAAAGATTTTCACCGAAAATAAGCTTGAAATATATATTAATTTTCTACGGAGCATTCGCATGTAAAAATTTATTTCATTATTACAAAGTGAAAATAGTTCTGCATTTTCAGGGTTCCGTAGCCAAATCGTAATTATATAATTCCCTTATAATTTCGTTACATTCATTAGTTCACCTGTAAGTTACACAATCGTAGCTCTTTTAATTGAATGTTGATTGGGATGACATTTTGCAGGAAGAGAAAAACCGTGATAACGGCATTTATCGTCAATAATGATGTATCTACCACAAATGTGATGTTGATTTTATCTTTGTATGGCTTGTAGACGTGTAAATCATTCACGACTTTATAATTAAAATGTATTAAATACGTACAAAAAAGTACGAATAAAATGATTAATTTCAACATCAGTTAAATTAATATAAATTTCATCAGAAATATGAGAAATTATATGAAATAAATATATTAGAGTAATTTATTATTTTTTCAATTAAGTGAAAGGTTTACTTATAAATTTTTGGTTTTAGTTTGTACTTGGATCTCAATTTTATTTATCATTGTAATCGTAGTAGGAAAAACAATGATGATTCAAAAAAAAGATAAATTTAATTTAATATTGAGAATTGTGAGAAAAATTAATTTTGAATTAGATTTGAAAAACTAAATTTTGAAATTAGTCTACGACGTACCGGTAATCACCCTTGATTATCTCGGGGAAAGGTTCTTTGAGAAACAAGACACTACATTGAAATCAATTTATGTAAGAATACGTACAAAACCGACAGGTGAAAATAGTCGGGAAGGGGTTTTTGATTGAAGATTAACTCTAATAAGTATCTATTCAAAATCATATTTTGTGGTCAAAATATTAAGTTAAATTAAATTTTAATCGAATAATATTTAAAAAAAACTTAAAATGACGGCTTTAATGTTGTGGTTAAATAAGAAAAACTTAACAGCGATGGGACACGTAAAGAAAATTTTAGAACCCCTAAGAAATATTTCGGCATGATTTGACTTAAATCCTAAATAATTATATACAATGATTGGTATTTAAATATAACTTACAACACACTTCCAATTTTATATTTTTTCCATTTTTAGGCTTACCAGCGTATAGGAAAAAATATTCTGTGATGGTTCATTATAGTTAAAATAATGGGACATCGCACCCATTTGTAAAACTAGAAGAAGGTTTACGCCTAGAATTTCTGAACAAATTAATCTCTGATTTTACAATAACATAGTATATTAAGGACGCCACGGTTGTAGCTAAGGGCACTAATACGAGGTTGCTGTCGAGAAAGTTGCACGCATAACATCCCTCGTAAATGGGATGTTATGCGTGCAACTTTCAATTTGCAATTTTTTGAACGGTCTTTAGGGGATAAAAATTAAATTACAGCTTGTATAAGGTAAACACAATAGTCACGATTTAGCCTCATAACAATTAATAAAATTTCTATTTATAAATTTTAAATTTATTGAATCATCGCTGTCACTGTATTCGAATGGATCTTTAACTATTTGAATATAACTTATTCTACGGTATTTTTCCTCACTTTCAGAAAAATCGCAATCACATAATTTGCCCTGTAAGATATTTTATATGGACGGATATAACAATTTATAAAATAGGTATACGATTTAATTGATTAAATAAATATTTCCATTAATAGAAAATTCTTATGTGGTGCCAGAATATTGAGGGTAAGATATTATCAACAGCAATTTTTAATTAATTCAAATAATCTAGTCCTCACAGTCGCATTAAATTGGTATCACTTTTCTTACTCTGGACGAGTCAGATAACACAGAATACTTTATTACCAATAAAGACGAAACGCCCGTTCAGCTTAGCCCGCCAGCTTAAACATGACCCTCCAATCAACGAATCTCGTAATATATACGGAAGATATTACACATAAAAATGTTAAATGGTGTCGAACGCGTATTGAAAAAAATATTCGCGTAGGGCGGGAAAATGAGGGACATAATTGGGCAATATCAATGCCCAGAGTTGTCGCGGGGCGGCGCGATTATTGGGCAGCTTCGTCTCGCCTTCGCAACGAGACCGTTTTATTTGCAGCTTGTAGATGAAATTTGATTTTTTGTTGCGAGATGATAGTTTTGGTATAAATAAGATAGGAGGCGGAAATAAGCGGGGAACACTGAGGATATCTGTTTATATATCTATACTATCTGTTAAGCAATTCAGAAGGCATGTTTCGTGTATTCGACTTAATTTCATCTGCAAATAACTTTTTGTGCGTGTTCATTTTCTAAAAGACGTCAATTGTGAATTGTGTATTGCTTTCTTGGCGGAACAATGTAAGTACGATAATTTCGATATTTATAGCATTTTATCATTATATATATAGTGACTCCAGAACCACATGATGTAATACATGTATTTCTGTAGTACAAAAGTCACAATTTTATGTCTACTGTGATTTTGTCGGTTTCCAAAATAAATTTATCTTAAGAGTTTTATTTTCATCAATGGAATTAGGCTATTGCTATTGATGCTCTTTTACTATGATGATAGTCAACTTCTTTTACTACTTTAGTGGGAAAGAAGTCGGTTCTAAAAGTCTGTCGAATGGAAATAGATGAATTCCAAAAAAAAAACAGTTTCCAACTTAGAAACTAGGATTGAATAATTTGTAATTATATTACCGTATACCATTTTGTTACAGTTAACAATTGGGTTCAGTTTGGAAGAACAGATTGTAGCAGAGATGCTGTTTATTATGCTACATTTTGAGATGCGATCGTTTCAATTACCGTATTGTTATGTGAATACTACAGTCTCTTGGGCATATACGGTAACCATTTTCGAGATTAAACATTTCTGGAACGGAAGCAATTTAATAAGTACCGTACTTTGTTGATGTTACGTATAATCTACAGTCTGCTATTTTTTAGTTATTTATTTTTTTCGGAACTAAGGTCTTAAAACATTTCGTAATTTTCATGCGAAAATAAGAAGAAAAATGTTGAAAAAACTACTTGGTCAGCAATATTAGAAAACATGAAAACTAATTTTCCATGCAGGTGAATGTAACGCTCGTCGAAAAACATATAGTGTAGTATGGGTGGGCAACAACATGTTTTTATCGACAGTTTCAATAATATCTACAGAACTATTATATATAAGATTCTGAAAAAAAAACAATAGTTTTTAAAAGATTATAACTCGCTCTCTGAAATTGCACCCAACAAGACATTGAAAAAAAAGTTTGATTGTTAAATTTTTTTCATCACAAATTGTCACATGAATATTATCTAGTATTATCCATTGAAATACATGATGGTTAACATATTTTATCATTACGAAAAAAGACTGTGGCAAACAAACGGACGGACACGTGAGTGATCTAACAAAAGTTTCCATTTGAAGCATGGAACTCTAAAAATGTGGCCAGTCTCTTTTTCGATAATGTATATTTTCCTTAACTTAAAGCTTTTTTACTTTTAATTTCTGAACAATTTGAATCTTATGTAATTTGTCCTCTTTGAGATTTTGATGAAGTACTCATCTACGCAAATTTATTTGAGACGAGCTTTTACGAAACATCCGATTAACCTTTTGGCGAACGTCTCATTATCTCTGTATTCTTGACAGAACTATGATCCCTCCGTCGGTCTGTATATTGTTATCTTATTGTTGATTTCATAGCTACAATAATACCGATTATAATAGTCGCAGGTGCAAATTCTTACGAAACGTATCGTAATTAGTACTGGCTTCATAATGAACGACGAATTTTCAGATCAGAAGAGATCTTCCGGTAACAATCAGAAGAGTTTTGGTGGTACGCGCGGACGCAGAACGCAGAATCACTGTTTTGAATAGGGATATCGTTATATTACGTAGAAGTCTCGCGTGAAACGAAATTTAAATTGGGGATATTTTTTGGGAACAGAAAGGGCATTATAAAAAGATCTCCAGAATACACAAGTCTCCTAAGACGGATCTTCAAAAACGTATTATTATTTTACGTTAAAAGCATTTAAAATTTATTGTGTCCGTATACTTATATAGAAAACAATATGATTACTTTCCTTTTCTTTTCTCGTTTTTTGTTATCCATTGAAAATTTCTATTTACTCGAGTTTCAATGAATGTAATAATTTTAATTTTTATTTTCAAACTATTGCCTGGAACAATATGTAATTAATTTTCTCTAACACGCTAACTACAGGCACTACTTTCATTTTTAATTGATTTATAAAGGGCATAATATTGTTTTGTGGCATGTCATATAAACTACCCTCTTATGGGTATATACGAAAGTGATACATATATTTTATTTCTTGGAAATGTCTTAAAGTTTCATCGCATTCAGTTTTTGTACATCTGCCAGTTGTCTTGATTGTATTATATGCGTAATTTCCTAAAGTGTT
Organism: Druceiella hillmani; assembly: GCA_039881145.1. Taxonomy (NCBI): domain Eukaryota; kingdom Metazoa; phylum Arthropoda; class Insecta; order Lepidoptera; family Hepialidae; genus Druceiella; species Druceiella hillmani. The sequence continues at coordinate 12,352,881 of JAYKKI010000005.1, forward strand.
AGTTGCTTCTTCACCGTCATATAGTTGTAAATATAAAAATCTGTAATAAATAATTCAATTAATAATAAAAAATAAACATTTAGTTCGTCTTCATTTTCATCAAACGTATTTTTTGCCAAACGATATACAACGGAGTTTTTGATGAAAATGTTTCAGACCTTGAGAATTATTTCGACAACGGAAACATTTTTCACTAGAACTATATTCAAATAGTGATGAATTAATTAAATATTGTAAAAAGGTCAAAAATCACTTCTAAAATATATAAAATTTCGAAATATAAACAATAAGCGAGGTTTTTCAATACTACAATGATGACGAAGTAGAGGCCATGCGATACTCGCGCAACATTATCACAGCGCACCTCGTGCGCGTGTTGTACCTACAGCAGATAAGAAAGTATTAAGAATTTCACCTCAAAGCTGACCCGCCTCGTCCCACTCTCGCGACCCTGATTTAATTTTTTTCCGAGGGCGGGACGCTCTCGCGCGCGCCAACTGTCAAACGCAATCGTCGCGCCGAACAAATTTAGCATTTTACGATTATAACGTGTAATAAGAAGTTAAGCGAAATTGAAGTTCGGCCGTGCAGGCGCGACGGGCGACGGGCGGCGTGACGTCACGGGCAGGAATCGCTCCCGGCGGTGTCATAATCGAAGCCAATCGCGCGCCCCCAGAAATCGCCCGCCGCCTTCATTTTTGGCCCCGAATCGTAAAAAATATTTTTACTGTCCTCGAGGACTCCCGCCCTCCAGTACTCCCCTCGCGTTACAGATTCGCGTGTGTTGCCCGTATGCAATCGCGGACGCCTCTCCGCGCGGGTACTTTGTCGTAAGTTTTGACGTATTTATTGTTTCCCAGATAATTTATGTTGCCATACGCTCAGCGTGATGGCGTTCTGTATATCGATCTGTGTAAATATTTAATACCGCGTTTGCTAGATTATTTTAAAATGGCGAGAGAAAAGATGCTGTAAAACAAAGCTGAACTGTAAGTTTTATTATCGTAAAGCGCATTGGAGATATTGCTATAAAATTAACTTCTTTACTTACATTTTGATATATATTTTAATTATAATTATTTGAAATAGACGCATATTTTATCGTAAACAAGAGGTTAAATATAACAACATAAAATCATCACCAGATTACAATTTTCCATTATATCTTAAATTTTTGGTTCGGCCTTTCTTACAGACTCCTCTGAGCGATATTAGTATATTTGTAAAAGAATAGCGCTGCAATTCTCAATTCTTCACTGATTCATTTGATTTTAAATAAAACTTTAAAATAAAACTTTATTGAGATTAATTATGGGAAATTTTGTGGAATAACATTATGGGATCAAGTGTGTCATTCTGCATAATAGCATTATTTACTTTCATTGTTGTAAATTATCTCTAATCTAGTACATGGTTAAATTAAACAGCATTTGTTTTTAATTCCTCATATATAATCACTGTGGTACATACAGTATTTAGAACGATTTCAATTTCATACGACGTTACATGTTATTTGATCGATAGTGTACGGTGCACTCATTAAAAAGTACGAAGCCTCCTTGTAATATTCGGTCATAATTCTGAGACGGAATGTTTTAAAAAAAAGGAATCGATTTCTTTTGTAAAGATTGCAGAGGAACTCCGAAAAACTCTGTTAGGGAGATTAAAAATGGTTGATCAAATAGTGGTTTAAATGTTAACTTACAGTGATATGATGGGTGAAAATATTCCATATATTCCACACTATAATTAATTCATGTGCGTTCATGGTATGTCGGTAACTGCTAAGCTTTATGTGACATTCCGTTCTCACTACGATCACATAGTTCATAAATGTACCCATCTTCCAGGATTAATCTCTTGTTCCACTAAAGAATTGAAAAACCATTACACTTTTACTTATTTATATTGTTCACTAATCAGAAGTATCTTCGAATATGGGTTAGTTATTTGGTCTCCGTACTAAAAATGGCACAGTGATAGAATTAAAAAAATACAAGAGGTTCTTGAATATTCTTTGCTACAGATTTCATCTTGGAACAGAGTAGAGATCCTATGAAATCCAACTACAGAACTTTAATTTGTCATCACCAGGACGGAAAAAAAGCGCTGATCTGTTATATTTATATAGAATCATACATCTGCATGTGGATTGTCCTCATTTTCTCACTCTACTCAACTTCAACACTAGACTCAGATCTCGTATATCATTACAGAGATTATTCGTACTACAAGTTTATAACAATAGCACTTCTTATAACCCCATACTTCGGATTTGCCGATTGCATGACGATATTGTTTCTCAACATCCGTCTTTCGACATTTTTGAACCGAAATTATTAACTTTTAAAAAGGAGATACAATATATATTATTTATAAATTAAAACCAGCTACCATATAATTCATGTTTTATTCAGTATGTAGAAAAGAATATAATTCTGAGTTAATACTAACATTAATAATTAATCAATACGTTTTGTAATATATTTAATGACACAAGTAACTATTGAAAACGTATACGTAATTATTCTAACCATTATATGCACACGTGATTAGAGTTATAGTCTAGTTGTACACTTTGTTCTATTTATTACACATTTACGTGACTGTAACTTGTTTTGTGTTCATTTCAATAAATAAATAAATAAAAATGATCCTGATATACTAATCGCTTATTTTAAAATTGTTTTGGAATCTCAAGTTTTAAACGTTTTGATCAATTTTCAAAATCCGTTATGCTGTACTGTCTACGGCTGCCCGAAATTACCATGACACAAAATATCAGTTTTCTTTCACCTAAAATCGAATATAAATTTTAATTAATTGTATTTAAATGTACTTGGAATTTGTTATGTAAAGGTGATTAAACATTTATTACAGAATGCGTTCTTCAGTTGATGGAATATTTAGTCACTGCTTTAAATCATTTTATACGACTGTTTCTACAAATGAAAATTTCTGTTTCGTTCGTGTTCATACGCGGTTCTTTCTAAAATTAAACAATGAATACGTGAGCTCTTAGATTGTTTATAACTAAAATTGTCTTGAAATTAATAATAAAATAAGGTACGCAGAAATATGATTATTTTTCCATTTTGTAAAATTGAATGGTAGAATAATAAAAAGCCCTACTTATTTCCATAGTTCTAAAAGCTTGCCAAGGCTGTAAGATTTGGACAAATATTTTCTTTTGTAATTTTTCCTTTTCTGCCTTTCAATTAAGAATAGTCCAATTATTGCCAAAAAGCTCTAAACATTAGACACATGTCCATATCTATACATGTAATAAAATTGTAACAGAGTGAATTCTGTACATTGAAAATATTTTTAGAAAAGTGATTAATTTTACTAAATAGAATGACAATAGAAGCCGGAAAACTTTTTTTAGAATTTTTGTCTGTCTCTCTGGTTGTTCATTTGTACGGGTATCTCGTAAAATCTACTGAACAGATTTTTATGAAATTTAATATGATAATAGTATATACTCAGGAGCAACGTATAAGAGAGGAGGAAAAACTAATTTTTTCCTAATTACATGCGAATGAAGTAGTAGGCACAGCTACTATTTAATAAGATCAATGCTTAGTTTAGCATGAAAATTTAATGAGGGTTTGTATGAAAAACACTTAAAAATAGTGAAAAGTTACAATAAAAATATTTGCTCGCTCTTTACAATTCCACTTTTTAAGGATTATGCAACCCATAAATTATTTTCAATCACCTTGACTCAAAAATAATTTCTATGTTTAATATTTTATTCCAAAAACAACCTCTATATGTAATCTAATTCTTTTTGTAATTTCTCATTATAAAGTATTATGTAGATAATAATTTAATTTAATTTTTTTGAACCATCAAAAAGAAATCAATATTTTTGGAGTTAATTCTTGCTAGGCTCTTAAAGTTATGATAGGACATACGGCTTTATGTTATTGCAGAGTTCAATTCTGTAACGTGAAGCAACTTCATATTCTACGCATTTTATTTTGTTCTTAATCCCCAGGCAATATTAGACATTATCCATCTGACAGCTCACGTTATTTTTGATGTTCATTACTTTATTGGAATAATAAAAAACACGAACGAACCAGAAACATTTACATGTAGAGAGATCGTCTAAAACACTTTAATACCACCCCAGCGACTAAATATTCCATCAGCCGAAGAACTCCGCTACAGTACTTGCGAATGGCTAATGAGTCGGTACTTAGATATAATGTTGAGTTAGGGATCGGGGGCGCGGGTGACATTTGGGAGTAATCCGGGCGGCGCGCCGTCATCGCCGGCAACCCTTTTGCGCCCGTGTCGCCGTCTAAGTCGCATCACTTGACGCGCAGAGTCGGCGCGTTGAGGTTTTATTTTTATGCTTGTTTTACGGATAAAAAGTTCGATAAAATCTTTGGCAATTCACACCGGTAAGGGTCGGGCTTTGTGTCTATTGGCCGATGAATATCTTCAGTACAGGGCGGAAGATCAAATCGTTTGTTGGCCATGGTTTCCGGATATAAAGCACTCGGGACTATATCTACGAGAAAGCGGCTGCTGTATTTGATTTTTATACTGTATTGGTTTCAATACGTTGATGAAAAAACTATTTAAGTTTATTACTTTTCGTTAATTTGGTTCTGGTCCTTTGCACAAATATTTATGTTATGTATTAAAATATTTTATCCTGGTACCCTAATCAAAGTCATGGACTGTTTAGTTAAGAAACAGTTTATATAAAATTATATATATATATATATATATATATATATATATATATATATATATATATATATATATACATATATACATATATATATATATGTATACATATATATATATACATATATATATATATATATATATATATATGTATAAACATATAAGTATATGCAATTTCGTTTGTACAATCAAAGAAATGTTTTAATGCAAAATTATTTTTTGTTATTGTCCGTATGCATGTGTTTATATGTATGTATATATTTGCAAATAATTTTTTATTACATAAATATACACTTACACACGAAAGAAACAAATAACCTACTTACTGTCAGTATACACTTTCCTATGTATACTTTTTTAGACTTGAAATTTTGGACGAATCATTTCTATAGAATTTGATCCCTCATACATTATTACCCAGCAATTTTATATTGTATTGGTATATCGGCGTGCTAGTCCCACTTTCCCATGATTAAAACTAAATGTTCTTACTTATTCACATTTTAGCACTGTAGGCTATAATATTGGTTTTGACATATATGGCACTAATTGCAATGTATGTACACACACAAACACACAAACACACACACACACACACACACACACATATATATATATATATATATATATATATATATATATGTATGTATATACGGGTGGTTAAGCAGTTTTTCAACCGAGAAAAATGTATATTTTTTTCTTAATTCACATTAAACAGGGATTTCGCACAAAGTGATTAGTTTTTGTAAACAAACTAATGCGTTTAGCGTTATTATTACGTTTTGTAACAGCAATTCTCTTGCATCTAAAACTAATTTTATTGATGTGTAATAAGGAAACCTTAATTTTATGCAGCTCTATAATGAACACTTGGATCTGTTTCGAAGTGAATCTTAAAATCACCTTCTCCACTTATCTAAGCTACCGTCAAATAAAGCATCTTTAAGAACTAAAAACACTCACATTAATTAATGATAAATACAAAATAGACTAATATGAATATCGAACATTATCGCGCGCCCTTAAGCACAGCAGTAAAGGCCGCCACTGTGCGCCGTCGCTCCGGCCGGCGAAAGGGTACGCCCAGGAAAGGGTAGCCGTTTAGCTCGTGTCTTTCACCCTATTATGACCTTTTTCTACATCACTCGGAGGATCATTGAAAAATAAAACGTGAATTAAGGCATAAGTAATTGCACCCAAATCCTGCTTGAAAGAGGGTTTTGTTCTTCGGCGCGAGTGTGTGCGCGACCCTCCCCGGCTGTTTTAGAAAAGTTTAGCGCTAATGCAGGTAGGTGGGGATGTTACGGATTGCCTCGAGTTTGAGGAAAAATTAAACCCATTTTATCCGAGGCTTATGTTGTCAAATGCCATTTTGTATTGTTCGCACGTGTATATTTATATATATGTCTGTTACGGATGTGCTGTTTTGAACGAGTTTTGCAAAATTGTTAAATATTTTCGAGACTATTTTTATAGTTTTTAAACAGTTTTATCATAGCTCCTGAATGGGTCCGACAATTTTTCAATTTATAAGATAATATTTCATTATCATACAATATCCCATAAACATTGTTTAAAGGATATTTAATTAACATACAATGTCACGTAAACATTGTTTAAAGGATATTAAATAACATACAATGTCACGTAAACATTGTTTAAAGGATATTAAATAACATACAATGTCACGTAAACATTGTTTAAAGTATATTTCATTAACGTATAATGCCATACAAACATTGTTTAAAGTTTATTTCATTAATATGCAATACCACAAAATCACTGTTGAAAAAATAAATTCTGTTAAAATCCTTGAATATATTTTAACATTTTTTATCTAAAAATTTTCACCGTGAACTGTGTTACGTCCGCCATGTGTATCAGTTAGATACATTAAACTACCCACATAACTATGTTCCATCAGTTGGTATAAAATATTAATATTTACAATTAAAAGAGTCCACAATTAAATGAAACTACCTGATGTAGTATTATTTCTACTTTCTTTAAGTTCTTTACCACGACCTAGATTTCGTTGTATTACAACATCGTCAGGTGGGCTATTAGCAAAGATCTATGCTAATAGCTCACCTGAAGATGTTGTAATAAGTAAAGAACTTAAAGAAAGTAGAAATAATACTACATCACGTAGTTTCATTTAATTGTGAGTATGAATTTCTATAAAATTAACGCCAAATATATTCAATATTAAAAGTCATCAAAATTGTTCCTTTTTCAAAATAAATTTACGATTTTCAATAAGGAACAAAGTTTAATATTTGACAAGTTTCAAATTACATTTAAAAAAAACTAAAAAATGCTTTATTGTAATCATCGTCAAATGAGCCCAAACACAATGGGTATACTATTAGTCATTGAGAAATTTTCAAGACCATCCTCTCATCAGAGTCGGTTTATCAATCATCCGATCCTCATGGTTACAAATTTGTTTCTAAATTACTAATTGAGGCTGTTAATCATTAATAAGTTCTCATGACGCCTCTCTCCTCCGTTATCAAATTCTTTTGGTTCCAATATGTGACCAAATGTCTCCTCTAGACAAGTAAAAGGAACCCTAACTCGCTATGTTTGCTACTAGACGTTAAGAAGTTTCTATAGCAAGCTCCATCACCCCCCCATTTATTTTTTTTATATGGTAAAAGAAGTCAAGCACGAGTGGAATTTGCACTACGAGGGTTCCGTACATATTTAGGCATTTATAAACATTTAATGGTACATACTATTCCTATTAAACTATTTATAAAATTTTAATTCCTCAGAACGAAAATATATTGCCTATTACCTATTTAAAAAAATCGTATTTTCTATTTAAAAAAATATTTTTTTTATGTGATAAGACTACAATTAACGATTTGTGGATTTTTCTTCTTTTCTTGTGCTTGATACTTTGCTTCTTGCCAAATATCATGATTCTAGGTCAACGGAAAGTACTCTGTAGGTTTTGATTTATTCGCGAATGTCAAAATATGCAGCATACATGGCTGTTTTAGGGCTCTTCTTGACTGCGTTGGTTTAGAATCTTGATTTTTTTACAGATCCAAGTTACCGTAGACTTAAATATTTGATATTAATTTCAACTTGATCCACGCACTCCTGAGAAAAGGGAATACCCTAAGTTACCAGTAGATATAGTGATTACTTTGGTGGGTGTACTCTGTTTGTCAAAGGTCTATATGAGTAATGAGTTTGAATCTTCAGATGATTCTTCGTAAAATAATGTTGCTGATTATAATTTTGGAGAAATCTTTTGATTTTAACCATAGAAAATAACATATCTAATTTAATCTAGAAACGGTAGGACATTTTAATCAGGATAAAAAAATTAAAAAATCAAAATATGAGACTACCCTCTACAAACAAAAAATGTGGGAAATTGAAAAATGCTACAAAGTTATACAATAATTGTCTATTTCCGGTCGAGATAATCTTTATTAAATTGTTCATTCGTAGTTTCCTATTGCTAAATGATTTAATATAAAAATATAATCAGCTTCTACACTTGAAGGTCGTATTATAGATATACTGGCTTTCATATGCTTTCTCCGTACCTTAGACTTATCTTTTAATGTTTTTGCTTTACTCAGTTGTTTTTCGGTCATCCGCCTTTTCTTTTTCCTTTCACTTATTTTCCGTATATTCTTTTTGTCTGTCTTCATCTGTCACGCTTTCAGAATGGTTATACCAACTCGACGTTCTTTTCTTTTCCTTTCTCTATTATCTTCGGAATTGCATTCACATATAAAACTGCGTATTTAATTGTATTATTAAAAAACTTTTCTTATTGAATCTCGATTGAATTAAATTAAATTTCATACATCTGTATTACGCCAGATTCATTTTGTGTTTAGTTGTTGAATAAAACACCCTTACGTACAGCCCTTATGTCTCGTTTCTTTGATGTAGCTTCGTACGCCACTGCTTTTGTAAGGGTACTATCATTGTGTTAATCAATTGCATTCATCCTTTCAAATCGTCTTCAGTATACGTTATTTGACAATAAACGTCATAAATAGACAAATGCATATACTTGACCTGTAACCATATTATCTATTTGTATTTTATGCATTATTTTGTATTCATTCTTTTTCAACATGCATAAGTTTATTCTTATCACCATATATTTATAGCGAATATATGCCAAGTCTTATGGTAGTAGTAATTTCGATATATATATACATATATATATATATATATATATATAAAATACACACAAACGTGTGTGTATACACGAGTTAAATTAAGTAATAAAATAGTTATTTTCGTATCGCTACTGTATACTCATGGAATGCACGCCTCTCAGATGCTGTTTAATAACCAGTAAGAGAGTCATACGTGAATCCAGTTCATATTTTACGCTACCGATGATATATTTTATTACATATAATAATAAAGGTTTGTTAAAAAAAATTACGTTTTTTGGCTCTAGCAAGTGTTATTTTTTTTTTTTTTTTTTGATTGACACAGTTACCTACATTTAAGAAAAGGGAATGGTTGTTTATAAAAAAATCAAAATATAAAATATTTTGATAATTTTTTATCTAATTCAATTTATAAAGTGTTTCATTTTCACATCAAAACTTTTGTAATTAACATGATAACTAATTTCTTTAAAAACAAATAGTTCCTTTATATATTTTATAGTTTTGGCAAGCAGTTTTAAAAATGTTAAAATACATGGAGTCTCTACTGCTTTTTAAGGGTTATAGAGATTAATTTTTATACCGATGTAGCCCTAATAATGTACGTCTACAAAAACAGGGAAGAAGATATTGAAATATAAGTTTTATCACGATACTGCTTATATTGGTGGATTTAATAAATTATCAGTTTGAGATCAGATACCATTTATATTGTCGTAAAGAAGAGGTCGGTTTTCTACCGTTTGAAATATTACCTATGTTGTCGTTTATTACGTCAACATATAAGAATATTTAATATTATATTTTAAATTAAATATTAGACATTAGTAAATTTTATTATATATAAACAAAAGACGGGAAAATAAATCATTGAAATAAGTGTAAAAAAATTGGAAAGTTTTAAAATGTAACCGAACGAAACAAATTTCGCAACCACCTCGTAATCTCGCCGTCTTCAAATTAATTAAGCTCGCTGGAGAAAGTGTTCGCTTCTGGCACGTCCGCACATTCCGGGCGCCAAGACGCTTCTGTTGCGCGTCGCACGCTTGCGCGATGGCGGCGCGAGCAGGACGCACGAGGGCGATATATTAAAGTAGTCTTATCTCGTTCTAGAGAACCGCGGCGGCTAACCTGCCGCGCGAGGTTTGCGGCGCCAAAAATGTGTGTTTCGGTGCGCCGCCGATAGCGGGCTGCCGCACGCCCCGCCCAGCGGCCGCCGCCCGCCCACCGTCGCACCGCTGCCACACTCAAGGCGGCACGCGTCGCACCGTAGCGGGCTGCTACGAGCGGCGCGGTTTTAAAATCTACCTTAGGTTTTATTCTCAGCCTAGAATTGCGGATTTAGACTATTATTGTACGGAGATGAGTTATGATAAACATAGCAAATGTGTAATTTGTTGGTATTAAGGCTATACAACCCTTTAAAATTCTATCTAAAAGGTGTGATAAGTAATTAGAAGCAATTAAATATATAGGGTAAAAACTGATTAATAACACAAACAAAATTTTATTTCGATTTCTTAGTATAGTGAATTTAATTGAAAGAATAATAGTTATTAAAAAAATGATAACTTAATCATCAAAAAGACATATGAAGTGTTGAAGATGTTAAAAACAAATACATTTATTTCACTGTACGTCCTTCATAATTGTTATCTTTATTACTTTAATTTTTCCGGACAATTGATTACGTTGCGTTTTTTTTTTGCGTTCTGCGAAGCGAAAAGAAACGCAACGTAATCAGAAAGGAAGGAAATAAAAAAGGAGGCGCTTTTGTAAATTTTCAAAGTCTATCATATTGAGTTAATGATAAATATGATAGCGATAATAATGGCATGTCTTCTTTAATAAAACATATTTTTCCTATTCTGAAATATAATCATAGAATGCGGTCAATAATTAAATCCAAACTTCCGTTTGCTAATGCTGTATTTCACTCTAAAAATTTGGATATAGTTAACAATGAATGTATATTTTTAGAGAGTAGATTAATATGTATTTGCAGATTTATTCGTAAAATGCTTAATACTTGTGTTTTGATTTTGAGACTTTGCCTGACCTATTTTTGTTTATTTTTAAATCACATGTATGAAATCATTTTAATTGAATTCGAGTTTATTTTCCGGATTAGTAATTAATAATTAATAAGCCATAGTTAATAATTAACATAGCTGACGTTAATTATTTTAAGCGAAGTGATAATATAATTGTTACAGTAAAAGTCAACAAACGTGCCTTCATTGCTCAAATGATTATTATATGATAAATTATGATATTAATTACCACATTTTATTATAAAACTAGCAAATTTGATTGTATTTGTGTCTACATTGCGTATTTTTAGAATTTAAATTTTTTTCTCTTTGGAATGCGCTAAAGAAAGCTCCGCACGCGAAAGCTCTTGTGTGCGGTGCCCTTGCATAGCTTTCGCGTGCAGAGGAGGTGATAGATAGCGATGATACTGTATATAATATACGACATACTAACATGTAAGTATACATATTTATTAATTAAATACATTTATTAAAGTGTGAAGAATTATTAAATAAATCACACTTTTATTTTTCTCTATGACAGTTACCTATCAATAAAACAATATTATTAGGTAGTCATATATTTATTCGTTAGGCAGCAGTAAACTTGAGTAATATTTATTGATCATTTCTATTGCAGATGTTGGCCAACTCTCTAAGAGACTAAACTATAAAGTTTTATTAAAACCTGCCCAGTGATTTTTGCCATGATGCGCACACAGACATGGCTTCGTTAATGCCTTGTTTTATTATATAAATAGATTATGTACATAATATTACATCATTAGCAAGTTAAACAAGAAAAACGAAGATGCGGAGTTACAACGAATCTATTTTATGTCTTATTACGAATTATATTATATAAATACAAAATTATTTTCTATCTTATTACAAATGTAGTTTATTTTCTCATAATCGTTTAAGCATAGTTTTTATTTTCAGACTTCTACGTACATTTTCCAAAATATTGATTGACTCGAATTTTTAATATCCCTGTCATCCTTTTTTATACGGTATTCTGTTAAACAACTTTGTCTTTAAATATTTGTTTACGGTTCAAGTAATAAAAAAATTGTTACCTTATCGTATTAATGAGGTAACAATATTTTATAGAACCCGGCAGGAAACTTCTTGTGACACCAGCTAACCGCAAAATCACTCAAGTTTTCCACAAAAACCACCGCCGAGTGTAACTGCGCCCGAACACCAGTGTCGGCTCTCGAGCCGTGAGTGGGACAGGACGCGGGAAAAAAGGCGGGCATGTGGCGCGGGCGGGCGCGAACGGGACGGCGCGACGTCGCGACCGGCGGCACAAGCGGATCGGCGAGCGGAGAGGTCGCGCGCGTGTGGTAGTGTGGGCGGCGCGCGACAGTGGCGGCGCGCCTGTTTTGTGTGTGTGTGGCCTCCTTTATGACAGAGTGGGTTTTTTCGCGTCTCAGAGGAAATGGCGGGTCGACTTAGACAAAGTTCTGTTAATAAATGGAGAGTTCCTTAAAATATAGAGAATTGTGTCAATTAAGGCGAATTCACTTCATCCATGATTATAAGCGCAGTCTTGGATTTTTAATTTATTTTATTGGTTCTTGATATTTTTCTTAATTTATTGTATTTAAGGACCTATTGTAATATTTTTCCAATGTACCATAATTATTAAGTAATTTGTAGGGTTTTCTGCATTGCCTGCGACTCAGTTATATGTGTTGTTAATAAGTAAATTTAACGACAATATACAACCTATAATTTTTATTAAACTTTAAAATATAATCATAGTTGTATCGAAACTTCAGAAATTTATCTCATACAATATTATGTAATATGCTTTAATTATATTGATTTTTAATTATGAAGAAAAGTACGGTTTTAATACAAAGGGTAAGGTAAGTAGTAATAAGGTCAATAAAATAAAAATGTATACTCTAAAATTTCATATTTATTTAAAAAAATCAGCATACATTTTCGTTGCAAAGCAATTTATCTCTATTGCAAAAGAACGTTAAAAAGCTTATTCTAGAGATTTATTACTTTTACGTCTTCAGGTATTATTGATATAACGTATTAACGAAAATTTAACATGATAAGTACGCGTAGAACTAGTACATATAAATATTTAACAGCACATAGTATTTCTATTAAACTATTTACAAATATTAATATTATTTGCCAGAAGGAAAATATATTTTTTGAGATAATATGAGAAATATATTATTGAGATTTGGAAGTATTGCTATATTTTTTCTATCGCTATATTTCTGTAAAATTTGGATAAACTTCTAGTATTACTTTTAATTTGGATAGGAAACGAGGCAATATTTTTGAACATTTTCAACAAAACCTTTAGGAATATTGAATATAAAATTTCAATGCTTTTGAATCCTTCTAATTTGTTTTTTCATTTGACATGGAATGAACTTTTGATTTGACATGGACGAATTTATGTGTGATCTGGTGACCACACATACATTAAAAAAATGGTTACATCTCTAAAATTTCTATATATATATATATATATATATATATATATATATATATATATATATATTTGACTTCACTAATTGATTAATATACTATCAACATGCTAAATTTCAAATTTCCACGTTAAACGGTTTTAAGAAAAAAGACGTGAACATTTTCAAAAATATATCTAAAACTTGGAAAACTCTAGAACGAGAAAATTCTGAAGAAAACAGTTTTTTTTTCATTTCAATAATTTGTCCGATGCTTACAACAATTTGCGAATAATTCACTCTTTCGATTGATATACAGGACGACACATAAACATAATTGTAAAACAAAAAATGAAAAATCTTACATTTACCTTACAGTTCTGTTAAAATAAGAAGACCTTAGTCGATTCAATAAAATAAAAACAAGCCACAAAACAAGTTCGTCCCTGCACCGCCGCTCAAGGTGTCGCTGCGTCCGGAAGCGCGCCCGCATCCGAGGCGGTCGCGCCGCGGCCTGCCGCTCCGCCCCGCGCCCAACCAACGACGTTCGACGCCTCACTTTATCGCCCACTTCTCCCGCACCTAACTATCTCTTTTAATACTTATTTCTACCCACTTTCTTATACCCCGGTCCCGCTCCCCGCGCCCGCACGCTCACACCCGCCCGCCCAATCCGTACGCACGCACACAGGCGCGCGCCAAGTAAGAGCGAAGAAAACGCGAAGACCGTACGTACGTATAAGCCGCGGTATAGGGGTAGATATAGCTGGGGGATATTTCTTTCGCGTCGTAATAAGGGGACGTTTCTTTCAGAGTCGGTTCGCGCTTCGGTCCCGGTCGCACTTTTAACGTTAAGAAGGGCCCGACGAGACGGGTCGCCTTGGCTTATGTCGTGCGCGCGCTAAAGTACTCTCTTTTTTAATTCTTTTCCGGATAAAAAAAATAAAAAAAAACTAAATTCACTTTATTCATTCTTGCAATTACCCTTAATAAATTTCATTTAAAGTTTTGTTTGGTTTTACGAAAATTAAGTTGAGTGAACCTGGTGTCTCGAAATTAAGTGACAATTAAAAAAAAAACAAAAATAAAAGTGAATTAAAAAGTTTGCGCAACTCGCTCATCGTAATCAAACACGAGCTCGAACTTCTTAACAAATAAGCTGTGCGAGCCGAGTATGTGTTTATTTAAATTTTAAAAATATTTCGCCGCCGCCATATCAAAAGTTTAAAGTATATTGGAAATTCGTCGTACAAAGTTTTGCTAACAAAGTTTCACCTCCGAAGTTACCAGCGGCTGCGGCGAATGCCCCCGCACTAAGTATCCACGCACTTGTGTTCGACGCCTCTACAGTACCACATTAAGATAATGCTTTATCACGATGGAGGGAATTAGGTTACGGGAATGAGACGTCGGTAATCGACTATAGGCTGAATTTATTTTTTCTTATTAGAATCAGCTATACACTTATCTTTACAATCAAAATTAAATACAAACGTTTATTTTACAGTGGTTGTGTCGTCACAAAAAGAGTACACTAGTAAATGACATTTTAGAAATTTGAGTTTTGGAATTAGCAGGTACAAAATTATAAAAAAGTTGGGGAAAGCGCGAATCGCAACTCGCGTAATAAGTTCCATAAATCTAATCTAGGAATTTACTATATTTGTTTAGTTATGGTTGATGATTTTTTAAAGTGGACGTTTTTTTAGCGTGGATGTAGATTAATTGGACATAGAGGAATATTTCGTACATTTTAACCCATTTTTTGAACTATTATTTAGATTTATCTTTTAGTAAATCAATCAAAGTACAAAAAATATATTTTCAGGGTCCTAAAATTTTACTTTATTCTCCAGACAATTGTCCTGTCATTTCGCTACTTAAAATACTTTACTTTACTTTTATTATTGGTACTTTTATTACCAACTAAAACTGTACTAAATATCGGCTTTTTACGTATATCGTCAATTGGAAAAAAATTTGTTAAAGACAGATAGACACACATACGTCGAGATGGTCCCATAAGTGGTTTGCCTTTTTTTAAAATTGTGGTACAGAAAATAACGTAATTTCAAATTACGTTTTTATTTGTAACATGATACGTAAGTAGTAAACATTATAAAAACTTAATTCTACAGCGATTATACCAGAAGAGATTTTCCAAATCATATTTTATTTTTCAGTTCTGCAATTACGGAAAAAATAGTAATGAAATATGATGAAAATATTTCTGATTACGTGAAACTCCCATTGGGTGTGGAACGGAAAAAATAGAAATTAATCTCTAGTTATTTTGAGCTATCCGGGCAATATAATTTTTTTATTTTTTTTTATTATAATTTTAATACAATAAATTGAATACATCTGACATTATCATTCATCTGACATTATCAACTATCAATAACGCTACTGGTGAATGGTTGTTATAAGTACTTTGACTTCAATTATTCATTAAGGGGTATATGCTTGTGTAAGTTATAATTTATTTGCTGGACAATATAAGGCGAATATGCTATTCTAGCAAAAATGTACTATTTAAAAATGCTTAAGTATTAATCAGTGTAGTAGCTATGCAACGTGGGACTACACTGACTGATGCTGGTTTATCATAATCTGCTTTGTTAATTGTATCAAAAAAGTTATACGGAACACATTAGAATAATAAAATAATATATATTGCCCATTTTTATGTTTTGATCGTGTAACTGAGGAAACAATCTGTTGCTGGTTACAAGTGCCTGGGCAAGAATAATAGCATTCCCGTAAATAATTTCTCGCCCGGAGATGGATTACGTTACTAAAAGAGTGCCTGTTATCTTTCAGATATGGACCAATCTTCAAATGAATACACAGAAGTATCTATGACTTTTCTATTTTAACAGCACTTAGAAACCACAATTACATTTTTAATACTTTTTGTAAAAGTTTCATTTTAATAATTTAAAAAATTCACCGATCCCGCATCAGTCTCCCGTATTCGTGAGCGCGCGGTGAAAGATTTGGCATTGATGGAAGTCAATCCCCAACGTGCTGTGTCGTCAGAGCGTGAAGTTTAATTTTCGCGCGTGCGACTCGCGAATTCGTTTAATTGATTCGCGGGTGGAGTCGCGATATCACTTATTCATATGTTGTCAGTGTGAGTCGGCGTTGGGCGGGGGGGGGGGAACCGCCGTCACTTGCGGGCAAAACATCTAATGTATCCAAGAAGACACGTAAACGCAAAAATGTATTGTATTGTATGTAACTGAGCACATGTAGAGGAATGAAATTTAACGTTACGGAATAACGAATATATTTACTTGAATAAAATTTATGCAAGCAAAATTTTATGGGTTTTATGACATAAATTAATCCGGGTAATTTAAAAGTAAAATTTTGAAATTCAAGATTTGAGAAATTGATCAAGATGTTGCTCCATGATAGATAGATGGGGAAAGCTGTGATAGAGATTCATAGAGTTTGGGATTTTCAAGTATGGCACTCTAGACATTAGGAAATCTAAAGAACTAATGTTTATCGGAAAATAGTATAAACACTCCACGTAATAAATAAGTCCTTTTGATATTGCTCTTTGACCTACCTACACGGAAAATATGAATAATGTTACGCAGAGGATATGAAGTAACGAAAGATAGAGATTTATCCTGAATAATTTCTTAAATGTATCTGACGGAATAATGAAATCTGTTTACATTTTGTACTGTATTCCACTTGATAAGGTATTGGACAATATCGGTAGATTCGAGAGGGCATTATTATCAGATCTATTAATTTTGCTACATTGGAAGAAATATTGCTTTATACCTCCTTCGTTACTTTAAAAAATAAATTTTTATTTGAATACGTCTTGGGTGGTTCGACCCTACAATGTAAGTCTGTCGTTAGAGATCTCGGAGTTTTCTTTGATGAAAAACTGACAACTTCTCAATACGATCACATAGTTCATAAATGTATCAAACTCTACGATTCATCTCTTGTTCCACTAAAGAATTTAAAAACCATCGCACTTTTACATATTTATATTCAAAATTAAATGAAACTACGTGATGTAGTATTATTTCTACTTTCTTTAAGTTCTTCACCACGACCTAGGTTTCGTTGTATTACAACATCTTCAGGTAGGCTATTAGCAAAGATAGAGATTTATAGTGAACAATTTCTTTACTACTAAGATTTTTGCTAATAGCTCACCTGAAGATGTTGTAATACAACGAAACCTAGGTCGTGGTAAAGAACTTAAAGAAATTAGAAATAATACTACATCACGTAGTTTCATTTAATTGTGAATAATTAATTTCGACAAAATTAACGCCAAATATATTCCATATTTATATTGTTGACAACTCAGAAGTATCCTCGAAATTGGGTCAGTTATTTGGCCAACATACTTTAAATCGCACAGTGATTGAATTGAAAAATTACAAAAGAGGTTCTTTAATATTCTTTGCTACAGATTTCATTTTGGATGAGAGTATAGATCTTATGAAATCCAACTACAGAGATTTAATTTGTTATCACTAGCTACACTAGATCTATTATATTTATATAGAATCATACATCCACATGTTGATTGTCCTTATTTTCTCACTCTACTCAACTTCAACACTCGATTCAGATCTCTTATACCATTACAGAGATTACTCGTATTACAAGTTTATAACAATAATATTTTTTTTATAACCCTATAATTCGAATGTGTCGATTGCATAACGATATTGTTTGTCAACATTCGTCCTTGGACATTTTTGAACCGAAATTATTAACATTTAAAAAGGAGATATAAAATATATTATTTATAAATTAAAACCAGCTACCATATAATTAAGGTTTTGTTCAGTATGTAGAAAATAATATAATTCTAAATTAATACTAATTTTAATATTGATCAATATATTTCGTAATATATATAATAACAGAAGTAACCATTGTAAATGTATACATAAACACTCTAACCATTTTGTGCATACATAATTAGAGTTATAGTCTAGTTTTACACTTTATTCTTCTTATTATACATTTATGTGACTGTAACTTGTACTGTGGGCTTTTCAGTAAATAAATAAATAAATAAATCACACAAATTTCTAAATATGTTCCGAGATCATCTATGTATACAGATACATATGATTTCCAATTAAAATGTATTGCTTAAAGCATAAGAGCAAATTGGTAAGATAAATTTGCCAAGTATGATAATCTAAAAATGTAAAAAATTTAAAATATTGGTCATTTTACATACACAGATCTCATTTATTTATTTTTGTAACAAAGGAATAAGTTTAACAAGGCTGTCGATAAATGTATTGATTTGTTTGTGTATGCGAAGTATTATATAAATAATAGCCTGGTTGTGATGCTTGTTGCACGGTTATTATTCGCCATCTTAGGTATTATTTAAATAACTCAATAAACTAAAAGATTAAACTAATTTAAATGTGGTTTGTCTATTTATATTTTCGATAAACGCATAAGTTCAATAGACGAAAACAATTTGGAAATAGGAAAAAGATTTGATCTTTTATGGTAGTAAATATTTATTTACGTAAGAGACACGTCTGAACTTCCTAAACTTTCACAAACGCTTTTAATTTTTGTTATAAAATGCAACAAACAAATATTTGAGTAATATGCGAAAAACTCCAAATAATAGCTTGCGCGGCAGGATCACTTTCCTGTTACACATTTGTTTCTTTGTATGACTTGTATGTGTTTCCCTTGTGATAATTCCTATTTCCGCCCAGACAATGTCAAGACACGAAGGTGCGGTGACACCCTCCGCCCACTGTCTCGCCAGTAATTGAGATAAGCCCTTGCTGTAAAGCGATTAGTTCTCCGCAGGATAACGCGTCCCGACTTATCTTGTTCGCATCACTTCTTGTCTAAACTTGCCTTCAAAGAAAGCAAGATTGGTTTACTGTGGTCATGTTAAGGAAATGGTTAAGTGTAGTCATTTGAATCGTTTTGCGTTTTGTGGCATCCAGGATGCTATCATGTTGACATAATTATAACTTAAATGATCGATATTTAGGATAGCCATATTTACTACTTTTTTGGACATTTCTATTGCAGGGGAAGGATATGAAATTTGGGCCAAGGTTAAAAATAAAACCTCATTGAGGTAATGTTATTTACTACTTTTCGGGGTTACGTACCTCTAAGATAAAAACGAAACCCATGTAAGATTACTCACGTGTCTTTTTCTTAGTTTTTCTGTCTTAACAAATTTTCTCAGAAACCATGCGACGTAGAAACTTGAAATTTGGACATCTTATTAAAATATATGGGATACTTTGAACGAAACTTTTTTGAACTAGTTTTTTTTAAATATTCATATACGAATTAAAGAAGGGGTAGATAAAGTACTCAAAAAATTTCTTTTTAAATTTTATGTATCATATGGGTGTCACTTGAGACGGCTTGTTTTTCTTGTGAGATTTCTTCTTCCCTATTTCTGAATTTGCTAAATCAAAAATATTGAAAAAAAACAAAGTTAGTAAAATATGATTAGAAGATGGCAGGAAAACTACGGTGAAAATTGTAAACGATGAACTATTTTTATGCCTGTGAAAGATATATTAGGCAAAATATTTATGTTGTGCAAAATTAATATTTGCAAATATTTAAAAAAAATATATGTACCCTTAAACGTTTACAAATATCTAAATGTGTGTGGAACCATCATGGTAATGGTTCTATCCGTACTTGAGAGTTTTTTTACATTTCCGGGACAAACTTACTACATTCATGAACACGCGGAAATATCCCAAATTCTGGAAAAATCCCGGATACCTGGCAAACCTATCAATTTTCCATCACGGGAGATAAACGACTTAATATATTCTAAAATAAGTAAACCAGAATATATGCAAATTAAGTTAAATATTTTTTCTTAGTATCGGTACTTCTACCAAGAGAATTATATGAAAAGTTTCATGGATTTATTTTGTTTATCTATCCTTGACATCAAATGAATACAGTTGACTTTATTAACATTGAAACGAAATTAAATTAAATATACAAAGTTTATGAAATTAATCTCAATAGTCGATTTCTTTTATTTGTAATAGATTCAATTCTATATTTATATTGTTTCTTTTAAACAATCTATTGCAGAAATTAACTTTTTTCGATTTACCTGAATTTGCTTAAATAAGGTATGGAGTCAATAATTCGGGCTTTGTTCTAATTTAAGATTTAAGAAATAAATTTGGTTACAATGTAGATATTTGTTTAAATACGTATCACAGACAAAGCGAACCAAAAAGTAGACGTCTTCTGTGCTATTGTAGGGGACGTTTAATGTCTTTATCAACGCCGTTATATTGGAGTTAATAACACTAGTGTCGTTTTGAAAATTGAATATTATATATGTAATAAAATTATATATAAAAATTGTATTCCTGTATCTTACTCATGTTATGTCCGCCATAAATAATTTAAGAATTTTATACATACCTCAATCAATAAAAAAAGATCCATTTTAGTACCATCATATCGGTAGTCGTGAGTATGCCGGGCAAATTGTGGGAAGCGATATAGCATGAAAAGATAAAAAAAGCATAATAAAAAATAAAATAATTATAAAACTGAATTAACACCATATAATCAAAGATAAAGATAAAATAGAATAAGAAATTTGTATTTTAATCGCTTCATCGTCTATGACGTTACGAGATTCCGCGACTCTGTCCGTCTCAAAGTCGAATTTCTTTGTACAATCTCCGCATTAGCAAAATGTAAATAGCTTATTAACATTTTCATTAATTATGCCTTGATTGAAAAAAATATTAGAGTTAGTTATAATATAAACTGACATAAAAGGGATCTTAAAGACGTGGACACCGAATTATTTTTTGAGGTGAAAAAAGGACTGATCTAAAAATTTGAAAAGTAGAATATGTTAGGACAGAATTGAATCAATATTGATTTAAATTTATGAGTGAATTTATATTTCAATTTATTATTTTTTAGGAAAATGTGCCATAATACCCGTATGTAATGTCAAATGGAATGACGTCCCTGATACAAGTTTAAGCAAAACAGTGACTTTTTAAGTTTTGTTGAGTATCGTATTCATTTAAAATACCATTTCGATTTGTTAAATTAATGGATATATTATTTATAATTACCTAAAGTGTGTTAAAATTAAATTTTTAAATTGTAGGTTAATCTCTCGTTAATGATAAATTCATTATTAACAGAAGATTGACCGTAATTTGTGAGAGTCTTGAAATGTTTTATCATCGATTTTAAAATCGTGGTAACAAAAAAATTTAATAGGATCTAATTTTATATTTAACACTCTAACGGTTGGTAACAATTTTTTGTCAAAACTGAAAATTATTAATAAAAGTTAAACGATATCGTTTAATTCGTCGTGGTGAAATTTTATCCATGATTTCCAAATTCACTTTACCCGATAAACATTTTATTAATTTCCATTTTGACTTGAACCGGACCTCGAATTAACATAAAGATCTACTGTCATCCAATTTATTGTTGATCATTCAGAATCAGATATTCATTTATATTCTTAGTAAATTTAATTTTCCATATAGAGTTTAGTACCATATTAATAAGAAGTAGTCGTTGAGTTAGCATGAAACAAAAAAAATGTTTGCAGAATAGACGAGTAAAGGTAATAATTATCAAAAATACCGTGAGTACAAAACATATTTAAAAATGGCGAGCCGGCCATGAGCCACCAACATACACCGCGATCGTAACTCTAAAGTCAAATAGATTTCTTAACAAATATAATAATAGAATTATATTTCTCAAGAAAAAGATATCTAATTGAATTTTATTTAAAAAATAATATAAAACTGAAATTCTGAAACTGAACGTAAAATTCAGTATCTTTTTCCATTTGAATCAAATGTAATCTTTTAAGATTTAAGCCGATCTAAAATATATTTATTAAAATATTCATATTATAACTGATTCAGATGTTAAACAGAATAACTTATATCATAGAGAGGGTGGAAGACTGAAATTCTTTAAAATTTTATGTTGCTATCCGGTCAGAGACATAGCATGGTGCAAAGTGGAATTATTTTTTGCTGAAATTCGTTTCTATTTAACCGACTTATCGTAGAGATGGGATTTAGATTAAGAGCGATAATAAAGCGGGGAACTGATTCGTTCCGGAGATGGCGGGCCACCCGCGTGTCGGGCCGCGGTGCGGTTGCCATGGCGCGTCGCGTGGTTACCGCGAGCGCATCGCCGCCTCACGACCGCGCTTCATTAGGCAGCGCCCCGACGCCCGCCTCGACCGACTTGTCGTCGACTTCTCGGCTGGAGCAACCGTCGCCTTGGGCGCCACGTCACGCTGTGACGCGCTAAAGGCAGATGTACACCACCTCCGGCAACCTTGCTACAGATTCGTCATTCAATAATAATCCTCTGAATTTTTGAAATTATACTTCTTTAGGCGCGTTATGAAAAAATGATGAGAGTGAAATTTTAAGATTCGTCACACGAAAGTTACAGTATGAAGTTGCAGCGGTTGCAGTCTCGAAACAAAAGCTATTGGCACCATCGTCGCCTCTGTTCACTGTTTTCATATTCATAGTATTTATCCACATGTTTCTAGTGTCTACATTCACACACGTGTTTTAGTTTCATATAAATGCGATTTATATATGTGCTGATAAATTATATTCAGTAGTGATTTAAATTTAATATTTTGATTAATATATTTACTATTCGTAAATATTAGTGAAAAAATTGTGTTTATAGGCTTTTTCAAGTGCTTCAATGTAATTGAGGTTATCTATCCGTATGTATTATTTAATGATGCCGAAGAAGTATAACTTCTCACGCGCGTACATAAGTACACGCACCCTTTTTTTTCGAAACCCTCGAAGCTATTTTGTAGTGATCAATTTACATGAATTTGGTTTTCATTTCTAATTGTTTAGGATATTTAATTAATAAATTAAGACGAAAATAATTTTAATATTTTTATTTATTTAGTGCATGCTATTGATATTGTGTATATTTTATACATTTTTGACGACTTTTCTTCTAAAATGTCATTTATTCCTTTTAATGTAAATTTAATATTGGTTTTTGCGATGGGAAGCTTACTTTTTATAAACATGTCTAAATTGTGCAGCGGTTAGTGTGAATACCAATTGGTAAAGAAACTTTGGCACGTAAAAATTTATTTGCCAATGATGGATCTTTTTTTGATGGAACCAAAAAAATGTTAACCGAGTTATAAATAACAAAATCCGTATTTTAAAAATTATTTCCACAAAGAACTAAATCATGTTCAGGTTGGAATAAGTCACACCATGGTGCAGTATTAAAAAAAAATAAAAGCCTTGTATAAATGGATATTTTTGTTGCGTTTGGTTTTAGATAGTTTAAATAATCGTAAATAAGTAATAAAAATCTCTTTTCGCCCATAAAAAAGTGAAAACTTTTAATTATTTTTTATAAAATTCTTTTTATTTTTGAATATCACAATCCATTGAATTGCATTAGAAATTCAGGAGACTAAAGTGAAATGTTTTAGAAATTTGATTGGGTTTTTACACAAAAATCTTACATTAAAAATTAATATTTAAATTTGTCTTTTCCATAAGTATAATAAAGAATCTGTAAAGGATTATCTTCGAAGAATTAAGTCCTTTTCGTAGATGTAGTACGTATGAGATTCTAAGTAGAAAACGTAGTGATAATTCTATATATTGCCTTACTAAGTTGAAAGTTATGGGAAGTATTATTATCACAGTCAATAAATAATAATTTATGGAAAAAATTAAAATATGCGAGATGGTAAGCAAAGAAATTTTGGCACATGACTGGTCCAAATCGAACATTATACACGACTTCAAATTTATTTCTTACTGCAAAGCACCTAAACAAGCTAGTTTTTTTAAACGAAGAGGAACCGGAGAAATATTCTCATAATGCGGCAAAATATAGACAAGACTAGAGAGATTAACATAATCAATGGATCTTTTCATCTGTTTTGTGGATTGTCGGAAGGTTTTTGACACTGTCAAATGGGAAACACCCTGGCAAATACTTTCTGCGATGAACGCAGCGAAAACCCTCATAAAACTTATCGAGTCATATAGATGGAACTGCAGTTATCCGAATAGATGAAGTTGACTCTGAGAGCTTTAGAACGGAGGCCGGCGTTCACCAGGGGTGTATACTACTATTTAATATCTATACTGAGTACATCATGCGGATTGTCTTGGAGGACTGGAGCGGAGGTCAACTAACAAAAATTTGAGATATGCTGTTGACATCGCCCTTCTTGTTAAAAGTTAAGAGGAGATAAAAGTCCTCCTATATGGTCTAGGGATGATTAATCTCAGTTTTGGATTCGCTATTAATAGAGAAAAGACAAAAATTATGATAGTTGACGGGGCAGGGCATATGACAACAAACCCGTCCAATATTACTAACCGTGAAGTTAATTTAAATTTATTTAATTCAAAATTATATTTAATTCGTTTCGTCTGTGTTCAATGTTGGAGGGTGTGAAGAGGGAATCGAATGATGCTGCGCTTCATGAGATTTGTTGTTGGGAAGCTTAATGAGACTTGGAAGGACAGACGGATAACCATAAATACCAAGGTTCGACTAACAAAATGTCTTCTTTTTCTAATTTTTCTATACGAAGCAGAAATCTGGACCTTCAGACTAAAAACAATCGTTGTGATAAAAAGGTGGCAATAGAAGCTCATACTAAAAATTCTTTGGACCACTTTTCGCAATAACATCCCATTATAATGGAGTAAGAATCAAAGAAAGATTTTTGCCGACTGTAAAATTGCGAATCTTTCAATTATTCCGGACATCTCCAGAAAACAACTTTCGATAGAGCTTTTAGTGATGCAGGGATAATTTGAAAGCAAAATATCTCAAGGTTGGTTGAAGATATCGAGGAGGCTGATGCGCGGATTCAATAAAGGTGATGATAGAGACCAGCGTTACGGAGTTTATTAGAGAGAGATTTAGAAACGCTACTAACCGACTTAAGTGGAAGCGCATCTTTAAAACAGCCATTCGAGTCGAGAGGAACGAGGACGGGGACCAACCATGTATGTTATCGCCGAGATCGCGACCAATCTGACAAGAGTGTGACGACTAGAAGAGAAATTTGATTGTTGTCTCAAACTTTGCTGGGATCGCTTACGCAAAATGCCGGGCACGTTATTAAATGCAGCCATGTCATTGTATTCTACCATTGAACTGTCAGTTTATAAATTAGTTAAGTTTTAAAAATAATTACTACTTTGTTACTAGTCGCGAAAGTATAGACTGTGTTGATCGTACGAAAGTTGCGTATGGAAATTTGTGCTTAAGAATACACAAGTGCTCCGTTTACTACTTTCAATACATACACATGGTGTAATAAAAGTCATAGGTAGTGGCGTATTTCACTTCCTACAAGAGATGACTTACAGAAGAAACGAGGACGAATATGACGAGCGTAGATCGAACAAACAAATGTGAGGCAAGAGAGTCGACGGCTGAGGCCACAAAGCGAACAATCGCCCGCCCGCTACGCTTGGTTAGGCGACGTGTTCGCGATCCGCTCTGTGCATACTTCGCTTTGATCTCTCTTTGATTCGCTTCTCTCTCTCCTTGCCAATAATGCTTACACCCCCCCCCCCGGGCTCAAATAAATTGTACAAATTGGTTAAGATTCGATCCCCGGCACGGGGATGCGGCGGGTAGCGCGGCGTGGCCTCGGACCCTTCCGTTTGTGTGATTCCGTCCCGACGGAGGGAAATTCGTTTAGGGAAATTATTTATTGTTGTACGAGCCGTCGAGTCGTTATTGCTAATATGTTTAGACCGGAATCGAATGAGAGCAAGATGCGTGAGTAAGTTTGATTGGCATATTTGTGTGATGCTGCGGAGACGGATAGAAACGAATTTTGGCGTGTCTGTACGTAAACGTTTGACTGACGTGCGTATCAATGATTTCTATATAGGAATTGAATTAGGTAAATTACTAAATTTACGTGAAAAGTAAAACTTTCATAATAGGGATTAGTTGAACATAACATAGATAATACGTGTAGAAAATTATACGTATAGATCACCTTATCGTATTACGTTATATTTAACACATATGATGTTTTTTCTAAAATTTGACACTTACCAAATTTTTTAAAACTAATTATGTATAATCATTCCTTGGCAACTTATAGCTTAAAAGTCATGTCAAGAAATACAACTTGCTTATGCTATAAAAACATAACTGATCTGAAGGAAAAAGATATATCAAAACCATATGCCAAGCAACGCAAGTAAGGCTATTGCCAATAAGACATTTATCTTTACCTATAAATGCATCGAACGTGTAAAATATGACAATTGATCTGTAATATTTGCCATTTTTTATGCGATCAGCGAGGAAAATACCCTAACGTATGCGCAAACGTTTTAGTGGGTTAACCTTTCTGAACTAGAAGTATAGCCTTCGTAATTCTTTTTTCATGAAAACATTGTCTGCAAATTATGAGTAATAAATTAACTGAATTAAAGCAAACAAATTTCTATATTTATTTTGAATTCAGTCTGAAATTTTCGATATAAATACATTTACTTTCTCCCCAAAACTAAATGTGTCGGCACGCATTAAATTGTTTCATTTTTCCCATTTATTCCATCTGTTTAGATACCGTTGAATCCAGGAATTCTCTTAAAACGATTAATTACACTATACAAGATGTGATAGTAAATATGAGTGAATACTAAGACAATACCGAGTTATGTTTATTATTATCTGCCAATATATTGCCAATGTGGTGACGTATTATTGCGTGTAGACGCAATAAGGCTTTATCAGAGTGGTAATGTCGCAACTGCATTTTGATTAAAATGCATCACTGAACTATCCGTGTTGTGAGGTGACTGTGAGGATATGCAATAAGAAATTATTAGATCGGTGACGTGATTTTAAGCGAAAATGTACTAGGACACTATCCGTGTGGTGACGTGATATTGCGTTCGGACCAAACATGCACATAGCGAGTGAGGTGAGCTCCACGACGAATGGCCTGGGCCACGAAGCTCCGTCGTCGAGTTACAATGGCTCGGTGTTGCCCAGCCAGCCGTTGACGGCTGAAATACTGGCTGAGAGAACCCTGGACGGACTGCTGGCTGAGCATCCGGGCGAGCTCGTCAAGACTGGCTGCCCGCATGTGGTGAGTGGTCTTTTATCTTAAATTTATCTTTATTTACAGTTTTATACAGGTTATTTTGAATATCTATTGATTTTAAATTACAAAATATGTGCAATATCGGAATGACAAAAATGAGTATCTCACTAGTGTCTCCAACATAGCATAAAACAGTGTTTTTCATTTTCAAGTTTTCGTTTTTATTTGTCATGATAAAGAAAAGATATACTTGTGATACTCAAACGGTGCAGAATATTTACGGCTAATTATTTCTCGCAATGACAACTGTGACGTATTATTTTAGAGGAGAAAAACATTTATTTTTTAGGGTTCCATAGCTAAACTTAAAAGATTTATAATTTCGCTATGTCCGTCTGTCTATCCGTCTGTACGTCGCAGCTATTTTAGTCTTCAAATATTAGTGCTATAAAGCTGACATTTGGGACGGTTATACAAATTTAAGACGTCTATAAAATAATAAAATCTTTGAAAACATATTTTGGAGGTACATCATGAATACTTTCTCGATACAGGGATCTATTTATAAAATATTAATCTCAAAAAATTCACCTCGTTTATGAAAAATCTATGTTGGCGAAGTCCCGAGAAAAAAACCCTGTATTTAATTAATTTGTTTTAAAAGTTAATTACATACGTCGTTTTCTACTGTTGATAAAGTCGGCGCGCCATAACTGTCAGTACCGTAGTAAGACTCCCTGTCATTCACGAATGTCTCATTTCTATGAGCAATAGTGGGGAGAATAGTTAATCGTTAATGATTAAATAATAATTTTAAAATGTAATTTATGTCCCACTTTAATAAATATAAAACGTCCTTATAATATAATGTGTTTGAATGAAAATTTATTTGATATCCGCACGTGGAACATTATGATTTTAAAGGTGTTTTTTAGAGGTATATAACTTTAAAATGAAAAAAAAACAGATAAAAATCATGATAATGGCCATGATGTTGGCTTTATTGAAAAGGTAATTATGCGGTAAATGAGCGGCGACGGATTTGTAGTGAATAAAATCCATGTGCCATTATTGAGATGCCGTTACATCCACAAAAGTCATTGTTTGGTGTGCTTTATGTACTGGTGAAATCATTGACTCATATTTCTTCAAAGATGATACCAACGAGGACACTATATTCAATGGAGTTTGCCTTAGATGCATTATTACCGACTTTTTCGTTTCCCAATTGAATGGCATTGATCTTGTAGAAGCTCTACAACATTAATGCCATTCGAGTGGTTTCACGAAGAGGGTGCAACATGATATACAGCACGCGATACGATCAATTTATTGCAGGGAAATTTTGATGAGCGCATAATTTTGCGTAATGCCCTTGTGAATTTTGGTTCACGATTGTGTGAGGTCTGTGGAGTAGGTGTGATACTTATGGATTATTTTTTGTAGGGATATATGAAGTTGCTAGCCTATGGAGATAAACCACAGACGTTGAACTCCTTGGAATATAACATTCGCTGCGTTACTGCCAAAATACGACTTCAACTGCTCGAAAAAGTGGTTGAGAATTGGACTTCCACATTGCGTTTCATTTTTTAAAATAAATAGCATAAAATTACGTTTTCAATAAAGCTAATACCATGGCCATTATTCTGATTTTTATTTGCTTTCTTTTACATTTTAAATTTGTTTACCTCCAAAAGTACACCCGTTACCCCTTTCCATTCCTACAGTTAAGTGGTTTCTTTAAAAAAACTATTTGACTTAGGAAGTTTTGAAATTTGTCGTAATAATGGAGCTTATTGGCCCAAGTTCCCATCCCTACCAGCTAAATCGCTATTTCTGAATATCTGAAAACGATTTACGACAATTAAAAGAAAAAAATATTACAACTAGGTTGATTCGACTAGTTCTGAGTAATCTCGACCAATTTATAACATGTGCTTCGATCTTAAAATGTAAATAAAAAATAACTTTGTATTTTAAAACGTATATTTATGTTTTAATTTGAAGAGGACATTGCACAATACCATGCCATACTATTAGGTTAATTTTGTACGTAGATACGAAACAAAAAACAGCGAAAAATATTACTCACTTGAAATTGTAGCGGCCTTCTGTAGAAGTGTTTCGTACGACTGTCATAGTTTTTGAGGTATTCATGATAATGTATATGTCTCCTCTACTTAATTATATTAGTATTATTTATATTTATTGCACTCGAAATCCTTATTAGTGATTATTTATGATAAATGCAATAATTGCATTCCAAACGAGGCACGAAACCATTGATGCGTGAGTCAGACTCGTATTTGGTCGAGATTTATAACATCTTTTCGATCAACAAGACACTATTTACGTCGTACATTTCTCGCTCACTAATCACAACATTTTATTTGATACTTCAAACAACTATTGGCTTATATCAAATGTCTGCAAATATCGAAGAAAAATCTGTAGCAGTAATCGTCAATTTCGAATTATTTGATTAGTTTGTTAGGGATGCATTAAATATAAATGTCCACGAACAGATAAAGATGGCGAGTGGGTATTATAGCATAGAATAAAGCAAGAAAATTCTTGTTGTTTAATATTGTAAGGTTGTCTTAAAAATATTTTTTGTGTTTAAAAATATGGTTTGTCTCAAAAGGCGAACGTAGTTTCTTAATGAGATAATAATGAATTTAAACTTTCAGACTTATTCTTTGGTCTCCAATTTAAAGTAATTTTCTTATAAAAATTGACTTTACAAAAAACTAAATTTAAATAATTCATATTTCGAACTTTTAGATAAGTAACGGGTTGAATTTAATCGATCTTATATTTATTTATTATCATATTGATATCGATTTGAATTTAGAAATGAAAATTTATTTTCCTCGTGCTTAGTTTTATAAAATAAAAGTACTATATGTAACATATGTAGATAAAAACACACATGTTAATGATTTCCCCTCATTATAATACGCCGTGTTAAAGAAGCTTTCTTTTTTGTGTATTCCTGCATCTATCTATTTTTCATACAGTTCTTGATGTGTTTATTAAGGTCTTTTTTGGTTTACTGACATTTCCATAGTTGTAAAACAAATGTTCAATACTTTTATTAAGGTAAATTTTATTTTTATTTTTTGTTTTCCAAACTGTTAATATAACATTATTTTAACAGTTTATAAAACATTAAATTAATGAAAAAGTGAAATACCTACTTTTTTATAATGTTAATTGTACAATTAAAATTGTAAAATTTTTAGAGCGATTGTTACCAAAACTAAATGGTAAATATTAATTTTGTCAAAATTGTAATACAACAAATTTACATTGACATAGTTTTTTACACAAATCACTTGAGGAGTTTTTAAAAAAAAGTAAGTGTGGTGACATTACTACTTTCTTGTGAAGTCAGTTGTACAATTTTCGATAGCGATTTTTATCAAAACTAGACGGTAAACAATTTTTTTTCAAAATGTTAATATAATTTCATTTTATATTGACTTAATTTTCTAGACAAATCGCTCGACGAATTTTGACAACAATCACGATTAACATTTTCGGATCTCTTTATATGGTACGGGTTAAGGCCTATATGAGTTTTTTCTCGGAGGTAATAATCTACCCGCATGTTTCAGCAATATTTTATAGATAATCAGGCTTTCTTTGCTAAAGTTGGGGGAAAATTCAAACATGTAGCTTGGATGATCCATGTTTTCTTTTCAGTGGAGGATATATGAAAAATATCCTAGCACCTTTTGACCAGTCGATAAAGTAAGTTATTATACCTATGTAACATTTTGTGGACATCTGACCTATCTTCACATTAAGCTTTACAACATACTGCCATAAGGAGCGTTATGACACGTGTTCGTTATGCGATGTGTTTACAGTTTTTTGCACAGTTTTAATTATTATCTCTAAAAATATTGAAAAACCTGAACTAACTTACCTTTAGAAAATTTAATCTTGATATTAATATTATGACATTTATTTTGTTCCAGGTATGCACAGTTTTACCTCCGCATTGGCGCAGCAACAAGACCCTGCCTATCGCCTTCAAGGTGGTAGCGCTCGGCGATGTGGGGGACGGTACATTGGTCACTGTGCGCGCAGGAAACGATGAGAACTGTTCAGCAGAGCTGAGGAACTGCACTGCGGTTATGAAGAATCAGGTCGCTAAGTTCAATGACTTACGATTTGTTGGAAGGAGCGGGAGAGGTGAGTAATACGTATTGGTTTCATCATATTTTCACGGTACCTACTTGTTGTTTTATTATTTTTAGTATGTAATTTGAGAACAGATCTCCTAAGGAAGTTAAACAATATAATTATTTGTATTATATTATGTTCTAATGTAATTGTTTGCAGTACTTGATATGCTCTGGGTATCTGGTATAGTACTTGGTAAACAATCATGGGAAAATTTTTATATCGACAATTGAAGTACCTTTGTCATTTAGTAATATTTATTTATGTTGAGATATTCGTTTACGTTCTGCTTAAATGTGCAGTAATGTCTAATTAGTATGTTCTATTGTTCGTTCTGCTGTTTTACCCATCTGTTATCGCGAATTTTTTTATTTCGAGTAAGACACAATTAGCCACAAGGATAGATGCTTGAAAGTCCATTCGGACCATTACACATAAGTAAACAATAATTGAAGCACTAAATTAATTACGATCTTGCCTTTTTCTGTTTTTAAACAACTGAACGAGAATGGAAGTCGGTAATATCCGTTGGTAATTTTCGAATATTGCTGTCGATATCAAAATGTATAATTTGTATTTATGATTTCAGTGCGTTTTTAATAGAAACCTGTAGCAATTTCCTATGAAATCAATTACCACAAGATAAATGTCATTAATTGTACAAAGAACCGAAATTATTATAAAAATATTTATCTACGTACGAGGACAGTAACGACGCTATAAAATATGCCACCATTAATCTTGTTCAGTCTGCCTCGGTCGTTATAATATTAAAAATGGTTAGTTATATGATTAAAAGCAAAAAGATTTTAAAATATTAGGTAGACCCCGTAAGTATACTAAGCACACGAACAATATTTACAATAGATTGTGTGCAATGCACACAGCTTAGCGTCAGATCAAGTCATTTGCTTACGGCACCCAGTGTGAGCGGTCGTGGGCCAACAAATAATTTTGTCGATAAAAATTCGCAGAAGTCAATATTAAATCATGCTCATTTCAGAAGTGCAAAAACACTAGTCGTAAAGTAAATTAGATCAAAGTTGTATAACATTTCTGGTGTAAGGATAACATACTAAAAATGATAATTATTTAGAAACAATAGCGTGTTTTTCATGTTTATAAAACTAAGTCAACATCAATAAATATAAATAATACAATATGTTACCGATATGAGAGAGATGAATATCTTTATTAACGTATGTACATATGTGTTAGTATGAATGACATCGTATACATAGATAATACATTTTTACATATTTTGTGTGCTCGTTATATGGTCGTTGCTTGCCTATATTATTTAAACCAACGGTTCAACGATCATATTCCCTCCGACTATTTTCACAGTTTCCCTTATTATAGGCTACTAAATTGCAATTATTTTGTACATTTATACGCAATGTTCGCTGTGTATACAAGAGACAAAAAAATAATTTACATCTGTTACTTAAGTGGACAAAAATGAAGAACATAAACAATGATATTTACATTGGTTTTAAGTATATATATATATATATATATATATATATATATATATATATATATATATATATATAAGAAGAGATTGCTCATGTAGCAATAACTCTGCCATATGTATTATGCATAAGAGTTGATAAATACATAAATAAATAAATTTAAGACGAAGTCTAATTTTGATAAATAATCGATCCATAAAATATTGCAGTATTGTAAAAGCATATCCCTTATTTAAAGTTCTGATATTAAAAATAAGAAAATATAATTAAAAGTAATGAACTTCGTTTTTATTCAAGTTTTTTTTTTACATAAACTTTCATTATCTCTTTTTAAAAACATGATAACCCTTTTCCATCGAAACTA
The DNA here is from genome assembly GCA_039881145.1 of Druceiella hillmani. Taxonomy (NCBI): domain Eukaryota; kingdom Metazoa; phylum Arthropoda; class Insecta; order Lepidoptera; family Hepialidae; genus Druceiella; species Druceiella hillmani. The sequence goes on from JAYKKI010000005.1 coordinate 12,386,401, forward strand.
AATTAAAAATCAATTATTCGCATTTCTTTGTTTGACTGTCACGTCATATTTGCTTTTCCTTGTATAAATTGAATAATAAGATTTCAAGAAAGCTTATTATTTGACAAGGTTGATCACTTAATATTGATGCGAAAACTAGCATTTAAAACAACATGGTATCAGGGGCAATTTGCTTAGATGGTTTATTTCGTATTCAACTAATAACTTTAATTTATTATATTTATTAATTATATAAATATCTGTTTTAGAAATAGTACTTTCCCAATGTATGCAGACGATCTAAAGCTATTTACTATGCAAGCTGATCTCGATAGACTCCATGTTTACTGTGAAGAGAACAAACTGCATTTAAGTTACTCGAAGTGCAAACAAATCTCTTTCACAAAGAAAAAAAAAACTTTAAATATGCGACAGGAGGGAATTCACTCGAAAAAGTTGACAGCATGCGCGACCTTGGTGTCATTTTCGATAGTAAACTTCATTCTAGTTTGCATGTTGAGTAGATTGTATATAAGGCCTATAGAATGCTTAGTTTCGTATTAAAAACGGCCAAAGTATTTAAAAATGCTGAAACATACTTAACCTTGTACAATGCTCTTGTAAGATCACAACTTGAATACGCTGTTGTTATCTGGAATCCACTATATGCCTCTTATTCAGATAGTATCGAGAACATAAAGAGAATTTTTTGAAAGCTTTTCAGCAACGTATAGGCGCCAGTAAATTATCGTATAAAGTATTACTTAATAATTATAGATGTGATGCCCTCTATCACAGACGTTCATTATTAGATTTGATGATTATGTTCAACATCTGCCAAGGTAGTTATTACTGCCCATCTCTACTGAGTCAGATAAAGACTCGAACTCCCAAACTAACTCATAGCCATCTCTTATTTCATGTCGATAATGCACGAACAAACGGCGTTGTCAGAGCACCGCTACGGCGGTTGTGCGACTTATACAATAAAGAGATGTTAACACTCGACATCCTTGCAAGTCCACGCCCCCAGTTTCGAACAGACGTAAAGAACAGGCTCCGTGAAATGTATGCACAGCAGACGGATCAGTAATGATATTATCATTTTAATTTATTCATTGTTTGTCCCACTTAGTTAAGTAGAGTGCCTTACATAAATAACTTGTAATCCATAATTGCAGCTTTATTTAATTGATAAGTTAATAACAAATGTTTTTTTTCCATATTAATTTTATGTCTTATTCTAAAAATATTGTTTCACTTACTTCAATTAACATTGTCACATTTATGTATTGTTGTATTTAATTGGATATATTATAAATGTATTTATTTTTTTGAAAATTTTTTGAAAGTTTTTTGTGAAAATGACAGAACACAAACTTATTTTGTACTTACTGTTCATAGAATATTTCAAATAGTTTGTGTTTGTTCTTTTCCCTTTACAGAAAATAAAAAATAAAAAAAATTACATGAATAATATCTAAAACAAAAAATCAATGAACAATTCGGAAAACATTGTCATATTAGTAAGCTTAGAGCAACAGTTTACGCGGATGCGGTTTGAATTTGTGTTGAAAAAGTAATGGAACGCTTGTTTCGACATATCAATACAACTGACGAGAGATCAACACTACTATTTGCTGCAAAAGATGTACTATTATCTGGCGATTTTAGACAGAGACTGCTGACAGCACCTAATGTTGGGTACGTTGTGGCCGGTAGTGGTTTTTCTACAGCTCGAGGGAAACATGTTAGTAAATGAGAAGAGAAAATATTCGCTAATTTGTTTCCAACTTGAGTTGGAAGAGAAATGCTCCTTGAGATTGTAAATCGGCGATTAATATTAGATATATGGCTATTAGCAAACAAATATCCAGTTGATTTTGTACATGAGAATTCGGAAAATTATGTATCTTCAGAATCCATACACGAGAAAGGAATTGACCTCGCAATATGAAATGTGACTAAAAATTAATTTGAAGTTTTACCACGATATTGAGATAAGTGGAATTCAAAGCATGAAATTAATTTAAAAAAGAAGAGATCAATAAAATTCAATTTCAGAGAACAAACCTCTATATCGATTTATTAGACTGCAAAGGTTTTAACTGATGCAACCCCTGGCAAGAAACTTCTGATCCCAAAAATAAAACTTATTCCGCAAGATTCATTCTTCCATTCAAGATTGACATTTTCAGTCCTCCCAGCATTTGCAATGACAAAAACAAGAGCCAAGGACAGTCCCTTTATCTCTTATATTTTTCACGCACCCGATCTTTTGAAAGTGTAAAAATATTTATAGGACAATATGACGATCAAAGAATCCTCGAAGTCTCCCAAGGGCTCACTGGTTCAAATATAATTTATCGCATGGATATTTAAATATATGTATATTTAACTCCGGTATCTATACACATAACATATATTGTAGGTAATGAGGATAATTTCTGTTTCGTCAATTTGTTGCCAAGCTTAACTTGAAAATTAAACTTAATAATAAGCTATAATATATTAAAAGTCTTCCATCATACGTCATCATTATGTTTCATCATTGCAAACTTGAGTCCATCGTTCAAAATTTATTCGTGCATTTAAACGTTACGAAGTATAAAGAAATTATCCACTCCGCTTTTAGTTGGAAAATATTAACTTCGGAGCTCTTTTCTCCTATTTAATTATTCACAAGTCGCAGAAAAATTTCTGCATCCGCTAAGTGGGGACGCACATACGAGGAACCTAGCTGCTCTGCTCTCGACAGAAAAAAAAACTTTATCCGAAGCCCAACTTCCACAAAATCATAATACCGATAAAGAATCCACCCCTCGTTAAAAAGCGAATTTGCCCTCATCCCCCGAGAGATCAATTATGCTCGTCAAGTAAGTTGCTTAAGCAAATGCTTATTTTTAAAATGCTCGGATGACGAATGCGAGTTTAAGGGTACACTCGTGCACTGCGCAGTTATTATCGCGGGCGGGGGACGCCGCCGTGACGCTTGTGCGCTTAGCGACTTTAATATTGGTCGGTAATATTTAAAAATGGTAAGGTTTATGCAGCGCGTTGGGGTAAAAGTTTCTAGTAAATTTTATTAACTGTTTTCCATACTGTGTTATAAAAACTTCCGTAGTGAAAATGGAAATCATCATAATTTTGCAATGTCTGTACATTCATTAATCCGTCTGTAGCAGCTGCATAATTTCCAGTTTTCGACGTAGGTTCATGAAATTTTGCAAGTGGATGGTTTATATAGAGATATCATTTCATACGTAGCAAATTATTTAAAAAATACTTACCCATATCTGTAAAATAAGGGTGAATTTCTTCATGTGAAAAGATTTTGCTCACGTCGGTATATCTATATCATATTTGTATAACGGCGGGAAGCGAAATAATACACATGCACATATTTAAAGATATATTCGGCGGTAGACCATTTTTGGCCAAATGGTTCGACTTAGTTTACACTTGCCGCTAGGTCGAGTGCGGCCGAACGAGAGGCGTGTGGAGCATCCGAGTTAGTAAGTATATTTTTATTTCGTCACTTTACCCAGTGAGTCTTTGGCGTAGTGCAAAAAGAACTTTGGTAAAGCACTGGATTACGTACGAAACGATTAATTACGTACTTTCTTGCAAAAACGTTATTTATTATTTGAATTCAAATAAAACTCTCTTTTCCGCCCTCGAGATATAGTATAAAAAGTTCATGTTTATAATAAAGATCTAAATTTCGTCTTTAGACAAATGTATTTATTTCTTATGTGGTTTATTTTGTATGTAATTGCAAAACTGTTATAAATTAAATTAGCGTATTTGTGCGCATTATTATATCATGTTTATTATGATATTATTTGTTGTCAAAGTGGATATGTTCTGTTGAATGTGCACTACATTGTTTTGGTATGTCGCGTGTCTCTGTGAATGCATATGATTACTGTTGACGTATATTATTTTTGTTTTTTTTAAATTTTCATATTCAAAATTTACAGTAAGGTTATATTCGTTGTAAAAGCTTTTATTTCTACGGTAAGGTATTAAAGCTCACCAAATTTTTTTAACGCGTTCCGTAGAATATGTATCAGTGTTTAAATCTTCCTGATGTTTAATTTAGTATTTGAAATTGCGGCCCCATTTAACATTTTTAGGGTTTCATACCTCAAAAGAAAAAAGTCTTATCTCTTATGTGACGTAGAAACTTGAAACTAGCCGAAGTGATAATGCCTCAGAAATATTTACATGAACATTTTAGATGGGGTAAAGAAAGAAGAAGTAATCGAAATATTTTTTCAAATTTCATATTGGAAAGAAAACAAATTCCTTTCAGAATTTTAAGTAAGATATATTTATAGATATTGTCGAAAATACAAAATATACTAGCGTGACCCATGCGAAGTCTTCGCATTATAAATTATTCAACTCAATTTAATAAATAAAAATTGATTGCAGGTATTCAATTCATTTCTAATTTTGCACACTGCTTATTACGTTTTTATTCCATTATGAAGCTCAGATGACAGATCAAACAAATATTTTACTAAAATTTACATATAGAGGCGCAAGTATCAAAAGCATTGAGCTAAAGCGCCACTTTATTTATATGTGAGTGGATTTGAAATTAAACAAAAATTTTACCGACCGTCAATCATATTGACGCTGAGCCGTTAGATGGCAGCATTGCTGTTTTGTGTATATAATTTTAATAATTAATTAATTTGCAAAAACAATAGCAATAATAAATTTTTTAGTTGTGGATGCCAGTAGAGCAAGCAATTATCTATAAAATGATATATAATTTATGTGGATTAGTTGTGAGGTTTTTTCTAAAAAGGGAGAGTAACATCTTAACCTTAGCGTATTAATATATATGATGATGATGATGATATGATGATGATGATGATGATGATGATGATGATGATGATGATGATGATGATGATGATATCTTCGCCTCGTCTCCGAATAGCTGACGTTAAAATTATGACAAATATCGTTTATTTAATGTTTGTCGGAAAACTATAGAAATGATTCTAAATCTTAGGTAACAGTTCTTGAGAACTTCACGATATTCATAAGATATATTAGGTGATATATTTCAACTTTGAAATATGATTTGTTTGTTAATAGTTAAACAGAAATACTACGTACCGTATAAAAATTAATGAAAGTTTTTAAATTTTTGAAATAATTCTTTAATCATGAGTTCAAATAGTCTGAAAAAAATCTAGATATTTGATTAAAAGTTAAAGTTTTTATGGATATATTCTGTAAATCTATTTAGTTTTTATTTAGATTCTATAAATTTCGATTTACAAATTTTATTATTAAGCGCAATTAATTACTAAATAAATTGTAATTTATCGGATTAAAATTAAATTATTTGTAATTTATCGGAAATTATACACTACAAAATTTGTTCGCTGCGTCAATTTTTATAATGCAGTCTTTATTTTTGACATCTACTGAGAAGTTGCACTAAACACGTTTCAACTGACAAATAGTTTCGTTGATATTTACGTTTTCTACAATGTACCAATAACCTTCAATGTTACTGACAAACATAAAAATGCTGTTATTTTAAACTTGCTGTTTTAGTAAAATTTTATGAAAATTTAGTGAACAAGTTATGGAAATTAATTAAAAGATAAGCGAGTACCCTTATAATTCTGTTACATAGTCCGTCTGTCTGCCTGTCCACATATGGCAGCGTCATAGCTTATTAATTTGAAATTAATCGTGATTAAATTTTACAAGACATATAGTTTTTTTTATATTCAACTGCAATTGTTACGTTTATAGCTTAAAAATGCTAGTTGACTATTTCTAAATAATTTGCCGTTTATGGCGAACAAGTTATGAAAACTGATGAAAAAATTAGCGAGTTCTGAGCTTTTAAATTGAATGATGGGGTGGAGCGGATATACCTACCTGTTTCATTAGCTCTCTATTAGTTCATAGAATTCTCATTCATAGAATACATCGAGCATTATTTTAAATGACATCACAATTCCGTAATGCCGTCCTTATCTAAATGCGAAGTGTATAGTTCTGTCAATTTTTAAAATCTTTCAAATTTTTTTTCATTTCTCGTCAGCTTGTGCCTTGAACTTTGATTTATGAAGTAAAAAAAATAATAGTCAAGTACCCTTTTAACGATTATCTGTTTACGTAATTAATTTAAAATAAATTGAACTATGGAGTTTTAGGGACTTACTATTTCTGTATATTTTTATTAATATGAAAACTGTATAATTTAAAGTTAAAATAAATATTTTTAGAATTATATTTTCGGCATTAATGATTTTCAAATGTGCTAAAAATTATATACTTTCGTATGACACTCTTCTCGATCTGATTAAAGAAAATAATATTTATTACATTTTGATACCGGAGCTAGGCAGAAGCAAACAAATTGTAACAATAATACCTGACAATTTCTAAGTCAATAGCGTATGTAAAGAGATGGATAACAAATCTGACATGTTATGGAAGCGTAACAGAAAGGTATGTCATGAAATTGGAGATAAACTAGTTATATTGTTGCGATGTTGTTAGTTTCAATATTGTTAATTTGAATTTTACCGATTTCATCGAGATTACATAACGTGGGTATGTTCAGCAAATTATCCTTTAAATAAAATATTTTGTTTCTATGGAAATGATTAAATATCCATTATATTTGATAAAAAAGTAAAGCTAAGGAAATTGGCAATTTTACTTATATCTTCAGGGTACATTACAATGTACTGCGAACACAAATAACAACGTAATGAATGCATAGAGGGATTCAAGATAAACGAAAAACGTTATTGTCCATGGTAGCTAAAACTATTGTTCGAAAATCACAAGATTAGTAATAAGATAAAGTACAGAATATCTTTGTCAGATGTTTTTTACTTGAATGCGATGATTGCAAATACATTTGGTCTTCATCCCTTATCCCCCAATTATAGGATTAAATACACAAACATTTTTGTAACAATAGTGGTCATAGAATGGAGTCTGGAAATCAAATCAGTCATATGAGCTAAAAATCATATTTTATGTTAATAATTGCACATCTCCTTGTATAATGCTATTTCTAAACGCTATTAGTAATTGTATTTTTGGCAAAATGACGGTACAGATCTTTGTGTACGTAGTGCCAGTCATAAGGAATATAGGTTGGCATCGAAACCAAGAAAACATAGTCCTCTTGTAAAATTTTTATATAATATATTAATATCGACGAGGAAACCGATTTAGTGTATGATAAGGTAATGTAAAACTATAATTTTTTCTACCTCTTAATAAAGTGTAAGACTGTAACGTGCAATCCAGACTACCGACAATAATTGGTTCAATGATAATCGGAGAATATAGTGCATATCATATTTAATACTTTAACCCAGTATCAGTACCCAATATGGTACTGGTATTGGGTTTAAGTACACAGCATAAAAAAAAGTTAAAGTACAAAGCATGGCACTTACAACCATAACCCAGTACCCAATAGGTCCCAGAAAGAGTCAGCCCCGTAAAGAATCGGAGCGATTCTGACGACTCTCGAACGTTGTGTTAAAACTAAAACGTGTTAACGCCAAAAATGATAGAACATACAATTTGTAACCCGCTAATTGAGACGGCAGACATTTAGATGGCGGCGCAAGCGTCTTGACTTTTGCGCTAAGTCGGTGTGAAGTCAGTCCGTCTTGTCTTGGCAGTTTTTAGCCGCCGACTCATCTCCTGCAAAAGTCATTCATCTGCGTTGCGCGTAAATCGATTTTTTTATTACTTTGAAACTTGTATGCAGTGTACATATATATATATATATATATGTATATATATATATATATATATACATATATATATATATATATATATATATATATATATATATATATTATATATTGCCATATATATTTAAAATAATATTGCGTAAAATACTGACAAAACTCAAAACTACTGTTTATAAGACAGATATTTTTTATACTGCCAAAGGGGTGGTTTGGGTAAAAATGAAGCACTATTTGTTCTTCATTTGTACTGTTGTTACAACTGTATTCATTTGGATAACGTTATAATTACATTGTATTAAGTTAAAGAACATATAAAATAGATAATCTTATTTGAGTTATTAATCTTATGATCTTACAATAATTAATGGCTTTGGTTAATGTGTGATAATACTATCTTTTGTTAATCTTGCCTTTGTTCATTCATTAATTATGGTTTAATTTGTGTTCATGCTAGTCTTCGTTCTGTTGTAGGTGGATACATATCTAGTTCATATCTCAAAATACCTTCTTACTATTTCAACAATATTGAATTTATATACGTCATGTCAAAATACGTGATTCATTTAAAAAATTTGCTGAAAATTGAAGGATTTCGTTGTGTTCTTTTGTTCTTAAAGTATTTACACTGATGTTTGCAGTAATTCAGAGAGATAGTGCATCATTAGAATTTCAGAGAGATAGTGCATCATTAGAATTTTGGAAAATTTCGGAAAATTCGTGTCATCGTCAGGTAACCAAAATTTAGTCCAGCATTTATTTTGCTAACTTATTTATTTATGAAAATATATTCACAACTACTATTCTCGAGCGGAGATCTAACTCGTAAAGTGACAATTTTTATTTTTTTACAAACAAATTCTAATAGGAAATATTGCATTTCTACACTCATAAAACGCGTTTTTTGTTTGAGTTCAAATAAGTAAATTATTCTAAATACCAACAATTCTCGGTTTGCGACAAATTTAATAAGGAAAATAATTTCGTAACGAAAATAATGACAACTTTCACTTTCAGCTGGATAACTTTCGGAACGATAATTGGCCAGCGAAAAGTTTTGTAGACTTTTACGAATTTTTAATTTACAACTTTAGTTTCGGAATATTTTATATTGTTCCAAACTAAAGGTCGGAATTTGAATCATGATTAAGGAATTTAAGCAGTATCTCCGTGCGTCTATTATAAAAAAATACCAAAGGAATACATATTTCTAAATAATAGCACCAGAAACATACATTAGAAGTTAAAAATAGATTGTTTACTTTGTAATAAGACGAAAATAAAACCGATCATACAAAAAATACGGGTTCCATTTAAATATCAAAGATGTGCCGCCTAATGAGGCACCTTCAAAAAGTGTCTGCCAGTTGGGCGTATTTATTTGTGACTTTGCCTGTCGTTTACGAATGAGTACAATCTTTGCAGTGTTATGACGAAATATATATACTTATCTGTTTCTCGGAATGAATGAAATTATTATGTCTCCATTAGAAGATCAATATTGGACGATAATTCTAAATACCTGTTTATTCTCGCACGGAAATAAATTAACTGTACTTTCTCCCTTTTCATTTTAGTCTCCTCAGTTTTAGGTTCTCTGTATATTTGTACTAAATAAGTGCCATTATCGTAGTTAATTATGTCAAAAATGGATACTCTTAAATCCACTGTCATTTGCATAAAACGTATTATGTCGATGGAAAAGTTGGATGATTCAAAATGTCATTTGCAACCATTAAAACTTTGAGATTTTGCTTTAGTTTATTATTAAATTTATATGCTCACGATTTCCTCTATGAAGAGACTACTTTGTTCTACTTTTGTTAAGAATATAAAGGTGAACATTTTCAGTACCCTTTTCCAGTCGATATGTCATCGTTCCATGCGAATAATGGTTGTATTCAAGTGAAATTTAAGCAATTTAAATATTTGTCATAATAAGTAATAATATAGATATATCATAAACAGATTTAGATTTGATTGGGGTTTAGGCCAATACAATTTATAATATGTAAATATAATAATATAAAAAAAGTTAATTTAAATCTAAAATGACACATCACTTTTAAATATATAAAAAACAATACGATATTATAAGTAAATAAGACATAATCAAAAAGTAAATTATTTTTAAAATAATTAAACAAATAATATTATTTTTCTTGATTTGGCTCGTATGAAAATATCAATGATATCTCCTTAATTAATTTGTTGCCTCAATTAAGGTTTGATACAAAAATAAAAATTGTCACTTTACGAGTTAGATCTCCGCTCGAGAATAGTAGTTGTGAATATATTTTCATAAATAAATAAATAATACTAAATAAGTTACCAAAATAAATGCTGGACTAAATTTTGGTTACCTGACGTTGACACGAATTTTCCGAAATTTTCCAAAATTCTAATGATGCACTATCTCTCTGAAATTATAATGATGCACTATCTCTCCGAAATTATAATGATGCACTATCTCTCTGAAATACTGCAAACATCAGTGTAAATACTTTAAGAACAAAAGAACAATGCAAGTGCATTAAGTTTATCCTGATTCATAATTGCAGGTACACAATTTTTCACTATTTTGCAGCTTGGAAGATAATCTTTCTCCAGAACAATTTGTTGCAAGAATGATTAAGTTTATATGTAGAACGATATCTATATTTGGATGGACATCACAAAGTTCATGTGAATATGAAAATTCACTTGTATCTGATGCAAAGAATTATTCTTTCCCTAAACCGTAAAATGCATCATGTTAAGTAGATCAACGAATCTTAGAAAGACTTTTGAGACATAGATTTGTACGTTTCATTAAAATCTCCCAACGATGTGTAAAAATTGTGAAAGAGTTATAAAATTCTTGTAAAGAAGAAAAAAATCAACTGCCTCAGAGACTGATTCAGTACACATTTAAAGTAGCATTCTCGATGTCCGATCTATATTTGGTATAAGTCCTAAAACAGTTCTATTGCCTATTTCAACATTTTTACGCATATATCTAATGATAATCGTAATCTGATGAAAATTTGATAATGAAATCAAGTATTTTAAAAAATTTCATGTACCATAAGAATGTTAATATTCATCATCTACTCAACTTTGCTGTTTCAAAAGCTACGAATGGACCTTTTAAATGAATCAATGGATGTGGGTGTCATTAAAGATGGATAAAGATTGTTTTATATTTTGGAATACTGTCCCGATGTCCTATCGTACGATGTCCTGGCATTAGAAGAAGAATTTCTGAGGTCGAATCATGTGGCAGTAAGCGTCGCTGGGCCAAATGAATATGTCGTATATATGTCTGTATCCTCGTAGTAAACAGCGTCCCTAAAACAGAGTATGATACTTACGACGATTGTCCATTCGAAGCATACATTGTTCATGTAAGTAGTGTGATACATGGGATAACTTCACTAGAAGAACAAGCGTAAATTTTGTGTTCGTTTTGGATCGAGTAGATTGTATTTGAAGGTAGATATCATCGTAATCGAGTACAGGGAAAATGAGATTTTTGACTAGAATTTTCGTAACGGTCGTAGAAAGATTATCGCGGTACCCATATAATATTTTTGTGTCACATAATTTGTGTCACATTAATTTTTTTGGACACGTACTCATTAAATCTCAGCTGTGAATTCATTACGATACTTAAATTCTTTGCCGTTTATGATAAGTTTTAATCTTCCTGGTCTTGCTACCTGAGTTCTATTCCCCGTAATCAAAATCAAGAATTATTTAGATTTAACAATAACGCATGTTCACAAGATCAGTTTCAGATTGACCCAAGACCTTCGTTAATGTTATCGTTCAGTCAACTGTCATCTTCGATACGAAAAAGTTATAAAATTGTGCGTTATTTGTTGTAATATCGCACGAAAAATCTTGTACAATCGCTCTGAATCACTAGAGTAGAGATAAGTGGCAGTTTGAAGATTAATCCTTACCGTATACATATAGAAATGACATGAACTTTGGGGGTAAGAGTTAGAATATTACCGAATACTTATATGTATTGACACAGTCACTTCAAATAGCTTTTGAACCATTAATGTATGCCTTCCAATAAGGGTAGTATTGTAATATGGTCATTGAGACTAGGAAATTCAAGCACACTAATAATTAAAAAACCGGCCAAGTGCGAGTCGAACTTACATACGAATGGTTCTATAGCAACAAACAATATTAAACTTATAAGTTAGTATTTCTCAAAGACACTGTGAAAAATAAAATTGTGGTTGACGTTGGTACCGAAAATATCCTGTATTTCAAAAACTACACAAAAAATTTTATTCGAACCAATTTTAGTTGAAAGTTTACTACCGTAATTTTACAGAATTTTATACACATTTGGTGAAAAGTTAAAGGGGGGAGGGGGACACTTTTTAAGATTTTAGAAAAAAAAGTTGTTTTGGAACCTCTATATATTTTTTTGAGATCTATCTAATGATAGCCCCCCACGCGCCTATGTGTACCGGATGTTTTTCATCTCTCCGTTAAATGTATATGTAACGATGATGAAAATCATGTATATGGAGTATATATGAATTATATATACATAGTATCAATTTCATAATTCCACTATTTCATTGTATAGCAGTTCATAGAAGACACCTGCCATCCAAATTTCATCTATATGGTGCCTATAGCCTCCGAGTAAAATGGCTGTGATATATAGACAAACATGTGGACAGACAGACAGATAAGATGAAATTATAAGGGATACGGAATCCTAAAAATAGCCCAGACAGTAATAGTTTCACTTTGTCAACATCTGATATGACGTTATTAGTAATATATAGAAGTGTGCGCATGTACTGCGTTGACCACAGAAGCTTGGTGCATTGACGAAGTCTAAAAAAACTTTTAAACTGATCAAACAAACAATTTTTATCATTGTCTTTGTCGGCAGATAGCTTAATGACTACATGCTACTTTTTCGCCTCTTGTAATGAAAATTAAATTTTTCCAAATCTCAGGATAGGAAGGGGAGATGACAGACTCACAATTTCGGTAATCCAACTAAGGTTGTACGGAAGAGTCAGTTTCGGCATCTGCGCTGAGGCACTATTCAAACCGATAGCTTAGAGGTATTATATATTTTAGGTTTTGTAATATATAAAGTACTAATTAGAAGTGAGTGATCGCTCCGATCTTGCTTGGTCGGTTCCAGTTTAATATAGCATGCTTAATATCGGAAGGTCTACGACATAATAAATCACTTACAGTTTTTCAGTAAACGTTCATTCTGGTCAGCTTAATCAGGAATTGATTAAATCTATATGTATTGATCTCGATCGACAATCAATGTGTCTGGAGGTAGTTGAATCGGTTTGCTGCAGTGAGTCTATATACAGATCGCCCATGAGAAAAAAACATTCAGCAGTGAAGGTAAGGCTAGTCACTGCCTTGCTCAGACCGTCGAGAGCTAAGTTCAGAGGCACGACTGGCAGTGGATATGTAGTGCCATAATCACACTGACGCGAACCTGCTCCGCGCGAACTCAAAGTTGTTCAAGCTTTGTGTTAGGGATATCGATCTTGCGGTATTGTTTGCCTTGGCGTACGTAGTAAGCTACGTCTCCTACGTGGCCAATGGATTTAGAAGTTATATAGGCACAGTTAGTATCATCGTATAGAACCCTTCATCAATAATAAAATATGTCACAACTGTTTCATAATTATTATTAATATATATTAGATAGGCCGTAATTCTATGAAATATTCCGATTTAAAGGCTAATATTTTAGAAGAAATACTACAAATAAATATCTCTTGGATAAATGTAAGCGAAATAAAGATTAACAAAATTATTAATACATATATATATAAAAATAATATAAGATACATTAAATCCTATTAAAACACCAAAAGAAACAAATTAATAAATCAATTAGAATAAAAAATACATAGAATAAAATTTTTCTTAGGATCGAATATTGCTAAGAAGGCATAGAGTTAAACTATACAGGCATAGAGTTAAACGTTTAAATGATCTTATCATGTTATTTTTGTACACATACCAGTGCGTTGCGCACACGTGACAGTAATTAAAAAATGAAATAATAATTGAACAATATATAATTCAAGATCTTAATTTAAAACTAAACAAATAAAATAACTCCTTACAGAAAAGATGTAAAGACGGTCTACGAGGAACAATCGACGTAAATGTAAGAGAAGTCCGTAAGCCCGTGACCGTGTCCCACAAAGCTAATGACTTTTGTTTCGATTGCCTCGACTTTATTTAATTTAGTCTTGAAATTATTAAGACGTTTTTTGAAGACCTTAAATTTTACAATAAAGTATTCTTGAAATTCAACGATTCCGGAAAAACGGTCCTCGTAGTCAACCCATAGACACTCGTGACCTTCATTTCGGACCTGACGGTTGACGTATCAACTGTCGGCATCATAAGAGTTGTCGACGTGGGTGTTAATATAAGTGTCTTTTTTTCTTTTTCAAGCTAAGAGCTTGTACTAAAATCCGATGCTTTTATGTTTTAGTTTTATTAGAGGACCTTTTTTATTGAGAGTACCTGACGTAAAGAAACGATATGTGTTTTTGCGACTGAAGTTTTTATCTTCCTGTCTTCTTCTTCCTGTCCTAAAGACAGTCACGGAGTCGACGAAACAATGCTACGTGATTCTTCTTTGGTATCAATTGGGTAGTCATCGTCATAGAAATGCTAAGAACAAGGAATATACTTCATTCCCAATACCAATATTTGTTTTTCAAATTTAAATTAAAATCTTATTTTATTTTTTGTTTAAGCTAGCCGTTTTAAATGCCGATTTTTAAAGTTTTCTGCAACCGAACAATTTATGATTTTGTTCGAAATTTAGTTATACAAACTCAACTATTATATCATTATTTTTAAGTATGGACATAATTTATTTTCGTGCAGCCAATCGTGTAAACATTAGACGTTCGGCTAGGCTGAACTGTCGATGTTAATTTAATATAATAAATGATTGTATAAATTTACAGCAAAGAAACTTTAATCAACAAATTAATTCAGTGGGACTATAGAAATGGAATGAACAACAAAATCTTCCGAACATTCTCCTTTACTTTTTAACTTCTACAACTCGCGTCTGAATTTTTTAAAGTAATATAACGGGGTTAATTCTGCTGGAACGGATTTATACTGTAATTAACAATAACTTGATTCCTGTTCTGATTAATATTTTCACCCTTTTCGATCATTTTTTTCGGAAAAATTACGGTTTTGATTTCGGAAAGGTTAGAGTAGTAAGAAATGCAAATATCTTTTTTCATTTTATATTAAATTTTTTAGTTTTTTAATTAAATTAATTATTCAAACTTTAAATTAGCAACTAAAAATAGATTTGGAAATATATTTTACGCTTTCGTATAGATATTTAAAATTAAATTTTAGTGATGATACAATTTGTCAATTAAAGAGCTTTTAATAAAAAAAAATGTAGAGGGCCTGTAGAGGACCTCTGTATTTTATAAACCTATTAGGTTTTTATTTCAATAGATATTTAGATTTTTTGTTTTTATGTTTCAATAATCAAATTTCAGTATTTTTATAATTAATAGTGAAAAGCTTTGTATATATGTATTTGGAGGATTTGTTAATATCAAATTAACTGAACACATCTATTAGCTAAGTTTAGTTGCAAAAATATTTAGAAGTGTGTAACGGTATTACCCGTTTAGCCAAAGCTCGTGTACTTAGTAGACCGTATCGATAACAAGACGTTAGGGTACACCGAGACGTGAAGGGTTCCGACCGTTTTCGAAGGTATACGAACCTGATACCGCACGACCTAATTGGCTTCTTTGGTTCCATCACCCTCGTCTAGATTACTATGACATTCCTGCCGCATAGAAACGTAAACGTGTTATTTCAAAGATGAGTTTAAAGGACATTAATATTATTGTAATTTTTCAAACTGTTATTTTATTTTTGTTTGAAGCATTTTGTTAATTATACGTTATGATGTGTGGATATAAACTGGACTATCTTTTTGTTAAAACGTAATATCATATTATAATTAGTTTATGCTCGTTACTATGTTTTCATTTGACTGTATTTATTAAACGTTTTTATTTAGATTTGTATATATTTATTTATATTCGTTTTTGAGAAAATTTTATTACTTAGTTTTTGTTCAGTTCCGAACATACATTGGTTTGGCATTTTGTGTACTATTCATCTATGATTAGTACTTATGATATAGACTTAAGATACCAGATAGACGAATAAAAATAAGAGCAAGCACGATGATACGTGCATAATAGCGATATTATGTGTTAGGAAGAGATAGGGAGATAAAAACCGTTACAACCATTTTTTGCAACACATACGAACTTAATAGCACGCGGATAACTGTGTTCACTGCTTTTTGATGATTTTGAATTTGTCAGTTATTATATTGTAAAAATAATTGTGGTTAAATATTCTTCAGTGTGTATATTCGGTGACGTATTTTATTCTCGATTGTGGTACATTTAACAGATAATTTGTAAAGAATGGATAGTTTCCCGCATAGGAAATAACTATTTGATTTAGGACAATTTGCAGAACAATATGTCTAATTACACGTACAAATAAAGTATATGTTAAAATATCATGATTTATCAAGTTTTTATGTAAAGATACTTATTAGATGTTTACGCGAGTATTAAAACCTTTTATCCATAATTTTGTCAATAAAATTAATTGGGCTCAATATTTTTTAATAACATTTTATGCGGATAGAAAATTAGGCATTTTTTAGAGCAAGAATTAGGCATCTTTTTAGAGTAAAATTAGGCATCTTTTTAGAGCAAGAATTGGGCAAACAATCTAAGAACGTTATAATTTCATCGACCGTAGAAACGTAGGTACCTTTTAATTTCATTATGTCTGTTTGTACGCTGTTTGTCTCTCTTTTTTCTGAATAACTAAAGAAATTTAAGAAAAGAAAAAAAAATTGAAATTTTATAAAAATAAATGGAATAAGGATTAATCTGTAATTTATATTTAGGACGAATTGGTAAAATATTATAATCCAAATAAATCTAAGTTTCTGGACAGAAGTTGCTGTTGGTGATATGTATTTTGCTGTATAATTTCATCAAGTTGCGTTTCCCACGATTAACGTATTAATCGTATGAATTTTTCGAAAGACACTTTAAATAAATATTTTATCTCATAAATGCGCCTTATTAAACTGTTTTCTATATTTCTTAAGTGTTGATACGTCAATAATTATAGAAAAGGAAAAAAAAACATTTTACCTTTTAAAATCTTGAAAACATTTAAAAAAAATATTTTCACCGGGATTAAATCATTCGCAGCAGAGTTAGTTTAAAAAAAATTATTGTACAGAATCCATCTAATTAATTCAAATCATTCAACATTTTCGTTGGGAAGATTTAAAAGTTATGCAGAATTAGATAAAGTGAAGTCAGTGGCAACCTTTGTGCTGCTTACTGATGCCTGGTAAGGGAGACAAGACGAAATCAGTAATGTATGGATATCATTAATTTTATATTTGTTTATCAAAGTAATCTTGAAGGTGGACTGATTATCTGCACTATAGGAGTAAATGTATTATTATTCGACGACTTTTATATGTTATTATTTATTTCTGTGAAACGTTTAGTTTTTCTAGATTAGAAATCTGAATATAATCATAATAATATTCCTTAATAGTTTATGGGATAACCTTTAAAATACAATATTAATAAATAGCTTAAAATTAATCTAATATAATTTATATTATTTTTTTTTGGAAACATAACAAATTTGAAATGATTAAAAATAATAGGTTTACTTTAAATTAAATCATTTATTTAATATTTATTTTAAAGTTTATTCCAGAAAACATTTAAAATTTATTTGAAATTACGAAATAATTTATAATAAAGTAAATAATCGTAAAATTTAATTTTTTCTTCAAAAAACTATAAAATATAAAATATCTTTTCTAATTAATTATTTTTAATGATTACAGTTACATTAACTAAATTAACAAATGAACTCATATAAAAAAACTTATATTTAATACAAGTTTTTTTTATTTATTAATTAAACTCTGCTACACAGGATATAATGTCATGTCGCATAGAAACGTAAACGTGTTATTTTTGATACAAACTTTTAATTTAAATAAAATAACCTTATAAATTACTTCAAATTTTTTATACGATACTAATTAGATTTTATTTTAGGAAGTGTTTGTTTTGAAATATTTTAATTTTCAAATTTAAAATTATATTTATTGCAATGAAATTTCTTTTTTTCAAATTATTTGATATAACGAACTTTTCTCATTGTGATTAAAATACTTAAAAAAAGTTTCAATTTGTCTTTGATATGATTTCTGACTTTTTTTTAAATATTAGTCACTTCAATTGAAAATTGTTTTGGTTTAGTTATATTGACAAATTAAAAGTTTTAATAATAGAATCTGTTAAAACTATACAAACTTTATCGACATCCTTGTTAATATTATTGAACATCACTAAACTTACACTAAAGTAAATTTTCCCAAACACAAACAATTTAACTTAGCTTATGCAGAATTTGAAACTGAGGTGGTCTATGTAACAAGTTTATGATTTGGCATATAATAAGTTAAGAATAAAACTTATTTGATCTGTTTTCAAAGTGTTTTCCTAATTTTTTCAAATTTATGTATTCATTAACTATGAATCCATAAATGCAACACGACTTAAATATAAATATGAGATATATGTCATAAGAAAACTATCGATATTTTAGGTTTTACTATCAAACACAACAAATACAATAATATATTTGAAAGACGTATATCAGAGAAATAGTAAAACATCTTTACCAAGATGCTTTACTATTTCTCTCGTGTATGTCTTTTAAATAAATTATTGTCTTTGTTTATTTAATTAAGGGAAAAATTAATTCAGTTGAAAGTGGGTATTTTATGTTCATTCAATGCAGATATTAACGTCACAAGTCGTGTTTTTTTTTCTTTGTGATTAGTCGAGTACTCTATTACTCAGTGTT
Organism: Druceiella hillmani; assembly: GCA_039881145.1. Classification (NCBI taxonomy): domain Eukaryota; kingdom Metazoa; phylum Arthropoda; class Insecta; order Lepidoptera; family Hepialidae; genus Druceiella; species Druceiella hillmani. The sequence continues at coordinate 12,405,147 of JAYKKI010000005.1, forward strand.
GAATAGGTTTCCATTTTTTTCCCGACTTACATTTTATTAATTTTTTAGCGGTTCGTACCTCAAAAGGAAAAAAGAAACCCTTATAGGATTACTTCGTTGTCCGCCAATCTGTCTGTCTCTCTGTCAAGACCCTCTTTCCCAGGAACGCATGGAGGTATCAAGTTGAAATAAATGTCAAATACTTAGATCTACGTTCCCCTAGAGCTGCAACTCAAGTTTCCAAGTCCACGCAATAAAAAAATACGGTCATTTATACCGCATATTTTGACACTCGCAAATAAATTGAAACCTATAAGGTACGTTCCCTTGACCTAGAATCATGAAATTTGACAAGAAGCGAAATCTCACGGCACAAGTAAAGGAAAAAAATCCGAAAATCGTTAATTTGTAGTTATATTAAATACAATTTTTTTTAAATATACGACTGTGTTCAATTGATGAGGTTTGCAACAATTGATGAGGTTTGTTCTGTGTTCTGTTATGTGCTCCCTCGGTTATAGCCTCGACGCGGTTAGACCCTAGAAAACTTCACTGCTAAGACAGTATTTCATAGAAAACACTTCACTGCTAAGACAACATTTCTCTATTTACATAAACCGGGTACAGTAACCCATCTAATCAGTTAATCTCATCAGCTAATCAGTTCAAGATATTTAGTTCTTCAGTTGTCATTTGTTGTTCAGTTGTCTTCTATTTTCCGTCACAGTTTCTATTTCTGTCTCGATGGTACTAGTTTGGAGAAGTTAAGAAAAAATTTAATAAGTGACGTTTGTAGGGCATTATCTATGCAGATAATAAAACTGGTATAGAGTGAATTCTGCACCTAGAAAATATTTTAAAAAGAGTGATTAATTTAGTGTAAAGAATGATAAAAAAATCAGAAAATCTGTTTTTAAAATTCTTACCTATCTATCTGTCTGTTTGTTAATTTGTTTTTCACTCAACCGTTAGTATGGTAATAGTTTAAATCCTTGGGCAACATATACGTTACTTTTTATAAATTAAGAAAAAAACTTGACTTGGTGAATATTACGATATTGGTAATGCCAACGCTTATCTATTAGCGCATTTAATAAATTTGATGCTTATAGATATTGTAAAAATAAATAAAAAAAAACAGAAATGATGACGTGCATTATTCCTAATAACGTTTCTTATTCCGAATTTCATTCGAACGAAGTTGTAGATACAGCCAGTAATTATATATTTAATATTAATTTGTTTATAAATATTAATAATTTGTTTTTAAATAACTGATAATTTGAAAATTAAACTTGTTACTAAATATTAATAATTGAATTGTTTAAATAATTTTTAAAGTAATATAACACTGAGCACGATTTATTTCAATGATACAAAAACAAGCTCGAAATTTCTGCAATCTTTTTCCATGACCCGAATGCCGCGGTCGCCGACGCCGGTCCCGCGGCGGGCTAGTAGTGCCAATCGGCGGTACTCCAGTGCGGGAACAACACTCGAGCTAACGAACCGTTCACCAACTTTTTTTGCCAAAATCCCGCGTACGCAGAGATCCGATACAAGGTGCTTTATTTGCCCCGGGAATATTTTTGACACAAAATATTTGATTACGGAAAGATAATTTTTCAATGTTCATTGATATAGTGTAATATTTTGCCGTTATTGTATCTTTCGACTGGTGTATAAGCAAATATTAAAATTGTGGTTTTGCCTGTTGACAGTAACTATAAAAACCCTGGTTAACGACCGCAATTGTCAATATTAGCAACTCAAAAGTAACGCCGGGAGATCTGAATTTTTTTTGGTAGGATTAAATTTCAGAAAATAAGAACAAACTAAATACAAAAAGGCGCGCTGTACTTTATTTTATATTTTACTTTGGTTGAAAAGGAGGGTAAATTATTTATGGACAAATTTATTGATCCAAAAATAGCTAAGAGGAGAAAATTAGAAATAAAGATAGCAACTAACAGAGTAATAGAAAGTCAGGTCTTGACTGCTTAATGATATACCGAAATTTATAATTATGTTATTCAAAAAGAGGTATATTAATTTGAATTATTGCAATTGATTCTATCAGATTTGACCCAGATAATCTTAACAAAATTTAGTAAAGTTGGAAATTATAAAGTTGTATTTTAGAGAACATTTATTGTCAGGAAGATCTTGTAAGTGTTGAACTGTTGCGTAATGTATAAAAGTATTAGACGTAAAACAATACCACGTGACTAGGGTATTTCAGAAATTTCATGAGTCAAACATACCCAATTTTGCAGAAAAAAGAAAAAAAACTGTTTTATGAAAAAAATACTCCAAACAGATGGACTACCTTCAGCAAAAAATAAAATACAATGTTATTTGGAATGAGGAACATTTCTATTGTAATTCAGAAAAAAAATTGTACTATATTTCAGCCTGAAAAATCCCCACAAAATCGTTGGACTTATGGAGTTCTAGAAATATATGAAAAAAATTATTTATTTATTTTTCTTTTAATTTTTTTATTTCTTAAGTATTCCAATACCACACAAACTGCAAAATCTCTAAAACTCATTCCTTAAAGCTCCCGCCATCAGGAACTGGCCACTCGTATCGTATATACGATCATAAAATGTTTTGACTTTCCTTTCTTGGAGTAGGTATGCTTTTAGTTTTCTTGGGTTATTCACCTTCTTTTTTGTTTATTGGTCTTTTTCAAACATATTCAGGCCTCATGGGGAATACTAAGGTAGCTTCAGATGCATTTATAAGCATCAAATAATGTGACACAAATCACCTATATATTTACTTACAACGAATAATCCATCTTGATTATCATAGAAATAAAAAAAAACTTTTATAGTGTTTCAGCCACCATCGTTTAAAGTTAATAATGTCTTCAATTGAAGGCAAAATTACTAGAATTTTTTTAGATTCCGTTGCATATAATAAGATTCCAGCGGCTTCTCTAATATGTACATTTTATCACTTCGTCTTAGAACTATGAAAACTCGATCACACGAGAGAAAGAAATGATCTCCTATTTGGAAAGATTGTTTGATGTCCTTAATCATTTTCAAAGCACCAAGTTAAACGGCATCCTCACCATACAATGGTTTTGATTTTGATCACTGCATCCATCGGAAAATATATGCAAGTATTTCACGGACTGCATGTTTTTCTTCAGGTAGTCACGCAGAAGTATACGTACTTCGATTGCTCCTTTTCCAGCCACTCCTTCATGGTATACTACATGGTACTAATGTCTTTGAGATTGCGTATGCAATATATGCTTAGAGTTAACTGCCTCAAATAAAAAGGTTTCCTGCACAGGTATTCGTGGCAGATTTATGTATTGCATATAATCAATACAAATACCATCTGTTGTCCTAAACGTATCAATTCTTCTTATTTCCGTAACCTCTTGTATCTTTACATAAAACTTTTAGATGTTTTTAAATTTTACGTGCACAATTTTCTCTCCTGTTATTACACGCTTTACCGTATCTTTCAAAATTTGCTTTTTATTTTAACATTCAATTCTACTCAAGTACAATACGTTTCGACATGTGGCTGTCCAAACCTCAGTGAAAACTGATCATTGAAAATCTTTTTGTAATATGAATATTTTACATTCATTTTAGGGTATTTCGTTTGAAACATTGTGTGCATTATCTTGATAGCTTTGCATCTAGATAATAGGATAACATCTAATTCTGTGCATAGTGCGATATTGAATATATTCTATCACAGCTATTCTAACTGATTCTTTAGCATTTCCTTTCAAGTTTTTTTCTCTCTTGTCTTTGAGGCCAATATCTGAGACAGTAAAGAGCACAACCTAACTCTATCGAGCTCGATACCATGCACTTTTGAGAAAGTTTTCTTACACACTTAACACTTTCCAGAACAGGTTGTAATTTGATATTTATAACTAGACCCACGTGAAGGTTTAGTAGAGTCGATTTCAGGTTTATGACGTCTGGTTAGTTTTATTTTAGCCACTAAAATCATGTTCCGCATATATGTATCTTGCTCATTTTTGGGGTTATAACTTAAAAACTTGCTAAAGACTACAATTATGTTTTCGTCTTCAATTCGAGTATAACAATTACTTTTGGAATTGAAAAATGAAAGAAAATATAAGGTATTATAACGAAAATGAATAATTATGAAATAAAACATTGATATAAAGCTTACTCGCAACTATCATCAGCTTTCAAAGCTGAATCGATTTTCTCTTTGTAATTGACACAAGCGGTACCTTTTACATGTGTTTTTTTAACAATTTAAAACTTGTATTTCATACTATCACTACACCTTTTACTATCACTATACTATTTCATCACTACACCTTTTCTCCTCTTTACTTTGCAATTAGGGATGATTATATCCATTTTAAACTTTTATTTTCAAAAATCACAATACAATCCGACTAAAACTCAATACAAAAGCTATATGATTTGCAACTCAAAATAACCACAAGGACAAGAACATTAGTGATCAGTGTCAGTCATATAATACAAAAACCCCGTTAGCCATATAATGCAATTGCAATATTTGACAAGTTGTATTACCTTTTATATCGCACTGACTTAAGTGGGTTTTCGCTGAATTTTAGAATACAAAGATGGAAAAACTCTATTTTTTTAAAAATATGACATAAGGTATTTCTGAAATATCTACTTCCTACGTCGGAAAGGTAAACATTTTTTTTTGGTTATTCTTTAAGGAAACTTTTCAATAATTCGATTTACAAATTCGTTGCCAAATTTCGGTAATGCTTAGTCATTTAGTTTCAGGTTAATTAATACTATAGATATTTAAAATAATTTGGAGATGTTTTAGAGACGAAATTTTGCTTATGTTAAGCGAATATAGGATCATATTGTCTTTTCACATCACATCTCTTCTATTATTTATTTTATTGTAAGGAATTGTTCTCCAAATAGTTTTGGAAAAAACTCATTTATGCGTAACCTAAATGTTCCAATAAAAAGTCTGGCATACTTTGTGTCGCCCTTATATATATATATATATATATATATATATATATATATATATATGTGTGTGTATATAAATATATATATATATATATATATATATATATATATATATATATATATATATATATATATATATATATATACACACACACACACAATTATATTGCAGTCTAATCATGGTTGATATTCAATATATCTACAATCTCTCGCAAGGACGCGTCCTTTCACCATCTTTACGATACTAGTTATAAAATATATTTTTGTTGGCAATGTTATTTAAGGTTCAGTAACTAAATAAAACTAATTCAATAAAATATACGAAGGTGGGTTGCGTCTCGTGTGTCTGGCTCTATTGCCGTGCGCGCAATTCGACGGCTATTTTAAATGTAGAGCTCGACGGGGCTTGGGGGAAAACTGTTTACCTTCCGCTTTACGTTCGCAAAGCCCCGCGGAAAAAAAACAGTGGAAAGCGGATACCGCGCTGGAAAGTTGATATTTACAGGTGCATTAGAACCCGCGGCGAAGGGTTCATTACTTGGCGTCGGACGTCCGTTTAGTCGATAATGCTCTTGATGTTTGAAGAGGGTCGCGCAGCCGGCACCGCGCGAGGACGACGCTCTACCTACTGGGGTTAATTAAAATTATAATTCACTGCTCGTTGACAAGTGTGTTGCGCGTCTGGGGGGCGCGGGTGTGGTGCGCCGAAGTGGTGCAGTGAATAAGTTATAAGCCGTTTAGATGATCGGATTACGGATGCGACTAAGAAAATTTTAGAAGTGCAGTATAGGGTGTAAATACCCTTACGTGTATTGATTCGATTTTCGCTAGAATCAGCTATATTTTCAATGTAATATACGTTTTATTTCAATAAATCCGTATTTCCTTCTGAGGTGGAGTAGATAGCGAAGAGTAGCTTGTGTGAAATTACATAATTTTTAAAAGTTCTGTTTTCATGAGGTACAACAAGTGGAACTTTCGCTTTCATCGCTTAATAGATATCATGGAACTCATTTATACTTGGGACAAATACTTTTAGTAAAATTTATTCATGTCTCCTTGGGCTAGTACCTAATTATATTATCGCTGTACGTAGCCTAACAATTTTATTATTTTTTTGAGCCAGACAAAAAAATATTCGTAATGAAAATAACTGCAAAATTATGGAACGAAACTGAATTATCCCAAATTAATTAAAAAAAATATAACGTAATGATGAAATTACAAAGCAGTGTTGATTTGAAAGTGGAGCGGGACCGATGCAGGAAGATAAGAGGAAGCCGTTGCTGGATCGAAGCTATTTACAATATATTGGAGTTAAGTCATATTATAAGATAGAATGTTTAAAAATGATAACGTAAATAGATATAAAAATATTTTTAGGGTTTAATAGCAAAAACGGAACCTAGTATAATTTATTAAAAAAGCAGTATCAATTAATGTCATAAAGGTACCGCTTAAATCGATAGTCTTTTATAGCACTCATTAGTTATTAATATCGGAATCTCTATATTATTACAATTAAAAACTTTAGAACTATAAGTAAAATTTTTGTGTATGTGCTATATTTATTTATTGAATTCGAATATTTATTATGTTAGATTACTGCGTCATCACTAATTTCGAACTGGGACATAAAAATACATGTGGCGTTACCAACACCATTCAATATTGAATATCCATTTTAATATTCCAATATTGAATACAAAGTACTCAAAAGCTGCCATTAAAACACCAATCGAAAGGCGCACAGACTCGCGCCCCCAGCCGACGGGAGAGGATCGCGGCGGTGCGGCGGTCGCCCTTTGATGACGTAAGCGGGAAACAAAGAATGGCTCTCATTAAAAATTTCCACTTATTAAAAATTGAAGGCGCGGCGCCCCATCGGCCACTTTCACGCGACTTGAGTGATGTCGCGCCGCTCTTTGTATTTGCTCTCGAAGCACATTTTTCTGTTAATTTAAGATGAAGGAGGAGAGGACGGAACGGTGGGAGTGGATTGTAAGTGTACATGTAGCAGTCGAAATTGCGATTACCGAGTGCGGATTACGATTCGACAGTGCGATTTGACTGAGCGACGTGTCAGTGTAAGTGCGAATCGCGTTTTCTTAGATTTTCGTGTTTCGACATATTGTCACGTCAACTGGTTTAGAATATTGTTATTTATTATTCAATTTTGTCAATTCTTTGCTGACATTTTTGAATGCAAAAATGTTTTTTTCTGTCAAATGAAAACGATAATATACTATATAGTATTCTCGTATACAATATATTAACAAGAAGGCATAAAACGAACTAACAATCTATAATTATCACAAAGATATAAAAAAATTCAGGTCACACTTAAATAGTGTTATTGCTTGTGAAATCTCGGTATCGTTGTCAAGTTTCTGTCTATATCATCTTTCATGATGGACTCAAGATGAATGGGAAGCAGGGCATCTTTGTTTGGCGTAAAAATATTGTTTAAATTAGTGTCGATGTAAGACTGCTAACAGTAAAGGATTTGTTTATATGCAGTTAGTATATTAACACTGCGATAATTGTATTATATAGCGTAATATTATTGTATAATTACGAGGCTGCGTGTGTAAAATCTAGTTCAAAAACAGTATAAAAATACTTGCATATTATTTATTACATATGTGAAAGTCTAAGGTTAGCTTAAAATATCTTGGGGTGTAATACTGTGTCTGTAAAAAAATATTTAATATTTTAAAGCCAAATTATTTACAGTCTACGTTGTTAATTCGAAGTATTGCTTTCTGTCATTGAAATGTTTTTAAAGCATACATAATTTAACAAAAATAAACTTAATCAAATTTTTTTGCTTTCTATAATTGAATTCTCAGAAATGTTTATTCGATTATAGAAAAATATAGAAAGGCTATAAATAAATTGAAGAAATGTTTGAATTTCATGGTTTGGTGGTTAGTTTTTTAAAATATGTTGCAAATTATTGTATAAATTTTGATAAATATAGATATTTTAGAAATACAATAAGTATATTGTAGATATACAGATTTTGATGCCGAAAAAATATTTTGATAATTCACATATTTATTTTATACGATGATAAATATCGTTGTTTAAGTTCTAACACTACATAAGTCAATTTTTGGCGGTTTTGACATTTTAATGCTAGTGATTAGAGAATCGGAAGATGCATTGTCAGCTAATCAGAAATAAGGAACGTCCAGTAGAAACTCGTAAATATGAAGAAAAACGTAACAGTACGGGATCCATAATCATTCGTAAGTACGGGATCGATAATCATTCGTAACCTCTGGAAACAGCACATAAGTCATAGTTCATAGTTCACTAGTTTTGAATCAACTGCCCTGAGAATTATCGAAAGAAATCGAAAAAAGATAAGAAAGATAATTGTTTTTTTTTTAATTTGTATTGTTTAGTGTTGTAAAGTAACGTAATAGATCTAGTTTGCCTCACAATAATCTTTTTTGTTTTGTATTAAATAGATTTAATTAATTAAAGTTTCACATTGACACCGTGAATGTTTTTTTCTTATTTAGCGTAAACAAATAAATATGAGTTGTGACGACGACGAAACAATACTTGAACTGTGCAGAGTTAAAAAGGAACATTCTCGCGAAAAAATAACAAAAGAATTAGTTAAACCGAATACTACATACCAACTCCCAAATTAGTTAATCCGAATACTACATACCAACTCCCAAATTAGTTAAACCGAATACTACATACCAACTCCCAAATTAGTTAAACCGAATACTACATACCAACTCCCAAATTAGTTAAACCGAATACTACATACCAACTCCCAAATTAGTTAAACCGAATACTACATACCAACTCCCAAATTACCATAATTTACCTATTGCAATTCTACCTTGCAATGAAGATACAACTATTTTTGGTTTAGTTGCACAGACTTCACCACATATTTTAGGAAACGATTATCTAAATAATATTGCTGAAGAAGTAATTACTCTCATCAATCAATCAGATTGTTCTCCATTACATTAGTGGAAGGAGAACAATAGTCAGTAGTAATAGAAGAAAAAATTATAGAAACAACAATAACACAACAAATAGAATAAGTACCTGAAAAAAACTGAAAAAGTGCTCGACTAACAAACAGGAATATTATCGGAACAAGAAGTAATAGAAGTAAGCAATAAGAAAGAACCGGACGTAACAAATCAAATTCTAGTTAATGGACTAAATAAAGAAGAACAGAATGGAATATAAAAGATTGCTATTGATGATGTATAACCTATTAAAAACGAAAAAATATTAAAGGAAGAATATTATAGGAATCTTAATTCTAAACGGAAGAGAAAGTATAAATGTTTAAAATCAAATGTCGAAAAAGAGTGGACCAAAAATAAATACAAGAAACTAAGATTAAAAGGAAAGCAATGGAATATCGGCGAGATAGCAAGCAAAACAAGTTTAAAATTTTACAGGATGTTATGCGACCTGTACGTGAAATAGAATCTCGTTGCTCTTCTGAATTCTGCACGAAGTCCAAACTTCGTAGATGCAACATTATGACACAGGAAGAAAGATAAGGTATTTTTTAAATTTTTTGGAAGGGAATGGAATGGCCACAGAGTAAGTAGTTTGTGGTTTCTAATGTTGAATTTGGAAGTAAAAATAAATAAAGAAGACAGATGAATTAAAACGAAATGTTGGTAAGCAATGTTTTCTAAGCACTGAATCTAAAGATCGTGTTCAAGTATGTATTAAAATTTCATTAAGTACTCTGGGTATTAAGTGTGTTATTGGATTGAACATTCCGAAAAAGGTGTGACAAAAAAACCAAAAGTGATACGACCGGCTAAGACGAAAGAACAAAAGATAATGTAAGCTTTTTAAAAAAAAGTTTTTTGATGATTTACCTAAAATGCCATCACACTATTGTCGGGCATCAAGTACAAAATTTTATCTAGAACCAGTTATACAGAACAAATCGGGGCTATATAAGTTGTACTGTGAAAAATGTAACGAACAGCAGGAGGAGCCTGTTTTTCGGTGGTTATTTGATCAAATATTCATAAAAAAGAATTTCAATATATTTTTCTCAAAGAAGGACCAATGCGATGTGTGTTGTTCTCACAAAGTAGGAAACATCAGTGAAGGTGAATATCGCGAACACATATCAAAGAAGGATAGAGCTAAACAAGAAAAAACCAAGATAAATTAAGAGCTGTCAATAAAGAAGTCCATGTCTTTACGCATGACTTGCAGTCGGTACAGCCGTATCCGAAACTTGAGGCTAGTGCAATATACTATAAGACAAAATTATGTATTCACAACTTCTCAATATACAATCTTGAAAACAAGGACTGGATTGGTTCGATGAGTGTACGGGTTGGTGGCTTCTATGTATACTTCCTGTATTAACTGACTGTCTGAAAAAAACTCTGGCCAAGGAGAGAACCATGTAATTCCTAAAGATTGCCACGTAATTCCTGGTGATTGCCATAGTTTTATGACGATTTACCGTATAAATAAGATGTAAAATTCTTGCTATTTTTGTTTTATTTATTATCGTTGTGAATAAAAGTTTTTTAAGTTTATTTCTTGAGCAATGTTCGAGTTTTGTTTTCTTTTATTAAAAAAATATTTTGTACTTGGGTAACACTATCACACTGTGATCGTATACCTGCTAAAATAATCGTTTATTCCCATTAAAGAAAGATTATTTTTCAAGAGTTGCTCAATTAGTAATCTTGTCAATCTCGTAAGTATAAATTATGATTAAAGTAATTACTATTAAGGATACATGTTTAGTTAAGAAATCATTGCATTTTAACAAAATAAACGAGTGATAAATTATTTTTTGCTAGTTTGGGTATTAAAATAAGACAACACAACATATATCAAAATGTCGGGTTAATTACGAATTTTTACTAAACAATAACAGCCCTATATTTAATAGATCTAATTTGAAGTGTACAAAAATTATAAAATAGTATCATGATGGTATTTTTGTAAAATTACGCAGTTTCACTCTCATGTAAAGTTGCTATTTTTGATTTACGCGGTGTTAGAACTTAAGCGACGGTGTGTGAATTATCAAAAGAATTGTTCTAAGTAAAACGAAAATACGTAATTAAGAAAATGGGAATGAATAAGGTCAAAGTAATAACTTTCAAATTAACATTTTCAAATGTTTATATACGTATTTTACAGTTATTTTCACATTTGTCTTAATGTATTTTTTAAACAGAATGGCGCCACCATGTTTTTATAGTATTCATAATTTTTTGTTTAAATCCGACGTATCGTGTTACATATCCTTTTTTTTGTTAGTATTAAGCTTTCTTTTTCATTTGACCGAAACATTCGATTGTGACAATAGAGCTACACTTTTAGCTAAATCGATATTGAGCCTTTGGCTTCATACTCAATCAAAATAATGACCATTTTTTATAGTCGGATCAAGAAACCTTAGGGGAAATTGCGACAGGAGTAACATTGAAACGAGGTTAGAATTCGTGTGAGTTTTTTAGAAGATCGTATTTAGCACGTGGGGCCTTTTGATGGGAGAACATTACGCGGGGTCCACGACCGAGTCCTTTAATTGTCGCCGGCCCCTAACGAGCCCTCCGTCGCTCGTGTCGCCTATTGTCACTGTCGCCCTTAACGACGGACGTGGCGGGGGCGCAGCGTTCGACCCCACACCTTGTATCTTGTAGCTACAGGATACGTGTTCGTGTAGGCAATTGAAAGCGATCGTGTCATCTGCGAGGAGCAGTCTGGATTTTATTTTGTTCGAGACAGGCGCCGTTGCGTTTTCTGTTGTACAGCATTGCTCTTGGGCCGGAAGCTGAAGATTAAAAACTTCGCTGTTTTATATTAAACTATAACATTTCACAGTAAAATAATAAAAAAAAACATCACCTTCAATGTACATATATATATATATATATATATATATATATATATACATACATGTATATGTATGTATATATATATATATATATATATATATATATATATATATATATATATATATATAGTCTAATCATAATTGTAGAAAGTAGAGTGATTACTACACTAAACTGTCATGCTACGTCGCCCCGCTATTTGCAGATAACATTTATTCGGTGCTTAGTATTTCTGTTTTATAATAAAAAAAATAGTTTACATGAAATAATTTCTGTGATGCAGGTGAAATATGGTCAATTGTTTCTTGTCAAAGTTAAAAAAAAAACCCTGTGAAGTACGAGTAGGACTTGCACTACGCGGATTCCATATACATTCAGGCACTTATGAATATTCAAGAACGCATAATATTTCTAATAAAACTATGTGCAAATATTAATTTTTCACAACGTAAATATGTTGTCTAGTACATCTTTCACAGGCGCAGAAACAAAGTAATTTTAAAAAATGTATACTTCCATATAGAGCTACAAATGATTGATTTTTCGATTTTTTCCCTTTACTTGTGCTATAAGACTTCACATCATTTCGATTTTCAAGACTGAGGGTCTACCGGAAGTACCCTATTAGTTTCGATGATCAGTGACTAATATTATTTTGTGAATAAAAATATGCTTTAAAGGGCCATATCTTTTAGATGAAAACTTCAATTTTTAGAGTAACGTAAGGTCCCAGTGTGCGATGTTAATATCAATTTGATGTCTCAATCTGTTTTTCAAAAAAAAGGAATTTGACAGTTAGATGAACGGACGGGCGGTTTTTCATTTCGAGGGACGGAACCCTAAGAATACTCAGCCTTTTAACTTTTTATTTATTTGGCACACAAAATTATATTTAGCACAAACCATATGCTGTAAAAAAGAAACAAAATTTCATTTCTTTTTCAAAATAAAAGTGATATAATTTGGGCATCAAAATAGACGGATTTGGATGACCCGCATCGCAAGCAGTAATTGCTTAATATCCATGCTGAAGATATTTATGTATGTCAGCGATGTGCTGATGGTGTATAAAAGGAGTTGAAATAGACGAGTAGATTAGAAGGCCGTAGAAGAATAGCTTTATAATTTTTTTTGTTATTTAATCTAAAGACAGCGAATTTATTTTATGGTTTTAAGGCCCATATACACAAGATGATTGTTTTGTCTTTTACATACAATAAATTTGAAGCAATAAATAGCTGCCTTGTCTAAACAATACGTAATAGTCTTATCTACAGAATTGCCTCTCATATAATTTGCAAACATGAGTGCAGTGAGCGAGTGAGGGTGTGTTTATCGTTGTTGCTCTTCCGAGGCAAATGTTTTGAGGAAACTTTGTAATAAAAGGTGTTTGGTTAAGAAAATGATAGCAAGAAGAATAGTTCTCGGAGTATCTAACAATGTTCGCCTAGAGCTACGAATAGAAAATAAAGATGACTTTAAGAACATATTTTGTGTGAATAGAACTCAGTTTTGTTATTTGTTGGATAAAGTTGGTTCTTCTAAACAATAAGAAAACGCAATAATGAGTAATGCTATTCACTTGGCAACAGGAGACTCATTAGGTACACCGCCACAATTATTCAGAGTACCTAAGTGTAACACTTTTTCGGTTAATGTATTTGAAGCGATTCACTTGACTCTAAAAGATTTTGTAAAGGTACGTATGAAAAGAAATATTTTTTAGAATACACTCATATATTTATTCAGTCTATTGTCATAAGTGATTATTTAGTCTGTATAGTACTGGTTTTTCATAATCAAATACATAATAATTTCGACGAGACGACGACGAGTTCCACCACTGGTCTTCGACTGCTTTGTCTCGACCATGGAGACTCTGGCACATCATCTTTGCGGTTCAATTTCGTGCGCTTAAATTTGGAAACTATTTGCTGAGCATATATGCCATTTTTGACGTCCAATACATATAATATAGACGCGTCATATTTTTCCAAGTTATCTAAATTGTCTTCTTTTTTCCAATCTTGCCCATTCTTCAATATTGTCTAATTTATTTAAGCCGACTGTATAAAACCAGATAATTTTTGGTTTATTTTTGAACTTTGGAGATATGTCGAATTTGTCTAGGACCTGTATCAAGGAATTTGTTAAATTTTCAATATTTTCCACATATTAGGTAACAACATTATCATGTAATGCGATCGAAGCGTGGTTCTGAAAACGTAACAATATTTTATAATTTTATATGGACCAACATCTGAAGAGGACTAGAAAGAAGTAAGAAGCGGTTTTTTAACGAGATGGAATTTTATTAATAGCATTGGGACCAATATGTTTACCATATAAATATAAAATATCCCCGTGGCATAGGTTTAGACTTTTTTAATAATAAAATTACACTTAGTATTGCGTTACTAGCTTGTGTTGATTACTATTACTGTTTCACGGACATTAATGTGAGTGAAAAGGGAGGAAGCTCTGAATTTTTACTAATTGTAGTTTAAAGAAAGTCATCGAAAAGAACACCATACATTTGCTAAGTAATTTAGCACTTGCCGGAGATGAAGCCTTTCCTTTAAAGTGATACTTAATGAAACTGTATACTCTCCGTAACGATTTAACAAGAGAAGAAAAAATTACACAACTGGCTAAGGAAAAGTTTTCCTTACACGCCAACAGGTTATATAGACGAAGAATGTCCAAGGGATTGTCTTTGCCTTAGTATATGGGGAGAGAATGTTTCAGGAAGAGCTTTCGCAAATACAACTTCACAAAACAATAGCAATAGCTCAATAGAAGCTACAAGAATCTGTGATAATTGTTTTAATAAGATGGTGCTATATTTTGGCAAGACAATGTCATTTTTTAATAAAATGTAAAAACTAAGAGAATCAATTTTTAAAATAGTATCAAACTTTCTATTATTCCCTGGGTTTGAAGCTTTTCTTAAAAAGAATCCATTGAATTACATCAAGAAAGTATGGATTTGTAAATATCAATAATATCGGAACTGATAGCCTTAGAATCTATTTTTTTCGCAGGGTACTGAGTCTTCACATTTTTTTATTTAATTTATTTTTGAGATCAATTTTAAATTCAAAATCCGTTAACGTAAATACTTTCAATACTTGAAGCAACGTAGCAGAAAATAGTATAAGAACTTACTAGTCAGCGTTTAGATAAGTCAAAATTTGAAGGAAATTATCTCATAACAATAATTTCTTTGGTTTAAACAAAATATATTAGCAATTATTTCTCGTCTAAACTTGTATACGATAATTGTATTCAATTTTATGGTTATCATCTGCACGCAAATAGTTGTTTATAAATTTTGGAGGGCAATTATTGTGCGTATATCATTGTATTCAATTGTTGCTCTCGTGTGTACAAGGAAACTGCCTCATCTAAATGAACCTTTAATCCTATGTTCATCTTTGTAATATAAATTTGTCTACACACGAGTGAAATAATAATAATGCCATATTTCTGTCCATATGTTTTTTTTTTTCATAACAATAGCGCATATATAGTTATTTACTTATATTCAATACAAGAGGTTATGTAACAAAGCGTCTATATTAAGAGTTACGTTACATGTATATATTAAGAGTTACGTTAATGTGGGTAGTTATTAGATACAGGAAGTAAGTAGGATTTTTTTAAAACACGTAACAAAGAATTATTTGCCATAAGCAGCTTATGGACTTGATAAAGAGAATTATTTGTTCTTAGTTGTAAATAGAGCATCACTTATTATCAGTTTGAATGTTAGCCTCCAGGTTGTCGGTCTTTTGAGTAGCAAATTCGATTCCATGATGGTTTTTTTTGGGATCGAAAATTGATATATTTTTAAGAAAAATGATACTCGTAATTTATTTTTTAATGAATATTATAATAATTTATTACTTACTGAAAATTATCTGTCTGCCGAAGCATTGACTATTAAGTAATACAAAACTTTTTCCCGTATCAGGCACTTGTAAAATGATAAGCGATTAAAATCTTGTAAAATTACAAGCGTTTTAAATCTTGTAAAATGACAAGCGACGATATCAATACGATGCAAATCGTGTAAAGGGATAATATTGACTTTCTTCAAGTTTACTTTATAATTTCCATCTCGAGATCACAAGATTCAATTCCGACCCTTAAATTTTGCAAAAATTAAAGACGGTCCTGATATTTCGGGATTGGACACCGCGTAGTAATTAATATAAAAATGCCATGCTGGAAAAATATAGTTTTATTTCATCTTATATTTTTATCTCATATAGTTTTATCTCATCTTTCAAATAGATAACACTGTAATGGTACACAATATTTTTCCCCCTCAATATATTTATTTCTGTGTTCCTTACTCTCCTATTCGCGCAATTTCTTATTGCAAATTTATAAACGATTAGTTCTGCAACAACTGGCCTAAAATAATCTGACTTGAATTTTTCAATGGGTTATTTCTCATTTCCACTCTCCACCATCGGAGCAGGGAACTGCTATCATTATTAAAAAATACGCAAGCTCACCACGTGACTTTACTTACACAAAAGGACGAAATGAAAGGATCGAGCCCGGCGGCGCGTCGCAGTCAATTGTAAATTTCGATTGTTGCGTTTTGTTCAGTTCCTTGAGCCCCCACACCCCACCCTCCCCCTCCGCGCAGCATCCCGTCGCCGTCCGCGGGCGCAGCGGGCCGAGTCAGGAAATTGTTTTTCAGCTGCCCGCCGCGCTCCCACCTGCCGTTATTAACTCAACTCGGATCCCGAGATAAATTGGTACGGCTCACTTGCAAGGAAAATATGCGGGAAAGTGCGAGAGATGGAATTAGACCATTGGATAATGCGCTTGGACATAGTTTCGCATATTGAATTCAGTCGCTGTCAGTTTTTTTTAATTGAAGTATTTTAGAAGAAACCAGATGTAATGTTGCATACCATAGCTAGCACTGTTGTGTACCGTAGCTCAGTATTGTTATTGTAAGTGTGATAACAGTTAAGGGTTGGTTAATAAACAATTTAGTCATATTAAATGTTTTGTTTTATTATACGAGTATGCTTCATATTTATTGAAAAAATGCTTCATTGCGTGTTTTATATTTTTATATTTATTGGTTTTAAAACAATTAGTTGTAATTAACAAAAAAAAAACTAATGAATGTCGTCGAAGTAATAACTTTTAAATGATTAGTTATATATATATATATATATATATATATATATATATATATATATCACTAGCGTAAACTATTGAACCGTGATATAGAGTTCGTATCTGTTTCCATTTGAATAAAAAAACAATCATAAGCTATAGATATAACAGACTTGTTTTACACACATTTCAAGAATTACAGCAATGTATTTTATTAAATCTGCCAGATTCACTTATAAGCTTTACAAAAGTTAAATGTTGCAAACAAGATATTCAATTCAAACGAAAAGTGCCGTTGATCTACGCCACAGTACTCTGAAGCATTTGTTGACACAATAAAGTTATTGTAAAAATAAAAACTCTCAAAACCAACAGAGCCTTGCGTCGGCCATCCTAATAGAAACATTCGAAGTAATGACTGCCCTTCGAATCACGACTTGTATTTTGGCGTTAAAAATGAGAGGAAATGAAGAATGGAGGGGTCTTTTATTTACCCGCGTCGGCGTTCCTTCTTCGGACTTCCGGAAATATCTATTTTTCAAGGGAAGGGCGTAGGGCGGCGGGGCGCGCCGCAGGTTTCTTTGCCGGCTTGTTCGCTTCCCGTTTTTAATTATGGAACCACTCATTCCTAATTATTGTTATTAGCGACGGGACGGGCGGGGATAAAAGTGCAAAAATTGGGGAGTGTTTTGCAAGTTATATTGACCATGGCTCCCTCGGCGAGGCGCCCTTTTACCTGCCTCTTTGCGCTGAATTCATTAAAAATAGCTCGTGTTTTTAAATTATGTCAATTATTCGCCCGAGGCTTAGCCGAGTCAATAGTAATTATACTTGACTTGGTATATTGCACTTTCCGGTGACGGAACGCAATTTAACCTAGAAAGCTCTGGGGTATTTTAAATTTGTTTCTAGTCATAACCAATCAAAACTTGGTAAGTTTAAAATGGCACTGAAGTTGACTATATTAATTGTTACGAATTTTGAATGACTTTGTTGCTAAAATGAGAAGTGTTTGTAAAAGGTTTTAGTTAAGATTTAGTTATGTTTTAAGTCCAGAAAATTAAAAAAAATTTCCCAATATTTTAGTCACTTTGAAAGATTGAAAATACAGTAGCCAATTGACGTGTTGGAATCAAATAAAAAATATATTAGAAACAATTATATGACAAAAATTATATTATTTATATTATAGAGAAGAAAGATTTGATTTAAATTTATGCGCTGATACGGCTGCACGACATTGTAAATTGTTTATTGTTTCATGTTGGAAAATCTCACATCACGACTCAAATGGAACCCGTTGTTTTAGAAAAACGAATTTCTCATTATATTTAGTAATCGAGAAAATATTTATTTTATAACTCTTTTAATTCATTCTGTGCATTCTATTTATTTCCATTTAATTATAATTGTATATACGGTGAATAGGACTTTAAGAGAAAAACAGATTAAGGTTTAACTTTCGGAAATTTTTTACGCATGAATTTTTTTTATTAATTTTTGAAAGTTTTTAATTGTTATGTTTTTAAATAAGTGAACTTAGAACTAAACTAACTTAATGAACTAAAAACAACAAGATAAAGAAAAAAAGATGCAAAAACTCATTGAATGGATTTAAATGGATATAATTTGGTCAATTGACCAAAACTTGGTTGGACCTTCGAAAAATATATTTGACTGTAAGATTAAAGATTAAAATTCGCTAGAGCTAGATAAATTAAAATAAATTGTTTTTTCAAGTAAGTGCACTTCGTATCGAAATTTCATATTACCATTATGTTATTCTTTAGTATATAGATTGTAATGAAACAAAGTTGTGTTAACTTAATTCCTACGAATCCATCACTTGAAATCCAATTAGAAACCCTTCAGAGATTTTTGTGGGATGTGTGATCAGATAAACATATTTACAAACAAATATAAATAAAAAACGAGTGTATTTTAGACCACAAGACTGAAGTAAAACTTCAAATTCACAAAATATGAACTTTAAAATGAATTTACATTACATTATATTTTATTCACTTTAAGCGTAGAATATTTAATGTATTGAACAAAATAATAATTTATAAAATTGTTTAAGAACGAAATGAAATTACAAAATAATAAAAAAAATCATCGCTCGCGTAACGCTAGCAAACTCGCATATATATATATATATATATGTATATATATATATGTATATATATATATATATATATATATATATATGTATATATATATATATATATATATATATATATATATATATATATATATATTTCATGCACTGGCTATGAGAGGAAGAGAGAAAGAAAATGTGTGCTCATACCTCTCTCTCTTGTCCCTAGAGTAATATACGAATGTCTCTCTCTCTCTTTCTGTCTTCACTAACTTATATCTCCCTCTCAACTTCCGTTCGCCTCAACCGATCACACTTTTCGTAACGCTCTCGTCACGCATCACCAGCTTACTCCCCAAGTCAAGCGTGCGTAAAGAAGTTTTACTTCAAAACATTCTAAATTAATACTCTTTGTATTCTGTTACTTTTATTATGTCCCTATACGTAATTTTTTGTAAACATCTGTAGAGCACGGATATGCCAATTCTTCAATTTTGTGACATAAAAATATATAATTGATACATTTTTCATCTCTCGTTTACCGCTTGTAAAGTTCGCGTAAAATTTTGTATTATTAGAAGGTCACGCGCCTACGTGTTTCTACTTCCGCTTTATTTCGATGGAACTTTTCAATAATGAAGGGCATCATTAATATCCGATTTCACAAGTAAGCGCACCAATACATCTGCCTCCTGCGGCGTTAGGGACGTGCGCGGCGTAAGGTTGGGGTCTGGGGTGAGTCTGTACACATGTTCGCGGGTCCGTGGGGAGAGATCGCTCGATGGGTTTGAGTTAGTTTTAAAACGCACGGCGTGCGCGATACGGCGCGGCGCGTCCGGAATGCCCAACTACTCCGCGATCGCTCTTACATCGATGCAACCCCTTGTTTAAAAAATAACAATTTTGGCAGCCTAGTTTCAAATAGTCATATGAGAATGTCAAAATGGTACATTGAACGAAATGAACGCTTTAACTTCTTATCGTCTCTCTTCAAACCAAAATTGATTTTCATGAAACATTTGTAAAAGTTTTGCGTTATTTTAATATTAAAGGACAGCTTAAATACGCAGAATAGCTTCATACACATTTATATTTTCTTTAATTTATCTTCTTCTTCGTGGCATTTACTCCACTAATGAACATGCCTTTATTGAAGTGTCTTGCTAGAGGAACTGACAGCTAGAGGATTATGAAATTTGGCAAAAAGCAATGTCTAACGACATAAGTAAAAGAAAAAATCCGAAAATCGTTAATTTGTAGTTGTATTACATAAAACAATATTTTTTTAATTATGCATCTGTGAAAGGTATAGTAGGTAATATATTTTCATGCTGATCATTTCTATCACATATTTTGAGACTCGCAAATAAATGAAAACCTGTAAGGTACTTCCCGTTGATGTAGAGTCAAGAAATTTGACAAGAAGCAAGGTCTCACAACACAAGTAAAGGAAAACATCCAAAAAACGTTAATTTGTAGTTATATAATATAATTTTTTTCAAATGTGCAAAAGATATAGAAGGCAATATATTTTCTTCCTAAAAAATTAAAATTTTCGTAAGTGCCTTAGTGGGGAGGGAATCCTCGTAATGCGAGTTCCACTCGTACTTGACAGGTTTTTCAATTAATTTAACTTCTAAAATCATATTAAGGTGTCGAATTTTCCCAAAAAAGCAGCAACATTTCCCGGCAACTAAAACTTCGCCAATCTTGATTATTTTTTACATTGTGTCTAATTTTATCTATATTTAGAATTGTATGCTTTTATTTTTTCGTATTACATATGAAATGAAAATATTAGCATCTCATGCAGATTTCTTATAGGACATATATATATAATTGTTTTATCAAAATAATTGCAAGTAAATATTTAATCAATTAATAAGGAAAAATTAACCTAAAGCCTTAAATTATATTTTGCTTAATGAAAAGAGAAATTTATGTTGAATATGGAAATTTTTTGAGTGAAGGAAACTTTGCCTGACGAAAGACAATTTCATGGCTAAACTGTATTCAGGTTGCCCTATTAGCTGCAACTTTTCCCCTCGCACAATCTGTGAATGTGAAGCATTTATTCTAAAAACATATTATAATTGATTGTATCGAGTAATATTTTTGAGTTAAATAGCTAAATTAAAATAATGTGCGTAAAAATTCGTTATTCAAATCTACCTAAAAGTTCGGGGACATACATCTTGGAACTTTTGGCTAATTATTTTTGAATGGCTGTTTTAAGCATTATACATTGTAAGATTGAGTCGCACAATGTTATACTGCACTGTTAATAATTCAACTGTATTAAAAATATTACGTAAAAAACAATTATAGTTAAATGCAGCCATGGTACCTTTTTGTCCGGCAAAACCGGTACTGGCAGCTAGTTTATAATATTTTTTAACATCTGGTCATATCTTTTTCTAAGGTTTGCCATTTGGTTTTTCAGAGAAGCTGTCCACTTTGATGCAATAAAAAACTACTTTCATTAATGTTAGTTCTGTATTTACGTCGTCATACTATGAAATAACATGGATTTAGATTTATAGAAATATTTATAAAAATTCATAGTTAAAACAGTTTACTACCCATAGATAAAACCGTCTTAATTTCTTTCACCTTTACTATTCCTATTTTTATCTTTAATCCTTTTTCTTATTCTCATTATGTTGCGAGTGAGTTAGTGAATTAGAGTATGTAAAAGTTTCTCAAAAGACCTTTTTTATTCATACTGTGACTTACTTTCATTACACTTCCCCATTATTGTATTATTAGCTATGTCTACAATTCTAATTGGGTGAAACTTTAATTTCCCATGTTACATATTTCAAAGACGAATGAACTATAACCATTAGAAGCAATGGTTATAGTTCATTCGCCTTTGAAATATGTAATATGAAATTACTAATTGCGAAGTAAAAATCATATAATGGGAATCAATTGAGTGGTTCTTGACATATATAAAGGTATACATGTACTTACAAGTAAACAGATGTTGCATCGTATAATAAGTAAGATTCATTCCTAATTAGTAAAGGGGAGCTGTCTAGATATTAAAAGGACATTCGCTTTATCGACTGTCAGTCGGACTTTTTAACAGTTAAAAACGTATTTAAATTTCTCATTAACTGTCAGTTGAGTCAGAACAAGAGTCTACTTTACCGACCGTGTCTTATTGCACGGTCCAATTGCTGAAGTATCCTTACAAAATAGGTTTTTAATTATCAGTAAATCCGACTGAGAGTCCTGACCGTGTGTGGTGCATACGGGCGTAAGTAACATATTCAAAGTGTATCCTGAATGTTGTAGACATAACTATTTCTTTTGTAGGGAATATTACAGTATGCAGCTATTTCAAGTCTTTACGTTGAGTTCTTTGTTAAATAGATAAATGAAAAGATTCTCAGTGAAATTTACTCGTTTTACGAGATCTGCCTTATCACCCGGGTGTACTCAAGTTCGCTATTTTTTATTAATGTGCAAAACTATTATTATATATATTATTCAAATATATTAATAGAAGTTTACTTATTCTTCTTAAATTTGTATTTATGTTAATCATAGTTTCATTACAAACAATAATAATTTGAAGGCTAAAATTGTTTGTAATCGAGTAGACAAAATTATACTAAGATTTTAATGTGTTTGTGTGTGTGTGTGTGTAAGATTCTAATCTTTATATTTTCTGGTATGTTACGCAAAATTCTAATAAAAATAGAATTCTTATCAGAGAGAGTAATTTAATATTTACTGAAAATATTTTCAGCTTTATCGACAATTTTTTTCTTTATTCGTGACCGTGTTTGAATTTCGCAGTACTTTGCTATTGTGTACTTGCGTAATAAACGTTTAATTGAAAGCTTACGATACATATCGTTGTCATAGTATTTAAATTTTATTTTGTGATCCATAAATTTTTATTCGTCCTCCTCTAAGTAGATCTCTGATGAATGAAACAACTTATTTTTAATTATACGTTTCTATGTTCATTCAATATTCCGAACGCTGATCGAGTCAAAATAAATATATGTAGGTATTGTGAGAGGAGGTATTTACTATGTTTGTTTTAAGAAAATTATAAAGTGAGATATTCTAAAAGTACACTACTCGAGACAATTACTTATGTATGTCATATTAAATTGTAACTTGTAAAGTGGAATTGATTGTAAGTCAATTGTACCAAGCAATTAATTAACAGAGCTATTTAATATGGTTTTAATGATTTTAGCAACAGTTCTATATTATTCCGATTTTTTTGCTACATTTACCAGGTATATTTATAAATAGAATTTTCAATGATTTTTTATTAATTTTGTGGTTTAGTCTGGTACAAAAGTATGCGGCCTAATTTTGTAACATAAAAAAAAACTTATAGTAACTTTTGTAGTGGTACTATCGTATATAATTTTTAAAAAATGTTGTTTTGGTTTTGTTATTACAATTTAGATTGTTTAAACTAAAAAGTTTTCTATGAGTCGATTTTGCAACAGAAAATGGGTCATAACATACAATAATTAGCAATATATAATACTAAACTTTTTTATAGATTTCTGTGTCACGTTATTTTAATGTAACTATAATGATTCAAAACTTTAAGTCAGAAATGCACCCGCAATACTTCTACTCCCTTTGTTTACATCATTATCGCTCATTCCATCTGGATACTGTGCACTAAATGTTGGTGAAGTTTCATATCAATCAGTTTCATGTCCTTTTTGTACCAAACTCTAAAAAAGCAACAGACAAAATTCCTTCTTTAGAAATTAGTAAGATTTCTTATTTTTCCTGGGATTGCTCCATGGTGTGCCTCCTCCATGGTGTGTTTTCTTACCTCCTTTTTTGCACACTGAGCTATAAAAGCTCAGTGTGCAAAAAAGGAGGTAAGAAATGGGTCATCTCAATATTGTACCTGTATCACTGCGTTTGGACGTTATCGACAATTGAATTACAAATTTTGTAGTTTTGATCGTACGCGAAATATAGTTTCGGTTAGTAAGAAATATTTTTTCTCTCACTGCCAAACGCAGTGATACAGGTACAATATTGAGATGACCCATTTCTCACCTCCTTTTTTGCACACTGAGCTATAAAAGAATAACCACAATTGAATTACAAATTTTGTAGTTTTTTACGCGATGTCCCCATAAATTTGCTCGGATTGAAAAAGTGACCACAGCTTTTAAATAAACCCCATGTGCTATTTTTGTGCAAAAGAATATCCATGTATTTTCTTTTGTATTTTATGCGTAAATACTGCCGCTACCATGAAGGCAGGAATGTAGTCGTATACATCCGTCTGTATACATCCGTCTGAATGCTGAGATTCCCTAAAATAATTTTCCGGCGCAGAATGTCGAGCATACGTTCAAAGAAATATTATCATACTGTAAATTATTTTGTTGTATATTAATATAAATTTAAAATTAACATATTTTTTATTCTATGACAATACCTTCTAAAATTAATTATTGTTTATTTATATAACTTTAGAAATTTATTTAGTTATGGTAAGACCAAATAATATATTTATAGACGTCTTAAGAACTTATATCCGTTTTTGATGACAATATATAACCTTTAAATAATTACGAATTCGGTAAGCATTTCCTTAAGTTATCGGTTCGATTTTATATGGAATGGACGAACCGCTGCCAAATGAATATCAGAAACAGCCCAATTAATGAATTGTTCTTATCATTTCATTTGTCAACAAGCTGTGGTTTTTGATACGTACCGATAGAAATACAATAAAATAACTTTAAATTTGGTTCTCTTCTCAGCTTTATTGGATAATTTGTTTCATTATCATTCATTGATCACACAGTGTCAAAAAGTGCCTTGTGATGTATTCTCTATATATGGGTATCGGCGTGTCGGTTGCGTCGGTGTCGTTCCATATTCCTCACTCAGTCATTAGACTTGAACTCAAAGGAAGTGAATAAAATCGAGTACAAAAGGGAAGAAAACTGAGCGCAACATGAGAATGGGAGGGGGAGGGGGAAGCGAGGCGCGGCCTGGTCGATTGTTTATTCACGACGCTGGCGCGTTCCAGAGAAGGATGGTTATCTTAATGTGGCAGTTTTTTACCCTACACCGCGGCTCTAGCCGTAAGCTCTATTTTATGACGTTATAAGGCTGATTTTTAATCTTATCCGCTATTGCGAAATTGCTTCTTACAACGCAACGCTTCTCAAATGTTCGGGCAATTTCGCTTAAACGACTATTTAACATATTTTCATTTCTTTTTCGTTTCGTTTTATCTTTGTCCGATATATTGAAAGTATTTGACTTTAAGGTCTATATCATCATCGTGTATATTCGAAATGTTTTGTTGTAATTGATATTTTTGGTTCTATGAATTTCACCCATTTAAATATTGAAATTTCTACAAAAAGTTAATGCTGATGTTATGGAAACTTTCGCTCACAGTGAATATAAATAGTTGATAAAGTGAATTGATTTTAATGTTAATAATCAATTTCAAAAGTTTTGTTGCCGTTATGTTTCGACGAAATTGAAAAAAATGCATATTAAAATATATGTAAGTTAACATATGTAATTAAAATACATGTAAGTTAACACATGTAATTAGAAACACGTAAGTTAATACATGTAATTAAAATAAACATAAGTTAAATTTATTTATTTATGCAAAATCTGTCTGGTTTGCAAATAAAGATCGTGTCTATTTAGGGTTTAGGCATTATATTAGTGATATGGTAAAATTGTTGTGGAATAATTTCATTGTCCACACGCCTACGGAGTTTAATTCTTTTAAACTTATTAATGTACAGGCTGAAAATTTTGAGAAGTAAAAAAGAAAATAAAAACTGGATATCAGATTAATTATTTTATTTCATAAAAATTAGCTTCAAAGCGGTCGCAAAATAAAATGGAATGAAATTAGAAGTCCAGAAGAAAAATCGAAAAAGCCTGTAACTTTTTTCTATCGTAAAAGTTTTTAACAAAAAATTAAACTGACTTCAAATAACCATTAAATAAGAAACGCACTGAATAATATAAAATAATACAAATACTAGGATTAATTGAAATTTTTGCGGTAAAATATTGTTTTTGAACATGTCGAAATCTGGAAAACATTCTTACACTAAGAGATCTTTGTTAAATAAAAATATGAGTATTTAGTTGTAACTTTTGCATTAAAATATAGTTTCCAAACATGGAACACAATTTGTAATATATTGCTACTGTTAGAAGATTTTGGATATTGTTGGAGTCGTTCCTGTTATCATCTGCCGCTTTTATCAATAGAATTGAGAATTGATTGCCTGACTCTGGGAATTACGCGTGACCAAAGGACTCATCAGATGTACTCAAATTTGGTGAATCTACTCCTCTTCATTAGGAGCAATATTGTCATCACCTTTCGGCACCATCATTAGACCCTGGCTATTAATTAAGTGCTCATCTATAAAAGACCAAAGAGCATAAAAATGATGAATCTAATAACCGCCATTGAGGAATTCATTCCACGACCTTCTGGTTTCGTCGTCAGACTCTTCTCACTACAAGTGTCCAGATGACTCGTCAAGACAAGTTAACCTATACCATATTCCAGCTCCGTAAAGACATGTCAAATGATTTCAAATTTGGTATCAATATCCACCAAGAGGTCTTGTACTCTTATCTGTTGAAAAGTTCCTTAGGATATATCTGGAGTCTATTTATCAGGTTCTGACCATGTTTAGGTGGGATCTCTCTGAAATTACTTCTTTTCAAACAAAAAAAGAATATTGAAAATTGGTCAAGGTGTCTCCGAGTTATAGCTGTACAAACATTAAAAAAATAAGTTTAGTTCTCATTGCTGTTGACTTTTGAGATTTGAAACAAAACGTTTTGTGTTATTAGATATATTTTTATTGTGTATAAGTTAATATTTATATTATTGTATAGAAACCATTTTGTAATAAAGCCGAGTAGTATTAATTTAGAATCGTTATTGTAAAGAGATTACATATTTATTATTAATTATTTACAACCGTTACATAAACAATTATACATATATATATATATATATATATATATATATATATATATATATATATATATATATATATATATATATATATATTTAAATATCTTAGAATTTTCATTACTGAATGTCGTGTTTGTTTTGAAGTGGTTTTCCTGTCCAATTGCTTCCAAAATACCATGTCTTTGGCCGTCAATGACAGAAAGTTTTATGATGATCTTAATCTGATCATATCAGCGTATAGAATATCGATCGCGAGGACTTTTTCTTTTAATTATCCTGCATCAAACAGTTTGTCTAGTGTATATAGTTGTCTACAGTCTACATGAGTACACGAGAGTACGATTATGTATACATATGATTTGCTTATGAGTGTATGTATTTATGCCTTTTTATATTTTTATTCTATCATTACTATTATTAATATATTTAATGTTGCTATTAATTTTATATTTAAGAAGTAAGGATGAAAATATATACTATCGTTTTAAATTTACTCGTCGGCTAATAAACAGACGCGCATGGATACCGGCGCAGTGCATCCGAGAATATTTGAGGGGTAATTGGATGGTTACATCATAGAAGCATGTATGAATACTTTAAGGAGGTTATGTGTATCTTGTTGAATCTTGAAATAAAATAAATGTCAAATCAATGGATTTCAGATTACCAGAGACTAATTCGTACTTGATCTGGAGACGGAGTTGCATTAGCTGTTATTTTATTTCTATTGTAACCTTCTTTGGGAGCTTTTTATGGTAATTTGTATGATCTATTTGAATGATCTATGTGAATAAATTATCTTAACATTTATTTCTAGCGGTGGACTAGTAACCTTGTGCTTAGGGTTTGGGAGTTAGTAGCTCAAATATAGTCATCACCAGGGCATACAATAATTTTAGAGTAAGGATACAATTTAGTATACAGATAAAATTACAACATTTATGCAATTCGGTCAACATTTATACAAGTATTGTTACCGCTTTAACGCACTCGGTGACTAGAGGTAGTTTGTGAAGGAGTGGTCGCCGCTCGCCGCCATAATGAGGGCGCGGGTAAAAAGGCGGTTTCCATCCCGCCCGCGGCTCGGCGCCTCATCTTATTTTCATAAACACGCCGCCCGCCTTCGCTTCTAATTACATATGTACCGCCCGGTTCGGGCTTTCCACGCCACCTAGCTTGCAAGCTTTTACTACCTGTGAGCGTGGAAGAGCTTTTGCATTTATATAGGTATATATGTGTTCATATGTTGGCGAGGTAAGCTATCTTTATGGCTGTGTATTACATATTTGCATATGTCGCGATGTTAGATTTCGTTGAGAAAACTCAAAATAATAAATAGTATGATTGGATGATTCATTGGCTAATCGGGATTTAGTTTCAAACAATAGTAGTTTAAAACGCGAACATAAAATTATTTAAACTCAAATATAATGGCTTATATGGCATATAAAATCTTGAGTTTTTTATACATTTTTAGTAGAAATTGATATTTATGTAGTAATTTTAGGTATAAATAAAATATAAAATAACGCTTGGTTATTACAAAGCATTCTATTTGTTATTTACAATAATACTGTTGAATATAATACAAATAAATAAACTGCACGCGGATAGGGTGAAAGTTAGCTGATGGAAATTTGTGTAGTACTCCATGCTACCACGATAATATTCGTGCTAGGATAATATCTAAATATGTTTCTTTTAAGTCGTTCACCTTGAAGTAGTTATGAAATTATTTATGTGCTAGACACATTTTGGATTTAAATATGTGTATGATGTTACGGCCGACTGTTCGCGTATTATTTCTTCTGAATAAAAAAAATATACAGCCAACTTCCTTGAGCTAGAAACATGGAAAAAAATTACCCTTGAGTTTTTTAAAGGCCTTTTAATGTTTCAATATTCTCATTAAATCGCACAAATATACAGTAAAATTTACTTATAATTTGTTTTATGATTCGTTTAAACCGTCCAGTGGCTTTTTGTATCATTCACACTTTATTCTAGCGGCGTTGAAATTCAACAATTTTTGTTTATTTTTTATTCATAATTTTTATTGTTTCGTCAAATAAAGTATTCTTTACGACTCTTTAATATATTTAAATTATTTGTACGAGAATGTACGTGCATAAGAAAGTCTTAGTTGAAGACTTGTATTCTGAGATGCGACTATAGTTTGCTTTTCATTAGCATCTAGATATGAAAAATCATTTGATATTATGGCGCCAATTTTTTTTTATGCCAAACTTTCTTATTTTGTCGTTAAAGATATTAATTTGTCTAAACCAGTAGAATATACCATATTATCAGGTGACACTGGATTTTTGTGGAAATGGATACTAATCCCCAAAGCACTAAAAAATTATATTTTAATTAAAAGGTTTAAATTTGAGGCCGACATTGGACAAAATGAATTTACGTTATTTGGTGTCAAGCATTCTAGCATGTTACTCATAATATTAACTGTATTAAAAAAAACGTCCTAAGACTGCTGTGCTTGCAGATAATATTAACGCTGAATGGTACACGAAATACATAGCTATGGGTTAAATTGCGCTAAGTTACGTATTTTACGTTACGGTAAAGTACAAAAAAAACTGCACATGTCGATAAGCTTTGCACGAAATGAATACCCACAAATTTTAAAGAAACTTGAAGACATCACTGTGTAGATTGGTGTTGTCAAATAGCTTATTCGGACACTGTATTTGACATTACAACTGACGAAAGGCGGTATTGATGCCCTATGAAAATACATTGAAAGGTTTTAGATTGTTAAATATTAATTTTTATGATGATGCAATAATACAATTAAATAATTTAGTGTCAACTTATAATCATCTTTATTATCAACCGAAAACTGCCATTTCGCGAAACCAAACATTTCCTTCTAATTAACATTCAGCGCCATCTTGAATTCGACCTGTCATTCCAAAAGAATGCCGCCGGATGCTCGCCTAAAAGAAAAGCAAAAAAGAATAAAAAATTTAAATCGAATCCGGGGCATTCGGCGCGAGGTCTCACTCGAAGGAATGCGGGCGGCGGGGGCAGGCGGTGAAATCAGCGGGCGCGTGTCGGCGTGCCGCCTCGTCACGTGCAGGGTTAAGAAAAATGGTGTCCTGCCCCCCCGGGCCAAATTAACCCTCCCGTGCATGCACTCGCCATTTGTTATGACGACAACGGGTTGAGCATTCCTCGCGAGTTTCCGTTGAATATTTCCACTTCTTTTTGTGCCAGTGTTTGGTAATAAATCGGAAAATAGATCTCATTTTGAAGCGTTTTTTTTTAAAGTTATAATAAATCTTGGTACGATCTTATTAATAAATAATATGAGCTGTTTGGCGTTTTTAGTTTCTTCGTGTAAATTGGGCATTACTATACACGTTTAATCATTTACGGATCTTTCATGTTGTACCATTTACGAAATATTTCAAGTTATATTAAATATATTTATGGTGATAATTTTATTATCTATAACTTATTTTAAATAAATTCATTGTGAAAGGTTACGACTTAAAAACGTGCGTATTCTTAGCGAGCCAACAAAGAGAAACAAAGTAATTCTTAGCGAGCCTTAAATTCAATATCAAAAGAAGGTTAGCAAGTAGAATTCCGTACAATTGATTTTATAGATTTATCTGAAATTTCTATAATATAATTCAAAGTATACACCAAATTTTCCTATTCATTCAAAAATAGGGAGATTTGACATGTAGCATATACAAATTTGTTTCCGTTCCACAAATATTAATAAATGTTTACTTGTTTAACATTTCGATGAAAACCATAAAAGTTTGTGGGGTTTCGACAAATTATTTTATGAGTTCTGGGTAGTTTTTTGGGACATTAGAGTTTTTACGTTGGTGAAAATTGTTTCATCCCTAAGTAAAGTTTGTAATCTTTGGAGTTTTATTTTTGATCTTGGGCTTTTAAATTTTATTGATTTTTGTACAAAGCGTTGTGCAATGACTGTTAGCAAAGTTTGTTATTGTTTTCGTGAAATCAATTGATTTTTTTGGGAAAAATATGTTACACACATTTTCCGCTCAACTGAAACACTTATTTCATGCGCAGGTAAATCGTTCACCCTGACGATAATGCTGGCGACGTCGCCGCCGCAGGTTGCGACGTATTCGAAGGCGATCAAGGTGACGGTGGACGGGCCGCGAGAGCCGCGTTCCAAGACGCGTCATCATGGTTTCCACCCCTTTCATTTCGGACCGAGGTTCCCGCCTGATCCGCTCATGGGCAGTTTGCCCTTTAAGCTGACAGGTAACTACGTTTAATTACATTAATATACAAATTACCTAGAAAAAAATTGTGTTTTTAAATATCAGCATCATTTTATAATCCAATTAGTTATTATCGTAAGTATTAAATATTTTATAAACAGTAGGCTTTGATTTTGAATATATTTGGCCTTAATTTTGTAGAAATTAATTATTCACAATAAAATGAAACTACGTGATGTAGTATTATCTCTACTTTCGTTAAGTTCTTTACCACGACCTAGGTTTCATTGTATTACAACATCTTCAGGTGGGTTATTAACAAAGATCTTTGCTAATAGCTCACCTGAAGATGTTGTAATACAACGAAACCTAGGTCGTGGTAAAGAACTTAAAGAAAGTAGAAATAATACTACATCATCTTAGTTGTGAATAGGCCTTGACCTAAAATTTCCGACGTTGTATTCCTATTACAAAAAACAGAAAAAGATTATCATATTATTTTTTTATAGTATTATTTACAGTCTTATTTGACTTTAGATTTTAGAAAACGTAGTATTTTCTGATCATGTATCGTCTTTGAGAGTCAATCCGTCTCTTCGGATTCCGAAAATTTTCTTCTAACCATTTCATAGCCCTTCTTCCAGTGTCGTGTCGTGAGTATTTTTCACTGCAAAACCGTGAAGTCAATTGTATTATAGCATTTTGAATGTTTTATTATGGTTTTAATCATTTAATATTTTTGCTTTGCAAATTCTTTTTAATAATTTTTCAACACTATTTTTACAACTATTGCATATATAAATTAAAGTTCCTTGCCGTATATTATTAATTATTAAACACGGTGTGTCCGGATCTTAAGAAGATCTGTGTGTTTCATATAGATCTTCTTAAGAGTTAAAATAGATGTTCTTAAGAGAATATTATTATAATATTTTTTTTATTATCTCAAATAACTTCAGTAAAACAAGAAAGTATATGAATTGTGTATGAACGCAAACAAAGCCTTCAACATGACCAGTGCATTTGTAAGTATAATGTGTCGTAACTGTCGAATTAAAGTTCGAGTTGAAAATGAACTTAACAGGCAGCACATACGTACGATATTTAAACTCTCGAGTTAAAGTTAGGAACTAGTTTAACCATTTACCACCCTTTTCACATAAGGGTTGTCGTAATGAGGCCACGGAACACGTTAAAAAGTGCCACGTCAATTCTGATTCAATATATACACATCTATATACTCCGTAACGATCTGTTTCGTTAACTTCATAACCGTATATTAATTTCTTGTACTAATACTGATTATTACAAGGTCGTGCTTCCTGACTGATTGATATTAGGCTATAATAGCATAGAAGCGTTTATTTATTAACTCATGAACAACGTACTTTATAAAAAAATATTCCAAGGAATTTAAAATAGAGTAACATTTAACTTTTAAAAGAACCACTTTAATGACGTAACAAAGATGTTACGTTCGTTAGTAGGGTAAATATCGAGCGGAAAAGATATGAGAACAAATATAAATTTCTCTAAAAAAGTAATTTTATAAGTTACGGAATGATTTTTTTTATAAATTTTAAATTGGGCGCCAAAGTTTTTATCAATATATGTATGTGTATATATATATATATATATATATATATATATATATATATGTAAATATATATATATATATATATATATATATATATATATATATATATATGCATATGTATATAATTTTTATTAATTATGAAGTTATAAGAACCTTAAGTAAATAATTAGAAGCTGCTAGGTTAGGTTTTGACCGGAAAAAAAGGATCACGACTATATTTAGTTGTAATCGCTTCTTTCTGTAATAACTATTTATGGTTAATTTACTAATAGTATTTTCAACATAAAAATGCTATTAACAAAACAATCTGTAACAATTAGCCACATAGCTATAACTTGGTCCTTTTTAGAGTTCAGTAACTCAAAAGGAAAAAAGAGATCTTATTGAGTTGACACTTGCAAATAAATCCAAACCTGTAGGAAATTTCCCGTTGACCTAGAATCAGGCAAAGTAAAAAAGTTTTAAAAAAAGCCAAATTTGGCAACCAGCAAAATTAAAAAAAGTTCCAAAATCATTAATTTGTATATCACATAAAAAATATTTTTTTAAATATGCGCCTGTGAAAGACAGAGTAGGCAATATATTTTCTTTCCAAAAATTAAAATGTATATAAATACCTAAACGTGTATGGAACATTAGTAATGCGTGTTCTACTTGTGCATGACAGGCTTTTTTTAGACGTGCAATTTTTTCAAACATAATTTTGATGCACCGTTTTTCTTTACATCAAGTATTTATTTTCTTTACATCAACTATACTATATAATTGCTTAGTTTCTTTACGTATACTGTTTAGTTCCCTTGCATCAAAAATACTTCTGTGGGCAGATTTTGCTGAAGTAAATGGGCCATAACACACAATTTGTGCTAAATAAACCGTTGTTTTATTTTTGTTGCATTTTATACGTTATCTTAATGTAGTTATAACAGTTTAAAAGGGAAACATAAAATTACTAAGTTGGTACTAGTGACTTGAATCCCGCTACCCATATCGTTTTATTGCTTATTATCCACGTTTTCTAAAAACGAATTATAATTGTGTCCCTCGGAATACTGTGAGACATAGGTTCGCGTTTCGTGTTATCGATTAACTGTTTAATAGCCAAATCCTAAAAACAAACAAAAAATATTTATGAAATGAGCACGATATAAAAAGATTGTTATCGTGTTTATTGTTAAATCGTTTTATTCCCAGAGTAATTTATAGAAAATTATATAAATATCCGAAATTGTTTTTTTTTTCCTTCAAGTTGATATTGATAAATTTAATTCTAGTAGCCACTATCTTTGTTTATTTTTTTATGTTATCACTGGTCTACGAAGGCAAGGATATATTTATTTATTGAAATTCACTACATTTATTGAAATCGATGCAATTGTAAGTTTTTTGTGGCAAAATTAAAGCCTCTCCTTGATATCGGTATGATTTTGTTTTCTGTTTTTATGAGAGGTACGCAAAATGCACATATGCGATAGACGATATTCATATTAATCATTTTCAATTTTCAGAGAGAGAGAGAACGATAATACATTAAGTAATTAACGATTTATTAACAATCGTCGCCCAATAAAATGAAAAGTGGCGTTTCTTAAGAAAGCGATCTTATTCTGAAATAACATGCACAACCGAAATCCACTTATGAAGTGACCTAAAACTGCTGCACAGAGTATTTGACAGTGAACTTCGACCGTCCGTCGGCACAGCCGCATCTTGCCTACGCAAGCCCCAAGCTACCGTTCGCGCGGGTAGTCGTAAGATATTAATATAATATTCGTCGCGGGGTCGTGTTATGACGGGCGTCTCCGCCAGATGACACCAGCGACGTGTCAACCCTCATCTTGCCCTCTCGCCGCCCCCTCCCGGCAATCTTACACATTTCTCTTCTCGACGCTGAATGTAACACGCTGCGCCGCGGACGCTATATAGGGCGGCTGCGGGTAGCGTCTATATACTGATGAAGTATCAACGTCATACGAGCGCTACTTTAAAAAGTATGCGGTTGACCGAATATTGTTTTGGAAATTCGTAACTCAAAAGTTAATCTGGTATATGTCGTATGAAATCATTAGTTTCAGTCAATTTATAAGTATATGGAAAAAGTAGAAAAAACAATTTTAAAAATGCATCTTTTTGACGGCAGGGTGTTAGTTTTTGACATAACATTAAAAACTTTGAACTTTACAGTCAAATGTTTAGAATTCCATAACCAAATGTAGGCAAAAATAGAAACTTTATAATTTCTTCATGTTCGTATGTCCGTACCTATATATATCACATGACTATACTTCTTTCAAATTACGTGAATGTATCGAAAGAAGAAACTGTTAAGTACGAGTACAACTCGCTCTACAAATCTTCCATGTACCCTTACGCATTTATGAACATTTAAAGGTTTATAGTATTTCTGTATAATTATTTAGTAATAAATATAAATATCATTTTACATGTTAATTCTTGTCTAGTGTATTTTTCGCAGGCGTAGAAACATCGCGAATATCTCAAAAATCCTGAAATTTAGTTTATCAGTATAGTTTTTCGATAAAGTTGAGAAAATTCTTAATAGCGTTGTTTTTCCCGTAATATTAACTTTAAGAGTTTCGGAAAGTGTTAACCTATTTTTGTGGACATTTTCCATAATATATCTTTGAACAATTCAACTTGAAAAGTTCTGAAATAATAGTTTGGAATCCTTACACAACTTGCTCTTCTTTTAATTGATATACCTTGTCTATTCTTTTTCCCACTATACATTTTTTACATGATTTATTTTGAATATTAAGTATGGGTTTTGATGTATACTCGGGTTTGTATGCTTTTTTACTATATCAAATTTCAAGTTTCCACATCAAGTTGCTTCTAAGTAAAATTGCTGTGACAGACTGATAGACGGACGGGTAGAGATTCAATTTTAATCTTTTGAGAAACTCTAAAAATGCGTTTCCTTGAAGTAATGTGTTTCCTCCCCACGCATCAAACTTTGGGAACTCCCTATGAATGAACAATTTTTTCCTCATGTTAGGACTTTATTAAGATGTCATTGAATAGCCTTTTAAGATGATAATTAAAATGTACAGTAATTTTATTGGCACAGCTTCTTCTTCCCGTTATGTAAGTCTCCAAAGCGTTTTGTAAGTTTTTAACCACGTAGGGTTTGCATATTTACAAAAAAAAACTTGAATTTTTATTATGAACTGTATGCACAAAGGCAGAAAATGAAATAGTGAATAAGAAAAAAAGAACCAGTTTTAAATTTTATCACCTATAATTAAATACAGAAAAATCCACTTTAAATAATTGCAAAATCATCTTTATTTACAGCAATTTTTTTCGGAGTTTTTAAAAGTCGAAATAACTACGAAACTGTATTTTACTTATTTTAAAATATCTACTTGTATTGTATTCAGCTATGTACGAGTATATCAAGAGAACATATGCAAAATGAGCAGTGTGGAATAAAGCTAGACTAATTTTATTGACATTAGCTGATTTGAACTCTTCATGATTGTAATAACAGTGATTCAGTAATAATTATTCATAAAATGCTTTTAACCCCGGAAGTATTCTTTTGATTAAAATTAAAAATAATAGGTGTCATCTATAGAACAATAGATATAATCTGCATCTGTTCATTCGTTCCAACCCATTTACTTTTTTTTTAGCTTTTGTATATCCTAGGTTGAAATTTCCGGTGGCATAATGTGAAGGCGGTGCAGATTCTCGATCTTGTAAAATCATTTTGTTTGTTTGTTCCGCTAAGCATAGTCAAATAACAATTCAGTAGTCAATGGTACGCTCCTAACAAATTTTATAAGCCTTTGAAGCATACACACACATACACATACAAACATGCATAAGCGCACATAGACTTTACTGTAATTTGTGTTTATATCCTAATATTTTCTTTGCAAACACTTTTCTGTTCTTACTTTCGTTGACAAGTTTTAACCGAAGAATGAGAAATAAGAAAGATATTTTGAAATCCAGAGGAAAA
Organism: Druceiella hillmani; assembly: GCA_039881145.1. Classification (NCBI taxonomy): domain Eukaryota; kingdom Metazoa; phylum Arthropoda; class Insecta; order Lepidoptera; family Hepialidae; genus Druceiella; species Druceiella hillmani. The sequence continues at coordinate 12,442,045 of JAYKKI010000005.1, forward strand.
ATAAAAAAAATCAGTCCGATATGGAATATTATATTTATTGATATTTGTCAAAGAGATGCTATAGCTTTTTTTGTAATTTAACTAGATTTTATACATGAAAAACGAAAAAAGTATCAAGAACGTATGGTTTCAATTTTTTTTTTTTTATTAATTTATACGACCTTTTACTTTAGCAAAAAATAAAAGTTAATTTAGGGAATTTACTTTACGTAAAGCATAACTCATTATGATATGGTAATGATTATGTAGTGAAACTTTCAACTTAACAATATCTGTTTGACTCTCCAATTCACATAAGGAGCTCAGTTAAAAATATTATCGTTTTGATATTAGTTAATAAAAGTTTAAAAAATAAAAAATGCTGTACCTAATATCACTTATTTGTGGCTAACATTTTTTAATCTTTACAACGATTTTATTTTTATTATTATTTAGTTTATTCAATATACTAGTAGTACAGTCAAATAATGTGAAATAAAGCAAGACCTCGGGATATAATGAGGAAAGCTGACAATTTATGCGAACCTTTGTTTTGACGTTCCAAAGATGGGATGAAAAGTCTTATAAATATTGTGTCAATCAAGATATCAAAGATCAAAGGTCAGGAACATCGTTTTTTTTTGTAAATATCTCATTTTCTATGCCTTACATGTCAAAAATATTTTAAGTACTTGTTATTTTATTGCACGTACTATAATAGCAATATTAACTAACTGCGAGCTGCGCCATATTATTAATATATGTTACATATTCCTGCTTCGAGTTTCAAGTTATGGGAGGAGGAACTCTAGAAATATACGGAAGGAGGAACCTTAAAATTTATTTCGTTACCTTATAATGAGACACTAATGTCAAAAATAGTGCATCGCTTATATTTCTGAAACCATTTCTCTGCTGAATTAACATTATAATAATTTAATTATATATTAATTAAATATTAATTATATAATATATTAAATATTATATATAATATATTAATTAAATATTATTTATAATAATTAACATAAATTTTGTATTAACATTATAACTCATGCCCATGAATGGTATATGGATTAGTACCTTAATGTATACCTAATAAGGACATCGTCAATAGATCATCGCATATTTATCGCCTAAAGTTGAAATATTTTATATGTTTTAATTACTTTTGTATAAAGCCAATTTGAATGTATTTAAAAAAATATTTGAAGGAAAATTACGAAATGAGTTTAAAATATTAAAAAAATATATACGTTTTGATGTCCTGAACTTTGTCAGCCCTTCTTAATTTAACTTTTTGAGAATTGTGCAACGCATAAGTTATTCTCGGCCACCATGACAGTTACACAATATATCAAAAACTTGTCCTATGCTTATTATTTTTTTTTGCGGTTACTGTAAGATCGCCGAAGATGCTGGGATAGTCCAAGGGGTAATTAAATCAACATTATCTTTCTGAAACCATTACGCAAGTCATCTTAAGGCTAGACATTTTGCGTATACCTTACCGAACCCTCACCCCTGTATCTCTTCCAACTAGTTACGCTATTAACAGCCTTTATCTATCGATGAGACGCCTCCGCTCCTCGATATTATCGCCTCGCAAACTGCAATAAGTCGCCGACGAGGCACCGCTGCAAACCTAGTTAGGCCGCGTCAAAGGGCTGTAACTCAATTACTGGAGGTGGTGCCTAAGGGCGTGCCGCCTGAGGGCGTCTGCCCCGGGAGAGCGCAACGTGAAACCAATAGAATTATCACCAACTTCCTTATGCCTTGGTCGGTTTGTTCTTTTCGCGTTAGTCAAGGTGTGAATATAGCGGTGATTGGGGTAATATTTTTTGTTGTCCTCTTTGTGGCACAGGTCAATGGTTGCATATTGTTTTTCTATGATCGTTGGGCCTGTAGTTTGGTGGTACCTATTGTACTCGAGTTTAGGGTGCGTGTGTTAGAATTTGATCTAGGTTGTCCACATCATACTCATTAGAATGTAACATTTAAACTGAAAATTTAATTTAATTAGCAATACATTTCAGACTTAAATTATTTGTAAATGCGAAACACCTATTCATGTTCAGCTAACATTGTCAAGAGTATGGGAGTAAGTGGGTGCTTAGAGAGTATTTAATTTTTTAATTTATTTTGGATAGTAGTATGATTTTATATTTAATTACTAGCCTGCGTTTTAATTATAACTAATTATTAAGCTACTAATGTTTGATAAGTAAATATTTTTATCTTATACCGAGGTTGTATTTTATGGCTAATATAGTTAAATGGCAAATATAATTAAAAATATTAATAATCATACGGGAAAAAGATGTGAAGTAATGAGATATATGACAAAAAAGTATTTGTGATATCTTACGGAATACCTGCTTAAAAATGTATCCATTTAAAACTATTACTGAAAACATACAAATAAATTAAACTTAACTGTAAATAAACTGTCAAGCACGAATGGAACTCGCACTACGAGGCTTCTGTACACATTTAGGCAATGGTAATTTAATGGTATATAATATTCCTATTAAATTATTTACAACATTTTAATTTTGTTTAGAACGAACATATATTGCCTACTACATATAACTAAAAATTAACGATTTTTGAATTTTTCTCTTTACTTGTACTAAATTTCATGATTCCTGGTCAACGGGAAGTATCCTACAGGTTTTGATTTATTTGTGAGTGTCAAAATATGCGGCATAAATGGCCGTATTTTTGCTTTATTGCGTTGACATAGAAGGTTGATTTTTTTACAGCCCCAAGAAGTGCTAAACTTAAATATTTAATATTAATTTCGACTTGATGCCTTCACACGTTCCTGAGAAAAAGGGCCTTGACAGACAAATAGATTGAAGGACAATGAAGTGATCTTATAAGAGTTTCTTTCTTCCTTTTAAGGTACGAAACAATAAAAATGGATTAATATCTAGAGCAAACCAAGGTTCTATTTGTATGTCAATCTGTTGTTATTTCCTTTTTAATATTATTATTTTATATGATCGAAATCACTTCAAAAAGTACCAAATTTAATTTAATACCAGGTCATGATCACTGCCCAATTAAACGGAAAGTTTTATTAAATGTTCATGATTTAATTTAAAATTAAAAATAGTCTAATCTCATAAGAAGATAATCTAACCTTTTTGTCGTTAACCTAATTCCGAATCACCATCAAAGTACGCCGAACCCAATAATATATTAACAAAGACCTCCGCACACGGCTCAGCCCCGCAAGGCATCAGTTAAAAATACGCTCACGAGCTTTTAATCAAAATTAATGTTTAATTTACACGTAAAGCTCGCGCTCGCGCACTTCCCCTTCCGTATTAATGAGAGCGTCTTAGTGAAATTAAATAAAGCATCATCTGCCTCCTTCCGCCGAGCGTCTCCTGGCAACGGAAGCGGCGTCGTGTGACGACGCGCGTGTAAGCTCTGAGCCTGGAGAGCTGCACGCGTACACGTGTACGTGATTACGTAAAGTTCCACTCGCTTCTCAGGGATACGCGATATTTGAAAAGCTCCGTACAATTTCCACTTTATTGCTGAGAGATCTAGAAGCTTGTGCGACGAAATAGTGGCGGAGATACTCGGTATTATCACGGGGATTAAGTTATTGGAGTAACATGAGTGAAACGAATAAAAGAAATAACGTAAATGTTTAATTTAATAGTATTAACAGACTGACATTTTTTTTAGTTTTTAACAGGGCAAGATTTTATTGAGCAACGTGTTACTTTTACTGTATCAATCTATAATAGATGAAGTACGAAGATGTAAACATTAAATAATTTTCTTAGTAAAGGTTGACGAATAACTAACACTTGGTGACATTTACGTATTACTAAATTTGTAAAATAATCGGTTAAGTGAAGGTATCGTTCCGTCACCATTTGCTATTTTGTACACCATCGTCGGTGTTTTACGATGCTACCAAAGGCGCAGATTTAAGTTTATGAATTAAGAGCATTTTCGGCAATAACGTTTCAGAAATAAATTTAATTTTTAGAGTAGACCGGTCAGGTGTCTGTTTATCAGTCTGTCATAGCTAATTTTCTCAGAAACTATGTGACATAGAAACTTAAAATTTGGCATAATAACATGTTTTATTATATATTATATATTATATATTATATATTATATATTATATATTATTATGTGTTTTATTATACCACATATATTATGCTGATAACCTCTTTAAAATATTCATACATGAATTAAAAGCGGGGTAAAAACCTAATTTTTAAATTAATTTACGAGTCATGTGGAGTGTTATTTATAAGTGCTTGTTACGTAGACTTATTTTTATTTTCATAATTTTAAACTGCATATTTAAAATTACATGACATGGTCCGCCTCTTTATTTCTGAAACTACTCAATCAAAAATTATAAAAAATCATGTTTGTAAAATCTGGTCTAGAAGATTACAGGCAAATTATGACGATTATATTAGATTTTATAATTATAAAATCTAAAACAATTGTCATAATTTTCTTGTAATCTTCTAGACCAGATTTTGCCAACCATGATTTTTAATGATTTCGAATCATACTTTTACGCCTATTAAAGATATAGCAGGGAATACGTATATCTTGATAAACATTAAAACTTAGAACTTTACAAATTAAAATATAGAAATACTATGTATCTTAAATATTTAAATTGCATAAATATGCACAGAACCCTTCTAGAGCGAATTCTTCTCTTACTTGACAAGTTTTTTCATTGGAATAATTTTTTTAGCGTCACATTTAATAAAAAAATTATTTTAATACGTTTCAGAATCAGTTTCTGAATATATTAAATGCAATGTACTACTCAAATATACGAAAATGTCGCTAAACATAGTTCATTTGTTATTGTAATGTTAGTTTATTATAATGTTAAATATACTTTATAGAATAAAATAATAAGAATGCTACGTCTATAATTTTTGATTAGAAAGTCCACTTATTGAACATAAGCCCACGTATTGACAATGATAGATAGAAGCATTTAGCAGTTTTCCAGAAAATTATCTGTTTATTTGTGTTTGTCTAATATTTATTGCATTGATTTCAACAAATCTTTCAGTTGACTTTTGCCTAAACTTTATATTTATATATGGGCTAAAAATTGTAATTGTTTATTACATATACAGTAATCCACTATAGAGAGAACATCGGCGCGTGTAAAAGTTAATTACAATATTAGTTAGGATGAGACTCGCAATAAGCCACGAGATTATTTTCAATACATTATATACTTTAGTAGGAAAAATTTCAACTGAAAGCAATTAAAAGAGAAAACAGTTTAAAAGTGTGCCACCCTTATATAATTTAACAACTGTTGTGTCAGTGTGCGTACGTTGGTTATTTTATGTTGACACTTGTAGTTTTATTTATGTACATTTCAATTTTTATTTGTTTGACTTATGTTTGGAAATATTTTCTCATTATACTTAATTTGATTTTACAACCGTCACTTTGGTTTATCAAAATTATTTGCTTATTAATGACATTTGTGTGATTAAGATACGTTTTTTACAGTTTACTTAGTATACGATGGCATTTAATTTTGTGGTATTTTTTACTACTGGTTGTAATCATTTATCTAATGTTATTTTGTTTAATTAAATTTTGTGGAACGTTGGATTTGTATACACACACGCACATATACACACATACATGCATATATATATATATATATATATATATATATATATATATATGTGTGTGTTTGTGTGTGTGTATGTATATATACATATCGTTTTAATAAATATTGCAATCTGGTTTCTGGAAAATAAATTATCAGTATCAGTAATTTCATTCGTTTTTAAAAGAAAGTAAAATTGTCTTGCCTTTAATAAGAGTGTCACTTGAATATACATGCTTCGTTATATTAATTTTTTTTTCATAGTTTACACGAGGCGCTGTTATGGATCACATTTTTCGTTTTATTTAATTATGACGTATCTATTGAGTACTATGTCATTGGAAATAAAATATAAATTTAAATTTACACGTAGGAAAGTTTTTGGATGAGGTAGCAAGATGTTTAGGAATTTCAGTTAAAAATGTTTTATATAAAACATATAGAAACTTTTCAGGGATCTTTACGTGCGACCAATAATGGTACTCTAAAGTTTCGCTTAGTGAAGTTTTGCATAAAGACCTCTCCGAGCGAATAAACAATAAGAAAGTTCACCTTCCCGCGAAGAGGGAAATTAATTAATGAGAAATAATTTGATGAGACCGAAGGGTAGTGACGAGCGAACTTCCCGAAAGCACCAGCCCCCGTCTGAGCCGTTAGGCGGCCTGGCCGACTGCGTGATAAAACGGGGTTGTTAAAGTCACAAATCCCTTATTAACCTTATGAAGCATGGCCGCCGTTTGTCTTCGGGAGCCTTCGCCTTGCCGATTAATAACCCGCTTTCTTGGTAAATATGGCCTGCGCCGGGAGCGAGGGTTGCTTTGCTTCTAGGGCGTGTGCGTACGTATGTGTGTGTCTGGTAAGAACAGCATGATGCTTTAACATGAATATAAATAAATTTATAATGTGTTTTAAAGAAAGGCTTGAGATGGATTAGTTTCGGTAATAGAGTTTTTGGTTTGAGAGATTTCTTAATTTATCACTTGTTTTAATCTTTCTAGGTCATTTTCGTCGAAATATACCTATTGCGAAAATTTTTGTCTTTCGATTTACAAAATGATTTCACTGCACAGATACCTGCATTATAATCAATCGTGGCTCACAGACACTAAATACAAGTTTATCTTGAAAGTTTGTGGACGAACCGAATGCCACAATTCTTATTCGACCGATATAAACTTAGCACAAAAATAGCTTATTTAATCATTGAGACTAAGTTTGTTGATGAATAATATTAGTAATATTCTTAAAATTGCAGTAGTTCAAAGTATTAAACAATTTGTTAAAAATTATTTTTACGACACAAAAGCGAAAATGATGCGTTTTCAAAAATAATTTTTAAAATATTATAATATTGCTTGAAATTGGCCAATTTTAAATTATTGGAGTAAAGAAAAACGCGCGGAACTCCATTTCAAGCTACAAGCCCAAGCTGCCTCCATGCAACATCATTCCGTTTTCATAAATATTTCTTTGTTAAATGGTACCAACCAGGTTTTATTTGTGTTTTTTAACAAAAATTTCGCTAATAAATTAATTAATATTTATTTTTCCCGCATAGTGCAGGTAGTCATACCATTTAAAATAGATAAATAGATAAGTCGTATAACGAAATTAACCACTATTTCAAAGATGGCGCTGTGTTACTTATGTAACAAAATTAAATTTAAATTTTAAAAACAAAACTAATTAAGTTTCTAACGGAAGTCAATTACGTGGCGCTATATTTTAATTTATTTAATGTATTTTTACGATATTTTTTTGTAACTAAAAGTACTAATACGGAAGTAGATTTTTGAAAAATATGAAAGCAAAGTCTTTATTTCTTGTACACTTTTCCGCATCATTATTTTTTTCCTTAATGATATAAACAAGTAACCAAAACTTGACAAAATCAACCTTTCCGACTGGCGCTTGCCATTAACTTTTTCTAAGTACTAAAATCGTTTTCTTATTTATAAAACATAGAAAAGAACATTTGATTTAAAAAGGATGCAATAAAATTAAAATATTCAGATATTCAAATATTAAACACATTTATTATCTTGTAATATTTGCTACTTCGATTAAAAATTTTCCCATACCGTTTTGTTCATTTAAAAACATTTTATATTGGTTCTATTAGCATAGTTATACAATTTTTGATAGTTTACATATTTTGCTCTTAGAATATTTTATTTCTCCATTTAAAGTACAAGGTTCTTCAAAAGATAACGAACATTTAATAAACGCTATTGGGTGTTCTGATGAAACCAACAAAATCCAGGTTGAAATATTTTTATAATTTTCACTACTGTTCTTAGTCTGACGATTGCGAAACACTTTAATTTTAAAAGTCCCAATTTATAAAATTCCAAGATTTTTCATCTTTGAAAATTTAAAATTTATAACATAAGGGAAAATCAAAATCAAAGTAACATAATCGAGAAAGATATACAAATAAGTATAAGGTATAATTAATGTTGCATTTTATTTCTTTCACTTTCTAGATTCAAAATAATGACTAATCAAGAAAACACACATTATTACGCTTTATAGTTTAATTTCTGTGACTCAGTGAGTAAGATGTTACAAGATATTTCCATATTGTTATATTAATTCTATTTACGATGCAACCACAATAAAGTTTATTATTACGCAAGATTTGAAGTGATTATTATCACCGATAATTATCTTGGTAAATATAATTGAAAATGCTTAATTTGCCACCCTTAATTGTTGTTGGTAAAATAAATTTAACGCGTGCTACTTAATATTTATGGCGGGGGTTTCCCCGTGGCGGGTTTCTTATCTGTCAAACTGTCAATCATTTATTTGTATTGGTTATTGATGTAACTGTCAGCCATTCTTTGTTTGAATTTGAAATCAGATTTAAGTTTTATTTTAAATTCGGAATCTGCAAATTCAGACAATCCTAAAACAATGAGGAATATCATCCTCATCTTCTAGTTGAGGAGGATGAGAATAATATTCACGTGACTATGACTCATTTTATTTATTAATTAATACGTAGCTTTGATTTTTGCTTATTTTTGTTTCAAAGCTTTTTTTATAAGTTTTTAATTGGGAAATCATGGCCAAATTAAATAAAACATTGCCTTGCTGTTTAAATGTGTATGATTTAACTAAACTACTTGATTCTAACGTAAAAGTTGATAGATAATACCAGTTAAACTATGATCGATTGATACATATTTGTTTTATAATTATCGGATGATTGTCGTGATAATTATTGTGATAATTATCACGAGGCATATTTATGTATATTGATAACTTAGAACCAAGTGAATAAATCTTCAAACTTGACTTCTACATTTAAATCATATAAGCAATAATTCATATATATATATATATATATATATATATATATATATATATATGGAGAAAAAACCAATGGATGTTGTCTTTGGTATTTTCCTCGATTTTAGATATCTACATGATAATGTTTTATTGCTGATTAGCATACCTCAGCTAAGAGCGATTTAATGATTTAAAACAGTTTATTAAGAATGTAAGAATTCCTTGATGTAAGATTTCCTCTTGTGTTTTAATGTGCGGTAGATTTTAGAATCCGTAAAGTTAATTTTGTTTCTGATAAAAATATTCAATAATCAATGAATTTTACTGATTTTTACAAAAAGTTTACTAATTAAAAGGTGTAATATAACTTTTAACTTCCACGTTGATAAAATTAAATATAATTTCCGTTCAGTAGCATAGGAAGACGCACCTTTGTATTAGATACGCGGACATTCATTAAAAATAATTGTTTTGTCAACGAGCAATTCAATCTCAAACTGCCATTACCTTAACTCTAACTTAACGGCTCAGACCCCATTTGATGATAAACCAATTCACGTCTTTTCTTTACCAGCCAAAAGGGTTCGGGCAAGCTTTTAATACCTAACAAAAATGCAAATCGCAAAAGACCTTCCGCCGTTGACTCCGGTCTTTGAGTAGATAAAACTTAAGGCGTAATTAAATGCAAACAATGCCCCCAAAGGCTTCGCGTTTCTTCCAACCCTTCCACAATCACTCACTCGGTGGTAGGTATCAGTATTCAGTATCGTAACGGAATCAGTTAAAGCGAAAACATTTTTTTTCTATTTCTGCGTTAATCCTCGTCGTCTTGGCGGATTAGCAGTGTAAGTCCCGGGTGAAAAAATTCAAAACGCAATCTACTAAATGGCATTAAAATGTTCCAGCTCACCGCCCGCACCCTTTGCAATATCTCAAAGTCGGAAAAAACCCTTTCCTGGCCCGGCTTAATGTTGCGTCGGCGACGGCGGAAACGAAGCCCGCCTACGGATAGGGCGATGTATTCTGTCTGACACCCTATTGCATCGGGGATGATGAACGCAAATGTTGTGCAACCATGTGACTGAAAACATTCATAGTGCCTGAGTTCCGTTCGCGACTGAAATAGTCAGGAACGCTACAATGTATATATTTTAGTCACAGTAACTTAGTATTAAAGGGTGGGAACGGTGAACGGTGATCAAACAAGAGGGCACGGATACGTATTCTGAGTAATAAAACGATTGTCGTTACATTTCAATAAATTAGTAATAATATAAACGCGTAAAACTGTAGTTCTCTCAATTCTCAAGCCCATCAAAGAATTTGCTTAAGTATTTATTGTCGATCGAACTTAAGAAAATGTTAGCTCCCTTTCTGGGGCGAAGGTAGGAGACATGGTTTGGAAAAAGAGGGAATAAGGAGCCCTTCTTATGAGGCAAAAAATTAATACGTATTATGGAGACAAAATGTTTATAATTTTGAAACAACTGTTAGATATTATAAAATTATTTTTAATTTCTTCCCACTGAGCTCACCAACATACCACTACTTTTTAAGGAGAATACATTACTAAAATTGTGAAATGGTCTAATGTAATATACGTATAACTATTATATTCCACGCATACAGCTCTGGATGTGTGAAAAGAATATTTTTTTAGTCTTTATTTTGCAAAAAAAAATTAGGGAGTCGAAAACTTTACACATTTTCTTTATGGAGATTGCAATGGAACATCAAACAATGTATTATCTTCAAATATAGAGTAGCACATCAAAATTTGATGATTTTATTTGCAATGCAGTGTTTAATTGAAAAGTGAATCGAAAGACTGACTGTTTTTAGGGCTCTGTAGCAAAGTAACCTATCTTAATATTCAAGGCAATAGTTTCGTCATGTCTGTCCGTTCGTTTATCGGTTCTTTTTCACATAATTTAATGATAATATTAAAAAAATATCGATTTATTTAGGGATAAAATGTAAGAAATATAAAAACAGTATGCACAGACATTTTCTTATAAACAAAGATAGAAACAATGATAACTTCAATTTCGTATTTTAAAATTAAGTAACCTGAAACGCAATTCACAAAAATGTGACTAGCTCGGCTTGTGCAATTATGCTATAGGTATCACTGACACATTCGGTTTACAGTTAGCACCTGTTGATACACACACACACATATACACGCTCACATACATACACATACAAATACGTGTTCATATATAGTCACATACATACATACATATGTCCAAGAATATTAATATTAATTAATATGTAAAGTATATACGGATATGGTAAAACGTACACTCCGCATGAGGAATATTATATACACTTATTCAATATACGTGCCATATACGAATGCATTCAGTCTTCTGCATATCAATTACGTATCTAAATACAGGTATTATATAAATAAATAAAAATATACACACATTGTTACCAATATAGGAAATATAATATAAAATAAAGAAATAAAATCAAAATTCGGAAAGAAAACAAATTATTTAATTAATTTATTTATTCATTTATCTACTTTAATGTTAGATACATTTGATACATATGGCGGATTTATCCTGCCAGTCCAGCTCCGTTCGACGAACGGCCGGAAATCGGTCTCCGCGGTGCGCCGCGTCGTCAAAGGGCGTATGCCTTGTGATCAATCCAATATACCACGGCGACGATAAATCAAATCATTTCTAAATGTCGATATTTTTTGTCTATTACACTCTCATTTTCACACCTGTTGAGACAACATAGACAAATATTTATAACCGAAAATCAGAAATGATGATGAATTGGACAAGAAAATTGTGGTTCTCCCACCCGCGCAATGAAAAGGACGATAAATAAAATTACCTGCCCTTTCAAGTGGGGTTTAGTTAGATAAGTCTTTTAAAATAGAGTAAAACATCCCTTGGAACTTAATTATTATAATACTTAAGATATTTGCGCTCTAAGTCGTTAATAAGATATCTCTCCATCCCCAACTTTTAAAGTACCGTTGTAAAAAATCTAAAAAGTACAGAAATATAGCTTTTATGATCTATTTACATAAAGTTCAAATTAAGTTTAAGTTTCAATAAGTAAATTGATAACTTTATAAATAATAATTCAGTCTCATAAATTCGGTATACAGTTAGGTAATTAACAATTTATTTATTTCGTTGAAATATGTATCATATATAACTTACGACTAATACGAATTCTATCGTAAGCGTGTCCGACACGCTCATGCCTGTTTTTTTATTTGAATGTCTTTTACCGAGAAATATATTTCTAAGAAAATGTCAGATGCACTGAAGTTTTCACAAATTCAGTAATAGCAGTGATATTAAAAGTTATTGCCTCAATTTGACACATTTTCTCGACAAATATTTTTTCTAATATTTCTAATTCATTCGACATTTTACCTTGCAACTTGTAATTTAATTTTCATTTGACGTTGAGTGACGAATAGGTGAAACTTCAAAAGTGAACAAATCAATATATAAAAGGGTAAAGCCTTCAATCTATAATTAGATGTTTTTGAACTTCTTATTTATTCATTACATTCAGAAAAAAGGGATGTTTCCAACGTTAAACGTAACGTAGTGAATTACATTTTGAGGGGTAAAATAATTTACTAATATTTAGGTCAAAAGAATGTAATCTTGCAATCTATGATGTGTGAAGCAAATTATAAAACTTTTTTGTAAATAAAATCTTTAAGTGCTCATGTGGAGTACGATTTCATTCATATAGAAATTAGGTCGTAGTGTTTTTATTGTAGATTGCATAGTGAAATAAGGAACTGTTAGAGGATCCTGTTATTTTGTCTTTTTTTTTAAAGAGAGTTATTTTATTTGGTTACAATTACTTTATTTAATTAATTAATTAACTGATAAATCAGAATCTGGTAAGTGTCGTCAGATCAGAGGCGTATGATGACTGACTGTGGGAAGGATGTCGGCCTACCACTGTGTGGTCTTGTTAGTGAGAATTATATTTCACTAGTTAAGCGTGCAGATACTGAGAATGCTTGGGAACTGCTTGAAACGCTGACTTGGTGAAGCCAAGATGTTGTCGGTCAGAGGTGCAACATATAATAAATGTAAGGCAAATCTTATACGTATAGAATATATAACAGCCCCCCGGACGAGACTAAAGGTACACGAAAAAGTGAAGTTTATTTAAGGGAAGTTCTAATTTTAAGTCCCGGAAGCGGAGGAGACTATGTAACGATACCTGAAGGCTCATCTGATATTTTAACTGTTCGATTTTTTTTACGCATAACAATATTGAAAGTTCGAAGACAATTGCCAGATTTATAAAATTTATAAATAACATAAGAAAGATATAAAATTATAATGATAGGGGTTACAATCATTGTGTAAGTATAGTATTTCTCGCAAATTATCTATGTGAGGTTTGTCTATGATATAATTTAGCCCCTTAACTATCGGATCGGTGTTTTTACCATGATTGAATAGGACAGAATCCTCATCAATATTTCTTAAATTTAACACTGGAAGTTTATCCTTTATTTTATTGAATTTCTCAATTTTACAACATGAATTATATATTAGCTCGAAGTCAGGATTTACTGGTTGCAATTTAAAGTGTATGTTATATTTCGGACTAAGCTTCGTATCTTTACAGTAGGCACTGCAATCAAGTGATAATTTTAATATTCCTGTGTTTACTATTTAGAATTCAAATGTATTTATCTTATAACAATTTACAGATAACTTTGAATTTTGACTGATGACAAATATTCATTTATCATTACTTAACTTTTGCCATATTTCTAAATTACCCTTTACAAATCTAGTCTTACATTGATATGGTATTGAAGTTAGGGATTTTAGAAATAGTTTCTGTTTTACAAATTGGAGCGGCAGAGCCCGAATATACATTAGTTATTACGCAAATATAAAATTGATTGTATATAATCTTACAATTTTCAAATCATTTAGGTTACTATAATAGGACTTACCTTTTAAGAGCAATAGGAAAAGGTACAGTTTGATACAACATATTTTCCTTTGGGTTTGTAAGTGGAATTTCTAAAACATAAACAATTTTATCATTTTCATGATAAGATTCAACATCGGACATGTTTATACTAATATTTTTATTATGTATTTGACTTGCTGAACATTATAGCATTAATTACTTTTTATGACTTAAATGAAAGTGTTAATAAACTATTTTCTAAGACCTTTAACAGTTCAGATAGTTTAGATCTTACAAGTAGGTTGTCTATTAAGACAGTTAAATTTTTAAAATACAAAGTTAGATTATCAACAGCGCTATTCAATGTTTGTTGATTAACATTTATTTTTTTAATTATATCCTTAATGGATGAAAGGGTTCATATGGTAATGAGTGTATTGTCTTTCAATTCAAGTTGGGTTTGATCTTTTCCAATAATACAGAAACGCTAAGATAACGCAACGCTATTCAATAGCATTGCTGCATCTTACATGATCGTTGTGATCCATAGATCCGAATATATGTTTGAAGATGGTACCGACATCACCAAACCAAGCTGATCTTTTTGAATCTTTTGAAATCAATGAAACATGTTATGACATTCAATATTAGTTAGTTTATTTACAAAAGTACTTGGATGTTTCCATAATGTTGTTTAAATTTTCTAAATGTAGTTTAATAAATGAAATATCTACTGAGATTACTGTACTTAAATATCCATAAATTAATTTTAGGTATAACATGGGATATATGCCAGGATTTTTCGTAGTGGGTTGGATGAATTTATCCTGTGCCGATGATAGGACACAGTAATAAAATAAGAAACTAATTTAAAACTATATGCTTATTCAGTTATTTATAACAGTAAAAGTTGATTTTATGAGCGAGTTTAACTTCATCGTAATGATGAGTAACGTGGCGTCTATTAATATGTAAGGTCAGGGTATCGCTAACACTGATTTTGATAATTTTGTATGGTCCTTTCCAAATTGTTGAAAGAGCCTTACGCAATCGAAGATGATTTTTGACATAAACATAATCTCCAATTTTGTATTTAGTAGGACGTATGTATGAGTCATTCTATGTTTTAGACGATTATTTAGATTTTATGATATTTTCCAGAGCTTTTTCCTTAGAAAAGTTGAGACGATGCTGAAGCATCTTCATATAGTCTGGATAAGTAACATCTACAACAGTGTAATCAACAGAATTGGGGATGAATGGTTTATGGCCAAATAGAAGCTTATAAGGAGCATATCTTGTAGTGGAATTTATAGCGGTATTGTAAGCTAGTATTGCTGTATATACATATTTGACCTGGTTGTCTTCATTTTCGGAAACATAAGATTTAAGGTACTCCTCAAGGATTGAGTAACTTCGTTCTAGAACATCTTGAGTCTGGGGATGGTAAGTATTAGACCAATTTTCTTTAATTTTTAGGAAGAAGCAGGTTTTTTTTTACAAGTCCGCAATAAAATTGGTACCTTGGTTAGTAAGGATGTTTTTTGGAATGCCAAATAAGGATATGAAACGAACAAGGCATTCACTTGTTTCTTCAGTTGTGGTGTTTTGGATGGGGTAGGCAATAGAGAATTTTGTTAAATCATGCTGTAGGTTTAATATGTATTTCAACTTAGTGGAACCGGATACAGGTAGTAGACCACCTATATCTAAGGATATTCGCTGAAATGGAGCTTAGGAGCTCGGTTAACTTTGCGTAGGGCTTTGTTAGTTTGGCATGATGAGCAGTTTTTACATAATTTTCAATGTCTTTACGCATCTTTTTCCAAAAAAATTGTTTGCGAATTCTTATTACTATTCGGTTTGCGCCGAGATGTCCTGCGATAGGGATGTCGTGGTTCTCTCTAAGGATTTTCAAAATTTCTTTTAGGGTTGGGTAATTTTATTGCGGTAGACGTGTATATCTATATTGGTATTATGAAATAAATAGGCTACCATACTGTATATCGTTATGTCAGAGTATCGGTCAAATGGGTTTTTAAAGTCTGTGATGCTTAGTTCTTTAAGGTTATCTGTACATAGTACAAGTTCGTTTCGAAGGGTTTTTAGTGTTGTGAATATGTCGGCATAAGAACAATCATGAGAGTGGTGAATTTTGAAAAATAGAAAATAATAAGTTTTGTTGTTAAAAGTAAGAGGTTTAAATGAATGGAGTGTACTTTCAGACTAAATAAATATTTCGGATTGAGAAGAATTATCTAAAACTTCTTGTACATAGGACGTATTTTCGTTTAGATCAAGGGATGTGGGAATTATGATTACTTTGTGATTACTTTTGAAAAGGCTGTCATTGTGTTCAACAATTTTTATGTCGTAAACGGAGTCGGTAGAAGTTTTCAGATATCTTCAAATACTTCATCTGGAAGAAATGGGCTAACTGAAGGGTTTGGATATATAGAATCGTAGTTGTAAGGGAAATGTTGAGGAGGTGGGGTTTGTAATTGTACTTGATATAGTGGATATTGTGTATTGTCGATATTGATGTCAGAAAGATCTTTGGATTCGGTGTTTTGATTGAAGGATGTAGGAGACAATTTTATAGGGTTCACAGAAACAGTGTTTTGAGCAGGGAAACGGGAAAGTGCATCTACTGCTAAATTTAGTTTACCTTTGCAATATATAATTTCTTAATCGTGCTCCTCAAGTTGAAGACGCCATCTTTGTAACTTACTGCTTGGGTTGGTATGGTTAAACAACCAGTTTAAAGGTTGATGATCGCTGACAATACTAAATTTTCTGTCAAAAATATAAGATCTGAAGGTTTTACAACCAAAAACTATAGCTAAATCCTTTTCGGTCGCGCTCAACAAAATTTCATTTTATTAAGTGTTCTAGATGTATATGCGATAGGATGATCTTTGCCAATTTGACTTTGTGACAAGATAGTGTGACATATATGTGTGAGAAGCGTCGTAGGTGAGAATAAAAAGTGCTGCTTATTACACCAATTCAAGGGTGTATCTTTCTTTAAGAGGGACGTAAGGGGTTTTGAAATCTTAGAGAAATTTGGAAAGAAACGACGGTAGTAGGATACTATGAAGGATTTTATGTCTTTTAGCCATTTTGTAATAGGGAAATTTTGGACTGATTTTAATTTATTAGGATCTAGTTTTACACCGTGTTCAGTAATGATGTGATCTAAGTAGCCGACTTCTTTTTGCAGGAATTCATATTTTTCGGGTTGAATTTAAACTGAATTTATGTAGTTTTCGAAAGGTTACAGAGAGTGCGATGTGAGATTTTGAGAATGTATTACGATATCTTCTTAATATACAAAACAACGCTCACCTTCGAGAGCAGTGAGAATGGAATTCATAAGTCTTTGGACGGTAGAAGGAGTGTTTTTGAGTCCAAGAGGCATTCTATAGAATTTGAAGCGTATTTGCGGTACGCTGAAAGCAGTTCTACACGAATCTTCGGGGGATAATTTTATCGTAAGGAAACCAGACGCTAGATCTAAAGTAAAGAAGTATTTTGATGTTTATTTGCGACTGAACTTCTTGCTTATGAATTTTCGGAAATCGAGAGGATTTTACATTGATTGTTTGAGAAGTGGTAGTTCCAATTTCATGCTGTATCGCATTTGTTGAGGTAAGTTGGTTGTTAGGTAGATGAAAGATATCTGAATATTTTGAGCATGACGTATGTTCTAAGGGCATCGAACTTTTCGTGATTTAAATGTTAAACTCGTAAAAGATTAAGGACGTCTTGAGTTCTGTCAATACAGGTTTGTTCGGGATAAGATAAGGAATTATAGAGAGGTAGAGAGTCATGGTCACTATGACGTAGGATGAATTGGATATTTGATTTTATTTGACAGAATTTTCTAATAAGCTCACAACTGTGCAGGTAACTATTGTTATTTTTTACTTTTAGTATACAATTTGCAATTATCAGAGTTTCGGATATGTCCATCATTATAATATGTTCATCATAAATTTGGTCAGAAAAATTAAGCTTCAGTATATTTTTACCTAGTGAAGGGATAGTCGATTATGCATTGATAATGATTTAATAAATTGTTGCCTATTATTCCATCCAGATTGATTTTATCGACGACAAGGAAGGTAAATGGGATAGATTCTTTGGAAAATAGGAGGAGGATATCGAAGTTGCCGAGAGTTAGACTGAATTGAAGATTTCTTCATGAGACAGATAGAATAAGACTGGATTGAAGATTTTTTCATGAGACAGATAGAAGAGCCGGTATCTACGAGTAGACGTAGGGGTTTGTTGGAAATTGATGTCTTGACAATTATATGAGGCAAAGATATTTTGGCAAGATTACAGGATATTTCGTAAATAAACTCGTCCTGATTTATTAAAGACGGATTTGATTCAACGTTTGAAACACTAAATTGAGACTGATTATCAGCTCGAGTATTTTGATTTGGAAGATGAGGGTCTTATTTGGGGCTGGTTATTCTTGTGGTCCTTGGATGTAGAAAATATAGAAGATGGGACTCATGCTTGGGGCTGGTTACCTGTGTGGTTCTTGGATATGGAAGATGGGATTCGTGCTTGGGGCTGATTGCCAGTGTCGTCCTTGGATGTAGAAGTAATAGGAGATGGGAGTCGTGCTTGGGGCTGGTTATCCGTGTGGTCTTTGGGTATAGAAGATATGGAAGATGGGACTCGTGCTTGGTGCTCGTTACCCGTGTGGTCCTTGGATATAGAAGGGGTGTCATTATGCCGAATTTTATGTTTTGAATTTGACTGGGGTCTCATGAGACACCGCCGTGATTACATGTTTAAATGGACACAAGATGGATGTTGAGTATAGTCATCGTAGATATTCTGTTCGGATTGTGTGTCGTCAGTGGAATAGTTGTCGTCGTTTTTGTCTATAAAATAAACGAGTGTCTGATGGGGTCTCGGAAAACTTGTATGAGGATTTGGCTGGGTAGGGTGTCGTGGAGTTTGAGATGAAGATTTTGTTTTAAATCGATTGTTATTGTATTACTGACGAGGAGACTGGTGTAAGGCATTTAAAATGGTGTAAGGCAAATCCTATAAGTATAGAATATATAACAGAATGCTTGTGATTTCGTTATATTAGTCCGTCCAACCGTCTGTTACAGCCTCACAGTTTCTATAGTTTTAGATCTATTTGTATGAAATTTTGAACAAGTAGTAAAGTAATAAAAAAAGATAATTTATGAAGTGAGGTAAACAATTATTGACTCGCAATCTATCGAGTTGGATATAATTAAATAAGTGTTTCAAAATTAATTTGAAGTTTCATTCAGCACATTTAAAACCCTGTTTGCAAAGTATTAAGTTTCAAAGTGACACACAATGATCATTACATGTCACTTTTCTCTAATTTTTCATCCATGGATTTGAAAAATCTAATAGAAATTGTAGATAACTAGCATTTCGTATCACCGTTATTAATATGTGTACGACAAGTTCTACTCTATCAATTGGTATAGGGTATTTAACTCTGCCTAGGTATTCTCAAAGATATAGTGAGTGTGATCTATTTTTGCTGATTAAAGGATTTTATATACTTATTACATGGGCAAGTTTGTATAAGTAAAACAAAAACCTGCTCGCCGATCGGAGTGCTCGAAGGGAGGCGATACTAGGTACGAGCGACGCGAACTTAAAGAGGTATTAGCGGAATGACGTCGGAGCCTTCAGACGAAAACAATTATTTTCAAATGTTCTCGGCGCGCACAAAAGCGATCCTCAAAGTTTGATTTTTTCTTCTTTTCCCTTTCTTAAATGCAAATCGTATCGCCGGGCGGCCCTTACGTAAACGAAACAATTGAAACAGTAGGGAAGTATTATTGGAGTTTCTTTTTCTTTGTGAAAAAAGATCATCGTTTCGGTCGGTCTTGATTTGTGTAGTCGATGTGCGACTGGCGGTGGTTTTATGATAAGCTGTGCGTTTTGGGTTAGCATTAAAATTTTTATTTGAATCAATGTTAAGATTTATAAGAGCACTTCTCCCGTTTTCAGTAATGGATTCATAACTATTTTGTTAGTTATTACAAATAATTAAGATTAAGCAGTATATACCATATATTTAACAATGATTTAACATTAACAAATTAGCAAAATCGGTACGTCAACACACGGTTAATAATAAACCTAGGTACTAATAAAACAAAAACTGTGATAATATGAGATTCTGAAGGAATTCTAATAATTGTTTCAGACCGGGAAGATAGTAAGAGATTTATGATCAACGGGCCCTATGTAACGCTAGTACGAGATGTATGATCAACGGGATCTATGTAACCAATTTAATTATTGTTGCCAAGAGCTAACTAAAGATTTTACGGACAGATGATTATACGAGATAAGTCAGTAAAGCTTTGGTTATTAATGGAATTCGAAAATATAATATGAGGGCAGTTCATGATCATGATATGAATATTTTTATGACCATATGCAAAGTAAATATTTAGGAATATAGTTTAAGTTCAATTTAATATTTATTTACAACATACATATTTTTAATAACGAATTAATAGGCTTGTAGACACTAACAAGATATATAAGTTAAACGGAAAAAATTATGTTTTTATCGATATCTATATACAAATCGTTAATTTGTTAAACCATCGTGGGTTGCAGAATTAGATAAAAATATGTCAGAATTGATCGATTTCGGATTTTATCGAAAGATTGGAAAACGATGCGAAAAAATAGACAGAAAGTGGAAATTAAATAATTTAATAAGGAAAGAATGAATGGTTGTTAAATAACGTATGGTTGTTAAATAATTAGACAAAATAGATTTTGCGTTAACTTTTCTTATTTGAATAAATAATGATAAAATGCAAGCAAAGCTTGCATCTATTAAAATTGTTTTTTTTTTAATAATTCTTCAAAGCTAAAGTTTCTAGAATTTAACCGGTTAATGAGGAAAAACCTTCAGTTGAGTTTCACTCATTTCAAATTATGCTTTCTTAAGTTATGTCACTGTCCTACTGACGTAATAAATAGGGAAATTTTGTTTGTTTTCTTTATCTCGAAAAGAAAACTACTAATATAATTGACACACAACTTTGATAATATGATATCTCATTGTTTCTAGATGCCATAGACTAAATAGTATGTAGATATTTTGAATGAATTTTGAAATATATTTAATGATATCAATATAGTCGGAGAGAAAGTCACTGATCTGAGCTCTTCGTGACAAACGCTGACAAAATTCTTATAGATTCACTGATGATAGTAGGAGTAGGAGGGAATAGTAAGTCTTAAAAAGGTCTAAAGAAAAGTCGGTAGAATTTATACTTCTTTTATAGACAAACCATAATAGAATATTCGATTAGTTATTTCGATTTATTTCGAAAGTTCGATACCAATATTTAAGTCTTTTTAAAATAAATGTCATGGACATTCTAAGTATTTTTGGTAGATAACAATTGGTCTTTTACACTTTGCAATTTGGATTAGTAGTTTTATAGAAGTGACATGTTTTGAAAATCAATAAAAGTAGAAATGCGCTTTTTCATGACGATCGGTGTAATGTATTTTTTCATGGAGAGAGGGAACGGAGGAGAGGGAGGAGGGGCGAAGGGGGTGGGTGTTAGAAGGGCATTTAATCACTGTACATTATTAAATTTTTGTTAATTAAAATAAAGCGCAGGATTTGATTCATGGAAGAAAAAATACACATTCATAAATCTTAACCAATTAATTTAATTATATTGAATATATTTGGCGTTAATTTTGTAGAAATTCATTATTCACAATTATATGAAACTAAATGAAATTAGCAAAGAAATTAGCAATTAAATGAAATTAGCAAAGATATTATTTAGATATCTTTGCTAATATCCCACCTGAAGATGTTGTAATACAATGAAACCTAGGTCGTGGTAAAGAAATTAAAGAAAGTAGAAATAATACTACATCACGTAGTTTCATTTAATTGTGAATTTAATTATATTCATACGAATTCTTCATATGGGACTTTTTGCATCTAGAATAATAATTTAACGTGATATGTGAAGAAATATTTTAGACGCTGTCTTTGTCTACCCTAAAATGTACTAGTACGAAACCGGGGCGGGCCGTTGGTAAGCTATATAAAACTATCAATTTTACCGTTGCATTAAAGTTATAAAGATACAAGTTTCTCAAATTGATTTTCACAGTTTTAAGTTCTATCAATACTGAATGATCTTGTTGGGGAGAATTATATTTACGAATTTACGTACTCTCAATAGTTGCCTTTAGGTTCGGTTTAGTCTTTCGCGACATGGATAAATGTTGTCAACATTACTTGATAAAAATTACTTAAATTTTTCACATATATTTCACCATATTGTTTTAAAAATACGACATTTTAAGATCAAATGTAGTTAATTTGTAGCTTTTTGTAGACTACAAATATTATTTTGTGAATAAATATTTTTGACTTTTTATGCTAGTCTAGTTTTACTTTTAATGTAGATTAGCAACTCGGTCCAGCTCTGCACGGTTATCTCTTAGCATAGCCATAGATATACTTTAAGATATAAGATCATATATATGTATATATGTATAAATGTATATATATATATATATATATATATATATATATATATATATATATATTATATATTACACTGTGAAAGACATAGTAGGCAATGTACATACGTTGTCAAAAATTAATATTTTTAAATAGTTTAATAGAAATACTATATAATCTTAAATGTTTATAAGGGCTTAAATATTTATGGAATATTAAGGTCCTTATCATAGAGTGATTTCTATTCGCAGTTTCCAGATATTTTATACTATGTATATTAAAAATAAAATAAAAATATACTTTTTAAAATAAAGTATATTAAAAAGTATATCCCGTCCTAAAAAGTATAACATAACTTGTTTAAATCTTAAGCATATATTCCCTTTCTGATCTTTATAGCAATAGTATTTAGTCGGTAACTAACCAACCAGACAAATTTTGGGCGGTTTCTGGAGTATTATAGATACATTTTAATAGTTCTGTTAAGGTATATATATATATATATATATATATATATATATATATATATATATATATATAAAGAGCTAAATGTTCGATTTTTTGTTCAGTTAGTAACAGAATTTCTCGATGGGTGTCTGGGTGGATGGGTGTATTCGCGATGTATTCTCCTATAACACAGTCAAGTATTGGTTCCAAATATCTTAGCGATTTTCAGAAAAATTACAAACCGTTATTGAAATTTCAAGTTATGTTTACGTTTGCTAGAGTTACTCTCATGCTTACGTACAGTAATAAAAGAAGGAATTCATGCTTGGGGAAAAGTAGAAACGTGCCGTTTGGTTATCGCATATGCTAACACTCTTTCAAGTTCAATAGAGACCTGACGTGTGCTTGGGTGACGTGTTCTACTGAGTTACCACCGTACCAATAATTGGCTAAGGTATCTTATCACAGAAGTATTTAATTGCACATTGTTATTTACGGACCTCTCGCCTCCCGACTATTATACATTTCGTTAACTGTAAAATCGTAAAAATGTAGGGAATCTTAAGGTTGACCTTACCCAATTTTCACTCAAAAGCCTAAAGAATTTTACAATAAAGGAAAAACATTTAAGAAATAAAATAGCTTTGTGATATGAATAAATGGGTTTATTAGTTGTTAAAGTAATAATTGTTGTCTAGCTTCCATGTAGCTTTTTAAATGTGGAGTGTAAGAGTTGTAGAAACATTTGTCAATATTTGAATATTAAAAATTTTTTAAAAGCTAAAAAACGAACCAAATAAATACGCGAGAAAAAATTGCCTGGGTTTTTGACTCCGTTGTTTAATGTGTTCTAGTATAAATAAGGTTTTGGAGTAAGTTAACGAAATGTCCCATCATGTCACTCTGGCTAGTATCCTTCATTAGTATAAAAGTTGATTTATTATTTTAATTTCCGATATTTTTTAATACTTTATATATATATATATATATATATATATATATATATATATATATACATATATATATATATATATATATATATATGTACATATATTTACTTGAAACAGGGCAGGAAATCTTTAAAATGCACGAGCTTATTATTTATAAACTAGCGTGACCCGTGCGAAGTCTTCGCATTATTTATTCCATTATGAAGCTCAGATGACAGATCAATCAAATATTTTACTAAAATTGACATATAGAGGTGCAAGTACCAAAAACATTGAGCTAAAGCGCCACTTTATTTATACGTGAGTGGATTTGAAATTAAACAAAAATTTTACCGACCGTCAATCATATTGACGCTGAGCCGTTAGATGGCAGCATTGCTGTTTTGTGTATATAATTTTAATAATTAATTAATTTGCAAAAACAATAGCAATAATAAATTTTTTAGTTGTGGATGCCGGTAGAGCAATCAATTATCTATAAAATGATATATAATTTATGTGGATTAGTTGTGAGGTTTTTTCTAAAAAGGGAGAGTAACATCTTAACCTTAGCGTATTAATATATATGATGATGATGATGATGATCGTTTAACTAATTAAAATACTTTTCACTTATTTATTTTCATAATATATTAACTATTCGGTGATTTGCGAATTATTCGTACGGGTCAATCAGTATATTTATAAATTACATTTTTAAGAAATACATCATGAATTAAACGACTTTTAAGTCACGTCATTATGGTCGCATAACAAGACAAGAACAGTATCAGTAGAGTTATTACCAATAATGCTTTCATAAAAGTTTAACATTACAATTACAATCTTATACAAACAGTTTAGGTAATAATATTATTATATACCCTTACGTGTTGGTATTGCCTCTTATCTCGGTTATTATATGGAGATTTTACATATTTCGATCTATTTCTTGCCTGAAATCAAAGATTACACCGAACTACACGAAGTAGTCGGCCCAGGTACCCGGACTCGGTTTAAGAGGCGGCAATAATTTCGGGGATTAGCGCCTCAACCAGAAGTTGATTTAACTGATGAACGTCACGAGCAGAGGGGGGGGGGGGGGGGGGAGACGCGGCGGGGCGCGGCTGTGCGGCGGGCTGCTGTCAAAAGTAAATATTTAACTAGTTCGTGCGTTATTTTCGACGCGACACGGCGCCGCGCTCCCAGCGTCAAATCTTTAATTAATGAAGGAGAAACTTGGGGCTCTGCGAACTACCCACGTCGAAATTTCGCTTTAAGTTTTTGGTGTAAGACGTGGGTTGGTGGTATTTGCGCGGGCGGCGGGTAAGAGAGGGAGGGGGTGCAATGATCGAATTATTTATGGTGCGTGACAGTGGAACGAAATAGAGTTTGACGCAAACACTAAACAGCAACGCACGGGCCATTGTCTGCTCAGACGTGTGTACACTTTATTTCCTTAGTTTTTTTATATCTTACATGTGTCAATGTATGTATCAAAAATCTTGTCACATTTAATTCAATTTTCGCATTGGAATTTTATGATATACCTACGTGTCCTAGGTTCACATTGATATAGTTCTTCAATACTTAAAATTTTCAATATTTTGATGATAAGACTTTAAATAACATAAAATAATGATAATATACTTTATTAGGAAAATCTCAAAAGTTGGTCTTTTAATTTTTTTTGTTCAAAACGAATAATGAAATGTAATAAAAATCTGTTAAGTGCGAGTAGTACTCGCATTACGAGTGTTCCGTTTACATTTATAATTTTATTAAACTTTTCACGAGCATTAATTATTATTTTTCGTTACATAATTATATTAGTCATTATGTCTTTCATAGATGTAAGAAGAAAAAATAGAAAAAGACAATTTCTCCCTATAGATAACCTTACAGTTTCCATAATTATTAATAACTTTAGTAATTTTATGTAATAATTATATAGAGGTAATTATTATAGAAAATAGTAGCTAATTTTAGTACAATTTGTAAAAAACAAAATTAGGGAGAGTTACTTAAACCAGTTAGTTAATACGGTATAGCACAGAAATGAAAACGAGGTTTATATTTACCCAACCTTTGTTTAATTAATAATTTATTTACTTTTTTAAAGAAATAGAATGAAATTACTTTCAAAGTTATAATTAATGTCCCAACAATGCCTAACATTTTTTTCTAGGTTCTTCGTGTTCATACATAAACACATGAGTGTTATGTACGCTAAATATATAAATTATAAATTATCCTTTTTTTCTTTTTTTTAATTTTCTTTACTTTCCACTAAACTATATATAAATATTAATATCATTTTTCACAATTTTAGTATATTGTTTACTTTCACAAATTTAAAATATCGTGAATCTTTTTTGATACACAAAAATTATAAAGTTTAGGATTCCGGTTAAGTTTACATGAACTTCTAGTACATTTCGGAGATGCGCGATAATATATTTTTTGTCTACATTATTAACAATGTCATTAGATCTATCTAATATAAAGTTTTAAAATCTTTTTAACTTATTCTTTCAATTAATATACCACACAATAAATGGAGTTTAAAAAAAATAGAGCACCTAATTTGTCCCCTCTAAAATTTTTCCATAAATATTTTTAAATGTAATTATGCATTTCAATATGCTTTAATACTATGGTGAATTCAGAGGTTCTACGTTGAATGTTTTTTCGAATTATTTTTGGATATTTTTATCAAAATTTCTAGAAACGTCTCTCATAAAATTCTAAAATAAATACTTTTCTTATAATTTAAAAAAATAATAGTCTCCTAATAATTTTTCTCTTTTCTTACACTTCACACGATATATGACATTCTTAAAAAATTCCGATTAATTTATTTGGCCCCTCTAAAATTCAATGAGGGAGGGAAATTTAGAGGGATACTCATGACTGAAGATTAATGTTCCAGGAACGGAGCTTTAAAATGAAAAAAAAATGAAGTGGAACCTCAATTTTATTTTAAAAGACCCATGTAATGATATCATTCGATGGAAAGAACAGAAATTGTTGTTGTTTTTGTCATGTCCACATGAGATGAAGAAGGTCTCGAATGGAAAAATGGTTGCCAGAGCCTCGAAAGGTTAGATTTCTCTTGTCTTGCGCCCAACACACCACGGTGACATCGAACAGAAATTAATATGTAAGAATACCTTAAAAATAATTCTTTATTAACATTTTAAGGCTATCTTTACCTGTTAATTGATATCTCTGAAACATCTACAAACAAAATTTCATTACATTGATCTAAATTTTCCGAAATTCTGAGGCTGTGGATAGATCGACGGATGGACGGATATGACAAATTTATACGAGTTCCTTTTTTGTACGGAAATCTCTCGGAAAATAATTGATTGAAAAAATATGGTGACTAGTTTACATGGTGATTTTCCCTTTTAAATGCTTTTATATGCAGTGTGTGTAAGTGTGGGGAGTACATTTGTTCGTGGGCGTGTGGATGTGTAAAGGGATTTATTTCTACTTCTATAGACGGGTTTTGCAACGAAAAATATCTGTAAAATTTTATAAATAAAAGTACTGTATGTATTTGTGGTTTAAACTAAATAAAGATGTTTAAAATTGAATCTACTTTCTCCCTCGTTCCTCACATAATAAATATTTCAATCATCTTAATCTCCAACGCTCCATAACCCGCACGCCATAATTTCAAACAATCAATACGCAATAACCACTACATTACGCTGGAATAATATTATTTAAAGTGCTAATACGACCATCAGCCTC
Source organism: Druceiella hillmani (assembly GCA_039881145.1). NCBI lineage: Eukaryota > Metazoa > Arthropoda > Insecta > Lepidoptera > Hepialidae > Druceiella > Druceiella hillmani. The sequence goes on from JAYKKI010000005.1 coordinate 12,469,574, forward strand.
TTGCAGGTAGCGTCGCGCTCGCGCATTCATCTCAACCCTTCCGCAGCACCTCGAGAGGACTTAGGAGGGCACCCCTCACCCTTTAAGCAATAGAATAAATTACGTGACGTTTACAGCCCAAGTAACTCCTGCGAGAACGTAAAAAGCATTATTTTAAATCCTCGTCTTTAGCGAACCGGGCGGAGCGCGGGCGCTGCGCTAATGCAATTAACATGAAGGGGGCACCCGAATCGAAGCATTAACTTTATTATCGCTGGAGGCCGATGCTCTGTTATCGAACTTGTCGAACACGCGGCCGTAATGACGGGAGTTGTGGGTATTATGTTCGGGATGAGTCGCGCGTCCCGTTTTTGAGCCAAGTTGAAGCGAATTTGAGTTGAATGACCTGCTTTAGGTTGATTGAATATACGCATTATGTTCAACGCACCTTATTGATTCCGAGTGACAGTTTATCATTACGTTTATTAGAAAAAAGAAAGAAAATAAATGTAGTATAGTGGATTAAAATAATTTGGTTTTTATTAGAAATATTCGAATACATAAAAGTTTTAGATGTTTGTTTTGCAATCACGACGTAATGGCTAAAATGATGAAACGTGGTACAGAGAAATTTAAAGCTCAAATAGATTGCAATTGTTAATAGTGAAAAAAATTTCGGAGTTTTATTAACTGATCAGGGCAACAACATAATTTTTTTTGGCAGCTTTGATTTTTAACTTTTACACATGTTCTGAACTCTTACAAAAATAAGACTTTTTACACACCTTATTTTAAACAGTTACTGCGAATTAGGACAAAATTGTCTTTCATATGACTTTCTTGAATGAGGAGCCTGTTTAAGACTGGATGAAGATTCCAGCAGTAATCTGCCATCATGGAGATATCCTATCTTCGTCGTGCTAATATTCTGGTGCAACCTTTCACCTTGCTCTTTACTATAATCTGCAAGATTTTTAGAAAATCAATTCAAAAAGATTTTTAGAAAATCGATTGAAAATTTAAATAATGAACTTTAATCTCATATTACATCCTAGATCTCTTAAGTTAGTCAACATGCGCTGTGCTAATTGTAGTTAGTAATGATCCTCAACAAAATGTTGGTTTACCAAATTGAAAGATTTGCAAGTACTCTTTTTGAGCTTGTTCATAGATTAGATAAAATTTGAAAATTTTATCAGCTATCTAATCTGCGGTCCATCGAAAATACTTGCTTTCGGCTTTTCTGTGCCTGGCCCAGGAAATTTTTTCTTCAGATAAGCAAAACATTCACTATTTTTGTTAAGCTGAGTTTAATATGAAGCGGTGCCAATATAATTCGATCTTGATTTACCAAAGGTGGATTTATTACATTCTGCTTACCAAGAACTAGTGATTCCTCGATGGACATACTTTTTGCGTCCAATGATTCTTTTTACCACGGCTGTCTCATAAACATATGAACACAGGTATTTAGTATAAGCTTCTTGTTGCCCTAAAAGTAAATTAACCATTTTGAAATCTATACAAAGATTCCAGCTATGATCTTCATACTTAAATTTTTCCAACACCAGAGAAATACTTCTATATTCTTCTTTCATAGAAGTTGAATGTCCTACGGGTATAGAGTCATACGTATTACGTAATATTATGCACTTCAGACTTTTCTTATTACTATCGATAAAAAGAAACCAATCATTTAGTTCATATTTTTGTAAACCCATTTTTTGCACAAGACCTCGAATATCTTTACAGTTCTATATCTAGTAACAAATTCTCTTCAGTGGCAAAATATGGCAGCAAATCTTTTTCTCGACTACGAAAGATGTAATTTTGTATTTGGTGTTACTAACATTTTTGATTTTTTTCTTTCAAACGGAATTTTTCGGAAGACCCGATAAATCTAACATTCCAGTCTTACTAAGTAGTTTAACTTATTTTAATTAAAAGGTTGAGGATACGTTACCCGACTAGATTCGAAATCAGAGTCAGAGTCATGTTTTGCGGGTAGTTTAAAATTAATGCGGTTTAATGAGTTTAGTTTAAAATGTCTCAAAAACTAAAGCTGCTGTGCAAAAAATTGTGTGATTTATGAAATTAGCACACCAAAATACATTGAACGTTTTTTCAATATTGTAATAAAATTTTATGAAGTTGAAACTTATTACAATTTTGTGGTTAGTTTAAAATGAATACACGTCAATGAATATGATTTATGAAGTTAGCACACCAAAAAATCATCGAATGTTTTATCAATATTCCAGGAAAAGTTTATGAAGTTTAAATTTCTTGAAATTTTGCGGGTAGTTTAAAATCAATACGAATTAATGCGTGTAGTTCAAAATATCTCAAAACTAGAGCCTTTACGCAAAAACTTGTGTGATAATGGACAGTGTTGACTGTTTTGTTTTTCATTTTTCATTTTTTATTGGTTTTTCCTTATCTCATTGTCATATTTCAAAACCAACGCGGGTTTATTAAATCTCGAGAAAAGGATAGTCAAATATTTAAAAAATGTGAAGGAAGTGTAATAATAAAATGAAGGAAAATATATGCGTTCATACTATTGAGCTTGGGAAAGGGCACTGTGGGATTATCGGGAGCGTAGTGTAGCGTTCAATTAAAATATTGTCGTGGACAGCTTGACTTCACTTTCTGGCATACGATTTAAAACTGCATATCTTATGAGTCAGAGGAAAAGTCCCTTCCGGTCCTACACGGCCTTGTTTTGTTAGTCAAATTATCATATGAATACTTGCTGGTCAATAAACTTCTCACGGTAGCCGCGGACAATTGGTTAAATGATCTATATAATAACATCGGATGATTATAACTGAATAATAATTCAATTTTAAAGATTTCCCCTAGTTATTCACTTGTATTTTTTCGTTTCTCTCTCACTCAAATTATTGCTTGGTCATTCAGGAAAACGTCACGGGGAGCGCTGACAATGTTATATTTTTTTGTATATAAATGTAAATAAATTATTTACGTTTCGGTTTTTACGTTATTGTACTACACTAGTTACTATGATGAACAAGGATCTCGTATAAAACTTTATAAACCGAATACTGGAGAAAACACTTCCAAATATTGCTGGTTCATTGTTCAATTATTAAGTAAAATGGTGTGGTAGAAATATTTGCCAAATCGTTATGATGGAATGATTTTATTGGCATTATTCATAATCGGCTCCAGTTTCATAATACAAACATAAAGTATTGAAATGTTGTAGTGTGATCTCTTAAATGACTATCCAACAAGGGACATAGTCACTCAGTTGAATTACTTTATTGATTTGTCACATTACATTATTATTACTTCTTTCCACTTCTTTGTACGGTATATTAAGAGTTCATTTTATAAGTATCAATCGAAATTATAAAATAAACTTAAACTATCTTGGCCCGTTTCTTTTAAAATATATTAATTGAGCGAATTCAATCTGCACTTGATGGCTCTTAAATATCCAGGTAATGCATATTACAGCGATATGCATATTACGATATTATATATTATGACAATGTATATTGTGACTTTGTATCATATTCTTGGCAGGTATAGCACAGCAGCTGGCGGCGAGCGGCGGTGAGTGGGGAGCGCTGGGCCGTTATCCTGCGCCGCCCTTCTTGCCCGCGCCGCCCGCCCACTTCACGCCGCATGTTCTTGCCGCTGCGGCCGGACTCGATGCAGGTACTACTTTAATGATACTTCATGATATTATTGTGATAAAGGCTATAATTATGTCTTGATATTTGTGATGTACTTAGATTCTGTTTGAAATATTCCATGGTGATATTTCCAACAATTTTATTACAATTCATTTTTAGTTTTGGGCAAAAACATAAAAAATAAAAAGAAATGTTAGATTTTTGACGATAATAATAATTCCTTGCTATTAAAATCTTAACAGTTAGATTCGTAAAAGTAAATGAATCGTGGTACAAACCGAGAAACTAATTTTACGTCAAATAGTCCGAATTGTGTTAGTGTTTAATTTAATATATTAGTCATTAATTTAATATATTAAAGCTTAGAAACTTCTTTTTATACTATAGATGGATCACAAACCGATGCTTTGAATGGTTTATCGGGCTGCAATCCTCACAGCACAACGAGCCCTCGTGATTCGCCCACGCGACCGACCTCACCCCAGGATGACGACATCTCTGTAACCGCATCATCGAAAGGTAGCCCGCCGCCAGACGAACGGCCCGGTGCCTTTACCAGTGTTGCACGTGCTGATCTCTACCCTCGAGCTCTGCTACCTACCCATCATGCCCACGGAAGTCTCTTCAACAACGCGTTGGCCGCCCAGCTATTCTTCAATGCACCGTTGCTACACCAACCTGGACAGTGGCTATACTCGCAACTTTACCAGGGCTATGATTGGCCCTGGCTCCACGTACGGCATTCAGCTTTCACCGAGTCGAGGCCCAGCACGCTGTCACCCGAAGCGGCGAGGATTGAGGAGTCAAGTCAAGAAAGCGGGAAACGCGACGAGCGGGATGAGTCGAGTTCAAAGTCTAGAGCTAGCGAATCGATACAAAGCAGTAAGAGTAGCAAAGTTGCGACCACTAACGGCGTGAACCTTAGTAAGAAAAGGTCAACGGCCCCTTTTTCCCCAGAAGGTGTCACATCCAGCAAACGGCCGCCTTCCCCGCTCTACCATACGGCTCGTAGCAAGTCCCTGGCGCTTGAACGCGGACTAGCGCCGCGATCTTCTGACGTGTGGCGACCTTACTGAAAGACATCCATCTTCTTTGAAAATCTGTGAAATAAATCGAACAATACTATCGATTCTGAAAATATGGTTAATATTTAACCCGTCCTCAAATTGTAAATTTGTAATTCTTTTAGGTTTTGTACATATTTGAGCGTTTAATAGACATTACGTTTAATAGACAGTCCTGTAGATTTATGTCATTCGATTACTGTTAGTAAGATCGGAGAAATGCATTTATAATATGTTAATACGAAAACAGTGATGTTTATATGATTTTGTATCATACATAGTTATTAGTGTATACATGTGGTTATAGTAAAGTTTTAATTGCCGATGGAATTACTATATTAGTTATATTGACAGATCAAATGTGGTGATTGAAAATTTGACCAGGACAGATTAAAAATCAGTAAAAAGTTACGGATTGCTGTCCAAACAACAAAAAATGAGGAAATCAAATTAGTAGTGGATTGAAGTGAGAACGTCTATATAATATCATAAATATTTATAGTGGTCTTTGTGAAGAAACGTGCAATAAATATTAAGAATTTCATTTTTTTCATTATGACGGAGAAACAATCAAAGGCTGTTAAATATTTTTAGTGCAATTCAAGAGTATGTTTATTGTTTTAAACTAGACTTCGTTCTTTTCGTTTAGTTGAAACATTTTCATGTCTTAAATAGTTTATTTAATAGCTTACGATTTATGAAAAACTTTTATCACGAAATTTGTGAATACCGAGAAACAATAGAATTTTTTTCATTTAGAATTTTTTTTTCTCTAATTCATGTGAAGAGTAAAGAAGGTAGGAACGAATCAGAACTGAGATTTGATTTAAATTATTTAGTATTTTTGCTATTATAATTATGTGTTATGACTTAAATATTTCTGATAAAATCATTGAGGTATTATTTGCATAGAAAAGACCTTTCAAACAATGTCGAATTCCAATTTTTTACTGCTAATTTTTTGGCAATCATCGTATTTTTTCGCTTATTTCTTGCAAGGTTTTTTTATTTCTCGTTCACTTATACGGAGAAGCAAAAGAGAAAGTAGTGTCTATCTTTTCTTACTAATTATCTTATCTTTACACGATACCGACAATTTATATTTATATAATTTATTTTTCTCCACCACTTTTTGCCTCTTTACCAGTGAGATTTGTACAGTATCTTATCGTACATATTGACATTTTTGAACGTCTACATAAATCACTAAAATGTGTAGATGCGTCGAACGCTTGCTAACCACTAATGCAACTGTGGTCACTGGACCGCAATTCGGTTACCCATGTACCGACCGGATATGGCGTCTCTGTGTAAATAATACCCCAATGGATAAAATACTGTACGTAAAGATATAAATTAGTCCTCTTGACCGACCACAGAACCTGTAAGTAGATTAATTCTCGATATGCATGAAGATATGGGAGGTATGTATTGAAATGTGAATAATAAAGTAATATAATGAGTAAAGTTATTTCGTGTCTTTATTTTTCACAATGTTTTTATATTTCCCTGCAGCGCATTTCACACTCATGAAATAAGACCATTTTCGTTAAGAACTTATTGAATGATTTACTACACTAGTAACGGAATTAGTACTCATAATAATTAATATAATAAAATAAACATATAATTTAAAAATAGTAATATGTTTGGTTAACGTTTTCTTGGTACATTTTATTATTAAGTAGTAACATAATTTTTTTGGAACGAAATAATAAATTGTCTGAAATATGCAAAGAGAGAAAAAATTTAGGGGAAATTGACCATTTAATTAAAATTTTCGTTCAACCTTTTATGATCCATCATGCAACATATTTGAGATTATGTAAATATCAAAGATATTGTAGATACATCATCGAAATGAAAGATCTTCACTTGAATGCGAACAACAAAAGGTGTGCAATACACTATAAATTTTAAACATTTATTGTGAAAACACTAAACGTAAAACCCTACCAAAATATTAAACAAGTGGCTTGGAGTAAAGTCAAGCATAATTTTCATTAAAACTAAAAAATTATATATTTTTTCTTCCGTGAAATTAATACTGCGTTTTTTTTTAATCAACAAACATATAATAATATGCAGCGACGTTAGAGCCCTTGTGCCCCCCCCCCTCTTTTGGTGCGTAAATACATCGCTTCGAATGTCATTAAATAATTAAAATAATATTCCTATACTAAAAATCGTGAGCCTAATACAACTTTTGGAGTGGTAATATGAAGCTTCAGACTAAGTTTCATATTAGCACTTCTATCAAAAAGTCTTTGAGGGTATTTTACACTCATAATTAGTCAAGGTTTTAAAAATTGATCAATTTCTTAATTCTTTTTTAAACTGGGTTTCTATCCGGTAACAGCATTCCAATTGTTTTATTTATCCGGTCATCTATGACCGATAATATACCCAGTAACCTATGATAAACCGCCAGATATGAATACTACTCAATTAAGATTATTTGTGCTACTCATTTCCTTCAATTCTATCGATTTATACTATTTCGATTAAAATCACTATCTAATAATTATCTTTAGACTGGTTAAGTTCTTACCTTTATGGGAGTATATTGATGGTTAAATGATGAAATGGAGTTTTATTTCCATTGCTTTTCTTTGTATTTACTAACAGGGTTATCTCCGTAAGTTCTCTGCGTACAAAGTAAACATCATTTGTACGCAGAGAGCTTAAAAAGGGTCTGGCGTAATATAGTGAAATGAATTTGGAGATATATTTTTTTAAAAAGATAAGGAAAGGTATTAGATCTCAATTGACAACAAAGTCAGGATCGATTTTGATCGGTATTTTAGGATGAAGCCCAATCTCGTGCTACTTTTTACCACTTATTCAACGAGTTCAAGGGTGATCGGGCAAATCACAGTTGTGATATGCGTAAGGGATGACATTTACAACTAAAACTAAAGAAAATATTAATGCTGTTAGGCTCCTGATAATGACTGAGAAGAGAATAAATAATCAGGAAGCTTTGTACTAGGTAGATGTCTCATGAAATAACCTGATAGATTTAAAGTAAAAAGTCGGGCACTTCGTTGGATTAACATGGATTTAAATAAATTTACCTACGATTTCATTCATTACAAGAAACGTCACCGAGCAGAAAGAGCAGAGCGAGAGAGAGCCATAGATAATGTACATTGCTTAATTCGTTGTTTTAACACAATATAAAGATGATGCCAGTTTGTAATAGTAAAGGCTCGTAATTTAAATTATATTAATATGTTAATACAACCAAACCTAAAAACACCATTACGTTAATTAGTGTCGCGAAATATTAAAAATAAATCAAATGAGGTCAATCAAAAGCTTTATCTGATATTATTACGGGTGATGAAGATATACTTTTACGAGCTATTCTGTTTCCTTTTGACCGAAAAAAGAAAGAAGAAGAGACGAAATGCCGAAAAAAGGCGTCCTCGTTCTTCGTGCGGGTAGGGGTATTATGCAACGATTGTTTTAGGAAAAATAGTAGTTACCTCAGACTAGTGTATCAGTGATTGTGTGATTTGCAAAAACAATTCGAGAGCAACAGCCTCGCAGTAGAATTCTTTTTCATCACGACAAGATTCACAATTAAATGAAACTACGTGATGTAGTATTATTTCTACTCTCTTTAGTTTTTTTACCACCACCTAGGTTTCGTCGTATTACATCTTCAGGTGGGCTATTAGCAAAAAATTTCACATGCAACTACGTGGTGGGATAAGTTGGTATAACCACATGTGCAAATATATTTGTTTGTGTATATATGTTCCTACCCGAGCTTATATTTACATGTATGTATTATATTTACATGTATTAGTATGTATGTGTGTACTTATTTCTTTTTTATTTACTTTTCATATCTCCTTTTGTTCATACGGTCGGTTGCAGTTTGCCATATTCCTATGTATATTTTAAAATGTGATTAAATGCGATAGATCGCTCTTGTAGCGATAAGTTCTCGTTATGTTCTTTTGTATTTTAAAGTTATAAAATAAATAAATGAAAATAAATTGCATGGATGCTCGTTACATCTTGAGAAAATTTGTTTTCATCCGAACGATTAGCTGAAGCAATAGTAACTAAGGCTGAGAAGGGACAATTTTATATTATGTATACATATACACACACACGCGCATGCACAAACACACACACACACACACACACACACACACACACACACACATATATATATATATATATATATATATATATATATATATATATATATACGTTCGAAAATATAGAATGATAGTTAAAACAAGAACTGGAAATGAGCGATCAGGAAATGATTTAACTATAATGTAAACCCTACTTCTGAAAAGGTACTATTTTAATCATATTTTCTTCTATGAATTGAATTATTCAATTAACGACATACGGTTGGTCGGGAACATTAATATGATTGCACTATTTACTATACTATACTATACTACTAGGCACTGTTTGAACCCAAACGAAACAAATGTAAATATAAAGTTGACGCCGGAAAACAAATGATGTACGAACAGACTTTTGTAGTTATTTAAATCTTTTGAAATTATTGATGTAACTTAAACGAAAAAAATATTAAAAGTGCTGATAAATTGTGGTGCTTAAAATTTCACCAAGTTTTTCCAATCTATAGTTGAAAAATCAAGGAGAAGACGAGAGACATTGGATATGAATTTAAAATTTATTGGTTCGTAAAAGGGGGTTTGACATGAAAAAATGTATGTGAAAACCATTTTCATTCAAAAGACCTATCTCATAGCAAGCCTGTAAGTTAAATATTTTCTAAAATATTTTATCAAACAAACCGACGGATCCTAATTTTCTTGGTTTATTAATGAGTAAAGTGCAATTAAGACATTGCAGAAATTTTAAAGCAAGCATTCCTTTTGGAACTAAGCAAATATATTTTGTCTTCATTATTATCTGTTAACGGCACCATATAAAGGAAAACTTAATTTTCTTAACCAAAATTAAATTTCAAAATATCTGCTAATTTATTATGCTGATTTAGCTCGACATCGTGGTTAGAAGTTGAGAAATTGGTGGACTGCAGGACATCTCTGTAAAGGTTTTGAATGGAGGGGAAATCGCAAATGTTACAGCACTTCAAAAATTAGAGTTCGATATTGGTGACACGTGTTTACATACAGTTCCGAGAACCAATAATGTTATTCCCAATAATGTTATACCTCGAATCGTAAAATAATGTGTTTTTAAAGTTTTCTTCACATAATTTTTACATTTTTTTTTAAATAATTTAAAACTAGCAGGTTATTTATTAAAATAATAAATTAATATTTGTATGTATGCCTGTATGATTTATGTCTATTATTAAGCATGATTTAGGAAAAAATATAAGTATAAATATAATATCTCAATGCATCCTAATATTTGGAAAAAAGAGATTTGTATAAAACTTCATCCTTAATGTCGTTTGGAATATATCATTGACAGTCTTTATAAATTCAAATTACCAGACAACATTATTTTATAAACAAATTTATGTTTTTCAGGTTAGATTTTAGATAATCTGTTATTTTATTATAGATCTGTCATTTTATTTATTTTTACCTTAGTCGCTGTATTCACTCATTATATCATATGGGATGCATCTCTGTTATTTCATTACACTGAATGGCTTCGGTGTTTACCATAGCGCGTTACCGTTTATTTTATTTGATAAAAATAAATACGATGTTGTTTATATATTATAGAAAATTAGGTACGTGCAAAATAAATTGAGAGCGCAAACATTTTCTTAAATAAAATAGCGGAAGTTTTAATTATAATGGTCTGAAGCACGAAACTCTATTAGCAAACTCTTGTTTCCATTAGTCAGTTTGTTGTACTGTATGTAGACAATAATTTAATAAATTGCTTAGTAGTTACATATGCAAACATTACAGTTTCATAGAATGTAAGTTTCCTTAAAAAATAAAATTTAGTCACATCAGCTAATTTTCAGTTACGGTTTAACTAGATATTGCAGTGTTATTCACATAATGTTAAGAACGAATTTAACATCTCAGTGACGATTATAAGCAGAGGAGTATGTGTGAGTATGCGTTGCATTGTAATCGGCGCATTTAGAAAATTCATTTGTTTCAATCTGACGACACGTGTTTTCACACAGTTCGGCGGACGTACCACTTCTATCTCTATATTTTATATTATGTGGCCTATATGCTACCCCATACTCGACAGAATCCAGCAGAAAATACTTCATCAAAATCAATAAACAGAATCATAGACAACCAGACAAAAATTCCCATAAACACAATACATTTTGGTGTTTTATTACCTTCGTTATGCCTACCTACATATTTTTTCTTAATCACCTTTAATGTACTTAAAGACTAATTCCGCGGTTTTTTTATAGGTTTAGACATAAACAATAAAGTACGTAATGACCAAATTTAAGGCGTGTACAAACATCGCGAGGCATGCACCACGGATGCCTCGTCTCACGTGCTTCGTGTCGTGTGGACGTGAGTGCTCACTGTGAGCATTCGCGGCATACGTTCGTGGTGAGGCGACGTCTTTGCTCAATGCGAGCCGACCGCTTTGTGTGCGGCGATATGCATATGGCGTCATGTCTTTCACTAAAGGGAAGAAAGCGAGCGGCGCGAGCATATTTTGTATTTGATGGCTCCTGACGAGCATGTAACCTTAGCAAGTACTTTTTCTCGTACTTTGGTTGCCTTGGTCCGGGGCATTTGTGACCAGGCATTAGCAACGCATAAATTACAAATACTAACAATAAATTAAAATTTCGAACAAATTGTGGAATCAAATTAAGCTTATTTCAAGTACACTCAACGTCGGAAAATTGTATGTGCGGAAGACGACTAACAACGATGTCTGTTCTCATGCTGCTCTCCCGCGCCATTCCACATTTCTTCTCTGGCTATCCTCATTTCGTCAATGTACGTATGTGTGTACAATTTCGTTGCGCTATTTAAAATACACGTAGGCCCATTTATTGACGTACTTGGGTGCACTATACATTTGTTTAATTATTATGCCTCGAGAAACTAAGTACTTCTTTGTTGATGTAACACTAATACAATGTAAGTGAGTTTTTGAAAATATTAAGAACAAAAATTAAATCTTTTGATTTAGGCATCTGATGAAATTAAAACAAAATGTTATTTCAAATCGATGTTTTCCTAGAAACTATTCGAATTTCGTCATCGGTTCTTGCATGATGCGTACACAAATAAAAACACGAGTAGACAAACAGATAAACGGACAAAAATTCCAATAATGTTTTTGATGCATTCTATTTACTTACATCTCTCTGATAATTTTTTTAATATTTTATAATGCGCAGACATGAAGTTTACAGTTTTATTGTATATTAGCTGTGCCTATGACTTCGTTATTAGAATTTTCTTTTTTTCCCTCATATATTGCCTTTGGGTATAAACTACAAACAAATACAAATTTCATCAATATACATTCTCTAAATTTTGCATGATTGAAAATAACATACACACAGCACACAAAAATTCTAAAAATAGGTTTTTTGGTCTCTATTATTATTTTTTTGCAAAATCTCTCTTGATAAATGACCCTTTTTAGGATATTTTCCACGTACAGAATTCTAGCTATTACAATTTATATATATACATACATATATATATATATATATATATATATATATATATATATATATAATATAACGATAACGATGCACGTCAAACTAACAAAATATATTTGTGTCAAAATATAAGCTTACCCGTATCCATTAGCAATTAAGCTGGCATTAATTTACGTCAGTCAAATATAAAGTTTGTAATAAATTCATAAATATGGTATATAAAAGTACCCAGTAAGTGGGGTGTATTTTTCATTGGGATATGTATAGGAGTGATGGTGAGAGCAAGCATTTTGTTCTCGCAGCATCCATTATTTTGTCGAAACCACATTGATGGCTCGCTCGTATCAATTATTTTCAGTGGCAGCCTATCGGTTTTGTCTGTATAGATCTGTTACGTGCGGTTCTCAAATTTCATTTGTTTGTTATTTGTTTATGCTTCACGTCATTGCTGTTATTATATAGATTTTATAATATATGCTTAGATAGTAGTTAGTTACTTTATTTAATCTCATTTGTGATACCTAATAGTAACGGGGTGGATGCAAGTTTCGATCTGAACCGAGACAAGTCGACGATTACCTATCTCCTTCATGTACATGTACGCAAACACACAATCGAATGTTATATTTTACTTGGCACCGTCTCCAAAAGAAGACTTAGGAAGGTTTGGCTTAGCAGCATTTTTCAAATATATTTATGTTTGGAAACGATATAGTACCGTAAAACTTCCAAGTAATTATATTCATTATTTTATACTTTTCATGCGCTTTTTATACGGTGGTTATTTGAAGTCGGTTCGATTTTTTTGGAAAAATTTTTATTTTTCATTTTGAAGTGTCTATCATATCCTCTGTTACTCCGAATGTCACTAATTTACGATGCATTTAATAATGTCTGATATATTATATTAAAATTGGATTAGACAATTGCAGCATTCAATGAAGGCAAATATTTTCATATATATCTACGGACATATATGCCCGTATACTTACACGAGGATATAAAAAAACATGTTTCTTCACCGTAGTCAGTGCTCTATGCTTGTATATACCAGTGCATACTGCCTCCTGTATACTATATATATATTCTAGCTAATTTTTGTTTTCGTAGATATTTGTACATACTTTCTTATCTGTTCACTATAATTCTAATTGCTTTATGTTTTTGTATATATCTGCATATACTTACTTTCCTACCTATCTACCTACTAATGGTTTAATCGCTTCAAGTATTTCTTTATACTAATACTTATTAACTTATGTATTTAGCTATTAATATCTTAGCTGCTACGTTCCTTTGTATGTACTTTTATATACTACCTACCGATGTACTTCGTTAATTTCTTGTTTACATCAGTACATGTCTTTCGACTCCATTGCTACACCATAATTTTGTTAAAGAGCAGATTTATGAACCATTTGGTAGTGTCAAAACTTTAAAATTTTAAAGATTTTTTTTATACTATCATTAGACCTTCATCTTCAAAATTTGAGCACAGTACTTGTACTGTTTATTTTCAGTTCCATGGTTAAATTCTAACTAAATTTTAATGAAAAGATTGTGGAGGTTTATACTTCTAAATAAAAAAAAATCATCCAAATCGGCTGATAACTGCCGGAAGCGTGGGGTCACACACAAAAAAGCTATCAGCTTTAATTTGATTAAATTTTAACTTCAAGAAAATAAACTACAATCAAATTTTGATTTAAGGTTATATATTTCTTTCTTAACTTACCATAACATATTAAGAATACATTTGTGTAATTAGTCCTTAAATATAGAAACTACTTCCTGGAATTTTAATCTTTAACAAGTATTTATAGCTTAATTATTCCCCGTCTATTAATTTATTTAATTTAATTTACATATTATATTCTAATGTAACCAGTAACATATTTATAGGGCGGACCTATTGTTAAAAGAGCAATTTTTTCAGTCGATCAAAAAATATATTTTTTATTTTACAACGATTAGCGGTTCTTGTAGTAAGCGAAAAATTGTGAGTGCAGTATATAAAAGTTAAAAAAAAAATAAAAATTACAGAAAAGTAATAGGACAAAAAAAAACATTTAAAAGCTTCAGATACCAGTAGGAACAAAGAAAGATTACGGATGAGGAGAACAGGAAAAGATAGGATATGCGAATTTTTACTCATATTACTCTAGTTCCAAACTCAAAAATTTTAGTAATATTTTTTGGGGTCGGAAATATGGCTTTGGGGATGTTCCAACTTGTATGACAATAATTCCTTAACATCAAAATAGTACGTCTCCATAAATCGATTAATGGTAGCAAGACGGTGGCTTACATATAAAACAGTAGTATGCCAATGAAGATATTAATCGATCAATAAGCTGCGATCAATAAGATCAATAAGCTTTTGCAATATACTTTCATCAATAGGCCTTTACATAGGTCTTTTCCGATTATAGTAAAAGGTATGACAGTGCTGTTACGTATGAGGATCAGATAATAGGTGTTTGTTTTATTATAAAGTAGAAAATTTTAATTATGTATGGTATGTCTCTAATTTCATGCATATGTCTAGATAAACTAACTCTTAATGAAACAAAACACCCCGTAACTGATCGTTACATGTAAGAATAATTTCTTCGACTGGCGATTTTTTAATTGCAATGAACGTTTAAAGCGAATAATTTTTTAATAAAGATTACTTTTTTGTTCCATGTCTTGAAAATTATTGAAATGGAATGGCATTTTTGCAAATAACCATCAGTTGAAAATTACAGCTATAAAGTAAACTTTATGGTATTGCTTCAAGTCATCGAAATATTACATTGCACTAGTATACATATGCTGTAATTTTTAAAAATTTGTAACAAGAGGAAAAATCTTTACATGCACTTCACATATTGTACATCGCATTGTTATCTGGCCTATGAAAATGCTTTTCTTTAGAGCAGGTTTTTCTAATATTTTATACATATTTTTACATCTAAATATTTATGGAAAGTCAAATAAATGACTCTAAAAATAAAAATATCCACAAGGAAACAAATTGCGGGCAAAAGTAAGCATAAATTTATTTCAAAATATTACGGTACCGACGTACGTATTTTATCCATCAGAACAGAATCATTTTGCTTTGCGTTGAAGAATTTATATTGATGAAAAATGTCATAATTTAATATTAGAAAAAAGAAACTTGAAGAGGGAAAACTAATTACGAAAGATAATGAAATACATTTACTTGTATATACTTGAATACATCTAACATTATTTTGGCAACAGTAACAATAAAGCTCTCCGAAACAGCGCTTTCAAAAGTCGCATTTCATAAAGTGGGCAGCGGTTATCGAAGCGCAGATTGTTGGAAAGAGCGAACCGTCATTGTGTTGCGAATTTATTTTATTTATTTATGAATTTTTGGCGTTGGGCGGGCGTGCGGTCGGCGGCGTGTGGCGGCGGCACCCGCTGCGCGCCCTCGGACCTATCATTAGCGAATATTAAAATCGCTATTAAATACGTTAGTTGAGCCTGAATGTAAAATCTTTATGATTTAGCGGCGACTACTTTCAGGTTATTGCATTTGATAGCTACGGAATTTTAATGCGGTTGGCGAGCTTTGTATTGTTTTTTAACTATATGCTGTGTCTCCTTTAGCTCTTTCGATTTCTTATTTGACTTTATATATGGCTTTCTCCTCGCCTTTATGACTTATCATATTTGTTTTCCTCTAGTGTGTTTTAGTTTGATTTAATCATGTTAATCTTGACTCTTCGTTTTTTTTTCTATTCTCCCTCATTTCTTCAACATAATTTTTTTCATTATCCATGTTGTATGGTCAAATCACAATACATTTTTGGGACGAAGCTCCTTATCGCACGTTACATACTCGGAGAATGAGAGCTAGCACAAAAAAAATGCAAGATTTCGACCGACACTTTAGTCATAGTATAAAAGAGTAAGATTGCGAGCGACACCTTTGCAGCTTTTTAGTATAAGCGTTTGCTTGTTTACAAGCGTATGTCAATGCATAGATATATTACTAAAGTATAGACGTACGGCGTGCGAATCAGCTGCATTGGTGTAGTGTGTAAATGTTGGTAAGTGTGTGTGGTTAGCAATCCGTGCGCGCCGTAATACTCAGAGCCCATCTTCACTATTTTCAAGCTAGTGTTATTGTTATCAATAAAGAATGAATTATGAAGGTCATTCAGCAGAAGTTGAGGGTGGTGATGGTGAAGCCAGGTAAGCACCAGTGTTAGAGTAACAATAAGTGGATGATTTATTTTAAACTTAAATTTTGTTACCATATTTATATATAATATGTAGCGAAAGGAACTCGTTCCTACCGGATGTCACACGGTACTTCTCGTTCTTTTTTTAATTTTGATAAATAGAGGGTCTTGAGTATATTGCTAGCTTATATATTAATATATACTGAGATGTTATGCCAATAAACATAGATAAATAATTATGAGTACGAGAAATTACTTTTTTTTAACTTTCCTGTTATAAATATTAGTAGTTAAGAAAATTACAATATAATTATGTGGCAAGAATTTTGAAGATCTGTTATGAAATTGAAGGATATCGAACACGGAATGTTAGTGTCTCCATCCGGTTTATGATTAAATATTTCACAGTCTCCACTGTATAGATGAGAAGTAACGGGAAGCTGTACTGTTTATAAACTACTGTTTTATAAAGCAGACATCATGGACTTGATAGGCTACAGCGATGCAAACTATGCTAACGATCTTGAAACCAGACGCTTTATAATTGGTCATGCATTTTTAAAAAAAGGTGCTGTTGTCACCTGGTCTAGCCAGCGACAGCACACTGTGGCCCTGTCTACCACAGAAGCAGAGTACCTAGCACACTGTCTAGCCACTAAAGAGGCAATGTGGTTGAAACAGTAATTGAGTGACCCTAATGACTTTGATCAAAAGACTGTATTTAAATATGGATAGAAGTGAAGAACAAAAGGGCTAGAAGTGTGATAAAAACGTCGATTTTCACAAAAAAAGCAAACATATGGGCATTAAATATAAATTTGTAACAGAAAAACTTCATGAAAATACTATAAAGTTGAATTATCTGTGTACTACCAATATTTGAATCAGTGGAAGAAGGAATTGAATGTCAGAGTAATTGTTAATTATTACACAATAGCTTTTCTTTGAGCGATCTCATTGCTAGAGTAAATGTTATGACTGTCTGTCAAACTAAAATATATACTACAAAGTTCTTTATCTCAACTTTGTTAGAAATTAACATCTATGAATGTGTTTAGCCTGCTCAAATTTGCAGTAGAAATTGAAATAAGCAATAAAGTTTAAAATGAAATACGAATTCAGGTAGGTATGTTCATGTAGATATAATAAATGAAGTACTTTATAGCTCTGTTTTCATGTAAATCAATACTAGGCACATAAATTGTGAACTCAGATGAAATCAGAAATGTATCCATGTGAGCATAGAATAAGGATGTTGTGTGACTTTAATATAAATTATAAAATATGTATTGTAGAATGAAGTGTGGAAAATGTTAAATAGAAAATTAAAAGTGTAAAATGTATAATAAAAAAAACGTAAAACGAAAAATGTAGAGGTGTAAAATGTAAAGTATAAAACGTATATGCAAAGCTTAATGAATTTAAGTAAAATTAACGGCGTATCTTGATGAACTTGAAATATGAGTCACTGCATAGTTTTTTTTAAAGGTCCATGGTGTATGAACTCACTGTTGTATATTGGGAACTTGCACCTATCAATATTGCTCTAATTGGAAGATTACGTTACTGTTACACAATTATGTCAATCGATTTTTAGCGGATGAAGTGTGAAATATTAATTAAGGTAAAGTAAAATTGATTTAGGTAAACTTAGAGGACTCATAGTGTAACTAGTACAGACATTTTTCTTCTATTAAGAGGGGTCTATTTAAGGAAGAGTGTTGAATACTTTAGTTTACGGTATACAATAGTTTTGCTACTCCATATGTCGTACAGCTATGTCACCGGCTAACATGTAGTGACTTTGGCGCTGTCGGCGACTGCGCCAGTTGACAACCGACCGACTACTTTTAGACCGACTTCCCGTAAAACGTGATGTCTGATTTGAGACAAGCGTAGCATTATCCGGGCTTGGTCCCACCGTGCTGAATTTTTAGTCTTGAAAATACGTCTGAATGGATAATCGGTAAGGATGAACAACTTTATTTCCTTACATTTAAAAAAAATAAGTACTTTTTGGTACGCTTTGTATATTAACATGTATATTGACTATAAGATTAGTAAGACATTTTTATTATAATGGTAAACATGTCAAACTGAATTCGTATGTAGATATTGGTGTTTTATATAATTGGGTTTTACTAAAATTAGAAAAAACTTTGAAATATAGAATACAATTATATCGGTAAAAGCCACGAGACTTGCCTACTCAGAATAACATTTTTTATGTACTTCTTTCAAAACCCTTTCGTAAGATGTCTTTAAAATCAGTTGTCTAGATTAATACCGCTGACTTAATGGCAGATACCACAGTATATGGACGTGTCGGTTTATTAGCAATACGGTATCGAGTAGCATAGAAAAATTCGCGTGCTGAAAGTTGAACTGTGACATTACATAAAACTTAACAAAAAGATGACTGTTATTTTGCTTTATTTACTTGAATTAAATGTGGTATTTAAAGACCTGAAAAGAAGTAAGAATTTAACAACCTGCAAAAACAATAGTAGATTAGCAAGATCTATATTTTACTATCACTTAATTATATTACATTTTTGTATTGCTGTTCTTCAGTTTTGTATATACATTTCCTTCCCATACAGCTTTGAAGTATTTTACATTTTCTGATCATGAAATTGTGCAGAAAAAATGATAAATTTTTAGATAGTCGTTTTTTTGTGATTTTAGACTTAAGGTGAAAAAAATAATATTTATAATTTAGGTACTTTAAATGCATTTAGAAAGGGGATTAAAAAATAGTTATTCCATCGTCATGCAGTGAGGTAAATTACAAGCATGATTAAAAATAAAATATATTTTCATTATTACAAATTATATGTCTTTGTCTTCGAAATAAATAGTCATCTT
Source organism: Druceiella hillmani (assembly GCA_039881145.1). Classification (NCBI taxonomy): domain Eukaryota; kingdom Metazoa; phylum Arthropoda; class Insecta; order Lepidoptera; family Hepialidae; genus Druceiella; species Druceiella hillmani. The sequence goes on from JAYKKI010000005.1 coordinate 12,488,949, forward strand.
TTAAAATTTATTTTTTTAGAATGTCCAGTTCAATTGATTTCAATAAATACAAACTAAATGAACCGTTTCATTCTTAGTCATCTGCGTGGATGTTTCCCAATAGAATCTTCTGCCAATCGAGAAAAAGTTTGGATAGCCTGTCGTCTGCCACTGCTGTCGAAACAATTATAGCTTATCTGATTCGCCTCCTCTATCTATTGACATCTAATGCAATGAATAAGACTAAAGGGAAAATTCTTTAGAAATCGGTCTGTCTGTAAACCATACGTCTACGCTTGTGAGTGAGTACTTAATTATTTCATAATGGAAGCATTTAACAAAAGGTGATACAATTTTTTTTAACATCTTTCCCGTCATCAGTCTTATTACGTATTCTGCACGTTTGACTGAGTATAGTGGACACTCGTCCAAGACGTGTATTATATTTTCATTTGGGGTTTTGTCAGACATACTTGCCATTATGTGTTTTTTTCGGATATACCCCAAAGCCATCAAACTTTGCAAAAATTTGTGCCCTGATATTATTTATTTTGATTCGGTTTAATATTTTATAGACAATAAAATAAAAACTTTATCGGAAGCCGATTACTCATGGTGTTACCATCTGATGTCGAGAGTCTTCTGTTGTAGTTGTCGCCTTATCTGGTGTATTGTCGTATAATGGGCGCATTATTTTATTGTGAGGGTAGTTTCTTCATAAGATGTGTCTGCTGTGCTTTAAGCCATATTTAATTATCTTGTCATTTCTGCGAAAGCTTCCCAAGGTTTTTCAGGATTATCACTATTGTGGGATGCTTATTTTTTGTATTTTTAAATAATTCGATTACCAATATATTATCGCTTAAAAATAAATCCGTTCTGGAGAGAATATTTTTTGTTGATTATATATAAAGGCTGCTGTCAGCTCCACTGGAAATATAGTATTGCTCTGTTAAAGGATAAAGCCGGGGATTTACCCTTTAACAGGCTTCCATCTGTAAATAGTTTTGGGCTAATATTCACTTCATCCATCTCAGATTGATTGTAAAGAATGCTGAAATATATCCGGTGCCAGTAAGCAGTATATGGCTACTGGAAGGGACTGATTTTACTTTCAACCTCTCTTCAGGCTGGCTAGGATTTTGTCTATCTCTCATGATTTCGTAGATTTCAACGGCAATTTTGATCTTCAGGTACATTGGCAATACGAATACAAGCAAGAAATGTGCTAGCTGTGAGCAACAGAGTTGCGGGCTTTTTATTTATTTAGTGCAAATATTCTTACCATTTTATCGAGTTGTTTTTTAATAGGTTTTCTGGTCACACTCGGGGTTCCATCGTTATTCTTAAGATGTTTTGACTTAGGCTCCATGTAGCTTTGACAATAGCTCTGGACAATACCTAACATAGATTTGTGTTTTTTTTATTTTAGTTTATCGATGTGTACTTTGAAACCAAGTTTGTCGTTTATTGCAAACATCGAAACCGTCATCTCTCTTGAGATCGCCAGCTTTCTCTCACACTGTCGAAAGTTTAGCTTTTGATATTTTAGACAGGGCGTTATTAATATTATTTGGTTTTTGTGTGCTGCAAATTTCATTTGGTTTCTTCTTCTTCATATCTCTACTGCCTCTCAACATTTGTTAGCTTTAAAGTTAATTTCGGTTATTTCGTGTATTGCAGCTAACAGAAGAATGCCATCGACATGGATGTTAAGCTTGGATAAGAAGGTCTAAATTTCCAGTTGTCAGCAGAGGATCGAGTTATTTATGCTATATTAGTGTTTCGCACTTTTGATTCTAATTCAAAAATCACTGTATATCGATAGTTTTATAAGGTGATAGACAAGTGACAGTAAATATGGGTCTATTTTTTTCAATTTATTTATCCTTTATAGCGGGTCATCATCTGTTAACGAATGCGCTTCCGATGTCAAAGGATATCATGGTTACAGTAACTTTATCGTTGAATTTTTTTCACGTCGTTTTAATCGCATTGTACAAGACATCCTCAGTTTTTTGTGAGTATTGGGTATGAAAATGTATTGGCTGTGGCTCAATTTATTTTTGCAACCACGTTAGCCTGTTCGTAAACATTTTTTTAATATTTTCCGTAAATCGGCAGTTTGTAAGACTTGGGTACGCTCCTTCCTCTTTTTTTAATAATGCGGATTACTGCTCTTTTTCAAATCTGAGGGGAGATCCCATTCTCTAGACGTTTTTTTCAAGAAGGTCAGGAAAATATTCGGATCGTTGTCTCGAGGATTAGGTGAAGTATAGGTAGTTATGTCTTGGTAGTTATATCCTATGTTGTGTCCCCAATTGTTAATGTCAGTAGATGTTTTGGGGCTTTTTTGTTGGTTTCATTTTAATCGGGGTTTAGGATATCTGACTGCGTTGTGGCTTTCGGCACATATAATTTTCGTTTTAGTTTTTTAGGTGTGGTTGGTTAGGTTAGGTTAGGTTAAGTTATGAGAAGAGTTGAATTATGTTCGGCTATGTTGGATTATATTAGGCCAGGTTAGGTTGGATTATTTTGGGTTTGATCATTTTGAATTAGGTCAGATTATATTATATTGTGCTAGATTAAGTTTGGGTTAGTTGCGTTTTGTTGGGTTAAGATGGGTTCAGTTAGATGAAGTTGGGTTAAATTGCTTTAGGTTGGGTAATGATGGGTTAGGTTTGATTTTGTTGGATTAGGTTGCGTTAGGTTTGGTTAACTTAGGTTAAGTTGTTATGTTAGGTTGGGTTATGTTGATTGCGTTAGGTAAGATTAGATCGATACTGTGATCCAGTGCAATGTCGATATCCATATTATTTTTATGCTAATGCTTAGCCATTAGAAAGTAATAACCGAGCTAGCGTAGCCATGAGGTAAAAAAAACGGAAATTAATTTCAGAAATCGTTACATGTATTTTATTTTAACTTTGCTAAAATAGTTGTTTTACATAACTGGACCAAAATGAAAACACATCACAAGACGTAGAAATATACATTACATTTTTGAATCTTCAAAATTGATGAAATTTTTGCTTAAGTAACTATTACTTAAGATATTTTGATATGTATTAACGCACCATTCTATTTGGCCAACGGTTCACGTAGATAGCCGAGCATCATTTAAACCCATGATTAAATGGCACTGTTTAGTTAATGTTCAAGGTTTTTAATTGAATTATGTATTAAACTACAAATATGGCTGTGACATGTCCACAGATAGTGAGTAATGAGTAAAATTATATATTAGGTAAATTTAGCAATAGTCGATGAGTCTCGTATAAAATTGTTTTAACTGGTTTATAACACTTGGGTTTTATGTATAGATCGTGTTACAGTTAGTATTTGAAATCGCGGAGATATGAAACCGTAGATGCGTTGATGAATCCACTGCTACGAGTGTTTTCTTTTATTACCTGTTAACTATCAACAAAAATACTATAATTATCAACAAAAATACTATTCATTTTTTAAGGAAATGTTTTATTTAGGTTTTTGTTACAGTATATTATATCGCATTTCGATATTTTCTGTTTTTGGAGGGAAATAAAAAAAACTTGCTTTGATTAATAAAATTATTTCTCATTATTCGTATATTTACTTATACACTCTTCAGTTGTCTTCTTAACAGTGTTACAATTATTTGCTTGCTTATTTTAGAAACTCTTAACGTGGAGTTATGCAAAAATTTTTATTTAATACTAGGTCTTATTGGGTTTTCAGTTCTGCTTCTACTTCATGTTTAAAAATGTTTTATCTATTTCTCTGTTTTAGGGTTCCGTATATTAGAATGAAAAAATTCAAGCCTCGTAAGATAAGTTACGTGTCGATTCGTGTGTCAGCCTGTCATTTTTGTCAGATACCGTTTGAAAAACCATACTAGCTCGCATATATCTCTAACATTCAAAAACATTCCTAACGAAATTTTAGAGGGGAAAATAAGTGCTCGAATTTTTTTTTTCAATTTTTAATGTGTTTTATGGAATGTCAAATAATGACTTATTAGGATTCCAAAACTATTGAAGTTTAACTCTTCTAGGGAAGAGGGACATCACGCTGGGCCTAAAACAGTTGTGTGACCCTCTCGATACTAACGCCATCTGTTGGCCCTGCTGATATATAATATAGAAAAAAATCGATAAAATAGGGGGTATATGAGAGTGGATTCTTGTATAAATGAGTGTACAAGGAAATAAAACAGTCGTTTGTAGTGTCAGATGATTGAATGACAGTTGACATTACGAGTGTACAAATTTTTAAAAATATCCACCATTTGTTTTGCAGTTGTAAAATTGACTTTTGTCTTATTTTTATAGCAATAATAATCATCATTAATAAGAAGCCTAATATGGATGTGGTAAATAGCAAGAAGTACGAAACGTTTTAAGAATAGAAAAGATCCGTCTAAATAAAGTGAAAACGATTTTAAATCAGAATACAGTTTAAGTAAAAAGTATCCATAATGCATAACAAAGTTAGGAGTATTAGTTTTTCTAATGTATATAGTTATATTTGTATACACATACAAATCATTTTGGAGCTGTATTTTTTAAAATTGACATTTTCTTTAAACGTAATATTTCCATTTTTTCATAATACGTATTTACACACACACACACACACACACACATATATATATATATATATATATACATGACGAAAATTTCTGTTGATGTAATATCAGCGTCAAAGTGAGATAAGGATCGTCAATCAAAGCGCGCTAATTTGATGTAGCCATTGAAATAAATTAATTTAAAATTATTCCTGAAACTGTTCTTTGTTTCACTTCAATAGATATCTTTATTTAATTTATTTAAGAAAAATCCTATATTTTTAATAAATTATAAAATTTTGGGTAAAAGAAATTTTCTTTCTTACAAATTTGTTCTTTCGGCAATACAAGTTTACTTTTCATTTTTGCGAAAAATTGGTAAATTAAGACATCGTTACTACACAATTTGTAAATATTGTAAAATTTTATATACAGTACTTGCGTGGGAGTTATTAGCATTAATTTTATACAGAGCTTTTACATCTGTTTTACATCGTAGAACTATCGGTTGTAAAACAAATTTATTATGACGTTTTGTTAGTAAGACTGATAACCTATGTGGCTATACATTTGTTATTTGTGTTAGTGAGAATAAAATTTATTTTGTTTTGTTAAAATTCAAAGTACATAAATAAATTAAATATCGTATGCTATTAACGTTTAGATGTGCTTATTATATTTGTGGTATATTTGTTGGTGCAGGTGTGGTTGCTCCAAATTATCAGGATCTGGAAGCCAATTCACAATACTGAGAAGTAGTAGTGTCGTCTCCTAAACTGCTCCCTCTCCTAACCTGCTCCTTCTCCTCCTGGAAATTCCTTTTAGCACAATATGGCAAGTCTAGACAAAGTTAGCAATGATCCGCAGGTTGTATAAAATAAGTACAAATTGATCTAAGAACATGAAATGGGCGGGTAACTCTTCTAAAATGTTGTGTGATAATCCTTATCGTAAATTATTTTGTTTATAATTTGAAATAAAACAAAAGTACAAAATGCATACATGTTTTGCATCATTATGTGAAACTTTAAATGCTATTTCTCGAAAGCGATTTTTTTTCAAATTGGCGTGCAGCATAACTATTACTGTTTTACAAAAGAAATTCTCCAAAAAACTTTTTATTGAATTATAAAAAAAAATTGTAAAAAATACGGGGTTGAAACACTCTAGTTATCGCAATTTTGATATGAATTTTTCATATAATAACTGAGGATTTTATGTATATCAATACATGAATCATCATAAGTTTTGAAAACTTTATTTGATACTTTGTAAAATTACAACATATTTCTTGATCCAATGTCACGTATAAAATAAATAATTTTTTTGATATAAAACCATTGCTGGAAAAAATTGGCACTCCAATTTAGTCTACTAAAACCCTATTTATTAAAATTTTTAGAACATGTTTAACGGCGCGATTTCTTTAAAAAAATATATTGTTTAATATATTTACATACTTGAATACGTGTATAATAAATGTATTTAAATACGTTAGTATTCATTACTGTTTTCAATTAAAAAAAATATAAAAATAATCTTTTTTTAAGAATTGAAAGTGGTGTGTTACCCCATAATGTACAAACGTTTAAAAGTTTCACAATTAAATAAAACAACGTATGTAGTATTATTTCTACTTTCTTTAATTTCTTTACCACGACCTAGGTTTCGTTGTATTACAACATCTTCAGGTGGGATCTTTGATCTTTGCTAATATCCCACCTGAAGATGTTGTAATACAACGAAACCTATGTCGTGGTAAAGAAATTAAAGAAAGTAGAAATAATACTACATCACGTAGTTTCATTTAATTGTGAATAAAGAATTTCTACAAAATTAACGCCAAATATATTCAATATTCATTACTATCATTTGTATTCTTACTGTTTCCTTTTTAATTCGAAATTAACGCCCAATATATTCAATGTTTAAAAGTTTATTTAAACAAATCAATACTGACTTCGTTCATTTAAATTGTTACTTTTCATTACTCACCCGATACAAAAAAATCTTCCGAAAAGATACGCTTTGGTCATCAATAATCTGTAGTTTGTCTTCGTTTATGTTTCATGAATCTTCTTTGTAACTGAAATAGAAAATTCTTTTGCATTGACTTCATATAATTTTATATGGTTATCAGTCAGAAAAATTGGATAAACGTAATTGAAGCAGACAACAAGCCTACCTATAAAAGTGTTTTGGTTACCAATGAAAAGAATGAAGCCTCGTTTGAACTGTAGTTTATTAAAACGAATTATATTCCTAAAACAAATAGATAAGCAATACTTAAACATTTTATGAATTTAAATAATAATAAATTTACTTAGCAGAATTACATTTAGATAACCGATCAATTATTATAAATACATAATAACAAAAATATACTACCGTAATGCAATTCGCTTTAAGGTTTTTGATTTCGGTTCATTATAATTTTCTCTCTAAGTTCTACAGATCGACGATATCGCTTGCCCTCAACCCCTTAAGAGAAGGGATTTATATTCCGCGTCTAGCTACCGACACACATTATGCATTTATACAAAACCCTTTCTAATTCTTGGCACTGTTCCTCCCTCGCCGAATGCTAAATACCGCGTACAAGGGCGCACCAATAACGGATCATGTCAAAATATATGAAGAAACAATAAACTCTGGGCGTGAGTACACAGGCTGTGACATCTGACGATTTAAAATAGAGTTGTGGAGATTGTGTTAATAAGACGGTATAGTACGATAACATAGTAACTCAATTTGGAATTTGTTTTGCTGAAGTCTTAAAATGGAGTATGTAATTATTTATTCTTGAACGTATTTTTTTCCTATTAAGAAAGGGCATAGCCGGGTAAGTAATGAAAATGACCGTTGTCATGAATATTATTTTTTTGCGCAATTTTACCTCTCTAATAGAATGAATAAAACTTATTGTAAACCTTTATTTTATATTTATTCATAAACTGTAACAATGTAACAATATAAATGTTTAATAAATATTAAATAATTTTTATTTTTCTTATTTACGTATTTTTTCCTTTTTTAATTAAAATATTTTTTTTGGACTCTGTAAATGAAAACTACCTACTAATTTTTTACTTTTCCAGTACTAATTTTTCTAAGAATAATGTATCGTTTAGTTATCTATAACACCTATTTTTACATTAAAGTTTCATTGAGCACAATATAATCACATTCAAAAAGACGAGATGCGTTATGATTATTAACTACTATACAACAGAGATAATAAAGTTTGTTTGGGCGGATTTTAAAACACACGCCTCAGTTAATATATTAATTAAATTAATTTTACAAAAAATAAATATAAATATAGTCCGTGTAATAACTCCCTGTGGAACAGCCTGTGTAATAACTCCCTCTGAGTCTCCTCACCGGGTGAGTTTTAGCGCTTCGAGTCTGTTCGCTAGTTGCTACTGGGCTGTAGAGGAACAAAGTGCTCGCAAGACTTTACGTTAAGGGTGGTGCATCGCGACCGCCAGGTTAAAAAGCTTATTCACAATATTTACAGAATATGCAGCATTAAAATACAAATAAACAGGAGATGATTTTCTGGACAATCAAATAATAAAATCGATGTATATTTTAATCAATGTTCACGTATTCTATTTTTGAAACGATGCAGGGTATTTAAGTAAGTCAAATATTTATAGCTGACATTACTAAAAATTTAGTAATAAGATACATATTTAACGGAAGTCTCAGATATTGAATATATTTGGCGTTAAGTTTGTAGAAATTAATTATTAGTGAATTTTTCAAAATTATAATTTTTTTAAATTATTTTAAAAATTATGAAGTCTCAGGCTTAATTTATATTAGTGTAAAAGTTTGACCGTGCTCTAAGCTAAAGACTATTTAAAGTGTTATTGGAATAAATTCGGTATTTTGAACATCCTTTCAATGATAAATAAATTATCAAGGATTAAATGTGCATGTAGTTCGTTTATCTTAATACTAGCTACTTTATCCGCATGGAATTCCGAAATGTGAGTGCAGTGTTTATTTGATATTATTATATCAAACACGAATAATTAATTAATTTAAATTCCGCGCGGTCAGCTTGCGTTGTCTCCCCGATTGACCTACTCGCTTACAACCCGCCGCTGCCCATTACCTGTGTGGCGAAGTTTTTAATTTTTTACGTAATGTTTTCAAACTTTGGAACCGTTTGAGATATCACGATGAAACAGTTATAAACCTTTTCATCGTAATATAAGAAACGGTGTAGAATTCATCTTAACAGCTCTAGTAGTTTTTCAACTAAATCTAATCGGATCAGTTTTATTTGTTTAATTTAATTATAGACATTGATTGAATATATTTGGCGTTAATTTTGTAAAAATGCATTATTCACAATTAAATGAAACTACGTGATGTAGTATTATTTCTACTTTCTTTAAGTTCTTTACCACGACCTAGGTTTCGATGTATTACAACATCTTCAGGTGGGCTATTAGCAAAGATTTTTTAAACGTCTTTGCTAATAGCCCACCTGAAGATGTCATAATACAACGAAATCTAGGTCGTGGTAAAGAACTTAAAGAAAGTAGAAATAATACTACATTACGTAGTTTCATTTAATTGTGAATTATAGACATTAAAATAAAGTTTTAATCATGTTTCATTTTTGTCATGTAATTTTTTTCACCAAGTAAGTTATCAATCTGTTGAAATAGCGTCACGAAAACACGTGACGAAGTCGCGCGGCCTAAAAGGGAATAGTGTGCTTTGTTATTGTCTTTTTTATGAGTAAATTTATCAAGAGATTTCTCTTGTAATGAACGAAATTTACAGTGTTCGTCAGTTATTCCGAGTAAATAGTGATAGTTTATGTACGTATTTATTTAATTTTTATGTTCATATAGTTATATTCAGGGCATAGAATCTATATTTAAAATGTATCCACACGTCCTATTATTTATTGTCGATTAACTATAAATAACAAAGTAAATTACTCCAAAATCACAAAATACTGTTGCGCATAGTGGCTTTACGCCCTTAAAAGGCAGGCGGCGACGTCTGGCGTCACCCCGCCGTGTGCCATGTCTCATACGACCCCTGTTGTAAACGCTGTCTACCATTACCCCTCTGTAACGGCATGACAAGAAAATTATACAACTACCTGATTTAAGCCTTATAAAGTGTAAGTGGATCAAATGGGAAAAATATTTCAAAATTACTATAATATACTATTTTTGTGAAAATATTTTATAGTAAACAGTTGCTGTTGAAAACAGAGTAGTTCCGTTGCTTCAAAATATTTTAAAGTTTTAAATTACTTGAAATTCTCCCGGTCAGAAAAATACGTTAAAGTAATTTTTGTTTTATGAACCTTGTTGAGCTGAATGAAACAAAAATAAAGTCACAAAATTTTGTTTTTGAATAGTTAACAGTGAGTACAATTAATATTATTGAAAGAAGTGTTAACATTAATTACTATTCGTCTGGTTAATTTGTATTGTCTTAATCTTATTGAAACCTATTTAAACAAGTTAGAAATGGTTTCAAAATTTCGTACTACCTAATTAATTATTCAGCAGAATATTTGTCAGCAGACATTCGTCTTAATTTTTAATTTGAATTTAATATTTAACTTCATGACCATAATTACTTATTTAGATTTCTTTCCAATGTCGTAGATAATCGAAGACTTATCGTCTCGCGACCAGCATCACAACCATCTGAAAATTGACTTACCCTACTCCAAAATTTACCTTTACATTGTACGAATTTTTTTCTAAACCGTAAAGCTTTGGAATAAACTGGGTGCTGATATGAGAAACTTACTTCATGGAATACCTTCTAAACCGTAAAGCTTTGGAATAAACTGGGTGCTGATATGAGAAACTTACTTCATGGAATACCTTTAAAGACCATTTGAAATAGTATTAGCTTCCCTAATTTCTTGTACTACTGTTCTCTTGTCTTTTTTCTATTCCATGGCAATTTATTATTCTTTTCCAAGATACTATGTATTATTATTGTATCCGTTTTTTCTTATTACTTTGAGTTACCTTGTAATATGTCTTAGATATTTTAGAACCCGCCACATATTCAGTTTTTTCAGCCTAATTGTTTTGATTAACTGGATAATCAAACAAGTAACGGTAAATACATTTACCATCATACAATAGTCACATTGAAATCTTTAAGGAAATAGGTTGTACATGCAACGCAATTATTTAAATTGAAATATGTTAAAACGTGTAATACTAACAAGTATTTTTTAATTAGTAATAGACGATGCAATATAAAACGTATAATTAAAGACTTTTAGAAAGGATACCAAATTATTTCTCGTAATTATTTTTGAATTTAAAAAATTAAACGATTATGGGGATCACTTTATCAAAAAAATGCAATTCGGATATTTCAAGAAATCTGAGTCGTGACAAGTGCGTTGACTTACATGCAGGTGTTTTTATGCGCATGTACTTCTTTTATTTAATGTTTTAGTGTTAAAGTCTTAATTTTGCTATATTTTGGAATTGGATTATTTTTTTCACAAGATAGGGCTCCGTAGCCGACACCTCCCGCCTAATCGCGATTCGATCGCCTCCGCTACACCGGTGTACGATTTCTCGACTTCGCCCCGCCAGGTCGCGCCCACAATTAGAGCTGGAGGCTGCGGCGGTGTCGTTCGCGTCTACGTAACTCAGTGCAGGTCTCGTTTATTGATAAACTTTTTGACGATTGCTTAAAATGATCCAGTTCGTTTAGTGGATTTGAGGCTTTACGTTAATCAATTTACCTTATTTGATATTTTTGTCATATAAACCGTAGTGTTTTGTCTCACTTTATTTGAAGCAGAATGAATTGCTTTTGTCTCTTTTTTAGAGTTCTGTACCGCAAAAAAAAACAGAAACCTTATATCTTTCGTGTGTCCGTTTGCCTATCACAGCCGTTTCTTAGAAACCAATTGAAACCCTGCAAACTTAAAATTTGGCGTAGTGGTAAATCATATTAAGTAATTTAAGAATAGCAAATAAGTACTCGAATTTGTTTTTCCAATCCTTTTATAGCGTAGGTATCGTTTGATAGGGCTAGTTATGTAAGGATTTTAAAATATTTTTTCACAATTTTAGTTAGTATATCTTCAGAGGTATACTGACAAATATGCAAAAACATATTCTCTCCTTTATTTCAGAGGTTACTGAACATAAAAATCATGAAAAGAGCCAGAGTTTTTATAAAGATACGCAAAAGTTTTAGGAAAACTATAGCGATGATTCAAGGTTTTATAATTTTGAAATATGCACCATATTTTATTCCTAGGTACAGTAGGTATCTATCACTTTAAAAATTAATATTTCCAAATAGGTTAATAGAAATACAACGTACCCTTAAATATAAGTGTAGTGTATTATTAATTTACCCCTCTGTCTAGCATGTCAAGTAGAAAATAAAAATAAAGAAAACTGATACGTACGAAGAGAACTCATGCTATGAGTATCTCGTGTTTAAAACAGTCTAAAAAGGTATCTATTTGCTTTACTACAGTTAGCAAAATTATGTATTTGTAATAAATTATTTTCAAATATAATTTTTCACCATGTAAATATTGCGACAATTAAACCTGCCATCTCAATTTATCAGTATTAGCTCTTCGATAGAATATTTTCACTGATGTCACAAAGTATCAAATTCTTTTTCTATTGCAGTACGAGAGCAATAGGGCTGTTGATGAATTCGGTTGAAATTGAGTAACTGAACAATGGAAAACGCAGAAATTTTCAAGAGGTGGTTTCGAAACAGAATACGAAGGGGCGCACAATAAATTCAACGTGAAACTGTTTTTAATGTTTGTCGGATTGTTTGCATAACGATACAGTTAGAATAAACTTACCATTTACGAAATTATAACTTAATTAATTAATATATTTATTTATTAATAAATTTTCTTTAAATAAAATATTACAAAATTTAGTTAAACAGAAAATCGTACTATTCAATTAAAATATTGCAATAGATATCACCTACACACCATACAATCGTATTCCTTAGCAAAATATTTCAGCAGAGGATAATTTCGAAATACGAGATAAAACTTATCACTAAATTAAACAACGTCAGAAAATGTATGACAGTATCCCTCAGAACATTAGTTTGTAGTTGAGAAACCTGAAGAGGTAAGCTCTCCTTATGACACCAATCTCAATATTAAGCAGTTGTAGATATCTGGCCAAAATAGATACATTCATCCATGCATAATATGCAATTAATAAAATATATGTAGCGATAGTAACTATACTTGTGAACATTTAAAAATCTTTTACTTTTTTTACTTTTCTCTGACATTACCATTTAAGGGTCTTTACAAAAAGATAAAATGAATACTTTAATTTCTGGAACATCGATCAGAGTACAAGAAAACGTTATCAATGTTGTTTGAGGTTTATGTAGCAATTTTCAATTACGAATACCTAATAATAAAACACGTGAATCTTGTATGGTCTTGGGAAATTATCAATACTATTATATTGGAATATGATGGAGATGTCACTCGAGATAAAAAATAAAAAATGATAAAAAACAAGATATTGTTCTAAGGAATTAGTTGATATTATGCATTTGCTATATTAAAGTATAGTTTATTATTCAGACTCCATTAATCACAAGGGTCGATATCACTTTACAGTAGCACGTAGTCGTGGATACTATATATTCTCATAAAGAGTTTTAGATTATCCTGAAACATACAACCCTTTGCTGTACTAATATTTGGAGGCAAATCAATTATCTTAAAGAAGTTATTAGTTTTTTAATTTTAACGCACGATCCAGGGTGTTTATTTCAATTCCCGCGTAGAACATACCCCTTTGAGATTTTCGAGAAAGTGGGGGAAAAATAATTATAATTAACATTGTCGAAAGTATTTTAAAGTTATGATAGTCTACGTCAATTTAGCGTCCTTGATCTAATACTTTGAATATAACATAATTAACGATATGGGTTGTCATTGAGTTGAAATTTCAATTGGGAAAAAGTACGATGACGGGTCGCGGAGATTAATATCTAAAATCTAGGTATCATGCTATTAAGACCATGTATATTATTTCTCGATTTTTGTGACAACGCCATATCTCCCTCATTTTTCATCAAAATTAATGATTTAAACATCATTATAAAATTTATGTTCCCCGCTATTGACAAAAAATAGGCAAATAATGCAAAATGGATTTTTCAATTTCTTAATTCTTTGTAAATTATTTCTCAAAGATCGAAGCCCAATCTATTGACAATCTTTTTAACTAACATTTGGTAACTTACGAATTATTCGCACGGGAGGTAGTCTCCTTTAATATTAATAAATATTGGCAAGATTTTCTAGAATTCGTTGATGCAATGTCCTATGTCTACGGGTATAGAGAACAAATGGCATACCTGTAGACAAGCAGAGACCAGATAAATTACCTTTCTATTTACATAGGTTATAGTATACATACGTTATAGTGCACATAAGTTACAGTATACAAATAAGTCAATAAATAAATAAAAAGTACTTGTTTTAATGCAAGTGTTTTAGTACAAATATATCGATTCCATCATATCACATTTTTCTAACATAGTTTTTTTTCTCCTGTAAAAAACCTTAGATGATGTAATTGATGCCTTTTTTGTTATGGAAAATCTATTACAAAAGACGAACAATTCTATGTTCACTATTTTTTTAAACCTCATTATGCTATTTGTATGTTCATAAATTAATTGTTAACTGTAATCAAAAAGTAACTAGTCGATTTAACATCAAAATTTTAACCCATATTATACGAGTTTGTGAAAGAATTAACTGATTAAACCATGTTATATAAATTTATTTTTTGTTTTCATCCAGTATCAATATTATTTTGCAAAGCAAACAGGGTTTAACCGAAATGCATGGTTTTATAACTACATTGAACAATTTCCGCAACATTTGTATTAACATATCTTTTTTTAGCATCAGTGTCAAACTAAACATGTCAAATAAATGTTCAGTTTTACATTGTGATTACTTGCAGAACTTTGTATAAACAAAATAACAAAATCATGCTATTAAATAAATTAAAAAGTCGTATAAAACACCCAAAATATAACAGCCAAACTACAATTCAAAACTCTACAAACGTAGGCAAACACCTACTTAGTTCCCTACCTAGCTACCGATATACCTCCGAATCTCCATCTGACTCTCTTCCTTACTACGCGGCCTGGCCCAGCCCGATAATTAGATGTAATCAGATATTTCAGCTCTCCCTCCCCCGTACCCGCTCGCCCGCCCGTCGGGGCGACCCGCGAAACCGCCCCGGTCTACCCCAAACGAGCCGCCCGCCTCCGTTTAAGTCCTTTGTTTAGTGTCTGAAATGTCGCACTTAATTCCTTACTGTTCCGAATTTCTCCGGCGCCTCTCGCCTCGTTTTTAATTATATGGGCTCGCGGGGAGAGCTAGACGGGGTCGTGCATGTAGCGCCTAACGATTTTGAGTCTAATGAGAATTTGGGTCGCGACGGATATCATTTGAGTGGATGTGGGCGTGACGTATCTGTATTGATTTACTTGTGTGATTTATTATTATCACATTATCAGTATAACAGTTAATAAATCGGTAAACGTGGTGTACAATGAGTCATATATTTCACTATATTTCTTAGGTAAATCTAATAGATAAACTTCAATCTTCATTTTAATAGAATTTAAAACGAAATAATGGTAGTAGTGTAGTGGTACAGTCATTCAAGTCTAAAATTCCCTCAAATCTAATTTTACGGGGTCTTTTAATTTGCCGCCAGGGTAACATCACTGACAGCAGATTAAAGTATGAAAATGGTACACCGATCTTTATAAAATTTGTAACATGGAAACGGTGCACGAACTATGCTAGAATAAATAATTCAAGGAATAATAAATAGGAAATAAAGGGTCGTGTCTAGTTGTTGTCTGCTGACGAATCTACGATTTCATTATTTAGTCTCTTGGTTATCTACAGCATTTATCCGGAGGGTTGGTAAATCTTATGTGAAAATATAATTTTCAGAAATTCTTTCGAAATTATCGCTGAAAACTTACAAAAATATTACTCCTACAAATTATATTATTATGAAATATCTTTTGGAGATTGGAAATTCAAATGATTTATAATAATTTGATAATAATAAATCATCTTATGTACATTCAATTATTTTTATTCGTACAAGCCTGCCATTTTAGAGCTGCTAGTTCTTTCCTCTAACAGATTTGGTGTTCATTTATCCATAGAGTCTTAAATTGATGATCCGTTGGATTAGTATTTTTCGATCTTAACATCGATGGCACTCATCATTAATTCCCAAAGAGTTTTTGATCTTTACTAGTCGGTCGGTTATGATCGTTTGGAACAATGTATCAAATAAAAATGATCAAAGAATCAACTTCCATAACAGATAACGTCCTGAATTAACATTATCGTTTTCTCGCCCACCAGTCAAGCCCCGTACTCGCGCCAACGGCTGAATACGCTCCGACATCCATTATGACTCGAAGTCCTCACTTTTTGTCACGAATTTACGCCTAAGCTCAGGCGATAAAGTTTCGAAATGTGCCTCTTATCTTGAATTTCTAAATAGTATTTGTCACCTTAAACGGCTGTTGTTAGCGGGCGGGGGTAGGCGCGGAGGCATGGGAGGGTAGCGGGTGCGGGTAGGGGGTGTGCGCTTTGTTTTTCATTAAAGACCCGCCTGCAGTTGGCTGTGAAATCGTCGTCGCGCTGCGAGCCACAGTGTGGTAATTGATTTAGTGAGGCAGTTTTCATTTATTAGTGGATTCTGTTACGGATACAGACTAGTTGGGTCGTACATTTGGTTGCTCAAATGGTCGACGAGAATCATAATATATTTCTGTTAAACTATTTTCCTAATTTCTAACTGTCGTCCAGTAAAGTAGCAGTAATTATTACTGCTAGCTTACAATATATATTTTGAATCTGAATATAGACATTTTATAGCGTTTAAACGTGATGAAGCGAGCAAAAGTCTAAAAATGGTCCGGTTTTTATCTACTTTTAAATTGTGCTTAATAATTTCAGCAAATAACTGATGGGATAAAGTTGCTTCCACACGTTGTTTACAAAACTTATGGAAAGATATAAAAGCGTTTAAGATCTATTTTGTAACTTGATATTTTTAATCGCGTTGGTTTGTTATTTGGTACATTCATCGTTCTTATATTTCTGTACTCATCCGAAATGCATATAATGTTTAAATCGGATCGAGATCTATATAATGCTTTGTCTTATACAGATCCTCAATTCAAGAAAATTCCATCACGGCGCCGCCAAGAGTTCGTCCATGTGTGACCAAAAATCCTGAATAGTTAGTCGTATAAACTAATGTAGCACCGACGTTCTACGCATTGCAAAATCTGACCATCAGCGCGGATAAGACCTAGAACAAGAGAATTGCTGAAAAGTTCAGAAATATCTGGTTCAAGGTCATCGATTCAGTAACTGTTACTTAAACACGCCAAAAATAGATAAGTATCGTGAAGACGTATTGGCTTTGGGAATGCTTCTGCCCAGAATTCAAAAAACAAGGATAGGTTCTAATAAAAAATATAGGTGATCTTTGACTTTCTGTTATTCCTTGCTATTTTAGTCTGTAAAACAATTAACTTTTAAAACAATACTACTTTGTAAAGTAACAGACAACATAATACAATATGATGGAAGTTCTTACAATATTAAAAATGGTATCAACTAGCAAGTTTGTAATTTATTTATTGTTTTTTCAAAATAGTCTCCGTTGAACTCTATGTATCGCTTCATTCGATGGAATCACTGGGGAAGCAATCGGCCCATTCTTCCTTGGACGTCTCTTCCTCGATCTTTTCGAAGGCAGTCACCATTTTTCGGCGTCTGGGAATTTCATAGTACAAGGTCGGGGCTATCTGATGATCCTTAATTTTGAGATCTGAAGCAGTCAAATTTTTGGTTATTCCTCTAATTGACTAAGGTATTGTCTTGATGAAGTAGGATTCTACTGGGAGGGTTTGATGCTCTTGGACTTTTTTCTAAAATAACAGACAAACAATTGCTGGTATACCAGTGTGCTAAAATAATTGTTACATAATGACCCGTCTGTCTGAAGAACGAGGCGATCATCTTTTTTCTAGTACTTTGTCCCTTCCTTACCATTGAAGGTAAATATTGAGAAGCAAATACTCATCGCGCAGTGATAGTATATTCGTAATAGTGTATAGAGGTTTCGTTAACCGTGGTCGTGTCGAATAGAGCATTTGAGTGACCTTTGTCGAATTTTTCCAATATTTCGCGATGTTATTTTATTTGAGAATGGTCCCATTAACCATAAAATTTCAAATGAAGTTGGTAGTAACTTTGTTATTGATTGAGATCAAGTCACAAAAAATAGAACAAAAATGTTGCCGTATTAAATTAATCTTGACGTAATGCACATATTTCCAACAAAAGTACTTCAATGGATTACTAAAGAGCTCGATTTTTGAAATTTGAATTAATCTTTTTATTACCGTTGTTACAAATGGTCAGTTCTGAGAGCTTTTAGTGCTACCCTCGTCACCTAAGTTTTGTAACTACCTATATTATTCAGTTTATCGGCCACAATTTTCAATAAATTTATCTACAAAGGATACACTTCTCTGCATTAGGTAGGATTCAATATGGCTCACCTCAAAATAACTTTAATGTTACTTTAAAGATTTTTTTAGAACATTTTGAACATAATTTACGATTACGAAAAAGTTATATGTTTTGCTCTCTTAAAGAGTTCAAAAGCCTATTTAGCTATATGGTGACCATATGCAAATGTTAATAAGCAATGAAAAATAACGAATTAGATAAATTAAAAAAAAAACAAAAATTAGATAAATTAAAAGAAAGTGTTTGGTAAGAATTATCAAGTTTTAACGCTCATCATGGCTGGGACTATTTAAAAATTCACATAGCAAAAAAATATTAAGAAAGTAATTGTACTGAAAACCAATAGACGCCAGAACCAAAAAAATATCGAAGAAGCGATGGATGAATGAAGTTTTGGACGACATCAAAGAATTATTATGTCAAGGATAAAAAGAAAACGAAAAAGAGAAATATCTGGAAGTAAATTATACAGCAAATCAAGATTCTTTAAAACGGCAGGGAAAATGTTTTATACAAACAGACTGTTAACGATATAAAGGTGAAAAATTATAGCTGATAAAATAGATATGGTTTAAAATCACACACGAAATTCCTTAGAACGATCCATATAATAAATTTCAGTCAAATTGGCATAAAAATCCTGATTTTATATTTATTCTTCTCTTATGACATTGAAACATTATAAAAGACGTACGAAATATTTTATGAGTTAAACTCTTGTGGTATAGTAAATAAAAAATTCAAATAATAAAAACAAATTATAACCATTTTAGCAACTTTTAAAGTTTCCCATTTGTGTTAGCACTATCGATGAGACTGTATTATAGGGTAAACATCTATCTGGCCATTATTAAGATCTAAATATTCGAATTTTACGGTTTTAGCTTAGTCAGTATTCATTATCAAATGTGAATAACCCTTCTTTATTTTCAATTAGTTTTTGAAAAGGCATTAAAAAGAACTTTTATCTCAAATTCCATTAAAACGTAGGAACTAAATCGATGTAATGAGCACAGTATTTCATAAATATATCCAAGTTGTTAAATTAATTGTAAAAGGGTGAAACAAAAATAAGTACATTAAAATAAAAAATGTTAGTTACCATGCTATTGATGGACACGGGGAGGCGCCGCACGGATCGTTCGCAGCAGCCGCGCCTCACGTGGCGCACCCGGCGCCGCCAGACCTCGACCGCCCCCTCATTATCGAGCCCGCGCTCTACCCCACTCCGTCGGGCGCAATTAATGCAATAATATCCTGATCCTAGTGCCGATTGTGGCAACGTACGATTTGTACGATCATGTGGGAAGAAAGAGTTGAAAGCTTAGCGTCTTCAGGGTTAAAAGTGAAAGGTCGTGAATGTGTGTAATAATATTCAGTAGAAACGCAATTGTTCTCACTTATTTGAAACCTAGACTAAATAAATACAAAAATATAGTTGTATGATAATTTTCTAACAAAGGTTGCTTAATTAGTCATTACTTTAATATCAAAAATCGAAGGATTTACGTAGCTTAGATACAGTGGCGTATGCAGGAAATTAATTCTTAAAAGGGCGACATAATGGTGGATTTTTTTTCCGGTTGAAATTTATATTTGACTAATGATAAATAAAATTAGCCAAGCATCAGTTGGACATGTTCGACGAGATGTTTGTGTCTGATTACGCTTTTCGGTTTACTGTATGTATAATATACCAAAAATGTTTACTGACAGTTGTGAAGTTCTACTAACCACGGTAGATTTCTTGTAATTTTAGCGGTAATTGTGGATAATTTAAGAAATAGTTTAATAGCTTGGTATTTATCTGGAAATAATAGTGCGTCAAACCTTATTAAATATGCTGTAATATAATATACTGTACACGACATCATGCTAAACTTTTATAATGATGTTGAACAATTTTCACGATTTTCCTGTAATGAAACTAAAGACACACAAAGAAGAGATGCTTAGCAAAGAAGTGACACAATCTATAAATATAATAAAATTGTGACAGAAATCTCCATACCAGGCAGCGATATTAATCTCAGCTAACTAATAAATCTCCATACCGGATTTCTTCATACCAGGCAGCAATATTTGCTGTAGAAAACATCTAATTGGGTAAAATTATTATGAAAAATTAAAAATTAACAAATTTTTTTGGAAGATATTAAAGTATAAAAAAACAGAGATTACCCTATTTTTAAAATAACTATCAATAAATCAAAATACAAAAGTTTTGAAAATCCTTATCTAGGATACGTCGAACTTTGACTAAATTATGTTGCTAAAACGCGACAGAACTTAGATGAATATCCTAATGCCCAATAAAGGCACATAATCCCTCATTCAAGCATTATTTTTTCGACAAAGTCAAATAGGAGCAATTCGAATAGACTAATATTTTCAATGTCGCCAGTATTTTTGGCGTACCATATTAACAACAATTCTGTACATGGAATATATTTTAAAAATAGTGATTGATTTAGCGTAAAGAATGATAATAGAAACCAGAAAACCTGTCAGTATGTCTGTCTGTCAGTATGTATGTTAATTTGTTCGTTAATCACGGGAAGCCTACTGGACGGATTTTAATCAAAATTTGCAAGGTAATAATTTATACCAAAAAAAGTTCTGATAATTATTCTTATTCCGAATTTCACGCAAACGTCGCAGGCACTGCTGGTATTAAATATTATTCCATCGGTGGATCTACGCAAAAATGAATGAGTAACTAGAAGTGCCCCATTGTATTTTTGCTTCTAAGTACATTTACGAATTTAAAATTTCAGCGGCAGAAAATGCGGAAAATTTAGTGATATGGCCAACAAACTGGTCCAACAATCTGGTGTGGTAGCAATTGATTTGATTGCAAGGCTACAATTGCTTTGATTGCAAGGCTACACTTGCTTTGATTGCAATGCTACAATCAGCTTATGATGTGCAAGAGTTTCGAAGTTGCTACACCGATTACATCACATGACGTTGATTTATGGCCAAGATAATTTTAATTTTTTTCTTGAAAATTCTTTAATTTGTAGATGTTGTCATACAGCGAAACCTAGGTCGTGGTTAATAATTTAAATAAAGTAGATATATAATACATCACGTAGTTTCATTTAGTCGTGAATATAAATTTATATATAATTAACGCCAAATATATTCAATATTCATGTAAATAATAAATATGATCAAGTTATTTATTATTAAATTTAATTTATAATGTTACCTGGATAAATGAGGCTAATTGCCAGAAAGAAATAAAATAAATTCTGTGTTTTGTTATGACAATTTTGTTAATAAAGTTTCATTCGTTATAGCCTCTTTGCAGTTACAGTTATTATTTACGTTCCAAATATTTTTTATTTATTTATTTATCATAAAAACCCTATGTCCAACTTAAAGGTTATCCCAAACGCCTGGACATGTGCAAATATTAAATGTACAACTAATTACATTACATATAATAACATAAATGATAAAGCAGAAGAAAAAAAAACAAATTAATTCAAATGAAACTAACTAATTATCAAAGGTGAACTACCAAGCAACCCCATAATCACAATCCTAAAGCGGTCAAAGGAGCAGAAAGAAATATCAAGATTTGGCGACTTTCTCAATACCCCGTAGATTAAAATAAGTGCGTTAAAATAACGATAAACGCTGTAGGACATTCGTGCGCGCTGTAGGCAGATGAAATAAATTATGACTCTCTAACGTAACAGATATCAGTTATTTGATAAGTTAAAAAATGTCTGGTCCTAAGCAATTACATCGAAACAAATGTCGGTAGTACCCGTACATTTTCTCCAACATAATTATATAAATTGTTTCATGTGGAAACCAAATAGTTGCATTAGTTTCAAGGATATAATTCCGTTAAAGTTAGTTTGCTGTGATTTTAACAATATTGAAAGTCTGTTATAGAAATTTAAGGGCAAAATAATAAACTTCATCAGATCAGACGAGAATCGTCCCTATATATCCCTATCTATAAAGAAGTTTTTCTCCAGTTTCGATAGTTGTTATTATTGAATATTTTAGAATTTCTTTACAAGACTGAAGTTTTAAAGTTAAGTTTAACCGTAGTCTAAGCTGCAAGTCTGTGTTCAAAAGGTACAAAGCTAGAAGCAAGTGAAGAGACAATCAAGTTTTTACATAATCAACTAAGGTACGGAGACTTAAAATAGAAAATGTTGTTTAAATGTTTACTTGCAACATTTTAAAATATGTGAATATTTATTTATAATATATGAATATTATATAAAATATATATTTAACAATAATTAAGTGACTTCGTTTTTTTAATTGTAAGAATAATTGGCTTTTCACCAATTACGTTGCCAATTATCTGCTGTTTTTTTTATTTCATATCTCATATCTATTACATATCCAGAGCGTACCACATTAAGATATAAGGGAGTGTTCTAAGATAATTCCATTTTATTTTTTTGTATAAATCCGGTAGTTTTATATTTGGTGTATTAAAGGTGAACGGAAGCTCTGTGATTTCTTTAATATTGATTGTAGAGCTACAAGATAAATAATAAATATTAACAAACAAATTATTGCTTGCTAATGAAAGCAATATTTTATCCTTATCGAAGATTTAGTTCCGTTTCTTTGTCACTTGATGCATCGTGCTAGAATTGATTTTCTGATGATAATATATTAAAACGTATCTTCACTACCTATGGGTAATAATAATACACGCCAGATTGCTACTTCTTTGATAATGATGCATTAAAGGAACCAAAGTTATTCAATTGTATTCGTAACCAAAGAACTAAAAAACATACTACTTTATGAAAGGGCCGTCTGTGTAATGCATATAAGGAATCAACTTTACAGCCAATGTGGGTATATTATGCCAAATTTGTATATTGTTACTTGTTTATGTTAATTAGTGTCTTTGATAAGACAGTATTTAACTCTTGATACTATGCACAAGTTTTCAAATACCTAACTTTTCGACACCTGGAACTTTTAGCTTAAATTTATATAGTGTGATCATCCCACGAGCGGCTGGTTTAGCCAAGTTAGGCATTTGTAACTGGCGTCGGCGTTACCTTTGGCTAATTAGGTTGTGTTCGAAAATGCGTGACTCATCAGCGAGCGGTGACGTATGGCACGGCGCTGTGGGCGGGCTGCGGACGGCGCGGTCGGTGCGGTGGCCGTTGATGCGATTGGCCGCCGTTGTCTTTGACTCATTAGAGTCCCGTTGACTGTTTTCAATGTTGGTAATAGGGATGTAAATGACCGCCTAATAGACTGAATGGAGCTATGGAATTAGGAAAATTTGAGAAATCTTCTCAAGTTGTTTCGTTCTCATGTTTATTATTAATATTTAATTTATTATTTCATTTATTTCCATCATAACTTTCAGATTCTTCGATGTGCGATCAGATTTCTTCGAGGTGAATTGATAATGACGTAATGCCGCTATTGACGGCGCCGGTATATTTTTTTATCTTTCACATTGCGGATCATATCTTACGTCGCCGTTCTCATTTCTATCACATTAGATATTAAAATGTACTTTTCCTTGCATTATTATGAATAATAAAATAAAGTAAAAATTAAATATTAATTTTTTTCAATATACTCATTTTTTTAGTTTTTCCTGTTTTGAAGAAAGTAACATATCACATATAATGAATTTTATGGAATTATGTGAATTGAAAATTATGGAAAAAACGACAAACCAACTTTTGCAAATCGTCAGTAGGTGTTTAGTAATTTTTATTTCGAAAAGATGTTTATTATAGTTTTTAAAGTTTTATTTTTCTGTAAATAGTAAAATTTGATATAATAAATATAATAAAGTGATTTTATCACAAGAAATTGAATTTTTTTTAAATTTCAAATTTTGAAGGGCAATTATTTTTATTTTAAGTTCAGAATGTCGAGAAAAATCAACACCGTCAAACCTAATTCATCTAATTGTACTGAATGTAAACACCACAAAATTTAGTAGGGAATTTTTTTTTATGTTTGCCAGTTGTTTAAAGTCATAATTTCCATTTGTCTTCTGGAAAGTGATTTCAAATGTCTTATTTAATAAATGCGCTATAAACATTTTAGTATTCCTAAAATATATTTTCAGCATATTTTTAATTTGCAATTTTGGGGAATCTGTCCCTATTTGAATATCACCCAAATGCCATTATTATTTTGATTTTTTGTAACTTGTTTAATCGACGACATTTTAAATGTTATAATGCCTAAAACACATTTTTTGGAATTAGTTGTTTTCAAAATTGTATGATGTAGAGTAGAAAAAGCAGCCAAGCACAAGTCGGACTCGCGCACGAAGGGTTCCGTAGCAACAAAGATTAATATACTTATAACTTTGTATTTCTCAAAAACGTTGTAAAAAACAAAATTACTGCTGCCGTCGGTACCGACGAATATCCTATATATCAAAAACTACGCAACATATCTTATTCAAATTTTGTTTTTTCAGAATTTTACGCATACTACTTGAAAAGTTAGAGGGAGAGGGAGGGATACTTTTTAAGACTTTAGAAGTGCATATCTCACCACATACTGATTTACATGATAAAGTTATTTTGTTATCTCTGTATCATTTTAAGACCTATCTAATGATACCCCACACGCCTATGTGCACTGGATTTTTTTTCATCTTTCAGTTACATCTAAAGAGTGCAACCCATAATATTATTTTTTCTCATTATTCTAGTTTTTCATTATATAGCGGTTTATAGAAAACACCTACCATTCAAATTTCATCTATATAGTGCCAATAGTCTCCGATTAAAATGGCTGTGACCTATAAGCGGACATGACAAAATTATAAGGGTTCTTTTTTTGCCATTGGAACCCTAAAAATACCGTAAACATCCAGACTTTCGATTCCCTATTTAATTAGTACAGATATCCTAATGTACAACATTTCCAAGTGTCTAT
Source organism: Druceiella hillmani (assembly GCA_039881145.1). Classification (NCBI taxonomy): domain Eukaryota; kingdom Metazoa; phylum Arthropoda; class Insecta; order Lepidoptera; family Hepialidae; genus Druceiella; species Druceiella hillmani. The sequence continues at coordinate 12,514,034 of JAYKKI010000005.1, forward strand.
AATACCTATCCAAAAATCTCCATCAAATCTTGAGCTATTAGCGCTTGGCGACAGGTTAATAAACGTATATCTCCTGACCCGTGAAATTGTGCCATTATTAAAATACCATACCTCATAGAGTATAGTATACCTTGTAAGATAGGACACTTTACAAATTAAACATATATCTTACAAAAACTGGAGAAAAGTTTATTGAATTTAAACTAGATAAATTTAAGGCTGTTTATTTTGGTACATAGAGGGTTACTTATTGTTAAAATTGGTAAATCGGTTTCGGAGTTATGGACAAAAAAGGATTTTTTCCGTATTCTTGTTTCACTGGTAGCCAAAAAAATATCTACGTGCAGCCAAAAAAGATATCTATCGCGATGTTGTTTTTGTTATGGTTACGTTATTCGACAGTTAGAGGTTGAATTTCGGTTACATATGTGGTTATTTTGACGAGGCGCTGCTTTCCGTATTTGTTCATTGCTGGCGATTTAGTTTGTATAGAATAAATAAGTTTCATTGTATGATATTGATGTAATTATATTACAAAGAATTAATTTGGCTGAGAATTATGTTTTTGGAAAGAAAGTGGATTTAAAATAAACTAGAAAACTTGCATAAATAATACCGCATTTTTTTCTTGTTTAATACTTTCTCTGTCATTTTTTACTGCAATACAATTTTTTCTCTGCGAGTCAACTTTCATTCTTGCATTGTAAAATTTCATTATGACAGAAGTTTTGTTTGGTTGGGTTCTGCATAAGATCGTTGATTTAGAAACGTATATTTACATCTATAAATTTATCAAAGGCATCTACTTCCTTATTAATTTGTTTTTATATTTATTTTTTAGCATATTATATTTATAAATGTAGCATCAAATAATGTAAAACAAGGATTACAGACGAGTTTACTTACTTCCAATCTATCAATCAACATCTTGGTCCATTCTATAAATGCTTATTTATCAAGTGGCATGTTTTCCTGACACGACGCATAGATGTATTGCAGGTCCGTATTGCGTAGGTACTCCGACCGATTACAGATTCGCCCAAGAGGCCCGCCCCAGCTGCCCGCGCCCCTAGGCCCGGTCTAGAATTAATGATGGCCTTTATTGAAACTTCAATTTTTTGATTAGGCCTCCGGCGGCGAGGGGACGCCCGCGGAGCTCGGGGCTGAACTTAAATAAGCTTTTTTATTTGTTTCCACGAAATCTGATTAAAGCTTCCGGTGTTGGTGTGAAGAAAGTAGGCCTTTAATTTTGGTGCTGAGATTTTCGTGTTTCTGGTCGTGTTGGTTTTTTTAAAGACAGGAAATATAACTGAAGCACAGGCAATATAACGAAGTGGTGTTTTTCCTCACAACGATTCAATATTCTGAGACGAATTGCCAAAAGGAAATAAAAATGCTTCAGATTTGTTTCATGAAGTTACCATGCTAATACAGAGTAAAGGTACTATCTGCAAAGCGTGTTAGGTTTTGTATTATTGAGGGAATTTTGTGTCAAAAATATTAAATGTGATAACGTTGATGTTATTCCATTCGTGTTGATGAAATAATCTATTGTCCAATTTTCTTGACTACATTTATTTTTTGTGTATTTGTTCAGTGGATATGTTTACTTATTGTTGCTGTCAATTAAAATAAAAATATTTAATATATTTTTAATTTAATTATATTGTTAATATGAATAACAAAAATGAACCCCGTCATAATTAGTTAGACATTCGATCTCGTTAGAGCGGAAATTATTTATTCACTTACAGCTGCTGTGAATACAGAATAATTACGGATGCAGACAGATTAGTTAATAGAATAGAAGATTTAGTTAGATTAGTCATAGTTTAAAATAATTATAGTGTACGTATTCATTGATACAGCTATAGAAAACATACAGATTTTGACTATGAGCACCACGAGTGTTGATTTTTCTATATTTGAATTTTAGTAGGTGAATTTCGGATATTGTCAAATCCATGATTTAATTTCATCCTGAGAAATTTATTTTATATTCTCAAAGACTATCTCAAACCTTCATTTTTAAAATTTATCTTCATTTTAGAATGTGGCCTTGAACTACGTTCTAAAGAAAAGAAGATTCACCTAATTTCTTAGAACTGCCTTCTTTGGAGAATAACTTATCAAAGGTACCACAATATTATGGAACCAACATAAATATATAAAATTCATACTTGGCGTCTATGTTCAAAAGCTGTTTGAAGTCGCATTATTTAAAATATTTTAGAGGTCAAAACCCTTTCTATACCTCATCTCCCATAGCTCCGTATTCCTTTCCTATCCCTAGCATGTCGCTCGAAGTGTTTTATTTATTTATTGGTTACATCTATCATTCATTACATCAATATTTTATATCTGTTATATTTTGTATTAGCTGCAAAACAAAATATAAAAAAATGTGCTAGCCATTTTTCTAGCAATAAGTTCGCCATTTTTGCAGTAACGTTTCTAAATGTTAACTTAACACTTGAAAAGAAAATAAAATAAATAAACGCAATAGTCAAAATATATTCAAAGGACAACAAATTGTCAATAAACAGACTATGGCGGTATTTAGCTTTGGTTTATATTGAGAAATAGTCCAAGTTTAAGAATATAACTTTTATAATTTCTTTGATAAAAATAGATTATGTTCATTTGTCAAAAAAATCATAATTGAAATTTGTGGCTAGTTTCTTCACTCGAATTCGCTTACAACTAAGTAGCTAACAATTACATATATAAACGATCAAATGTTATTTTTAAATACTATCAAAACTCAATTAAAAATATACATAATATGAATATTTAAATGTAAAATATTTTGTAAATACATCTTAAACCTCTATACTAACGGATTCTATTATTTATTTATCGTTTTCTATTTGTTCAAAGTTGCAACTTGAGGCAATGTGGTAAACCAGGTAAAAATAACTAATAAAGCTGAAATTAAAATTTGTTCGGTGGTTAAAGTCTAACAGCATATGTTAAGTGCATGAATTCTCTTAACATTGTTTTGTTAAATATTTTATATTTACAGTGAGTAACAAGTCTTCACTGTAATTTAACATACACGGAATTCAAAACACTTGTAGTTACAGGAACTACAAATAGTAATGGCGAATAATATATTTCCAATATCCTTTCTATATCATTGACACTGGAGAATATTCAGGTATTAAATGGGTGCAGGAAAAACACTTAATCATAATTTTCACCCATAAAAAGCGATCACGAGTAGGGCTGCCAACATTTTTCCGGCTGATGATAGTATATTGCAGAATACGCTATAAAAAAATTAGTGTACTTATACACTACAAAAAATATAATAGTTTATGTAAAGAGGAAAAAAAGACGAAGGTATAATTGTTACTTGTTTATTTTTGTAAAAACTATATTTTTTTCCACTTCTTGCAATTTTTAACAATTTTTTGTCTACAATTTAAATGTCGTATGCTTATCGCATTCAATTTTAGAATTAATGTCGAACATACGCTCATTTTTATTAATGAGATACTCGCACTGTTTCTCTCTCCTCGCAGTTTCCAATTCATAATTGAAAATGTCCTTTCTGTGAATACCGAAGTGGCGGGAATGGAGAGCCGGAATGAAATAAATAAATGTCATAAGTTAATTTCGGTATTTTTTTAAATTTTATACCATTTTTGGCCTGTAGTTCTGTCGGTAAATTCACTAAAATCTTTTACTTTTGCAAAGATTTTATTTAAAATTGTTATTTCAGTCTGCCCATTTTGATACTTATTTTTTCTTGTAAATTTATAACTTATAATATTGTCTCACAATCAACTTCGTATTTTAAATTTAATTTTTCGATTTTGCATAACCAATTACTTTCATCAAATCAATCGATTTACTAAGATATTCCAGATATTTCTCAATGAATGCTAGAAAATTCTTTTTAATTTTTATCACTTTCTATAGCGGATTTGATTTCTAAAGACTGTAGCATTTTTTCGGTTTCATAGCCAAAAAACAGTCTCTTTCACGTTATTCTAGTACCGATGTTTAAGCTCACATAAATGTTATACTCATCTAAGACTCAAGTATACTCATCACTTATCTATACTCATCTAAAAAGAGGTCTTGTCATCACAGATATTTACAAAGGGAGCATAAGCAGAAGAAGAGCTTGATGAACCAAAAACGACCTAGGGTAGAAATTTTCTTGGAGAGCTCAGTTTTAACTTTATATTGTTTTGTCTCACCATATTATTACATAATGAATTATGAAACATCACACATCACTCAATGACCGACAATCTCCTCGAATAAAAAGAAATAAAAGCAACTGACAAAATAAGGTGCAAATACCTATCATAACCTAAATGAAATCATCTGGGAAATGCCACTTGTGTCGATAGAAAACATAATGTTAAATGGTGCACATTTTGATTACACAAATTTTGGGGATCTTTAGTAATCCACACATACGCTCTTCTTTCCCGATCAAGTTTATATTTTTCGTATATTCCGCTGGAATATATAAACTGCTATACTATTACTACTATAATTTTGCACTAATTTTACAATTAATTTATCATTAGACATCACTCAATTAACATACACAAAACATTAAAAGTAAATTAATGAAATTAAATAAATTAGAAATAAATATTTAAATTGCATTAAAAATAACAATTTAAAACGAGTTTAATAATGTAAAAGCGAAAAAATAATAAATCATACCAAATTAAAACATGTTTCACTATCAACCCCAAATGATCTAATAATTTAATAGGTAATGATTGAATTGGAATGTCATCAAATCATCATCATTCAACCATCAACCATTCGGTCAATTTTGTTAGTCCAGAGACCGGAGCCCACACCAATACGGAGGAAGGACTATGGTGCCAGGCGAAGTATGGATGCCTTAATATCGTCGGGCAAAAGTCTTTTTTCGTCGGATATTTAGCGAAGTATATGTTTATAAACAAAATTCCACGAAATAATGTAGACCGACGGTTACGTTTATGAAAGCTGATTAACAAATAAAACAAAAGGAAAGTAAAAAGGAAAAGAACCAAAAAAGGTAAAAACTATTTAATATTTATCTAACATAACACACACACACTCACGTTCAATCACCCACACATATATACTCACAAATATGTAATATTATTCTAAATATAAAACATAGACAAATACACTTGTTTCCTTAATGTTTAAACTTTAAAAAATAGTTAATGTTTGATAATTGAATTTATTTTTATTTTTATTATAAATACTTTTCAATTTATTCAAAAATGTGGTTATAATTTTGCAATAAGTGATGATGAAAATGTGAATCACGTGAAAGAAAAAAGTTTGAAAGATATTCCCGCGCAAACAAAATTATCCAGGTAAGAAATTTTTCGAATGAATTTTTTATAATAAATAATCGCGAGCTGCAATAACATTTTTGAAATACGTCGTTTTTAATACATATTTTTTTATATCATATTAAAAGAATTATTAAAATGTAATTAGTGCTAAACTGCATTTATACCTTTCCGCTTTTTAGTAGGTGTTAATGGCGCACATGAACTTAACGCACTTCTTTACATTACTAATTTAGTTCGGATTTTAACCTCACAAAAGGAAGAACAACCTCCGAGTGGAAATAACAAAATCCCACAACAAAAACAAAGTAAAGACAGTTGTAAGAGAAAAAATTTGTTTGGCGTTTTCAATTTTGACTTTAACGTAACAGTTCAGAACGTAGGAAGCATAGACGCGTTCGGATACACACCGCATCAGTGGAAAAAAAATCATAAGGTGTGTTCATAAATTTTGCAAGTAAAGGATTTGTTTATTATTAGTTTTGATATTACAAAAAAAATTGATTCACCCAACAGGAACATAGTAATTTTGCGTACTATATATTTGTTCAACGGTACACAGACCCAAAATACAGTACAACACTATAAATTGTAGTAAGGTTGGCAACCCTAGTGACGAAGTTAGCTTTAAACTAGAAATGTCCTCAGTGCTATATAATTTTTTATATTAAAGAGAAAAAAGTAATAATTTAATTATAATTTATTTGCAATAAATTTCGCTTGAGGGCTTCAAGCGAAATTTATTGAAATTGTACATGGGCTAACATTGTTGCACACTAAAATTATTGTATTATATTTGGCGAGATTTTCTTCACACGTACTCTTCACATTCTTATATTATAAGTACATAATTTAGAAAGAAATCTCTCAAAGAGAATAGTATGGCATATTTTCGTAAGTCTTTTTTTATATGTAATTGGTGACGTCATTTTGTCAGCGCAATTTAACTAATGGGTTGCCATCTGTTGAGTAAGACATTAAACTATTATTATTATGTAGTTTTCTAAACTAGTATTAAAATTATATTACATAATTTGCATGGATGTATTTCACAAAGTAACGAAAAAATAATCGGAAAGTGAAGTAAATATTTTCGTATGGGATCTCGTACGAGATTGCTTCATAACGATATCTACTTTGATGTGAAGCGAATCCCTTCTATGGCAATTGACATAAAGTTTATTTCAATCGTCATCTACAGTACAGAGGTGTGCCGTATAGAATCCAGAAAAACATTTAAAATTATGTATAGGAATTTAAATAATACTTATCCGAATTGTTCTAATTACAAATAGTAGTGAGCATTCCGATTTCACGTAGATATCGAAAAAATGCTTTTTAAATAGGATAAATAGGGAGGAGCGAAGCTCAAGCTATGTGTAAACATACGTATATATAGAAACAGATATATGCAATATACGTACATTATATGCAAAAACTAAGAAAATATTTAGATGGTAAATGAGACCTGGATGAGACCGTCTCTAAAATATTAAAGTTTTGAATTCTTTTTTCTTTCATTTGACACAAAGTTTTTATTCGACAACGTTAATATCATGGCGTATGCATTCCTCTTCGTTCGAGCTTGTTTGTGTTTACGTGTTTCTTTTAACTTTATTAAAATTACTGTTTTTATTAAGGATTTTACGAAATATGCAATAGACGTAATATTTATGATTCCATAAGCATGAATTTATAAATCATACATCATGGATGGATGAAATAGATACGTATTTGTACGTACTTTGTTATTTTTAAAGCTAGAGGAATATCTTCGCATACCCTTAAACTTTTGTCAACATACAAGTTATGTAAATAACATTTGAGGTACGTTAAATATAAACTTATTAAAAAAATAACACAATAATAAAAAATTGCCGTATCAGAATTTCATTTGTTCGTGTTTTATTGGTATCTGCCTATCATTTGAATTGTAACCTGTGTACAAAAAGACCTCAAATCCTGACTAAAATAGCATGAATTTATTTCACACACGGAGCAGACAATTCAGTAATGTTATATTATTTTATCTCAAGTCATCTTTTAGGAAATGTAAACCTATTCACTCTAATAGGGTAGCTAAACTAATAATACAAAAATAACAAAAAATGGTCCAAATTTGACATGTCGAGAGAAAGAAGATAAGAATAAGGCGTGATTCTGCTTGAATGTGAATGGAAGGATGTCAGAGCGACTGAAGTTAGGGAAGGTGTAGGTGTAGTATAAAATAATTTTAGATGTTCGTGAACGGTGTTTTTCTAATCGTTCCATTCAATTCGTTTTATCTGTTCTAGTGTAAAGAGAGAAGGAACTTTTTTAAAAAGACAAAAATGTTTAGGAATTTCTTATGAAGGTTATATAGATTTTTAGAACGTGGACCCAGGTTGTGGACAGATAATTCCGTCAATTTGGCTACGAAGGACAGGATTTTACAAAGTAGAGGAAGAGTATGGTGATTACCCAGCTCACTAATCGCTACTCAATTGAATCGCGTTTAAAATTCATAATACGTAACATATTTAAATTTTAATGAAATTCCAATTTGTTAACCAATTATTCGGTGAGATTTAAATCTCATCAAAAATATTAAGAACTTCATCGTTATCGGGGACTTGACCCTTTTTACTAAAGGAACATCTTCATTTTTAGAAAGTTAGCCGTAAAAAAAGTATTATGAAATTAGCTAAGTTCTTGTAAAGCTTTGCTGTAGAAGTGTAGATGAGTTAGTTAAAGATTTGCATTTAGATTAATTGAATATTTTATTTCTTATCACACTGTATTTGGTCGTAGTGGATAGTTACCAATTTTTGTCGCTTAACAACTAGAATTTTGAAAAGAGTATATTCTAGCGGTTCGGCAGATTCTATCATATAGCAAAGCGATAGAGAAATAAGAAGTTATCACGGCCAAATACACATGTTGTCCCAAATAAGGCTATGAAACGCTTCGGGTAAAGGATGCAATGTCCGGTAGTGTGTAGTGATAATGCATCACCAAGTTCTGAGTACTACTTGCGTTGTTTGCTTTTCTGTAGTCAAGTAAATTTAATTTATGTTGTCATTTTTTATAGTGAGTATCACATTTTGTAGACAGCAATTAGCGTTGGTACCACTGAATCGAATCTATGACGAAACACTACTGAAAAGCATTTACGTGCGTGTAGATTGGGTGTTAGACGGTATCGCTTACGGTTAATTTGTTACACGCTAGTATTTATGGAATCTATGATGCGGGTATTTAAAAATGTTAGATTCGTCTATTGCCTCTACTTACGAGTACTTTCGTCTTTATTTTGTTGTATAACATTAGACTTCCAAATTTATCATTATTTCTTGACTGAAAGCGATGGTAAATATAAAGATCTATCTTCAGTTCTTAAAGCCATAATAGCTGTGAAAATAAACTTAGAATATGGATCTTATTGTCTTTTAGACTGTCAAATACATATATTACTGTTCATGTTCATAATACATGTATATCTGTTAAAAAATAATATATTTTAACCAAATTATCGAATTAAGAAGAAGAATTAATATGTGAAAAATTGTGAAATCAAATATTTATATTATAACTAACCGTTCCGGCTTTTATTGGACAAAAATAAGCCATAGATGGATTTTGTTTTATTTTTATGTATTAATTATTTACGGTTAGCGATTTTTAAAAAATGCTGAAGAATGTCTTTTTATTTCTATCTGAGAGTTTAAATATAAATGTTCCGAAGTTTAATTATTTAGAATTTTCCGAATATGAGTTTTAGGAATTAAACTTTGAAAAATGCTCTTTTATTAATTTCTAATTTTTTGTTTCGTAGTCACCGTCTGTTGCAGTCTCTTATAACAAATATACGTTCTAATTTATGGCACTTTCATCGACTTATGGGGCTTGTTAACAATAACTTGAACAAATTTGTATATTGCAGACATACTCCTTCAGTCGTGTATTCTTCATCGCTGATTTCTCTCTCACGATGTCACAGCAGCGGCTTTTGTTTTTAGATGATGGTATCCAGAATGAACTGGATTTTGACGGAGTGACATCGGTATGAGACGAAGTCCGGTGACTTTGTCTCATACTCTTTTGCATTCCATATTTCCAGTTTCCAGTATTAGATTTTTCAGACTAGTCCACCAATGGTATGTCAAGATTGACTTAGTTAACTAATAAGAACGGTCGATATTTTCCTGCATTAAAAATGGAGGTGTTATGGTTTTACACAAATTGATAATTAGGCAAATTGGTGATCCCAAGATTATGCATAATTTACAAAACTAAACAATTCGTATGTTTTTCAAATTACCCGCGTATGTGTGATTTCGATGTCGATACTTGTGTAGACTTAACACTATGTAGGCTAAAAGTAAGTAAAGTACCTTAATCACTTTCACTTTTTGACATATCCTGCATATATTATAAGAGGCCATTGGTAACTTTTTATAACATCTGGGAAAATCTTTTGGTGGTTTTGGACATAATTCATAGGCAGCAGTAATGTGAACATTTAAAATAAGATTCATTTGTTTACTCGTTAAATAGCTCAAATCCATTGTTTTATGACCTGGATTCTACATTCTATTTTATTAGAGAACGAAAGAAATTTTACTCTTCGCTCCTTATTTCAGAATTTTGACATATTCTGTGTGAATAATGGGTAACGCGAACATTTAATAAAAAAATAAAATGATTATTGACTTATAAAATACCTTTCGACCTCTTAATATTGGTCTCTCATTCCAGATACTCACATTAATTTGCGCATACAATGCACATGTATGTAAATAATAGTGAACTTATCTACTAACAAATCACGTATGACCGTTGTTTATCCAGAACTTAAACCTTGAACAACGAATGCGATATCAATATCCTTGCAGGACACTATATAGCAGATATTGAAAACCCTTATTGCTTTTAGAATCTAAAAAACACAAATAGCTGATACAAGTTCATTGTCAACTTAAGTTCTGAATAGGTGTTAGTTTTATTTATTTTATAACGTCAGTGGTTCATAAAATATCAAAGTGTAGTTCCGATTTTACTCACAATGAAAACAAGTGAACTCACTATGGGTACCTTCGTTTTATAGAAATATGAAAACCATAATAGGAACAAAAAGCCGGAGTAATACTGATTATGAGTTTTAATTAATCATTACATTGCGTTCGAAGCGGACTTTTAGCTTTACAATATTACATCATTCAATTAACTAACTAATACACACATACACACACTTGTACACGTACATAATACAGTGTAGCGAACCCAAACGCGGGCAACAAACCGACGTATCCTTAGCGGCGGCCACATCGGCCGCGACCGCTCCTTGGCCACCGGCCGGCCGCAAGTGCGGCGGCAGCGGCGGCGGCGGCGGTCGGCCCGGCCAATCATTGTTACGGGATTAGGAGAGTGCGGGACCTGCTCGCGTTTCACTCATAAAGCGGAGCGGCGCGTGTTTGCGTAGACGGCTGCGTGCGCGACGCCGGCGATTTGCGCAAGCTAGCGGTGACTTTGGATGCGGTCGTGAGGATGGTTTTCAGTAATCGCTGATTGGGTTTAGTTTGGTACGCGGGCATATGTGTACGTATATATTGTAAATATGTCTATCATTAACTGAATAGTCGTTGCGGTTAGGGGAGTAAGAATATAAGCGCATGGTACAACAATGGTGGATAGAGACGTAACCGCAAACTTGAACAATATGCATGCCCAATATTTTGATACGAGTATACATGATCGTCATGCAGCTCCAATAGGTACAAGCACCTGTAGGAGCAAGGCGATCATGTAACCATGGAAGGAATTGAAAGATTGTAGAGATCCACTGAGTAGACGTTCGGCGTAACTATAATAGAGAGGTTAAGGAGACTAGCCACTTCCATTTACGAAATTCTGTAACTCATAAGGGTAATTTGGATTCCTGGAGTGCCATGTACAAAAAAGTACGGAGCCATTTGAAACCCTTGTTTTAGAGCCTTTAAGGGAATCGATGGGAGTTACATAGGGAACATTTGCGAGATTCACGAATGCCTTTTGACATCCCTTTTCCCTGACGACTTTCCTGGATTTGACAATGTCGAATGGCGGCGTATTAAGAATACAACGAGTATAGCCTCAGCTAGCAGCTTTCATCGGGAGTTGCTTTATCTGGATTAAAAGATATTGTGAAGAACATTAACTCGAACAAAGCTCCAGTCATTGTTAGAATCGACAACAGAAATGCATGAGATACTTGTGACCTTTAATAGCTGTCTCCGTGAGGACCAAGGTCTGGAAAATTGGGAGGCTTAAAGTCATACTGAAGTATAACGTTAAATCGCCAGCGATCCAAAATTCTATAAACCTATTACGCTCATTCGTTTATTGGTGCAGCTATTTCATTCGCCGGGGTCAGATTAACAATTTGATTTTCGTCCCGGAATGACCATATCGGACGCGATTACAACAGATTTTTGTTGGGTTGACGTGTGCCCAGACATTTGTCTGGGCACACGTCAACTCGTTCTCGATATTTCCTTGGGCATCTTCGGTGCGTTTGACAATGCCTGGTAGCCAGAAATGTTGTCCGAACTAAAGTCAGCAGGGAGTGTTTGCGAACCTTCGCCGGACCGATAGATGATTTCCGTAGTCGGGTTATAATGCAAGTCGAGGCGTATTGCGTTATGGAGATATTGTAGGATAGAAAATTTTGATCAGGGGCTGCGCGTAAGATTCGGTCTTAGTTTTATTCTATGAAAAGACACGTTCGATGGTATACTCGTGATATTCCTTCAAGGATGCGATACCATCTCATATGCGGGTGACCCTTTGTTGATGGTCCTAGGAGCGAGACTCCCGCGGCCGGCCAGTTTACAGACAGAGACCTTAAGACCAAGCTCAGCTTTGCCCCACAAAAGTTTGAGGGCAGATTGACTAGGAATCAGTTTGTTTTTATGGCGAGATCCATGATCTGTTATGGGGCCAGGTTACATATATAGACGTGGTTCTCAATTCACGACGGAGCTTTTTACTTTCTTTGTTGTGGTTCTAATTAAAAAGCCAAACATCTAAGGAAAAAATAATATGTCGTGTATATGCTGGCTAATGAGAAATAAACAATATTCTTACAATAATCTATTACATAGATGCATTGAAAACATATCTGTGCATTTATGAATGGCATAAGTACGAAGTAAAGAAATTTAAACATTTTCATATTGATTGTATAATTGAAATAATTGAGTAATATTATTCTACAGATAATCTACACCACTTGCACCAAATATTGGATATATATATATATATATATATATTTATATATATATATATATATATATATATATATATATATATATATATATATATATATATATATATATATATATATATATTGGTAAATTTCTTGTTATTGTTACGACTGTACCCACTTTAAGAGAAGGTGTTTTAATTCATATAGACTAAAAATTATTTTCTATGTATATTGAGTTATGAAAATAATACTGTTGGTATATTAAATCTATTTTACAGTGTGAAAGATACATAGGAAAGCTAGATGGGTGCTAATAATGTTTTCATTTTATGCTTGTAGACAGAATCGACAGATATTACATCTAATAAACTAATGTGGCTTAGACGTACAATTTAATCGTAGTCCAAACTTCATTAATTATAAAAAAAAACTAGAGACAACAGATAAAACCAGCCAAGTAAGAGTGAGTCAATACCCGAGTTAGCAATATTTCGAGTCTATGTTTCTGAAATTATAAAAGCTATAGTTATGAAAAACTAAAAACAGTTTTGTGTTTATTACATTTCAGCGTACTGTTATATGGATTTGTTGCAACGCTTTAAAAAATAATTTAATAATTAGGATTTAATTTTAAAAGCACAAAATATTTTTTTAAATATGACCTTTATAAATATTTTCTTTTATGTTAAATATAATAATTAATTCTGTACTCGAATTACAACTGACGTGAACTAGCATTACAGATTTCTGAGCTCCACGAGCTTGTATCGAGGGTTTATAAAGATTAGGATTACTGATCCATCTGCAAATGTAATTTGCTAAAATTTGTGGGAATAGAGCTTTATCCTAGGAAGGTGAGACGCTGGAAACAGGATGTGTCATCACGTTAATATGATATGCTTGGAAGCGATGCTGCGTAAGCATTATGACTGGCAAGTCAGGGTATAAAAGTACGTAGTTTTAACTTGGTATATCAAAAGTCTTGAGTTAGAGGGATGTCAAAAGTGGTTCAAATCGCTCGTCTACCTAAATATCACGACTGCAAGCACCGTCGTCGAGAATTTTCTTACAATTTTTACGCGCATGAGGTAATGCAAATTCAAGCGCATTTTGAATATCGATGCGTCTAAATTTAATTTATTCTGTATTTAGCATTTTAATTAATGATAAAAGGCATAAAAACATGAGAGTGACAAAGGCCCAAAAAAAACGCGAAGGAATAAAACGTATAAACTCTTGGAAGGATCACTCTATCCCATCTGATATCCGGTGTCTACACCAATGAAAAAAGTAGTTTCTATTAGAAACGCGATTAGGTTTGCATATTATTGTTAAATAAAATTGCGTTTAGATATAATTTGGTATAAGATTTAATTCTAGTTTAAAACAATGACGTCTACGGGAAAGTAAGTATTTACTGAAAATTAATATTTTATAGAAACATCGTCACTTCTAATTTTCGAAGAATATAACCACAAAGCTTTGACGGAAATTGGTGAGGAAAAGGAAAAAAAATTGCGAGCCGTCACGGGGATAAAATATTGATTTTATTTTATTATTTTACTATGAAATAATTTAACACAGAAACATTTCTTAACTTTATTGAAAATATATTTTTAATTTTATAATACTGATAGCCGACGAAACACGAAGCCGGTCGAATTAAGTCGGAAATAGCCGACAAGACGCGAAGCTGGCTGAATGGCACGTCGCGACGTGCCGTCACAATGTTTTAACTCCCATTCAAACGCGTTATTAGATGTTTCATATCGAAAATGTACGATTTTTCTTATTTAAAATTTTTGAAGTTCATAAGAATCAAAATAAAATTTTAACGAACACACTAAAAGTATGAAACTAAATCCAATAATAAAGTTATAAGAAAATAATAAAAACTTACGACGTTTCTATCGTCGCTGCAATCGATATAGCTCCCAAGTCCGAACAGGTTTCTATGTATGCGTACGTATTTCCACTACACACGTGTAGCTCCGGGGTGGACGCTAGGGGGAGGCAAGACGGACGGTACGTTAGGGTTGAATAGTTTTGTCTAGAAAGATACCGTGGACTTGTTAAGCCCTATAGGAAAGTCGTTATAGTATTTTCGAATATAAATGGGTCAGACACAAGGCTACAAATAGAGTACGGTGTATAAAAGCGGTGATGCTTGTGTGCAGTGTAAATTTATTTAGATTTTATTAAGATGGAACAGTTACTAATATATATAATATGTACAGCACTTAGATAGTTATTTTGCTTTCTCTAAATATATATTTTGTTACATATATAAACTTAATTAAGAAAAGTATACTACTATTGCTACATAACTGTAGTTAAATCTCAAATTTGTATAGATGCAGAAGATATCAGATATATTTTCCTAAGCTGCTACACTATGCAATTATTTAGTTATGTAAGACGTATAATAAGTTAAAGTGGAATAAAACTTTTAACGATAACGGGTTTGATTGAACAATTTTACTAGGTGGAATTTTACAGTGTCATCCATTACATTCCAAAAAACTTTTTTATTAATTTCTTTTTGGTACATATTTATAAACTAAAACTAAATAATAGTAAAGTTTGATTGTTTAGAATTTTTAGGCTTATTTTTCTTTTCTTCGCAATCAAAATTTGCTTATGCCTGAAATAACCATGTTTTTTTCAAAATAATATTAACTTAGCGTTTCTATTGAATTGGAAACAAATTTTAAAATTTGAATTTATTCTAAAATGATAAACAATTACAGTCGATCTATAATTTACTTTTACTTACCTGTTATGGTTTTATAATTACAATCTTATAAATATATTTCTATTTTTTAACCAACTGCAAAAAAAGAGGAGGTTCTCAATTCGTCAAAAACTTTTTTTGTGTATGTTCAGCGATAATTCTTTACCGAGTCGACTAATTTAGATGACTCGTTTTATTTAAAAGAGGATACTTTAGGGGTGATTTCATGTAAACATGATGATGATCTGATGATGAGGTCCAGAAATTAAAGATGGAACTTATTAAAAAAATGGCACTAAATTAACAATTATTCAATATATTTGCTACGGCTAGGTATTACTTTGCAAAATAACTACGCTACTAACCAGATCGGGGTCTGATGATAAGTTCTGGAGATGAACAATGAATCTCCTTAACGCACGTTAATCAATCAATGGAGATTAAAGATATTTGTTACTTGTAGTTGTTATTTTGCAAAATAAGTACACCGTCGACCAGGTTAGGGTCTGGTGATGAGTTTCTGGAGGTGAACAATGGAACTCCTCAACGGATGGTAATAAATTAAACCTGATTCAATATATTTGTTACTAGTAATTGTTACTTTGCAAAATAACTACATCATCGACCATGTCAGAGTCTGATGATGCGCTTTGAAG
This sequence comes from Druceiella hillmani, assembly GCA_039881145.1. Lineage (NCBI taxonomy): Eukaryota > Metazoa > Arthropoda > Insecta > Lepidoptera > Hepialidae > Druceiella > Druceiella hillmani. The sequence continues at coordinate 12,529,976 of JAYKKI010000005.1, forward strand.
ATGAACAATGGAACTCCTTATCGGTCGGTAGTTAATCAACCATAATTAAATATATATGCTACTGGTCGTGTTTACTTTGCAAAGTAACTGCACTATCGACCAGATCAGGATCTGATGATGAGTTCTGAAGATGAATAATGCAACTCCTCAACGGATGGTAGTAAATCAACACAGATTCAATATATTTGCTACTAGTTAGTTCTTACTTTGCAAAATCTGATGTTGAATTTCAGATATAGAGAAAGGAACTCCTCAACGACTAACAGCTATCCACTGGCAGCTATTACTTTTGCTTCGTTTCTGTGTGTTGTTTGTAATCAAATTGAGACAAAGAGGAAATTATAAAGGCTAATGATTTTTAATAATTATACAATATTCTAAGAAAGAAAATAACTGAATATTAGTTATAGTGTGGTGATTAATATTAGTAATCACTAAAAATTCTAAAATAAAGTTTCTTTTAAAAAATCGACTTCAAAAAAGAAGTACTAAAAAGTGAAAAATAATTAACTCAAAATAGGTACCTACTTATTCGCAATAAATAACTAAGTTTTATTTTGAAGTTGGTGTCAGTACCGCCGATCAACTTAAACCAACATAAAATGTTATATTATAAATACTCCCTTTACGAAATAGATTCAATTTTGTATTGTGAGTACATTAGAAGTTAAGGTTTGAAATTTACATTATAAACTAAATTAAATTAAATATTTGTTTAAGTTTTCCGACAGTGCTGGCACCGACTTCAATAATAAGTAACTCAGTTATTTATTGCGAATAAATAGTACCTAATTTGAGTTAATTATTTTTTACTTTTCAGTACTTTTTTGAAGTTGGTTTCTCAAAAGAAATTTTATTGCAAAGTATTGTTTGTCACTAAATCAGACTAGAAAACAATTTGTCCAATTTGGAAATTTCCAATTCTTGTTATACGTATATAAAATACATAGATTTCTATAATATGACATCGAGTCAGGGCTGTATATCAGTTTCTTTTCACAATCAATCGTAGCTGTAGTTTCTCTTTGTGAAGCTTTGTTCGGATATAAATTTTGATGTATTTCGGTGAATTCTCAAAATAGACTACATTTTGATATGAGTATGTGTAGGATGACGTACTCCCGGATTTGTCTACAGTTTTGATTTCCATGGAACGATATTCGCAAGGCTTTGTGATTTAAAAATTATTTAAATTCATACTAAAAGTATATTTTGTAGACGATTTTTCATAATTTTCACATCATATCTCACACTTTACATAAAGAATGATTTAAAAATGTTGTCTCCTCTGCAGTTGCCTTTAATTTTCTACCTCCCCGTTTTAATTTCTAGTGTGTATTAGTCTAGATTTTCATAGCATTCAGTCGAGGTTTTTCATTTTAACTTGCAACTTTTAGTATTTGTTTTTACAAACGAGACATATAACGATTTCAACAATATTTATCTTCTGCTATGAAATGATCTAACTCTTTTGTTTTAATTTGAAATAAAAAAGTCCGTTGAACACTACGCATCCAATTTATAGTCTGCTTGCCATTTTATCGTTTCGTTGTCTTTTTTGTCTTCGTTCTAAAAATATGTATTCATTTACTTATTATATTTCAGTGCATTTTTGAAAATAAAGAATAAATAAGTTGAGTAGCTTCGTAGCACTCCCGCTGGTCGTTCGCGTTGCGAGTCACAGCTGAAGCAAGGGCGAGGGTGTAATTTGAACAAATGAGCGACGGCCAGCGAACCAAATTAGATTGGGCCGCGCCGCTCGCTGACCGCCGCCGCCTCCTTACGGCCCGGTCTCGTTTGTTACGTCCGTCGAGACAGATTGCTCCACGAGACGAATCGTTCGGACGATATATGAGGATACTGCGTTTTGACGTTTTCCGCCTGAGACTTTGCGATTACAAAGTACGTAATCGCAAAAGTACGTCATTGGGGATGACGGCTCGAAGAAAGATGTCGCCGACGGCAAAAATGTCTATTGGAACAATTGCTATCTGACCCATTTATATTCTATTGTATATTGCATATCTCACTCTATGTGGTGGCTAAACAGGGTTTGATGTGTTACCGCTCAGCAGACTGGTCAAAAAATTATTTTTTTATGAAATTATATAGCTTTTTCTTTTATATTTTAGCAAGAATCTGTATCATTAATAAGTTATTAAAAAGAGAAAAATGTTCCATAATTCAAAGTTACTTTCTGATTGATAAAACTCCTCCATCGGCTAATATTCGATTATCTGTATGATCCAAGTATGTATGGAAATATTCTCGACGTATAATGTTGAATTTTACTTCATCATCCTACGCTCTATCCTGAAGTTGAACTGAATATGAGAAGTAATTTAATGTTAGCGCACTGGTGCGTTGGTAACGTTTCACTGTGAGTGAAATTAATTTTTTATGCATATTTTTCGAAACATTAATTTCATTTTATTACAAGAGAATTATAATATTTACTATTAAAAAGTCACAATTAAATGAAACTACGTGACATAGTATTACTTTTACTTTCTTTAAGTTCTTTACCACGACATGTTCTTTTACAAGTTCTTTTACACGAGTATTACATCTTCAGGTGGGTTATTAGCAAAGACGTTTGAAAAATCTTTGCTAATATCCCACCTGACGATGTTGTAATACAACGAAACCTAGGTCATGGTAAACAACTTAAAGAAAATAGAAATAACACTACATCACGTAGTTTCATTTAATTGTGAATAATGAATTTCAACAAAATTAACGCCAAATATATTCAATATTATAAAGTCGTAATGGCATCTTTATTATTGGTACATTGTTGACGTTTTGTAAAAAGTTTTAAAAAAAATTATTTTCACAATTATTGCCCGTTTCTTTGTCTGTTAATATATTTAACCTGGTATTAAGCAAATATCATTGAAACGATTCAACATAAAACTGAGATACGTTTATTAAGCTGCCGTCTTTTGAAGGCAAATAAAAAAGTAATAGTTTAGGATTCAATTGTGGTATGAATAATAACAAAAAGTGTTGTAGTGGATATGAAGTTATGTTGAGTAGGATATGAAAATTTAAATATAATATTAAAGTTTATCTGATTTAATTACAATAAATATTGTATTATGCACATATAATTCTTAAAACTTGAGGTTTCGTATACAAATACACTAATTCACATACAGACAATGGAACCTACGGGAACGGAGTGAAGAGACGGAAAGCGGAAAAGATCGATGCGAAATATAATATTTTTAAATTGAAAACTTATATTTCGTATCGACTTTTTCCGCTTTATGTCGCTTCGCTCCCTTCCGTTTTGTTCCGCTTATTATTTTATTGTATTTATTTATCAATTTTTACTCGCGATTTCATTCGCATAGATAACGGAATTGGGTTAACGGATATATTTTCATAATTTTTGCCTTTTCTGTTTTCTTATATAGTTTTTCTTGTATTTTATATTTTTTAATATCTTTTTTTATTAATAAGGACTTATCTATCCTATTTTTATTATTTTGTGGGTGTTAAATATACCATTTTCTTTTAATTTCCTCCCTAGATAACTCTGTTCGAGTTGAGAAAAGCATTCTGATCTCAAATCGATTACGACTATTTTAATAGTTTGTATTATTTTTCCGTGGGATTTATTTATTTTGCGAAAAAATGATTTTTTCACCGGGAACTGCATCTGAGTAAAAGTAAATGATAAATCGGTAGAAAGCATTGGGATAGGCGGTATGTGTGTTGCTGCAACGTCTGCCGGCTCGCCAACGCTCTCAGTAGTTGAAATCACGGCCGACGACGTGACGGCGACGGCAGGCACCCGGTAGCTCGTGATGCGCCGAGTGTGACTATTTTAGTTAATGCCACTGTTTTTGAGACATTCTACACGTAAATGAACAACACGTAGTGTTGTTTTGAGATTCTGGACCTTTCCTCTTAAAATTAACCGTAAATTTAGGATAATGATTTCATGTTTTATCTTTTTATTAAGTTGCTTCTCGAAATTAATGCACAAACTTAAACTTATAATGCTCCTATAATAGTTTGCAGATTAATTCCTAGAATGTTCTGAAATTCAGGTGTTTCCAGCAATATTCTGAAATACAAGCGTCTCTTTCCGCTTTTAACCACTTTTTTGGTCACCTCATTTTATAGAACTGGATAAAATATATCCTAGGTTTAAACACAGCGGACTTATCCACTAGTGAAAGAACTTTTATTAGATCGTTTTCGAATTTTCTAGAACAAACAAACTTATAAATTTGACTTCTGTTTATATTAGTTGCTGTTTATTTTGTGTTTATATTAGTGACATTTTAAAACATCACAGCTATTTTCTTTTAAATCTAATATGATTATATGAATTGTTTAGATTAATATTTGAAATTATAAATGAGAAAATTCACTATTGAAACATACATATTTGTAGTGTTTCAATAATATTTATGTAATTCATAGTACCGTATGGTAATGTAGACACTGTACCATAATATTATATTAAGGGGAAAGTTATAGGGGCCATACAAGAAACATAGACGTTGCTTGAAATATATAGAAAGAAGAACTTTTGGTTTCATGTTTGTTAATATGTGTGCATTACTGTACTTTATCAACAGAAAATGATAAACGTCATCGAACGTGAAGATTATGTTACGAGTGAATACGAGATTCGATTTTTGAATTACTAAATACTGTATGTTTTACTGGATACTGTGTGTTTTTACGAGTTATTAAAATTATTTTATACAACATTTTAGACCTTATTGAAGTATTATAAATATTTGTGCTTGATTGCAGTGTATATTTATATATATATATATATATATATAGGAAATGATTGAACAACATCAATGGCAAGGGTATTTAATGTAAAAAAGACTATCATATTTAATATATAATAAGTAATATACAGTTAAGGATTTATTATGAAGAGAAGAAAAGTTACAAATTACAAAATTTAGTTCTACCTGCGACTTGAAGTGTGTGCTTTAAATAATTCTGTAACCGATTGTTTTAAAGCCCAATTTTGTAAACTCCACAATTGATAAAGTATTTTGTGCTTATTAGAAATAAAAATATTCTAAAGGCACTCTCTAACTGAAGTTAAAAACACAGAGGTACAACCACCCAATCACATTATCTCAAATGCCAACCTGACTCCGAATCGCTTTCCGTCTCGCCGCACCGCTCCGGCAGTCGCCGCGGGGGTCGCTGGCGTGAACAAACAAGCCGGCTGCCGAAGAATTGTCGAAATTAAAATTAATTTTCGCAGCATCCTTTTAATCTAAATGAATTAGTTCTCAGTCGGCGGCGTCTCGTGGGGGAGGGCGCGACCGCTCGCGCGCGCTGCCCGAATGAGAGTGCGGAGCTCGCTGCTCATTTTGATTCCTTCGAGCGGCTAATTTGATATATTAGCGTTTATCTTTGGTTATTATTAGTCGAGTGTGAATTGCGATAAGTTTAAGCGTGGAACGCGGCGTGGCTTGGTTGGGTTCATTCAAACAAATTCGACTTATATATATGCAGCATAACTTTTATTCACAATCTCGTGTTTTGTGGCTCATAATTGTTGTTATTACTTTTAATAATTAAGCGTGAGACGGCATTATTTTGGTCATAAAGCTGTTAAAATAAATTTGTAATAAACACTGATATTCCCATAGAGTTGGAACTTTCAAAAAGAAACATATAAATTGTATCATCTCTTCGTTCTAGAAAATAATGTTTAAATAACTTCTTAAACGAAAAGCTGGTATTTTTGTTAATTTAATAATGACCAGGTATATATAACAACATCATTTGAAGCGATACTCCACACTATATGAAATTATAAAAAAAATCGAGTACTTATTTTTCTCCCTAAAATTTCCATCAGATTATTTTTGAGGTAGGTGAGAGTTAATATGCTTTATTACTTTGCCAAATTTCAAGTTTCTACATCAAGCGGACTCTAAAAAATAGTTGTGACAGACAGATAGATACGTGAGATCTATTTAGTGTCTTGTTTGTCTTTTGAGATACGGGACCTCAAAATCAAAATTTTAATTTAACTAATGCCAGATCACGTTTACATCTTAAAATGCAATATTAAATTGAAAGTAATAAATGACACGAAACGCTAATTGATAACCCATGGCTAGTTTCGTTATTTAAAAATTAGTGTAAATTAGAATTATGGAAAGAATTTAATATTTTGATCGTTTAGGGCGAAAATTCGACATATAATAATTAGGTTTTATGAATGGAGCATCAAAACTGCGAGCCGCAACAAGATAATTTGAAGAAACATAGAAATCATTTTAGCTATATATCTGTAGTTCTTTATTGCTACTGGGTCTGCCAAAGTTTTGACAGAGCGCCATGCCGCATATATATACCAACCTTGGGGTCACCACGTATACATTACGGAACTCATTTATCTGAAATACAACGTAGAAGGAGCTAAACCTTTGCTACTCTAAGGAGACATACGTAGTTGACAGGAAATGAACCTGGACACTACGGAACTGTTTGCAATCTCATGATGGAACGTAATTTCCACATAATGTATATTTAGAGTTTTGTACCAAAAATTGTACAACCTATGCCCGGAGTGTAAATTTAAATATTTTTTTTTATACAGTTGCAAGTTTTAGTGCACGAAATTGACTCGCACGTCTAAAATTACAAAGCATTATATAGAGATTACATTTGATTTCAGGGCGTGCTAATGCTTATTAACGATAAGGCTAATGCGTGATAGTATACCAGATTAATGTGACAAGTCAACATAGCTAGCGTACTAAAGAAAACCTTGTGTGCCATATATCAAGTTGCTGCTACTTTGTAAGAACATTTTGACTTGAAGTGGTAAATTGGTAAAATTTATTCGAAGATTTTAATAGGTACATTATGCACACACATATATTTACCAAACATACTGATACACTAACCTTTTTATAAGAGTACATAAAATTATTGGAACGAGTAATCTAAAAAAATAATAGTATTATATTACTAAATCTGGGTTGCACAACCTATATCCTATATAGATATAAATATCAGATATAGATATCAGATTTATACAAAATTGTGTCGTGTGTGTACCTATATTTCACTCTGCAGCCAAAATTGCATATCGCAGATGAATGACATTTATGTACGGTAGTAGCCTTAATTCTTTCATGGTGGTTGTGCGTCCATAACTATAAAGATGTAGAAGATATAGAGGTTGAAAGTAGTCGATCTCAAAAATGTGTGACTTCCAATATTCTAGAATATGAGGAAATTTCTACAATGTTCTGGAACATTGTCGATTTCTTACACTATTCATTGTCCTCACCCTTATTCATAACTTCCACAAATCATCCCTTCTCATTCCTTTTAACATTAATAATGTATTTGAATAAAATTATTTAATATGTATATATATATATATATATATATATATATATATATATATATATGTATATATATATATATATATATGTATATATATATGTACATAACCAATACGATAAAACTATGTAATAATTACTGCCCCAAGATGGTTCTACCTTTCGGATTCAGTCAAACGGTGACAATTGAGACGACAGTCGTTGCTGGGCGGAAACCGCCTACCTTGGCCGCCGTTGAAGTATCGAGCGACGCCTGCCTTATGAACAAGCTGCTTGCATATCATATTTCGTTGCTTATAGCGGTTCTCTATATTGGTACCATGTACTACAAAGAATATCATCTTTGAGAGTAGTATAAATACTCCCAAAACTGCGTATTTGGATCTTATAAATGGTTGCTGTATAATTTTATTTGGTTGAAAATTGGAAAGTCAGCCTTCGGGTGTTGATTTAGCAAGCCGTGTCAGTATTTTTACTTAGCTAAGATCTTATTTATTTAGTGTACAAGCATAATTATCTTTTTAAAAAGTTTTAAAAGCTCCGAATTCTTTTTTTTTTTATTTATTCCTTAGTGTCATTCCCGTTATTGGTGTCGTTTGGTTAGATATTGATATCAGTTCATTTCTTATTTTTTATGATTTATTTGTCTATTTATTTTAAAAAATCTCAAGTATATTCAGAGTAATAGAATTCAATGGATATAATACATAGTTATAAATAGTATATCATCCATGAACCACCCAAATACTCAACGATTATCTTAAAGTTGCATCTTGATTACTTTAAAAAATAACGATATTTTAAGATTGTATTTGTAAACTTGACAAGATTTTCTACAAATTTCTTAACTTTTCATTTAACACAGGATAGTCTATGGTTATAGTCAATAATATCGTTAACAGCAAAACAATCGATCACATGGCTATATGAGAATCACATTGACATATCAGGCGTGTTTGACGCAAATTGCATCCCAATGGTAGCCAAGGACTTTTCGCCCGCAGTATGGAACCGAGTCAAGGTTAAACTAAGTATATGGTCAATTGAATATGCAATTTTAGTAGTATTTCCAGACGTTGAAAATCATCGATGAATTATTGTGAAAAAATATATGTCATATTTATCGCCTTGAGGTGAAGAAAAGTGAAGAAGTCGAGTCAAAAAATACATTATTGACTTATGGTAAACTGAGCATAATTAATGGGTATACCCATATTTTCTATAAGATACCTAATTACAAAAGCTTTTCCAAAATTTACAAGCTAGGGAATAAATTCTAAGTATGTACTTTCACATGTCTTATAACTGTCAAATCGAATGCTTATTATTACAAATTGTATATTTTATTAAAATTTTCCTTAAATTAATATTAATTTTCATGTCAGCTTTCTTAAATAATGTAACTTTAATCGTTATAATTTTTGACAATTTTATTAATCTCCAGAAATGTTAATTTCATTGTTATGAATATTTTATCAGTGATTTATTAAACATAACAATGCAATAATTAAGCCAACGATAAATTTTGTTTCATTTTACGCACGCATTAACTTCACTATGCCTTCGAAATTGTTAAAATGTTACATTTAAATGTCCCGCGCTAACATAAAATTTTAAATATATTTAACGTAGTTTTCAATCAATGAACGTTCAATAAAACGATTATACATACATACATACATATATACACACACATGTATATATATATATATATATATATATATATATATGTGTGTGTATATATATATATATATATATGTGTGTATATATATATATATGTGTTTATAAAACTAGAAATTCACTAGTACTTAAATAACATTGTTCTTAATATCTGATAAAAATACACGCAGGGCCTAGTAACTTGTATGAGAACACATATATAATATAAATTTCGGCTATGATAAAATATTGGCTAAATCTTCAATGAAGTCTATTATTAATCGTAAAAATTATCGTGTCGGTGGCTGTTTCCCTGATTTTATAAATTAAAGCATTCGTATTTTATTTTCGATTACTCAGTTTTTCGGTGTATATTGTATTTTTACTTCTGAACTTGGTGTCATTGTTTATTACGGCCTGACGTATTTACGCCATGCGTACGTTTTAGGAAGATTGCAGGTTCTGTTAATGTAAAGATATGGCGAAAATGGATAATACACGAAAATAATATATGTAATAACAATAGAGGAAGTATTTATCTTAATTATTTAATTAAAATATTGTTTCCGTGTTATAATAGTCGCTTAATATGAGTTCAGGTGACTCCCATGGTTTCACTACCGAATAAGCTCAGTTACACAGTTTCTGTAACGAAACAAAAGCTGATTGTTTTTTCTTGATTGTGAACTAATAACGCACTTATTTCGTTCATTCGACTAGTCTAGATTTATCATCATGAATTAGAACCTTGTCTATTGAATAACTCATCACTTGAAATCCCACCTCACAATAGATTATTTCTGACTTGATTTAATTTTTTTTTATATGCGGTATTTTTCATTTTTGATTTCATATTTTCTCTATTGTTCTTTAGGAGGTTTTATGTTTTCACTGTTTTATTGTCTTTTTTTCTTGTTCCTTCTTTTTTTCTTTAAAATATGGACTTGTTAATGACAATTACACATTTTTCATGGCAATGGACTCAGTTACTTAAGGATGTTAATATAATTTGTAGATTTTTCTTGGAAGACTATTGTTTAAAAGGTCTACTGCTCTGAAACAGAAGCAATCTTGTTGTTATGAAATAACAGTAGTTATCAGCTGTGACGGGGATGTAAATACCTTTAGAATAATGCATTGTCAGTCAATTCTTAGTTAGTTGGATCATATATATATATATATATATATATATATATATATATATATATATATATATATCTATATATATGTATACATATACAGAGTGTCCAGTGGCAGATTTAAAAGTTTGAACAAACATAGTTTCTGAACGCAACACATAAGAGGGGCGCGGGGGGCGTCGTTAGAAGCGCAAGCGGTGCGGATGTTTTAGTAGCCATGGAACAGTGGAGTGGAGAGCACCGCTCTTTTGCCGTCGAGGCGTACATTTCGAGTGGATTTTCGCTGTCTGTAGCACGCCGTCGATTTAATAATCGTTACAGTATTCGTCGATTACGTGATGGACCATCGATCAACCTCATTCAGTCATGGGTAGCAAGGTTCAGAGCTACAGGATTAATATTAAATAGGCCCAGGCCAGGACCTACACCATCGGTAGCCACGGATGAAAATGTCGAGCGTGTTATGTTTTCTGTCGTTGAAAATCCCCGTTTATCACTGCGTACACGGAGTTCCGAAATCAACTTTACTATATATAATGCGAAAAAAGTTCCATCCATATAAATTTTTCAAGATTTACACGATTCTAACTTTGAATTAAGAAAAACTTACACGGAGGTGATGTTGTTGAGATTTCGTACTGCTACCCGGATGGGCAGCAACATATTCTTTAGTGACGAAGCTCACTTTCACATTGGAGGATATGTGAATAAGCAGAACTTTCATTACTGGGATGTCCACAACCCAAGACAAATGCATCAAGAGCCTTTACATAAGCCTAAAGTAATAGTCTGGTGTGCCACTGCATCTGCAATCATAGGGACTTATTTCTTTGAAAATCAACGTGGCCAAACTGTAACTGTGAATTCGGAGAGATATGCCCAGATGTTAAATGACTTTTTTAGAGTAGAATTACAGAATAGTCCATCCTTCAACCAAAACACATGGTTCCAGCAGGACGGGGCCACAGCTCACACTGCTAATGTGTCCATGAATGCAGTGCGGCAGTTATTTTCAGAAAAAAACATATCCCGGAACGGTACCGTACTGTGGCCACCTAGGTCACCCGATTTAAGCCCATGTGACTTTTTCTTATGGAGACACTTAAAGTCCGTTGTTTACAAAACAAATCCGAGCACTGTGACACAACTTAAAGAAAATATTCGAGCCGAAGTCGGTAGGATACCCCAGTCGCTCTGCAAACGCGTTTTTGATAACATGCGTGCTAGATTCGAAGAGTGTATCAGACTCGATGGCCGCCATTTAGAAAACGTGGTTTTTAAAAAATGAAATCCGAATTTTTTGTTATAAAGTTAAAATAAAGCTACTTTGTATTAGAGGTGCAGTTTTTTTTTTACAATTTTTCAAACATTGAAATCTGCATGATAATATTTTATGCGTCAGTTTCTTCATTTCCACCCGAAATTACATGCGTTTTGTTATATAATGAACATAACAAATAATAAAAGAAATAGAATTAATGAACCAATCGATAATTGTTTTAAATACCTAGAGTGAAATACACAGCACATACCAGTAAGCTTGCGCTTACTGGTACCTCCACCGGTAACGATTTACCACGTTAGACGAATCACTGACGAAGATGCGCTGGTTATTTCCGAGTGATTTTAGTATTGCTAAGCTTTTATTTTGTAGTGGCCTCCGATAGTGGCTACGCTTTTTTAATCGACCCTTTCTATAACTTGATTTCAAAAGTATTATATTAATACTATCTCTAATTATGTTGTTACAATAAGGATACAAATTTAAGGACAAAAGAAATTATAATAAAGATGTTATTAAGTAGTTAAAGAAAATATTTTGGTCGAATTTTAGAACTATTCGTAATAAAATCAGGTCAGTATGCAGTATCTGCAACGTATTGTTTTGTTGAATCCTCTAAAATTATTTAACTAATTTGGGGTATGAATTAATATGTTAATTAAATAATATTTCTATTAAATAGTTTTATAGACAAAACACTCTTGAATAAATTATATGTTAGAAAGTCGATTCGTTTTTGTGCTCTGGTTGGGTGTAAGAGATTGCTTTCGTGGAAATATGCCGTCATATGTATCATTTGTATACATCAAAGTAGGTAAATAAATAAATTAATTAAATAATAACCAGTCTTATTTTAAAACAAAAAAACGTAAGATTGATGTTCTTTTTTTACTACTATACTTAAATTTCTGAACGTAACATCCCTCGATAATTAAAAAAAATATTCATCACTTAATTTCACACTTGGCAATGAAAAAGTATTGGTTAAAATGTTATTAAAGTTGTTGCGTTTTTTTTGCGATTAATTAGTTAATTGTGAATAAGTATACAATCCTTAAGTTTTTATAAAGCAGATAGAAGTATAGTTGCCTAAATTAAATCATCCCTTAGATTGATCAACAGATTGCACGTTACTCACACAACATATGACTGAAAGTAAGTGAAATAATTTTGTAACCAGTTATAACATATAAGTCTTTACTCAAAAATATTAACAGGGATTTGAATATCAAACAGTAATACAAGACGGAGGACATACCATGCAACTTCCGTGACAGAGGGAGACGTTCCGCGCTCCGGTGTATCACTGCTCGTAGCATGTTTCCTCGTCCGTTTTCATTGCACGACAGTAGATGAGCGGACAGCAATAATTCCCCACATAGCTACAGCGCTGTACCGGCTCGATGGAATCTCGAAGATATTCTCCATCACGTCGGCGGCTGATAAATAAGGCACTCAGTGGACGCGCGATCGGCAGCCTCGTTAATAAATCAAGAATGTTTGATGTTTGAAAAATGCGGAGGAGGAATAATGATGGACGCTGATTAGACCCCGCCCGCCCCCGAGACGCGTTCTATAGTGCGACCCGCTGTTCTCGAAACGAGAATCGCTCATAAGTCTAAAGTGTTTAAAAAAACGTTTTTTTATTGAAGTGGGCATAGCAATTAGAAAGTATAAATTAATTTGCATGATTATATATGCTTACATCCTATGCTATTACCATCATCCCTTGCTTAGATTTTGTTCACAGCGTTACATTAAAAATACAGAAATAGAAAATATTTTTACTGTTTAATTAGAAGTTTTATTGATTTAAAAATCTGTTGATTTAAATTAGACTGATTCTAAATTTTATGATTTTTCTATCAAAATGTTTAATATGTTCTTTTCGCAACGTACTCATACGTTAAAAACTTTTTCCTATTTTAGATACACTTGCTCCCAGAAAAAAAATTAATTCGGCTCTGACTTCGGTTTGCAGGTTCTATTAAAAGGGTGGTAGGACGAAGTGAGTTAACATATTATGGAGCTAACAGTGACGTTAACGTATTACGGAGAACATTGTTAAGAATCCTTGGGTGATGAATTAGATTCATCTACGAGATTTAGAATTGCAGAATGATGTATAAACTTAACTGTGTTATTCTTGTATCTTCATAATCCTATTAAGTATAGAGAAAACGTAGCTTTTACTTTAAAAAAACGATATTTTTAATCTACCGTCAAAAGCTAGAGAAATTAAAGACATTTTCGTAAAGTCGTATCGTGAAAATTCGTTTATCATAATTTCAGGAGGTTTAAATAACAATAAAAGGAAGTTAGAGATACTGAAAATTATGCTGACATTTATTATCCTAAAGATTTCAATAAGAACGATCAGTGGCCCTCAATATCGTCGCCGTCAGCAACGTTACCGTGAAAAAAGTATTAGAACAATTTAATGAAAAGAAATATTTTCTCTCGAGACTGTAATAAAAAAAGACATGACTTTGTTTAAAACAGGCATCAGCAGATAGACAACGAGGAAGATAGTTATAGTAAGCTTACGATTGTGTCAAATCAGTGCCACCTACTAGTGTGGTGGGAGGACGGACATTTTCTGAAGGTGACATTATCAGTAAGATTAAAATTCGACTGGCTGATGATTCGTTGACCACTATGATTTTTACGATACAAATTAAAAAAAAAACTAATAATTCAGCTTCGTTTTAAATAATCTGTTTTTTTTTAATTCAGTGCTTTGTTGGATTTAAAATTAACTTACTGAGTTAATTTTAAATCCTGTGGAATCCTATGGGATCACGTAAGTCATTAATTTTAGTTGTGTTAATATCGAGATTGTAAATATGTGTAATCGGAAAGTGGCTGCCAACTATGGGATTGCCAAATATAGCCCTGGATTTGGGTTATCATTAATACATATGGACAAATTAGTATCTGTAAGGCAGTGATGTATAGATGTGCAACCGAGCGAGACCCATAAGTTTCCATTGGGATACTTCGGATATGAACCCTAAAAACGTTACTCATGTTAATAACATACAAAAAAGTGTTTGTTTATTTGTTCCGTTTTTACATATCTACTATTCTATCAAGTTCTATGAAATTTTGCATAAATATAGTATGTAACATAGAGATATAAAATACGTATAAGCCCAAAGTAGAATTGATTTTTTTTACAATTAAGAAAACATCGCATGGATAAGATTGTAAACATAAGTACATAATAATTTTTGTTGATTCTGTGCATTTTTTTTTGATTCTGTGCATTTCAAACTACTCCATACTAAAACCAGGATCCAATTTTCTCACGAGAACATTTTTAAATTTCACCACCATTTTGTTCCCTTTTCCACGCGAGCGAAACTGCGAATCAAAAGTTATCATCCCGAAAAACTCAAACTGTTTTCGTCTTGTTGCGCGCGCCTGAGGCAGCGTTTTAATGTTTACCCTCGTTAGCGAAGTAATAAGATAAGTTGAAACCGTCAAATATTGATGTTGTAAAAACTCGCCGAATCGAGTCGAAGTATCGACGGGCGGGTGGGTGCCGCCCGCCCTCGCTCTAATTAGCCCGCGCGACATTTTATGAAGTCGTCGCGCACTCCTCACTGCTAATGACGTTTTCTTTCTCCGCAGTGTGGGGAGTCACCTATTTTTTATACATACATATATACATATCTTACTGAGATGATCGATATTGTTTACGTATTTTGAATTTTCCCTCTCCAACATACGTCTTATTTGACAAGCATAGATGGAATGGGCAATGCTTTTAATAGTAAATATCATTGTAAGTTTGTTTTGTTTTAAATATATAAAAATTCCTGATCAAGACTCTGCATCTTCTACTAAATTGGAATATACCATGTGTTGACACAATTTGGTCATTATTGTCTTTTGATTACATCAATTTTTATATTTTATTTTAAATCGTGTTAATTTGAAAAACATATAGATGATATATTTATGTCATAACCATTCTAATAACGAATTCAACCATTTAGCTTATCGCCTTCTATCAGTTAATGAATAACCAAACTAAGCTATATTGTTATGCTATTTTTTGCTGGAATTGTTTCGTGTCTCATTAGATAATACTCGCATTAAATTCTGATGTCGTTACCCATATACACCCCTGTGACGAATTATTTACCTTTCTTTTTCGTCTTAGAAATTAGTAATACAAATATTAATTGTTTAAAAATCATGCATGTCGGAAAATATTCAGTGTTCAAAATCAACTAGATAAGGAGATAGGTTATAATTAGCACTTCTTTAAAGAAATATATTACCGAAAAGCTATGTTCATTAAAATATATCAGAAATATAAACTTGGTAGTAACTCTTAAATAAAATCATGTTTAACCCAATTAATGTACATTGCAGGGAAGTTAACACACGACCGTTTATCAACAGCTTTCTTGAATATGTTATACATGAATGTTGCATCTTTTACATTATTTACAGTTATTTCTATATTTTTAGGAATGTTACTGAGATATTTGCATACTGTTCTTCTTTTTTCAAATGATTCAACGCACAAAATGGCTTCTGAAACAATGAACAAAATTATAATATAAATTAGAATCACATTTGTCAACGTTATTTCATTGGCTATAAACAAGAGAACAGTTAACAGTAGTTACATTAAAGAGTTTTGATAGAGTGGTGAAAACTGTCATAAACTGAGATTGAAGAAAAGTTTACTGTTTTTCATGATATTTATTTAATTCGTATTGGAAATTTGTTGGTCAGATTTTAAATTTTCATTATATTGTTGTAAAGAAAAGAGATAATTTTTGCGATGCAACTTCGATGTTTGAGCAGAGGGAAGTTTAAAACTTGGGACATCTGCCTATATTTCCTTGTTCTTAAATATCTGCCTACATTTTCAACGTGTAGAGGAACCATTTTCATCTAAACAATTCGGTTGAGTAGGATGATGAATTAGTTTCTTTTCTTTTAAACTTTAGAACCACGAAGATTATTGCAAAAGGTTAAAAAAAACTTATACTATTGTATAGAAAATAGATGAATTAATTCAAGAGTTACGATATGTGAGTTCTAATTTTTGAGTAATGGATGTCGAAACTTTATTTTACAAGGAAAGGCAGTCGCGATAAATACTCCGTCTGTAATAGGTGAAAACTCTTAAGAAAATTCTAGAAGAAATGTTTGCTGTTTATTGGAAATCCGGCCCATTATGTGTTACTATTAAAGGTTCGATTCGACTATAACAGCAGAGTAGAGTCACTGGAAGGAGACTCTCTTCATCTCTTCTCAGATATTCTAAACACAATGATAATCGACGAAAACATTGATTAAGTCCAGAAATTGGTACTGTGTGACTGATTAAGACAAGAAATTGGTACTATGTGACTAAGTATGTGACAAACAGTTAATGAACCACAAAAAATATTACATTACAGGAACTATAAATAGGAAATAAAGAAAATTAAGTTGAAAAGATTTTGTGCAGCCATTTGCCCATCAAAGTAATCATTATACTCCGGGTACCATAAATTTCACGGCACTCCGTAAGGAGAGTCGAATCAGAACTTTGTAGGATTAGAATGATGGGGAAAATTTTAAATAAAAACTTTGGGGAAACTACATTTGAAAGCTAGAATAAGATGGTGATGGGACTATTTTTTGACTGACTTAAAAGCGAAACACTCTTTTTACAAGATATAAGAAAGTGTTGAAATTGAGGGTGACTACTTAAAAAAACGGATTTAATTTAAAATTTTATTTTCACTTTTTATACCTCAGGCTTAAAACTTTATAATTTTTCCTCGTAAGTATTCAAAATTCGGCCCTTAGAATTTCCATATAAATATTTTTGAGTAGTAGCTATTGAAATATGTTTTATTAATACGCCATATATCAAGTTTCTACGCCAAGCTGTTTCTGAGAAAAACGACATTTGAATGATGTTACAAGGGTTCAATTTTCCCTTTTAAGGTTCGGAACTATAAAACTTACGAAAATGTTTGTACACCAGCTGATCTACATTTCACTCATCTGGGTTCAAGTTAGTGCACCACCTTGTTCGGAGTCGCATAACCGAACTCTACACTCTTTACCCGAGTCACTATGCACTTACTTTGACACCCTCATAACGCATCTCTAAAGAATGCTGGAATTCTGAAAAGTTGAAGTTTGTTTTTTCGATATATTTTGTTGATTTTTTTATGTCACTTCCACAAAAGTTTTAACCTTGGAATTTTAGGAACCCCCATGAAAGGAAAGAAAAATATTTGGATATTTTTGGTCACAAAAAAGATAAAACTTATGCCGGAGTACATATAATATTTCATACATACGTAGTAAGTTTAATATTAAGTAAAAAATAAACCAGGATTACAGATCTACTTGAATGCATTGGCTCCTGGCTGGGTGAATTTTGCAATAATACACCTAATGAAATACTTCTTGCATGGTATATATTAAAATATATAAAGAAGTTCAAATGCTTGGGTATATCCAGCAAATGGGAAATCAACGAATACTTAAAAAGATGGTTAACCACAACCCAAAAAGTAACTGTCCAGTGGGATGGTCAAGAATACTAATGATCTAGAGACCGACTTACGGTAGCTAGGTATCCGGAATTGGAAAAAACTGGCAGCATTGAGACGAAAAATGACGAATAAGACACTGACTATGCATAGGTTGTAGTGTTGAATAAGTAAATAAAGTTAGTATTTTAAGTTCACGAAGATATTATTAAAATATGTTTGGAAATGTTTTTCGCCTTTTCAGCAAATTAGTCATGCATTATAAGCTTTTATATTATTTGTGTACCAAAAGTTCTTGGCCGTATAGAATAGATTTTTTAAAATATGTTCAATAGTCTGGGGTTAGTTCCTACAAACATACAAACTCGCAAATGTTCCTTCTTTATAATATTAATGTAGATTTATTTTATACATTATTATCATAATTATTTTCTGTGAAATCGAATCATTACAAAGAAACTTTCTTAATTTTTATAACCATGCTTATCATTTATCTCATATACGTTGTAAGTCTTGTATCCATATTTATCATATTCAAACGTGATAATTTACTGTAACTACGCTAATTAATTGTAATGATGTGACAGATGGAAGGACGGATGGATGTACATGACAAAATTATAAGGGTTTCTTGTTTTATTACAGAACCCTAAAATAATGAAGAAATTATACAACGAACACAAAAGCCCGCTGATACCCGTTATAAATATTAAATTAAGTACGTGACTTCGTTTATTTAGCTTATTTCTTGTCCATAATTTAACAAAAAAGACCTGTTTGTTACCATGATAATTCAGAAAATATTTAACTTTTTCTACCCCCGGGCGACTGTATTGTAGCAGTTAACTAAGTTAAACACCATAAGTACCTTCCCTCACCTCCCGTCATTTAGCATTTAAAACACCCACCTTCTTCAATACCTAAGTCCCTTCCCTCCAACGACAATGCACACCTCCGTTAATCCCTCAACTCACCTAATCTAATTCATCTTTCTCGACACAACCTCCGCACAGCGAGAGTGAGCTAGCATATTTCTTTATAAGGAGCAGTGCGGCTCTCGATAAGGTTCGCTATCATGAGGAATCATCCATCAGAGGTAACAAAGGACGAGGAGCGGATGCTTTATGAGTGAAGATTGATCGTCGGCGCGCTGCGCGAAGAGGCGCACGTCCTGATCGATATCGCGCTCTCACAATCAACTTTATAATTTAATTTAATCGATGCCTGCGGGGTTTGTTTGGTTACTCGATTTTTGAATCACCGGATGTGCTTCCGTCCGAGTTGCCTGACTCCATTAAATCGTTCGTAAGATAAGTTGTGGGTTTGTAAGTTAAAATGAGAAAGGGAGCGATAAATACACGTTGAACAAAATATTGAAAAGCTGGTAAGGAATTATAAAAATAAAACGGGCAAAATTTGTGTCAAGACATGTACAAAGTAGCGTTCCGTAGTTGTCAGTAAGTATCTTACAATTGTTGCGGCAAGTTAACCCAAATATTTTAAAACTTTGAAAGTTCTGACAGTCTATAAATTTGCAGATTTTTTAAATTCATGACTGAAAAATTAGTGGTCGGGTCACTACATGTCACAAATCGTACTTAAAAATAAAAAAAGTGATAAATGGAACGGTAATTCCATTCTTAAAGACCTTCTCAATGTTATACCATTCAATAGGATGTGCGAAAAATATTAGATCCCATTTTGCACTACACTTGTGTAAAATATATAGTGTAAATGTATAGTGTAAATATATAGTGTGAAATGTATAGTATAAATGTATAGTGTAAATGTATTGTGTGAAATGTAAAGTATAAATGTATAGTGTAAACGTATATTGTAAACGTATAGTGTGAAATGTAAAGTGTAAACGTATTATGTAAAATGTATAGTGTAAACGCATAGAGTAAAACGTACATGCAAGGCGGGGGCGAATATTTCTTTTTTAAGAAATTGTCCCACGTTATTTTAAGATATTACTAGGCATTAATTGAGATATCTATACACGGAGCTTTTACTTACAAAATTTCTAAATCTAAGTCTAAAAAAGTCTAAATCTGTAGAAACTGTAAGTAAAATAATTATACCAGCACGTGTTTCCTAATAAACCGTATCGATGTCAAATATATAAATAATTCTACATAGGCCTTGACTATAATTAAGTACACAAAATACCGCACTAGATTGCGTGCAATGCACAAAACTCAGTTAATAAATAAAGTCAATATTTTAGAGCAGCCATTGCGAGTGGTTGTGTAACGGCCAAGATTTTTTTTTAAATATTGATGCATAGGATCTAACATGATTTTATACTTATTTCGGAAGTGCAAAAAATACTAGTCGTAACACAATTAAAATCAGGGTTATAACACTGCACGCTTTATAAAAATTGCGATTTTGTCGACATTATGCGATAGAAACAATACGACAAATGTCGAGTAAGAAAGAGGTGAATATTTTTGAAATATAGATCTGAACTGACATGTTCCGAGTGCGAGAAAGATAAATATCTTTATTCACCAAAATATATGGACGTTTTGGTGTGAACGATGGCGCACAAGCAGATAATACATTTTGACATGTTTTCCATGCTCAGCGCTCATATATATTATTTAAATCTATGATTGACACTATATCAAATAATATAAATATTAGACCAAATAAATTATTAATGGAAATCCTGCATGTGTTTACGTTTTAAAAAAATCTTCTTGAACATGTGCGTTCTTTCTCTCGACCAATTTTTGAAATTCAACTTTCGCATTCTACGATTAACCCCTCTCATAACATCGGGGTTGTGTCTACTACAAAATCGGCAGCGCCCAAATGGCCGACAACATCAATATGCCCGCATAACCCACTCGCACTTAATTATTCAAATGAAAAGAGATCGTCTGTTCCCCGCCTCTCCCGCGCGAGTGTACCCACGCGCCGAGCTCAAAAGCGCCCTCGTATGTATGTATGTAAAACGGGCAATGTCAAAGTGCGCTCATTTCCCTAAAGTTTTCCTCGCAGGAGCTAAGCCACCGGCGCCGGTCCAGTAGATACAGACCACCTTGTTGATACAGACCACCTTGTTGCGCACGTTCTACGCTCTTATTAATTACGTTAAGAGACAAGGGACTTACCTATATAATTCGGGGCTCGTGGCTATTCTGGTGTTTGATTTGTCTTGAGTGCTTTTTTAGTCGGCGGCAGATGGGTCTGATTATGGGAACGCATCTGGTGTAGCTATGTCTTTGGAGTGAGAATTAGACTTTTTCCTTACTCTTTATTGTAGTATATTTTGTGTTTTATCGGAGTATACCACTGATAATTTGCCCCACGTAGAAAAATCTCTATAAATTGATTTTTTACGTTCACAAATCGCAGTTATTATGTCATTTTCAATAGTTTATAACATCACAGAATAGTTTGGTATTCAAGTTGTTTGATCCTGAGTAAGAGGTATTTACGCATAAACACAGATTTATTCGGACTTGAAATTCGGACGGATTCGATTTGAAATTCTATCGAATCGCATATTTTTTTAACGTTACATAATTACATAATTTTTATTTTTTTATTGTTTTATTAATCAAGATTATCCAAAATTAATTATGTGTTCAATTAAGGTATTTATGTACACAAATATATAATAAAATCGTTGCCATTCTCATATTCAAAGACATTCGATTGATATATTGTGCAGACTGATGAAAATGATTGCGGTTTGTTATTTTATTTTTCAAAAATTATAAATATTAAAAATAATCGATTATACCCTTCGAATGTTTTTTTCAACGTTTCTTTAATTTTTTTTAAAGTTTAACGATTGACCTGGTAACGACAATTTGTTTCAATATTTTAAATAAAAATTTATAATCAAACATTATCATCATTATTAGGTCGTTGAGATCTAATATTTGACATAAGCTTCCATTAAATCCCTCCATTTGAATGCATTTTGTCTGAATGTCATCTGTCTTTGCAGTATCCAGTTTGTGATCTCCATTTTATCAACCTCTGACTATGTAGTTCATCTTGATACCTAATTAGATACCCAGCCCCCTGCCATGTTAGCATGGCACAGTTTCCGATGCCAGTAACGCTAGTTTTCTGCTTCATAGGCTTGTTTCTGGTATTGTGCAGAGAGACCCGTGCAACATAGTTGTTTCTCCATTGTTCTTTTCGCAACTTTCAGCTTCGTTACGACTGTGTTTGTGAGCGTTCATGTTTTGTATTCGTATGTAATTATGAGCAGTGTACTCTAGTGTAAGTCCGCCCTTTGAGATATTTTGGCATATTGGATTTTAAAATGTGCTTTATTCTGGCCAAGTAAGCCCAACCAAGATCAATCCTTCAATCGATTTATGCGCTCACTTATTCGTTCTCGGAGTTAATAGCTATCCCTAAATTGATATACTCAACCACAAATTTCAGATACGAACCTTTTTTGATAATGATATTAGGATTCATGATTCTATTAGCTACTACTTTAGTTTTTGTTAGGCTCATTTTTGGTTCCACTCGGTTACATGGAGCGCCCATTTTAATGGACTCTGTTTGGAGTGGAATGGCGTTTTGATTAACGTCGGGGAAGGACTAAAGGAATTTATAATCAGCTTTGATACCCAATCGCTCTATTTTAAAGTTTTAAAAACAATCTTCAAGTCGTTGGTAAATGCAGTGTCTACGTATCGTGAGCCTCGTTCTATTTTGGTCCGGTTCGTCGCTTCATCGATATGTATTATTTAGGTGGCGTTTTCGTAGATAGTTTTGATGAGGTGAATCTGCCCATAGTCAATGTGTAATCATTGCTGTGCGTACAGAATTACCCTGTTTATAAAGAATAGGAAACCTTTTCAAAAACGTTGAAGACTGTATACTTGTCAATACACAGCAACTGTATAGTCAATTGTCATAAAAAAACAGTTAATCAATCTACACTTTTATGTCAAGTAGCGGTTGTTATTAAAGTACAATAAATTAATAACTCGATGACAATAAACTTTAAAGTATATTAAATTAATAACGAGTACCTGTACTGCAATGAGAGTCATATGAAAAGGTAGACATTGCTGCTGCAATTTATATTATTAACGTAGGTAATATTCAGTGTATCAAAGTTACACTGTCGTGTAAGTTTTATTTTTATCAGAGCATATATTATTAATAATTCTTAAAGAAGAGAAAAAAAAATAAAATTGAAAAGATAAACAAAAACGTTTTAACTTTCTTAAGGCAGTAACATATCATCATTTTTTCATTCTCCACGGATCGAAATAGACAGGGCAAGGTCCCTTTTTAGCATGGAATTTTTATAATAGCGAAGTGAAGTGATAGTAGAACTTGCACTAAGTTGTTCCGTGCACATTTAGGCACTTATAAACATTTAAGGGTATATAGTATTTCTAATTTAACTATTTACAAATATTAATTTTTCATAACGTTAATATATAGCCTACTATATCTTCTGTAGGTTAAAAACAAACTAATTTTAAAATGTATTTTTCCACATAGAATTAGAAATTACTGGTTTTTCAATTTTACCCTTCACTTGTGCTATACGACCTCCCACTATACCGATTTTCAAGATTGTTGCACTTGAATAATTTATAAAGAGACATGTCTTTTTTTGCGTTAACCAAAAAACTTGTTTTTTATAAGACTATAAACCTCAGTATACGTATGATACTACAGCTTGATATCTCAAGCCATTTTTGAGAAAAAGGGCTTTGATAGACAAAAGGATGGCTGAATGGACGGGCAACCAACTGATCCTATAAGGGTTCCATTTTTAGGGTTCCATACCTCAAAAGGAAAAAAGGAACCCTTATAGAATTTTTGTTTTCCGTCTGCAGGCTTGTCTGTCAAGACTCTTTTTCTCAGATACGTGTGGAGGTATCAAGTTGAAATTAATATCAAATACTTAGGTTTATGGTCCCCTGGAGTTGTAAAAAAATCAAGCTTCTAAGTCAAAGAAATAAAAAAAAACGCGGCTATTTATGCCGCATAATTTAGCACTTGCAAATAAATCAAAATCTATAGGGTTGAGGCTGTTGACCTAGACCTGTTGGCTGCTGTTGACGTAAAATTTGGCAAGAAATTAGGTCTCACAGGCCAAGTAAAGAAAAAATCATAAAATGGCTAATTTGTAGTTTGGTCACAAAACAATTATATTTTCGTTCTTAAAAATAACTCTTCTGTAAATAGTTTTATAGGTATATTATCATTAAATGTTTATAAATGTTGATGCTGGATGGTTTTTTTTATTTTGAGAGGCGGAACCCTAAAAATACGTCAATAAATATACATAATATATAAAATGCCATCAAAATTGTATTCTGACCTTAAAGTTATTCATATATTTTCTATTCTATTGATTTAAGAAAAACTTCAATACGCCTTATGACCATATCAGACAAAATTATATTTCATGATAAAGTGACTTGCCATGAGATATAATTTTGTCAGATGATCATGAGATATCAGTTGAAAGCATGATCTAATTTCAATAATAATGTGTGTAATCATCGAATACAAAAATATACTAAAGTGTGGTGGTTACTAATACATATAAAGGTAGAACAGTTTTATATCTAATATTTACGAGATAATAACACACGGATTAATATTATATGTATATATGTTCTTTCTCAGTTTTAAATATTTTATCCATTTACAAGGGTAATGTCGTTCCGTCCCACAAGCTTCCAGTTACCACTTTATGATTAGTAGCATCGAACTCCCGCTAGGCTAGGCATCCCTTAGACGTGGTTCGCGGGACGCCACTCGGCAGTTCCAATCGGGCAAAGTGTCCACTTGACCGGACGAGGAGTGGCGATCTGCTGAAATATCGCGCGGAACGACCAAATTGCCGAAGGCCACTTGTCCAATCACTCTACTTTGTGTTTTCCCATTTTCCGCCCTTTGAGCAGGCCCGCTTCCGCATCCGGCATTACTATTTTTCTTGAGAGTATTATTGACGGCGGTCAAGGGTGGATTGGCCATTTCCTCCCCGCGTGTTGTATCGTAGGCGAGTGATTACCTCGCCGTGCGGGAATAAGTTACGGTTGTTAATTCTTAGGGTGCTTCACTGATTTAGTTGGCTATTGGAGTGGTGTAAACTTAGACGTGTTGTACACTATCCAATATCGACACATATTTTCATAGCATCCAAATATTTTTATGAAATGAAATATCTCGTGTATGAGTGATGTAGTATTACTTCTTTTGTCTTTAAGTTCTTTACCACGACCTAATGTCTACAAAAATAACGTCAAATATATTCAATATCAAATTTTTAATTTTGGTTATAAACTTTTGAAAATTATTTTTATTTTCATATGTCCAAATTATATTTAAGCTTAATATTCTCGTTTTGAATGTTTCATTCGTTCACGTCTAATAAGTAGATTGTGAATCCTAAAACATATTTTAAATATATAATATGCAAGTATTAATTGAAATGATGAATATATTACAAATATTCCATAGTCGCCTTAAAGTACTAAAGTTCTAAGTAATTCAGTTGATTTAATTGTAAGAGAAACTAAATTATTACGGTACAATATATGATCTTATAAGATTTGGGAATATGGAGTCGGGTATTGTTCATAACAATATTAAGTAATATTCGTGACAATATTAAAGTACACACCGTTGGTCATTTTTAACTATGGCCTATTTTAAATTTGGATTGCAAGGGGCTACTAAAAGTTTTAAACTGAAATAGAGTATGTTAACGAGGAAATCGCTTAATAGTACCTTAAAACTATCGGAGAAGTGAATTATTAGGGAGATCGTTTTCGATAATTTAATAATGTATACCTTTTTACAAGGAAATGTGATCAAAGAAGTATAAAGTATTTCGGCGACCGTAATGGCTATTGAAATAGCGAATATAGACGCTATTATAAACTAACACTTCTAAAATTAAACTATTGCTGTTTACGTATTTAGATTTAGCTTTAAGTAGATTTGTTTTTACTTGTAACTCTATAACATTGGAAATATTCGAAGTTTGAAGTTGACGTCACAAAGACAAAATGAAGATAATAACGTAAATGAAATCTTATCTATGTAGAATGATATGGGCTCATTAGACATATAAAATTCCGGAATTCAAATTTGCAAGCTTTGACTTTATGCTTTTTAGCATTCTTAGTATCGTTAGTTAGGTTCGTCAGTAAAAAGCGAGAGATTTGGTTCGTGCTTGAATTTGAGCTTGTATCTTTTTGCCATTGAATGTTAAACAGATTCAGTGGGGCAAGTAATACATTTTTCTTCTAATATTTATTTTTTCATATTATTCATTTCCATGGCGAATTTTGATAAAAATCTGCAATTCATCTATTCCATATAAACATAAGATTTAAAGCGTAATGATAAATATTTTCAAGAAAAAATGGACCAATCATTTTAAAACAAGCTGCAAATATTTTTTTTGCATTTAAAAGTAATTTTGAGCAAAACGTTGAATAAATTGAATAATAAAAATTGAACATGCTATTTTATGAAAGAAAGAGCGGGGCCTAAGATGAAAGTGACCATTACATACAAAAAAGAGGGACAAGTGTGGAAAACTAATCCGGTAGCGTCTTTAAATAAGAAATATTTTTTTATGTCTGAACAAAAATTATTAATGACGAAGATTTAATTAAGATTTACTAACTATATTTTAATAACATGTTTTAAGAGTACCTATAATTTACATTTTCGAATTTTTAATGTAAATACGTATTGAATATAAAGAATGTTTTCGATTGTCTAAAAATTACAGGGAGATCCAATCAAAGTTTATAAATCACACAACTGCTCGAGGTCACATTATTAAGCGTAATCGTAACGAATAGAAACACTTTACGTTAAACAGATTCTAAGGTACCCAGAAAAGAAAAAAATATGATAGTCAGATAGACGGATGAAGTTGACTTCGTGGTCAATTAAATATATACCATGTATTGTTGGGGAATCCTCGAACTGTGGAGGGAATAGTATTCGTTTTAATTTTTCAATAATATTAGTATTTAATTTGAACTCGTTTTTGAAAAATGACATGCTCTTAACTCACATTAACAAAATTGTACATAATGTTATGACGATATGGAAGTTCTTAAATCTAATTACTCAAGTTCAAGTTTTTAAATGAATAGTCAATAATGGAATGAATTTTTTTTTTTATTTTATCCTAGCAAATAAGTGAGTTTAATATATTCTCAATGTTTGAAATGAACGATGGGGCAATGTATGTCTGTGTATTACATAACATTTTATTGATACAATCCACATTTTAATATAGACAAACGAAAGAATTTTTTATGATCTTAAAATAAAAAAAATGAAAAAGAACTAACGTTTGAAAATAATGCAAACACACGATATATACTGAATCTCTCCCCCGTTGGTTGAATAATTGGAGCGAACAGTTAGAATAATTGGGCGGGTGGCGTAAGGCGGAAGGCGGAGGTCGGACGGCGTAGGACGGGTGGGAGGGTGGACCCAGCTGCCCGCCGGCCGCTGTCCGGTTCCGCGTCTTGTATCCGCAATGTCCTTGTTTAGCTCTCTCGGTGATCATTTACAAGCGAGTTGTACGCGATACCTATTGGGATAAGTCGTGTTAGCTGTACGGATGTTAGGCATTGATACTGTGGAGCGAAGGATTATTTATCATTTAGTTAGCCATCATTAAGATTTATCAAAGTTAATATATATTTATATTTTTGCTTTATTGAAGCTATCATAGAAGTCAGTCAGCTATAATGAAATCTCAATATTTTTCAATGACGACTTTGTGTGTCGATCAGATTGTACGCAGCAGTAAGCAGTGAACAAATAACATTCCAACATTTCATCAAGATAAGCTTTAAATTGTTGGGTATAAACACGTGACATATCAAGTTACTTTCACAGATTTAAAGGAACAATAATGGTCAGAAATCAACAACAGAAAATAAAATTGTAGCAAATCGTGTTGATGGGTACAATTTTTCTCAACTTTAATTTTTTCCACCACTTAAAACATCAGATCCGCTGAATTTGCCCTATGACGAATTCTCCTTTGGATTAGTGAATTATTGACCACAAATAATTATACAATATATTTGTAAACAAGTTTCGTGTGGCAGGAATGGTGAAAATATTATTTTGCATATTTTTCAACATATATCTGAAGACATTCTACCTAAAATTATGAAGAAAACCTTTTCTAAGCCGTTATCATCAGCCTTTTCAAATTATATCTCATACAATATATGTAATTTTAAAAAAACATTTTTTTGAGTACTTCATTTTCTAAAATTTTCACTTAAATATATTTGAGTGTCAGTTACATTAACAACTTACATAATTATTTAACAAGTAAAGTTATTACAATTATTTGTGTAATGTAAGTAAAATTTACAGCTATGTTGCAATCAATAAATTCAGAAATCTATAACTTATTATATTTATATTAGTTAAGTACATTGTAATATTATCTTTTTATTATTAGTCGTGACATATAATTTGATAGTCCGTTTCAGCAATGGTGAAAGCATATAATATTACTTTAATTTACTGATAGCGTGTATTCTGAGACTAATCTTTTCATAGCTATTTTTACTTTCTATAGACTATAGCTAGTAATTCAATACTCATTGTAAATGAGTCTAAATTTTGACATTTTTTTAACTTTTTTTTCATCTATTATAATTAAATATGTTCTATACTAGTAAATGACATTAAAAGTTAGGCGTTGCGATGAAATTTAGCTTGTAAGTTTAATTCGGTATCTATTTGGACTTAAAAACACGACCACATCCTTTTTCCAGTTTTTCATCGATTTATGTGAAAAATTATATTTTTTTTACTTATTCATAAACTATACGTATTATGTGTCACAGTCTTCTTCTACCCACATATTCTAAGTAATTTTTGAACTGAACATTAGTATTATAGAAATAAATTCGTCTGATTGTTTTTGTAGTAATAAATTCGCACAATGAACACAAAATAATAAATAAACAGTATATGTTAAGCAAATCGAATTCAATCAAAAACATTATTTATTTTTGGTTTGTTTTCTAGTTATCTGTGTACATCATTAGAAAATCAAGTTTAATTACTTTTTAACAATATTTCTAAAGTAGTTTATGAAACATTTATTTATCGTATAAATTAGGTACTGCTAACATTATTTCGAGGTTAGGCTATTGATAAATGTTCGTCGCTAGAAATAAACAGAATACGTAACTGTGTTGTTACAGACATATTTGTGGAAGGTAAACTATTAATATGTAATTGGCATACGAGAAAAAACAAGGCCTAATTGGAAATTAAGTATTTCATATTTTTTTAATGTATAACGGATAAATTTATCGATTACGAAGGCAGGCTGAAAGTTGAAAGCTTGAGGTGGATATAATTTTGATAAATACTCCATCTCATGGTTCCAAGTTGTGGGATTCATAATTAGTAGGTAAGGAAATTGTGACATCATTAAGCTTCGGTAATTGCACCGTAAATATCGTCATGTCGGAGTCACCGTTACAATTAAAGAAATTGTATCATCAGATTGCCATAACGTTTCTAGAAAAATGGAAATAACATTCATTAAAATTTTCCAAAAAATTTCTCGGTCTAAGAGGAATTGCACTCATCATTTGCTATAATCAAATGTCGAACTCGACTGCTTTAGTAGGGTAAAATCATTGGAAGATAATATTACTATGGTATATTATAATATACAAACACCACTTTACCGATAAAAACATTACAAAAGTAAAAAATTGATATTAAGTGATTGCAGATGTGGCAGAAAGCTGAGGAACTACCTATCATCAAAGAATGATTTGAAGAAATTTTGCATATAGTCATTTGCACATTAAAATAGTCTACTCTGGGTATCAAAACTGCTCATGGCACTCAACAAGCAGATAGCTTCGAAATTTGACAGGAATTTTTGGAGTTACGCAAGAACAAATTGGATGAGTTGTTTTTTCAAACCATCACGTGGATACAGCATAATTCGGAGTCAAAAGAAGAATCTATACAGTAAATCGAAAAGGTCAAAAAGGCCGTCCAAGAAATGCAAAGTAAAAAATCGGCTTCCAAGTTTTTGACCACTGTTTCTCGGGATTCTGAAGGGATTATTGTAACTAATTATCTATTCAATTTTTTTACAATGCATGGAAATTTTTATCCTGATCTTTTAGCCGTTGTGGAAAAAAAAAGAAGCAAATTTGTTAAAGTAATTTTGTTTTTGCGAGGCAAAGCACCACCTCCGCAACTTGCGAGTTGCAAGGCAAGCTTTTAGGGGGAAGACTCTGGAAGAAATTAAACACCCTCCTTGCATCATGGATCCGGCTTCTAGTAATTATTCACTCTTCAATAGTCTGAAGAAAGCTCGAAATGGAAAGAGATTTGAAAGTGAAAATGAGGGGAAGGCAGCGGACGAAGATAATTTTGAAAGCAAGAATGAAAACTATTTTCTCAACAGTCTTAAAAACATTACACATATTTTGATTAGAATTATATTTTGTTTCTATGCTCTAGGTTCAGAATTGTTTAGCCTATCCTCGTATTTTCGAAGTAAATTGATGTTATTTTTATCATTTCATACATGACGATAAAGTGAATATACGAGAAATATAGAATTCACTTTACCTTAGCTATAAAACTCGTGCTAACACGTGCAACCAAATTCGTATGAAGCAGGAAAAACGTGCAATCAGCAAGCCGGGCTGAATGCGTCGACTAACGTGAACAAATAGCGCCGCGGGTCCGCCTACATAATTCTCACTTATTACTCCGCCGACAGGCAAACACATTGTTATAGTTGTCAAAGGGAAACTTCTTACCTCCTTCGGGGTTATATTGGGAATATAAATTTCCTGTTCTCACCCCCGAGCTCTTTCAGCAACTAGACAACTTAGGATACGTAAAGGACCATTCCGCTCCCCGCATATTACTCGTACATTCGCACGGGGAGGCTGTATGCAAACTTGCGTCCGCCACCCTCTCGTTCGCCTCTCGTCCATCCCTTACTTATCCTTACAAGTTTCAAATCTATGTTCATTTTACCGAGGTTCGCATCGTAAATACTGAGCGTATTGCGTTTCGATATTCGATGGGAGATGGGTGCGTCTTGTATTGTATTCCGGTGATGCGTTTTGATAATGATTGCTTTGACAATGTGCAGCTTTGCGTATTTGAGATACCGTCAATCATGCGTTCTACGTAAAGTTTTGTCATAATAATAGATGTATTTTAGTGAGCAAGCTCGTTATAGTGCAATTGTGTGAGAGCATAGTATGATTAAATATTTTCTGTTTTGAATTTGAAATTGATTATTTTTGCAATGATTTATATTATTACTAGCATAAGTATAAACTGAAAATATTTACAACATTCTTTACGACATATTTAATTAAAACGAAGACCTTCATAAGGTGACGGTAATATGGCATTCAATTACTGTCGGTAACCACATTTTGATGTGGTGAACGATTTAATTTGTAGATAGGCTTCCAATTTTTATGTTATATACTTATTATTCTATATACTTGCTGTTATAATTTAATATACAGTTCCTACATTTTGAAAGGACATTTAGGACAATTTACTGAAGTAATGGAATGTTATGTATGCACGAATTCAATGTACACTACAATGAATAATATGAGACAATGGGATGTAAAGAGTAAATGCATACGCAAAAAGAATGTTCTTTCCGGTGATATGTGACAGTAAAAGTTATATTGATAAAATCAGTATACGTTGGGTGGCAATGAAATTTCTAATATATACATATCAAATCATTTTAAAACTGCATTGAAGATAAAAAATACGATTGATTCTAAACATCAGAGAAGGTATGTTAAGGCGATTTCATCATTTATATTCAGAAGCTCTGAATCGTCTCACACTAAGTACATCATAGAGAGATTCTATTAGAAGAAGCAAGTACTTTATGTAAGTTCGTATCTAAACCATATCTATAATAACATTTAATGAAACTACTTTAAATTCTTAAATATATCTGATGTATTTTTGGAAAATGAGCTTAAAAATGTAAGCATAATTTATTTAAATTACCGTTATACGATTCCAAATACCTTGGTACTTGTACATTTTGTGCTGAGTACAGTTCCATAATTAGACTTCTTGTTCATATTAATTGGTATCTTTTTTTTCGTGGATTAATTATGGTCGTATAAATGACATATTCATTATCTTTTTAGCTTACTTCCATCGCATACCCAGCTTAAGTTCCATCGTATTACTAAATTTATATTCAATTTATCAATTAAAAATGTCTTAGTAGATATATGTTTTTTTTTTTGGAAAGGACGAATAAAATTATTTTCATCTTATAACTTTGTGTTATAGTTTATTCACTTGTTCAATACCAAAAACGTCGATTATTGAACTACGTATAAACCTTAAAATTTTTGAAATAATACTGAATGGAGCCATGGATATACAAAGTTACGCCTTTGAGGTGAGTAAAATTATTAATTTTTTTGGTTTATTATTAGATGTTGTCAATGCGTTATAACAAAATAGTAAATAATGATATACTATGTGGATAAAATATCTTCTACGAAAAACTAAGAATTAATATCAGATCACGACCGTCGAATAGATCACACAAAATATATTTCCGGAAAGGAGACTTTTCAACATAAATAGAAAAGCGTGTTCGACACATTTAAGTTTATTAGATCAGTCCGAATTGTTGATGTTCTGTTTAAAACAGAAGCAAATATACCATACAGTGCCCTGTTATATTTACTTAGCAATTTGCTTATAAATTACAACTTGTCATGTGTTCCATGCAAGAAAGAAGGTGCGTGACAATTTTCCATATAGATCTTTTGGTATAAAATTGGATAATATTATAACTTTGAAGAGAGACATTTGTCGTGCCAGTAATAAAAAGTGGGAAACAGGAAAAAAAACATAAAAGTTTATATTTTAAAGTTTCGACATTTATTACGTGATATTTTTTTGGAATTTTAATTATTTACTATTTCACATAACTGATTATATTGTCTTTATACTTCCACTTTGTCCTAAGAGTTCAACCATATGCATTTTTATCAAAGAATACATTTGTGTGCATTTGTGAGCAAAGGATAGAGTATCCTTTTATCATATTTGGTCACTTTCTGTCTTCATAAATTTGAGAGTTTGGAAAAAAAACAGAATTTAAATGAAATATTTAAGCTATCTAAAAGATATATTTATCTTCTCTGAATTAAGGTTAATATTTGACTCGTTTATATCCAATGTCAAGCAGACAAAGAATATTGTTCGGAGTGTTAGTGGTTTACAAAAGCACAACAGATGAAATGGTATACTCGTACTTACACCTGATCTTATCTAGTACAAATGCTGTTATGGTTAATCAAAATAATACTGGTTAAACTACGTAGTGATGTGGTTGATTATGATCAATTTTATGAAGTGTGAACAGAAATAAAACTTACCTAATTTTTAATACCTTTTTATCTAGGTATGTTCAAAACATGTAAATACAATAACAAATAGTAGATTGTATAATGATAGTTAAAATTATATAGTAATATTTATTATAGAAGAGACAGTTGAATTGTGACTATGATAGAATATACGATGACTAGAAATATGACAACGTTTGCCGATAATAAAGATATGGATGATACTCACGCATGTTTTATAACGATTCAGTTTATTTTGGGGATATTAAGTGATACTAAGTTAAACACTTAAGTACCATCGCGTTACTATATTTTTTGTTCAATATATTAATAAATATCTAACTAGTCAAATGAATACATAAAATAATTTTGATCTTTTAACTTTGTGTTTCATAATTTATTCGCTTCTATTTCCATTTTTAAGTGTTTTTGTAAATGCTTTAAGAAATTTGAGGGAAATCTGATAGATCTACTTAAATTAACATCAATTTAGAATAATGAGATATTAACATGATATATGGGGGGATATCAGTAATTGAATACGTAGTAATAAAAATAATGGTTTTTATAAGTTGTTTGCTTATTCTATAAAAACCGGACCAGTACCGAATGTCATACCAATAATCGTTTAAACATTATTTTCTGGAGAAATATACATTTCCTGCCGACAGGGTAAACTATTACCACGATAACATATCTGTTTTTTTCTTAGAACAAAGAAGTAAAGTATTTACAGATTGGAATTCAGATATATTGTTTATATCTATTAACAATAGTGAGATCATTTCAGTAGATGTAAGTACAGTATCCACTTCATTTCCATTGCTTTCCTTGAAAGATAATTTATTTCCATATTATCTTTATCTTTAACCGTGACTTCGCCTATGTATATTTCTTTCATTTCGGCAGGTTTTTTCCAATAATAATGTTTCATCTCAAAACTACCTAAATAATAAAAAAAACATAACATTTAAAATATATCTTTGGAACAAAAAGATAGCTTAATAACATAACATTTAAAATGTACCTTTGGAACAAAAACATAGCTTAATAACATAACATTTAAAATGTACCTTTGGAATAAAAACATAGCTTAATAATATAACATTTAAAATGTACCTTTGGAATAAAAACATAGCTTAATAACATAACATTTAAAATGTACCTTTGAAATAAAAACATAGCTTAATAACATAACATTTAAAATGTATCTTTGGAATAAAAACATAGCTTAATAACATAACATTTAAAATGTACCTTTGGAATAAAACATAGCTTAATAACATAACATTTAAAATGTACCTTTGAAATAAAAACATAGCTTAATAACATAACATTTAAAATGTACCTTTGGAATAAAAACATAGCTTAATAACATGACATTTCAAATGTACCTTTGGAATAAAAACATAGCTTAATAACATAACATTTAAAATGTACCTTTGGAATAAAAACATAGCTTAATAACATAACATTTAAAATGTACCTTTGGAATAAAAACATAGCTTAATAACATAACATTTAAAACGTACCTTTGGAATAAAAACATAGCTAAATAACATTACATTTATAATGTACCTTTGGAATAAAAACATAGCTTAATAACATAACATTTAAAAGGTACCTTTGGAATAAAAACATAGCTTAATAACATAACGTTTAAAATGTACCTTTGGAATAAAAATATTGCTTAGTAACATAACATTTAAAATGTACTTTTGGAATAAAAACATACCTTAATAACATACTATTTAAAATATAACTTTGGAACAAAAATATAACTTGAACTTTACATTTGGATAGGTTTAACTCTCGATCATTTCTATTTATCAGTTTCAAGCTCGGGCATACGATTCTTACTGAGTGAACGCTAATAATTGAACGTCAAGGTTCTTAGGGGGCATCTGATATAGATCAGTAGTTTCGATTTTAATATGTAGGTTAGCATTATAATAATTAAAGTTATTTTATACGTGCTGCTCAAATAAACAAAGAGATAAAAAAATTGACAGACATACAATGGACAGAGGTAGACTAAATTTCAATTTCAACCCCAAAGGTTTTTCCAGTGAAGTTCCTGTCAGTCGGTTTAGCAGTTTTTTAATACCCGAAAAAACAGCCAAACGGACAGCTATCATGCAGCCAAACAGAAAAAATGAACAAAAATTCGTTTTCGACTCGGAGAAGCCTAGATGGTATATTCCACTATTGCTTTACAAAAATAGATTTAGTGTGCTGGTACACCTTTGTTTCATAGTGTATATTTATTTTTCTATGAAATGTTTGAGTTAGAAAATTAGACAAAAAATATATATTATTCATAAAAACATAGTTTGCGATTAAGCGTTTATTCGCCCGAAGTAGTTTAGGAAATCTATGATAAATTATCATAAACTATTTGTTCTACGCGTTTTTCACAGAATTTTTACAAGTAACCAAGATTTATTTATCCATAAAACACTAGTTTTTCTTCAATACATAACGTTTCGGCCCAAATTCCATTAAACGCCCGCTATACGTTACACAAAACGCCTCAAGCAATTTGTACACCATCAATTCTAAAAGGAAACTAAAGACTGTCTCCTCCGCCCATCGACGTACACCGACGAAGGCACACGCAGACACTCGCGCGTGCAGCATTAAAAGCGGGTAGGCACCGAAATTACATTCTTACATTGAGCCTAAAACGGAAAGTCTTGTTCAGTCCCGTACAAGGACTAACCCGATCCTTTCAATAAACTTTTTTCTTTTCCAAACAAAATCCCAAGACAGTTTTGCATCGTAATGTCCCCTCTGTCCGGCGTGAGTACGCCGCCAGTTGGCGCGCCCTCGTAATCTGCGACGATCCTTTTTATTGGTCACCCGAGACGGATGGCTATGACCGGTTTTATCGATTTAATGGCTATGGATTTCTTAACGGCTGCAGCGGGTAGGTGTCCGCGTAGTGCCCGGACGAGAAGGACTAGTGGATTATGAAAATAAGATAGCCATGGCGAAAGTTTAAAACTTGTCGACGGACGGACTTTAGAGAAGCGAAAAGTTTGCAATAGATATTGTTAGATGAAAACAGAAGCTAGGTTCAGATATTTGGTGGGACTGTAGAACGGTTTTTGATGAACGAAGAAGATATCGAGCGGATTGCTAACTTATAAAGACAGTGAATTAGCTGATTATATTGACGGCTATACAGGATTATCACTTCGATATTTTAAATAAAACTGACAGCTCATATCTGTCGACTCCGATTATTTTTACTGAATTCCAGGCATTTAGAATCATTGACATTTATTTTTTTAATACATAATTCGATAGGTTTCAATATTATCCATTCGATTCGATGTAAAATAAAATATGATCGATTCTAGTAAGTTGGAGCGTAAACAAGTATAACTGTATGTTTCGATGACTGAAAGAAAGCCTTTATTCGAAAGTAAGTTTAAATTGTCTCAACTGAACAATGCTTGCCGGAACATAAACTAAACTGTGTGGTTAGATTTTATGTTGGCTTTTCCGGTCAATAGCCAATTCATTGATTTTCTTGTTTTTCTTCACTTCCGACGATACTCAATAATTCTTCAGTTTTAATTATTTAAATCGTTCTCAATAATTTTTTTGCTGCTGCTGTAAGTATTATTAACTCCCCTGTTTATTTTAATTTAGTCCAATTTAAGGATGTTGCAGATGTAGATGGCGAGTACTCTTAAGCCTATAACTAATGCAAAGTCTAACAAGATATTTAATAGAGTTTAAGTAAACAAATTGTGCTTGCAGTTCGTAAACATTTGATGTTAAGTGTATTTTTCTTTAAATTGACAAATAGTTATTGGACGAATCCTATAAATGCTCACCGCGAGTTACTTTATATTACGTATGTTGATTTTGACATCATTAGATGTTGTGTTATATACTTAAAAAGAAACTGTTTGTTGCGTTTTATATGCACTTTATTATTCGTAAATTGCTGTTTTATATTATTAATAGAAGAAAGAAATAGAATAAGATGTTTATTAAGAAAGTTATTCAAAACAATTAATTTGCTATTTTTCCAAAATTTTACCCTCAACGTTTGAAATTAATTTAATTTACACCTCGATATTGGACAACTACTCAAAGTGACTTGCAATAGTACATACTTATTTACAATATGTACTTTATCTATGATATGTGACATCGTTATATTGACTCAAAACATTTAATATTTATTTTAACCCTCCGGTACTACTAAATCAACTACATTAACTCTAAATCAGACGTTTAACAAGTGCTAACCAATTTGACATTCGATAGCGATCCGCGACATTTGACAGCTACATCATCTGCTCTAGTGAGATAGTTGACAGCCATAGCGACCTACGGAAGTTGATGTCTATGTAACACGCTGAACGAACGTGCGAAACACGTGATCGGCTCACCTGCTCCTGCATTCATGACACGCGGCGGCCGGTCGCGGGTGCCGCCAAGGTATGCGACCCCGCGACACGTATACGCGGGGTCGCGACTCGATCGGTGGTGGTGGTATATCTGTTTGGTGATAGAATACAGATATGGGGGGCGCGAAGGAGGGAAGAAGCTTGAGTACTTGTCTGATTCACGTGAGACTCGAGACAAAGATATGTATTATTATGAGTTTCTTAACACCTGTGAGTTTACAAGCTTGATTTATTCTCCTCCGCGACGTAGTAAAGAATTGTGAAGAATAATTTCAGATATTTATTTCCTAATGATTTGCACAAATACACATGTAATATTTATTCTTAATTACCGTTCTAGGAAGGAGGTTCAAACCTTTTAAAAATACTTTATTCCATTAATAAATATTTCACAAAAGTCGAAACCTGTCCTAAATAGCTTGATTGAAAGCAGACTTATTGCGTATTATGTATTTTTTTCGACCTTTATTTAGGCGGCTAAATATTACATAAATAATTTTTGCGCACTTCCACATCCATACGAATTATTTCATAAACGTATATTTTGCTAAAAAAAGAATGAAAATGACTAAAACTGACTAAAATGAACTGAACAGACTCGTTCAGTTCATCGATTGAATTGAGTCTTATGTATCTAGATTATTCGTTTTATTCATTTTTACCTTTATTTAATTTTATTTAAAATGTAAACGAAATTGTTAAATTATATTTTGAAACGGATATTTGTAACCGAATATTTTAATTTATAGGGAAATAATGCCAAACCCGCTTCAGGCTCCTGTGACTTATGGATGAGTGTCAGTATTTTTTAATATATTCATTATAACGAAATTTTACTTAACTGTATGTATTTTCATCATTAAGTTAGAATAATAAAACGATATTAATTGCTGAGATAGAACGTTTTTCAAAAGAAGAAGGTAGGACGGACCTTCAATTGTAAATGTAAAAATTTACTTTTACTGAGAAAATTAAGTGTAACTAACCGAATTTACCATTTCAGTAATTCAGCTCAGTTATCGATAAATAATATTAAACGTTTGTTAAGAGTACTTGATTGAATCGATAATTTTCGCTTTGAAACTTTCAGCTAACAACAATTATTATGCTAACTTGTATATTTGCTAACTGATTCATTTTATTAAGACAAAATTTTTCAAAATTTACAAAATACAATAGATGTTTACTGTTAATATAAATCTTTTAATCAAGAACTATTAAATTTTTAGAGACTACTTTCAGTGATGAAACGTATGAGGATCTATAAAGAAGCTCTATATATAGGATATATTTATATATATATGTATATATATATATATATATATATATAT
The DNA here is from genome assembly GCA_039881145.1 of Druceiella hillmani. Classification (NCBI taxonomy): domain Eukaryota; kingdom Metazoa; phylum Arthropoda; class Insecta; order Lepidoptera; family Hepialidae; genus Druceiella; species Druceiella hillmani. The sequence goes on from JAYKKI010000005.1 coordinate 12,569,118, forward strand.
ATATATATATATATATATATATATATATAGGAGATGAATAAAATTGTTCGGTTGTCAACCTTAAAGACCTACTGAACATTTAAAATGGAATTATTTTTTATTAACATGATATGTATTTATAAGTACATCACCAACCCCAAATAACAACTTCCTGCCATTAAAGTTATCTTTCAAAACATCCAGAAGCCACAGAGCATTCCTCCAAACCTAGCTTCTAAGATTCAATCGCACCAATCTAGTAGACCGCCCACACGCTCCAAATTAACACGTCGTATCGATACCTAAGCTGATTAAGCTGACGTAGGGCGGCCTACGTCGCGACTCAGCGTCTCTCGCATAGCTGGGCGGTGCGGCGCCTAGCCTGCTCAGCCTATAATAACGCTTTCGGAATGTTAATTATGACATACTGCCCGTCCGCCCAGTCGAGTAATTCCAGCTATGCATTCGGAAATAAACCTTGACGAAGCGTTATCATTGGCGTCGGCGGAAGTAGAGGGAGTTCGTATTGATACAAAATATGAATAAAATTTATAGAATAATTAGACGTAATATTTTTAGAGATAAGTGAGTAAATGAAAATGTTGCAATGTAGATAAATCAAGAATACGTACGCATCTTAAAGTGAGGAACTTACGTTACGAAGTAAAATAAAAACAGTTAAACTGAATGATTAGGTAACTGATATGTAAAGAATATTAATTTTTAAAGAATATTAAGTTTAGTTTCGAAATAATTTTCTTTAAGTATTTCCGAAAACAATGTAAAATGTATATAAAGCTATTTACATCCTCATGCTTGAAAAAATATTGAAAAATTTCAATAAGTTTTTGTATTGAAATGTATGGATATTATACTTCTTTATTTCCCTCAAATTTTATAATGGGCATAGATGTACTTCCCTTCAACTATGATGGGAATAACTTTTGCTCATGCATTTTTTTAAATTATTTAATCATTAACCCCTTCAATCTCGTAGTTTATTTATTAGCGTTATGCTGCTGACTACTACATGAGAGGACGATGACATAGTTTATTTCACCTGTCTAGAGCGCGTACGAATATCTTACAGCGTTCACCTGTCTTTCGTGAGCTCACATGATTCAAAACAGTATTGCTAGATGCACCCAGTCTAGATATTTTTTTCTGCTCCGTTGACCGCTTCAGAAAAGGGGTTATGGTATCAGTAGGTAGGCAACGACTGATTACTATATGATATTTACTATAATTGCTTTGTGTTTCTGTCTTGTTCGTTGTTGTTACTAATTTTCAGTCTTAGTTTTTTTTTTTTTTTTTTTTTTCTGTTTGTATCCTGCGATCAGTCATTAGAACTATAAGCAGGTAGGTTGTGGTATGTATCTTGTTTGGGCGAATATAGGGCCAGTGCCCTTAATCGCTCTAATTATGAAGCACGTCAGCTCTCTTGAGTCTCTTTATCGAGTTGGGCTGCAACAGCATGTGCGAAAGTGGGTTAGGATGGAATGTCAGACGATCTTTGTATGTGGCTGTGTAGCGTTTTGCTTCGTCTACGATGGTTGAAATTTGTAGGTATTCGTGGATTTCCGAATTGCGGGAGTACCATGGTGCACCTGATATGACCCTAAGTATATTGTTTTGGGCTCTTTGTAGGCAGAGTATGTTCGAATTACTGGCCGATGACCACAGTTGAATCCCATATGTCCAAATGGGTTTTATTACGGAGCAGTACACTCTTAGTTTGTTGCTTAGGGATAGTGCTGACTGTCTTCCTAGAAGCCATAGCAAATTTCTAAATCGAAAATTGATTTCGTTACGCTTATTTTTGATGTGGTCTTTCCATGTCATCCTTCGGTCCAGATGAAACCCCAGGTATTTGACGCAGGACGATTGCGGTAAGGTGTTGGTACCTAAGTTGACTGCAGGACAAGTTGCACGTCTCAGAGTGAACGTGATGTGGTGAGATTTTTGGGCACTAGCTCTTATACGCCATTTGTTTAACCATTTATTTGTGTCATCGAGTTGTGCCTGCAGCAATTTACTTGCATCTTCTGGACTGCTATTACATGCGAGAAATGCAGCATCGTCAGCATAGGTTGCTACTGTAATATTAGGTGTCTGGGGTAAGTCATTCGTGAAGATGTTGTAAAGCACCGGACCGAGTACCGATCCCTGGGGTACTCCTGCGTGGCAACTATACAAGGAAGACCTGGCGTCACGGTGTTTTACTCGAAACATTCTGTCTCTAAGGTAAGAATCCATCAAGGGGTAGAAAGAGTGTGGAAGTGCTTGCTTTATTTTGCATAGTAACCCTTTGTGCCAGACCCGATCGAATGCCTGTTGGATGTCCAGGAAAGCAGCAGAACAATATTCTTTCCTTTCCAAACAGTCTCGTATATTACGATAGACTCTGTGTACTTGTTCTAGGGTCGAATGTTGCTTGCGAAACCCGAACTGATGATCTGGTATGACGTGATTGATATCTAGGTATGCATGTATCCTAGTAAGGATTATTTTTTCCCACAATTTGCTTAGAACTGGAGTTAAGCTGACAGGACGGTGTGAGGATGCATCGGTGACCGGTTTACCGGGTTTATGGATCATAACTACCTCGGATATTTTCCAAATAGCAGGGACATGTTTTGTTCTGAAGGTTGCATTAACGAGGGTTCCCAGGAAGACAATACATTTTCTAGGAAGCTCTTTGAGTACCTTCGGGGTGATCAGGTCAAATCCTGGAGCTTTCTTCGAGTCCAAGCTGGCTGAGTCAGTCTTAGTAATAATCGTTTTATAACTATTTGTATTTATGTTCTTTTACATGCCGTGATTTGGGGTAGAGCTATAAATTCAGCATGGGGTTGATAAGAAATAAATGAATTTAAGCACAAGATGTTTGAAAGTATGTAAATCAAAATTAATTAATGCAGTCTGGTGTGCAAGTGTACGGTAATGAAAATCATGCAGGGGTTGATACGATTTTTTGCGTTACAAAAATACTGGTAAATATTCTTGTCATCACCTAATAGACATGTGATATTACTGAAATGTGACATGGTTTATATTTTGATTTAGATTGTTTGCAACCCAATAGGTCTTCCTACGATAGTGAGTGGCTTTTAAGATTCTGTAACTCGAAAGGAATAAAAAACCGAGCTCTTATAAGGTCATTAAGGTGTTCGTCCGTTTGCCTGTTTGTTATTGTCGTCTTTTTTTTAGAAATAATTAATTGATGAAATATATTTGGCATATTGATAAAAAGTGTGAACAAAGATATATTGATATATCTTATGAAATATGTAAATTATTTACATGGAAATTTTAGAAGGTGAAAATTAAGTTTTTTTAAATCCTGTGTCACATGTTGGATTCCTTTTAAAGATTACACGTCTCAAAAATATTTTTCCATAATTTTAAGTCGAATATCTTCAGAGATACGCTAGAATACTATTTCAACTCATTCTATTTCCGAGACCACTAAACCTAATGTTATGAAAATAGTTCAAGTTCCTAAAAGCTTATATAAAGTTGATAAGAAAACTACAGGGATGATCTTACGTCACATGATTTTTGAGAAATCCTTATTTAAATTATGCATGCGAAAGTTTGGATTGATTGATGGAGCTTTGTTACTCGAATACTGTGCAATTTTTGAACTATTCTATATTAAATTTGGCATACGGATATATTATAGATTTATATATTCAATACTCTTGTCTGTATCGACAGACGTCATGAAAACTGTACCGAAAGTAAAGTAGTTCTTGAAGGACAGCATCAGTTATTTGTGATGTTCATTAAGTTCTTACTTGATCATGTTATAATTAATTTCATAGAGGTGTTGCACGGGGGCTTCTGGAAAATATTATTAACTTCTTTGTCAGATTGAAGGTTAAAATAAATATAATTCCAGCTATTGTAGTAATTATAAAAGCAAGTATTTTTAAGTGTTCTTTACGGTGTAATTTCAAATTACCATATCTTCTTTGCCAGTCTGTCAATTTCAATCAAACAAAGGCTATATATCACCTCAGATCCTATAGAATCCATCAATTGAAACTCTATTAAAATTCCTTCAACAAGTGTTCTGTTACTTTTATTTTACCCCCTAAGTAATTTTTTTTTAAATATTCTGCATATTGTTTTTGTACATATTACTGTTCCTTTATATTTATAGATGTATGTATAATACTTTAAATGTTTAAACTGTTATACCCAGCAAAAATTTATAGGTATCCAGTAGTGCGAGTTCTATTCGTACTCAACAGACTTTTTGTACCACGAATGGCATTATTATAGCGGCAACAATTAACTTCATTTAAACAGAACAATAAATAAAGTAAATTCTGCAACAATTTTAAACGACGAACTTTTAAAAATTCTGATTTCGTAACGGCAATATACACGCGCAGTATTTATTTTTTCTGAGTTAACTTTCCATTAAAGGGAACGAGTGTTTTAGTTATCTCCGTAACATTTCATAAATTTGATCTAAAGATAATACGTTTTTCAAAAATTAATTTGATTATCATGTATATACCTGTGAATTGCGTATTGTAGTGGTAATAAAAAGGTAAATTAATCTTCACCTGCCTTGGGGAAACATTTAAGCTGGTCCCATGTTTCGCTTTATGTCCTATCAAATTGTGCTAGTGCTCTATCTCGTCTGCAATATTAGCTGACATGATCTATTCCACTTTAAAGATTTATATCGATGAATATAATAAACCCACATACGTTCAGACAAATGATTAAACATGAAACTTTCTTGTGATATATAAGCATAATATGGAGTAGTGATACCTTTTCTTTGTATTTTATCGTTTCCTTTAATGTTTTTGTAAATTTAGACATCTTTTTACGATAACACCATGTACGTATATGTATACGTAATTCCGTTTTACAGTTTTTTACTACATTCATTTAAATTTATTAAAACATGTAATTTTTTAGATTTCCGTGCCCAAATAGCAAAAACGGAACCCTTATAATTTCGTCATGTACCTTTGTCTGTCTGTCCTTCTGTAGGTCACAATTATTTTACTCGGAGACAATTGGCACTGCATAGATGAAATTTTAATGGTTGGTGTCTTTAATGAACCGATATACAATGAAATAGTGGAATTATAAAAATAATAATATTAGGGGTGGCAATCCATATATGTGTGCGCGTGGTTCTTAAAAAATGATATAGAGGTTCTAAAGCAACTTTTTTATTTAAGCCAATAGTCGGTGAGATATGCGCTTCTAAAATCTCATCTTTCCTCTAACTTTTTAACTAACGTGTGTAAAATTTTGAAAAAAAAATTAAATAGTAAATTGGTTTGAATAAGATATGTATAGTTTTTGAGATATGGAATATTTTCGATTCCGGTCGCAGCAATAATTTTATTTTTCACAGTGTTCTTGAGAAATACAATCAAAACTTTAATATTATTTGGTGCTACAAAACCTTTCGTGTGCGAGTTCGACTCCCACTTGGACGGTGTTATTACTATATATACTATATCATATATACTATATCAAATTGTCAATTGTGTTTATGATTATCAAAGTGCAGCAAAGTTGCTCAGCAATTATATTTTCGAAATTATACAAGAAAAAGGATAAAACAAAGACAAATCTAATAAAATGTTATCCGCAAATCATATAAAGGACAAAGTTAATAAAAAAACCCAGTATTTAGAAAATATGGACGAATATAAAGTACCGATAAATTTAAGTAACATATTGTAGTGCAGCTACACATATTTACAAAATTGTGCATATAAAATAAATATCTACGTGATAAAGGGGTTGAAAGTGGACTGAATAAAATATCAATATAAAAGTAGGTGAAATTGTGAAATATATAGTTTTAATTGAAAGTGTTAATAGACAAAGCAGATAGTAAGTCGGATTCCTAATGGCGCCATAACTTAATATCATCTTTTTTAAAAGAAAACTCGTAAATGGAAGTATTGTACCTAGAAATAATAAGAGTGTGAAAGTTGTGTGTGTATAAGCAGCTAAGATGGAAAATCTTGCATTAAGGTATAATTTATAATAATTTTATGTATCATAGAAAAAGTAGTTACTTGAGTTGATACGACTCACGTAGTCATAATTTTCAGTCGTGCTACGATTGATTGTAAAACGTTCATGTATTTTTAAGCTCAGAAATGTGATTATATTTCAGAATGCCGATGTGACAAATATATTAATCATTATATTTGAAACAAATGCAAGCTTGACGTAACTAGAACACAGTAACAGTGAATAGAAGCTGAATGAAACAAAAATTAATTAAGTTGAATACATTTTTTGAAAGCAGGATTTTTAATTTATTGTCGATATCAATTAAAATAGATTACGTGATTACAAGGTTCCTAAAATATGAGAATTCTACAACTAGATATGTTAGAGTATGTTAGTTATATCTAATTATTGTATTCCAGAGAGTTTTGGCCTGAAAATAATACAAAAGTTATCTATAATTGAATTGAAATGAAGAATAAGTAAACATATATAAAATACAGTTATTTAAGTTTTGTTTACCTTTTCGTCGATATTGGTAATAAACTGTTACCGCTGCTTGCGTTAGGACGTAGAAATATTTTACGACTTGCAAATTAAAATCGTATGGCGAAAGTTTTTGCCCGATATTAATAGGAAGTTTGTGTCTACATATAATCTTTTCCCGTAAACATCTGATGTTCGGCTTCGGCTGGGCCATAAAATTTAATGACCCGTGTTCGGCTAAGTACGCCGGGAAACTTTCGATTTGGTACGTATTTGTTTTTATTGGACCATGGGCGTCTTTCGCTAATCGTTCGTATTATATTGATATCGAGAAGTTTATGTGTACGAAATACCAGTTTTCGAATTCTCAGTTAGGTAAGGCCTTACTTTGTTGTTGAGTTTTGAAACAATAATAAATAGTATATGAATTTTTGCGAGTTGGTACATTGACAGTTCCTTAGCAATTCTAGTCTATTTTTCTTCCAGAAAGGTATGAAACTATTGAATGTTTAATTTTCATTTATTTGAAAACTCGTGTTCAGAGACATCATTCCTAGAATCAATCGAGGCCTCCGAATCCATAGCTAAAGAAAGGCAGCCGCCAGAAATGGGCCTGGTGTTACAGAAATATAACACAATGTATAAAAAAAATATTTTTTATGGAACATAAAAAATTAACAATTCGTCAACTAACAATAAGGAAGGAGCAAAAAATTAAACGATAATACAAAACAAAACAGTTATCATTAACGCGCATATATTATATTTTTAATATATCAATAATTGCTTAGGAGAAATAAAAATAATGTTAAACATATAATTAATTGTAACGTTATAGAAACAATTACAAAAAATAACCAACATGAATTGCTTTTTTAACATCTAATTTAATTAAAAAGTAGTTGTTAACTAACTGGCAATAGTTCTGTCGTTGTCAAAATAAATATCTTTTTCGATCTTTTAGTTTACTTGGTTTTTCCGATGACCCTGTCAGACCTGCGAGTTTTATGGTTTAGTATATTACATGCGGGTACGGGGAACACAACTAGATGCCATCTGCATTTTGTTTGATGTTGCCAGTTCAAAGAGTTCCTTAGAAACAGTATTTACAAACTGCCATGGAAAATACCTTTCTTTTTCATGAAAAAATACAAGATTTCCCATTTGTTTAATTGAAAATTTAATTAAAGCATATTTTTTAATCTTCTCTATTTAAAAGTGTCATTTTATTTTGGTACCATCTGGGCTCAACACTATATGACTTTTGTTAGTCTCATTTTAATTAGTTCTAATACTCTATTATACTTGTTTTTATTTTAAAAAAATTTAATTCAGAAGAAACTAACAATCGCTTTACGTAACAGCTTTACGTGCGGTCTGAATCAACAAATTTTATTTCTAAAAAAATAAATTAAAAATTTAATTATGCGAGAAATTGCATGCCAGCGAATAATGCAGTGACTTTCTATAATATGCCGTTGTTGTTCACCTGCTCTGCAGGATACTTCTTTCTCTTTATGAAGAATTATTATTTTTTAATGAAAGTTCCTTTTTAACGTAACATTTTTTTTGTGTCAAAGCGACGTTGCCTTAATCATATTTTTATTATATTTTTATCTTGTTTCAATATTGATTTAATAGTTTAAAATAATATGAGTTAATAGTTAAGTTTCAAAGTGACTATAATTATTCACTATTAAATAAAAGAACGTAATTATAATAACTATTACTTTGCTTGTAACTTTAGATGACAACCAAACCCCGTAACGTAACGTACGATATATGGTCGATGTATTTACTAGACTTCAAAGAAACACCTCAATACAGCCTTTAGCTTTACTACTCTTTACACATTGCCAGGCTGTATAACCTGTGCACACACCCCTGAATATTAACAAGTAAAGATTTATCCCTTCCACCTAAATTTATGTATTAACGGCAACAACAAAATGTAGTGAGGAGGTTAAAGCTTCAAGTAAAAGCCTGGAGAGCTTCCGGGTTAATTAATAATTAGCAGGCGAGAAGCACAAAAGCTTAAGAGCTATAATGCGTTCTTGCTGGGTGCTCGGCGCGGGTATTTTGTGCGGCGACCTATGGTTTCGTTTACGTATACATGTATTTCTATTTACTTAAGACTTTAGTCATAGATAAATGATCGTGCGAGCTTAAGCCTTGTCGATGTTCGCGTGAATGTGGACGCGCTTTATGGGGGTGCGGGTGGAAGTAATGTATGGATCTTGTCTAAACTTGATATCCATTTATTACGTCACATGTGAGTTTACACGAATTTAAATTTAACTTTTGATCGTGTGTTTCGCTGCAATGACGGTGTTCATGGAATATGAAAATATTATGAAGTACTTGTTGTGTAGGTAAACTGTAGATGATTAAACTATACTACATATAATTTAGTAAAGTAAGTCAGATTAGTTACGTTTCGAAGTCGTTTAAATATCAGGTTCTATGAATTTTGGACACATTTCTTAGTTAGATTGAAATAAAAATTTTAGATTGGTTAATTAAAAGATAATTAAGCTATGGGGTCCTTTTTGCACACATACACACACACACACCTATATATATATATATATATATATATATATATATATATATATATATATATACATATAAACATCCTTGTCTACGATGTTTTAACATACGTGTACGTACGTACATACCCACGCACATAAGTGTACTTGAATGCCGATACATACGCACAGACAAATGTATATGACTTTATACCATTTATGTTCTTTTCGATAATTTCGAATAAGTTTAAATAAGTATCGCTGTGTTTCTTTAAAATATATTGTAATCATCGTAAGGCTAGAAAGTATTTTGTATGTTAAATAAGTATCGCTGTGTTTCTTTAAAATATATTGTAATCATCGTAAGGCTAGAAAGTATTTATTTTGTATGTTAAATAAGTATCGCTGTGTTTCTTTAAAATATATTGTAATCATCGTAAGGCTAGAAAGTATTTATTTTGTATGTTAAAGGCTAGAAAGTATTTATTTTGTATGTTAAATAAGTATCGCTGTGTTTCCTTAAAATATATTGTAATCATCGTGAGGCTAGAAAGATATCACGTACATTGCAAAAGTTCAATTTGTATTGGAGTTAACATAATTAAAATACTAGCGCTAACAATTGTTTTCAAACAGCTATAGCATATATAAGGTATGGTTACGTAAGTAACATACATGTTGGAAATCCAAATGGTAAGTTCTAAAGAAAAAATAAATGCACATACTGTTAACATATATTTCCGAAGTATTCAATTTCATTAGCAAATAATTTTAGACTGTCTTTTTTTATTTGTCTAGGTACAGATATAAAAATATTATTAGCAGTCTTATTCAAGATTTTAACTGTATTGCTTGAAACATTAGAAATGTAGGCAGTTATTGACACAACGGCCCAAGTTCGAAATTATTCAAAGTATTCTGATATAGTAAAAAGTATTTATGATAAAAAAATTCTCAAGGTGGTTATGAAACGGGAATGGCCTACTGAGAACTTACCGTTGAAGCTCGGCCGTAGGCAGCCGACCTAATCTTGCTAAAATTATTCACTTTGGCACTTAAGTACGCTTTCAAAAGCTGATATGAAAAATAAAAGAACTCTCTAGCGACGAGGAAGTACTTAAGCATTTCCGTTCCGTTTTGAAGAGGGTATCGTGCTAATCAGCAGCAATGTGACAAAACTTTCTACTATTTTACAGGAATTAAACCAAGCTATTAAGAAGGTAGGTATACAATAAAACGAAAATGAAAATTGTAAGTAATAATTTACAGATCTATATAGATAGAGTGGTTGTCGAGAACATAAATTGGTAAGTCCACTTTGGGTATAAAATACTATTCGTAAATAACCGCAAATAGCAGTATTAAAAAAATATTCGACCCGGTTTGGCCTATCTTGATATACAGTATGTGAAAAAGCAAAGTAAATTAGTTTTAAAAGAAAAAAAAACTGACCCTGCATTTTGTCAGTCATCAAAAACGGCATAACACCATAAATCTAATCGAAATAAATGTTAGCAAGTTTAAATTTACCTAGATAGTCGTGGAGTGGCCATAATAACTAATATTATTGAATGAGTTGTATCACTGAAATGACGTATGGCCAATCAAATTTATGAAAAAATGGACCAGGTGACTTTTAAGTTAACACCCATGAGCTAAGATTCGTGAAATGGCCGGATACAGGCTGAAGAAGATAAAGATTTACACGTATACGGTAAACTATTGATTCGAGAGTAACCAACGGTAAAGAGTGAGCAATAGTAATATCAAGGCAGGTATGCTAAAATGAATTAGTGAAAACCACAAAAACAAAACAGTCATAGCTTTATGAAAATGTTTTCCGTTTCTTTCATTACTTAAGATTTTAATATTTATTACGTTAAAATTACAAATTTGGTTTACATTATTTCAATATTTATTACTTTAAAATTACAAATTTGGTTTACATTATTTCAATATTTATTACGTTAAAATTACAAATTTGGTTTACATTATTTCAATATTTATTACTTTAAAATTACAAATTTGGTTTACATTATTTCAATATTTATTACGTTAAAATTACAAATTTGGTTTACATTATTTCAATATTTATTACGTTAAATTACAAATTTGGCTACTAGAAAATTGCATTGATCAAACAGTGAAATGTGAAAGGAATGTGTTGTAAAAAATATCAGTTCCGGCGAAAATGAATAATTCGGTGATCTCTGTCTCCAAAACATGGAGGACATAGTTACATATTTGCTCGTAGTCGGTACATAAGTATGCAGATGTAATCTCAGTTTGCTTTTGAAATATTTTCAGTAATTTAAAAAAAAATTGTGCCGTGGGACTTTTCCATATTTTTTCTTACGACATGGGGTAGATGTATTTGTATAGTCTGAATAAAGTAATAAAATTATACGATATTATTGTATTTAATATCATAAGTATATAATATGAAACAGCATTAATCGGTGATGACAGCCGCACGAGGCCAAGAAAAATTCTCGTAATTTATCCTGTGTACAAATGCAATGTTTATAGCACTCGACGTACGTTCTCTTCACTTAGATACGACACTATCACTAATTATATATAATTACGTAAACGCGCAGCAATCTCAGCAAAATCACCATTCGAAATCACGATCTTACTTAAGAGACGCAGCGGACAGAGGCTTAATTCCAATTAGCAGGATTCCGTATCGAATGCGTGTAGCGCCGGCGCTCGGTCGACCTTTTCCCTAATTTTCCTTATAGATACTTGGATTTAATCCCTTAATAACACGTCCGAGTCGGCTTATTGCGAAAGGGCATTTGTCAGCTCAGTCGCGGGCCCGTTGACCGCCCGGGCGCCCGGCCCTTCTACTCTAGGGTCGTATATCATGGCACGTCCAGGCAGTAAGTCATCCGCGGACCATTGTATATTTATCATTTCTTCGTAGGTACGATAGTGAGATTTATGGGAGGCCTCGACGCGCCCCTTATATAATATAGTGTGGAGGTGTTATTGTAATTTATGGTCGTCGAGATCGCCCGGCGACGGTCGACGTAATTCGATTTTGATACAACTTCTGTGTCTTTTCACTTCTTCCCTCGGATACATAGGCAGCGATAATGAAAACTCGAACACGTCTGCCATGTAGCTAATTCTTTTGTCTCCATAAATTTCTTTCATTGAATATTGTGTGAATTTGCCCATCTACGCTTTTAAGTATTTTTAAAATTTTTTAGAAAACTTTTAGGAGAATTCCTCAATGTTGAATTATGTTTATATTTCCATATTTTGTTTTACCAATTTTTCTGATTAATAAAATATGATTATTAATAAACAAACGATCAAAATATATTTACGCAGTATTTGTTTAATTAGGACTTTTTAGGATTTTTTTGTAAGCGGAGTAATTCGGGAAAGAATAGTCATTAGAATAGACTATTCTTTCCCGATTATTTTTAGAATAGTATTAAATTTTTTTTTAATTTGAATTATATGTTGTATTGATAATTTTCAAAGACTAATAACTAAAAACGATATTAATGTTCATATTGTCGTTTTAATCGTCTCAGTCTGGACTGGTTATGGTTGTCTCTCCTAGAATTACACTAATAATAATAAGTAAGGCCAAACCTGTCCTAAGAACGTGAAACACAAGTTATCATTTATTCTTTATTCTTTTCCTTGCTTTTTCTTTCCATTCATCTCTTCTATAATTGGATATAGGGATAGAGATAAGAATCTAAATATTACCTCCACGAACTTGGTTCTTTTTACAATGTTTCGATGAAACAGTACATTCAGCAATATTATTTCAGCAATATTCACAACTAAGGTAGAAATTTTAATTTTAATATGGGTTTTCGCAACCGGATGGTTACCCATGCGCAATTTCAGCAAATTTTCTTGTTTCCAACGCATTACATTCACATTTTTACATTTGCAGGTGTACAATATAAAAGCGAGTGCACTTTTAATGGTCAAATTATTTGAATTGAAGGATTAATTTTTTTCTTCATTCTGTTACTTGTTTTTCTTTCGACACAATGCTAGACACCTTCTGCAGAGAAGAAGTAAACTGCGAAACATATACAGTCATGCCGACACTGTGATGACACTAGAATCCTAACGTTGCCGGATACAGAACGAAGGGTGACCGACTTTTTAGCTGCTTTTGCAACAGTCATAACTTTACATCTAATGATTATCATCGCACGGTAGGTAAATCGTAATATATACAACGCAATTATTTTCCTTTTCAAAACAGAAATTAGAAATGGTATCTTTTTCATAAATTTTCGTGCACTTAACCATAAGGAGATTATGATTTCTACTGTTAGTGAACAAATTATGATCTTATGTGGAAACAGTTTCGACTTTACTGTTTTCATTACAGCACTTAACCTTTATAAATGTAATATTTTTTATGGCAATAGATGTAGATTAGGGTGTAATCTTCTGACTTGGACAATAATACTTTTTTCATAAAAAAATTATTGTTATTAGTGTACCCACTACTGAACTATAATTTTTGATTTTAAAGGATAAAAGTATATTAAATGTAGTATATTTCAGATGTATGTAGATCAGACACCACAATTAGTTGTCCCATGTACCCCATTTTCATTTTTGAAGAAGTTATATTATAGAAGGTATAATACTTAAATATAGACTTTTATTAAAATAAAATTAAGACTTCTTTAACTTTCGAATTTGAAAATATTATAACTCAATAGTGGACCTCAAATGGGATATATACACAAACAATACACGAATTTGTATGTGTCGTGTAAAAGGTAATATATTATTTATCACCATTAATTTGCTCATATGATACCAGAGTAATTAAAACGTTTACAGAAATATACTCTATTTCAATTCTCGTGTGGTTTAAAAATTGTCTCCGAGTTCAATCATACTAAACTTGTTTACACTAATCTCGAAGAAATAAGCAAGGAAAAAGAAAATGGAATCGACCCTAATAGTTTAAAATGTAGGTTTAAGAAACGCATACTGAAGCACCACCGCCCGGTGGTTTAGCGCAGTGACCGATGATTACAAATTTATTTTAAAAACGTCAGCGTAGTCTTAATTCATTCTATAATTATTTCCGTGTGGAAGCATATTACATTATTTTTTTTAAATGTTAAATTGTTTATTTGTCATAATGTGATATTCGTAGATCAATCTACGTTCGTAGACTTATGGAATCTTGGTAGACTCTCAGATAAATTAATTATTTTTTCTGAAACGAGCGTAATTTGCGTTGGTTATTTTTTAGTGTTTTTTAATACACCATTATATAATATGTATTCAAAATATTTTTAAATCCTTCTTCAAAAAATATTGTCTCGATAGTAAGTATCACTGACCTAAAAACATGAAAATACTTTATTTTCTAGAAAAAAACTAAATATTTTCAAATAGAATAAGTGAATAGGTACACATTTTTCTTTTATAACGGACAAGTTTCAACTGAGAAAAAACTTTATTTCCTTTTAATTAGGCATATTACCGCATATGAGCTTTTATGAACTTGCTCTCTTTATTTAGGAACATACAACCATTTATAACCAGTAATCGTTGATTTTATTATTACTTATTTTATTGGGTTATTTACTTACGTTAGATATCTCTTTAGATATCTAACGTAAGTAAATAACCGTATAGTCATATTCTGTATTTATCATACGTTTTACATTAAGTTAATTAATCAAAAGCACACTAGCATAATCATACCACATCACTTTTTAGTCATAAATTGACGTAAGATTATTTCATAGCTACTTTTTATCGTTTTAACCGATTAATTATAATTTATTTATTATCTACAATAATAAGTCATATCAAATTTATAATACGAAGGTAACATACTAGATTTATACACAAGAATTAAACAGTACAATATTGATTTTCTGTTTCTGTACTGTTGAATTTTTCTGAAATATTCACCGTTTTAGCGATAAAGATAGCAAAGGTCAGAATTATGATTTGACTTTTACACCAGCAAATTCAGCTCGACATTTGGATCAAATCGTATATAATTACTAAGTTTGTATTGTGTAGTAAGTATTGAGACACAACAAAACCTAGGTTTTAAGATTAGTTTTTATGTGGATGCATTCAATCCGCATAAAAACTAATCTTGTTACTTCATTAAAGGTTTTATTTATGTAATGGGTTTTTAAAATCTAACATTTCTATGTCATGGGACCAATAAGATCACATGACATTTTAAATTTATAAATGTCATGTGATCTTAATTAATTTTAAAAGTATTCATACAATTATTTTCATTAATCTATAAAAACGAAGAAAAAAATCTGGTCGATGGATTGATCATTGAAAACAATTATTTCAAGCCGTATCGCCAGACTATGTGCCTCAAAATTAATTTCATTTTCAAGAATATTTTTCACTTAATCAAATTGTTTAATTTTTATAATGAATTTAACCAATTAAATAATTAGAAATTTGAACTTGAAAATACTTTCTTTTCAAATTATTCCTCACAAAAATATAACAAAGCATTTTGTTAAATCCTTTTATCATTTGACCAAATATTTTTAAAAATGTTAACGATTCATTTTCAGATAACTTATCAGCCTCGAAATACTATGATAACACCTAGTATTATGAACCTACCGATTATTATGCTACAGTATTGTCATGCGGTTAAAGAGGGCCGCTACGGAATGTTGTGTTTTGACGCCATTTATTCATGAAATGCGTCCAAAATTATCGAACAATTTATTGACAAGTATCACCTGGCATCACCTGACATTAAAAATAAATCGATTCTTGTTTCACTTCTAGTATTCCACCTCGAGTCTATACTGAGTCTTAAGCCCCAACGGCTATTATTAAAACATGTTATTAAATGGGATTATATTGATACATAAAATTACATAAAAAACAAATTAATTAGTTTACTTACACAAATATCAAATTTAATGGTTCTTCGAGAACTTTAAACAATTTCCAAGCGTATAATCATCACCAAATGATTGAATAAAAAATAATAACCCAATTTATTTAAGAACAATTTCTCTAACCTGACACATTCAAAACCCACCGCTTTAAAAAAACAAAGTCCTGTTATGTCACATCTTATTACATAAAATATAAATTTCACAAAATGTTTATTACAAAAAAAATACAATATAGTCAACCTTTATGTTTCGAAAAGAATTTTAGATAAACTGAATTAGTCATTGCCCCTATTAAATTTATTTAAAAGTGTAGGTTAGTTTCTTTCACCACTAACATGGGAAACTCCTTTCTCCTTTAGAATACGCGAAATTAGTACGAGAGAGAAGGATTGATTTATGTTCCACCAAAAAAAAAGTTATGTTTTGAATAAATTTCAATATACATAAGGAACAATAAGGAGTTATTTAAATTTGTCTATCAATTGCATTTTACATTCGACCATTATTCATAGTCTGTAAAAACAATAAACTCCTCCAGTTATCCTGCTATGATGGGATTATTAACTAGCAATAAAGTTAATTTTTTGTCATGAGAGACATTTTTTCGCTCTTGACTAAAATCTTTTTAAAAATTATATTTAATTTTTTAGTTCATGTTGCTACAAAATCATGTTTTTTTAGTTATTCCAAACTACACCTTAAGTTTTTTTATTTTCTTGCTACAAAAGCGTTTTTTTTAAACTGTAGTTTCTTCCTTTCTTTATCTTTTTTTAATTTTGTAAATATTGTTTCCTTATTAGTCTTGAGCTTGTGCAAAATTGTAAATAGTTCGGACGAGTGTAATGAGTAGGTGAAAATTGTATTGAAAGATTCCGTTACATTGTTTCATAAATACCTACAAGTGAAGTTAATAAAAGCATGTTAAAAATATAATTTTATGTAAGTAAATTGAGAACCATGTCTCATTGTATGTGTGATCTGATATATTCATAAGTGCATGCGTCAAACTGGCAGTAGATTCATAAGTAATTGTAGAAATTTTAAAGTCAGTCTGTCTGTAACATATCGTCTTCTAGAGGTTTGAAATTACACCTACTCTCGAAGCTAATAAGCATGCCACTTCTAATGCAAGATTATAAACGACAACGAAACAAATCGATATGAACTTTTTTATTTTAAAAAATCTGTTCAGTACGCAGCCCTGATCTGTGTTTTGAACAGTTTTTACTCACATTTCATGATACTTAAAATCATGAAATGTCAGAAGAAATTTTTTTAGAACCGAATAGTAATTAAACCTTTAAAAAAGTAATGTGATATATTTTTGAATATTATGCAACGATTATCCATATCAGAAAATATGATTCATATTCAATTTACTTATTCTTTATTCTTATTTAGACTGCACGATAAAAATAGAGCTGCTCTCTGTTATCGGCTTTATATATTTGTATTATCCGCTTTATGTAAATGAGTGCCTCTATATAAATGAGTGCATATATTAACCATTTACGTCAATTCATACTAATATTTAAAATGCTAAAGTGTTCTGTTAATTTCTTTGATTTTGTTAATTTTTACATAATTACTATGCAATCCAGCAATAAACTATTATCAAATTTCGCAACTTGTGACTTTATTCTGTCACAGATTTTTATGAAAATTTATGTAGATAATAGTATCTAATAACTATTAATAATTTAAATCAACATATAAGTTGCATTTTAACCCAGGTAATTGCATAATTCATGTGGGACAAAACTCAATGTTTGTTTAATCAGTAGTGAAAATATGTCATAAAAATGTACGAAACGTTTGTATTAAATCTATTTCTCACGTGTTTTGAGACCTGAAACTACTTTAATAGAAAATCCACGCATGCGAAAATATCTGGCAACTATGTAAAACTAATTTTCAGTGGGCAAAATTGCTCAACACTATTGACATTTTAAAGTTGAGACACAGCATAAATGAAAAGTATGTATTATTTTCCTTGATGTATCCACTTTTAAATATTCACGGCATACCTCAAAAGCGTGCCAAAAGAGGCCATTCGCACTATCTCATCGCCAACCAGAGACGTCTCAGCATCCTGCCCGTCCTCTTTCATCTCGCGATAGGCAAAGAGTTAGTGGAGCCGACGACGGACGCGGGCGGGCGCGACAATAAATCAAGACCAGAGGAGAGCGCCCCCCGGGGGCGCAAGGCGGAGTCTGGGAGTGCGGAGGGGGTGACGGCGAGGGGGGATTTAATTAAATCTTGCATCGAAGTCCGGGTCGGCGTAACGAAGTTCTATTGTGTTTTTAACCATCTACATATTACGTTCTGTTCTGCACGGCGGCGGGCGGCCAGGCGACCCACGGGCGCCCTTGGTCAATTATGACTCGGGGTTGTCTGCTGATTTTATTATTTTCGACGGCGGAATTGTAATTATGTGTCGATATACGTTCTGTCTTTTATAAATATGTTTCAAACATACACAATATATTTTCCAAACTGCGTCGATGTAATTTTTATCTTGAACTGTATAAATAAAGCGGTCCATATCGGAATGACTATGAAAATTACGTAAAACATAGATGTTTTCTGGTTTTTGGTCATACCTACATTAGTGTTTACGAAAGTTAAGTAATGGAAGTTGTTATATCGGTTTGAATGGATTTTTTGTCGCATTATTGTCATAATTAACTAATTTAGACCTAATTTTGTTTCACGTTTCAATCAAATTGCGGAACAGCCTATGATGATTAACTTTTTTGTTTAATTTTTCTATAGCTGGAATCTAATTCTCTAGGTCATAAATTTGAATATTGGTGGTAAAAAATATACGATTCGAGTTTTTCTAGCAAATATGATTTGCTAGATAATTTTTGGAGAATTTCGGTTCTGTGGGAGGCGTTTCGCCCGATATTGTTACCTGAAGAAAAAATTAAAGATGGTTACTATTTGTTTAAATTTTCGCCTATACTGAATTTCAAAAAATGAAAAAGACGCTGTGCAATTGTAACTTTAAATTTCCAGTTCGAATTCGTCCTCCCCAGTGCTATATTTGGCCAATATTCTATATGGATTCGAGACCTGAACGGTTAAGGATGGTATCTGGAAACGTAGAGAAACATTCGAAATGTGAACCTACAGACGCACGCTGCCTAAATCTTGGATTCAGAAAGTCACTGAGGAGATTCTATGATAGTTTTGACCAGACAGACAAGCTTTTGCAAACCACTAGACAACGTAAAGTTTAATATTTGGAGCATATTCTCTGTTATGACACATACGAGGTATTGTAATTAATAGTGATAGTTGCTTGGAAAAGGAAATCAGGTCGTAAAAGACAGTCAAAGTTTGCGGAACATCCGAGAACGGACAGAAATTACGAGTGCCACCGAACTGTTTTTCTTGCCACGGACAGGACCAAACACGTAGAGTTGACTACCGACCTTCTTTAGTTGGAGAGACACTCTTAAAAGATAAAATAATACTTGTTCCAGTTTTTAATATCTGCTAGAAAGTTTGCTAATGATATCGCCGGAGACATTGCCAGAAGGATTTTATTCCTCTAGCACCACTTCCTCTGTCGGAAATCATGGATCACCTCTGTCGGAAATCATGGATCATTTCAGTCGCAAGTGTGTTGAATTTACTAAAGTTGCGTCTTTGATAACGGAATAAATAAGCAATGATTTTTTTAAAATCACGCTTTTATTAAAGATGCTGCAAAAAATAATAAAATTATTTTTTTCATTGATTTTAATACTCAAGAAGTAAATTTGTTTGGGCTACATTTTGTTTTTAGTAGCACAAAGCAAAAATGAATGCTTTTCTGTTTAAATAAATTATTAAATTAATTAAATAATTGTTATTAAATCATTATTAATTAAAAAAAAAACTCATTTTCTTTATTATAAGTTCGTGTCTCGAGAAACGAAAACATCACGAAAAGTGAAACACTTCGGAAGTGGGGAAAGCGAGCAATGGTTAACGTTTCCCCCTACCCCGAAGTCACTCAGCATGTTTGTCAATAGTAGATCGTCAATGCAGGAAGCTTATTTTAGTTTACGTCCTTAATCACGGTAAAGAGATATTCATTTTCATATATATTGAGATAACAACGTAAAAATTATCATTACTATTAGTGCGTTATTTTCTCTCTTAATAATTGGCATTAAAGAGAACTAAAGTTATATTAATATAATTTTCGTATTATTGAGACAATTAGTATAAAAGTAGTCCTTTCGGATCAGTGGTTTAAATGAAGATTTCAAAATGAGAATTTATAGATTACGTTAATAAAATTCTCTTGTTTTCATAACACAATTACCTTAAAGTTTAACTTTCTACTCTGCGGTGTAATATTTAAAGATGGTTCACTTCTGGCGCCCGAGACGGACATGCACCATTTTTTACAAATTTATATTTTACATACCAATACACAAATCACCTTAATTTTTAATGTAGTTTTATCTTATTTTTTAATAATTTTCTTATTATACGTAACTTTGTATTAATTAATTCCTTCCATTTTGTTCATTTGCCTTTTGGAATAAAATCTAAGTCTATTTACATTAGCTAATTCATAAATTCATTAATTAATAAAACTGTTGTATTTTTATCGGGAATAGATCAATGTGTTAAATTTGAAGATCACTGGGAAATAATGAAATGTATATTAACATTTCTGCTTTGAATAACATGCAAATATATGATATTGAATAAGGGCGAGTTAAGACATATTTGACTAGCGTCAACCCATATTCCCTTAAAGCAATTTCGTTGGAGATATTTCGTCTGTCGAATGATAGAAAAGGAATGAACTCAGTTATGTTAATATGTTATAATTAATTTTTTTTAATTGGAAAAATGAATAGACAACAATAAAATACATCAATTGACTTTTTTTTAAGAAACAACAGAGCAAAACCAAGCGTGCCATGTGTGGTACCCTGTGATCGAATGTAAATAAGGACAGTATTTAGTAAAGGCAGATTTCAATTCTTGATGATTTTATTTTATTTAAATCGCGAATAGAACAATGTATTTGCATGCTTTGGACAGAAGATCCGAGTTCACCATGGTGGCTTGTGAACACGTCCAGTATTCTACCTTTTGACCAATGGATTCAGCTTCAATTCGTTTAATTCACGTCACTGGGCCGTAATCTAAAATATTTCTAACAGAGAATTTGATATCATTTCAAGGAAAGATTTCCTTAAAATAAAAACACATTCTTCGGTGTAATATTGTGTATAATGTTTATATTTACATCATGTCAGTTCGTCTGTCCCAGCCTCACAATTTTAAGCCTGAGTTCATAAAGTTTGGCAGATATATGCTTTCTATGGAGATCTCAATCAATATCTAACAGAATATTTAAAAAAAAATTATTGTATCTCCCTCTAAACTTAAAATGACGGAAATTTTTTTTCGCATATTTTTAATTGGACTGGGGTTTCATTGGATTACCACCATTTTTAGTCCCGGCCGAAAAAATATTTCACTTTATTGTGACATTCAATGTATTCTGAACTTGCGTCAACAATTTCTAGAGATATAAACACCTACTGAATTGTACTTTTTGTATTTTCTGACAATTAAATAGGCAACAATCAACTTTAGGGTTTCTTATCACAAAAGAAAAAAACGGAGCCTCACGTATCTTTCCGTCTGTCATCTTTTTGAGTAGTTTATCTCAAAAACTGTTTGACGTAAAAATTTCACATAGTGGTAAAACATATTATCCCTCCTACCTCTCAATATTTTAAACTTAGAAATATTCATATGAAAATTTTGGAGCAAGTATATAAGTACTTGTTTTTTTTATGTTATAAACCATATCACTAGGAAGAGCAAGTTACTTTAACTCCAAAAATATTTCAGAAGTTTTTTCAAAAGTTTATGTAAATGGTGAAAATGCTCACAAAAATGTTTCCCCCAACCTTTACCACACCTCTACAGGAGACTGGAAAATCGAAATTATGAAATAAACTCAGAGTTTATCTCGAACTAGAATTCACTGGAATAGATTTTAAATTTCAGAATTTCTGAGATTAACACAATATTTTTACGGCCGTGAGAAATATTCTAGACAAAGACATGGCGAAAAATGATGTTAAAATTCGTAAATATAATACTTGAAATGTTTGTTTGTGCTTAAGTACATAAGGAACTCTACACCGGCGAATTCTACGCTTAATTAATAGATACTATTATTTATGAACATGTTAATTCACGTCAAAACCTATAAGCTTTAAATTTGCTTTATTTTCCATTTTTGGACATCCTTAGCCAAATTAGGAAACTTTGTAGTTTCGCCATGTCCATCTGTTTGTCCGTCTGTATGCCATAGCCGTTTTGCTCGCAGATTATTAGTGTTGTAAAGCTAAAGTTTATTTGTATCTTAACGCAAAAATAAATTTGTATCTTAAAACGTACATTTATTATGTCTGTTAAAGATATATTTAAATGACGGGAAATAATTTTATTTAAATATTCACAGTTTTTATGCGTATGTAAGATATAGTAATTTATTTACGTTGCGAGAAATTAACATTCGTAAATTGTTTAAAAGAGATACTATGTATCCTTAAATAGCAAACTTTCTAAATGTATACGCAACCTTCTTAGAGTGAGTTCTTCATGTACTTGATAGGTTTTTTATATTTAATTATAACATTTGAATGGGCTAGCTGACTACATTTGGAAAAGTGGTTAATACTTTACCTTAGTATCTATTAAACACTTACATTACGTATTTTTCCTTTTCAAAAAACTAATTCAAATTTAACTCAAAAACGCTCAAGACTATCATGGCGTCTTGAAAAAAGTCACTAATCGTGAAACAAATCAAAACAGTCGTGTCTGTGGCTGGCAGTTGCTTCTTTTACTTAATTAAAAATTATTTCGCTTTGTTACAAGTACTGTGTAATGTCTCAGTATGAAAGCACAACTATTAAAAGGCCAAATAAATTATTCGTATATGTTCCAAATATTGAATAAATACGAAAAAAGTGGATAAAATTTTGCAAAGGAGCATCTCCCTCTTAGTTTATCTAGAGATTCAATCATGTATTTTTGTAAAGATCATTTTGATGTAAGTATTTATTTGCAATTTAAGTGTTTTTAGTTCTGTCTTACAAAAATGACTTCGATTTATGTTTCCTATAGAAAAAACATTCCAGTTTTGAAGCTTTGAGTTAATAAGATGATTACAAATGAACAAATTAATGTGACTCACACACAATCTATTTCTAAATTTAAAGCAATACTGATGAATTTTGCAGTCACGGTTTTTACCAGTTTATTGATAAAATAATAATGTACGAGTTGAGGTTGTTTTTGTTTTAGGTTTATAATTTGCATCAAAATTAGTACTTAAAATACATGGTTAAAAACAAACTTTTACTGACTACGAAATTAAAATTTATACACAAGTGTGTACTTACATTGAAGTTTTAACATTCTGACATTCTGATGAACACAAGTCACCGTTTGGCGCGAAAAATCTACCAAGCGTAACAGCAACAATTTTGGGCTAATTACTACTCTTTGCTTTGATAAAATCTGATTCTATTGCGAATTATATTTGTTTTTTAAGGTGTAGTTGAAGACAACTGACAAATCAACTTGTCAAAAATGAAAAATGAATCAAAAATCCTATACGAAAATGTATACGAAAATGTCAACAAAAATGATGTGACTGGTGTTCATTGTCGCGTGACTAAATTTGATAATTTTCCGTCTTTATTTCTTAAAAGTAAAAATAATCATTACTTTGAATAATAAATAATTTTATTTTTTATATCCCTCCATAACATGAGTAATAACTAGAAACTACGTTCGAGAATAATAGTATTTTTTCGAAAAATAGTATTTTTAATGAAACTATTCTTCAGAATCAATCTAAATATATTATTTCTAAAAGGTGTTTTTTGGTCGAGCGGCTCGATCTTTTTAACTACTGCACCAAAAAAAATACCCACTTAAAGCTTGTTTTCTACTTTGGACGAAAAATATAAAAAAATTCGAAAAAAATCTTTTTGTTAATAAAAAAATTAATTTTTATAACAATTGGCATGAACGCCATCTGTGGGCGACACATCAAATATCTTAGCCAAATTGTATACTTGGAACACGGTAGATGGCGATATAGTGCGAAGACTTCGCACGGGTCAGCTACTCAAATCATATTTTTTGTTGATTTAAAACTTGATGAACTTGTTAATACTATGGATACATTCTTTCTTCACAATTTCAATTAATTTAAATACATTCTTCCATTACCATTTTCAAATGATTAAAATTTTGTTTGCTAAAAATCACGTGCCGTATTGCTATAATATGGCTATCTCAGTTGTGACGGAAACATTTGTTATTCCGTAGACTGTCATTCAAGTGAGATTTTTCAATTTATATTTTATTGAAAAAATTGTCTAAGTTAGAATGATAGGCCAAAGTCTCTCTGACAAATTAAATACTATATTAATATATACAAACTCATATAAACTAAATTAAATCTGCTCTGATAAATTAAAATACAAACTAAATTACATCACTGTGTATGTCAGGTGCAACATTAAAAAGCTACTACATATTGCCATTCTGAAAATGGTACTCTTTAATTATGATACTATCGAAATTACTAGGATTCCAAAAAGTTACATTTACGACAAAAATATTTTAATCTCAGACAATGTTCATGAATTTATTTTTCATGACTAATGCAATAATATCGATCGACTATAAGGCTATGATTGATTTTCAGTAGTATTTTATGAAGAAACCCTATGCTGAGCCCCGTTGCGCGACTATTTTCATGAATTCATGTATGCTCCACTTCAGTGATTGTATTCGAGCAAGACAATTTGAGATGGCAGTGACCGAAGATAACATCAGCATTGGTGTTTGGCAAACAAAAAAACTAGATACAGAGTGGCTCATTACAGTGGTCCAAAAAACTTTTTTTAGGTAGAGCATATCGTGATAAGTCAGTTAAAAACATTAGTTCCGCGAAAATCAATAGTTTAGAAGTTATAAATTTTTTTGAAAATCTTTAATTTAGTTACATAAATCACTTTTGTTCGAAAACTATACCACTAATTTATATGAAATTTGGTATATAAATAGAATAGCTAGGCAAAGCAAGCATGAATTGAGCGATTGTTGAGATTATTCTTAGCTTCTGTTATTGTTTGAAATTTTACGCCGATTTTTTCTGTTTTCAAAACAAAAACGTAATTTAAAAAAAGGCACTGTACTAAAATCTATGCAACTCGAGATTTTCTTGTAATCTTGAAAACTTTAGGCTATGGTGATAATCTAAATAAAAGAATTGTAGTGATGTGACTTTTGCAACATCTTCAAAAATTAACATCATATCACTAAGTCACTAAATGTGAAATTTCTGCAATTATCGCAACTTTCGCAAAACTTAGTATGTTTCTTTGAAAAAAGCATTAATTCAACTCAGAGTTAAATAAATTGTTTGTAAATCAATGTTTGTTAGTTTTAACCTACACGAAATGTATTCAGGTAAATATAGATATGTATGTATATATATATATATATATATATATATATATATATATGTATATATATATATATATATATATATATATATATATATATATATATATATATATATATATATATATATATATATATATATATATATATGTACTGTTATTCTTATTTACACGCGCAGTCCAATCTAGAAATTCGTATTCATGGCGACAAGTTTACTTCAATTTTTAATAATATTAAAGCTCGTTAGGAAGTTTTTTTGTTTATTTATTGTATAATGCAATTCAAATATACGAGTTTGTTGTGTGTAATTCTAACTTAAAATTGATAAAATTTAATAGTTTTCAAAAATAGTGCAATATAACAAAATTTAATTTACCAAATTTCGCTACCAAAAAAGAAACCCACGTCGAATTTAAGACTTTCCCCAATCACGGAAAGCGATCCATCAAACTTTTCCGGCCAAATCTTCATAACACATTTTACGGTACGAAGACAAATTCCTTCGATCCCTCCCTGGTTTTCATTCACTTTACCAATTTGTGTGCGCGCAGCGAGCCAGTCTGGATTGGAATATTTATTCAAAGCTTAAAAAAGATGTTATCAGCTTAATTGACCGATTGGCTGAGAGGAAACTTCACTGGATTTGTCGGGAGGCGGTTCGTCGAGAGGGGAGCTTTACAAGCAAAGAGAATCCATTAACATGGAAAGGACGTAAGTAGCCCTTTAGGTCGAAATAACGAATGTTACCGTCGAAGACAATAAACTTGCTGGTAATTTGAATAAAAATGACTGCAGCTAGACTAAGCTGTTCAATGGCCGCCTACATATTCATATTAAGAAAGTTTAATGGAATTTCCTTTCAAAAAGGATTTCCGGTTTGCACGTATTTTATATGTACTTTAAAATAACAAGTGTTTATTTGCTAAATTAGTTGATTATTTTACTGATAATTTGGTTTTGAATGAACTAAATGTGTTTTATTAATATAATTATAAAAATCATATCTTCGGTAGCTTTATTGATAGTTTTAATCGTCTCATAATACGATAAAACTGCTGTCTCATAAATCAATGGCTTTATTATACATTAAGAGATGGAAACTTTCCAGCTATATTAATTGTATTGTATTTAGGATAATTATTGTATCTATCAGCAAGTTTGATAAAACTTGATTTATGGTTTCTGAGTATTTTTTGTGGCACAGACATCTATTTTATAACTATTTTGTTTGAAATTATTCATACAAAAGAGTTGTGAAATAGATATCTATTCCATAAAAAAAGTAATCAGAAACCGGCCATTAACCGTTTCGTATCCTATTAGATATGTTTTTCCTGTGACATTTGTGCATTCAATCTTTCAATTGTTTTTTAAATTGATATTGCAATCCGACTATTTTGTACTCATGAACATATAAAAGGTCCGTGAGTACAAAATAAGATGATTATAGTCAGTATATTTATTATTTTCCCATCTTCTTTTTCAGATACATGATTTTAGAGTTAACGCAAGGATTAAGCGACCTGTATCGCATGTGTACCTTGCGCTTTTCGATCGGCCCTTCTTGAATATTGAGCGATAGGAATAACATTTCGTATGAAGAAAAGTGTTTTTCTTAAGAATTTTTATAGAGCTTATGTGTATGATAAAAAAACGTTAAAATGTATTGTAATTGAGAAAATGTTGAAATTAAATAAAAAGAAAACATTTTGCAAATATTTAAATATAAATTATTTTTCCATAATATGGTCCTAACAAAAATGTTACCGAGAGGAATCCGAAAAAAATCTTGTTATACTAATTAACTAACACGTGTACACGTATGCGGCAGGAGTGGGGAAGATTTTTTTTTTTAAATGGTCAAATGTTGCAGTTCATGTGCATATATTGTCACGCGCCGAATTTATGGTTGAACAGAAGGTCGATATTGTATGTTTATTTTATTCCTTTTTGATATAATTATATATTAAAATATTTATAAAATAGATGTAATTACTAAGGAGAAGAAGATTTCTGACTAAGAAGATTCTTCTAGATTAAGAAGATTTCTGAAATCCAATAATGACACTAAACTACTGTTACATAAAAGCTTAATCAGATCAGTACTTGCATATGCATCTGAAATGTGGTCATTGTCCTAAACAGATGAAAAAACCCTTGCAATTTTCGGACGAAAAATCCTCAGATCCATCTTTGGTGGTGCAATATGATTATCTTTTTGGTGGTACTTGCCTGTTTTGGAATGCCGAACTTTATCGTTTATTTAAAGAACCAGATATAACAAAATTTATAAAAATGCAACGTATGAAGTGTGCCTGCTATGTAATTAGAATGAAGGAAGATAGAACGACAAAACGAATTTTTCTGACCAAACTATCTGGCTCAAGAGGAAGAGGAAGACCGAAATTAAGATGGGCGGACTGCCTACACAAAAGCGTTTTCGATGCTCTCAACATAACAAAGTGGAAAAAGTGAAGTGAAAAGTGCGCCCAGAAGGAGAGTTTGGAATAGTCCGTTTGAGAAGGCCAGCGTCCACCAAGGGCTGTTGAGCTATTGATGATGATGATACATATATTACATAAAGTGTTATATAACGAATATTTCTCATTTTTTCTGAAAACCTTGTAATTCACGAGAATGCTAATATTTTTCTTAAAAATTTGTATAATTTGATTTCTCCAAGTCACAATTAAATGCTGTTGGTGCAATATGATTATCTACATCTTTGCAACTTCACTATTTTTGTCACCAATGTGTAGCGAGCAGTGATGGTATTTGAATTAATGCGCTTCAATTCATATCTTTAAAAACTCGGTTTTGATGAATGTGCATATTTTTTAAATGAAATCTATATAACGATCTGTTATAGCAGTTACTAAGAAAAAACAAATAATTTAGTGGAAATAACGAGTGGGTGCAAATAAAATAAAATGAAGAAGCAAAAATATAAACCCAATTTTCTTAATGCGTCACAGCTTATGATCTGCTCCTGAGTTTCGTTTTTGTATAGACCTCAAAATGGAATCCCGGAACATTCTTGAACGTGACGTCTTATGTTTTTTACAATATTACTATACGTAATATACCTAACAGCGATATAGAATAGAAAGCATGACTTCATTTAAATTTTATATTTTCTTCTAGACTTGTTATACATCGGTGTATTTTATATTCAATAAATAATCATTTCGTAGTGTTATATCTTTAAACATTCTCTCTCTGAGGTATACCCTAGAGGATATATTATAGTCTAATAACTAGTGATGACACTATAGTTACAAAATACGCAAATATAAATATGTTGTTAATCACTTATTGAAAATCAAAATAAATACCTCCATCTAGTGTAGAATTATACAACTACACATTTACGATGGTACTTTAAAAAAAGAGATGTCGCTGTCATTTAATTAAGTAGCAATATGTTAATTACTTAAGCAGTCGCAGAGATAAGTAACAGTCTTAACGATTTTAATTGCATGTTTTGGCGAAACCACTGCAAAGCCATTTTATTATATAAATAAACCAATGCGTTACGCAAATATATAGACAAATATTTATTAATATTCTCGCTTAAATGAAAAGCGGAGAAGATAGTTATTACATAAAAAAAATCTTCTGAAAAATAGTTCTTGCTGGGCCAAGTGTAATAAAATATAGATTAAACGTTTAAAATGATTCGGTTTTTATTAATTTTTAAATCGTGTTTAGTAAGTTCATTAGCCAAATGACGGAACTAAGTTATTTCTATATGTTGTTTACCAAAATTATGTTTTTTTGAAACTTCATTTCTTTTAATGACGTTAGCTAAGTTTAAATCTCAGTAACCATACATATTTCAAATGTACTTTATTTTAAAATACGACTGACAACCCCTCTTCAAAGATCAGATGTTAGTCCTTACTTTTGTTTGTGAAAAAAAACAAGTAAATGCATACGTTACGAAAAATGTTAATTTTTCTTCAACAATTTTTGAAAAAAATGTACTTCGTATTTTTTCATACTAATCATAAAAATATTTAAAAAGTCTATTAAAGGACGGCCCGCCCCAACATTACATTAGACGGCTTAAACAACATGGCGGACTCGAACCACAATGGAAGGAAAAAGGAAATTGCATTACTGAATACTTTTTAGCGATTCTTGTTCTTTTATTTATATAGTTGCCTGCAAGCTTGGAAATAAACTGATATGAAGTAGGGAAATAATTTTTTTTACATAATATTAATGTGCTTGATATTGAGTTTCTGTGGAAATTGAAATTGTGGCTTTAAATATATTTCATACAAAAAATTGGAAAGAAAATTGTTCGAAAACAAACATATATTTTCTCCCATCGCAGTTGTTTTCTTATTTCTTCAAGGCCACTTCCTTATTTAAATATAATGGCTAATATGAAAACTGTGTAATGTTTGTTTATTATTGAGAATTTTCCTGAATATTTATTATATTTCCTGTCTTCATAAAAATCCTGAATATTTATTATATTTCTTGTTTTCATAAGACGTGATAAAACATGATAAGAGAGTGAAAGGGTTCGTGGTTGCAATAGATTTAGGAATTATGTATTTAGAGTAATTATATATGGATGTATAAAAACATCCAAATACATGTATATGAAGAATCGAATATTAACGAGTAAGTACTTTAAATGTTAGGACCCTTCATCAATTAACGGCCTATCTCAATCCACTGGTGGTCATATGGACCATGTAATGGCCATACTTGTCACTTCGGGTGGGCAGGTTGGAGAATGCAGTGAGTCGCTTCTCGCACCAGTAACGTTGCGGCTCTTCACTGGTTTGTGGGATCTAGTTTAGGTGATTGCAAAAACCGCTCAACGCTCAGCGGCCAGGAATAGAACATAAGTCCGTAAGCCTTGTAATCAACACATACACCACGGCGACGAACTTCTCAGTGGTAAAGTGTTAAGTATCCCCGATTGTCGGTATAATAAAACATATTAATTAATTATAGGGTAATTTTCAAAGATTAGAAGGTTTAAAGTTTTTCCCTGCCATATTTATTATCCACATAGGAAAATTCTAGTAATATTTAGCGTGCGTAAACTTTATTCACATTGAATATATTGTGTCATAAGATGATCGTATATTATTCTGTGTATAAGACATATTTTTCCAAATGAATTATTTTTAATTACCAGTAAAGTCTATTATGAGATGTGTATTTAAACGTTTATGTATTTTAACGATGTATGAACGTAGCAAAAGTTCAATGAAAGTAACAAGGATTTCGATTTCGGTTAAGAAATGTATTGTTATGGAATTTACCAATTAGACTGTCTCAGTCGTAGTTATCTCCAAACACTTAAACAAAAAAGCACTGAAAGGTTTAAGGTTATGTGATATTATTAGGTAGATAAAATGCCTTGATGTAAAGTTATCGAACTATTAAAAAGATTTACAAATAAACTTAATGTTTGCCCAGGATTAAATTTTTGAAGCGGAATATAGAATATTTTAATAGTGCTTCAAAATTATATATGTTTACGTGTGTTGATGTAAGATCAGTATTGCAATGCTATACCTATACCGTATTGAGTACCAAGGGACTCGGCAAGAAGTGAATATTATGTAGAAGGGGGCGAAAAAATATGTCGGCCTGCCCTACAAAGAATTACTTTGATTCTTAAAAGGTATCATGAAATATTAACGCGGGTACACGGAGAGCGGGCGGGGGTGAGTCGGAGGGTGAGTTGTCGAGCTTTATGACGTATGAATGAATAACATCACGTAGTGCGACACATTGTAGGGATCGGCGGGAGTGTTTTTGTGAGATTTAATTTCATGAAATTATTAATGTTTTTATTTTTGATAAGTCAGATCAGAGAATCTATGATAATGAAGAGATGATTACTTCTTAATATATTTATTCAAACCGAAATGTCGTTTACTCACAATATTTTTGCTCGTGAAAACTATCATTTTTTTCCATGTTGATAGTAATTTTTATACAGGTTTACCAACGTTATTTCTTTCGTTTAAGTTGTGTCCTGCTTATTTTTTTTAAAAAAGGACAAACTAATTTTTTATTTCAAAGTAGCAGAAACATTATAAAAATAAATTTGGAAAAGTTATTTTAAATTGCGTGGATTATTTTGAAAATTTAATAGCAAGTTAAGATAATTTACTGGGAAGCTCATTCAAATAGTAATGTTCAAATATTCTTTCATTTGCAAAACATACGATAATTTTTCCCTGTAATTAATGCATGTAATAAACTTCCCATGTAATAAACTTAGAAAAATTTCAATAAGAAATTTATTGCCAAAAATTTTAAATTTATGAAGGCAAGCCCAATAGTGCATTTTGCATATTTTAAGTGTGAGAAAAAAATAAGCATACTTTGGCTGGCGAAATTAATTAAAATAGGTTAAAAAATGCTACCTAAAACCGATTAAGCAACCATTGCCGTCAATTATAAATCACAGTTCTTTGCTTAAAATCTAACTTTAGCTCATATTTGAAAGGAAAAGAAACAGGCCCGAATTAGTACATCTATATATGTGTGTGTCTGTGTATATACATATATATATATATATATATATATATATATATATATATATATATATATATACATAGAGCAACCAAGAATTAAGAGTCTAGCTCACGCATCGGGGTTTCCGTAGCTTATTTGAAGTGAAATTAATTTTAGAGTAATCATAATATATTAGTAATATGAACTTCCTAGCACTGTAAATATAAATAATAATATTAATTAAAAATAACTAAATAAGGGACATATATATACTACGTTGAATACAACATTAAAAATAATAACAGTAATTTAGTATCGATATAGCCGAGAGCCCGTCAAGGCTTTCACTTGAATTTTTAAAAAGCTCATTCGTTTGCCGCTGAGATAAAGTCCAAAATCTAAAGTGCTGTTGAGTGTACTACTATACTATATAACTCTTGTTATTTTTTCTTTATTTCATACGATATAATTAGTGTAATGTATAGTAGACTGTCCTCTTTAGGTTAAAAGATAAATATAAATTTAAAGAACAAACCTATTTTTGTAGTTAATTTAAGTAATTTCTATGGAGTTTCTATGAACCTTTTTCAGATTATATGTCATAAGTTAGTCAACTAGTATTCATAATTTTGTAGAGTTTTGACATTATATACACTATTACTGTGAACACTTTTCAGATATCCAAAAATGTTTTAGCTGTAAACGGGAGGGCAGAAAACGCAACTCTAACAAAAATGGTTTAGCTGTTAAGGTAAGCGGGAGGGCAGAACACGCAACTCTAATAAAAATTACCAGTTTAAAGCTTAATATTTCATGAACGGATCCTTTAGTGCTCCCGATACACCCCCAATATTTTTGAACAACCTATTCAACGATATTCCAAATAACAATGGGAAAAAATCACTCCCACTTCACATCTAACGGCACGTCCGTTAAAATTTTTTCCACTAAAATTTTTTTTAAAGATCGTAAATCTTTGGACGATATACATATATGTAACTATGTCAAATTCAGCTTTATAGCACCATACCACGACTGAAATATATAGATGGACAGACAGACGGACATGGGGAAACTATAAAAAATTTTAGTTTGGCTATGGAACTCTAAAAAAGCAAGAGCGTAATCCAACGCGGCGCATCGCACGGCCGTCCGCGGGCGAGTGGGGCACTGCAAAGGAAATATGTAAACATGTCGAACGTAACTCAGATTTCAATCAGGCGTGGCGGCACGCAGCCCGTACACCGCCGCGCAATCGTCTTCCCCTCCTCCCTTACGCTACCACCTTGCAAAGGGACTGACATCATAAATGGTCGCTTGCAGCGTAAAGCGAGGCGAAGCGATTCATAAGTTCACCTACAAACGTACTATGCAATAGTTTGGTTAGTTACTCATTATAAATGAAAAAAAGAACGGGTATTTGACAATTTTTGAATGTGTTTATAATTACTCAAAATTGATCTGATAATCTTATTATGATATTTCCTAGAAAAACCAGTTGTGTGTGTTGTTCATTCATGCAAAGTTTCGCGCCAAAATGTTTAGTCACGTGATATGTCAGTTTTATGACGTCACAAAATCCTGAACAAATAATTAAATTAAAAGGTGAGGTTCTATCTCTTTTACACACATCATCATTTTATAACGGCAAATAAATATTGTTTATGGAATTCAATTTACGGAATCGCACTGTTTTACTGTGCGTTTCGAAGTCACGCATTCTCACTGGTTTGAAACATCTCTAATAATTATTCGTAATCCAAAAATTACAACACATTAATCTTTTTATACATGTGGCTAATAGCCATACAATTGTATAATAAAAGTTCGAGAAAATACCTACATTAGAATAAAAAAAAAACTTTCGATAGAGAAAATATATAAACATAATAAATGCTGCAAGATTTTTTAATTACACGTTCGGATGCCTTTATGTTTCAAATGTATTAAATAATGTTTGACAGTGAAGCAATAGGTACAAATTTTTTAAGATTTATGCTGTATTTTAGCGAAGTCGTAATTTTATGCTGGCAATATTCTGCAAAGCTCGGTCTACTATAAAGAAATTGATACAAAAATTATATATTATGACGATGCATTTAAACTGTGAAAATGTTGCTATGGATGTAAGGACTATATTATTATTTACAATTGATTTTTTCAATTCCCAATTACGGTAATTTTATTTCTATATATATATCTATATATATATATATATATATATATATATGTATATATATATATATATATATATATATGTATATGTATATATATATATATATATATATATATTGTTTATCATAACACATTTAAATATATGTTTGCATGTGAGTTCGACGACGTGTTTTCGTCCGTGTGTACGTTTCTGCTGCGTGTGATTTGTGTGTAAATCAGTGATTTAGAGAGATGGTTTAAGTTGAGAAGTTAATGAACCGGTTAAATGTATAGCCACTTTAAGCTTTTAACGAAAAAGTAATTAAAAAGAATCTTTAAGTTACTTTTATAAAGTTACTATAATACATATTTTATGTCCTGTCATCGGTGGATCATTTCCTGCATAGGTTTTTATATTCGTAACGAATTCAGAATCAGGAATCCATATCAATCCGGTGGACACTTGAAGATCAGCCCAAGCCGACTACCGCTTTGCATGCGAATACGGAAGATACTGTAATATTTACGAGGGTAGACAGCCCCCGCCTACCGCGCCGCCGCTAGTGACTGCGAAAGGGATAAAAACGTTATTTTTGGGCGCGCTAAAAGACTGCGAGACCTGTGTAAATATGACTTCGAGTAAGAAGAATAAATTACCATAAGTAAGTGTGTGAGCGAGTGTATGCTTTTCATATTTTGGGAGTTGTGTTGTGATATTATTTGCATAATGTTCGTATCGCTCGCGGGCGCCTTCTGTGCGGGCGCGCGTCTCGCGTCCGGCGGCTCGTGTATAATGAGGGTGCAGTCAAACCCGAGCGATGCCCTCGCGTTTGAAATTGAAAATATATTTTTTAAACATAGCAATATTTATTTCGTCTCCCATTATAATTTGACATTGCTCTCTTATTTGTCATATCTAGATATGTCAATCTCTAGACGTTTGACGATCCTTTAAATGGACAACGTTGGTGGGCGTTTTCAATCCTGTACACAAGTTACACATGTGTATGTATATACATACACAACAACTCACACACGCGCATATATATATATATATATATATATATATATATGTTATATATATATATATTACAAATAAGTTGTATCTAAGGTCATGCAGGCCGCTGACAATTTCTTAGAAATCAAATTTAGTGGCGAGATGAAAATTGAATAACATTGAACGATATTTAAGTGGAGAAAAAATAGAACCATCTTTCCTCAGAGATTATTATTGAATGTCAATAATGGCGTTTCTCTTCATTATTTGTTTTTGTTTACGTTATTTTATGTTTTTATTATTTGGTTTTGTTATTTTTACCAAAATACCCTCTATTTTAGATATATTTGTTGCATTAAATAGTTGTCTGCTATGCCTAATTTTTATTTCTAACTCAAGATGATCTATTATAATTGTTTTTGTCTGGATGATTATTTACTTTTCCTCGATTTACTTAATTATAAGGAAGATCGCGTGTCGTGGTTCTTTATATTATATTGCAGATAAATTGCGATGAAAGAATATACTCAAAAACCTCAGAAGGGATTTATTATTATATTATTCGGAAAATGAATTGAAAAGTTGTGTAAATATTATCCCTTTTAAAAAACTTTGAAAGGAGAAGAAAAGTAAAGTATTCATCAACAATTGCATTTTTATATGGAAATTGACATAATTTTGCGTCAGAACTAATTGTTTTATCTTGTTGTGCTACTTTCATCTCAATCGCTGCAGTCTTCCATTTTCATATTTAAAAAAAAATAGATTATTCAATTTAATTAGATTTTTTTTTAAATAAAGGTACAGTATATACAAACAATTAAATGAAACGACTTAAGCCTTGGAGGTAATTTACCAAACCCACAGCGCCGTAGTCGTAAACCAATCAACAATATTATGACAAATATGTAATAAATATGATAAACTCGACAATTAAAGCTTTGAACGACTTCGGTCGACCCAAACTTGCGCTTTAATAGCGGCGCTAACCGGCGCGAGTACTTCTTCATAATATTAATTTGAGGCTGCTTAGGCGGCCTCCTGGGCTAGGGCCGCGAGTTAGGGCGGCTTCATTCCATTTGGCAGTTAGTAGCGACGCAAGAGCTTTTCTAGTATAAATTATTTTGAGGATGTCTCTAAATAAGTCGCTAATGAATATACGGCTTTTGCTCTTGGACACGAGTAGCGGCGGCTGTGAAATATATTTTATACTGAGGTGTCGAATCCGAAAGTAAACGGTAAAAGCCATTTTATGAATGTTGTTGTGTTATAGTAGAATATATTTGTCCTAATTTATATCGAAAAGGTTTGATTATATATAAATATTTCTGAATTTTGTCAATATTTTTAGATACTTTAGTGATTACTGAAGTACAGCGAGCTTAATGATGTCCGTGGCAACGTTGTCATGGTAACATTCACTTCACCTTCTACAGGCTAGACTACGAACGTATCTGTTTATTTAGAACGAATATCAGCCCAAGCTGACTACCGCTTTGTATGCGTATACGGAACATACTATAATATTTACGAGGGTAGAAAGCCACGCCGATCGCGACTAATAATAAAATACTGCGACTAATAATACCGACTTAATAATAAAGTCTACCTATGCGAATAGTTTACCGTTAACTGATACGAAATGAAGTTTAATTAATATGATGTTACAAGTTAATATAGGAGTAAATAACGATTTAACTTTGAATATGTATAGTATTTTTATTAACACAATGTAACGAAATACACACTATATTTTCTTAGAACGCCGCGCCGCGTCTTTTAAGTGTAACGTTCGTGGTATGAGGAGCCAAGATATTGTGTGAAGATTGTGCCAAAAGACTGGAAATACTTCCGACTAACGAGTGCACCATCATTCTCGGTACGTAGTTTTACCGCATGAATCGCGCCGCGGCGTCGCGTCGTCGGCTTAGCGGCCGCCTCTTTATATCCCCCCGTGGAGTGATTCGGCTAATGAATGACCGCGCGGCGCCGCCAATCACTCAGCCGCGCCTTGCAATGGGGCCGAGCTGGGGATCTGGCTGTCTTGTAAGAATAATGCGAGTTATGAATATAAAGTTTAAGAATTTGTGTTACGAACAATCATTTGAAGGTATAATTTTCAAGTGTACGTAAATTTAAGGTTTATTTTTTGGCAGAAATATAATACTTATATATTTAACGTTTCTAGGGTTCCGTAACTAAATGACAAAAAATCGTAATTTTTTTTCATGTTCATCTGTCCGTCCGTGAGTCAATTACATCATTTTTTTTTCAGTTTAAGACCGGAGTGATGAAATTTTATACGAAGACGTAATTTAATTTCACAACTACGTAGAATAACAGATTCACACGGACACTATCGAGTTAAAATTCAATCGGAAATGTTTAATAACATTTTCCGATACGGAATTTTTTTCGCGAGACACGAGTGCCCACAACTGTGTGTACTCTGCACTCCCGCCCTAACTTTTTGAATGAGGATAACGGCATTGATAACTTCCTTAATAAATTAGATAGCAACATGCAACTAAGTTATTGTACGTAATAGGCTCCACAGAAATGTTATAGCATGTGCTATGAAAATAACTTTGTCGCAAAAAACTCAATTGTATAAGGTTGTCGCGTCTTACCACTAGGCATAACTCACACATTTATTTCCGAACATGAACCGTATTATCTACGAAAACTTAAGTTAATGCGTATTTCTCACCCCCTTAGCACCTTATTAAAAATGTATTCTAGTAACAGAATTTAATAAAAATATTTAAAATTCGTGAACAGGGCGCAAAACATCAGCATATACATAAACATTACTGATATTAACTACACACATTTTTAATTTTTTTTAATTTTTGAAGTTCAATTTAAATATCATCAAACTTTATATACATAAAAGATTCAAATAAGACAAATTTAGCGCAATATGGAACTGGCTCATTGTTACATAAATAGGATAGTCTAAAGTATGAGGCAGTATTGAAATAATGAGGGGTCGTTGTCAAATTAAGTATCAGATCAATAAATCAGTTGATTCTCAGGACAATTTATTTTCTTTATTAATTATTACCTAACTAATATCGTTAATACCGCCGTTTTTTGCTTGTTATCTAATAACTTTAAAGCGAGAAATCGTATGAATTTATATCTTTTTTGTGTTTTACACCTTTTTGGGTATTTGTTATGCAACACCACCTAAATGGCTGAAAAAATCTTGTAAAGGTTGGCAAAAATATTATTTATAAGTTCACTTAATAGCACGCTAATTTATGACTCGAGAAATAGTCTAATTTCTTTAGTGTGAAACTCGGTACTTTTATTTAATAATAAAAAATTACAACCAAATGAAACTACGTGATATAGTATTATTTCTATTTCATTTAAATTCTTTGCCACGACATAGGTTTCATTGTATGACAACATCTTCAAGTGAGCTATTTATAAAGATCTGAATTTGATCTTTGCTAATTGCTCACCTGAAGATGTTGTCATACAACGAAATAATACTATGTCGTGGCAAAGAATTTAAATGAAATAGAAATAATACTACATCACGTAGTTTCATTTGGTTGTGAAAATTTAAATTATAATAAATTTATACAAAATTAACGCCAAATATATTCAATAAAAAATTTGTTCTACGACAACGTAAATAATTACAAATTTAAGAGACTTAAAATTTTACATCGATTTCGATAGAATAATATATGATATGATAGCTATAAAAACTATAGTCTAGTCTCAGATTAATTAATTTTCCGTTTCAGTTTTTATTGAATCATACATAATAACCGTAACACAGAGCGTATATCTGAGATCCGTTCTTCTCTTTTAATTTAAAACAAAAGCCACAAAATTTACTCTATATCTTCTTTAAACTAGGTTGACATTTCAATTCTGTGTGAAAAATGAGTATCGAATACCTAAATAAAAATATTCTTTTTTCACAATTAAATGAAACTACGTGATGTAGTATTATTTCTATTTTCTTTAAGTTCTTCACCATTTTCAGGTGGGCTATTAGCAAAGAAATATATTTTCTGTAAAAAAATATTTATAAAGGTAATTTTAAATATTTTCAACATTTACAATAACGTCGAAGTTGACTTAGAAGCAATAGAAGTCACATTACAAATTCATTACACTTCCTTATGTGAGGCAATCGTTACCTAGGTCTTAGTGGACTTTTAAACAAACCACGTAATGGAAAATGTATTCACTTTTCCTTCACTACCACTTTAAATAGACACGCAATGTCTATATTTATATTTTTAAACAAGATTTTAGGCTGTAATTCTTAATTAATATTTTTACTCATGTTTTTGATTATAATGCTACAGTGTAGCATAAAGATCCAGAAACTACTTAAACGCGTTTCTTAGAATATCGATTGAAATGAAGCAATAATTTAAAGTAACGAAGAGAATAGGAACAATTACATGTTTTGTTGCGGGTGGTATCTTTTGAATTAACTACTATTGGAAGAAAACGTCCAAGTTTTAAGTATCCGTTTCTTTATCCACACATGCGAAGTCAATGGTTGTAAAGTTATCTATGCAAGAGTAACTACGTATTTTACTAACAGCAAAAACATTTAGGCTAAGGATAATTGTAAGTTCAATAATTCTTAATTTTCCCTTAATCATGTGGATTCACATCAAAGTTAAATAGGATAACCAAAAGGCAAATTTCAAAGCTTTTAGCTTAAATTTATATTATTAGGTTTCAAGTAACCATCTTTTATGATTTATATGGATGAACGACACCAAAAATTGTTGAAATCTTAGTTTTCAAAATCATTCGTTTTGTTCACTATATGAATTTGTTCGTTATGAATATTTTAGTTTGAAAAGTCCATCGACATGGATTTATTTTATTTTAATAGCACCCGATTTTTTAATCGTCAAATAAAACGGCCAATAACTATTCCTAAAGTAAATTAATTTTCCCTGCAAGGCAACCATTTAACATTTTTCAATGTCACTTTATTTGAGGAATAGTTGACGGTGGTTTAGTTCAACCAACTTAAAGCTAAACACGAGCAAGCAAGATGAACATATATATAATTCAAAATGTTAGATAGTAACAGGAACAAAGCGTTAGTTTGATATTTGACATTCAAGGCAACATACACAAAACTAACAAAAATTTGTTTCGTTTTGGTTGTGGTCGTGGAGTGTTCAATTTATAAATTGTGTTGTGAAAAAACTGAAAGCGGATGAAGTGAAGAAACACGAACGGTATTCTAATTTCGAAAAATCCAAAGTCCGCTTGTTGACTGAATTAGTCACCAGTTTTCGAAATATACTAAGAAAATAAAAAAAACTGACTCTGTTTCAAACAGATAAAAAGATCCCTGCTTGACGTCCTTTACAATTGTGTCAAGAATATCCATCATTAAACCAATCTTGACAAAATATACACAAAATAAAGTTATTACAGAGAAACCGCTAGAGAAAAAATGCTACGACGAGTTGCCAAACATAAACTAAAACGTCATTTTAACTGGCCAATCAACCCTTATCCGGGTCTCGAAGTAGCGGATAACTACGAGTATATTCCGCCGTTAGGGGTTTTATTCGAAAATTAACTTTATCTGACCATTGAAAAATTCAAAATTATGCTATCCGTCGATCAACTTTTAACTGATTGTTTATCAGTAGATTGAAAAATCGATCCTAAGTGTATTTATTTAAACTAACAGAAAAGTTATAATGAAAATATATCGATACGTACATTTATGCCTATAAATATGATATACCATATTTAATCAATAATAAGAAAACATGTAGGAGGCTGGCAAATGCATGCTGTAGCCAAGCACATAAAATGATTAATTACATTGAACGACACAACACTAACGAGACAACTAACTAAAACTAACAAGAAATAATGAATACAGACGTGGGAAACTAAGGAGAAAATCTAACGAAGGAAAAACATGCTTTTATTAGATTATTTTGACATAACTTAGGCAGAATTATGTTTCGTAGAGGGCCGATTACGCAATTTGTGTCAAAAAGCCACTCAGCACGGCGCGTATACAGATGTAATGGAATATCTTTGATATATTAAACTAAGGGACGCGAATCGGCGAGGTCTTTTCATTTCTAATATCGCAATACACACGCCGCACACCTCGTGCGTTATTTAAGGCGGTATGTAGGAGCGGTGTGGGAACGGTTCAGTTAATTTCCTCCGGCGCAGGCGTTTAAGCGCTGCCATTTGAAATATGAAGCGATATTTATTTTTTACGACCGATTTAAAGATTACTTCCCCAGACGCGCGGGCCGAGACGCGGCGCCCCGCAGCGCGGCCCACTCCTGACGGATGCGTCGAAAAGTTTTCACTTTGCTTTTGTTTTGTATTGAATTTATTGTTTAGTAGCTTCCGTCATCGGGATGCAGTTGATTTACTGTAGTTGTGCTCGGCGTAAACATCGAGATGGCACATTTGAACAATGGCGATTTTGGCTAATTTTGGGGAATATCCCTTTCGAATTTCCCATTGAACATTGTTATGAAATAAATGCGTTTTCCTGTTCAGCTAAAGTTTTTCGTAATTTAATGTCATAAAATTGTAAACCATAAACAACGAAATAATGATATGACATGGAATGTATTCCGTATGAAACTACATCGAATTAAAAAATTATACTAATTATTATTATACGAATTATACTAATTATTTTTTTGGGTAATACGCTCCCAGATGGTAGTAATTTTTAGATGTTGGATGGGGTTGGAAGTACAGCTCTAATACGCCGTTTTAGAATTTCCCATAAATGGTCAATAGGATTGAGGTCGGGACTTCTTGCTAGTCGATCTGAATGGCGAATCCCGACTTCAGACAAGTAAACGTCTAAGCAAGCGATTTTCAATAAAAACTTACTCCGTAAGATCTACAGAAATTAAGCCGACTTAAATATAAGAGGAACCTCTGCCGTAAGATGTAATATTTTAGAAATAAACGTCTGCATAACGATCTCCAGGCCTACTCAGTACGTTGTGATGCCGGTCCTCGCCAAATAAAGAGATTCTGGCTTCATCAGAATCATCACCTACCGACGTGGAGTGGAGACTCCACATCGG
The DNA here is from genome assembly GCA_039881145.1 of Druceiella hillmani. Classification (NCBI taxonomy): domain Eukaryota; kingdom Metazoa; phylum Arthropoda; class Insecta; order Lepidoptera; family Hepialidae; genus Druceiella; species Druceiella hillmani. The sequence continues at coordinate 12,611,287 of JAYKKI010000005.1, forward strand.
GCTATGTCCCTAAATTTTGGGCAAACTTTAATCTTGCAAAACGGTCCCACGGAGTAATTTAGGATTCCTAGCCGGTCTTCGGCTGTGTATATCAACTTCTAGAAAATTGTATTCTGACAGTCCACAGACTAACACTTACATCTCTCACTTCTTTGAGATAGTTTTGATGTTTGTAGACTTCCGATTTTGTGAAGTTTGGTTTCACAATATATCGATCATCTCTGGGTTCAGTACACAGTTTTCTTCCCGATCCTGGTTTTATTTTGAATAAACTGCTGTCTTGAAATATTTTCCACGTCTTCTGAACAATAGAACGATGTATATTAAACGGTTGCGAAACATAATATTGATTATAACCTTCTTCAAGAAGAGTCACCACAGTACGTTATAAAATTTGTCACCAAAAACAAATTTAAAATATTTATCATCAATATCAATTGATATTTATCATCAAAATCAATCAATATACTATTTATCATCAAAATCAATTATTTAAATAAACAACACAATATCTAACCACGTAATACAAGCAAATCTTTTAATTTCAATCGAATATTTTTAAAATAAATTTACAATTTTCGAATTAGAACGTTTTATCTTACCTGCCCTGTTTACGCCATAGACTTATATTACTTCATAAGGACACAGGCCCATAGCAACCGAAAACTATCCCATTAGAAACGGTGCTAAATTAATGATATTAGCAGCGTTTTGTTTCAGTTGACATTTCGATTCTCGTGAGTACGTTTATCCTGAAAAAAATAAAAAAATGCCAGATTGTGTAGTAAAGTTATGTTTAAATTACAGTTCGACGATTTTAAAAAAAGGCTGATATATGTTACTTTCGGTTAATAATAATTTCTCATACATATTTTTTGTTATTTATTGAAAAAATAGTATTTTATGGTAGTTCTATTTTCAATAACTATATGAATTCCAACGTTGTGACCTTGTAAGGATGTGTTTTCACACATCATTTTAATTTTTCTGTGCTTTACTTTCTGAAAATATACTGATGAGTACGGTGTCGGAAAAACAGGAAACCTTCGAAGCAAAATGAATAAGAAGGTATGTGTCCATCCGTCCGTCACTTCAGTAACTCAAACATTTCTAAACCAATAAACTTAAAAGTGAAAATGTAAGTATAAAATATTCGTAGGTTTGAGTCATTTAGTGATTAAATATAGATGTCTATACACACGTTGTGAGTTTAATTATTGAGAGCAATGTCTACTATGCTGTAGATTATTAAAATCATTTTACAGCTCGTTTAATATAAGTAGTGGAATAGAGATTTCGCAGACTATTTAAGAAAATTAATTTATTGTATGTGTGTGTGTGTGTGTGTGTGTGTATATATATATATATATTTGTGTGTGTGTGTGTGTGTGTGCGCTCGAAGAGCGTTAAAATAACTAATTTTTGAAACTATTGCTTTTCGTTAGAAAAAAGAATCGATAAATCTTCTAGATAATTTCTTCTGAATAATAAATATCTATACATATAATAATACTGTAGCAGAGTGAATTGTGTACATGGAAAATATTTTAAAGAGTGATTGACTTGGCGTATAGAGTCATAATAGAAACCAAAAATCATTTTTTAGAATTTTTGTCTCACTGTCTGTTATTTTGTGCGTCAATCACGCAAAATCTACTTACTGGACTATCTATATCTATATATATTATATTATCTATTAATCGTGCGTACAGGTTTATGTTGAGTGACGCACTGTGAAACTGTTCGTAGGTCTAAAATAATACAGCCTTTAGTTTACGGATCAAGGAAATGAAAATAACTGGATTGCGGGGCAGAAAACCAAGGTTTGATTTTTAAAAACTTAGCTGAAACTGGCAAACGATTTTGACAAATAAAATATCAATAGATTTCTCTACCTTGCAGTGTTTAAGCACTATATTCCGGCTAGTTTTTATATTATTTAGCGCGAGCCTGTGAGGATTTTACATTTTGATTGGCAACCCGCTACGAATGTTCGGTGCTAGATTCTCTAGCGCGAGCCTATGTAGATCTTATGTTTTGGCTGACAAGCCGCTGCGAACGTTTGGTGCAAGATTATCCAAAGCGAGCCCTGGAGGATCTTACATTTTAACTACTAAGCCGTTGCCAACGTTTGGTGCTAGATTCTCTAGCGCAAGCCTCTGGAGATCTGAAGTGTTGGTTGGCCAGCCGCTGCGAATGTTTCGTGGTAGATTCCCTAGCACGAGCCTGTGAGGTTTTTATAATTTGACTGGTAATCTGCTGCGAACCTTCAGTGGTGGATTCTATAACGCGAGCCAGTGAGGATGTTATATTTCGACTGGCAAGCTGCTGCAAATGTTCCGTGTTCTCTAGCACGAATCTGTAAGGATTTTACGTTTTGGCTGGCAAACTGCTGCAAAACTACAGTGCTTGGTTCTTTAGCGCGAGCCAGTAAGGATATTATATTTTGACTGGCAATCCGCTACGAACGTTCCGTGGTAGATTCTCTAGCGTGAGCCTGTGGGAATCTTATATTTTGGTAAGGATTTAATTTTACCTATTGAAACGACTCTTTACAAACGAATTTTCGATTTATCACTTAATTATGTACGTTTTTGAGAATCATTGCTGTGGTTAAATTTTTTTGAGTTAATCTTAGTACATAGAACATATTGAACATTCTGAACTTTTATGTGAACCTATTTGTATTTACGATTCTTCAGTACATCGTCTGTACATATCTCTATAAAGATAGCGTTTGCCCCAAAATCGTCTACCTGATCATTGTCACGTCGACTTGCGTCACTGATATAACTACCGATCAAATCTCTTTTATTACAATTCGCCAAAATATAACCTATATTCGTTGTGAAAGTCTTGGCTACTTATCGGCATGAGAATGTTTTTAACCCGATTAGTAATTCTTAAGATTACCATTAACAAACAATTAAAAGAAACAAACTCAAAAACATTACCTTTTTATTATTATTTTTAATATTTTTCAAATCGGATTAATAGTTCCAGAGATTACTACCGGCAAATAAACAGATTCACAAACTTTACCTCTTGATTATATTAGTATAGATGTATACTCGTATATAAAAATCGATATATTAAGTTAGTTTTAACAATAAGCGTTTCCTCCTCCTAGTTATTATTTATTATTATCTAATTAGGAATAATGTTGAATGCGAATAAAATTCACTTAAAATGATCATCGTGAAGGTTTCTTTTGTTTTGTACAATAGCTTGTATTGGAAAAAGTTTAAAACAGATTCACATTATTGCTCTGAATCTGACCAATGTTTGTAATGATCGACGACCTTTCTATTTGGCACGTGTAAGCACTTTGCACTTGAGAACTATGATCTTTGATACTTTAACAGAATTTTTGAGTAGATTAAGTGAGTTATATTTAGTTCTTTTTATGTTACTTACTAACATTTGTGTGTGTAATTTGGAGATTGCGAAGAACCACGGTTTTTTATGGAAGTCATTGAAGGGCTAATTCAATTATATGGTTAGAGAAAAAACAATGATTTTTAGAAAAAAGTGTACTAATTATTATGTACAAATTGTAAAAAAAAAGCAAATTATAGCGTCTTAATCAGGAAAAATTAATGAAGCCCGTTTCGTCTGACCGAGTGGGTATTGTAATTGCTTTTTGTATATTCAGAATAATTTCCTTTTACCAACCTGGTCTATTTACATAAGTTCAAATTTTTTTTTGGTAGAGAATGTTATTAAAAACAAGTTTCGCGAAAGTCAATAATTTAAAAGTTACGGTTTTTTACTTCTTTGAAAAATCACATAAATCACTTTTAAAAATAGAGTAGTCATTTAGCAACCATACAATGAGTGATTTTTGAGTTTATTCATAGTTTCTGCCATTGTTTGAAACTTTATTTTATTTATTTTTTGTTTTTAAAAGAAAAAAAAACGTACATTTAAAAAAATCACTGTAGTCAAATCTGGACAACTAGAGATTTGTTTATGATCTTAAAAACTATCTTAGGATATGGTGAGAGCTCAGATAAAAACTCGTAGTACTGTAACTGTTACAACATCTTAAGATATCAGAATCATATCACTAAAGCATTAAATGTTAAATTTCTGCTATAATCGTAATTTTAGTAAAACTAAGTGGCTGTCAAAGCATTATTTCAACTCAGATTAAGATAATGTTTATTAGCCTTAACAAACACAAAATGTGTTTAAGTAAAATGACTCTGCTAGACAGTGCGCTTTTATGTTGTGCACGGATCAGAAAGTGATGCTTACTACATGACTGCTCAACTTTCATATAAAATGTCATATAATTTAGCAGAATAATTTTCGAACAAAAGTGATTTATGTGACTGGAGTAAAGATTTTTCAAAAAAGTTCAAAAAATCATAACTTCTGAACTATTGATTTATGCGGAACTAATGTTGTTTTTAAATGATTTATCACGATGAAATTTGGACCACTGTAAATGGGTCACTTGTAATAACTCACAATACAAATTTGCTAGACAGCTTTTTATCAATTTTATTCCATCCTTAACATATTTTTTCTGAAAGTCTTAAAAACATATCCTTTTCACGATTTATCAAATTATAAAAAATGTTGAGGACATTTTTTTTAATCCGTCACACGTTTCTCCTTAACAGTACCTACGTCATAAATTGTCTCGTATACTACTATGATAATTAAATCGTACTGTAGCCCTACTGCATGATAATAAATCTTAATCCCTTATAAATAAACCGTTTTAATACTTCATCAATCTATATAAATTCGTCTTCATATCTATCTTGCACTAATTAATGGCTTGGTGAAAAACTTTGGAAGTGTTCCCCACACAAATTTTGAATATATAAATCACATAGGTACACTGCTATTTTTTATGGGACAAGTATGCTATCCATTTCCATGGCCACTATCCAGTGTACATTTTAAGCAGTTAAGAACGTAGGTACGTTAAACAAACCACTAGCGGATACAGTAGAAAACTTATGAATTACACAAAAGTCCCAAGCAGCGAAACTGAGTTTATCACTAAAGATACCGAAGTGGTCGACCCATTTTACATTAACACACAGTATGATTGACAGAAATGTTAACGTCTGCAATACATGCTTTGATCAAGCGAAAAAAGTGTTATGAAGCTTGATGTATCTGTTAGAAAAGCCGCAATAGTACTTAACGTATGTTAATGAAAATAGAAGAAGGCTGTTTAATTTTCATACATTTGAATGCTGCTGTAGTGAAATCATTTACGGGGATAGAGATTATATCAACTATAGGTACTCGAAAGAAGCATTGACATAAACTAGCTATAATATGGCGGAGTGTAATGAACTTTTCAATTAAATTAATGTTATTATTATGGGGATGGATTTAATTAAATAAGTTTAAGGCAGCGACGATGCGAATACGTACGTGTACACGTTAGCGTAGTAAAGCCTTCGAAATTTTTATTTTTTTTATCTCAGTAAGTTTTATCGATCGCCTGCGGTTTTAAGCGCGCCACTTAATGGAATAGAAATCGCCGGAGAGCCCTACAAGACGAACGCCTCAGACCATCTCCGTCCCTCTCGAGCTCGACCGCATACTTTCGCATTAAAGTAGCGCGCGAGTGAGACGAGGTATATTTATTTTGCGCTAAGGACGCCCGCAGGAGTGGGATGGGAATATATTCATTATGAATAAATGTGCGGTGTGGCGGTGTTGGTGCGATGCGTGCGTGTGTCTGTGCAATTACGCGTGTAGAGTAGCGGGTCGGGAATCAATATTTCATCCGGGTAACGAAGACTGATGACCATCTTCGGGATGACCCCCAAGATGCGTTTGGTGTAGGCGCGCCTCATCCTAGCGAGTTCAGGCTTATGTACCTGGACGTTTATGTACGCAGGCGTTTGGTCGTAAGTGAAGTAACCTCTTTGTTGATTAGGAAGAACTGCACCGAGGTACATCGTTGAAATTAGTAGCTGGGTGATAGCATTCGTTAATTAAATAACGTGTCTTTTATCCCGTAGTTTATTAAAAAAATCCTTTTTTCACTTGGTAAAGTCGGACTTAACTTTTTTTTAACAATTATCATCTTTTACATAGTCATAAATACCTTACTTATACATCAAACTAGGCAAAAAAGTGATGATAATTTTCCCTTCGTTAATTTTGGTTACATTATTCCTCTAGTTTAAATATATGAACTTGAAATAAGATGGAGACAATCGCTGGTCTGGTTATAACTACGAAATTAATGTTCTTTACTAGACCCTACACGAAAATCATTCATCTATTCAGGTCTCATGGCCTAATAACATTCGGCAGATATTAGTCCTTCATTTTACGAATAAAAGATCGATGAATAAATACAATTCAAAGTACAGCTCTATTGAATTATTATTGCGTTGTTATAATTTCTAAAAGGTACCGAAATATAATGCATTATGTCTCTTTGGGAATCATACATCCTTCTGATGAAATATTGCGCATACATTTCGTAAAAAACAAATATATATATATATATATATATATATATATATATATATATATATATATATAATGTTATTAACAAATATATGCGCCCAAGGATCTTGATATAATAACAGAGAATTTATTTTTTTAGGATTCTGTAGGTACCTCAGAAAGAGACACGAAACCATTATAAGATCACTTACGTGTCTGTCCGTCTGTTAGTGACGCCCTATTTTCAAAGAAACAGATTGATGTTGAAACTTGAAATTTTCCATACTGATAAAACATCTTAACTCACACATATTTAAGACAATAGCAAAAACTTAGAAATATTTATTTGGAATTTTTATCGAGAGCAGATTAAATGTGTACTCGAAAAAGTATTTTTTAATTGCAAATATAGTGTAGAGCATCGTTCGAAAGGGTTAATTAAGAAAGGGTCTCAGTCATTTTCTAATTATTTTCGATAATATATCTTAAGATACGTCTCTACTGAAAAATATGCAAGAATTATGTTTATCCACCCCCCCCCCCTCATTACAGAAACATTCAACTTAAAATTAAGAAGAAATAGGGTTTCTAGAAGTCCACGCAAAGATAGTAGGAAATTATAGCGTTGGTTCTGGATATCATAATTTTTTAGATATACGCCATGTTTTTTACTCTTGTAATAGGTATAATAGGCAATATATTTACGTTGTGAAAAATTATATTTGTACTTAGTCTAATGGAAATACTGTTAACACTTAAATGTTTATAAGAGAGTAAAGGTATATGGAATCCTTGTAGTGCGAGTTTTACTCGTCCTTGGCAGGTTTTTTTTATTGTCTCATTTTATTAAAATACCCAAATTTAACTTAAAGTATTATATAGTGGCCAATTTATTAGAAATTCGGTCCGTATTTGAAAGGTGGTATTGTCGTCGCTCGAAGTTATTTAATATTGGTGATTAGATAATAATCAGTTGATTTTGATTCTGGGACAGGTTTTGTGTTTTTTTTTTAATTCACTTGTAGTGCAGTAAACAAGTTTCAATTCGGAAATGCGCTGCGTCGCTAATTGCCCACAAGATCAAAACCGTGGTCGCTTCTAAACGTGCAGTACGTTATGTAATGTTTCCCTAACCCACAATTATAACCCGAAGTTAGCGAGTAACCAATGATCGTAGCGGCGTTCCGGGCAAGGTTAACCGCCAGGTAGCGCGGTGTGTAAGTAGGCGGTCGGAGCGCGGGGTGCGGGTCGGCCGCAGCGCGCCCGCCGCGCCGCCCGCCGCTCCGCCCGCAACCGCTTGACCGCGAGTGGCCCGTCATTTTACTGCCGACCACTGTCGGCCCTCCGAGACCGTTAAGTTATGGCTTCGGATGGAGCGTGCGGCGCCGCTTATGGGCGCGAACTAACAACTTGATGTCTTTCATTACGATTCGTGACGATGTCGGGTTCATTTAAATGTCGATTGTAATTGGAGGTAAATTTTAGTTCCATATTTTGATGTTTAATCGGCCAGTGTAGTCGTTATGTGACCAAATATCGCAGACGTTAAATATAGTAATCATTATCGCGATAGTGATGTTACAATAATAGATCGAGGTGAAGGCGGAATTTCCATTTTAAATTCATAGTTTTCTTACACTTTTCTCGAGTTTCTTTCACGAATATATTAGGTTTAATTACCTATTAGTGAGTAATTTGCAATAGATTTGAATGCCACATGTCATACTTTCTCTTTTGTGCCGGTTTAATGTTGGTACCTACTTAGTTGTTATGTAAATCTTAACAAAGCGAATTCATGTGTCAAGTGTTTTATTTTATTTCGTTTTTATTATAAACTTTCAAATAAATTGATTTCAATTTTTTCCCTTCAAAGTCAGATTTCAAATTCACTTTTTAATTTTTTTTAAGCAATATTGGTTTGCAGAATCATCTCAGTGTTCTGGATGTTGGAAAAAACTTATGAAAGAAATTTTGTAAAATCAAATTGTGGTATAGGTAAGTACATAAAGCATTGATTTTTATAAAGGTATAAATAATGCATTTTTGACTGACTTTAAAAAATGAAGTGGTTCTTAATTAGACTGTACTTTTTTGGTGTTTGTTACTTCATATCTCCGACATTTATCTATCAGTTTGAATGATTTTTCTTTTATTGGAATGGTATACGCCAATATAATCCAATGAAAATGATATAGTACAATCCTATTGAGTAGAATATTAACGAGTAAATTGAAAGGTTTGCCTTAATTTTGTCAACAATATCTCAGCACAGGGGCCGCGATCGATTTTTTATTGTATATGTCTAATAATAATCTAATAATAAAGTCTCTAAAATGTTGACATGACTAAAGTATTTAACTTCGATTAGCTCTTTAGCAAAATCAGGGCACGATTATGAAGATGGAAGGTGGTGACAGGAACTCTTCACAGATGAGTAGTAAACTTATTGAGTTTGGACTCGTTTCACTTGTCCTGACGTAAGCAAGAATGTAACGAAGTAAATAAGTAGGTACAAAAAGAAAGTAAAAAGTCAATTAGATAAATACAAAAAGTTTCATTCTATAATAAATGACATTCAAAGAATTTTAAATAGACAAACAGAATGACAAATTATGTCTTTCGCTTTGGTAATTTCTCATTTGCTTCGGCTTAATATATACCTGCCTATAATTGTATTGTTGGTATAGGTATATTTGATCCCTTGAGAAGTCGGGACAAGGGAACGCATTTTGTCCTTGTGAACGATTAACTGTCGCGGCACAATATCTACTAAAGACGACATTTTATTTGGAATACTGTGAAATTACTTTTATTACATTTGTATATTCATTTTTTTTTCTTTAATTTGATTACTATTTTAATTTAAACTAAACTATAAAGTATACGCATTAATAACATTCTTAATTTTTTTTTATTTTAATGCCACGCAGCATCTTAGTGAATGAGGACACATTTAAATTGGCTTACGGAGAATTACCTACATAAATGGAAGTTAGGTATATAATGAAATCGCCAAAACATATAGAATAACTTTTTGGATGTTATGATGACCCTTTGTTCCAAGAAATTAGGTACAGGCGATCTTAGGCGGTAAAAAATAATGAAATTGATGCTAATAATTTTATTTATAAACTAATCGGCATTACCTACTTGTACACCAGAAAGCTATTCAAAACTTCATTGTTTATTTATTTATTTATTTACACACACATTTATAGATATGTTACAAGTAAGTAATCTCTTCGTAACTATATAAAATTAATGGTTCAATAAATTTTAAACTTTTAGATTAAACTTGAATTCAAAATTACACAAGAAGTACAAAACAATAACAACCAAACATTTCGACAAATTTCACAAATGCTCATCATAAACGAATCACACTCTGGTGCGACCGCGATCAGGTGGTTAAGCAATTGAATACTGAAGAGTTCCGATATAATTCCGTTCTAGAGGGTGGTATGCAAACAGGTGGTGATTGCGGGAGTGAAAGAAATAGCCAGGTACGAAGAATAAAAGTTTACTCAATAATAAAGGGTTATAGTGTTTGTTTCTGGAAAATATCCTATTCTTGGGTTTGAATACTTGCGTTGGAATTATTGCTATCTAAACATACTTATAAGATGAGAATTAAAACTATTAAGGATGTGGCTATTTTTTTCCCTGTAAATGTTATAAACAGCAGTCCATATGTAGGTACCTACTTACCTATTTTGTTCCATAAGGCAACTGTCTCAAGAAGTATTTTGTGATGAGTTTTGTATCCCGTATAAATGGCATATATCTTTATGAGAGGAGTCCGCTATAAGTATTATTTCGATAGACCTGACAGGTTTTATTATTAAATAAGTAGGATTAGATACTGGACACAAATCCAAAATTGTGCAGGATACATCCACAATTAACTCACGCTTTTAAAAATAAGTGCTAATTCAGAAAGTGGAGGGAACTATCGTGGAATTGGGTACCCACTCTATTTTTAATTATTCAAAATTAATTCTCGCTCACAATCTGTTTGAATTTAATTTCAATATAACAAATAAAATTTATAATTTTGCTTAAATTTATAAGAATATAGAATTTAGATATACCTTGTGTCTGCCTATATGTACAAACTAATTAGAATTACGTGCACGAAATATTTTCTGAAGGTGTGTAGAAAAATATCGATGACTTTAACCATGCGAAACGCGGAAAACATATTCACACTTTTATATAATGTAAAAGATGTAGGTAACCATAATACGACGAGTACCGTATTTAATCTTCTGGTGACACTTATCATCTCTTGACTTACAATTAATTTAATGGCCGTGTTTGAATTAGGTACCTACTTAAGAATTTCATTTTACATTCGCATTTTTATGTATATATTTATAGATCAATGGGAAATAAACCTATAAATATAAGCCTAATCGATGTCGATTTACGATGTGGAGGACTGCGTATTAACGGACCAACCACAGGGCGTAAGCGTTTAAAAATGTGTTCGTCGCATGGCATCAATCTGCAACGAAAGGTAACGTCTTGCCTCGTGGTTGGTTTGTGGTTAGGGGGGCGTGGTTTGCGGTATATTATCTATTCCGCGATTGGTCAATCGGCACATCTTTGCGGTTAACCGCCTATCATCGTTTGCGGTTTTCAAGTTTTCACCCCGCTCCTCTCCCTATCCACGAAAATGTATGCGTTTATTAATTGAGCGTGGGCGCGGGAATCGGGCGTGAAGGGCTGTGATTGGGTGTTTTTTTTAGTTGGAGGCACCTTATTGGACTGTTTGATTATTTGACATTAGAATTAATATTCCTTTTCTGTATCCCAGCCGCATAGGCGTTTGAGGAAAATGTTCCTGGCGGATTGGTTCCTTCCGCACCCAAAACGAGATTTGTCAATGCATATTAATACATTTAAAATGTAAAATTGATGGACACATTAGAGTTAATTAAAATTTTACCTGTCCTAATGAAATAAGTAAATAAATCCTTTGTAGTATAATTAATTCATAAATGAAAGACACTTACACGCTTAAAATTTTTTTCTCTTTTGCTTTGGTTACAAATTTTAAGTGAAAATCAGCCAAGACATTAAAATTAGCCAACATGTTGTCACGAGAGTTTGAAAATAAGTCATTATTATTTATAATAGATTGAAGATTATGCCGTTATTACTATCATAAGTAACTACATACCTAAGTTTCCATAACTCGACGAGTAATATTACATTGTAAATTGCTGGTTAAGGACAATATTAGGTATGTCAAATGGATAAAAATTAGCAAGTACAGAATAATGATTGTCAGTATTATTGTACAAAGTAATGTTTTTGTAACAAAATATTTCACACAATACAAGATAAGTGATTGAACAATGCGCAGTACACAGACCGTTATTATTGTCATAACTAATTCCACACCTAAGTTTCTATGACTCGATGAGTAATATCACGTTGTAAATTGTTGATTAAGAAAAGTATTATGTTAAATTGTTAAAATTTACAACGTGATATTTTACATTTACAACTGACAATCATTAGATTGTCAGTACCTATTATTGCACAAAGTAATGTTTTTGTAACGAAATATCTCACACAATACAAGTGTTAAAAATGGAATAATGCGCAGAACATAGGGGTAGAAATCAGTAATTTATCGAATAAACAAAATTTCAAATATTTTGATTAGAAAGTAGGTACCTACCTAGACAAAGCAATCAGTGATGCATAGGTAAGTACTGGGACTGACAAATACGATGGACCAAAATGCCGCATCAAGTTCAGTAATTGGTAACGAATAATTAGATATAGGTACTTAATATAATAAAAATCTTATAGGTACCTACCTAAGTACATTTCCTGATTTAACTAATATGATCGTCGTAATAACAATAATTGTTACGAATGTACAGATTTGACAATCCTCCATATATCTGTACATAGGTAGATAAATATAAAACGAAAATAAAAAAGCAGCGCCCTCTTGTCCCATCTTCAAGAACTGTCTTGCTATCTTTTTTAATAAAATGCAGCAAGTCTTGAACCTTTCTTGAGCGCTTTCTTACAAAAGTACGACGCGACGCCGAGAAAAGTCACAGCACTCCCGCCAAACTCGCACCAATACACTCTCAATACGTCCGTCTGCTTCCAAAATGTTGTAAGCGCCCTTACTTTGTACGACGTCTTATTCTTTTTGCTTCGGCGTCCCTTACTTTTAAATGACTTCCCTTAGCTATTCCGTAGAGACGAATGATCTCAAAAACGTAGAAGCGATTTTGATATCTGTATCTATTAGGAATAAAGTTCAAATTCGTTTAGGTATAAAAGTTACTTACGACGTTTTGGAGCCAAGCGACATCCCACCCGTGTAAGTGTTGCCCGCACACATAAAGAATAAAAAGAACAGTTTCGAGCAAGCTCCGCTCGCAAGACGTTGGCGCTGTCGTCGGCCATCTTGAGAAAAATGTGGTTGGTAATGGCGGGCGCCGCTAGATGGCAATATGGCAGCGGCGCGGTTGGCCGCTGCCGATCTGCGGTACTCTTCCGGTTTGTGTTAATATTTAGGGGTTTATGTAGGTGTATTTAGGGTTTGGGAGGTTTCGCGGTTAGGTTCGGTTTTGCGCGAGCAGAGTTTTGGAAGATAAGGTAACGCATATTACTTATTAAGATTTTACCAATATTTGTTTGATTATAACAAGACATACCTGGAATATTCATATCTATCTATCTAGCAAAAATTGATAAGTTATGAGTAAAGTGAAACAAATATATTTGAAATAATTAATTTCCATATGGTAACCTTGTTTAGATGTAAAAATACTAAATGAATGTGTTAAGGAAAGATTAAGTTCTCCTTTTTGTCAAAAAAGTGTATTACCCATTTTTTTTAAAAATTATAAGTAGCTAAAACGTATTAGTTAAGTATACGGGTAGATCAGTTACACTAAACTACAATATTACATTTAATGTGACCTAACAATAGTTAGGTGCATAATACCTAGGTACTTGTATCCATTGCGTCCAACACTAGAATTAATATATAAGCTTTACCTAGCATTGAGCTTGTAGAATAATTTTTTCTTTTACTATGTGATATTAATTATATCAATTGAATAACATAGTAACGATAAATAGAACACGAAGGCGATCGCACGGCTCCAATTTGAATTCTTATGTGGTACTCCATTTTTACATATTAGAACGTAGTGTTGGACTAAATTTGTAATTTTATTTTTTACCCAATTATTTATGTAATTAACAACAATGCTATATGTTCATGTCACATCACTGTTAACGCAAAGATCATTCATAAAGATTCAAGAAAAATGTGTAATGTAGATACATGTAAAATGTAAAAAAAACACTAATAATATTGAAATTTTCACTATGAAAGTTTAATAGAATACCTGTGCGTCACTCAATGTATCTATCGGCACGGCTTACATGTGGAATGTCAAATTACATTTCATTTAACAGAGTAAATTTTTATTAGTGGGGTGCGTAATCGTACAGTCGCGCTACTAATTAAAGGGGTTAATTAATTCACCAAGTTATAAATCAGTGTTTTTATATTAGCAGCAATGATATTTAACAAACAAAAACAATATTTTATTCCTTTATTTAATTAGAATCAAGCAGGCAAATCTGAATCAGTTTCAACTAAGGAAACTATACAAAACTTATTCTATGCTAGTTGATTACTTCACGTTATTCGTATATAAGTAGAATCTATAAAAAATCATTTCTCTATAATTATTTTACGTATATAATAGAGTGAGAAATAATTGTGAGACATTATGTTGCTTGTTTTTGTTCTGTTAACTTCACATTAAATTGAACTTGAATATTTAGTTTCGGTTGATTTGACTGTGTTCTTACAATACTCGTCGTATCAAAAACGTTATCTAGCGAAATAGAAGGTCGAAAGCTTTTGCGCAAAAACTGGGACGAGCGCAACTGAAGAAGAAGATGACATCAGACTACAGAACTAACAGCTCAAGATTAGAGATACTTGCGGAGATTGATCAGTTTTATAGAAAATTGTATTCTTCGCAAGCAACGAAGCCTGACCATGATGTGCGCAAAATTATTGCCAATTACACTGAAGATATCCCTAATATTAACAAGAGTGAGATTTTTCGTAGACAACTTAATAACAACAAAGCTCCGGGGGACAATGGAATTATTCCAGAACTCCTAAAAGCAGGAGGTGCTCCGGTCCTCAAAGAATAGCAAGAATTGTTTAATGCCATTGTTCTCGATGGGAAATTGCCCAAGACGCAGTTTAGGAGTGTATCTTAAGCCACGTCTTCAAGTTGTTCTCGATAGTTATGACAAACCATCTCGCACGAATATTCGACCATTTCCAGCTTTCGGAACAAGTAGAGTTTCGACAAGTTTATAGCACAAGTATTTGCGGACGACGAGAAAACTTTTGGCTCCCTGCAGCGGTGCCAAATTAATTGGCGGTATATCACATAGTTGAAAAATTTATATGACCCATCTACGACGACCTTCCAAATACAAAATCAGAAGGATTGGGGCATAAGGTGGATAGGTCTTATCCAACTGCGTTGAGGAGTGAAACTAGGAAATGTTTTATCTCCGAAGTTGTTCACATACGCGTTGGGAGATGTCTTCTAGTCGGCATAGCCTTTAACATCGGCAAACTGAAGTGGTAACGGGTAGGCCTTATTGTGGTAGACATGTTCATGAGTTACCTAGATGGAATTCAATCGGGAAAACAAAAGAAAGACACTTACCAAGTGTTTTATCAAAAAAATTGTTGTGTCGAGAATCAAAATATTTTGATTGACTCTGATGAACGTTAGTTTTTTAAGGAAGTTTATTTTATTTTGTCCTTTTTGATATAGTTGGGCTTCCATACCTTTACAATAATATGTATCTACGTTTCTTTTTATGTTTTTATTTATCCTTTATAGGTCAACTCGGCTGTCAATAACAGCTATTTCAATAAATTACATTAAATCCACATTTTCAAAAGTTTATTTAATTACGTTTTCAACTTCGCTAAAACATATCGTCCAATTTTTTTTTCCAACGTTGGTAGGAACTTCTTTCTATCTGTGCTAGTATCAGTTACTTTAATTTAAATGAAAGCTATTGTGATGCAATGAAATTTATTTTCATTTTTCTTTCTGCTAGATGAGTTTTGAGTAAATCCCTTAAGCTGTAAAATTAATCTCTATGTAATTCAGTTTGTATTGTTTTGAAAGTTTAATTTAAAATTCTGTGTAGGCGTTTTTATCGAATCTACAGTAATCCCTTTCAAAGTTATTATGGGAACTTTTTTATAGATTTATTATCAAGTTGCAAAGCTGCAAATGCTTCTCTTAATGCGGCTATTGAAATTTTAATTATGCATAATCATAGGTTGTTGCCTATAGGGTTTTATATTTAATGACACGTAATTTCGGTAGAAAAATCCCATAATTGCTTGACTTTTGCTATTTCGTTAAAAGTATAGGTAATAGTTTAAAGTAGTAACCCGTAATTATTTATATTTCTTAAAATTTTTGACGCAAGTTAACCTAAATAATTTTAATTAATAGTTCTTATTGAACTTTGGTTTTTTTTACCTAATTTATGCCTGAAAATTAGATCGCGGAGATGACATATTGTATATTATTTTGGAGCTTAACATTACATGAAATATGCAAAAAGACCGAAAAGCTGAAATAGAAATTGAAACCGAACTGAAAATATAATTAAAATTTCTCTCAACGAATTTACAATTTTTAAGTTTGAACTGTATAATAAATTAGCTCATCAACAGCTGTGGCGATCTGGTTAGTAATCAGACAACAGACAGTTAATTAATTAAAAAAACTCGTTAATTAAAAGAACTCGAACTAAACTTTTTACACTCATAATTAAATTATACATTCAAATTAAGAGCGTTGCCATTTTAAGGGCAATCTGCGCTAATACGACCCCCACCTCCCCCACATAGTTACGTGTATAAATATTCATAGCGGCCTCGGCGGCATTCACCTAGCGCGGGCTGAAACAAAGCAATAATCACAATAAATTTCCCATGACTGCGATAAAGAATATCTCTGCGGAGCGAGTAAGACGTTATCTTGAGCGAATGGGGTGTAAAAGACGATGCTGCTCCCCGTAGGGCCATTATGCGGTCGTTGGCTCTGATTAACTCTGAACCCTTTGCCGAGTTAGCGAGCAGGTCTCGAGTCTATGGCCTTTTTAAGGGCCGGCTTTAAGAAGTGGAATGTCGCGCGCGTCGAGGCGGTGCGGTGGTGGGTCGACTCCGCAACTTAGCTCTGTAAGGTCGTCTAAGTGTTTCTGTGAGGCGAGGTCATTTGTAATTTAGTGTAATAATTTTCGTCAATTATAAAGTAACTAGGAATTTGCTAAAATTTAATTATGATGCAATAGTAAATTTATTAATAATTCATACCTATACCAATTCACATATTGATCCGGCAAGCTTTCTAAGCCTGAACACTTTCAAATTATATTTATTAACATCCTATGGTTTCGAAGGTTAGCTTATGGTATACTCAAGGAAAAAATGTGTTTTAAATTTTTTTCTTTATGTCTCAGTTTTCCATTGCATATACCATAATCTCCGTCTCCATGTTCTCTTTTTGTGACAGCCGTTTTACTCGTAAACTGTTAGTGCCGTGAAGCTGAAATTAGGCATGATTATAGCTATTTATAAATTTACAAAATTATGAAATTATATATTTAAAAAAAATAATGTACCAACCTAGATATAAAGTGGAGCATCTTTGAATAGGTTTTTTATAATATTGGAGATATACCATGAACATTTTTACAATACAAGTATCCGTTTATGAAACACGGAGCTTTATATTGATAATTTTTGTTAGAGTTACGTGTTCTCGCCGCCCATAAGCTAAATCATTATTTTTGAATATATGAAAAGTATTCACAAAAAATATTTACAACAAAATTGAAAGGAATATTATGGCAGCTAAGTAGGCCTTACTAATTTACGAGTAATAATTGACCAACTCATGACGTGTAGTTGAGTCTGTAAAAAGTTCCTAGAAGCTTCACAATAAGCACAGCTTCACAATAAATTACTTAAAGTACTTGCAGGAATAACTTTGTAATTTAAAATGTTTTTAATGTTTATTTATTTTATATTATACGTAATTCTAAGTGTGCGTGTTAATGGATGATTCTAATTGTGCGTGTTAATGGATGAAAATAGGGCGAGGTCAAGCCACAAATATATTCCAAAATCGAGGGTTTCATCTATTTAACGTAACGTTAAGCCGAAATGGCACAATTTTATGCGACATCTTTACAAACAATATCATAGCTCCTAAGTAGGTATACCTTATATGTTTAGAACAAGGAAATATATTTTGGTCAAATTAAGTTAAAAAAATTAATTTTTCTTTTCAATTAACGACGAATAACTCCGTTACAAAACTAAATTAAAGAAAATTTTGTTTAATAAAAAAATTTTAAAAAATTAAGAATTTTTTATAATTTTACTACCTGACTATGTAAGAACAGAAGATTAAAAATATAGCAAGGTATGTTTAATCTCCTCTTCAGTTTTATAGAAGTAATCCTTTCATTTTAATCAAACCACGTTCCGGAAACTTTTTCGAACGGGAGCATCTTTCTAAAAATAAAGTTTCAAAATTTTCGGATATCCCTTTAACTTTAGCGATACATTTATATAAATATCGGTTTATATCTGTATTTATTACTGTATCATCTTAAATATACCGAAATAAATTTTTACATAGAAAATTTACAACATATGCAATGGGTTAGTTTCATTTGCAAATTTAATTGCGGTTTTATGATTCAAATTTATCCGCTTATTTTTCAAGGAATGCTAAAAAGAAATCGTGAAATTTAAGGATGCTATAATTTTATAAACCTACATATTTTATAGTTATAGATATAGTAGTATAAGAAACACTAACTGTACAAAACTAGGTGACGGCATTAGCAATTGCGTGTGGGTACGAAACGACGTGGTGTGATCATCATCCTTTCACATCTGTTGACAGTCGTCGAATGGTATAAATATGGCTAGAATTACGTCGATCAAAACCAACTTCATTGCCGTTTCACAGAGCTAATTCTGAGGTCACTGTGACTCACTCGTGTTTAACACTTTGATTTTGGAATCACTGGTCTTCAATAGACAGTAAACCAGCATTAAATCAGGTTTGTCAAACATGTCTTTGTACGATATCCTTGACATTATTTCGTAATACAATTTTATAAATCTATCAACTTTGCTATTTTTAAACAATGAAAATGAAAACACGCTCTGCTTATTATTCGCAAGAAAAAAGGAACTTCTTTTAGTTGCTTCAGATGTAGCAGCTTACGAGCTACCGCATTGTGATGTCAGCGCTGCTGTAGAGTTCAACACAGCGAGACGCTTACGGCTTAACGCAAGCAAGTGTTCAGTGGTGGGCTATAGCGGAGGGCACGCTCTCATCAAGCACGAAAATGCTGTCACCAAGATGGAAATGCACCGGCTTAATGAATTCTCCTATTAGGGCGTCAGATTCAATTTACTGTTGATTTTTTAAAAGGTTTTATTTGGCTTGCTTTCTTGTTTGTCTGTCTGTACAATTTTGTTACCAATATTTCACCCACTTTCCCATGGGCTAGCCTTGAAACATGGCACACATTCTTGTTTCGGATGACGACGTACGATGGTGAAAGAGTCAAGATCTGGTGATGGAGATGGAATGTAGGCAGAGGATCTCCTTAAGGGTGACTACTATTCTCTTTTACTGTGACTACTATTCAATCTATCGAGTATGGGCGTATTTCACATTAAAAATAATTTTTTTTTTAAAAGACAGATGGTTTTCTGTGAAATATTTTGTGGTTAATCAGCAGATTTGATGAAAATGCTGTCACCAAGATGGAAATGCACCGGCTTAATGAATTCTCCTATTAGGGCGTCAGATTCAATTTACTGTTGATTTTTTAAAAGGTTTTATTTGGCTTGCTTTCTTGTTTGTCTGTCTGTACAATTTTGTTATCAATATTTCACCCACTTTCCCATGGGCTAGCCTTGAAACATGGCACACATTCTTGTTTCGGATGACGACGTACGATGGTGAAAGAGTCAAGATCTGGTGATGGAGATGGAATGTAGGCAGAGGATCTCCTTAAGGGTGACTACTATTCTCTTTTACTGTGACTACTATTCAATCTATCGAGTATGGGCGTATTTCACATTAAAAATAATTTTTTTTTTTAAAAGACAGATGGTTTTCTGTGAAATATTTTGTGGTTAATCAGCAGATTTGATTCATATTAGCAGTTTGGATTCATATTATGTAATGCTCGATATTTCCGATATGTCTTAAGTTTTCTCTTATTGTATATTTTGTTAGTACTAAAGACATTTAAAACAATTATTGGAATATTGTGCAAAGCAACTGTGCTTTTCAAATACGGTCAATTGAGCGGGTCAAAAAGATGAATGATTGAACGTTCATCTGTTCATTAATTAATTGATGAAAAGATCTATCGGGTCAAAAAGAAATTCCTATAATTAAAACAACGAGCAAGTTATCCAATGACAAATAAACCTTTCGTTGAACGAAATTTAAAACAGTTTCTGGAATCCTTTGCAAAGTGACTGCTTTTCGGATAGGAGTAAATGATTGAACGGGTTAAAATAAAAATTATTTTAATTAAAACCACAAAGCTAGTTATATATTTACAAATAAACATATTATTGGTAATATGGAGGTTTAAAACAATTTTTAAAATATTTTTTTTAATTGATACCCCGATGGTAATTATCCAATCATAATTAAACATGTTGATAGAAAGTCGGGTAGACAATTTTTTTTAATGCAACTTTTTATTCTGTAATATCAATATTTGTCCTTTATGAAGAAATTGTGTGTATATGAACATTAAGAACGTCACATCACTTAAGAATAGGATAAAAAATTATATGCCATAAAATACCTAATAATTTTGTCAACATTTCAACATCAATCTTCGGCTCGCATTAAAGTCCCATATTTTGTAATATATCGTTACATTTTTTATAATTAAATCCTGTTTTATACTTTATTCCTCTTTTATTTTGTATAATAAAAATGATGGTATATTTTAATACAAAGAAATATATTTTGCTGATTGAAAAGAAACCTAACACATTTTTTTGAATAGGTATTCTACTTTTGTGATAAATTTCATAAAAATATGGATTTGGTAAACTATGATATAGAAATCAAAAAATTAATTTAATAATTTTTCTTAACTATACTAAATTATATAAAATTTCTAATAAGCGAAACAGATCAGTTGCCTTTTATTATTTTAAAACTGCACGAATATGCTTACATATCACAAAATAAGGTAAAACTTGATTGAAAGTGAAAACGCTCAAACTTAATTAAAACTTGGGAGAATAAAGTAATATGAAAAGCTAGGTAATAAATATGTACTCTTACTTTAAATGCAATATGTTTTTATTTTTAATTATATTATAAAAGATTTATAATATCTTTGGCCCTACGATACCATCTTTTCCTTATTTACTTTAAAATTAAATATATTTAGAGAACCATACAATTTTTGCAAAATTTGCTTTAATTAAATATAATTCATTTTTATCGATTCGAAAATAAAAAAATCACAGCAAAATGCTTTCTTTATGTTTGATAAAGTGATTTAAATCTAACTAAAATGATATCTGTATTTCGGAATTCATTAATATCTATACATACCTTAAAACAGTAGTGAGTGTTTAAGTAACGTATCCAAAATCCATAATTCCCGGAGTTTAATTTTTACTTACGAGGGTGGTCTAAAAAGTGTCCGACTTTAACATGAAGATGGCAGCACTCGTCAATAAAAGCTAGGGAATGTGGTTACGCATCTTTTGACAGTTAATCACCAAAATTTCAGCCATTTTGGACACGCAATTGTTATTTGACTATCGTTTGAGTAAGTCTATGTAACTATTTTTGTGAAAATAGAAAAAATCGAGTATTGAGCTGTCATTAAATATTTGTTTTTAGAAGGAAGTACGCCTAAGCAAATCAAAGATGAGTTGGGTTGTAGGGGAGTCTGCGTCATCATTTCCTACCGTAAAATTTTGGGCAGCTGAATTATAACGTGCCCGTACCAGCTTGGCAGACGATGAACGGTCGGGACGTCTAAAACTGCAATCACTGACGATAACAGCGCTCTAAAGTTCCCCAAATGGTGCTAACCGACCGTCGAATTAAAGTGAGAGATATAGCAGAGGCTATGAATACCTATGTTCAAAGAACGTCTTTGTCACATATGGAATCAAGATTTAGGCATGAGAAACGTGTTTGTCACATATAGAATCAAGATTTAGGCTGTCCGCGCGTTGGGTCCCGCGTTTGCTCACGTTAGACCAAAAACGTGTTCGAATGAACGTTTCTTATGCTTTGTTGGCGCAGTTTAGGCGCAATCAATCAGAGTTTTGGCGCTGATTAATTACTATAGATGAAACTTCGATACACTATTATACGCCCGAAAAATACAGTCAAAACAACCGGCTCCAAAAAAGCAAAGTGTTTTTTCGGCTGGGAAAGTGATGGCGACTGTTTTTTGGGATAGTTGTGGAACAACTGTCCTGTAAGGACTCATTACAGGACTATACTATGCATCATTACTTGACAAGTTGAAGGCAGAAATTGCAGGAGAACGGACACATATGCAGAAAAAAAAACTATTTCACCAATACAATGCGCCATGGCGAAAATCCACGAATTGCGGTTTGAACTGCTTGACCACCTTCCTTACTTACCAGATCTAATCCCAAGCGACTTCTTTTTGTTCCCTAATCTAAAAATTGCGCTCGAAGGACAGATTTTCGTCAAATGAGGAGGTCGTCACCTCTGTAAACAATTATATACACTAAATTAAGAAAAAATGTCTTGTGACTTTGTTAGGTCTGAAACTTGTCAGACCATCCTCATATTTTTAAAGGATGTATTAATTTAGGTAAAGCATTATCAATTACGTATCTAATCTTATTGGTTTAATTATATATTTTATTTTGTATTTCTCCATTATTTAACTAAAGTCCTTGATTCGATTTTTTAACGAAAGTCTTTTGCATCTGACAAATATATATATATATATATATATATATATATATATATATATATATATATATATATGTATATATATATATATATATATTTATATATATATATGTATATATACATATATACACATATATATATTTTTTTTTTCTTCTTTTTTTTATATACACATAATGTAAATAATTTCATTTATCGTAACACGTATTAAATATGCGACAACTAACTATTAAGAAGCAGTAAGGATAGTTCAGAATTCTATTTTTATTTTTAATGTCTGATAAGATATGGTAGCGAATCAAGCACAATTGTAGTTTTTTATTATTTTTTTAATTTTCAAGTAATAGTTTCTTGTTTATTAATTGTGTATCATAATACCTAATTTTCGTTTCATGTAACCACTAGCGTCATCAGCCTCCGTCTCCTTTTATCAATTTTTTACGTAATAGACACACGTATCATTATTAACGGATGTTAGTCTTTAACACTTTCTTTTCCTCGTAATATTACTTAGTGGCGTTTAATAGAATATACGAGTATTACTTATTTGTCCTTGTTTGCTTTCTGTTCCTTTTATAAAAACGGTTGTTTCAAAATTAATCGAATTACCCGGAATTTGAAAAGTTACATTCGAATTGGTAAAAATATTGCCTATGTATCCTGTAATCATGCGTAAAAGAGAGATAAATTGAAAAAAACTACTGCAAGTAAACTTACCTTACCAACAAACACACTGCATTTCGTTTCATTAATTTCCCTAGAGCGATTCATGTTGATATCGATGATAACCGAAACGGCAAACCAATAAGATTACGATCAACAGCACTAGTTTCAAGAGTTACACGATGCAATCTCTTACTTATTTCACTGTGATATAAAATCTTCACGAAAAGCAAAACTGGAACGATCGGAGTAAAGAAATGACAATTTTTAGAATTAAGATCAATTAATACTTCATAATTTGTTAAATAACATTTTAATGAGAAAATAATTCTTATAATCTTGGGTTTGGGATAGGGTAGCTTTATATTAAGGATTATTATGTTATTAGAAATGCAAAAAGTATGTAAAGTAGAGTGGTATGTATGAGTAGTATGTTAAGTAGAGTGGGCTAGCCCATTCTACTTTTAATTTTAGGCGAATTTATGAGGATTATATGTCGTAATATATTTCGCATATTGTGTGCTTTTTTGTTAAATCACCTTTCCATTACAATCGAAATTATACTTGAACCAATGCTTATTTCGAACCGTTTATTTTTCCAAGTTTCCGAAAGTTTGTTTTTCCACTGTTATTTCTGAATCACGGAACTGAATAAGGCACAAAAGTGATTTTTATTGCAAAATTTTGTAAATAAAAATATTATTTTTTAAATAATATAAGTAAAACTTATTCGCATTTATTTACTTCGGAACATCGAAGGTTTTTAATTGTAATAAATACGGAGACACGAGAGGAAGCCAATTGAAACTATTTTTGTATGTTTAATGAGAAGGTTATGGGTTTAGTTCAAATAACAGTAGCAAGTTATGTTATGACTAGGAGGTGGGGTCGAAGACATTCCGTAATTTGAAAAGTACGTGATCCCGCATTAATATTCTTAATAGGCGGAGACACTTTATATACACATAAGTACACGTAAAATAGCCTATGAATCATATATTTCGTGATATCGTTGGCAAGAGCTTGCCGTGAGCATCCATCCCGGGAGCAACCGTTGCCTTTCGCGGAGGCTGCCTTACTGTAATTACATATCTTCAAAACTAAAAGCACTTGTCGCCTGTCTGAGCGCTCGCGGAGACATTCGCGATAAGTGAAAACTAGTGTTAAGAGAGAAGAACTCTTTGCATAATAAGTAGAGGAGGCGGGCGCGAGCGAGCGGAGGGCGCCGCCTTTATCTGTGAATACTTCTTGTCGATGAGACTTAGCCTTAATGAATGAAACGCATGAACCTAGTTAATATGTGTATGGAGATACATATTTGAGTGGGAGCTTGAAATGTAAATGAAAATTTAGCTCCGACTGAATGCATGTATTTGATTGTATTTTTCGGTTAAATTTAAAAAAAAATAAAGTTTAATAATGGACTTGAGGCTATATTTTGCTTAGAACTGGTCAGCGGCGATAAAAAAAATATTTATTTACCTCTTGTAAGTTTATCCTGTTTTTGCTCCTTTATTTAAAAAAAATTATACAATTCTCAATCTATTTTACCCATCTCTCTGTCCTTTTTATTTTATTATGCCATTTATTTCTTTTATTTATGTATATTTTTTTATAAATTCTGATTTATTAAAAAACATTCAAAGGAGCCAACTAGTTATCGACCACTGATTATGACAATAAACACCTAAGAAAAGGATAATTGACCCTCGCAATTGTGGTACATATTTATTTTAGCGGTATTTCTCTTTGAGTTTATTTGTAGGTACTTCTGATACGTTCTTGGCAGAATTATACTTATAATTTATATATTTTCAGTATCGATCTATACATTTCATTGTTTCCACAGCTGTATATGTATCCATACACACACGCATACGTACACACATGCATACACACACATACGTGTGCGAGCGCGTGTGCGCGTGTGTGTGTGTGTGTGTGAGTGTGAAAATGATGATTTTTATACAGTTCATGTAACACAGCTGTCTTTCTTAGAAACGGTTTGAGGTCGAAAGTTGAAACTTGGCTCAGTAATGGACTTATTAACTCGCCTATATCTCAGTGGTAAAAACCAAGAAAGTATTTCAAATTACATGATAACGCAAGTATTGTTTATTTTTACGTTGTAGATTTGAAACTAAGCTTATTTATGTAAATAATCAGTGCTTATTCGATGAAATTTTTCTCTTTAATAAAACTAATTTAATATCATTAAGGACAAATTTAATCGAAAACTAACATTTAAAAAAAACACAATTAACCACAACATTGTTTTCCGCAAACAATGTTGTTGTTAATTAAAATTACTTTATCGATACAAGCTTAGGTAGATACGTAGAAATGGAAATTCCATTTTTCTTCATATGTAGACTCGGAAAAAAATAGTATTCAACAGTCTATTTTTGACCGACTTGTGAAAATATAGGTATGCATGAGGATAAACCAAAAAGTTCTTAGAATTGCCCTTAAAACATAAAACTTAAAATGAAAATATTTTTAGGGTTCCGTCGCGAAACTCGGAATTCATAAACATATATATATATATATATAAATATATATATATATATATATATATATATATATATATATATATATATATATTTAAATATATATATATATATATATATATATATATATATATATATATATATATATATATATATATATATATATATTTAAATATATATATTCACAACACCTACAAAGTGTGAAACAAAATCTTTCAAAATGTTTTTTTTGTAGTAGGTTTTCTCCTACAAGTAAATAGGGAGTACATTTATTTTATACGGAATCGTTGAATAGGTCTTTCAAAAATAATGTGGGTATGTATGAACACCTTTTAGATACAGGGATTCGTTTACGGAATATTAAGCTTTAAAGTCGAAATCCCCACCCCCTACCAGTTAAACTACTACTTACGAATATGTGGAAAGTATTCATAATAGTAGCATATTTAACGGAACTAAAAGGAAAATAAACACAGCTAATGACTTTCTACTAGTTTACGAGTAATATTCGACCAACTTATGAAATGTGGTTGGGTCTATGAAAAGTTAAAATACAAATGATTTAAATCAACTGCAAAAGTAACTTTATATTTTAAAATGTTCATTTATTATACCTGTGAAAGATACATTGGACAATATATTTAGATATTTATATCGTAAGAAATAATATTAATATTTTCAAATATTTTAATACAAATGCGCATAGCTTAAATATTTATATGCTTTTAAGTGTGTACGCAACTTTCATAGTGTGAGTCATGTTCGTACTTAACAAATTTGTTTTTTTTTACACAGTCTTTTTCTAACTTGTTTGGTATAAAAATAAAAAGATTTTTGCTTGTGATCATTTCGGGTGTCAATTAAAAAGCAAGTGAAAAGGATTCCAAAAATATTTTTAAGATAAGTTCCCTAGATATTAAAGTAAGTGGAGATAATAATACAAAGACAAGTTTATCTAAAGTTTACCAAAACTATAATGAAGATTTTATATTTCATAGTTTTTGGAAAATTTACGATACGATATGATACGATCATGCCAATGGAATACACATCAGGAAAATATTTTATTGTAGTCTAAGGCAGGTAAGTAGAGTTAGTTATCGGGTTTTCTCGAAAAAAATCCGTAATTTTTTTTAAATTGATCGTGTCAAACTGAAGCCTTTTAAACGCCTTCAAAATGTATCAAGGATAATTGAAAAATCGAAAAATAAAATTCAAAATGTATCAAGCTACGTGGAAATATAGTATGCTGACAAATTTGACGAAGAACATTTTTCATTTTAATATATTAAAAGAAAATGAAAACAGCTCTTGTTTTACCATTACTCGGTATTTTAGCCTTTTGTATCACCTTTATCTTATAAAAGTTATTCCTGCTTTCAAGTTTTAAAAATGATGCCTCATTTGTGAAACGTACTACAATAACGGCTTTTGACTCGATTTATTTCTTGGTTTACGTGAATTCTCACCCGCCAATTCTCGTGAATTCTCGAGTTGTTGAAAAATCGACGTTGTATATTGAAATACCTGATATTCTTTTCTAATTAAGATCCTGGTTATATGAGATTTGATAACATTGTCAGCAGAAACTGCCACCTCGAAAGCTTTTTTAGGGTTTCGTATCTTATAAGATCACTTCATTGTCCGTCTGTCTGTCTGCCAAGACCACTTTTTTCAGGGACGCTCCATGCGTTCCTGGTATCAAGTTGAAATTACTTAATACTTAGGTTTACGGTTGGAGCTGTAAAAAATCAATTTTCTAAGTCAATGCAATAAAAAAATGCTGCATATTTTGGTACTCGTAAGTAAATCAAAACCTATACCTATAGGGTATTTCCCGTTGGCCTAGAATCATTAAATTTGGCACGTAGCAAGGTCTCACAGTGCAAGTAAAGGAAAATATTGATAATTTGTAGTTATATCACATAAAAAAATATGTGGTTTTAATGAGAAATATAGGTGGTAATATCTTTTCGTTCTAAACAATTTAAAATTTTTAAATAATCTAATATGATTATTATGTACCATTAAATGTTTATAAACACCTAAATGTTTATGGAATCTTCGTAGTGTGAGTTTCACTCGTGCTTAACAGGTTTTATTAAGTTGCAGTTTTAACCTCGAAGTTCTAGTGCAATGCGTTAATTGCAATGCATTTGAATCATGATATAAGTTTTGTGATACATTTCTGCTGTTGTGGTGTTAATGGTGTTTGTGCGTCTAGGGAATTATTCCCCAGATCAATAATTATAATTTTAAGTATCAATAAAATCATATCTACAAGTATCATTATTATAAATGTTATCCCTGGTTATAATAAAACCTGATTAGCTATAATTAAGTGTTACAAAATTTTTTATCGTCAAAGGTAGCACGGTTGTGAAAATAAATTATAGAAGTTATAAAATGTATATTTCATTTTTATTAATCATAATATTGGGACATTTTAAAATGTAGTAGTAAAATAGTCTTCCATTGATTGTAATTGATTAATCAAAACGTATATCATAGACTCCGAAGTCAGAATAGTAGCAATTTTTTTCCATAGTGCCTCAATAAACTACTTTACTAAAGGTAAGATAATAACGTGCACACGTCATCATTCCATCTTGATAATTTATTTTAATCAGGAGCGTCTTTTTGACAGTAATTTTAGTTCTTAATCTAAATGAGCTTCGCAAACTACATTTCAATATTTTTTTGTCTCCAAAATGAGCCAATATTCCGCAGATCATCACTTCAAGAAATCTCGACCATAAATACTTATTACAATTTAACGTCATTTACATTGTATTACATCTACGGCCTTCACTTAAGTTATTCATCCATCTACTATTTATGTCAGATGGTTTGATGATAGCTAATTGATAGAAAAAATGCATGATCGAAAGCAGTCACTGTCAGCTTTACACCTGTTGCAAAAGGTAAATTTTGTTGCAGTAATCTGAACTGACTTACTTTCACCTATCACCTATTAGCGTTGTTAACAAAGTGAGTAGGCAAACACATTACCGTCGTATTACGATCACTGGGCGACCACTAGTTCTAATTAAGTTGCGTCTTAATCTGTTGAGATCTAATTGTAAAGTATATGCGCCGACCGATTAATCTGCGAAGTGAAATACGAGTTTAAGTAAAAATAAATGAATTTTCATAAAAATACGATAAGGAAAATAATAAAGTGTAGTAAATTTCAGTAGTATGTAACCCTTTTAAAGTTTTATACCGCTAAATTAAGTGATATTACGAGATGCAACCGAGATTGCAATATCTACAACGTTGATTTTTCAGTTGATACGCGAAAAAAATGTGTCACACGTAACGAGCCTTCCCGAATGTTTCTGACTCATAGTTTGGGATTATATTATTTCCCCAGACGAAGTTGAACTGCCTGAGTTAGGCAGTTAAACGAGCGAACTACAGTAACAGGGCAGACAAGAAAATACACCGAGGACTCTGGCCGCGTTGGTCAGCCATTCTAGTACTAAGTTTTGCTCGTTAGCAAACTAGAAGCGATCAGAATTTCTATCAAATATTAAAGAAATAATTTTAGATAAGGCTCAACATAATAGTCTGCTCAACGGAAGAACTAAATCTGTTTAAATAAGACTTCATATAGGGAAGAAGAACGCTACTTTGCTTACGTAAAAGAAACCAAAAACGAAAAATGTATCAGATCTAGAATTAGATAACATCGAAAAAAGTCATCGGGGAACCAGGGTATGCCAGGAGAGAGAATTTTCAGAACTATTATTGATATATTTTTTTAATGTCGCAATTGAAAATTTTAGTAGTGAGATACATTTACCAATTTAAAATAAAAAAGGAATTTAAAAAAAAGCAGATTATTTAAAAAGCGGACTAAAAAGTTAGAAAACGAGCGAAGAAAGTTACGGTTGCAAAGAATTTACGCCTACGGATCTCGCTACGATTCCGCTACGGCCATAATTCCCAAAAAATCATAAAAACACAATATAACGCAGTTGGAGACCATCCGATTTACTTCCTTAACTTGTATAATAGTATCGGATGCCTCCGAAACCAATGACGGAACACAGAAATAGACAAACGTTCAAAGGGTAAAAACATTACCTCCTTTTTGAACCGCAGTCGGGTAACAAATTGACGATTCAAATTATAAATTGAGGCAAAACTAAGGTGAAAGGTTTCTAAAAATACTGAGCATATTTATCGCATTTATCTATCATATAATTTACTTTAATAGTCAATCATGTTTTATTTATTTCATAGATTATCTATATTATTTGTTTAAATTTGATAACATTTACTTATTTATTTACACACAAATCATTGTATATAAGACTAAACGCAATAATATGTACCTGATTGAGATAATAATAATGAAATAAACAGTGAGGCCATAAAATAATAACAATTTTGTAAAAATAAAAGAATAGTACTAATAGTAGATGTTGATAAATAAGTATAAACTTTTAAATTTATACTCTGACCATACGGTGCATTTAGAAAATGATTACTTGATTATCATTGATATAAAACTAATGTGAAATACTACGAATTATTGCAAATTTTTACATATATATTTTACCCGATTTCTTGCTTGTTAATGGGCAATGTGTGTATTGACCACACACCCCTACTCATCCTGCCCTGCCCATAACATTATTTTTTTTTATTTATTAACTAGCGTGGATAATCAAGAAAATGCAGCAACGTTTTAACGAAATTCAACAAAAACACGATCATACAACATGCATCCAAGGAAACTTGCAGACGTTAATTTGTCGTTTATATATTTAATTCATAGTTTAACTTTTCAATATTTTACGTTTCGGATGTAATTAGTCGAATTTTAAAAATGTAGAAAAATAGGCTGTTTAACAATTTACCAAGTAAATACCGGTAACATCTCCGTACTTACTTTGCAAATGTAATAGTTTATTTTCCAAACGGCGAATGGAAATAACACACACGCTAGGCACATGCCCAGCGACAGGCTGCAAATGGTGCGTGGAAACAATTCGTCTCCGCGCCTGCTTACCCGCCGCGCGGGGCCGCTGTCTCCCGCGGGAGCGCACGGCAATTGTTCTTACCGTGCGTCATTATGCTTAATTAACTCGCTCCGGGCACGCGAGCTCGGTCGCCGCCTCCAGGGCGAGAAACTTCATTGATTGCGAAGATTCGTTCGCGTCGCGCGGCCACAGATGGGCGGGTCTGAAGAAAAATCAACCGATCAGAAAACGAAGAAAGCTGAACTGTCAATATAAAAAATGCTATTTTACAATAGAATGCCCTTTATGCATATTCAAATGTCAATAAAGTCATCGAATAATAATTTTGATTCGCAATATGTATATATTACGATAATTAATAAAAATAAAGAAAGTTGTTATTAATGCAAAATAATAAGAATTGGGTTAGATTAAAGATATTATTACATAATAGAGTTGTAATAATGTTAAGTTTAAATTATAAACTTTTTGAATAAAGTCAATTTAACTTATGAATAAACGAAACTCGTAACTTAAACTAAAACGTAACTAATTTTCATAAAACCCATTACGTTCTTATAAAATCCGATACGTTCCTCCGTAATTAATTTTTATAATATTTGTTAATTTTCTATCCCGTGACTTTCTTTTCCATTTCAACCCTTCAACCAGGATAGGACTGAATTATTTTAAGGGTGTTTTTGTTCCATCGAACTAAATTTAAGATAAAGCTTCCTCATACCAGCAGTTCAAACATCTCGCGATTATTTAAATTAAGGACTGTGGCTGTATACTAGGAAATGCAGTTTTCAATATTTAGGAGGTCAATATAGAGCATAATTTGATTTTCAACACGAGACATAAGATTCCTATAAGAGTCTTTTCCGCATAATCAAAAGTTTCCATAGAGCAAATTCTGGAGCTGCAAATTGAAAAATAATGTTGCCATAATAAATAAGTAAATTATTGGTTAGTGTAAATTTTCTATTGAGAAAAGATGATGATGAACATCATTTATTTGCAATATATTAAAATAAACCAAGATAAAAATAACGTAGTAATATTATATTAAACGCCACCAAAAAGTCTCATCACATTTTACAACGAAATTCGTCAGACTGGGGCTTCCAGAAGTTTTGAGTTGATATGCTGTCTCTGGTTATAAATAATCTGCACTTCGGGGGTTTATAATTTCCGTAGCATGAAATAATCGCGAGTTTCACTCGTGTGTGGCCGGCTGTTGGTGGTCGAGGGCGAAGGTGTGTGCATTAATCACGCGGGCGCGACCGCGGCTGCGTCTTGTCGAGGCGCTCACTCGGCGGACGATTGATCATTCGACATATTGTTTTTGTTTCCGCGAGGGCGTTTAAGGCGATGTGTGCTTTAAACGAAGTGCGAATGAGTTATTTATTCTATTAACGCGTTCATTATTTATAATATGTGTTTAGAAAACATCATGATTAACATTTCCTTTAGTCAGCATCTTGATCATAGTGTAGCCCGACATTCAGCGAGGGTTCATTTTCATTTGATACGGTCTAGAAGATGAACAGATTCACAGCTATGTTTAGTATCGCGACATTTAAATATGTCTCTCGTTCTATGTTAGTATAAGTTGAAGTTTACTAGATTTAAGTATGATTACAGTGCAAGGTTTTTTCAAATGTTTTTTGCACAAAAATTAAATCAACGTTTTTATCTTATGTTGTATTTTACAAAATATGCTAATGCAATTGAGAAAGGGTGGCGCTGTGGACTGCATTCTCTGAAGTCTAGGAAAGGAACTGAGCTTTTTTATTCTACATTAAAATGGCGTAAAAAGCTTCAAAATAAAACTAAATCTCAGTGTATAGATTACAAAGACATGGTTAACCGATGACTATTTTTATTAGAAAAATTGGTAACCAATTGATTTGCTACCAGCGAAAAATTGGAAATAAAAGTTGATAATATTGGATTAGCAACTTTTATATTCATAAAGTAAGAAAAAATAGGGCATGCATTTATGGTAAATTGTAGAAAATATTTTTAAATAATTTTAAAATAATTAAATTGCATAGTATTACTTTACAAGCATATCAAAATAAAATGTGTTTGTTTGTAATTAAAGAGTTAAAAAACCTGTCAAGCACGTGTAAAACTCGTAATATCCCTCATATTACGAGGGATACTACGGGTTTCATATTATTGTACATACAGCGGTTCGTGTATTTAACACATGAAAGTTTAAATATTTATTTTTATGTATTAAATATTAAAATGTTACTCAAATTAAAAGTTAAAAAATAAAAAAAAATTAACTAGTCTTAAAATTCTCTAAAGGCATTTTGCAAGTATACCTTAAACGTTTTTTATACGTCAAACGTTTATTCCATGCAGAGACTTTTGATCGACATTTTTCTTGCAAAATTTTAAATTGGCTCTAGCTTTGAATTATTGTGTTGCATAATTTATGTAAATATTATACATATAGCATTTTGACTTTATAAGCTAGAGTTCAATGAAAGGCAGTCAGACGGATAGCTCGGCGGAAAGCAACAGGACTGTTCGGATACGAAGCTATTATCTGAAGTTACGGAAACTGAAAAATGACATACAGTTTTATCAGAGGCAAAAAAATCAAGACAGAAATGTAATCAATTGTATCTAAATAATGTAATGAACATAATATTTCCATTTCCACACCTTAGAATCTCTAAGATTTTTGCTGATAAAGATCTAAGATTTCTACAGATTTGCTTGAGCAATTTCCTAACGGGAATTTAAATATTTAGACCGCCAAAAGAAGGTGGCTATTTGGTAAATGGACATATAAAACACAAAATGATATTACAGCTTTTTTAAAATACACAGGCAATTGCGAAACAAGTTAATCAGCTATAACAAGGCAAATTTTATAAATAATTAAACCTAACTAAAAATACAAGAACGAATAAAATGGTATGAGTAATTAAAATTGTAATTAGGAGACGCGCAAGTAGTACGACGCACGTTACGGTGCGTAAATACGACATATCGAATTGCCCCAGTATACCAGACAAGCAGCAACCGAAAGCATGCCGACACCTCAAATATAGTTTGAAAACTAACAATTAGACATGAGAGAACGAGCCGCGGCCGCTCGTCACGGCCGATAAAGCGGTCCGCGCGATTTAATGCGGCCATCAGTGGATAAATAGTCCGGAAAATTGCTCAGTGCCTGACGCACCGCTGCTGCGGGATAATGCGCCGACGCGACTCTGTCTGGTATCGGACTAACAGCTACTGAGCTCAATCTATAATTTGCAGTCGACACTTCTTAAAAACGTCATAAGAGACCTCACTACCCCTTAAATCCCAATGTTACACGTTGGGATTTTTATCAGTTTAAATCTATTTCCCCTGATGAACTAAGATTGTATTATTTCTTTTATGATACATAAATATATACTAACGAGATTCTTGAGAAACTACGACTTGTTCACTGAAAATTAAAAGTGTATTACGAACAACAATCTGATATAACTAA
This sequence comes from Druceiella hillmani, assembly GCA_039881145.1. Lineage (NCBI taxonomy): Eukaryota > Metazoa > Arthropoda > Insecta > Lepidoptera > Hepialidae > Druceiella > Druceiella hillmani. The sequence goes on from JAYKKI010000005.1 coordinate 12,645,464, forward strand.
TATATGAATCAATAAAACTTAAGTGGTGACTGCATAGTCACATAACAGGAATCGATCATAAAATAATTGTTGAGATATGATTAATTTGTGGAAGACATGTGAGTGATTCTTGAGATTTACGATGATTATCCTGGACAAATAGTCACCGCAAATCTGATGTCACCGAGCAGAAAAAGAAAATAAAATGACAGAATCGCGGATTTTATATTCTAAGCCATAGAAAATAAGAATAGCGCAAGGACGAAATTACTATATCTATAGCCTGGTGTCAAATTTGAATAATAATAATAATATATAATAGTAATAATTATAAATAATTGTCATAGTAATAATTATAGACAATTATAAGTAATGTAAATCTAGACGCGTGGTTGTACGCAGGTAAGTTCTCAATAGCCGCGCACGCACCTTGTTTTTATTCGCATGAAACGCCACTTTTGACATCCTTTTTTTGTTTCAGCAACAGGTTTCACTTGATTTGGAAACTTTCCCAGTTCAGATATAACACTTAAGTATTAAAAATGTTTATGGGTACCTACTTTTACCCCCTACTCTAATATCGCGCAAAGAAATTACTTGCAACTTGACGGTTACTTTTTTTTCTACTCAAAAAATATTTCCGGGCCATGATAAATTCTAATTTCAACATAATATTATAAATATGAATTAAAAATTTACAATCTGATATTTCCATTATGACACTTAATTTACGAGAATCTATAAATTCTTCATATTACTAATTGTTGGGTATAGACGTCTTCGAAGTGTAAGTATACAGTTCAGGTTATCTCGGATTGGGGAAAACAATGACGAAAAGAGTATATTTACTTCTTTTCATTTACTGTTAAGTATATGAAAAGAAGTATAAATAAGCTATTATTGAGTAAGTAGCATTTATATTTGGGACCGGCAGACTATGTATGATATTGGTACTTTATTCTTCTACTATATCGCGGTCCCTCCTTTAAGTAATGCAATTACAACTTCGTGCAGAAGTTCCTTGTGGTGATATTAAATAAAATATTAAATATTATTAGAAGGGAAACCTTCCTGGCTTTCAAAAATAATTATTTTTTATCGATATTTGAATTTTGTGGTATGAAATTTGACTGGGTAATATTAGTTTCATACTGGCTTTGTGGTTCACCGATTACACTCATAATTATTCAAGCAGCATGATTTTTTCATACTGTAAATATTTATTTTTTATATTTCTTTCAATATCCATTGGAATACATTAATTTTTATGACATTACTTTTAATAGATTTCTATATATAGTTGTTACAAACGATAATTTCTTGTAAAGTACACAAACAGTTTAGAATTTCATCGCACAGAACTTTAATCATAACGGGATTTAGTAACGTTTAAAATCTATATTTAAGGTAAATTCAGTTAAAAGTAAGTTTAAACTAGAAGTAAATCAGTTTTTTTTTTAAAATAAAAAAAAGTAATTCGATTATTTTACTCCTCACAGTTTTAAAATAACACAGTAATCCGGAAGCAATTCCGTTTCTGGCTTTTATCTTCAAAAATATTTTTCCGATTAAAACTAAAAAATAATATAATCACCAACGGATCAATAAAAATGGCATGCAATTTGACCAATTCCAATCTAGTTATTTTCTCTTCAGTTTTTGTAGGACATATTTTTATAATTACTCTAGCATAACTTAAGGGCGGAACATGTGTATTTCTAAGCTTGGAAATATTATCGTTTTGTTCATTCCACTAAGTACTAGTAAATAAAAAAAGTCTATAGGCAGTCGGGTGCATCCTTCAGATGTTATAGGCTTTTGAAAGAATTTATACGTATATACGTACAGACATACATATACAGGCTTTGATGTAATTTGTAGTAATATTTCCTTTGAAAATACCTTTTTTACATTACTACTCTCCTTAGTGACTACTTTCCTAGATCTTGAAGAAATATTGTCATCATTTTAATAAAGCACAAAAGAAAAATATATATGAATGCTTTTATACAAAAACACATTTAAACACACAACTTTGTGCTTGTACATTATTATCGATACACATAATTCCACAATTATTATACCGCTTATAGTAGAGTAGATTTTCAGGAATAGGAATATTATTGTTAAACCACTTTAGTATCACTTCATGAAGGGTTTTCAAAAAGAAATTAAATTGTGAAACTAGCATGCAAGATATTAATTTGCCGAATAATGATAAATAGTTAAATTACAGGAAATATCATACTTTTTCCTCCAGAAATTTTAACTTGAGAGCGCTTTTTCACGGGGTTAACAGCCAAAGAAAATTATGATATATTTTATTATTATGTACTATAAGATGGTGACACATCTGTAAGTATTTTTTTAAAGAACCTGCGATATCTTTGAAACCCCAATTAATACATGTCGCTTGAATTTGTTACCACATCTTGTTATATAGTTAAGATATACAGTCATTTAGGAATAACGCGAATGCTGACGGTGTTACCTTACACAGGTACATCTCGCGTTAAATCAGTACAAACCTAATTAAATCACTCGGCCGCCCCTACACGTACTTGAAACATGTCCATACATTATGCAAGCACGACCGCCTTTTTCCACTGACCCCGTACATGTAATTATCAATATTCACGCCGACCTCGCCCGCACCCGGCGGCCAAATTTGACTCGGCGATAGCGCTCCGGAAGCGAATCCCCGCGGTGCAGATAACAAAGTCGGCCGGAACATTAAAAGAGACAGGCCGGCTGGCGGCTTGCTTGTTAACAATCTCGTTCCTGCTCCAGCATTAAAAAGGTGAATTTACGGCCTGGGTACGGCGACTACCGCTGTACCCTCGTCGTATCCTAGCCGGCGATGTCTACAGATTCATACACGCTTGTGCGTTACCGTCGGACACCATTAGATGCAGCCGCTGCTCGGTCGTTTCCACTCAATATTATTGTGTGTTGTGCGAAGGTGTAGCGTTTCCTCATGTACCGTCGTACGTAGATTTATTCATGTTCGTCTGGTCGGTGTTGTTTATTTTTGTGATTATCATGTGACGTGGTGTAAATTGGGTTGGCTAATAGCACTAAATAATTTAGGCCGATTGCATATTTCGAAAACATATCTATGCGTTCGTGTTGATGAAGGGACCTTAACGGAAATATTGTAATGGTAACAGTAGTTCTGTAATCATACAAAGTGACTGAGCTTTTAATTGTTTCTAGATGTAGCAATTTTATTTTTAGGGTTATTTTCTAACGTCTTAGAATGTTGTCGAACGTTTGTTTCTGGATTATTCGTATCCTTCTATAATGTTTTATGTAATAATTGTAAACGTTTGCTAAATCTGCCAATTTTTGCGTTTTTGTGTAATGGTTGTAAGCTTTAATAACTATAAATAAATATTTAAATACAAGTTTTTTATTTTATTTGAATTAGATTCTGTTATTTTGAGAATATTACAAAATTTCAATTATCATAGAACAAGATTTTGAGATACCGTCGTCGAAATACCATACTTATAATATTCATGGTCTTCTTAGCTTAAAAATCTAATTGAGATGGACATCATTTGTTTGGATGGACATCAGATGGATATCATTTGGTCCGTATATTTATTCCCCTTTTAACAATATAAAAAAACATATGATTTTTAATTAATGAACTTTCATCTGTTCATTTTCTCATTAGGATCAGAGTAGAATCTGGCAGTCACTTCACAAAATTTCAACAGGGCGCAAACGGTTTCAAAAGGTCACTATTCCAATTATCGCTATAATTTTCCGTGGATTTCACCTTGCTTTATCCTTGTAAAATATTAGGTGCGTGCTGTTGTTGTTGTCGTGTTCACATAAGATGAAGAAGATCTCATATGGAAAAATGGTTGCCAGAGCCTCGAAAGGTTGGAATTCTCCAGTCCTGCTTGATGAGCGGACGGGAATCGAACTGAGTCCTCGCGGTGCGCCGTGCACTCAACGGTCGTATGTCTTGCGATCAACCCAAGACACCACGGTGACAAATGCGTACTGTTTAGTATTGACACATACGTGCTAGGAATCCGTTTTTTCCTAGAGAACGTAATCCCCATGCCAGCTACCCATAAATCGTAATGTATTAATCTAATATAGATATTATGAAGGCTAAAGTAGTACTTAGTCTCACAGGAAGTCGGACTATAAGTAGTATATTTATGGTAGCGTACTATTTATGAGGAGGAGTTATTTTAGAGTATAAGTTTATTTTTAGAGTCAATTACATAAAATGTATGATAGAAATTTATAACGCTCCAGTTTCAGGATGATAGTAACGAATTCATAATTTGGGGTGTACCCTTAATATTTATCCATATGATGATATTCAATCTTCAAATTGTATCTTATCTTATTTTATTTCTGTTATAGTTTGGTTTGGAGATATTAAGCACGTGAAGCTTCTTATATGTCCCTACTAGCATTTCAAATGAGAAAATGTTTTTGTTTGTTCGTTTGTTACTCAAGAACTGTAACCAAATAGAGAATCGTTACTATATTTGGCAAGCGTATAGGTCATGTTGTGAGGTAAAGCAGGTTTTCCCGCAGCTCACACATGGTATATTAATACTAAAGAGTTTATTCAAATGTTTGTTACCACCCGGTCATCCCTAAATGGTCAGGGAGGTTTCATAAACCTTGATGAGGAATTAAAATATAAGCTACTTTTAAATTTAAAAGAAATGGTATAATTTCTATTAGATGGAACTGTGTTTCTTCTGAATAATAACAGTTGTGCATGAGAGATAGTGCAACGTGTGTATTAGACAAACAAGTTTAACATAACTTTTGGATATATGTTTCAATAGTTTGATTGATGTAGAGACAAATATTGCTACTCGGATCCAAAATCTATGCCGGCGAAACAGCGGATAATAATTAGTACACAATGTACTATTGTAAGAACGTAAATATCTTGTAATATTTTTGATACTTTGTTATTTAAGTTTTCTCTTATTCTGCATTGTAAATAATTTTCCTTGTGTTCTACGAAAAATTCAGTTTAAATGGCACGCTGTACTAAATTTTAATTTTAATACGGAATTTTCATGTTTGAAAGATTATTTTGATTCAGCAATAATCAGGGAGCATACTTGGACTCTGCTTGTTTTGACAGCGTTTTTCAATGGGTAAAATGTGTCGATGGACACTTTATCCATACTCGTTATTGATCACTTCCAAATTTGCTAGAAAAAAATCCAAGTACGAAGCCTTGTATGCACTTAAAATATTTTAGATTGAGTCTTACACGTTTTTTCTGGTGATTTACAAAAAAAATTGAGAGGTATTTAATCTCTTCTGGCACCCGCGCTATATTTTCATAAGGTTGTTTTAGTTTAGTACCATAAGCTACTGGTACTGTTGAGAAATAATTTCCATCATGTAAAAGCACGACCTTCAGACTTCAAGACTTTCAAGGAGTCAAGAAATAAACACCATTCTTCGAAACATTATGGGAACCCTAACATCACATCCATTACAGCCTTAACATCGTTACGAAACATCAGACCACCCTCTTGTAAGAAACAGGTTTTTAGCACGTCATTAAAATTTTCAAAAAAACATATTTTTTCGATTGCCATAAATTTCAACCCTTTAATCGAAATTCTGGATATAAAACTTTATTTTTAAACGTAACGATGATACCTCTTTTATTGATTAAATAAAATAACAATGTAACGTGTAGTCTCTAGGTTCTGCCCAAACCATAGGAATCCCAAATGGCATACGTCGCCTTCTGTTTGCCCATCCATCGCGTTCTCTGCTACAATTTATGCAGCAGATATATGGAGCTCGTAGCTTATTTAGCCTCCGGGAAACCAATATAATTGCGATATATTTTTTTTCAAAAGTAAATTTTCCACAAATATACTAAAAGCGATCAGGCTGATTCATACACTTTCTGGACATATTTATAAAGTTACAAAATACAAAAATACCGGAATAATACCGGCCATCATCTATTTAAATAAATTCAATGAAAAAATCAACGCATCGGCACAAGAAATGATGAGAATAGATACACGTACATATAAGAATCAGCATTTAGTTCCATTGCCTAAAAATTTTGTGGACCAATACTAAACTAAGTTAGGTTAAGTTAGATTGGATTCGGTCGGGCTATGTTGGGTTATGTTAGATTTCAAGGGATTAGGTTGCGCAATATTATATTGGGTTAGGTTGGAATAGGTTGTAATAGGTGATGAGGGATTAGGTTGGATTATGTTAGGTTGAATTATTAAGACTACTCTATTCAACGACGTTATGATGGATTAGTTTACACTATGTCAGGTTAAGCAGGATTATGTTGAGTTAGTTTCGGTTGATGGGTTAGATGGGTTAGGTTGGCTTAGGTTAGGTTATGTTGGGTCATGTGGGGTTATGTTGAGTTAGGTAGGGTTAAATTAATAAAAAAGGTTATATTAGGTAGAGTTAGGATGATTTAGATTTAGTGGGGGTAAGGTGGGTTAGTTTATATTAGATTAAGATTAAGATAGGTTAAGTTGGGTTAGATTATTTTGGGTCAGGATGAATTAAATGATGTTAGGTTAGGTTGTCGAACATAATATTACCATGAAACATAATTTTTTTTCTCGTTTACGAAAGAACTTTCTCTTTCTTCACTGAAATACTCGATACTTGTTATAAACGAAAGAGTCCTCTCTCCTGCATCGAATTCGGGTAATAAGTTTGTAAATTGTGGTGATATTTATTGTCGTTTCGATCAAGGGCTACTTTACAATGAATACATTATTCCTGGAGAACAATAAAGAACATACCTGATCGAAGCCATTTGCAAAAGCTAGTAACACAGGGTAAATAACAAAAAGTAAATAAAAGTTATAAAGTGTGTGGCAAAAAGCGATTTGAAGAAGTAAGTTTTATGTATTGAAATATTTAAATGTCACGTTAATTATTCTAGTAAATATGTTTATGTTTCCATACTATGAACATTTTTTTTTCATTTATTGTCCGTCATCACTAATTATAAAGTAACAGACGATTGTTGTTATCGTTACATGCACCCGAGGTGTTTTTATCGCTTGACTACTTAATTGAAAGCATCTTCGTGGTTTTTGAGAGTACATTTTTATTTTTCTGAGAATTAAATACAATTAAAATAAATATGATAAAAAGGAAACTGTTTTTTTTATAATACTATGTCAAATTAGTGTTGGACTGTTAAAACTTTTAAAAAGCTCACACGACAATTTTAGAATTATTATATTTTGATAAGGATATAAATATATAATAATTTTAATGTAATTATCCTTATTATATTGGAAATTAAGCTCGAGTAATATCTGAAGATATATTACCAAAATTTAGGAGAAATGTACTTTTGAATAGTATCTCACAGAATGTATGGGTAAAAAATGCCGAATACTTAAATTAGTTAGGCATTATATGCAGTTTAATGTTCTTCATTATTATGCCAAACCTCAAGTTTCTACTTTAAATAACTTTTGATAAAAATGGCTGTAACAAACAGACAGAGTGATCTTATAAGGGACGTTTTCTCTTTAACGTATGGAATAAAAAAAATGGCACTTTTAAGTTCGCTACAAAATTTTGAAATTGTTATGTAGATTTTGAGTTGTATAATAGAAGTATTTTATTAGTTATGTTTATATATTAATTATAATTATTTCTTTGTTAAACGGCAAAAAACGCTTTTGAAAAAAGACATATTCCTTTTTATGTGGCGCAAGTCTTTTCTATGTGAATAGTATTTCCTCTTAATCATCTCATATTTTAGTTTCCTATTGAAACTAAGATAAATTTTGTCTTAAACAAATTAGATTTTGACCTTTATTTAACACAAGACAAAATACAGGCATTGAGAGAGACTTTTCGATATTTATAACTTTGCGCCGGTTGAGCTTAGGCTGAGCGAGTCGTAAGCCGAACGAGCTCACCCAGATAATTTTAATAATTCCATAACTCCACCTCGCCATTAACTTCAGCATTCGCCTTGTAAAATTATTCCCACCGCAATATCATAACTTTCGCCATCCAATTTGGCTCCCGGCCTCCGAGCCCGATATAATAGTTCTCTCATTATTATGTTAGAATATCTTAACGAAATTTAATCAAACTTTGAAGGAATAACTCGTGGAAAAGGATTACGCGGGGCGGAAGGATTTGGTGACTGGCGGCCTGTTTAACTCAGGGCGTCAAATTTCACAGAGCGACGGGCGCGGTTTGGGATTGTGTAAGTTTCGTGAGGCCGCTCGTGTGCGCCTCGAATTTTACTAGCTCGTGCCTAGTGTGGCGACCGTAAGATGCGTTTGAATTAGACGCGAGGTAGATGTCTTCTAATGTGGAAGAAATTATTGCTTATCTAAATAAAAGTAAAATGTTCAAGACCAGATAATACAAAAAGCTCCTGAAAAACCTGACAAGATCATTTACATCTCTGTCAATACATCTGTCACAACCGATTCTCTAAGATACTATGTGTCGATAACTTTTTTTAAACATTTACATATGAATTCGGGAAGGGGTTAATAAAGTACTCAAATGTTTCTCTTCATTTAATATAATATGTGGGGTATCATTCAAAAGGGCTTGTTCTCAATACAAGAATACTTTTCTCATAATTTTAAATAGATATTTTAAAAATATACAAAAATAGGGCATCGACCCTTATTTCCGAAATTATTGAATCAAAAATCTTGGAAAAAAACAGGTTTAGTAAAATCCGATTACATTCTGTTCGGATTTTACCGAGTAAAATTTTACTATTACTACTAATTATAATGACTTACTTTTTTCTAATCACTAGAATATTTTTTGGAAAAGCGATTAAAATTATATTTATGATTCACAATTATATTATCAATAATATTTATGATTCCCAATTATTTCAGCTCAGCTTTTCTTTTAAAAATTAATTTTAACAACAGATGATGTTATTCTAAATTTTAGTAAGATGTTGACAGATGAAGTGAAGAAAAAATAGTAAAACGTATTTGTCAAAAAGTTACTTAAAATATCTGTCGTGTTGCGCACAAGAAACAAATGGATGAACACAATACAAAGTTTTCATTAACCTAAAAATTATAAAATAACATTTTTTTTGTGATAATCCGTATTTCACATACTGACTTGTGGTGGATATCTATGGCAAGAAAATTGCCAATTTAGGACCACAGGGTAAACTTTTTCACACTTCATGGTGTAATACATAGACTTAATATAGTACGAATAGACGAATTTACTCTACTTTTCCCTTTTACTAATTTACTCTACTTTTCCCTTTCTACTTTTCCCGCATCACTGAAATCGAATTACCCTTGTGTGCATAAATGTAGATGGGCGTGAGTGGGATAACTTTGTATATCGATACTATATCAATAACATAAAAAGAAAAGAACATTTATGTAACCAAAGTTCATTTGGAGTTTATTTACTAGAGCCCATATTAAAGAATTCGTGGCTATTAGAAGGTTCGAGGTCTTCCATAATTTATTCATGTTTTTGAGGATGATTAAATCCCACACGAGTAACTCGTGTTTCAAAAATAAATTCGTGATTGTAATTTCCAGTCATTATATTTTTCTTTATTTAACCTTAAATATGTATATTATTTGGTTTCACTGTGAGAAAATTATAACTCTGTGCGTTTTTATATAGGAGGTAAAACATAGGCGAGCAATAAAATAAAAGTTGTAACGTAAAAATGTGAACTTTCATTCATTTTGAAACACAATGCCATTATTCTGTCGACATTTCTTATTACCGAGACTAACATTTTGAGCACCTCGAATATTATAATATTAAACACATTCTCTAAATAAACTCTAAGTATTTAATAATTATAAACAAATCATATTCGCTTTATAAAAAATAATCACGAGCAGTTCCTCATACAATGATGTTATCGGAACAAAATAAAGTATTTCTACGATTTTGAATAATCGTTTTGTTAGCCACTAAAGATTATTGGCCTTTAAATAAAAATAATTTTATTTAAACGGTTTCGCAAGTTTCATTTTTTTCTTGTTTTAACCTTCTGTCAAATAATTTTCAAGTATATATTTTATTAATAAAGTTATATTTGGCTCAAGCATAATACACAATTTATTTACCTGAAAATAAGTTTATTCAGGTAAATAAATTGTATATTTCTAAAACTGTTTTATGAAGTTATTTTGTCAAAGTTTTTTTAACACTCTCTAAAATAATATTCACATTTTAAATCTATGCCGTATACATCTTTTAATGGATAATTCATAAATTTCTTAACGTGTTTTACGATTTATAAATTGTTATTGTAAATATATGCAATCTTCGTAATATATATATATATATATATAGATATATATATATATATATATATATATATATATATACATATATATATATATTACTTAATTTCTATGAAGACAAATTCCCTTCTATATTCGACAACTAATTTAATAAATTATGTTAAATATTCAGAAGGTTTAGGTAACTTAACAAACCAAACCGATGACATGTCTTTAATACCTAATATTATCCCTCAATCGAATTTCTTTCAAATTTTTTCATTTAATAAATAAGAAATAGTAAATAAATATAAACGCGTTTTTCAGAGGGAGTTAAACCGGAAAGAATCGTAATTTTATGAATTTCCAAGAAGATTTACATTCATTTAAATGTAACTTTAAATAAAAGTAATATTTCATACGCAGATGTAAATTGTCGGAGCATCGGGTTATTATTAAAACCACGCCTAGATAGCATGGAGCTAAAAATATTTCAAAATGGTCTTATTTATAGATCATATTCAAAAAGATCACATGCAATTTCTACCTTTTTTAGTTCATAAAAAGGTAGATATTGCCGGTGGCCTTTTGAATATGGTCTATAAATATATTACACTTGTTATATTTATTAAAACTCAGCTAAGTCTAAGTGTCTCGTAGAATTTATGATAACGGTGCCATGTTCAAATATTTAAATTCTAAACTATTTGTCTACTTCATCGATTTTATCGAAAACTTTTTGTTTATTAGTTAGGGGCAAAAGTCTTTTAAATGCAGGAGAAAAGAAGGATCATGAATTTAAAAATATTGAATACGTAATTAACAAGCGTAATAAATAGCACAGTGGTTTCCAAATTCTCATATTGAGACGAGTTCAAAAAATTATGGTAGTGCTGAATAGTTCTTGCGATAGATCAAGAAAATGATTGAGCTTTTAATACCAATTTTTATTTTTTGTTTAAAATATTTAATGTTGTTAAATGTAAATTTATCCATTAATTTTAGATTTTCTTTTTCTACATATAAATGATTTTTGTTGGGACTTCATGATTTTATTTAAAAAAAAACTTAAAAACAGAAAACGTAAAACAGAATGTTATATATATTCTGTTCTGATATGCTTATTTTACAAACTATTTTATTTTTTTTTGGATTATATCTATATGTTACTTCATGATTCAATAACGAACAAAATATAATTGCTTATTCTGAACAACTTTCTAAAAAGTACAGTTGAAACTACATAAAAATAATAAGTTACAGCGGGACGCTAACGAAACTGGAGATTATGGGAGAGTATTATCTGTCAAAATAGTTTTAATACTGCATATATTGTTATTTCTTTTTCAATCGTAGTAATGTCAAAAGGAATATTTTCCCGCTCTTACGCGTTCTTTGTCTAGCCGTATTATATTAAGACTATTGTGCAATACGTTAATGTAAAAATGAATTTTAATTATGCGTATAGATTTGAGTTTGTCTGTCATTAGTAGCTGTTTTAAGATTATTTCTTTTCTTTAAGTGACTTAATGTGAAATTATGGGATTTGATTTGATTTTATTTTAGCTTTAAAAACAATGTATTAAAGGCGAAGTAATTTTAAATGTCGTACATGAAAATATTGCAACTCAAACAACTTGGAAACGACCTTTACGCGGATATTCTTATACATATGAACTACTGAACTTCTTACAATACTACAACTACAACTACTGAAGTTTTTTATCTTATCATTTAATAATCTTGCATAACAATTCTAAATTTGCAATTGAAAAGTTAACAAATTATCCATCGTAAAATTATATTAATTGTTAGGTTTGTAATTGTAAATGAAGAATAGCTGTACAAGATTATTAAATGATTAAGTTAATGCATATTTATTATAAAAGACACGGCTCTCAGGTTTAGAATCATACGTAGTACTGCCGCTGAACGAAATGTAGTAGATTCTAATTACGCAATTACTTATCACCGAATAGGATATTTTTAAAGTACATTTCTTACACTTTGGCAGCTTTTTCATACGACAATTTTCAACCGAATTTTGTGTGTCATTTTCATACAATTCAGCGAATTTACAAAAATAGTAAGAATATTAGTGTTGTTAACATCTAAATTGGTATTGATTCCAAGAAATACGTTAATAACTGTTTATTTTTAAAATTTTTGACATCAAAAGAAATTTTGGGGGAGTTATGAAAAGATATATAATATTTGGAGGCAAAATTAAGAATGTATTCATGCTTGTTAAGAATAGTTGAGTTGAAAAGAAAACATGAAAACTGTTTCGGAATGTTTAATTAACATTTAGTATTATTTTTTTTTAGTAAAATTACATAAAGCCGCATAAGTGGAAATTATATAAATAATATAGCAGCAGCAGTATGTATGTCATAAAAAGATGGCTGCCATGTTGTTTTGAAAATTTCGAGTAAATTGTTGGTTCTGAATATTTTATTTTGTTAAGAAATCGTTCTTTATAATTGTCGTTACTCGGAAATAGCATGTTATTAATTTAATTATTAAAAACAATAATATTAATAATTTTAATTATTAAAAAACGTATTTGTTATTAAAAAAAGCCTACATGGCAAAACAACAATAGCAACAAATAATACGATTATTATACCTACAATTTCATTATGTACGTATCAATAGCCTTCAACACATGCTCGCATCTATGATGATTTGTGTATGTAAGTGATCAGAGCAATTGATGTCTGGTAACAGTGGTATGGAAAGCTTTTTGGATAGGGCAAGCTACCAAGGGAGGCACATATAATATATATATATATATATATATATATATATATATATATACACACACAAATGTATATTATGTGAAGTGTATTTCAACTTCTTAGCGATTACTTATTGCCAATTTCATGATTTTTATTTTGCCTTCGATGTCTTACTAATGCACCATTTACGATGACCGAAGGCCAAAAACAACTGCACCAGCACACATATTAACTCAAATTGTGTTCAATTGTGAGCCAAACACATACATGTTGAAGATAATTGCATCCATATTTTGCATTTATATGTTGAAAATATCCCTCAAATGACAGTCTACGGAGCAATAAACATTCCTATCATGGCGAAAATATATATTTACAATAACAATAAAAAAATAAACACATACAGGACACAATAACTAATTCAATTAATTAAATTCACTGTTAAATATGATAGGTGTATTTTTAAAACGGAAAAATAGCTATATTTACTTTGTTTTCAGACTATTTACTTTGAATGATAGATAATCAGTGAATGACAGTCTTTATGTAATGTGATCGGAATAATTCATGAAACTATTTCATTCTGAATATAGCCGTAACCTATGAGCTACCCCCGCGCTAGAAATAGGCTGTTTGAAATCACGTAATCCAAGAAAAAATCACGTATTCAAGCGAAGTCCGCAATTTAATATATGATCTATAGTCCGAACGCACAAACCGAACGATACCAGTCTGTGCAATTTTAAATGAAATGTACAAACTTCACTGTACTTAAAAATACATACTAAAACTTACTTATATGAAATTACAAGCGTTTTCGCGACGCATAAGTTTTCTATAAGTAAAACACTTATATATAAATAAAACATGTATAGAACACTTATGCGTCGCGAACACGCTTGTAATTTCATATAAGTAAGTTTTAGTATGTATTTTTAAGTACAGTGAAGTTTGTACATTTCATTTAAAATCGCATGGACTGGTATCGTTCGGTTGTGCGTTCGGACTATAGATCATATATTAAATTGCGGACTTCGCTTGAATACCGTAAATTAATTATATTTAAATATTCAAAGATATGTGATGTGTATTTGTCAGATATTCAGGACAAGCTACGTATTATTGCTTATAATGCACTCCGAGCCATTGTCTGTCAGATCAATGGGTTATGGCGCGTCCTTAACGCTGCTCACTAAATCTAGATAGAAACTGATATGATGTTCAAATAGATAGATATAATTAGTATACAATTACAATTATCAAACATGACGAAGTAATATATCCCAACTGAAGTAATTCCCGTAGGATACAACTACAAGCCAAGGCTTTACATCACGAATACTACGAATGCTTCTCTAATAAGGTTATCTCTAATGAAAGATAATCTTTCTGGTTCATGATCCCAGCTAATGAAATCTTAGGGACTTGAGGTAGAGACACATATCCTCATTGCATATTGACGGATTAGCCTTGTCACTATACGTAGACGCAAAGCCCTTCTCATTGGGTTAGTGTTTACTAGAATATAGTTCAATTTATAATACGCATGCATATTTTGTTTCTACATATACATTCATAAAATGACGTTAACACAATAGTTTTCTCTAAATAGGAAAAAAATTATACCTTTTCTGAGCTGTACTGGCAATTCAATGTATTCACTTTAGTAACAAATAAAAAAATTATTGAAGTTCATTGCCCTTGCGGTTCTTTGTCGCAAGCAATTATTTTAAACGTGCTTCGTAAACTTAAGTATTAGGGTGTGAAATTAGCTTTGTTACGAAAAATTCCAAGTAATTCTTTTATAACGTTTGATTTTAGTAGTTTTTATTTCAATCATTCAGTTTTGAAAGGTAGACGAGCCAAATGTACCTATAGCCAAATACGATTACTCAGATAAGTTTTAATAACAACTTCATTTAGGCTATATAGGCTGAATAGTTTATTGGTAAGTTAATAGGGACCTTTTATTTAAGAAATTACAGAGCATATGAAGTATTTATTTTTACTTAGTCTTGCTTTCTGTTTGAAGAAAATTAAAAGAAATGCAAATTTGTTGAGCGTGGTTTTAAGACTGCTTTTATGATGGCTTTGTTTCATTCAAACTTGTTCTTTATTAAGATTGTATTAAAGCGTTATCAGAATCGTTTTATTTACGTTCACTTGTACAATAAAGTCCACGTAAGATATTCTTTGGTGAGTGTGATATTAAAATTGATACACATTTTAATTTTCATAAATTTTCCAAAATAACACCACAATGAGATATGGACCGTTACTCTGTGTAAGAGGTAGAGAAATGACGATTTTAATGTTTATAATTTTGAAGCTTTAAGGTTGCAACACGAGAAGGAACTAACTACGACAATGTACGTAAAATTATCTTTCTGAGATAATCATCTTCCGAAATCAAATTAAAAGAAAACCGGAAAAGAAAAGAATTCGAGTTGTTTTTATCTGTTTGCATTTACTTTTCCGTTCAGTTTTTTCTAGCTAATACATCTCTCAAAATAGGTATTATCTTATAAAAATCGAGAACAAAGTAAGAAAACATTATAATTTTGACTTTTTAATAATTTATAGGCCGGTATTTGTTGAACCGTCGATGGAAGTATATTACCATTTTTCCCTTAACTAGATGGAGTATATATGCATAAAAAAGTGTCTGTCAAAATATTCATCATTTCTCATTGAGATAAAGGGACAGCTATGACGAAAAGCAGTGTTAGTTCTAAACATCCAACTTATTCAGCATACAACAAGAGTCAATATAATTAAGCAACAGCAAGTAGTCTTACAATAATAGAAAAAGGGTTTTTAAAGATAATGCAGAAGAATGGATAATCGTTATGAATAAGGCAAAAGAGAAACTTTTTTGGTATAGCGGTGCTATTTTAGGGGTTTGTTTTATGGTCTACTTCAAACTTAAAAAAGTGTGCGTATTGTAATTAAAAGCTATTATTATATATTAGTTTTTCAAAATGACGTTGACCTGATAAGTTAAGAAAATTTTCCCAAAAATATAATTTCAGAAAATTTTAAATCGGGTTAAACATGATAAGAAATAAAAGGTGACACTGGAAGGGTAAAATTAGAGTAGGTCCATTTTTTGGTCGATTTTATAATACATTTTTTAATAATCATATTCTATTTCTGTTGACTTATTTACATACTCCCTAATTTTGCGGCCTTATAGCTAAAATCTGTCATGGGGATCATACTGTGAAATTTGCGGCCTTGTAGCTAAAATTTGTCATGGGGATTATACTGTGAAATATGCGGCCTTGTAGCTAAAATCTGTCATGGACATTATACTGTGAAATGTGATGTAAACACTGATAAGAAAAAAGGCGTTTTATGTTAATCTTTAAAAGTTTATATTACATTAAATTTTTTTGGAGAGATGTCATATTTTGTTCTTTGTAGCATCATATTCCTGGTAATACAAATAAACGCACAAATTAAATTCTGAAAAAATTTAAGTGATATGACAATACGGGTATTATTCAATTAAAGCTATTATTAGATGATAAAAATTATCAGCTAAGCGCACGTATTACTTGCAATTTTTTAAATCTTCGCTATGTTTTCAAATTTTCAATCAAAATTGTATGAAACAAAACGTATCTCTTTTTCACATATTAAACATTCCTATTGCCTTGATCAATTTTATCGTTTTTCTTTATACCATTAGCGAGTTTAAATTCTTTTCCGACCAGAAAAAGTATTATTTGTGTTAGTTACAATTACTTCTAACACTATAATATTTATAATATTTATATTTTCCCTACAATGATAAGACGAGAAATTTAATTCTATTCTTTAGTAGATTGAATCCTCTATTGTTATCTTCGGCTGGTATGGGATTACATGTAGAGTGGTTCTTTAAAGATTTCCATTTAGAATTGCATTACTGACAGGTGTGTAGGTGCCACAGTGCTCATTTTCACTTGGAATCTACTCGTTATAGACCTACAAGTACGTTTCATTACATATAGTTGAGTTTCAAGTAAAATCAACTTATAAATATACGTAAACGTAATGTATTCCAACGAAAACTTAAATTTTCAATCTATTAGTTTTTAAGTTTCACCTTTTAGTTCATTTGAATATTTTTCATGACTCTTAAAGTATTGTATCCTAGAAATATTACGAAATTCAATATTTTGAAAGTCTTTTTAAAATACTATTTATGAAAATACTAGTTTTAGTTTAGTAAATAAAAAAAAACAACGCAAACATATACTCACTTTATGAATACATAGTAGATAGCAGGTATCCAATTTAAGTGTTTTTTAAACAGTTTTAATGTTTGTTTACTGTCATAGAGAAACGAAAGAATTTTATACATTCATGGACAAATTATAGTCAAAATAATTTTTAGTCGACTGTACTGTAATTATTTTTGATCTTATGTTTAGTAAATACTTTGTAAAATATAACATTTATTATATAAATTTTAAATTTTTGGCAGAAGTTTTTATAAGTTGAACTCAGCACGAGTGGAAATAAATAAATTATATATAGTATGAGTGAAAATAACTACTATAGGCAACAGTTTTCCATGAATTTCTTTTTGTGATCATCTGGCTTTCATGAGTTTCCATTGACAAACTGGCGCTCCGCTATCGTATTCTCATACCTTATTATCGTAAACATTTGGGGGCTTACGTTCAATTGAATCAAACAACAAACGAAACGCCCATCATTAATTAAACATCACAAAATGCACAAACATATTCGTTATTTTAATTGTGGAAATTCGCCGCCCATACCTAGCTTTCACCACTCTCCAGCAATAACGCTGCCGTATAGGCGAAGGGTAGTTTCTGCCGACTGTAGGCACATAATCATTAGGGCAGGTTTCGAAGGCGGCACGGCACAGGGCGGGCGGCGTTGTCCTTTGTCTTGTGACTAATTGACAATTCAAAGAAACAACGCGAATTGAACGGGAACGCACACGGCCGTGCGACACGTAGGAGCGCCTCTAATTATAAGACGCGTCGCCCGCTCGCGACTATGTATTATTCGTCCGCGTCTTCCCTCTGTCTCCACTCTAATTTCGTTTGGTAAATTGTTGTAATCAAACGGAGGTAAAATGAAACGAAATTCGAATGTGTATTCAATTTAAAGACCTTTTCGTGTAGGTAGGTTGGGCGGTGTTGGGGGTATAAATGGAGGCGAAGGGGTTAAGTGGTCAGAGTAGGGGCGCGAGTTTGGTGTAACTTTACTCGGGGACATTTGTTTTATTTGCTTCGTGTAAAATTATAGAAAAACGTGACAATTTTGCTACTTTATTTATTATGTATTTGTGAGATAAAGTTCGGCTAGTATTTATTTGACAAAGTATTTTAAAAATCGCAAAGCGATGCAGATAACTGATGTAATTAACCATCAATTTCATTGTTCAGTTAAAAAATTGATTTTAAGACAATTTTTAGAAGATATTATCAAGAAATCTAGATCATAATTTTATGATCTATTTAAAATGAAACCTCAATTTTCAGCTAAGTGTTCCACAGCCAGAGTGATAAATAATTGTCTGTAAATTTTAACTCATGTTAAATACTTTTTTTGGAAGAGTTTAAACAGGCGTAAGAATACATACATTGTATTTTGTTCATATATATTTGTTGCTAGAGAATCTAAATTAACATAATAACACAAATATCACGAACAGTCTTTAGAGTAGAAAATAAAATGGGAAGATTTTGTACTACACATACACACGCTAATATGTTTCTTTTATTTATATAGTTTCGTTTATTATAGGAGATTTACCATCTGCTATCGTTTGCTGAATCTACTTGATATAATAAAGACGTCATAAACACGAATACACAATGTGCATAAAATAGCAAATGTAATTTTTTTTTCTCCATAAAAAATTAAAAGCTATTACAATTATGTAGAAATTA
Organism: Druceiella hillmani; assembly: GCA_039881145.1. Lineage (NCBI taxonomy): Eukaryota > Metazoa > Arthropoda > Insecta > Lepidoptera > Hepialidae > Druceiella > Druceiella hillmani. Next base: position 12,664,376 of record JAYKKI010000005.1, read on the forward strand.
TGCAACCTATGGTTTCCACCTGATTGAGACTTTAATGGATTGAAAATATCATCATTGTTGCGCACTATGCTATCTCATTTGTTTGAATAATGAGATTTAATTAAGCTGGCCTCGTATTAAACTTAGAGCTATACGCAAGTAAACGCTGTTACTAAAGTACGTAACAATAGTGATTAAATTAAGTATGAAAATTGATTATTACAATTAACCGGTAAAGATCTAGATAATTGTTTCCTTTCATTTTGGAATATTTTCTTTGCTTTGGATAAAATTTTTGGTGTACAATTATTATAGTAGTTTAGAAATAGCCGGCAATACATTTAAAAGTTTATGTTGTAATCACATGCTATAAAAAGTATTTATCGAGGTAAATATGTAAGTTATTTTGATAACGATTAATAAATTAATTTAAAACTACGTTCAATTTCATTTTTTATTGTAAGAACATTTTATTGCAGTTTTTTCCATAGAAATAGACAATAATGTTACAAGTAAATAGTGCTAGATTATTTATAGTTTTTTTGGTCCGATATAAGTTATATAAATGTTCCTTTCAAATTTACAATACTGCTTAGCTTCTTATAAAATATCATGGTGATTCAAAGTTAGTATAAGTTACTAAAAAAATTGTCTCAATCGAATAACTGCGTTTGAAATGAATAAGTTATAAACAGATATAAATATAAACTATTAGAGGTATATAATATTATTTAATTAGACAAAAACCGTTAATAATCAACTATCGTTTGCGTTGCATGCTATTTCTCGTTCTGTTCAGATTCTTTGAACTACTACATACGAGTATATACATACGAGAATTACAGTAAAAGACTTATCGAAGCTTTCGTCGCTTGTCCTACTTCCATTGGCGTAAAAAAGTAACTACTGTATAACGTCCAAATATTTAATTTCTGCATAGAATCAATACAAAATGAAGATACATTAAATTATATTTGAGGAAAGTTAGACTAAATGTTAAATATTAGTCTCGATCAACTTGCTTCTTAAACATATTTTTATACGTATATAAAAGTGCGTTTGTACTTGATGATAACATAGGAAGAGCAGGCAATTTAAACGAATGAAAAAAGCTTGGGCGGGCGGCAGCGAATGCACAATAATTTATTCGCATGCTCCACATGCGGAGTGAAAAATCGATCGCATTATGCCCACCGGTTGTTTTTAATGAATCGAGCGGTGCACGCCGAAGTGATCCTAATGCAGTGGGGTAATTCATTGGATATTCCCGTAAGTTGAACGTGATGTATTGAAAAGTATATTTACATTATTTACTTAATGGCGTACGGTGTCCGAGACGAGGGAAGGGGGAGGGTGCAGCGGCATAATTTATGTTAATGCAACGAGGTGGGCGAGGTGGCGTGTGCGATGTTACCTTTTCGGCAATGCAGTCATTTTTGTACGTAGTTTGTCATATGAATTGATTGCTTTTTAGTTTTATGTATAAGTTTTGCGTGCAAGACATTCAGAAGGCCATGCGGGGATTGTCTACTAAATGGGGAAACGTCTTGTGCTTGAAAGTAGTTAGCCTCTAATTTTACGAAAACAACAAAGGCAATATATACATAAAAGGTAACATATATATACATATATACATACACACACACACACACACACACACACACACAAACACATATATATATACATATATATATATATATAAATTTATTTATGTCGAATAATTACTTCTTTTTAGGGTTCCGTAGCCAAATGTCAAAAAAAGGAACCCATATATTTTCATGCTATCTGTCTGTCCGTCCACCTGTTTAGCCATATGTCATAGGCATTTTACTAGAAGGCTATTGGCACTATATAGATGACATTTGGTTGGTAGGTTTCTATGAACCGCTGTGCAATGATATAGTGGAACTATGAGAAAAAAATAATATTAAAGGTGACGCCCCATACATATAACAGATAGATTAAAAAAAATCAGTGCACATGGGCGTACATACTATTAGATAGATCTTGAAAAAAAAATGGTATAATAGTTCCAAAATAACTTTTACATTTATGTCAATACTTGATGAGCTATGCGCTTCTAAAGTTTTGGAAAGTGTGTTCCCTCCCTCTAATTTTTCGACTGACTTGTGTAAAATAGTAAAAATAAAAACAAACTTTCAACGAAAATTGGATCAAATAAGATATGTCGCGTAGTTTTTGAGATATGGGGATATTTTCGGTACTGACTGCAGCAATTTTTCAGTGTATTTGAGAAATAACTGAAAAATTGCTGTGGGAATCTGAAGTAAACTTAGTACGAATGAACCCTTAGTGCGGGAGTCCGAGCCCAACTTGATTGGTTATATTTTTTAAATAGTAGTAAATAATCAAAACAGGGTTTTAGTTTTGATTAAAAAACAATTAAAAGAACTTGATACTTATTAAATGGGGTATTAAATATTCAGTGATGCAAAACTTTTCGAAATAAAGTCTTTAATAAATTCTTTTATTAAAGAAAGTGAAAAACTAAATTCATGGACGATTTAAATTTCCAAAATAAATCTCATGATATTGTCATTAAATATTTTAAAAGTAAATAATATATGGATTACACATTGTATGGATCGACGAATTCAACGTTTACTTCATTATTTTTTGTTTATTTTCTTAATTTTTATTACATAATCAAAAGCACCGATCGCAACGTCAATTCAAACTATCTATAAAAAGATTTTTTAGGTTAACTTTTTAAATACATGTTCGAACTGTATTTAGTCCTAAGTTGTAAACGCTACTAAGGGTTGTTAAGTGCACTATTGAAATTATCACTGATGAAAAATGAAATTCCTATTATAAGATAGTGATACATTTTAAAATTTTTAATTTCCTCTCATTTAAATTGTTTATATTTTGGTTGCTTAATATGATAAAGTATCCAAAACTGTTTAAAATTAAGAATTACGTAATTTTAGACGTAAAATTTATATTCGACCATTAAACAATTTTGTAGTTGCAATTAGTTTGATTATTTTTTCAATTGCCTTCGTGGAGCTTCCTCTGTAAAAGTTCTGTCGATTGTTTTCATAAAAATAAAATGGCCTATAAAATCATCAAACATGTTTAAAACCTAATTAAATTAAATAAAAATACATTAAATAAAACTACAAATTTATAAGAACTCAAACAAAGTATATATTTTCTTTACGACTTAGATTTTAGTACATACATAAGTATTCATTAACAACGATTATTTATTTACAATTAAAACTTAATATCTTTGTCTTATATGCATATCATATACAGGGTAAAATAATTACATTATTTCGTACAAATTGTAAAATAATCATTAAAATGGTCATTAAAACTTTTATATTGCACGTCATTATAAAATACAATTCAGAATTGTGGACATAAGTAATTAAAAAAAATTACAAATAAAAACGAGCCTAAAAGTTACGTCCATTTAAGAATGTATTTCTTACAAAACCATAGAGAAATGTTCGTCGTTAATAATTTATAAAATATTGATTAAAGCCCTTTAAGGAAATGATCGTTTTCAGAATTCAGTTGTTATCTATTTAAAAATATGCAAAAAATATTCTTGCAATATTCAAAATTTTGTATTGCCTTTTTGTCACATTTTGTTAAATTTTATTAGAATTTTGGCGAAGGGGTTTGGAGATTCTATTTGATTATTTTTTAATTCAGCAAATTATGAGAACTAGTAATTTTGTAAAAACACGCGAAAAAAATTGTGCCTCGTTGCACCTTTCTAGATCTCACATTTCTTCACTATGGGGCGCGCACCCAGGAAGATGCTGTACAAATTGTTATATAGTGATGGTACTGTAATTACTAATATGTAAATTTAAATGTTTTATTAAGATAAAACATTTATTAAAAATAAAAATAATACCGGTGGAGAATTATGAAACTTAACATTAATTATGATTACTTTAAAATAAACAAGCGTCGCTGTCAATTTTTACAACCTGTTAGGTAAGTGGTAGGAAATTTGAGTAATAATCTTGATAAGACAAAATTGCAGATGAGACACAATTGCAGATCTAGACAAAATTTCGAAAAAAAGTATAAATTGCAAAGTTTCATTAAAACATTGAAATAGTGAGTCTATTATTATTGATTTAATTTCCAATTATTTTCAAATTAATCTATAAACAAGGATATCAAATAATTAAACTGATAATAGAGGATATCAATTAATGAAACTCTGTACAAAAACTCTGTCGGTTCATTAGTATATGATTTTGTATGCATTACAAATAACAATTTAAAACTTTGAACTCATCATTATTTTTTGTGTTGTAAACGAAAAATTTTCTTGTTGTTTCATTATTAGCAATGATTTTTTAATAGATATCATTCATGAAAAAAATTAAGTTGAGTGCAAGGACGGCTTCTGAGACACGACTGAAAGTAACTAACTAAAACTTAAATAAACAATTCTTACAAATTTTATAGGAAATCGCGAGATAAAGTCACGAAACGAATATAAAATATGGACAGATATCTTTCTTGTATTTTAATCCCATTTCTTTTAAAGTTACTATTATTATAAAATATATATTCTAACAGTATTTAAAGAAAAGTAATAAAAAGTTACATGGGCCATATTATATTTGCCGTATTGAGTTTTGGAAATTCATCACAGTTTTTTTAACATTTGAGATGCAAAAAACAATTTTAAAATTAGAGATAAGAGGAACATTTCAATACAAACCTTTACTTACCCACATAACATTCATGTGGATAAGTAAAGCATTATATGGAAATTGACCTGTCTCTAATTTCTGAATTTAAAATCAAATTCTTTTTCAATGTTCATATCATAAGGTAATGTTTGGATATATTGTATCATAAGGTAATGTTCGAACATAATTCATTCAATAATTTTAGTTCCCTAAGCGGAAGGTTTTTTTACCTTCATTCTTTGACGGCACGGATCTCGTTGCGTAGTTGCGCATTTGTAATTATGATAAAGAGATTTCGAGCCAATTTAAGGACGGTATTGAAAATTTACCTTAGTATTCGGTATTATCTCAAAATAGTCTCCTTAACTCTGAAATTAACAAATTTTTGAAATGAAATGGAATAGTGGACAAATAATTTACCAACTAATTTTAATTGAGGTCAGTGACATGTCCATTTCAATTATATCCAAGAAAATCTCTTAAATTAAAATTTCACTTACGTAACTGTTAATTATGAATACATAATTTAAAAAAAAACTAAAGTATAATGAAAAAAAAATTTAAAAATATATCAATATTGAAAACGCAGATTAGTATATCGTAATGTACAATTAACTAGTAACATCTGTCTATAAACATTAGAAAGAAAATCATCAATAATAAAATAATATTTGCAAAAAATAACAACTTTTAATAAGAAATTAATTTTCTCCATGCTTTTAATGTTAAACACCTATTAGGTTCTAACAATAACTACTTATTAACGATTTTTATACAAAATCATAATATTTTACACTTTAAAGTCAGCGACTCCAATTTCACCATTCATTCACAATACGATATTTCAATTTCAGTTAATTCGTTGCCAATTATTAAACTTACTTTATTATAATTATTATTAAATAATACTTCACGTCAAAAACTTACTAACCAAAGTTCGTTAAGTATAAAGTTAACACTTACTTTAGTTTAATTACAAGGTTATATTACAAAATGTCTACAAGGTGAATTTCAATTGACGACTCAGTAGATGACAAGATGCGGTATATTTATCAAGCACTTTTTTTAAGAAAGATTTTATGTGTGAATTAACCTTTTATTTTTTATAATGCCTGACCAATAAAGTTATAAAATCCATAATAATCACCTTTTTTTCCTTCTCATTTTCCCAAACGATAAATTGCAAAATATAGCTGTTATAGTATTTCAGTTATATATTAAAAAAAGTTTTAAAAAATTAACATGGTTATTATTTTTTGACTTCATTTACTCGATCGCTGTACGTCAATATCAAGATATAAAAGAAAATCGTTCTTCCTATTCGAATACCCTTTTTTCCTGAGCCGTTTTGCTGCAAGTAGCAATTTAGGTATACACTTAACGATAACGTTCGCATTATTTAGCAGTAAATCAAATTCTTGCTAGCGCTGAATTAGTCAGTTTATTTAGCGTCAACTGGGATACGAATAGTGTCAACATCTTCTGCAGGACTTCTCTGACAATTATAAAATGTTAAGTTCCATGACTGCACGATAGGCTTTCTTTATACTCCACAATTTTTCTATATGCTTATTAATTAAAGATTTCAATTTTAATTAATATTTAGTTTCCATGACTTTAATCCTGTTGAAACTTGCTGATATATCCCATGACGTGATTACAGTCTTTGCGTTCAATTGCGGTTAGTATTATTAGCCTTACCGTTCTATTCTTGCATACAGACAGTTTGATCACCTGTCCTTTCTTGTCGTAACTCACTTTTCATTGTTTTCAAGAATTGCAGAATTTATTTTGTTTTTCCAATATCGAATGTTTATATTTCAATCGTTCAAATGTATTGAATAAAAAGGGGAGCGCTCGTATTTAAGGCCTTTTGAAAACTAATGTAAAAAATTTGTAGAAAATGATTGCTATAAGCTATACAAACTGCTTTACAAAACGAAACATATTAAGGAAATAGTCTGAAAATGCTATGTATATCGCAATAGTTTTGCCCATCACCTACGTGAGAATAAAAACGATAATTTTTCTCACCACCCACATAGATGGTGGGAAAAAACTATCATTGTATATATACCATTTGCAGACTGTTTTATGGTTAATAAATGCGATCTGTAATATAGTGGTAAATGTCATGACATTGTTATTACACATCGAGAGAAAAGAAATAACATTTCGACTCTTTGCATATGGATCGTTCTTTTACTAAATACTTTGAACAAAAGAAAAGGCTTTTCACGAACCATATGTATAAACGACTTCTAATGTTTTAGCATCTGACTTATAGTTCCGTTATTAGAATACGCTGCCAACACTCTTAAACCTAGTTCACCTTGCATTTTTACCAACTTCAATAGGGTCTCCAAACAACCGCGTTGTTATCGTTCTGGGGGTTTCCCCGTTGCCCGTTGAGGCTGCTTACACCACGGCCATCCTCACCGCGTGCAGCTGCCGCTGCGCAGGTATTTCCAGCTCCCAACAAGAGATCACTGTTGGCACCGTTGTTGTGCGACAAGTGTTGCGGCCGATGGTTACTCGTTGTAGACGTGATCTGATCCATCATCGTCTGAAGGTCGTTGTGATGATTCTGCGTCGAGTGGATCGAATTAGAGTGCAGGGGATGGAAATTGTGACTTTGATTCGCTGCAGTATAAAGTTGACTATAGAGTAAACTTGCTGGTAAAACGGGATACAGAGAGTTGTTACAATTATTGGAATAACTAGACGAGCTGTTTTGGTTCATGAGGGACGGAAAGTTCGAGGAGTTGTTAGTGTTTTGAGAAATGTGGTTTATTGATACATTGGTGCTCGTGTTGGATGTTAGTAGATCATCTTGAACTGGCGACTCGGCTTGAGAAGAGTTGTCGCTGAGAGAGCGCGTTGACAGACCAAAGTCGGCATTGTTGTTAGCTGCCGCGTACCGAGGTGCAAGCAGGCTCGCTGCGGCGGCCGCATGATTGTGTGTGGGTGGTGTGCCCACCAAACCCGAGAGGTGCTGGTCGAGGTCGGCGGCTGTCGTATCCGGGAGGACTGCAGATAAAATTAGAGTTTTGAATGAAACACGAAAATCACTTTTTTGAAACAGTGAACAAGTTAAAAGCAATATAATTTTACGAAATAATTTATTGTATTGTAAAATAAAAACTATTTTATTTATTGTCATTATTGAAAGAAAAATGAGCCTTATTTTTTGACGAGGTTTGAAAATTTCTTTTAACGACATTTTAAACCCATTAAGAACAATGTCAAAGGTTTTTTGTTCGCTAGCATATCAGATTGATATTGTTCTTAAAGAAGTGAATCGATACCTTTAATCATTAGTTTCTTCTTCAGAAATATAAACGTGTTTTCAATTTAGACAATTTAGACAAAGTGCCTATATTTGGACCAGTATATATATATATATATATATATGTGTGTGTGTGTGTGTGGGGGGGGGGGGGGGGGGGGGGTGTGCGTGTATGTGTGTGTTTTCACTACAATTTTAACGGCTCGTGAAACCCATTTGCAATGTGATGTACTCGGTTAGTGCCAGTCACTTGCCATTTCAACTCAGGGTTTCTGAACTATCATATAAATAGCGGCAAGAGCTGGGTTGGTATAAAAGCTGCTAAGAAAGAGTTTTTAGTTCAACCTAAAGTGAAGATTTTTCCAGGTAGCTTCCCAAATTGGTTGCAACTAATTTTGTCCGAGGTGCACTAGCTACCTAATAAAGCTTGATGACACGTCGCTTTCTTAATTAGTCAACGATTAAAAGAGCTGGGTTAGGCTATGTTTCCTTGGCCAGCATTTTCTCCCTACCTTTTGCGTTCTGATTATCACTTGTTCCGTGTTCTCAATAACTCGTTTTACTTCTCTGGCTATAGTAATCTTAAAAAATACATGGTTTTTTACGAAAGAAAACCCTTTTAACTTCGGGGAGAACGGCATAATATTGTTGATCGATAAATAACAAAATTTACATTTACCTCTATTCATTGTAATTTGGCTAACAAATAATGGTACATTATTATATTTCACTGTTAGATACAAGCATGTATGTTGCAACTTTAAAAGTTATTGCTAATTCGCTTAATGGGTTTTCGAAAAACGGTTATGTTAAAAAGCGTCTTTTTAAATGATTTCCATGAAAAATAAATATAAATTCCCTAATTGCATTTCCACTTATAACTGCAACCGTAGTCATTCGAGAGCTGTAATACGATAATAAGCTCATCATTAAAGAACGCGCACAACATCATTCGGTTAGTGACGCGCCTGCAGTGTGTCGATACCGAACTCGATGATTCGCGTGAGGGTGTAACGCGTCCCGCCCGCTGTCAGACAAATGAATACGATATTAATCCCTATAGAAGGATAATACCCGTCCGCGCTGACGGAGGTCTATATGTTTTGTTAGGTTTAATGTGTTGCATTAAAAATGTCTAGACAGATTGCACGTGAAATTAATCATTGGCAATGGAGGTAAAAATTGGATTGTATGAATTAATATACAACGATGAAATTAAAACAGGTAATGGACGGGCACGTGCGACGTGATGTATGGAGTAAATATTACTAAGTGTAATTTTGAATATGGAAAGGAAGAATTTGACATTTATATTTACCGTCTTAAAAAGTTCTAGTTCTATATACAAAAATTTTAGTAAAGAAATTTACCTAAATTTCTCACATATATTTTATCATATTGCTTTGTAAGTATGACATTTTAAGATCGATGTGGTTAATTTGCAGTTTTTTGTAGACTATAAATATTACTTTGTGAATAAACATTTTTGACTTTTTATGCTAGTTTAGTTTTAATTTTATTGTCGATAGATCAGAGACCCGGTCCGGCTCTGCACGGTTATCTCTTAGCATAGCTATAGATAGACTTTAAAATATCTATTTATGCACCACGTTTATGCACAAATATCTCTTCTTCAGGTGCCAGAACGAAGATTATGTTTTGATGTCACATGTGAGAGTGCTACTTCTAACTGGTACAAAAATTTCAACCTAACCAATTATTTAGTACATATTATTAGTACTTAATTAGTATATATATATATATATATATATATATATATATATATATGTGTATATATATATATATATATATATATATATATATATATATATATATACAAGATATATGGAAGATGAAACTTTTACAAAAAAGTTTCATCTTCCATATTTTATGACTACATCCTTCCCCGTTTTTGTGTTCCGTAGTAAAACAAGGAACTTTTCTCACTTTGTTATACTTCTGTTTGACCGTCGGTCAGAATTTCATAGTTTTAGAACTATTTAGGTATTTTTTCGAAATGGCTATTTCAATTAATTTGTACCAAAATATTAGAACAATGAGAAACTTTCAACAATGAGAAATATAAAATAAGAATTAATTTGATACTGGCATTTGATTAGAACATTCATTTAAATTTATTTCGATTAACTGGCATCAATAATTTCAAGAGATATAGACAATTACGGAATCTTATTTCATGTATGTTTAGACACATGTAGAATAACATCCGTTATTATCTATATCCTTTGAAATTATTAATTCAGTAGTTAAAACTCGTTAAAAAAGTTTTATAAGATATATCCCTTAAACCTAACGTAGGAGTGAACTTTTTTACTTACCCCAGTGTCTAGGATATTGTTGAGTTGGTCTTTCTAAAATATTGGGGGGTATTTTATGAAGAATTTTTCTTTACTGGGATTCGTTTAAGAAATATTAAGCTTTAATGTGTCATATGTTACGTATCCCATCCTTTAATTCATGTGTTGCGTATCCCATCATTTTAATTCTTTTATAGATACTATTATAAAGAAATTAAAGGGAAACTTATCACAGGTAAACAGGCTTTGCTAGATTACGAGCAAAGAACTTATGAAACATATCTAGGTTTGTACAAAGTTCATAGAAACCATAAAAATAACTAAAATCAATTGCAAAAATAATATTGCATTTGAATAGGTATACTTATTGTCTATGAAAGACATGCTAGGCAATAATATTTACGTTACGGAAAACTAATATTTTCAAATAGATTACCAGAAATACTTTAAATCTTTATAAGGGCCTAAATGTATACGGAACCCTCGTAGTGAGAGTTCTGCTTGTAATTGTCAAATTTTTATTTCCTATCATCTAATCTTTGTAATGATTTAGTATGCGTGTGTGATGTATGAGTTTAAAAGCAAATATTTATTCACAATTAAATGAAACTACGTGATGTAGAATTATTTCTACTTTCTTAACATCTTCAGGTGGGATATTATCTTTGCTAATAGCCCACCTGAAGATGTTGTAATACAACGAAACCTAGGTCGTGGTAAAGAAATTAAAGAAAGTAGAAATAATACTACATCACGTAGTTTCATTTAATTGCGAATAATGAATTTCTACCAAATTAACGCCAAATATATTCAATAGCAAATATTTATATTTATAATACAATTTGTATCGGAGCATTCATTTAACTCTATCATAATAATAACATTTCGTCAAGAAAATTGGTTATGAAATTTGAATGACATCTAAAAGAATAGATAATTAAGTTGAAATGTAGCATGTGTTAATTAATTAAAGTTTATTGAGCATGTGCATGTATTCTTTTGTTTTGCTGTTTTGAGTATTACTTTATTTAAAAAAAAAATTAATGTATTCTGATTCTCATCTCACTTCAATCTATTTTACGATGTGTAATAGGCAAATATCGAGATCGATTCATTAATAAATTATAAAAACAGAAAAATCTTTTAAGGTACAATCTGAGGGATACTTTTAAAGTATGCTGGAGACTCTATCGAACCATCTGTTTTTCTTCTGAATGCCATTTAAATATCAAATAGGACAAGCAAAGCCAGACCTTATATTTTGCTATATTTGTATATTTTTGCATTACACCTTATAAAAAAATATTGAATACACAAAGCGTAGCAATAGGTACGTATGAAAGTTGCCACATGTTTACAGTACAGCAATTTTAATAGATTCATACAGAGAATTTTTATATTTTATACTATAGTTTTCCATGAGAGGAAAATATTAAAATTGATCACACATCAGTGTTGAATATTACGTTTTTTAATCTTAATATTAGTATTTACATCAAAATATTACGTTAGCATTCAAGATGAACTCAAATTAAAGTAAAGGGAGTCGGGTTTATCAATAGAAATATTAGTAGACAAGTGCGGATTAATTACGGACTTTTTACTTGATAGTGCTTAGCGGAACGAACAAAACGACCAGTTTCCGAGATCGCAAATGCATTTCCCTTTTGAGTTAATCAGCAAAAAGTTTAAGCCATAAAAACTAAAGAAAAACTTATTGAACTAGAACCGGTCGATAAACGTTATCTATTATTTGTGATTAATTACAGCTAAGTATTTCCGGAGATAAAGACAAAACATGATTCTTTTTACCATAACTGAAAAGTACTGGCAGGTCGTTTACGTGCATCATTTCGAGTTAATACCGTTGCAACGGTTACGTTGTTTGACGAGAAGATACGAGATTGATTTAGTACTAGCTGTGCCCCACGGTTTAGCTCGCGTGAAATTCGGAATAAGACAGTTTCTTATCTTATATAATACTTTTGGTTCTAAAATATTATCATACTAAATTTCATCAAAATCAGTCTAGTAGGTTTTGTGTGAGTGACGTACGAGATAACATACAAAAATTTTAGAAAAAGGTTTGCCGGCATCTGTTATCATTATATATGTTAAATTCATCACTCTTTTTAAAATGTTGATGAGCGGAATATTTCCATAATGAACTCACAAACAACATTCACAAACAACTTCACAAACAACATTTAAAAAAAAATCGAATGTAGTCCAGTTCGCTTTTCTCCTTGAAAATAAAATTGCGTAAAATCGCAATTGAATAGGGCGATGAGACTGCTTGTTAAAAATATTTGTTCAAATAGAAGATAAATATTATTCTTTTGCTTTTTAGCACAAAACCTTCTTCACTACTTTCCTGAAACAAAAGAAATTTAATTAAAAATCAAATTTCTGAGATAATGTATTTTGCCGAATTACTTAAATTTATATATAATAATTATACTAATTTTATCATTATTATTTTATGTTTATTACTGAAATAAATATTTTAATAAATAATTAATATTTTTATATAAAATTAAATTTAATTCAAATTAAATATCTTATTTTAATAAAACTGGTGGTCAGTAGAAAAAAATGTACAAACATTTGTTGGGTATTAATAATGCACGTCTGTTAACTGACAATAGTAAGAAGACAAGTACATTTCCATCTATAGGATTTACTCTTTTACAATTTTGTTATATCTATAGAATAAACTGTAACCGTGTCACTTATTTGTTAGCGTGGTTCAAACATTGCTCCATTTTGATGACCATTTTGTGTGGCGTAATTTTTTTCAAAGGTTCGTTTTCTTTGTGAATGAAAATTGCGTACAAATACTTGTAATAATTTTAAAATGTGGATTTTATTTCGAATCTACGTCTTTGGATAGGAATGTTGACATTAGAAATTAATTTTAGCGATTTTATTAAGACGGGCAAATAGAGATTTATTACAATGCAAAAATTGGTACGTGCTTTTTAGTACATGTTAAAAAAATTCTGAAAATTTAGTCTCGAAATTTAATATATTTATTGATGATATCTAGGTATATTACCAATCCGATAATTAAAAATTTGCTCTTCTATTAAATTATAATATTGTTTGTACATAAAATATTCACGTATTAATCACTAAAAAATATTATAGTTTCTTTAACACACATAATATTTACCCCCCAGTATTTGTCGCAATATTCACTCGATTTTTACATTGTTTTCTCCTTTTAACAGCCGTCAAAAAGGGGGGACGTTCTCAATTCGATTGTATTTCTCGTATATGTTTACCTGATATCTCGGATATGTACCGATCAATTTGAACGATTCTTTATTTTAATATGTATGAGTATACCCCCAACTTGGTTTCATGAAAAGTTGGTTAGAATTTGACCATGAAAATTTAAGGTACACCAAAGAATTCATCAAGCATGTGCAGCACCGGTGCTGTTATCGAGTTTAGATTATATATGTCCAATGACAATCAAATAAGATACGAGTAAGAGCGACATAAATTTGCTCTTTTGTAAAATCAGAGTACTTTGATGAAGCCGGAAGATGATGACAGAACTCCTTAATGATGAGAAGTAAACTCATTGAGTTTGGACTCGTTTAACTTGTCTTGACGTAAGCAAGAAAGGAAAAATTTAAATAGGTAGGTTAGTATGTACGGATACATACAAAGGCATGAAGCTACTAAAGTAATGTACGTAACTATTACCTAGTTAAGTATAGGTTTAAACAAATACATTAGTAACTAAACATAAGTAGGTAAATATATACAAGTATATGTAAATACAGATGGAAACAAGAATATTAGCAGGCAATTTAGTAGGTATGTACAGATATGTACAAAAACATGAAATGATTAAGAAATTACTGACGGTATTATGTGTAAGAATGTGTATATAAGTATATGTACTTACATATGTAGGTATATACGAAGATTTTTGGTTCATTAAACGACATAAAAGTCTGTTTCGATTTTAATAAATGACATATTCTTGTAACATTCGTAAGTTCATGATATTTTGGGTAATATAGGATGTCATAGGCATTAAAAACGGAAACAAATTAACGACCTTAAATGATCACCAAACACGAAGCGAACTGATAAGTATAAAATAGTGAAAATACGAGTAATACGTTGGCAGTTTTGTATTATAATATAGTTTTAGATTAATAAATAAACTTGCAAAATACCGTTACTGCCAGAGATTTTTGGGTGCCAAGAGAAATCTAACACTCTTCTGTGTGTGTGTGTGTGTGTGTGTGTGAGCATCTACATGAGAGAGAAAGAGAAGCGTCACATGGCATTAATTCCATTAATCTCTAGCAGTAGAAGAATTATGTAATTGTTTATGTTCGGAAACGAAACTTTATCGCAAATGTTCCAAGTACCCAGAAGAAGAAGTACCCAGGTACTTCTCTTTTCATTATTTTGTACTTTCTAATCAGTTCAATATTTGTGCGAAAAGGTTTTATTTATATTTTACACAGATTGAATTAGATTTTATATACATAAATAAATAAATATATATATATATATATATATATATATATATATATATATATATATATATAAACATAAATATTGATATTTCAAATTAGTTCTAGTCTTAAGCACTTGAATATGCAATTAATATTTTTTGGAATAAAGTTTCTTTTACTTAAAAATGAATGTTTTTATATATGAATAAATAAACAAATAGTCTATTTAAATACTTTTTTTAAATCCAGCCTTAATTAAATTAGATATCATCATGTTCTTGTATAAACACATAAAAATTAAATGCAAAATATAAAGAAATGGAAATTTAACATACCGAAATCAGTATTGCATATAAAATTTGTACACTTTGCGTAATATTTCCAATATATATAGCAGTGTACGTTTTAATTACAATTATATTGATTTTTTTTCCAAGTTAAAATTTATTTCTTTAATTAATTTTATAATAGTTAATTTTACGTAATATGTAATTATTATAACATAATTTAGCCAGCTACCGGTAATTCATGCTTTTTCTAGTTTTATTTAACTTACACTTATATGTTCACGCGTATATATATAAATATTTATATACATATAAGAAACAATAAAAAATGTCAGGTAAGATAATTTTCGTGGTTTTACCACGAAAATATTGGTTTTAAATAAATTAAGGAATTAATTTTCTCATGACGTTCTGTTTTAGGTTAGTATCAAATTAAACCTTTCAGCGACAAATTTAACATTTTTTTCTAAGAGTTAAATCAACTTGAATTGAATAGATTTTTTTTAAGAAAATGAAAACTGAAATAAAAAATTATCATCGGTAGGAAGTATAACGAAATATTCTCGTCGCAAATAAATTAAAAAAGACACTGTTCTCAACAATCGTAAAATCAACTGTATATCAACTATACTATCAAAACGCGAATAGAATGTTTATTCAAGCCGACCAGCATTCGTGGATGCGGAAACAATATCCGTCAAAGCTCTGTCCATTTCCGGCCTGTACCGCCGTGCGGACATCCGCGCACTATCCCGTGCAAGAATCCATTATTTGCGCCGATTTTTTGTTTGAAACCGACATCCGGATAGAGATAATTTATTGTTCATCAATTTGATTGATAGTTTCATTTAGAAATGGGCGGCGTGGTTCGATTTATAAGTGCTACGCAGTTTCATAATGAGTTCGTGGAAGCTTTTGTTATTTTATGCGAACTGCCAAAGTAATGTTTACATTATTGTAGATATCGTGTATTGCTTCAGTAAGCATTACACTTTTGTTAAACCGTGGTATGAACTTCATTTATTCACGCATTTTATGGTGTAAAATAATTATTAAAAGACTAAAAGCAAAAAGGAAAAAAAAGTAAAGTTACCAATACATGGTCGTATAAAACATTCCGCCAGAAATACTTAATATTACTCTTTTGACGACGTGAAACCTCACTTTTTTATTTCTAAGACGTTACTTGTCTTGAAGTACAAGTATATTTTCAAAATATTTATAAACTCTTAACTCAATAGCATTAATAATGATAGCTGATGATCAGAATCTATAAGAGAAATGAAAATAGATTTAAAACGGAGGGAGCTAGTCCCGTCAAGAAAAAACTATTTTGAAAATAACGCGGAAAAATAGTTTTAAATTATTTTAATTCTTATTTATTAAAATCATAAATTTTCTAAAAATAAACGGTGAATAATAATAACGCCTTAAAATTAAATACCGCAAAGAAAACTTCCATTTTGGAGCGTTTATTTTGGAAATAAAAGAATTCTAAAACGTTTAAGATAAATTCTTCCGGATTACATACTACATTACAGTCCGGATTACGAAATTAGCAGACAAATATTTTGCCTAGGTATGCACAATTAAGCTCGAGTTCGTACCCGACTGAAATATTAATTTTAGTATTTTTAAACAAGTAACAAATGTCTATAGTATTTTTGCTAACATTGATCTCAAGTATCAAGTTCTTTAATTATGAATGCGTATTTAGAAGGATAATTTTCCATTCGAATTGAATCTACGAAGTATAATCATGTAAACGATGCATCTCGGATATTGCACTGACCTTGGACTTTTCACACCTTTAACCATATATATACGATCGATGAGTTTCAGTTATATGCAAATTCTCTTTGTAATTAATAAAATAATTTTATTGTTTAAATATATGATATCTAATTTCAATTATTTGTCAAAATCATTATAAATTATGTTAACTTAACTTAAATTAATAATACGTGTCAACATTTTTGTATAACTTCCATATTTAATTTATTTTTTATTTTCTCCAGAAAATCATCGTCCGTCCTTGTCACAAAACTGCTTTGGCGTTCATAATTAATATAAAATAAAAAAATATTTTTAAAAAAATCATAGAAATATTATCGACAAAATAATACCTCGAGTTCAGAACATAACGAAATTATGAGTTAGCTATGAAACACCGAAATACAAAGAGTATGCTAAGACCATATTAATAAAATTATGAAACGAACCGTTAAACAATTCGAAACGTGACACCACTCCTAAAACTGTTAATTAAATTCAGTACGCGAACGACTCAGGTTATTGGTATTTGTATATGGAATATTGTTTATTTTCTAAATCGCGCGGACCAAAAAACGATACTAAGCTTCGATGCATTATTACGCATTATTGGGTAACGTTTTGCCAAAATTCGGGATTAAAAATATTTGAATAAGTACCTTCTCACTTTCAACCATTTATAATTGGTAATATGATACACAAATAAAGAAAGTAACGTCTTATAAATAAAATGCTTGTGTCAAAATATTTTGGTTCAAATTAAATCATTATAGCTAAGGTATTTTTAAACAAGATCGATGGCTAGATCTCATTATCAGTGGATGGGAATTAAAGAAATTCAATATTAAATACTGTTAATTAAAGTAGTTTTACTCGGGAAATATGTAATATTAGTCGTATTTTAAATCGAAGCCTTGTAATGACAATAACTACTAGATTCGTTGTATAGTGTACGTATCCTTGTTCAATGATTATATGGTTCATTATCGTAATTTTGCTCTTTGGTTTTGCATAAGCGGAAATTTTGTTCATGTCAAATTTCGATTTTGTTCATGTTAAGCTTACAGTTGGTATTTGAAAATTTGGATTTCATTGCTTATATATTATATGCCCTAACGTATTTACCATGAAAGTTATTTGAGATTTTGTGTATAATGCATTTTATATAAAAATGCTAACTTTTATATAAAATGTAATACACAGAAATCATTAATATATAAGAGTATGTATACATTCCATCAATTGTAATATTCTAACACACTAAACTTTATGACATGTTTTTAACTTTATAATAAATAGAGTATAATTTAGGAGAAATTGAAAATATTAATGTTTTGCTTCTACAAAAACAAGATTGAAATTATTATAATTACAGATTATATACAAATTGAAAACAGATTACCTCGTCACAGATAAAAATATATTTATTTTGTATGACTGAATAGTATACGGATTTTTATGTTTAATTATTAATATTGAAGTAGTAATAGTTCTTTATGAGGTGGTGGTATATTTACTTAATATTTATTTATATTTACCAGTGTTGGAACCGCCGAACTCCTGGCCGGATTGTTCTGCAGCGGCGCCCGCGAAAGCGAGCGGCGTGTTGAATTGGGGAGCGGGAGGAGCACCGCAGGACGGCAGGTAGGGCGGGTAAGCGCCCGCGCCGCCGTAACCCCAGTGCGCGTTGCCTGAGCTGAGGCCGAACTGAGGCATATCTGGTGAAAAAAAATTAACAAGTTTTAGTCATGTTAACTATTTGATAACCACTATCTATCTGTGATATTTCTTATTTCAGTGCGAAACATTACGCCGTTTCGCAGCGAAGCAGAGTACGTGCATGAATATAGTAAATTTAATAAGTATTCAGTTAAATAAGGACGCGTTCGATAACGTGTTACGAACGTGTAAGTTGTTTGTTTTTAAATATACCTTAAGCTTGTGGTTATTGGCTTTCGCCACACGTATAGCGCATCTGAAGATGGATTTAGTAGTATCACGTGCTCTATTTAGCTAATTTTTTCATATTTTTTCGAACTTTACTTATAATACTTTCTATATTTCATTATAAATCTTTGTAAAAGTAGCTATGTAATATTTGGAATCGTAAGGGTTGTGCGATAAATTCTTAGTTTCGACCAATTACAAAATGGTCATTAAGTTAAACGCTTAATTATATCCTATAAGAGAGAGAGAGAGAGAGAGAGAGAGAGAGAACTTATTGAGAGTGTAGATACCGAGATTCATAATTATTGAATCATTAGCGTTACTGCAATCGTAGTTACTTTGACAATAATAAACTAGAGCACCTAATATTTATGAAATTCTTAACAAAACAAGAAAAAATCCAAAATGAATTAATTAGTTATTACCGTCTATAAAATATGAGGTTGTTCACGATTTAATTTGAAATGAGATAAATAAAATATCGAAAATAAGCACCGCCCTAGTAAATTGGTCGAAGAATCTACTGAAAAGTATTTATTATAGTCGAGAAACTCACTTTCGAAATATTGTTAGCATATTAGAATGAATCATGTTTTTGGTTGGTGTACAAAATTATATCCATGGCTGTCTAAACATGTCAGATATCGTCTTGTAATGTCTTCTGCCTATACTCAGAATGCTTCAGAAAAAGATATCCCTTGACGGCTGTAAAGAATTTTTGGATTTCCGTGGTAAACATTTTGAAGAGAAAAAGCATTGTTTCCGGTGACGAAATCTGCGTTAACATTGTGACTTCGAAGCAAGCAAGATTTCATGCGATGATGCACTGATTCTGGGTAACTTTGTCATGTTTATTAATTTAAAAAAAGACCTTCACGGAAAATAATTTGACGACAATAATTCATTAGAGAAGAAAATTATTGAAAATTGCGACAAAAACAAAAGAATTTTAAGTTCGTTGAACTGTGTGATAAGTATGTGTTATTGACATTAAAATAATGGATATCGTGGATAGTCAATCTTTTATTTGACTTGTTTCGATGTCTACGCTTCTGTTATAAAATTTTGTCATCCGTATTTCACTTAATTTCCTATAGGTTTCAATTTCGCCAACTTGGCGCACATACTTGGTTATGTCAGTGATACACAGTGCCTTATAAGCAATTATACGTAGCTTGGCCTGAACATTTAGCATAAATACATCACTTATTTATGAACATTTAAATGTATTTAATTATCAAGCGAATTTTAAACTTCAATACATGATTTGCATTTCACGTGTACAAAATATACGTATCACATACGAGGAACTTTCGATAAAACTTATACTCTTCGTCCCTATATTGTATCAAATTACAAAACCTTCTGAAATCGGAAATGGTCCATACAAAAATTGATTTTCTCACTTCATAGTTCTCATTTTATAGATTACCTCATTTCATAGTTCATAGTCTCAAGGCAAGCTGAAGCTTGATAGACTACCTTCCGTTATATTAGACTGAAACAATTCCGTAATTACGATATTCGCATACTAAAATCGACTCATTGTGTAATTATAACGATCTCTCTGCTTTCAGTTTATTATTCTCTTTCGAAAATAATAATATACAAAATAATTATATAATTATGGATTTCCGATTTTTAAATATACGTGTTATATTTTGTTAGTGAAATACTTCCTTTGTTAACTGTTTTCTTTATGCATTAAAATTAATATCATAATAGTTAACTTTTTGACTTGCATTTTCGTCCTGAAAGTAAACAAACAATGGAGATTATCAAATTTTACTCCGTTTATTACGCGATTAAGGTAGGATTTTTAAGTTAATCTTTTAATGACAAAATAGTATAATTAAGAATAGTAGATCGAAGCCAATTTTGAAACTATAAGTTTGTAATAAATCTAGCGTGCGGCATTTTAACACTAATTTTTACGATTAGCATTGGTGGCTAATCGGAAGTTGCATTTTAAATAAAATGTTTTGCTGGCCTTGTTTATTATTCTGAACAATGGAATAAAGGGAGTTTTGATAATCTAGGTAATTTGATAAATTCTGGTAAAAAATATGCTAATTATGAAAAACATTTATAGTGCACAATAAAACTATAAAATGTTGCTTACAGAAATTTGTATCGAAGGGTATTTAACTGTTGCGAATCGGGAACATCATGATTTAAAACGATTATTAGATACTATTGTATATTTTGGTAGGCAAGAATTAGCTTTTCATGGTCACGATTAAGGTCATAATTCAATAATTCATGATAATTATGTCGATAGTTTATTGTTTTTGAGTGTCTGCGATTCAGTTGAGGCACATTTGCAATTTATTACACCTTCAATGCCATTTTCAGGGTTGTCAGGGAGCAGTCGCGGACACTTGCACGCGTGTGTGGAGATCTATATAATTTATTATAAGTCCGCCCCTTCGCAGCTTGTCCTTCCGAGAAAGCACTACACGACACTGGTTTACGTTGACCACACGTGACGATAATGGAGTCGAAATCTGATGATGGAAATGGAAGGTGGACAAAGGAAAACAATCTACTTAAAGCTGGACATAAGACCCATTAAGTTTGGCTTTTTTTCTTGTTTTGATAAATTCTTCTGGTGAGATGATGGTTTGCTTTTTAGGAAATTTAAAATAATGGCTTTTTTGGAAAATACAAATGTTTGCTTTAATAATTTATTTACACATTTTTCATTCGTGTTCCGAGAACATTTTGGACACCACGTGTACGTTGCCAAGAATGCGAAAAAAAATCAATAAATTTTTTACAAGTTCGTACTTTTATTTCAATTCTTTTTTTTTAATCGAACTTCATATTTCATTTTTAATTTCAACCAATATAAGTCACGTGTTCACTTTACGAAAAAACTATTAAAAATAGCGTTTTTTATACACTATCTTTCTCAAATTTACTTTTTACTACGAATTTTATATGATACTGTATTTTATACACTTTCTAAAACTATAGTCTTCTCATAAATATGAATGAAAAATTAATTTTAATTATGCAAATATTATCATAATTTATTTTTTTTCCATGTTCATCAAGTGATGTGATTACACGTTGATTCTACATTAGACACTATATGTGAAATAATTTTATTAGGTATATAAATAGGTCTAAATAGGATTTTTTCCATTAACGAATATTTTTCCTCATAACGGTTATATAATTATATTTCGGAATGAGTTCAGTTTCCCGATAAGTTAATTTCTATATATAATAAAATCGTATAAAATGTATACCCGCCAGGATTGAAATATTTTAGGAATAGTTTAATGGAAATAAAATGAAAATTTAAATTTTGAATACGATTGGGAAATGTTGTCCCTTTATCCAATTAATAAATATCCCGTACTCCTTCCATCTAGTTTGTCTGTATTAGTTATCAATGTGTCTTAGTATTCCCAAATATTTGTTCATGACTGACTTAATCTTTCACGGGGAATGTTTAACCCCATAATTCCTTAATATATAGATGTAACAAAAAATAGTGTCAATCGGAAACACTGAGGTAAAGAATATCGAGGTCTTTCCGAAACATCCCTTTGTATGTTCAGCGAGTTTTGAAAGTTCTCAAGTTATAACGTTATTTTGCATTTTTTTTAGCCAAACTCACGAATTGAAGATAAAATACATCTTACTGTGGCGTCAAAAAATTAACAGAAACATAAGATATTCTAAATACGAATTAATTTTTGACGTCGAAGGACAAACATCGACGAACGTAAATTTTGAAAAAAGTTCGCACAACTTTTCTTTCTAATACCTACTTCAAAAACTTTCTTGTTTATCAGCTTTCTTACTGAATCTCTACTTGTCTTTATTTTGAAAAATTCAAAATTAGGATCGTACTGTTCATTAAAAATGTGACATAATCGAAACAAATGTTTTTTAAATGTCTTACTGCTGTTTATTTTTTTTTCGGTTCCCCTTAGATTTTATTTCAATTCTTACAAACTGCGACTTGTTTGAGTATACCAACTCCTTGTAGTAACCTCACATTGAAAAGTCTATAAAGCTATAAGTCCGCCAATAACTATCTATTACCCGGTGAATCTTTCATTTACCCGTAAATAATTTCTTACGTTTAAGGTATAAAGACAAAGTTCGCCAACCTTTTGTAATATTGTTTCTCTGCACGTCCTCTAGAAACTAAATCAGATTGCCTGATAAAAATTTATTTCGTTGTTAACTAGTATATGCAGCATTTTTTTTAAGTATATTTGTCACTTCATAGATCAGCGCCCCGAGTTCTTTTCTCATCGTCTGATTTTATTTCTTTTTATTTTACAGACCTTTTTATTGTTCTGAAATCATTATATTTCATCTTACGAAAGATAACACCAGTGAGAACTATGATGTTTATTTGTTAGTTTAATAACAGAATTATTATAAAAACGAAAGCATAATAAAAGTTAAAGTCAAATGAAAGTCAAAACAGAAAACATCTTCAAATTTAACAGACCATTTGTAATCAATTAGAAAATCGAGCGGAAAAAACAGCCGGCCAGACACTTCGCCGCGCCCGATGAAAGTTATAAAAGTGGCATTTTATTTAGTGACAAACTTTTTGAGCTGTGACGGCAGATAAAGCCGTTAGTCGCCGCCGCCGACCGCCGCCTTTTTTTCGTCATTTTTATTTGCCCCTGTATTACGGGGTTTCCCCTTTTCACTTTTATTTTTCGGTATCACGGCTAGATTCCATTCTGGCCGGGTATCGGTAGTGGCTTTGTTTTTTTAATCGAGTGCATAGATGCGCTCGTCGGGTGGTCTTTTTACATTTTTTCTCGCCGCCCGTTATGCAGTTAAGTTGTTTTGGGGGTTTTCGGTGGATTTTAGCGGGCGGCTCGCGTACATGTTCGATTGCGTTGGCGCACTTCGTACTGACGTTATTGTACGTGTCGTTGTTTTTCAGCATTCAATCAGAATTTTAAATGGCGCATTGGCCGCGTCATGTGAACGTATGTTCGCCTGACGTATGGCGTGAGCTCGTCGAACTGGGCGGTCTAGGGGGTAAATGTGGGCTCATCACTTTATTGAGAAGTTGAACTTTTTATTATTATCTTATATTAATGATTTGATCGTAATCTATATTTAGAGTTCGAATATTATATTGTCACTTTTTTATATTTAAAAAAAACGTAGCTAATTTTATATTAAAATACTCGTCTATTCTAAACTTTATATATGAATTATTTGACCATTTGGTTAAATTAAATTATTATTTCACGTAATTTTAGTATACATTAATAAAAAGGCAGTAGGCTTTTATTAATAAATATTAATTTTATTCTGTGAAATGTTTTTGAAAATTATTTTGAGGTTTAGAAAGGATTTAGGATATTTGTTTGATACTTAGAAAACTCACTTCACAAATGGTTATGATTTGTTGCATTGGATGTTGCCTGTAAGGGCATTGTAGAAATAGATTTAGTGATAGGTTCTTAACAAAGACAAAATAAGCATTTTAAATTATTTAGATGTAAAACTTTTACGGCAATATTTATTTTACATCTTACGAAGTTATAAAACTTTTTGAGCAAGAAATCTGGTTCCAGGTAAAAATTCAAGAGATGACAGGAGTAAGTTACTTTTATTACTTAAACAGGTCGCACGAATTTGCTAATCCTCGTGTTGACCTTCGAAGCCGATGAAACTTTTCACCACTATTTTTCACTGGTGAAGTGGTCTAAAGACCTATAATGGAACAGAACACGTCTATTGTAAAAGATGCAAAAAGATATCAATATGACCTATGCCAATACGGCATTGATTAACATCATCACTAACATTTAGACGAATAACTTTCATGAAGTATATCCAATGTCGATGGTAGTTTTAATATTATGGTTCCGTAAGGAAATAAGGTACACTATAATTTTTTTGCGAAAACTTTATCATTAGGCTGTTATTTAACATAGAGTTTTACCATTTTTAAGCCTTGTATGTAAAATATTACGCTTTAAGTTGCGTGTAATATGTCACCCGCCCTACTAATTCGACCACAATTGATTTCAAAAGTTCAAAACCAAATCAAAGAAGTTTTTTATCAAAATTTCAATTAAATTATTTCGGTTGGCTTGCATCAAATATTTCAAGCTATATATACAAAAACATTTATGCATATTCTGTTATGGCATTTTTGTATACATCCACATATTGGATGTTATCAAAGGAATGATTAAGCAGGCGAGATTCGAACCCTCATATGAACGTAGTACGCAGTATGCGATAAAGTCACTAATGCAATTGATAAGTTGTAGTTGTTTTAATTGGTTTGACAGTAACAGTATATGGAAACATATAAAGGAAATAAAACAGTAAAACGGGACTTACTTTGGCAGCTGGTAATAGGCGGCATGCGGAAGCCGGTGAGCGGGTCCGGCGGGAAGTGGAAGGGGCGCTGGCCGAAGGCGAAGTGGAACTGCTGCTGCTGCCCTAGGAGCGACAACACTTCACGTGAGTAGGGTCACACTGCTCTCGATACTTCCTAATTGCGGGTAATACATATTCTACCATGTCCGCTGCATGGTCTTGAAAGAAAATATATGTTGCTACAAGATGTAGTAAATGACAAACTCGGTGGTCGGTTCTAGTGTTATGAGCTGGTTTACAAATTGAATTAATGAAAGTTTGATTTTAGACGTTAATAAATTAATGTTTCGTTACAAATAAACTTTTGTCTTAGGTGACTGCGCATCATTGCGAATTTTTCTCTCATAACCATGTCAATTGTTCATTAGTGACAAATTTTATGAAGTAAATATGGAAAGGAGTTATTTTACCTTCATAGCCAGGCAACTAAATAGTTGGAACTTGTTGCGAATACTTATGTATACCGCGATCAGTTAAAATTCAACGTGGCTCGTTAAGTTATCCTAACTACGTGACAGACATGGAAAACTAACGAGTTTAATCTTACTCCAGCGGATTGGTTTTAGGATCCATAATGAAGAAAATATTTTTATAGTTTCGTCATTTCTGTCCGTCCGCCCGTCCGTTCGTCTCTCTGTGCATTTCTGTCTGACTATCACTACCTAACAGTTTCTACGGTTTAGACCTATGTGAATCAAATTTTACAACGAAATCCTGGGGATATCAACAGATATGACAATGTCTAAAAATATATTTAAATAAGTCACGAGACATATGAAGAGAAGGCGATTTTTTTTCGTCCGTCCATTAGGTAGATCTTTTAAAATAAAAACGAAGTTTTATTTAAAATTGTAATTTTTCTTGCAAAATATTAAGTTTCAAAATGCCCGCTTCTGATTTTTCCATAATTCAACCACGATATTGAAAAATTGCATCAAACATTTTTGACATGTAGATTAGTATAAAACCCTACATTATGCATGTTCCGTTATTCACCACTGAACCGTTTTTTTCGCTTTATCCATCTTATTTTGTGACCACTTTGATTCGGTGATAATCAATACCAAGATCTCACAATTTCCCAAGAGCACCATTTTTTTGGACACGATATTGAGACTAGATAGCATTTTCATTACTTTTGGAAAAAGGAATTTCATATTTTTGGGGGAAAGTACTAAGTACATGAATGCACCAAGTTTCACGAATGAAATTAAATTTACTCCACTGCTTATTATGGCATTATTTTTGAAATAATGTCCTAGATAAAAAAAAAACTTAGATTGAAACTGTATGGCAAAAAGGTTAAAAATATTTTGAAATAAAAAAAGAAAAGCATTTTAGCGATATATGAAGCAACACAGTATTACATTTATGAATGTTTTAATTTATGTTTAAAAGCAGATAAATACAAAATTTAGTAAATTTAAAACTATACTACTAAAAGTTTTACTAACGACAACTTCTTTTGGTAATCATGGAAAACCTGTGCTCTGTCACATCTAATCTATTTTATATACGTGATGGACGACGATCTATTTTACTCTCTCTCCGCAAACACATCCACCTGCATCAGCCGCCACCGACCCACTGTATAAATCACCAACGCAACAATTACACACGCCGACTTGGAATTAGAAACTGTCATTTGCAGCGAGTCCGAGTGGGGAGAAATAGAGGGGAAGAGGTAGTTAGAAAGGGTCGAACCGCTCACGTGCGCGGGAGGTCAACGAAAGGGTTGCGAAAAACGCTTATTACCGACTAGCGTGTGCACATTTTCATTTGGATCGATCGATACGCATATGGGTAGTCGGTAGGCTGCATCGCAGACTTGTTAAAATAATATGGTGCGGTCGATTTTAAAACTTAAAATTAATTCCATTTGAGCGTACATCGACGCATATTATTTCAAGTGGAAGTTCGTAATAAAAAAATTGGAAACTGATCGATGATAGATTTTAATAACAAGACGAAAAATAATTTCTAAAAAATGTTTACTATACAACTGGAATAAGAAAATATTCGCCCCTTTTTTCCAAGCTCATAACGTAATATTTGACACTCAAGGAGTATTTATTTGACACTGCGGGTTGTTACCACGTTCAATGTTTATAATTTACTTAGTGTGAGTGATAATATTTTAACCTTATTATTTTTAGTAGTGCCTTTACTAACAATTATTCATTATCAGTATATTGGACTGCTCATTGGAATGTAATTAATATTTGCGTCAAGGTAGTTTTCTTGTGACTGTAAGATTCAAAAACTATTATAACATTTTTATTGAAATTTTTTTTCCAAATTGTTAATGTAACATCAATTTAACAGTTCGGAAAAAAATCATTTTTGCGTTTTTTAAATAAAATGAAGTATTTTATTTTAGATTTTTATATCGATAGAGCGATCCATATCATTTATCCCTATATATATAATTACGAATGTTTATTCTATTTCAATTTCGATAAATTTTGAAGGACAATTAATGGTTCAGATTTAATTATAGTTTTTCGATGTCTCAATATGGCGATCAGCTATTAATTGGACTACTGACTTATGTATATATTGTATATGAAGGAGAAGGGGTGTTAGCGCCTTCCAAACTGACACACGATGAGTATAGACTTATATTAAAAACAACTTATCAAGCACGAGTAGAACTCGCACTTCGAGGGCTCCGTACACATTTAGACACTTGCAAATATTTAAGAGTGCATAATGCTTCTGTTAAACTACGAATATTAATTTTTCACCACTGAAATGTGTTGCCTGCAATAACATATTGTCACATAGTAAAAGTAAAAGATTATAACATCACACTAGTAAAAGATTATAACATCTAAAATTATCTCTATAGTTTTCCTACAATATTTGCGTAGGTTTTTAAAAAAACTAATTTTTTCATAACTTTAAATTCTGCAGTTTCAGAAATAAGGTGAAAATCTGTAAAGATATAATACTTATAATTAGGGAAAAAATATGCGAGACTCTCATAACTAGCCTTTTCAAATGATACGCGCTGTATAAATAGATATTTAAAATTATTTTCCAGTTGTTAATTTGCTCTCCTAAAATTCCCAAACAAACATTTTTGAGTGTAGGCAACACTGTTGAAATATATGCGAGATGGTATGTTTTATTACTATCTAATTTTTTAGTCTCTATGCCAAACGGTTTCTGAGAAAAATATTTACGATGGACGGATTCACAACGACCTGGATGATCTTATAAATTTTTCCTTTTAAAGTACGCAACCCTAAAGTGCTGCGTTCAGACCAATGATATGACTAATAAATGGATCTTTATGGGTTGACTGAGTCTAAAGTGATAAAAACATTTGTTTATAAAAATGTTTACGATATTAAGCGTCAGTACTTATTTACTTAAAATGCTATGTTATTTAGCGGCCACCTACTTCCATTACTGATAGCATAGATATAACTCTACCATCCATTTGTTTTGAACGCATCCGAGAGTCTCGGCGCGTTGACATAGGCACGCAGCCACCGTCCGCGCGTACGATGCCCGTCAGCGGTCTGCATTGACCGCTGCATTCGCTCGCATTCATAAAAGGCTCGTTTTATTTGCAAGCTTTATGCCTAATCATTATCTCCAGTGCTTGAAAATGTTATGCGAGATTAGTGTTTGAAAGCTGCCTATGATTCAAATGATTTTTATTTTTGTAGCATCGTGACGGGGGCGAAATAGTGTTAAAAAGAAGGAATAAGACATTGCTGAGTTAGATTAAGTGATTATTGCAAGAGAAAAATGTTGGGCAGTTTAAAAGTATGCTTCAACATCAGTGAAGGAAGCAAAGAGATCAGTCACACTCGTTTTATTTTTGTCCGGCAGTAAACACTTCAAAAAAGTTTGTTTCCTAAATTGTCTCTTAGTTCATTAGATGTTAGTGGATGTGTCCTAATTTTATTCAGAATAAATACGTGTTTTTATGAAAATAAATCTATATTATCTAGTTATACATTTAGTACTCCTTTTTCGTCTTGTACTTCCTTTTTGTATTTAAATATTTCATTTAACGACGCTTCGAAAATATAAGTATTCTTTAATTAATTAATTTTGAAGTACGTTTGATGTTAAATTTACGCCATCTTACCATCAATGCGCTACACATTGCGGTTAATTAAGAAAACGTGTCTTATGTACTAAATAATACGAATGTTTTCGGGTAAACAAAAACTAATAAATAACAAAAGAAGCGTCACCATGAAAACTTCAAATGATGAATGTCCACTTGTTAACAAATAAGAAGAGAAAGCAAAATATGAACAACATTTAATTTTGACGGGCCACTTAGATTAGATATATTATCCAAATTTTCACTTCGCGAATTAAACAAACTTAAAAATGTTGCTTCTTTGTACGCACTTTGTATATATTAAAAAGAAATTAAACTATAAATTTTAATGCAATCGTGCTCTTAACTTCATGGTTTATTCCATATATTCAATTTAAGGTATCGATGACTGATCACCAGATTTATGACGACAGAATTTGTTTTTATGCAAAGTTCCATTATTTAAATAAGAACATTTTTTAAATTTATTTAAGAAATAGTATAAATAACAACAGGGAGTTTAGTACTTTAACAAATGAATTTTCTTCAAGAATTTTCATCCTTCTCAGACTGATGGAAAAGAAAGAAACATTTTTAGTCAAATCATGGAAACTGGCTATCATATTAAATGTATTAGAATATATTTGCAGTTTGAACATTTCATATGATTTTCATTATAATTTCCACAAAATGTGAATAGTAAATAGTAAATGGTAATAAATATTAAGGTTTTTTTTCATTTACACGTATAATTTATGACTAAATTATTTAATATTCTAGTCACAGAAGCAATTCTTATTTTTTTTCTGTCACAGGAAAAAATGTAACAACATAGATAAATTATATAATGTTCATTTTCAAGTAAGATGATAAAGAATTTATAAAGTAGGTTATTTTAATATTTTATATGAAAAAGTTCTACTAATATTTTTTTTTATCAGAAACCGTTACCGTTTTCTGTTTCTAAATATTATAATTGATGTGTTAGAAAAACGGCAGAATTAATCGGTAGAGTGTTTATAATTTAGGTGAAATTTAGGTTTCATCAAACTTTTTGTTCTTCTGTACTTATTTTTCAAGCTTTTCGTTAAATTACTATTTTAATATAATTATCACGAATCATAAATATTATTGCGCGAAAGTTAAACTTATTACTAATTTTTTTAAAGTAAGCAAAATTTTTCATACCAATAATAATTAGAATGATTTCTTTTATTTACTTGCTTTTTTCTAAGTCGTCAGTTTACGTGAGACGTTTAACGTGAGTCATTGGCATTGTATATTGGGTAAAGTAATATATAGAGTCAGAAAATTGTTATACTAACGGTCTAGTTAATAAAGGACATAATTATGTCAGTAATAGTTTAAAGAATTTTTTTTCTATTTTCTGTATCTTTATTTTTTCTACATATTTTATTGAGAAGATTCAGAAATCTGTAATTTGTTTATGTTTGTTAAAAAAACTGAAGTTTTATTTGTTCAAGGAATGAAAATAATGTAGATCATTTGAAGTGACTTGCGTCAAACAATGAAAAAAGCAAAAAACACTTAAAAACTAAACTCCTGAACAAACACTATCAAAGCACTCTGAATGCACCAGTCTTCGGCAATAATTCGAGTACACATTTCCATCTCCTAAAGGCGCCCGTTGTTTTACAAAAATATCTAACGTACAATAAACACGGCCATCCTCCATCCACTACTCTCTCTCGCTATATTTATACGCTCACGGCCGGTGGTCCGACTGCGCAGCAAGTGGGCGAGGGAAACGAAACGAAAATATTGACTCGTACAGATAGAAGATCGTTAATTTATATGGGGATTTTATTTCTTCATTTGAGAGGTGGTTTCGAAATCGCCTGTATACTTCTGTTTGCCCTGCCACGGGAACCGATGTTGAGAGCAATCTTCGCCATACCGAGATCGCTTTTGATTGTGAATCAACATGTTCTCTCTGATTTATGTGCAACTTACGGAAACCAAATTTTGACATGTTGTTGTAGAATGTAACTAATGTATACAAAATTAGCTTAAGCTTAAGTTTTTAGTATATTTCTATGCAATATATGTTTGGCTATTTGTCCATTTGTCCGCTTATATCTTGAGGTCTACTAGATTAATTTTGTGTAGTTTTAACTCTCATATACAGAAAGATTAACATATGTAAAAATTAGTGCAAATTTTCATGATGCAATTAGTGCGCGTCCATGGACCCGGACAGCCAAGAAGTGATTTAGATGCAAGCTACGACACTGGGATCAGGAAAATTAATGTTGTAGGAGACATCTTCAAATCAATGAAGAAATTGTGAACGTCCAATTTTTACGCAACCGGTGAAAGCTAGTCAGTAAATTTATTAAGATTTGCTTTAAAAATTAGTCCAAAAATCGACCATTATCTTAAAAAAAAGTCGACCATTATCTTACGTATTCAGATTAATGTACCTTACCGAAGTATTCCAAGTCCATTACTAGTTTTTTTAATTTTTTAAAATTATTTTCTCAGAATGTAGAAACAGAACCACATGTTGAGATCCATCTTTGTAGCCTTTGGGCTTTCCTGATAGGAACGTGGGAGCTTCTAAATAAATAAATGTGAATGATGAAAAAAACGGTGAATACCCAATCCCAAATACACAATAGAGACACTTTTGTTTTTTCTTTACACGCTTCTAATGAAATCTAAAAATTGATTGAAAGGAGAATAGGAAATCTTTCCTAAAATATATTAATATTATATCCATTATTTCTTCTTAAAATTTAGAGTAAAAAAAGTGAATACTTGATTGAATATGGTAAGTCAGTGCATCACAAAAAAGTTGAAAATAATTGGCGATTAATAATATTCAGTTAGAAATTTAGTAGTATTTTATAAATATAAGCCTTTTTGAAAAATTATATTTCATTAAACAATTTAAAATTGCCTTTCTATTTCGCAGATACAAGAAAGTAAGAAACGTTTGTGTGATTTTGGCTAAGTGAATACAATAATTCTTTTTAAATAAAGCTATAAAATACTGCAATTATAGACCTAATCATATTAATTATAATATATAAATTAAAAATTAAGTATTTATTTCCAGGTAATATGGGCATTTTAACTTGATTTACACATACCATTCAATAATTATACCCTACTGAACACGAGAACAAATGAATATGAAAAGGAAATATGTGGGAATCCAAGTCTAAATCGCAAAATGATGGTTATATGAACAGAAAAATACTTAAAAATAAAAACGATAATCTTCAATAACCTATCATACGTAATTTGTTAAATAAACGTATAAAATAGAAAACCATTGCTATTAATATTTATTCGAACCTCTTCAGGTTCAAATAGGGGTGATTGCGAAAGAGCAAAAAAGCATTACGAACAAAGTTATGTACACGAACTCATTACACGAGCCTTTACAAAGCGGCGAGGCCCTAATCGATACCCTCATATGAATTCCTCCATCATCAGTCCGCTCTTGTACTATCGAAGTCGATCCCTTTGTCGAGTGTGCCTTATAAAATGAGAAATAAAGAGCGGGCGCCGGCTGCCCCCTCCGCCCTTCGCCCGGCGGTTCCTTTCAAACCCTTTCTTGACTAATTAATTAAACAACCGATTCATTACTGCCAGGGTCCCGCGTATCCGCAACATTCGTCTGCCAGCCTAGATAGATAGTGCCGTCTCTGAGGATTTGCCCTCATCCTGGAGCGCAATTATTTTAATTTCCCCGTCGGTTCGCCGTGTCGAAGGAAACTATCGGTTGTAAACTTGGTGAGATTTACGGGCGGCCGTGTGCCGCCCACGCGTGTGGTATAGCGTGTTTTGGGGCTGATTTTGGTATTAAGATGTACTTATGATACTTGTAGATTGTGATTTTTCAGCTCGGAAGTTGATCAAGGATTGCACAATTATCAATATACGAAGTGTAATATGTTATCGTGGGAAAGTCACGAATTGAACATATTGTCTGAATAGTTTTTTACCTTTGCTTATTGATTACTATCTCGTTCTAATGCGTTCAATTATTATTAATAGTCTCACAATGATGTAGAACATCATAAAATATAAATTATTTGTTTATTTGTCAGCGTAGAAATATATACTTGAATTGTATCTAATATTAAACATAATGTAGGATACAAAACTTGAACGTGTTATTCGGAAGAGTTCATTAACATATTTCGGCACTTTAGCAGTATAAAATGAATGAATAATTAGAGAAAAATATAATAAAAAAAAATAGTCAGATGAAATAATTTCATATTTGAGATTAGGTGACATTATTAGTTTTTTAATAGTCCTTCAGTTTAGTAATCACTCACTTTAACAATATTTCACGTTATGTACTCCTTATCTCTGCAGCTTTAAATATTTTTTGCCGAACTTTAAACAAAAGGCAAAAAAGTAAAAAAAGCAATCGATTTTGGCTCAAGATTTGAAGTAATAGCTTGGTTTTATAAAAATCGATCTTTCAATTCTGCTATACACACACACACACACATATATATCTATATATATATATATATATATATATATATATATATATATATATATATAGTGTGTAGTGCATATTTGTATCTATTATTATTAAAATTCCTGTACTTATAGCTTAATACTTGATTAAATTTATTTCAATTCTAATTCACTTGTTTATCTTATAATTGTTCACAAACTACTTAAAAATATGTTTGTTGGTGAATAACTTTAAGCTAATTTTTATTATGTTAGTATAACAAAATATAACTTGCAAATTCATTGTAAAATTCGCTTTAACCCGATAGATACAGACAAATGAGACGAGAAAATTTATATAAAAAATAAGATCGAGAATTAGAATTACGAGTGCAAGGTAATTAGACATTTTCCAATTAGAAAATTTATCAAACTTGCTTTTATTCTAGGGCTATTTCCCCATCCTGTTGACTTTTTATAATTCTTTCAACTGCTGGTTTTGTTGGTCACATTGCAGAGGGAAATCCTAGAGACGTTTTAATATTAAGAAGTGAAATGTAAGATAAACCATGAAGGATATGAAATGCAGTTGTTTCCAATTTTAATGAAAAAGTTTAATTAAATTTAAATCTATTTAACATTGAATTGCACGTCTAATGATAGTTTCCGTCAGTGCTGAGTGACAGGTCATCAAAAGGGCATCGTTAGGAATGTTAGGTCTTATAAGAATATATTAAAGATAATCTTTTAATTGTGTCTTATAGGAAAGATGTAGTTGTTTTTAGAACAATATGTTTGATTTTTTTAGGATCAATATGAATGGTACCTATTTCTTGAATTACGCATAATCTGCATTACATTGGCAGTACAAATATTAGGTCGCAATTCCTAATTTAAATATTTATATTATAGCTAGAAATATTTATACTATAGCTAGAAATTACATTATACTAACAGATATACCAAACATGGCAACTATGAAAAAAGATAAAAAAATAAGTTAAAAACTAAATATGTTACCAAAATGTAGCCCAAAGTTTAGTATAACAAAATGCAAATAAAATCTTTATGTAAAATTGTAAATAGAATAGGCAAGTAAGACAAATTTAATGAATTACAGTCAATTATGAACCGTAAGCCCTTATTTGTACTTATTGTAATAATTACCTAAAATTTTTGTTTTTACTGGTTAAAATGGTGTTAGCTATGATTTAAATAACAAATCGTGAGAAAGCGTTTATAATTTAAAAAAAATTTAAAGTACGAAATCAACTCGTACTGTATTAAGAGTTTTTTCATACGTGAATGATTTTAGTTAAATAAAATTAAAAGAGACACATTTTGCTAAAGTGTATTTTTCAATTACCGTCAAAAATAAAAAAATATTAAAATATATGGTGTTCTGTTCATATAATACTTACGTGTCCTGTTTTATTATATTATTGAACTGAGCAATCTGTTATTTATCAATTTTTTTTCTAATTTTTACGAGACTTTTCTTTATCAAATTGGTCGATGGAAACCGGTTCGCAACTTACATAAATACAAACATAAATAAAGAATTATGAATAATGAGTGTTCCGCGAAATAATGTCTGCTGTGCAGCCAAGCACAGTGCCATTTCGCACCTTATAATCACCTGTGCGGTATACACTGGCGTGATTATGTAGATAGATGAATGACGAGAATGTAAAACAAAAGGTATCCTTAACTCAAATTAAAGTTTCGCTCTTCAATCAAACTTAATAACCCAACAAGGACTATCATTAGCTCGCCATCAGATCGATCAAAGTACCGAGCGCCGTACACCAGTTGCGTTAACATTGCTGTTTAACGACATTAATAATCCGTCACGGTGGTCCTGGGACGGTGGGGTGCCCTCGCCTGAGCCCAGTGATAAAATTTAACGAGCGACGCCAGTGATGAGGAGGCGGCGGCGCGACCGATCACGCCCCCAACTTCAATAGTTGCGCTGTCAGAAATAACAACTTAATATTTGGGCGCGAACGTGTGTGTCTGTTAACATAAACTTGTACTGGGACGAGTTACATTACTTACAAAGTATTGCTATTGGTAACTTGTCATTAATATGTATGTACATTTATGTTACATGTAAAGACAGAAATATTATTTAAGCGCACATAGTAAATAAAGTTTAATTTTCGTTGATGACACTATAGATTGACCTATTACAGTAACGTTGTAAAATTCAAACATTTATGTTTCAACTTAATCGGTTAACTGTGGTTAAATTAAAATAAGTCTGTCATTTGCACTAATTACAAACAAATTTATGGCAAATTACAACAATAAAGTTTAAAATAAGTAATTAAACATATCAGTTATTAACTGTATGTGTAATTCAAAAATTCATAATTAACAGCATATTTCCAACAATCTTTCGCAATTTGTTACTTCTGTTCTCCTATATGAGGTTGTTACTTGTCCTTGTTCTTCTCCTTAATATTTGAGTTACGAGGTTAAATCGTAAACGAGTTTAATCGACGTTAAATCGTAATCATAATTGCAAAAGTTTGATTATCTTTCATATTTACTTATTTGTTTACAGACTTTAACGTACACGACTGATACATATGGCAGACTTATTGCTACCAAAATAATCTTTTTAAGCCAATCAGAACATCAGTTTGGTCCTGCTTGAAGAGCGACCGGAAATCGAACCTAAGATTCAGCGGTACGCCACCCCGTCAAAGGCGGTAAGTCTGTAATCAACCATCACACCATGGTAGCGACATAAATCTCATGAAAGCACAAGTTGTCGGCTAAATCGTGATTATTTGTTATAATGATATACATTAGCTAAATGGCGTTTTGACATTAAAAGCTATTTGGCGTAAGAGATACACACGTGTGTTTTTTCCTCCCAGGAAAGTGTTTGTGGTAAACAAAAATACTATTTGGCGACTGAAACCATGAATCTACTCGATTATCAACAATGAGTTCGCAAGACACACAAGGATCGGGTCGTTCTCTTATCTGGCAATAACAGGTGAGATTCCCGACATAAATAACAAAAAATACTCCAATGCAAAACAAGCAAAATGTTTTTCACGACGACGCTGCAAAGCGAACAAGCTACTTTTCACCACAGCGTCGCTCTCTGTCACTGTTGAAGCAAACGCGCGTACAAGTTACCTGCCGCGAACGAAATGTTTGAAATGATACAAATGTTAAACCCCTAATTGAATTAGCCGCGTAAACGCACCACAGTTTGCCAACAAAGCGTGTTACTCTAGTACATAGGGTTACCATGAAAGAGCATGAAAAGTTTGGAAATAGATGCATAATTCATGATTCGGTTTCGTAAAAAGAAAATAATTTCGTAAAAAGAAAATGACGTTAAAGGCAAAATGGAGTAAAGGTTTTTAAAATCGCATTATTAACAATGCTTTTAAAATCATATGAAGGGTTAGTGTTTATATTTAATAATGATAATACTAATTTCGATGTGCGAAAAGCAAAATTGTTGTAAACAATTAGGTATGTATATATCTGCATACTTTCCCGTATTTATCAACCAATGAAGCTGGAACATGGAACTAAAGATGAAACACAATTACCAACATAAACTTTTTAATTAATAACTAAACAATTTATTAGTGAAGGTTTTATATGATTTGTGGATTAAGTTATTTAATATGCAAAAGTAATCTTTTGTATCTCGAAAAGGGTTTGGTACAGAATTAATTAAATAATGAAATTAAATTTTGAGAAAAGTTCCTATTTTTTATAGTATTTTAAATTCTTATCACAATTTTGCCATAAATTAGCACAATATTTTGAAATCTGTAAGATTGAAACACCATTTGTTTAAAAATAGATGAGCTAACAGATAAACATTAAAAACTGTTCAAGTACGTATCGGGACACGCACAAAGTATGGTTCTGTAGTTGTCTATAAATCTTGAAATTGATGATTCAAGTTAACCGAAATAATATCATTTGAAATTTCTAATCGAAAGCTAATTCCTAGAATTATCTTCAATTTTTACACAATTTGAATTTTAATATTTAATTAACTCGGTTTAAGAAATAATAAGGTAAACGAAACCTCTATTTCATTGAGTTGTCTAATCATTCGATGGGGTGTAAGAAATTGTGATGATGGACGATGGAATGCGCGATTTTTTAAATATTTTGCTTTTTATATGAAGAATTTTCTTGAAAAATTGTATGCACATATGTAGGTTTGAAGCTGCAGAAAGTATAAAGCCGAAGCCGACGCACGAAATATAAGGGTTGTTACGAAATATAAGGGTTTCTTTATTTCGCTATGGAATTCTAATACGTTGCAAACGTTGCATTATTTTAATAAACTTCAACTTTCTAAATTGAAAAATTATGAAGATATGAACTGACAGAAACTATGGGCTTTCCATGAACATCTGTTTTCCGTTTCGTGGGGGAGACTATAAAACACTTAACGCTTCTCAAATTTGATACAAATTGAATTCCAATTTATCACATGGGAACCCTACTCTCTCTTTTTGGGGATGACTCGCAGGGAAGAGACTGTCTTTAAGACGCTTACCGCCCCGCGGCAACTCAACGCCTACTTCAATTAGGATTATTGCCGGTCAAGGAGTTGTGAAGTGCTCGTGGAGTTGTATCTCTGTAAGTATACGTTCTTAGTTGTTCAAATTAGTATATAAAATGTGACTTGGCAAAATAAAATATTTGTGGTCCAAAGTTGAGAATATCCATATAGTAGATATTTAATGATTCCTTATATTAATAATGGTTGAACTATTATTATCAGTGAAGAAATAAAATAAGTTTTGGAAAGTAACTGATTTTGAAGGTCTATAAACGTAATATTAAATAAATAGGGGTTCTAATTATAAATTTTCGTATTAATCGGAGTAACTAAACCACTTTAAGTAGTATTATCTATATACTAACTTTATATTATCTTTTTGTTTATCTTTATACTAATCTTTAATAAGAATACAAAATAGGTTATTTAACTTAAAGTGATTGATTTGGTTTACAATGTTCAATGTACTTTCTTTTTCGTCAAATATACCAGTTTAAAGATTTACAAAGATTTTAGATTTTATATAAATTAGAATAAAGAAAACTGCGATTTAAACAGATAAAATTAAAAATAATTCGTTAAAACATTGATGTCAAGATTATATATTGACAACATGATATGGAAGGAAGTATACAATTTCTTCGATAACTTTAATAAGTTTTTCCTTATTTTTTTAGATACGCAATAAAAGCGACCTCGTCACAACAGTTTCTAGAACAACGTCATCTATGAAAAATAAAAGAAAAAGTTTAAACAGCAACTCTAAGAATTTGGTTGACAATTTTAAAGCATCAGAAATACTTTTAATGTCGAAGTTATTTTTACCAAAAATCAAGATCTAATTATCCTACTTATAGAATTTCATGACAAAAATTTATATATAGAATATACATTATTTATAAAATAGTGTTATTCAGATTAAATATACCTATGTCTATGTATAAACATGCATACATGTTATAAAAATATAGTCTGTCCATGTGTTGTAATATCTCCATTCTTTTCCCTCCGACGGTCAAAATTTATCGACGACGGGGGGCCGCCCTGAGCAACTTTATAACTAGGGGCCGCCTTTTTACTGAGACCGAATATTCCGTCAATGTTCGATTGCCGATTGCATTCAATAAGTGTCATAATAACAAGGCGTTGATTAC
The DNA here is from genome assembly GCA_039881145.1 of Druceiella hillmani. Classification (NCBI taxonomy): domain Eukaryota; kingdom Metazoa; phylum Arthropoda; class Insecta; order Lepidoptera; family Hepialidae; genus Druceiella; species Druceiella hillmani. The sequence goes on from JAYKKI010000005.1 coordinate 12,703,767, forward strand.
TGAGGTTGGTTAGAAAATTAACCGATTGAATTCATTTTGCGTTAAGGGCAGCCACGTTTTTATCTGTCTTCATAACTAAGATTAAAACATCGGTTTCAGTTTTGAAATCCATTGCGTCTAATCGGAACTCAAATACAGGTAGGTAGATGTATTTTTAAATCGCTGATACCAAAGGTATTGGTATTTTGGAATATTATAATATTCGTATGCGGTTTATAAAAAGTCAACCGTCAAATCTTAATTAACCTTGTATAAACTTAACCACATTTTTTGAAATGAATTGGAGTATTAATTTTTCCAGGAAATATTGACAATAATTTTTTCATTCAAAATGTATTTTAATCTCATTTTTTATAATATTTAATAACGTATATCATGACACTTAATGACACAATACCATGACACAAATAAGAGCTCGACTAAGATTAATTAACCAGACATTAAATTTATGCAACTTAAATACAATAACCGTATTACGGATTTCATTATAATAGTAAAAGTATCCATTAGCGACTTACTTTTAATTTTATCATAATCTTCTTAAAGTGTAATTTAACAATAATGCAAGTCAATAACATCCTTTATGAAAATTTCAGAAGGTTTCAAATGATGTTCTGTATTTATTTTAGAAATACGTGTGTATTATTACTAATATTAATTCTCGCTTCCAGTAGTTGTAAAATATGAATAATTTTTGATTATTGTATTTAAAATTAAAGAATGAATATTTCTAGAAAAAATTATGAATGCTCACCATGGCAAACTGATGAAAGTAGTGGCTGTGGAATTACTTTCATCATTTTGTAGGAAACATTAAGTCTTCCCAAACATTTTTAACAATTTTTATTGTTCACCTATGTATATGGGCATGTATATAAAATAAAGCTAATATTTTTTCTTCCTCGTTATGACATAAATCTTACAACACGAAAAAAAAAATTACTTTACAATGTTTTGAACTGTTACATGCTATTGCGGGCGTACTATTACATAATCACATAACACGTGGTGATCTCCAGTTTACGGCAATTGCAATGATTAAAACTTTCCATTTTAACTCGTAATAGCTTTATATAGACTTTCAACTGGTATTTTTAAATAAACTTGTCGTATTTATAATAGTTTACCCATTGCTTTATGAAATACGTAATATTCACTATTATTGAAAATATTTATTTCATTTTTAAAATATGTAATACGTATCTAATCCTTGAGGCTTCTTCATTTCGTAAGTGTAAACAAATAATAATTATTTTAAATCATTGTTATACATACTTTGTTTTATTTTTTAAATTAAGTTTCAGTGAAGAAAACTTAAAATTAAAGTTAATTAAGTCTTTGGAAACTTTTCTTTAAAATAATGTAAAAAATGGTTCAATCGAAGCTACCTATTTCAATATTTCCATTTCTATCGTCGATTTTTCTTAAGCGTAAAGTTTTAAATAGCCGAATAAACATCAATTTAAAAATTGGAAGCACGCTTTTAACGAAGGTTTTCTAAAGTGGTACAAATTTGTAGACTCGAAAGTTTTTATTGCCTTACAAATCTATATAACGTACCATGAAATTTTTGAACTTACCCGGTACTTATATTTAAAAACCGAATGGTTTATATTTTTAAAATATTTTAGATATGAAATTGGAACACAACATATAACGGGAAACTATTTCAATTTGTTTTTATAGGATCGTCTCAAAATGCAATTAAGTCGTAAATATTTTTAAGGTTATATTACTGTAGAAAGGTATCATTTATGATTATTATTTCGTAGAAAATTACCACGAAGACTGTCTTTCAATTTCTGTCATATATAAAAACTTATTATCTCTTCATTTGAAATAAAATCCTCTGACTCCTATAAAAATATTGTTTGAAGAAAACTTAGTTATAAAAAGATGTGAAAGTGCAACGAAAATTATATCATTAGAATTAATCTTATATTAATAGCAAATTGTTATGGAGACATTTTGCAAAAGATATTCAATTTTGTATAAGAAGCTTACGCTGCAATTCAAAACGGGGTTAGTCTTAGTGTAAGGTCGATAAAAACAACAATTTTAATATCAGTTGATATCATGATTGAACTTGTGTTCATAATTGCGAACGTAATGTAATGTTGGAGCGTTGCATGTATTGAAAATTCAAGAAAGCTGTGCGGGGAAAATTTTTCTCGAAGAATTTGAGCGTTGTAATTTTCACGATATACTTGGTATTTTATCATGTATGGCATGAAGAAAATGGATATTAAGTATACGGTTAACGCTAATTGAAATTGTATAATTCATGTCTGAAATTTTTTTAATGATTGTTCGGCAAATTCGTGTACTCATATAATGAAATCATTACGACAATTTTGTGACAGAGATTTCGTAAAGCATTTTGTCACAAAATATAGGTTTTTATTAACTACAGTTACAATTTTTAGAAGAATGGTCATTAAACTTTCGAAAAAAGTATTAAAAAATAAGCTAATAATGAAAATTTTAGAATAGATCACAAAAAATATTCAAGTGTAAGTCGATATTTTTTTGTGGGATTTAATGTAATGCATATATTTCATTGTGCCCCACGTAACGTGCATTTTATAGTTTTAAAATTTGGAGGTACATACTGGTTTTGGATCGCGGTTCTCGCGGTCCGTCCACTGTCACCTTGATGGCCTTGTTGTAGGTCGTCACCTGGGGTGGCGATGTCGAAACGGTTATCGTCAACGTGAACGATTTACCTAAAGAAAACAAAAATAATAGCCTTAGTGTCACGTCACGTAAAAGGAAAAATTTAATTAGGTTTAATTTTCAAATTTTTTTATATTTTATATATGTAAAAATTTATTTAGCTTTATAATAAATATAAGTATTAGTTTACTCTTTTACTTTTTTTGTATAATTTAAAAACCACTGGATTATTTTAAAATATTACATAAAACACACTCCTAAAAAAATATTTGAAAGACTGAGAATTGATCTGATAGACATAATAAGCAGCAATAATTTCCATTTCTATTAAATGTACTTTAAAAGTTTATATTTTCAATATCGTGTACGTTCAGATTATTGTCCATATGACATGTATGCTGTAAAATAAAGTGGTCCCAAATAGGCTAAATTTCGCTTGACCAATTATTTTGAGAGCTAAAATTAATCATCTTATAAGTTAGTTAATTCATTATCTTATAGGTTAATATTTTTTACTAGAAATAATTATATTTATATTTTGATAGCACGTATATCTGTTACGTTAACAAAAATAAATCTGAATAGAAATTATATTATATTTTAACTGTATATATGCAGCAACAAAATTTACATAGTCTATCACGTATAGATCATATTTAAAACAGAATAAAATAACAAGGTTTTGGCAGGTATCTTACATGATTACACGATAAGTTTTTTTTTCATTTATGAGCTTTAGAAAAGAATCATAAATTTCAAAATAGATTTTAAATTTTATTTCTTTTTTTCTTTTTATTGTACTCAGCAATTACTCCGTAATAAATTTTGCGTTAACTGTTCACTTGTAATTGGCTACGGTCACCTGTATGATATAATATAACCCTAACGTCTATTTTGTTTAGTCAATGCAAACCATTGCCATGTACATGTAACTGATACTATGTAAATATAACTAAAAACCACAAATTTGATGAAACCAATTAGTTTTAAGTCTGTCTGTAATCTGTTACTTTGATACGTCTTTTGTATTTCGACCCTCTTACAATAAATCATTTCTTATATTTTTACAAATTGTGAACCAACATTATTAATGCTCATATCGAGGGTCATTCGGAAACTAACCTAATACGTTCCTCTTTCACAAGTTTTTCTTCTTCATTATCACACTTTTCTTGTTATCCATTTATAAATATATTGAAGACTATAATGTTAATTAAAACGGAATTTTTCTTTAAAGTCATATACAACCAATTATTATAAATTACTATTACATATTTTTATATTCGAAAATAACATTGGAATCATGAAAAGAGCATTAAGTTTGCATATAAAAAAATTTCCTGAAGGCCGATAAAGACAAAGTGCAGTTTAATGCATTCGCGGTTTTTATTTCTGGTCAGTTCAGTGTGAAATGGAAAGGTTGCTCACAAATGTATCGCCCAGTAAAAGTTTGGGCGGCTCCCGTACACCGCGCTACCCACCCAGTCGGTGCAAGTACGATCGTCGCACGCTGCAGTTTTGGTGTAAGCCTGTCGCGCGGCCGGTGTTTTTGTATCGTAACCAACTTATTTTGCGTATTAATCGACTGTGTTTGAGTTAAAGTTATTATATATATATATATATATATATATATATATATATATATATATATATATATATATATATATATATATGTTTAAAAACATAAAGGATGGATAATTATTTGGAAAATTACGACAAATCAATCAGAAAAATGATTAGATGCATAGCATTAATCTTTTTAAAATTTGTTTCCTAAAAAATTAAAAAATGGAAATGTTATAGAGAAATTATATTGCTCCTGTATTCCCTACTGAAGAAACCTAAATCAATAAAATTTTTCTTACTTTTTAGGGAAGAACTGAGAAAGTTTTAAATTTTTGCTTTTACTGGAATTTTTTGCTTTTCTTTTTAATTTTACGGGCAAACATTTTTTTAAAACTAAAATTTGATGCAGAATTTTGCTTAGACTCGAAATAATAATAATCGAGCATTACGATTATTATTATTTAAAAAATAATTAAAAATGTGTTATTGTGTTGTAAATGTATAATTAAAAATGTATTATTCTGTAATAATTAAAAATGTATTATGTATTCGATAAGTATTATTTAAAACGAAAGTAAACATGAAGCTTTTGTAGTCAAATTAGTGTAATGTTTAATAAAACCAGAGTTTGGAACACGTGTGATTTATTTCAACCTTCGCATATCGATATTTTTAAAGTGAAAAAAGTAGAATAGACAGGAGAGTTTGAAAGTAAAAATTATTTATAATGCTATGATCGAAAAAATTTTCATTATATTATTCCAAAAAAGTATTATGATTGTTCCCTTCACCTAGAAACCGAATATATTTTTTAAAATCGATGTCTTTTTGCAAATATTTGTAAACTTCTCATGGTAAAAATATTTAAAAAAATTAAAACAAAAAATTAAAACGGACTTCAAAAAAAATTTAAGAACAAAATATTTTTTAGAGATGTAACGTTTGAATAGCAACTTATTTGTATAGTATTAAATTGATTTACTTAAAAGTTGGTCTTCTTTTAATTGTAATTTGTTTTATAGTAAAGCATAAAAAATATATTGCAAAATAAATATATACAAAAATATACATCTCCCTTTTGTAACGTTTTCGAAGTCTATTTTTATTTTATGTAAGTATTTTAATAATCACAATAATGGGATAAGATTGATGTTCAAAAGTAAAAAAGTACGCAAATTGGAATTCGATTCTTCGGAAGACAAATACTAACAAGTAAGTTAATACTTTTCTTTGAACAAAGAACGAAACAGAAAAAAAACAAATATATGCATACGCTTTGCGTAGCAGAAAGTGCCCTATGATAATACAAAAACTAGGAGAATAATGTAAATTATTTTCCTTAGTTAATTAAGTTCCTCAGTATTTGTTGATTAAATTAACTGATAAATTCAATCGGTTTAGTTGTCTAGGTTGAAACCTCACTGAACATTATATATATGTTGACTGAATATATGATGTTGAATTATTACATGAACAATCTTACTGAAATCGGATAATTAAGCCTCAAGAAAATAAACCTATTTTGTATGTAATGAATCTTTGATTAAGTTTTAGGTATCGCAATAAACCTTCTTTGTGCTTATAAGATTACTGTATAAACGTTTCATTTAACTGATGAAATACATTATAAGAAATTTAGAGAAGTACGTATATCCATACATACCGAAAAGAGAATCTTTTTTAACACGCTTATATTACCTTCACTTGCATGTATGTATGTATAAATGTAACCGGAATTTTCAATTAAATTTTCATAGACTTCCAGACGTCAGAATTATTTAAAATTTTGCATACGTATCAAGAATCGATGACAACATTTATCATAAGAATATAGTGATTGACAAAAAAAATAATTTTAATGTAAAAAAGCGTAGGGTTTTGATATCAGTTTTTGAAATGTAAGTCGAAAGCACTCCATGCTCTTTTTACATTAAAGTTAATTGTTTTGCTAATCACTTTATTCTTTGCTGAGCTTATTCAAAATAATAAGTTATATTGAGTTGTGAGATATCCTTTCGCCCTTGACCAATTTTTTTTTATTTAACATATTTTTTTATTTCTTAGCTACAAAAAACGTGTTCATTAATTTTTTTTATTTATATTTTTTTTAAATCGTTACATAACAAGCAACATTAAATTTGACACATTATAGTTTTATATGGAAGGAGATAATATTAATTTGAACATACTCGTATATATGTAATTAGTCAATTTTAGCCATAGTCAACGTCGAGTAGTAACAGAAAATACTCTCGCTTTTGACATTTTTTTAGCCGTGACATAAATTTGATTTATAAGATTTTTTGGATTTGATTTTGCTTATTAGCATACATTTACACAAATAATATATTGTAGCCTTTAATTCAGTTGTTCCAATATTTAACGTATTTTATGAATATTTATTGTTTCTCATAATACGCTAAAAGTAATATTTTTCATACTCGTTATCAAAAACAAATTCGTAATGGAATTTGAGTTATCTAACCACCTTTGTCATACCCAATTCGATAACTCAGTTTGAAATCATAACGTCGATTTCGTCTGCTAATTTAAACTAGTGCCAACTATATAGAAAATTATAAATGTTACGCAACTTCGTAGTTTTAATCAATGTATTAAAAATACCTTAAATATAATCCTTTCAATATTTTAAGTATTTATGTACATGTATTTTGTGGAAGGCCAATTTACAATGAGCACGATACCAAAAGATTATATGAATAGGAAGAAAAGAGCGGCGGCAGTACTTCATGTTAAGTAACCTACGGGTTGTGGTCTGACCTCTCTCTTTATAAAGACTTCTTCAAAATCTAGGGTAGCTTTGATGATGTCCAACCACTGATGCGCAATTGCAAAGAGAAGAAGTAAAATTTTATTAAGTTATTTTATTGATCGACACATAACTTCAAAATTGATAATTCGTAGCATATTTAAATTGTTCATAATACAATAATCGGGTTTGATTCACTACTCATTCCTTCGAATTTTTTAATAATCTCTAGAACGAAGTTAATTTTTAGAATTTTCTTTTTATTGTTATAAAATATGTGTATTCTATATGTACATTACATTTTGTTTCGCAGTGAAATATGTCAGTACTCTCCGTCTATCTGTCACAGCCTTTTACTGTTAGAGACCGATGTGCATGAAATTAATAGTAGTGCTTCATATGATGATTTCAATTAATATGCAGAAAAATATAAAAAAAATTATGTGCGTCTCTAAACATATATAGGGGCGGGGGTGGAGGGGATATTTCTTTTTGGACATTTCAATGAACGGTAGCATCATTGGATAGGTCTTTTAAAATTATTCTGAATTTTAATTCTTAAATCTCGTATATGAAATATTAAACTTAAAAGTGACTTACAAAATGTGCCCCGCCTCTAATTGTTCTTTATTCAATTGTTTTGAAAATATGAAAAAAATTATATATCTGGTATCTATAGATTAGAACTTTCATTTAAAATTAATTCACCAACTTGCATAATGTAACAATTTTGGATATATAGAACTACAGAAATCTATTTATTGCTCATTCCGACACGCATGAGACCATTTTTGCTTTATCATTTGAAGTCATTGCTAAGTTCCTAAGTAAGCTAGGTAAATCGAGTGAGTCATTTTCATAGAAATTAATACATCATTGGATGCACTATTTATTTAACGTTCAATTTTCCTAATAAATAAATTAGTTAAAACTAAGTGATACCGAACGGAATTACGCTCGTTATTACAAAAATACCAAAAAACAAATTTGTAGATTATTTTATTTAAACCTATTAATATTAAATGCCATTATAGCTGCTACAGCCATGGAAAATTGAACAATATTAATTGATAAGAGTTACAGTGACAAATTGTTAAAATAATGAAATATCCGTTATTTCCACACTTTTCCGTCTTTCTTTAACATACGCCGGAATAAAACGTAGAGAAAGACTAAACATAATAATAAAATAATGAAATGCTTCTCATTTCATTATTTTATTATTATGCACAGTACATAAATACAATTTTTATCATAAATAATTGATTTGCGAGTAAGATATTACAAAACACTTGTTACTGCCAAAATTAAAATATAGCTTGTTAATCAGACTCCACTGTGACATGATTAGAATAATTTGAATCTGTCTGAAGAAGCTAGTTTATAAATCGAAATGTTAGTGCAAAATTTTCCATCTGGTGTTAACTCAAAAGAAGTTGAATGGAAAATTTGCCAGACACTCCCGACGTTAACACTTCGGGCGTCTGTCTGCACCGCCCGCCCCGTGGGAAGGCAGCGCCTGGTACGGCGGGAATCAATCGCCCACGAACACACTTGCTCAACGGACACATTTCCGCTGACGACACGCTAGTCGATAGACGCTCTAGTGGCGAGCTCGCCTCTGGTGGCTTGTGAATGGCGAGTGGGTGATTGTGATAATTAATATTATGTCAGATTAACTTAGTAAATTTTGAATTAACGGCCCTCGTACTTGGCATCTTGTCTTTGCAACTGTATCCTGGCGTAAAAGTCGGTATATAACAATGTATTAATGTAACCAGGGCATTTTGATATGTTTCCCAAAAAGTCCTGTCGTAGCGGTAATGAGGATACCGACACTATCTATACCATGAAATTTATGAAAATATGACTTTCACGCGATTATGGAGTAAGTTTTGGGACATCGCGTTGCATTTATTAATGTATTCACTTGGATAAATTAAGAAGGCTTTCTTGAAGTTCTAATAGGCACTTGTGCGCGTCAAATATATTCAGGTTTTCACAACTACTATGACTGATGTCTAATATTTACCGTGGCTTATTTTTGATATTTACCATGGCATATTTACCATATATTTACTAAGGCACATTTACCATAGCTGTTATTGTATTGTGATATTCACCATGGCATATTTGCCATAGCTATTTGGGTTATTGTAAGCGTGTTAGTTCTTCTTTGGGTATGAGCGAAAGCTTCCGCTTATGTACGTCGTGACTGGCAAGTCGCAGACTTTTTTTCACGTTAATAGATTTCAATATGTGGGTTCGTTTCCAATGGTAGCCATACTCAAATTGATTTTCCTCTCTACTTTTGCTTTTTTTTCCAAGTCATATTTTGTATCCGAGGCAGATGCATTCGATAAGTCCGTTATCTACACAGATTTGCAGAATTATTGGACGATAATTCTATCTGCAGAATTCAGATCTGCAAAATTATTTGATGATAATTTATTTTTGCTTTGTTGAGGATTATTACTTTAGCTTTGTTGAGGTTTAATCGTAAGCCTACTTTTCTATTTAACCGATTACTATTGTAACCAAGCTTAATCCATAGTTTTAACTAACGTTAAAAGCATCGCTTAACATTTTACCTTTATACATCCCCCAAGATTGTAATTACAGCAAGATTATATTCGAACTTTCTAGTTTATTCTGTAAACGATGTTTTTCTATCGAATTGTTATGCAATGGTTCCATTCAACAGAAAAATATTCTTTTGACTTTTTGTGAAATAGGAGATCGTTATGAAAACTCCATTATTGTAAACAATATTCTATGAAATTTTATAAATATTTTACGTGTAACTAACAATGTTTTTGTTACCCCAAGCCATATCATCGTTAAGCTAAATATACAGCAAAAATTGACATTTTTAAGTTTTTAATTTTTTTTCTACACGTCCATCTATTTATGAAATAATAGTTTTTATCTACTAATAAGCAGTCGTAATTTGAATAGTAGTAACGGCGCGTAACCACCATTCTGTGTTCGAATAACAAGCCAGTGATCAATTTTTCAGTGAATTTTTAATGTATTGAAAAACAAATGATACAAAAACAAAGCTGCAAGCTACTTCTTGAATCTTCAACATTTTAAATTTAAGTATGATTACTAACAGTTGATGTATTGGTAGTAACCATATCATCATGTTTTTGTTACTGTGAACTTGAGTAGTATTATCCAATTTATTTGAGTGGTTTTAGTGGTTAGATTTGAAGTTAGAACATAAACAATAAAAATTATGCTGCAAAAAAATTACGAAAAAGTAAGAAACTTAGTATGGAACAATTTTTATTAAAGTATTTTATTTAATAGTGTGTTTTTAGAGATATTCCCTTTCTTTGTTTTAGTAATTAACCTATTCATTTTCGGGGAACTTTGATAACGTGATATCTCTCGATAATAATGAATATTTTAAACATGTTCATCATTATAATCACCCCTTTATAATCATCAATAAAATAAAGTCATTAGTTTGAATAATTTGGTGATCCACTCATTGAGTTATCAATTAATTTTAAAGAAACAGATGCACAATATTCAAATAATATTCTTCCAGCTGATCAAAATGTTACAGAAGGGACGCGCATCTAAATCGTCTAAGAAAAAATTTATAAATTTTGTTTTATATTTATTCATTCCTTTAAACCGTAAAGCACGTTTGTTCAAAAGTTTATCAGTCAGCTGTACAAAGTTAATATACTAGCCATGTTGATTTTAGATAGCATTCCACGATTAGCTTAGCAGGAATATAAACTCAAGGCGAATATGGTCGAACTTAATGAAAAAAATAAGAAAGTTAATGCTGAAATTAAAATTGTCCAAGGGGTTGGTTTCAACTTGTTCAAACTGATGAAGAACAGAACGCCAGTTTTATATCGATTGGGACACGGTAAAACAAAGTTACTAACCTAAACACTTGCCACTTCCGTTCGATGTGCAGTAAAATAAAAGTTTTCGTGTCATTTTATATCTTTTATAGTAATCGCGGAACAATTTTCTTTACGAATAAACAAAACTATAGAAGACAATTACGCATGGATAAATATTTTAGTAATTGAATTATAATTAATGATGAATTAAGTGTTAATTAAGTTTTGGAAATTTTGGAATGCAAATACATTCGTTATTCACGTTATATTTTTTCAAATATCCAACAAAGAATGTGGCTTTGTAGTAGCTACTACAATGCCACATTCTTTGTTGGTTACGGCTTTCAATACATGATGTTTCAAAAAATATATTTTACTAGTTACTAATTTTTTTTAAAACAAATAAACTATGATTTTTTATTATTCGTTGTTAATTAGAAATAAATTATATACGGCAGTTAATAACGTCAGGCCCACTGTCAACGTATTTGTCATCAACATTTATATTTAGAATTTAAAATATAACATATATATATATGTAAACATAATATAATATAAGATATATTATGAGCTAGCAAAATATATATAAAATAAATATCTTTACCTTTATTTAATTCTTCACTAGTCATCACCTGTCAACGCGACATACTCTACTAAAAGCTATGCTTTATTACATAGATGGCGGACAAACTTTTCATTTTTTATTATTGTCAAATAAATTAATAATATAATGCTAGATACACAAAATATTGAAGAAAAGAAAAAAGAAAACTTATCTTTAAACCGAAATCGTAATCAATTTGCAATATTTTTTATAAAAATTGAAAAAACACAAATCCACATAAAAATATTTCTTAGATTTAGGTTGTAAGAAAATGTACTGAAGAAGACAAACATGCACTATGCACACCCTTCGAGTTCTATCCAGAGACTAAACTTGAAATTTTAACGAGATAATTATGATTACAGTATAAGTGTTATCGTTGGCTATAATTGATTTCTCTCGTAGCGATAAGTCCACCATAAGTATCAATCAGATACATTAAGGTAGATGAAAAAGTAATTAAATAGATAATGGACAAAGGTCTCGATAAATAATTGAATATTTAATTATTGCTAAATCACGAAGTTGATGACACAAAATAGTGAACTAGCAACAATTATGTTTTTGATATTTTTATTGGTTGTTGGTTATCAAGTAACGAAGAAAAACATTTTCCTGTAAAATTTACTCAGTCATAAATTTAACGCATACGCCATTTTCCTAAACAATAGTAGCTTATTTGGCAAACTTTATATTCTCTTTTGACTAAGTTCAGAAAAGAATTGCAGTTGCTGATGGCAGCTTTCAAGGACTATGACCTAACCTAAAGTTAAACTAATTAAATAAAAAGTTACTTGTTGTCGCACTGAAGCTTAATCATATTTATCTTGACATACTCACGAAGACGTAAACACAAACACAAAGATACAAAGAACGGCACGATATATTTGAAAGAAAAAATAATATTGAAAAGCATCATATGTAGATAAATGGCAAATAAAAATAAATTAACAACTCTATAGAGCTTATAAGGAAAGAGACATTGGAAAATTTATTAAAATACAAACGACGAAATGAGTTGGCCATTTAAAGCAAAAGGATGAAACAAGAATTGAAAAAGTTGGGTGTGCTTACGACCACATTGTAGAAGTAAAAACTTTCGCAACCAATATTATAGTACAGTGTATATTGGAAATTTTGAATAAGAAAATTATAAAAACAAAAAAAATTAATATTAATAGTAGTCGTGTGTTACCTATGTATTTACAGACACATAAACAAACCAAAACAAAACAATACACATTCAAGTGATCATAGTTTATTCACCTTGACACCAAATAATACCATAATGAATATGATGCATTAATGAGCATACAAATAAATAAATACATTTTTCGAACTAGAATTTATACGTCTTCATTACAAATGTGTAATTAATTCTACTAAGTAATAAAATAAAATTTGTTTAAAAAGTAACAAAGACAAAACTAGAGCAGCGGGATTCGAACAAATGCCGCCGATATTCCATTTTTTGCATTAAACCATTTCTACAAATGCACGCACTTAAAACAAATATCTGCTGACATAAAATTAAGTGAAAGAGAGGAACGTGTGATATTATAAGCGATTTTAATAAAGAAACAAATGAGTTCTAAAATAAAATCACAGAAGAAAAAGCACAAGCATCGAGATTCGAATTCAGATTTCCATCGCGTTTTATACGTTATCCAGCGCTTTTCCACTGCGCCAATAATTCACTAGACAAAGTGACGAAGTAAAAATATACATACTAACTCGGCCGCTCGACGTTCCTCTCATTTGAGCGATACCCGAAATGCGTCATGTTCTTAGCGTTACGTGATATTGCAAATCCTTTCGTACTAAAAAAATGTTGGACATGGTGAGCCTAAATAAGTTTTCATTTCAAAAATTATTAATGGCAAAACAAATTGGAAGATCATACTAAATGCAGATCAAATGTGCGATTCATTGACTATCTTGCAAAACACTTAGGCTTACGGGAGAACAATAACCAAGATTACATTAAGTACGTTGAGAAGGTTTATTCTGGATCACAAGGATGGAGTTCACAAGTTTTATTCTGGATTGACTACATCGCAGAGTTAAATCCATTAGTTATTGACATTGATAAGGGGCAGAGCAACTTAACCTGCTGGAGAGTTTATGTTTACATTTATGTACCTTACGTTTATAACTGCATGTCGGCACATTCATCACGTACCATCTAGCAAGGTAAACATACATATCGCGACATGATGTTTTTTCTTCATGCCCGCATCGATGAGATGAATACAAACTGAGCAGATGCGTATTGTGAAGGGGAAGGAGGGGGGGGGTGTTTCATCCCACTAATAGCTGCTCTGGAGGCTAGATGCGGAATTACGCCGCAGGTAAGTTCTTGTGGAAACCGTGCTACGTCGATACATTGAAAAGGGATAAAGGGTTTCTTTAGTATGTTTGATGTCATGTCATTACACAAAAGTTATTAAAATCTTAAAAAAATATCGTGCTAATAGTGAAAAATTGGTTCTATGTTGAAATGGTTAATTTCTGATATTACGTAGTCCTGTCAAACCGGTTCGGTGGTCGGTAGTGTGGTAATTATTACAGCTTAATAAAAATACGCATATAAGTTCCAATCATAACTAAACTATCGACGTAAAAATTTAATTGTTTTTTTTATTCTAATACGCACTCTAATACGTACAGATAGTGATACTTACCTATCTTATTCAAAAAGAAAAATTGTGTGCCGTCACGGGACGCCTGGCAGATGTGAAACATCTTAAATTTTGTTGTATTTTTACACTGAAATATTTTTACTTGAACGAATTGAAAACGGAAAAACAAATATTTAGATAGTTGTAAATAATGAAATGTTAATTTTATTTTATTATTTTATTTTTATGAAATAATTTATCATAGAAATATTTCTTAACGACGTGCCATCAGAACGTTTTAACTACCATCCACATGCGCCATTAGTTGTTTCACATTTATAATAACTTTTAAATAAAGTGACAAAATTCAATAAAACTATATAAATATCTCAATGGATGGTTGAGGTGCTTCAGATTAACGATCTATTGGGATTTCAGTAATAAATTGCATTTTAATTTATATAAATGGGAAACGGTAACATTTTACAGAAAAGGGAAATTCTAAAGATTCAAAAACTATTTTCTTTTTAAAATTTTATGTAAGTAGATGTATAAAAATACGTCAACCTCCGTCTGAAATTGCCAAAGTCTAAATTTTAAAAAAAATTGCATTATTAGTTTACTTGATATTTACTGGATGGCTATATCAATGATTCTGAAATTCATAGTTTTTGAGAAATTCACAATATATTTACACTCGCGAAATATATACTAAGTTATTTATTTTCATGGCAAAAAGTAATATTAATTTTTGTAATTAGTTCCTCATCCTCATAGCGCGAGATCCACTGGTATTTAACAATTTTTTAATAATTTACTATCCGGTTCGGGTTTCATTCCGTGATCATACAATATACTTTTTAAACACACCTTTTTTACAACATATTCACTTTGTTTAATGTTCTTATTAGGTGGATACTCAATATAAAATATGTAGTTGTTTGGTCGCAGCTATGTGTCTTTATATTGAAGTGATTATTATCTATATTATTGAAAAAAATTTATTATTTCTATCTCAACCTGCATTCTTCTATCCTCGTACATTTTATACTAATGCTTTTTTAGGCCCGATCGCTTATAATTCTTTTTATATTGGATGGTCATGGTCGTATTTAGCATACGTTTTATAAAATCGCTCACTTATACACGTGATGTCAATAACCAGTGGTGTATTCAAATTCGTTTTATATTTTTGGATTTTATGTTTGTACAAGGAAGCATTTACTCTTTCGTGTTTTAAAAACGCAAATTACCATTAGACCATTTTTGTCGTAAACATTCTTAAGTGTTTCGATTTAGCATAGACCTTTTACTCCACATCATTCTTCTCGCTTGGCATTTCCAGGAACGTGACTGAAGTCATTCAGGTCTACTGAAAGGTTGAATAGCTGTATTTTTTTGTATGATAAACTGATTGGTGATATCATTCTATTTTCTTTCAACGTTTTGTTTTACCTTAGATAAGTTTTTCAGTTGAATAATTAAAACAATACCAAAAGAAACGCGAGTATCTTAAGGTAACGAAGTTAATAAATTTTTAAATTTTTAGTAACAACATACGATTTTTTTTTCTTTTAAATGAAATATAAACCTGGTCAAGTGCCGTAAGGAAAAGATTAAAGTGGGGTTCCACAATTATATATAAATGTTAAAATGATTGATGTAAGTTAATCTAAACTATCTTATTCTAGCAATTAAAAAATGGAAGAAGCAATATACTCCTTCTTCAAATTTTACAAGTTTATTTGAAAAAAATATGACTGGAAAATCCACAAAATGTGGAAATTTCCACACAATAACAGTTGCTCGTCACGTTGTAGCCTAATGTTTCGCAAACTTTTCCAGTGATGATAAATGGGAGGTGTAAAACAAACTTCTTTTCATCCCTACATTACATGTACGAGATGATTTTTGTTACATATTATTTGAGAATACAATTTTCACAGTTGTAAACCTAAGTGCAGAATTTCATGCATTTTGTCTAAACCTGTTGAAATTGTAAATCCATGACAGATCTGCGTATTGACGTGGCGATATGATAAAGAATATTTGTTTTATATAGAATCTTAATTACAATATATTTTTCAACTTACATAATTTATACAAAATAAGTAGTACTTGTTAAAATTTACGTAAATAATAAATTGACGTTTTATCCATATACTAGTATGTATCCATATAATATTGTAATAATATATATTTGAAAAGGTTACTGAATTTTCAAATAAGCTTATCGTTAAACACTAAATGTGCATAGAAATGTTGGCTACAACTAATCTAACGGAAATCTCAATAATTATAGATTAAGATAAACGTTTCAAGAAACTTCTGAATGTACAACGGTTGAGCTCGGGAATGCTGTTTTAAGCTAAACTTAGATGGCGGAAAAGGTTTAGGAATTTTTAAATTCAAGTTCAGAATGATCACCTATTTCAACCATCATCGTTATTCAGGCAACCTAATTCATTAGAAATTAATTTGAATGGTAATATATAAAGGCATTCGTTAAAAAATATAATATAATGTCGTAGAAAACATATAATGTAACCGTCCAATAAATCGTTAATCTGAAGCAACTCAAAGCACCACATTATCTTTTCCCAAAAATATTTTCAAACCATGGGCAAAGAGACATATCGACATTCTGTCAGTGAATGTTAAGTTATCAATTTGGTTAATTACAATTAGATAAAAGAAAGAAAATTGAACAAATTAATTTAAATAAATTAAGTTTTTTGATTTAAATGTCAATCAGACTTTGTCAGTCTTTTAAAGTTATAAGCAATTCGCTCTTCACTTTCTTTAAAAGTGAAGAGACTAGAGTCGCGTTGGTTTAGTAAATTGATGGAGGACAAGAGACTAAACGAAATAAATACAGTCCCAAAAAAGATATCGTAGGTTGAGGTTCATATAACACTGATTCATAAAAAAAGACTATCAAAAAACTTTTTATGCTTGAAATGCAACCAACAAGCTTCATTACCACGATACTCACGAATATTTTCATTCTATAATAACAATATTTATTAAAACAATAATGAAAATTTTTCCAAGGATTAAGAAACTCTGCAAATTTTTCATAGATTTCACATATAAATATTTAATTCAATAATACTAAATATATTTTAAATTAGATATGTAATTGCTATGGAAATTTTTCATTAGTATATTTTTATAATTTTCACTTATTCTTTTTGCTAGTCATAAAAAATTATTTTTCTCCCTGTATAAATTTTGTTATAAATTTTGTAGTCTAATACTATGTATGCATTGTATAATCATTAACCTATTGAAGCTAAGTACAACAGAAAATCACACGACAAACATCTATCGGCGCCCGCACGCCCCGCACACGAGCGCAGCGGCGCTTCGGGCGGCGCATCAAAGGCGCTCCTTTTTACAGCGGCCACCCGCGCCGCCATCGGTGCGGACGCGAACTCCATTAAAACTTGTTCGGCGGCCGCGCCAACCGACAAACATTCGTTAGGCAGCGCTTTTATCGGCCCCTTGCCTCCGGTTCGTGTATCCAGGGAGGCGCGCACTTGGCGCCTATACGACAAGATGCGTTCGAGCATCGCGATCGCAAGCACGGTTTTGTGAATGATTCGGAGAATTTTATTTTTATCTGTAAGTCGCGAATTCTTGATGCTTGAAACTGACTTAATAGCGAACTATTAGCAACAAAACATAGACTCCATATTACTATAAGTATAGCTTTAGTAATAATCTTAGCTGTAATGTGAACAAAGGTAAAAAAATAACATACTCCTTTATGGAATGGAACTTGTATAGTTTTTAATTTGACTGTATACAAGAACTGTATACAAGAATTAAAATTCATTTCGCAATTTCAATGATTTCATGACAATTATTTAATCTACTCATGAATAACCCTCATGTTGAAGAAACAATTGTTATTAAAAAAGAAATGTTAAATTAATATCACGTTAAAATTTCATCCTTTGTCGATAAATATGTAGTAGCGGACATTACACGCTCAAAAAAGGATACGGTTCACTTTACAGGCTAAATTCCTTAGTACTCTCGCTAGACTTACGTTCAATATAACTTCAGGTATTCTATTTGTTTTTCAAATCAAAGTAGAACACAAGAGAAGAGAAAAAACAAGTTAACTCTCGAATAAAAAATCCTTTTTAAACTATTAAAAAATGTAATAGCCACGCATATGCCATATATATATATATATATACGTTCCAGTATATATATATATATATATATATATATATATATATATATATATATATATATATGTATGTATATATATATATATATATATATATATATATATACATACATATATATATATATATATATATATATATATATATATATACTGGAACGTACAAGGTTTATTGCAATTTCCTACTATTTATACACTGAACAAATTGTATTATTAATCAGCGTATAAATAAATTCCCCTACATATAAAATATCTATATCCAAACAAGTAAGACATAGCTGTAACAAATCCCACAAAACTCTCACTCAGTTCCGCGTCGTGCGACGATTCACACTGCACGTGCTAGCGATAGCTCGCGCTCAGATATGGACAAAGCACCACGTGGCCATCACATACACTTCACAATAATAATCACGGGCCACGATCGATTGTCGGCGCCTCTACGCCTCTACGCCGCGAGCCTCTACATTAAACCGTAGAGCGCCATTTCCCTATTACACCGTCAATCATATCGGTCGTAGCCCTCCTGGCGTTTGGGTGTGTGACTTTGGCGGCACTGTTCCCGTGCGAGCCGCAGTGAATTATGATGCGCTTGTGTGCTGGCGGCGCACTGGGAAATGATTTAATGGCGATCATTTAACTGTTGTGGAAATCGGCTCGATTTTTTATCTCACTTTTGACGGAAACTGAACTCTGTTAATTGACAGAGTAATGAACAAAAATATGTTTTTGTGCATATTCATGCAATATATATAAATTTATAACACTTTCGCAATAATTTATGATATGAATAATTTTGAGTGCGACATTCAGAGTACTGCGTATGAAATATTTAGTACTCGTACAAAGTATGAGTCATAATTCATATGAAAGTAGAAAATAATGTATAATAACAGATAAGTGAATAGGATGATAAGTATTTTGAAAAAGCCTTTTTGGGAGTAAATAATCGGTATTGGAACTTTCTGAATATTGTACGACAGGGTTGGAAATAATTAGGGAATTTCATTTTTTTAGATGACCATTTAGTAAAACATATTATCAATAATGAATCTTGCTTGTCTTGAATTAACAACCAAAAGTTCAGTAGACGCTGTTAAACATGAAATTTAAAAATATTTTCATTCTTTTTCCATTATTTCTTATATGGATTCTTTTTGTTTAAAATGACCAGTTTTATTTCGTATTTTGGTTTAACTGATATGAAGTAAAATATTGAATTTAGGAAACTATAAAGACTAAAGCGCGAAAGAGATGAATGTTTATATATATTTATAAACGAATAAGCAGTTTTTATCTTACAGTATGATGGTCCAGACTATTAACAAATAGCAAACCGTTTCTTTTCTTTTTCTTCTCTTCGTTTCTAATCTTAGGATAATCGAAAAAATATCCTATTAGTTCCAACAGGGATAGCTTATTAGAGTATCAAAAATACGACTTGTTATTGATTTAAAGAAATAAATACAAAATTTCCTTCTTAATACGCGTTTTATACGCAGATATGCCTAAAATAAAATCTGTTGGATGCAAGTAAAGTTTGTATCATAGATTTTGAAATATAACAATCCGAGAAATCTATTCGTATCTTTTTTACTGTAAGATCTTAGTGAAAATACAAAATGGCAAGGCGTAGTAGATTATTTATAGCAAGCAACTTGCAAGGTAACGGAAGTATGTTTGATAATATATTTATGTCATTTCAAGAGGAAAAAAAGAACTATAGAGTAAATAACTTGCTGTAATAAACTACTATAAAACTAAGGTATTTATTCAGTCACTGGTAGTATTATTATAGTACAGACAAAATTAACTCTGATGAATAAATGTTTAAAAAGAAATATTTTATATTAATTTTCACACAATTACATTGCAGAAATTATTTCCATATTTACTACATTTTTACAATTGTGGTATTTCTTAACAAATCATGGTGTTATTTAAAAAAATACATATTCCGTGTACAAAAGACTTAGTGTATCGAAACAGATAAAATTAGATTAAAATGTATAGCGGAAATATATCTTCGGTTCTGTGGTATACATTATATGATCGACTCCTCTTACGAATAATCCCTAACTATTACGTACTGTAAAAACTAACTTTTCGAGAAATTGCAAAATTAAGTATTTCTATATATGTCCAATATATCAAATTTAAAAAAATTTTGTTATATTTTTCTCGAAAAGACCTTCTAGTAATTCAGAGAATATTTTGCATAAGTTGACTACATTTATTAAGATCACATCTGAAATATAAATTAGTTGTCTGTCAGCTTGCCGTAGTTTCAACCATACCAACGCATGCTATCAACGTGCGCCTGTTTAAAATTTTAGCCTAGCCTAGGTAAATTTTACAAATTTTTTTTATTGCCTATGTTGTTTGCATTTTTAAGGAAAATATAACGATGTGAAATAGTGTCTTACGGATAAATATTTCATTGAAATAAATTCGCATTTCTGCGAAACAATACGACGCCATATAGTTGACTTCTAGTGGAAACTTAATTAATTTTTTTTAATTAAATATTGATTAAATTTTGTTGTATACATAACATAGTGTCATATTCTAGTAGAAAGTTTAGAGATTAATTTTGTTTTATTACGTTATCTACGTATCTAGTTTAGAAGGCGTATCACCCGAGAAAAAGACTGCGGCACGCGAGAGAAAACAAACATTTTAATTAATTATTAACAAATATTTTAAATTCTTAAAGAAATATTTACCAGAATAAAATGTATGAAAATGTCGTAAGTGTTGCGAGCTTATAGTTTCAAATGAAGTTTTTCTGTTTTCTTATAAGTGCTGGAACAACTTTGTAGACAAAATTTATAGTATTTTAAAATATATTTTTACAGATGTAGCGCTTGAATATTTTTGTTGAAAGACGATATTCAAACTGTAAGCTATTTTTGTGCCAAGTTTCTTCCCGTACGAATAAGGAAAAGACTTAACTGACTAATTACAAATTTTGTTATGTACCATGGAGTCCAAAAAAAAATAGTCCAAAAATATAGGTTCATACACACGGGTTCCTTATTCAATCCTTTTTTGACGCTATTTTTAAGGATCTGGTCCTGATTTATTTAAGAAGTGTTTGTACTAAATCGGTCATGTTTGTGAAAACTTAAAAGCTGAATATTTCGTGAGCTGTGAGATTTGGATAAAAATAAATAAATATGTTTTTTTTTTAAATTTAATTTTTATCTATCATTTATATCCTCAATCCATTATAGTAATATCTTTTATTCACGAGTTACATTGCCTTAAATTTTACAAAAATTGTTTCCTTTAACTTTAAAAAATGTTGTGAAATGTTGTGTTTAAAAAGTGTATTTTTGTGAGTATTATATATTATACTCTTTATCATAAATGTCATTTTGTAAAATTATTTCCCTACGAGAAATGAATTTTTTTGCGAAGATGCTGATTTGGCATAATCTCTCAGATCGTGTCAAGTTGGCGAATTACCCGGGAACTTTAACAATATTATCGATTAAATTTAGTTATAATAACCATGCAAAAAAGTACCATTTTTATGAACTAATATTTAAGCATTAACTTTCAAGGCGACCTTTAATTTGGTATCTACATATGTGTGTGTGTGTGCGTGTGTGTGTGCGCGCGCGTGTATGTATTACATAAAATAATTTTATCTGTAAATCTAAAAATTTCATTCGTTTTTAAACAATCTATTGCTAAAAACATAGTCAAAAAAGTCATAGTCAAAAAAATGTTCGTAAATGTTATAGATACATGAAAATGGTTTAAAATGTTAATAACTGCTGTTTATTTATGTAGCCTTTCATGCAATACTTCCACACATAGCGGAATTTTTGCTATAAGAGCTGCCTCTTCCAGGAAACCACAGCTAAGCAATTATTTTAATTTTTACAAAAAAAAAACTTTTTAATTAAAATTTAAAGAAGAATAAGATTAATAAAGAGATATTAATAAATATTAAAGAAAAAGTAAAGATAGAACATGAAGGACAATCGCATGTGAATGGAGTGAAAATGGTACGGGTTAAACCAAAACAAATATAATTTTTGCAGACGATTTTTCAAACCATTTTTTCTGATGTTAGGATCCAAATAATTTTCATAAGTTCAAATGATTTAATGACGATCATTTAGCTTTTGCTCTGGCGTGGAAATTGATGTCATTTTTAGCTGGATTTAATATTACAAAGTGACAGTTTTGGTATTTACTTCCCATCAACTTTAATTTGGTTCTCGTACAATTTAAGTCTGTTGGGAGAGAGTTTCTTACGCAGTACCTTAATTAAATTAATTCTTGCACTAGATGAGTAAATTTTGTCTACTTTCTACTTTTAAATAATTATTACACTATTAAGTAATTATTTGAAACAAAAATTATAGTTTTATTTTTACATTAAATGTGTTTTGTTTTTTATATTTTTCTTAATTAATATTTATTACATTAAGTAAGTTATTGAATAAAATAGTGTATATTTATATAAGTTACTGACTTTGATTCATTACATTCTTATTTTTTGGTAAGTTAATTTCCCAAAAAAAAAATTTATTTAGATTTTAATTGTAAATGCATACCTAACTTTTGTTTACGTAAAACTTAATATGTTGGATAGGTTACTTTAATAAAAAGAGGTGACTGAGACACGGATGGATAGAAAGCATATATATTTTATAAATTTTGACATAACATTGAAATGAAAAATACATTTCTACTACCGTTCGAAGTTAAACCAAGACTGCGTATCCCTCAAATTCGTGTTTCCAGAAAGACATTCGAAGTCTACTATTGGGATCAGTAATTTTGGTAGGTATACGAGATAATGTATCTAATCCCATCGGTCACTTTTAGTTTACGGTCTTAAATATGTTGGTATCCATGTGGCTTTATGGTAACTAGTACTTAGCGTTAGAACTGATTAAACGCTCACTAAATAAATGTTAAACGTGGCTGACTTCACTTCAATGTTATTATAAAGTTGAAATAGATAAATTTGGTCCATCATAAAGATTTATTTATGAAGCAGGTTTTTTTATACTTCGTTAATATATTTGATGCGGTCATAGTTCTAACGACGAATAAAATGTTTGATGCCACCAAGAATAGCTTTGAAATCTAAACGCATTAATGTTAATTATTAAAAATACGGGTGCCACAATTTCTTCATTCCTATAAAAAAAGAAACAAAATTAATTCGGTGACTCTTCTGAACCGTAACTATATTGAAAGAATTTTCATCAAGAAATATTAATATAATTGGAGTGTCCTTAAAAACTTCAGTTGGAAATGCGTTAACGCACATAAAACAAGGTAATGCAAGAACCAACTTAAAAAATAATTTGTTTTAAATCTAAAGTATAAAGCATCAATAATAGTTATAAATTACTGACTAATTTAAAAAACATGCCCGATTTTTTGCCTTGTGAAACATAAATGAATTGTAATTTCTATAAAATTTATTTTATTTTATGTCGGACATTAGTGGAGAAACAAAAACGAAAAGAAAGAGGTAATAAAATATTCTTGCCGTTTCCATTTCTTTTCATTAGGAAAATATGTAAAAAAAATAGTTTAAAAAAGTTATCTGTAATAAAATGTAATTTTTTACAAAAGATTTATAATAATCTATCATAATAAACATTGTACATTTTAAAAATTATGGCTTGATTCAATATGTAAAACTAATTTTACACACTGATTCAAGTTACGATTTAAAAAAGTTATTAAATTTTAGTTAAGATTGCATGAATAAATTTAATAATATTTTATTTTGAAGACAAATAAACAAATCTGAACAAATGAAATTTCAACCTTATTTTATATATATGTATATATATATATGTGTGTGTGTGTGTGTGTGTGTGTGTGTGTGTGTGTGTGTGTATATATATATATATATATATATATATATATATATATATATATATATATATATATACAAAGTTAGCTAGAAAATAATTTTACAATCCGGGGTGAAATATTATCATAATATCTACTTTATACATACCCTTGGTTAAATATAGATGTGGAAGTACAGTAAATCTGGCGCTTCGTACGGTAATAGACAACACTAGGTCTGCGCATCGCATAATGCAGGATGTGCGTTAGATAAATGCGACAAAATCCTTTTATTAATAAAGTATTATGCGATATTTTAAGATATTCTTTTCACACCTAATTTCTTTTGTCTATAGCAATATTTTCTGAAATCCTGAAAAAATCGTCGTCGACGTTAAATATTGGTAAATAAATTACTTTTAGTTTATTTTAAATATTTACGTTATACATTTGTTAATTAAATATATATATATATATATATATATATATATATATATATATATATATATATATATATATATATAGAAACATAGACACTAAACAGGAATCAGTCATCTACAACGTAATCAATAAATAAACCCCGCTATTTTAGTCACTTTAGTTTTCCTTCGTAGCTTATCTATAGAATTCGATATCCGCTTACCTAACAACTAACAGCAGGCCAACATCTCGAGCGCAGGCTGAGCGGTGCAGTGCCCCAATCAACGGAAGGACTTAACCCTTCGAGGGGCGGAGAGGTACCCGCGGAGATATTAATAATATCGAGTAGTGTTTTGGGTGGATCTTAAGGATGTAGTAAGTCGAAGGAGGATCTGTTGTATGCTAATACAGCGCAGTGCGCCGATATTGAGTTAATTAATATAATGGTTAGTCTGTACAGTCTGTGTCTATCTGCTGTCTTGTTCAGATTATTTCAGAAATGTTTTACGTATTATTATTTGTGAATTTGTCTAGTTTGATAAATATGTCAGTAAATTTTGAAATGAGAACAAAAACATTTCCGTGACGTATTATTTCCAAAGAGGAAGAAACATCAAATTATTTTGTCTTCTATTGTAAAACAAGATAGAAATAAAAAAAATGTAAATGATATGACAGAAATATAATTTGTTATTTTAGTTACATTAGAATTAATTGCAAACTATGCAGGGCATGTTTTTCATTCGATTAATTATAGATATATATTTTGACACAGATATGTCTAATCAAATTCTAATTCTTATAATAAATACGTGATATAGCAAGTGATAATATAAGCTATCCGGCTTTTTCAAGTATATGTGAATTCGAGTATATTGGTATATGTATGGCCAAAAAGATAAATTAACTATTCTTTTTGGCCATATATACATTATGCAGTAACCAAAGTGCCGAACCTTATCATTTAAAATTAGTATATCCATCTATGACGGCTTCATAGTTTCTACCATCTTAGACTTCTCCAACCTTGTTTGCAAATAAATGTTTTAGATAGAGATTAATACCCAGAACGTAACAAAAAAAAGGTTCAACGATTTTTTCTGAATTTTAGAATTATTCATTTGTTATTGTTTGTAATGTGAATATAAAGAAAACCTATTCTTTGTCTTTAAAGAAAGAGAAATAATAGTCAATTTAATACATAAAAAATCGGAAAAACTGTAGATATTGCTTAAAATTTTAAAGTGGGCAAATAAATTGTAAAATATTATAAATTTTGTCCGAATCGCGATCGGCGCACAGTGCTTTTATTTATGTTAAGCCCGGCGTTAAATATTTCATTTATGTGTCGACGCACAGATGTCAGCCGGAATTTATAGTGAAGACTGTCGGCGTCGGGGGGTGGCGAGACGGGGCGGGGGCAGATGACGCGGCCCATCCGATACAGTTGTTAATGGGGGCGCGAGCTAATATATGGAAAGCCCGAATATATTTATCAATGTCTATATGATACTTTAATTAATTTTCAAAGGAAATTTCTCACACATCCTCTCGGTGTGGGCGTGTATATTGTAGTTGGCTTCTGAGTCTGTAGTTGAGTTGTATGTTAATACAGAAGTACATTTATGTGAGTAACGTATTGACGTGTATTGGTATCTGCTACTTGTGGTTGTTAACTTCTTTCTATTTCAAATAACAGATATAAACAAGTATAAACTATTTTCGAAGCAATGATAAATTTACATCTCCATAATAAAACCGTTTTTTATTGTAAATTGATAAATATTGCGAATTAGATGTTAATGAAAATATTTGGTAAATTTATTTAATTTCAATTACAATTTGCGTCACTTTCATTAAATGTCATTAAATATTTGAAAGTATTTAGTGACAATCAATAAAAGTGATATCATATTTTTGAATTAAAGTCACGTCTGAACTAATTACGTGAGTTCCTGATGTCTTTCCTGTAATATTTTGATAAATTTTCGCAAGGAGTGTTACCGTAACTACAGATTAACATAAAGAACCTAATCTAGCATTATAAAATCCTTCTCACGTTTCTCATACAATACTGTTATATATAAATAAAGCCACAGAGAGCAGAACCACTTGGACCTATACGTTCGAAAAATATGGTGCTATTTTTTAACAAAAACACATTTATTTTTTCTTATCATTTATATCCCTATTATATCCCGACACAGAATAATGTTTAATTTATTAATTGATAATTAGAGTCATGATTTTTTACTTTTGTTTTTTTTAGCATAAATGTGATTTTTTATTGCGATTGAGATTGGCTTTCCTGGTGTGGTAATTAAAAAATACGTAAATAATACTACATATTGCAGATTCAAATTAATTAGCAAAAAAAATGTTTTAATGGATTTCCATATAAAATGACATATTAATCCAGCTAGATGTTCAAAAACATTTTTGTAATAATAATATCATGATCTAGACTTTTCGTCTTTTGCCGAACTGCGTTTACGATACATATCTTGCAAGATCCATTCATATTACTCGTATTTTCCTTTATTAATACCACTGTACATCATTTTCAGTACCGTGAAAATATATCGGAAATAACGTGACATATTAGAATAGTACACTACACCGCCTTAGTACTTTAATACATGTGTTTTACTTTTGTGAATTCTGGGAGAGCCGGAACTACATCGCGGTTGTATAATAACTTACTTCAACTTGATTTGATACTTATTGACATGATATGATATCTCATTATTGACATGATATGATATCTCATTATTGACATGATATGATATCTCATTATTGACATGATATGATATCTCATTATTGACATGATATAATATCTTATTATTGACATGATATGATATCTCTTTATTGACATGATATGATATCTCATTATTGATATGATATGATATCTATTATGCTATCTGCATATATTATTTTCCATATCTGCTATAAACACATTCTTGCCATAAACACCTGTTTAT
Source organism: Druceiella hillmani (assembly GCA_039881145.1). Taxonomy (NCBI): domain Eukaryota; kingdom Metazoa; phylum Arthropoda; class Insecta; order Lepidoptera; family Hepialidae; genus Druceiella; species Druceiella hillmani. The sequence goes on from JAYKKI010000005.1 coordinate 12,731,313, forward strand.
CTTTTTTGCCAAAAGAAATCGAGAAAGAGTTCGGTATTTAAAAATTCAATAGTTTCAATTATTTGTCTTCGTCGAATAAAGTTAAAAAAAGCTGTTTACACAAATGGTATTTTGTCATTAAAAGTTAAGTCTTGCTGAGGTTTAAATTCGGTAGTTATTCATCTACATTATTTTCAATTTCGCCACGACCTACGAATTCAATAATATCTATACGTAATATATAATTTTTATAATCATTGATTGTGGGATTGAACTCGAGAACCCACTTACCGCCAGTATAGGATGTTGTATCTCATGCGAGTCTACCACATTTTTACGTCACTATATTCGCAGTAATTCATACGAGTACTAGCAGCAGTTGGAAAATTTGTAATGTGGTTACCATGCTTTGCAAAGCTGTGTATCGCCTTTTTTAAACGGTTCACAATCCAAGTGTCTACGTGAAGTTTATTAACACTAACTATACCACCTCATTAGGATGTGCGTTCCATTCCGATCAGAAATTGTGTGAAGGTATAAAAGTGAAAATAACATTAAGTATAGTCGGATATTTATTTCATTAGGTAAGTTATTTCATGTTCATGTTGTTATTCATGTTATTTCATGTTTCGCATGTAAAATGCACCTTTAAATTAATATGCTTCAAACCAATGCTAACAATATAGAACGTTTTCCATCAAAGCGATGTTTGGGATGCTGTATTGAATTTTGATATTTTCTTGTAAATCTGATATGTTCGACCGATACTCGATCGCGATGCTAACGTATTGAGATTTTCTTAAAAAAATAATTTCATTTTTGATTTTAATTTAATAACTTGATAATTAAAAAATGGAAACAGGTTTACGATTTTTCAGTTAAAACTTAATTTCTAAAATAAGTTGTGCAAGATTTTGTTTATGTGTGTAAATTGAGGTGAATGGTACATCCACTTATAGCGATTTTTTTTGTTCACTTTCATGTCGCTTTGCTCATTGCAATCATCGAAATATATTTTCTCGTACCAGTTACAAATGTTATACTTCCAAAAACAATAAGTGTATTGAATATATTTGGCGTTAATTTTGTAGAAATTCATTATTCACTGTTAAATAAAACTACGCGATGTAGTATTATTTATATTTATGTTAGGTGGTAAAGAACTTAAAGAAAGTAGAAATAATACTACATCACGTAGTTTCATTTAATAGTGAACAATAAATGTAGTTGAATAATTAGCAAATGTTTAAGCCATCTCTGTCTTTAAAATCTTTTTTCACGGCTAGCATGACTATAATTATAATTTAATAATTACAAAATAAGAAATTTAAAAAAAAATTAAAACTGCACTTATTTTTCTAAAAAAATAAAAGTGGTAAATATTGGCTATTCTATCAGCAATATATATTCAAGCATATTTTCTAAACTTTAAAAAAAATGACTTTCTTTAAATAAAAACATATCAATGAAGATTACTACAACAGTATTTACAACGAAATCTCTGTAATAAGTACCAAGTTTTGTAGAACGTTTTTATTCATGTTACAGCACTATTAAATATTACAAGAGGTTTCCACATATTATTTTATATTTAACACAACTTCAGTTGAAAGGGCTTATAATTGCTTAAATTTGGTGAAGAAAGACGATGACTAATAAACTTACAGATTAATATCAATAGTTGGAAAAAAACATTTACAAACCTAGCCTTGAGCCCAGCGATAGATCCTTCGTTAGACCAGTCTTCGTAATATTTATTCTACAAATTGTCTAACATGGGGTTATAATTTTGAAAAAGAATTTTCGTATTTAAAATCGAACTGAAAATTCAAATAAAATGAGCAAACATTCGTTGCCGATATCTATTATCCGTTGTGTGACATCCATACGGCGCTACATAGCTGTCAAGTTTTTTGCTTTGCTGCTGCTATGTCACATTCATACCGCGATAGCCATGGCGGAAGAGAACGCCCAATATCACTAGATCTCGCAATTTTTACTGCATTTGTTTACTCCTATCAAAGACATTTAAGAGTTTGTGTATATGTATATACGTGTTTTTAAAAGTTTATAAAATGTGAATGTCCGTTCAGCTTTATAGTTTTTTTTTATTTTACAGTATTCGGTGGCAAGCTATATATGTGTATGGCATTTATTATTAGCAGGTTTGGCGACCAAAAGTGAAAAAGCGTCCCTGTTGTTCATGTCTATCGCGTTGATGTTGCTGTTATAGTAATCATGGATGACAATTCAAATTTGTGTGTCGAATTTTGGTTGGGTGATTATTTTAGTGAGATATAATATTTCTATATGTCGTTACTTGGAATTTAGCCAGTTAAATAATTTAATTTTAATTGAGAAATGTAATCATTATTTTGAGTATACGACACATCAATTAATGCAATATAATAACAATAAAGACAAATAGAGAACATAATTTTCTTTCTATTTAACCATTTTTAATATTACATCTCACATTTCTCACATTTACATCGTGTGTTACTTTGATGTCTATAATTGGTGTGTTGAAAAGTTTTATGGGGTGAATTTTCCACCAAACCACCTGTTTTAAATAATTTAGGAAAAACTTTCTAACGTTGTATTTTAAGTTCTATTTCAATTTTGGAAATAAATATTTAAAAGCTATTAAGGAAATTAAGTGCCATACGACATTGCGTTACTTGTATAATTGTGAAATAAACTCAATGTTAACTAGTGTCTAGAAAATGCAAATGGTGTTTTTTATCCCATCAGAATATTACTATCTGCTAAATATACATAACGGCTTAGCCCATTTATTACTACCATAAAAATGAAATATTTTTTATACTTTTTTACTGATTATGATCCAAAAATGGAAGTGATCAGTAAAATATTGATACTGCAAAAGGAAATTCAGTCCATGTTTAGAAGGCAAATTGGAGTTTTTGGGCTTTGAATAACGTGATTATAAGAAACAGTTAAAGAATTATGAGGAATAGCATGTGAATAGCTTCTATCGAGTTTATAAACTAAATTTCCTGTATCATCGGTCTAATTTAGTTGCTATACAAGTGAAGTATTAAATGCAACAAAATATGTATACGAAGGAACGAAGAAATAAAAAAAAATAACTTAAAACAATGCTAACCATAGAAGTAAAACCATCTCGCCTCCGCACAGTGCGGTGGATATACTGAAAACGTCATCAATAATAATTTGTATGGGTAGCAGGACAGTAACTCAAAGAGGAGGTGAGGTTAGCGGGGAACCGAAAATAAAACGGTCTTGTTTCGCTCTCAATCGTTCTTTTTGTTTGTACACTTAGAATGTGATTACCAAAAATAACACAAGAATGATTTAAATTTCGAATTATTTATAAATCGCGTAGAGAAATATCGTTTTCGCTGATTCGTAGCTCTACGAACTAATCAAATGGATAATTTCCACAGAATTTATTATGTAGTTATTATGTATGTTTCAATGTCATGTAGAATTTATGTTTTGAGATAAATATCAACATATTAGACACGTGCAAGACATTTGAACTAATAATTATGATTTTAGGCCAAAGTCGAAATTTTTCACATTATATTATTTTCACAATTACTAAAATTGTTCAATGTAGTAGATAAGTAATTTATCTTCTCTTTAATAAATTTTAGCGATAACTGAGCTGAAGGAAGCCTAAACCGTCCTTTTGGCATAGCCACGGTTTCATTAAGAAAATAGTCTAATTATTTTATTCGAAATGGTAAATAGAAAATTATAACTCTGTAATAGGTAATGTAGAATTAGAGGATCTGAGACTTTATTAATATGTCATGGTCTGTAATAAAATTTATCGAGATATCTAATAGAAAAGCTAGAAAATGTTTATTAAAATTAATTATTGATTAAATTCGTAATTTGAGTTTAATTTTCATATTTTACAGAAATAATACGCTAATCGTACTTAAAAGTATTAAGTCGTATTCAATATTAAAATTTTCATTAAACAACGATTTGTATCTGATTTTGAAATAGTTTTCAATAAAATAAGATATCTAATACGTACTTTAAAACCTTGTTTTTTAATAATTCTGCAATGAATTGCGTATTTAATATGATAAAGATATTAGTATGTCTTTAGACAATAGCAACAATTTTTACGGTATTGATGTACGGATAGTGCGACTTCATTTAATTGCAACCTGGTTGCAATTAAATAATGCATACAGTAATTGTCGCGAACGTACTTAAAATTAATCCATAATCGATATAATCAAACAATTCTTTGTCCACTCCACACACCCCACCGTTCTCCCCTAGCCGTGTAATTGAGCGACTAGGTTTCTGAGCGGGCGGGCGTCGGCGAAATGTCACAGGACTGCAAGGAGTGTATCTGACAGCTGCCAGGCGAATTGCATTGCACTATTAGGAGCCGTCTAACTAACGCGCTCGGCGTAACGAACTGTATCTATCAGAGTTGCCGTTAATAACGCGGTCCGCTTTGCTTGTCGCCCGCTCTGCAACGGCTCGGCCCCCCGATTCGGCTACGACTATTATGGCCCTGTTTGGGTAATTGAGCGCCGTATGTAAATATGGTGTAGAATATGAACTTATAACTGAAATTATTAATCCTAATGTTATAAGCTTGGAATAATTCCAAGGTCATATACTTTTTTATTTCCTTTAAAATAAACCTTCAGTCTTTCTTTTTCTTGAATAAAATGATATTTTCGTATTTTGTTGTCTATTGATAATTTTTGAGAATATATATATATATATAAATATATATATATATATATATATATATATATATATATATATATATATATATATATATATATATATATATAAATGAATGTTATACATTTAAATGTTTAATGTTGAGTCGTAAACACTAGGACCCAAAAAAGGAAAATATGTCAGAAAAATAATACGTTAACCGCCCCATAGTAAATATATTTAAATGAGTTTTTATCAAAATTTTAAATACTTTTTCTTTCCTGTATTCTGATATATTATAATATCAGAATTTTTACCTGTAATAATATACTTCTGTTTTATTTTTATTCGTTTTTGTCGGTAGCGGAATATAACAATTCCTTAAAATTGTTATCAATCGAGATTCAACAAGAAAGTCATAAACAAGTTTATAAAAAAAGAAATTGTAAAATAAATTCATTCAGCCCGTTTCTGTGCATTTCATTTTAATTAAAATTTAATAGAAAAGTATCCTCGTTGTCCTTGATTAATACATTTCTGCAGTAATGATAATTTTTTCTCTTTTCTAAAAAAAACACAAAGGGAGAGCTGACGCGTGAGATGATGAGCGTGACGTTATTGAATTCCCTGTCTTCTATAATTTGTGATCATAATTTATTACCGAAATTAAAGATTGCTTTAAATTGGTATACGAGTTTACGGGGCTTACGAGTTTCGTATTTTTTATACAAAAAATAAAAGTTTAAAATTAGAACTGGTTCGATCGCTTTGTTATAAATATATAATAGATAAAAAAAATAATTTGGACATACTTTTCGTGTAATGAAATATAATAAAAGAAATGAGTTGATTATTTTTGTAAAAAGCTATCGACCTTTTATCCATAGCGAACAAATAGTTAAACAGTTTTTTTTTCAGAATGATTGTTCCTTTCTTTGTTTATATGTCTATTTATTGGGGTTAGCTAAAAACACTGTACTGGCTTTAATTTTCCATAAAATATCCATGGTTACATAGCTTAGTCTATTGACCAACTGTGAATTATTCAGCTACGATGTCAACGTGCTGAGCTGCAAATAAAAACCTTCGAAGGTCTGTAAACACTTGAAAGAATTGTATTAAGAAAATCGTAGCATACAATATAAAGAATTACGACCGAAATACAGTGTTCAACTCGTTTAAGTTCTTCGTAGAATAATGATGCAATTTAAATGATAGAAATAATTTGCAAAATCTAGTTTAATTAAAATAAAACTATTTCAAAATATTTGTTTTCATTATAATATTTTTTTTCAATATAGTTCCACTGGCTCATCAACATTTATTAATTAGCTATCTAATCAGGAATAATTTATTGGTACATAAATTATATTTATTTATTGGTGTCAAATTCTATTTCAAAATATATTAAACTCAAAAATTTTAATTAAATTAATTTGAAGTTGTATTTATTTGATATCGTGTATCCGTTCAATTAAATGCAAAACTATTCAATTTTTTGCTCATAAAATATTACTTCGTAAAAAAATTATTGAGAAACTAAAAGACAACTAATCATAAGTCAATTAACATTAAATGCAAATGACACACTAATTAACACAAAGGACATATATATTGACTATTGTTAAAGAAAATTTTTTAAGCCACATTCAACATAATAAATATATTAACTTAATTTCACTGAATTAATTAACAGCACATAACATACAAAATAACTATAGATTCTACATAAATATAGGACCTTCAATAATAAATGTAAACACAACCTGATAGGAATATATCTGAAATATCCTATAAAAATGGTGAATCCAAATCCAATAATAATAACGAAAGATAATTTTCAGGAGTCAAAGTCATAAAACTTAGGGCATTGGGATCGAATTGATTGAAAATGATTAGAAGTTAAATTTAAGGAAGACATTTTTACATTACATCTGCTAATTTAAACTAGCAATAGTAATTTATTAAAATATGTCCTTCTAAACACTTTTTCACTAATAGTTAATTTGAAAAACATACTAATATTTTTAAAAATTAGTGAAAAGTTTCGTCATAAAAAAAATAAGAATCATACCTAGTAAGTTAATATTAATATAAATTGAAACTTTCCTTCCAATGTTAAAAAAATTTCCGGACAGAGAATTAATAGATAATAGGCGTACACCCTATAACACTAGAAATAGGGTGAGAAAAGCTTAAATAGATAGGTTTAGAGGTCCGACCGAGGTATCAAATCAGCGAGACCCCAAATAAATAATTGAAATGGCTCCTGAGGTCCACAATACCAAAAACGGCTAAAGCCCAAAGGAATAATTGATATAGATTTAGAGGTCGGCGGCTCGGTCCGGCCACAATGGGCGCGGTCGCGGCTACACATGTACCGGCGGCGGTACACGCAAGCGGGTAAAGGTCTCGGCTACCCGCGACCCACCGCGGTCGGTGCGCGGACTCCTTGCGGCCGCACGCGCTCATTACCCGCCCGCCCTATCGATTACCCGCTTATTTACCCGCACCGCGTGATGCGTCAGTTTTTGATAATTATCATGTCTACGCGCACGGATCTGCATGAGTTAACATATATATATGGGGTACGTGAATGGTAGTCTAGCTTTGTATTTACGTAAACTTTATTCATGTGTTTTCGCATTTTCGCACCGAATTTGCTGCATGGGAAGTTAGGGAAAGCTGTCTATAAACTAGGTCATTAAACATGCGGACAACATATTTTTTTTATATATATTTTTTAAAATTCTATCGATTTGTGATATGGATTGAAAATTAACTTTTATGTAAAAATATAATTTTCGCTATCCATATTATGGACTAGATTTCTATAGGTAAAATCCATTGTCTTCCGTAGGGAAATCGTACTCAATTTATATCTTCTTTATTTATAATTCACCAATCCAACAAATGTATATTATTTTTGTTTATGGTACACAAACTTTTAACCATAGAATAATCATATTAATACAGCGTAATTCGTCGCAATTATAGTTGAGCTTGAAAGTATATGTCTACGTAGGAGATTTTGTAAAATCCCTGAAGACTGTGGGCCTTCAAATTCCATAGTTGTACGTAAAGTCAACAAAGGCAACGTCCAAGAACTGGCATTGGCTGATCGAAGATTCGCCATTAGACATTTAGTTATATGTATACAAACAGATATTTAGTAGTCTTACTTTAGAGATGGGACTACGATGTAACATATTCAAAAGATTCTTGCTAACGTGCTGTATAATAAAATTCTCTGCATATTGGATGCCGAAAATATCAGCGAAGACTCAATAAAAAAAAGACTCGACATTCCAGTTTTATTTAGAAAGCTACCTAGAAAGTTCTCGCCAAGCTTTTTTATCATATATATAACCTATTTTCATTACTTCGATCCCGAAACAAAACAAAAATATAAGACTTCGAAAATATTATCTTCGTCGTAACCAGTAACAGTACAACGTCCGGTTTGTTGGAATCGAAAGGTTTAATTATAGTGAATTATTCAGAAATGGAGGCTACTGTCACTACGCGGAACAAATAAGGAGATTAAGGCAATAAATGGGAAAAGAGTGAGTTCTTTTTGACCATGAGTTCTCTTTCACTAAACGCACCCGCCGGTTACAAGGGCCAAAATTGAGATTATTGTCATTTGCCTGACTTTGGAACTGGCTTCAAACTCCTTGGTTCCAAATGTTCTCCCCGACAACTTTTACCTATTTCTTCGGTTCAAATAAATATCTTAAGATAAAAAATTTACGACGATTGAGAGATGTTGAAAAATTTTGTAAGATTAAAGAAACGAATTTTTGAAATCATTTTATACCTTTTACTTTTATCGCTAAGTTAAATACTTTCTGAAAAGTTAATTGAGCCTCACGAAAAATATGAAATGATATAAAAAATAATTTAACTTTAAACTGTATATATGTTTTACTTGGTCATTTTCATTGTTTTTTTAATAATTCCTCGTAGATGCGACTTATTTGGTTTTACATAACGTTTTAGCTGATAGCCGATATTAACCTTTGGAAACTTTCAACATCAACAAACTATTTGGGATTATTTCCCCTTTAGGTTAAGTCTATTTTATTTAAATAGCTAAAGACATAGATTCTTGGCAAAAAAACATACTTTTTTCTCCATTATGAGTATATTTACTCTGAGCAAATCTAAATAATCCCTTTCATTCAGATTTTCTCTAATATAATCTTATTTGTATTCATAACAAATTAATTTGTGTCCGCTAATTTGTTTTCATTAGGTCGCCGATACACTTGAGCATATATTTTAGAAAAGAAAAAGTAATTTTTATTCATTGATATACGTTTACTTTAAATTATTAAATAATTTACATCAAAAGGCATAAACTAACTGAAAAATGTCAGGCCTAAAACAAAAGATACGCTAGTTTAATATTAAGATGAATATTGTAACATTATATTGAATGTATTTTAAATAATTTACACGCTGCGGAAAATTATTAAATTTAAACATTTTTTTCAGTAGAATACATATCGTAATGAGAATTATAAATAATATACTTTCTAAGCTTTACTTTGTATTAAAATTATTATTAAGGTTTGACACTATAATTTTCGATAAAAGTATTTAAACGTATGATATTTTAAAGTTAGTCTTGAGATAATTATTTTGTAAGAATAAAAATGAAATTAATTTAAAAAATAATAAATTTTCAAATTGTTTATGAGACTTTGAATAAAGACACTTAACTTAAAATATTTTCTAAACTTAAAATTGAAGAAATATATTCACATAATAAACTTACGCTTTACAATTTTCTTTTATTTTCTAAAATAATAAATTTTCAAATTGTTTATGAGACTTTGAACAAAGACACTTAACTTAAAATATTTTCTAAACTTAAAATTGAAGAAATTTATTCATATAATAAACTTACGTCTTACAATTTTCTTTTATTTTCTAAATAAATTTTAATTTTAAATAAGCCTTTTACGTTTTGGACGAGAAAAGAATACTAGTTTTTAAAATAGACGTCCAATTATTTTCTCAATATAATTAACTTATTTCCAAATATTTTATCCCAACATTTAAATAAAGTTAAGCTTTTGAGTTTAAATGTAACAACTCAATATCCAAAAATAAGGGCGAAGGAGCGCTCTACGATCGTTTACTAATCTCATGAGAGTACAGACAAAAATATTTTCTCTAGAGAAAAAATTAGGCACTAGGAAAACGTCCACTTATTAACTCTCTCTGTATTAAAGTTTTATAAACGTAACATATTATTTTGCTTTCTCAATATTTAATTTAAATTATTAATTCCTTGTTGACTAAAAATGTACAGAGTGTTAGAACATTCTTTTAACATGACAACAATTTATTTTAGTGACAAGTTTATGAATTCTGGTAATTGTATCTTTAAATTAATTAAAATGATTATAGGAATTCTATTTAAATTAAATAAAATTAAACGTTAAACTTAAAATTATATTGGTTTAGTTCAATATTTTACTTGGTAGATTCAGTAAAACCATATACAAGTGGTTGAGAAATGACTACCTATTTTTTTCCATCCGTGCACGGATGCTTTATTGACGATAGATACCACTACTTTAATGAACAGCTGTAAAGAACCTGTATTTCTTTTTAGGCATCAACTAATTATGTCAAGCTCATCGGCAGTTAGGCATCAACTAATTATGGCAAGCGGACGACAAAGCATTGTACACAGTGGATAATAAGCCTTATGAGATGATGGATGAATCGAATAAATCGGCACTTACAAACGATGATACATCTTGTCTGTACTGCAGGCTCATCCAAATACTTACAGTTGACTGTAGATACCGGACACTATTAGGGGACTTTCGAAGGTCCCCTCTTTTGACCTGAGACAACCCGGGTGGACGGATTTAGAATAGTTTCTTCAGAAGAAGACCCCAGAAACATAATACTGTCTTATTACGGTCAAAACCCTTGTATGAAAGAATTCATACCAGAGATCTGGGAGATCAGTTTTTTGATAATATTTCTTGTTCTCATCATAACATACCTAGTACTTGGTATATTAAGATAGAAATATTTCATGGGTGCTCAAGGGATAGAAGTGATTATCAATCTTAGCTTTTGGATGAATCTTCTTAATCTAAATAGAGAAGGCGTTAATTTAATAAGGAATGGCTTTAAGGCTAATCCGACTGCAGCAGCTACTATTTGTGAGCAGGGTTCTAACTCAAGAAGCTATACAAACAATATAACATAATTTATAGGCCACGAAAACATATTTTACATCAGTTCTAAACTACTATTTTCATAAATTATAAAAAAAAATAACTTACTTAAGGATGAATATTTGAATGAGCTCACTCATAATTTTTTATAAAACTAGCCTTTGGCAATTATATCCTTGATTTTGAAAAATTAAATGACCAAAAACTGAAAAATATCGATTTTCAGCATCTTTGAAACACGATTTCCTTCCATGTTTTTCTTCATCTAACTTCAAAACTTTTGGAATCTGAAAGATACCGAAAGTTTTGAAGCCAGCATGTCTAAAGGGGAGCGTAAAACATTTCAAGCAATTAAAACATCAACGAAACTTTCAGCTAAGTTTGATAAGATTTAGATTTTCTTGCGGTTTTATAATCAAAACAATTTAATTTAACTAGCAACCTAAACTTAGTTGTGGAAGTTCTACCCGTAGAATCGCTGGAGATTTAAAATCTAACATACTTGGTGTGAAACATTTCCTGAAATAATTCACGAAAGTTTAAATATATCTTGTTATAAATAATATACGTAAGAAAGTAAGAAAGAATAGTTACAATAAATTTTGGCTCCAGTTAAAGTTTAAAGTTTTTTAATTGCAATGTTGATTTATAACTTTTGCCGAAACTAAAACTATTTGATATTGAACATTAATCCCAAATTTATTAATTTTAAGAACATTAGTTTCAGATTTTCAAGCTTATCATCTATTCAAAACATGAAAGATCCACACGTTTGTATGCCTTAATTATAATATTAATTATAATCAAAACGAAATTTCCAGAATTAAAATATCTGCAAACTAAATATGTTTTAATTTCCTCAAAATCGTACGTCTAATTATTTAAAGGAAATTTACGGTTGCCAACAATGAGTTGCTTTCTTCTAATACATCAAAGTGCATAACGATATCTAGGAATACCCATTTTAACGACGCTTTTCATAAAGTACGTTTAAATATCGCGGCAAAAATAAATTCTAGTTTCGTGAGCGATCTTTTCGCGGTTATTTTCAAATATCAAACGGGGCAATTATATTTTTAATGTCTCTAAAACAGCTGTTTGCTTACTGCCTGAAATAGTTGCAATATCAGTCTCGTTTTTAAATACTATCTGGCACACAACGGCACCTTTAATTGACTCACCGCGCCCGCTCCTGCCGACGAACCTCAAGTCGTTGAACTTAGCGACCTGGTTCTTCATGACGGCTGAGCTGTTCCTTAGCTCGGCACAGCAATTTTCATCATTACCGGCACGCACCGTGACCAGGGTACCGTCTCCTACGTCCCCCAATGCTACCACCTTGAAAGCGACCGGCAGCGTCTTGTTGCTGCGCCAGTGAGGCGGCAACACGGTGCACACGAAATGAGGACTGCCCGTCCTCACGAGTTCGCCCGGGTGTTCAGACAGGAAGTCACCGAGCGTTCGTTCCGCCAGGATGTCCGACGTCATCTTCGTGTAGGTCTCCTGCAGCAGGCTCGTGGCGCTCGTGTCGGGCGAGACGGAGCCGCCGCCCGCGACCGCCGCCGAGCCCGTCAGGTGCATCTTCGACGCCCCCTTCGAGCGCTGCGTCGTACACATAGAGTCACATTCACTCGCACAGATCTTCACTACTCGACGACGCAAACTCGCACGTCTCGGTTCTTCATTCTGCTCGCATCGTCACGAGTACACTTTATACGTTCGGCCAGTCGAATGCATCGCTGTTTGGCTCTACACGTTGTGAATTACCTTGACGTCCTTCAGTGTCCCAATTTGTCATTGAGCATATTGTGTCTTTATGAAGAATTGTAAAGTGTTGTAATTTAATTATACAACACTTGTAGTCGGCACTGTAAATACTTTCGTCGCGGTCGGCGAGTTCGGCAATTCGCGGCGAAGTTTGGCACGTGGGGCGACACGGTGCAAAGTTCGACGGCGCCCGTCGACGGGACGAAGGAGGCGCGGGCGGCGCGTGACGTCACGCGGCCTTGCCACACTTTTTTCCCGGTGAATGAAAGCGGCGGGCGGCGGCCGCGGCGGGGCGCGGCGGCGCGGGGGCGTTTTTTTTGCGAGCGCGCGCCCCCTCGCCGGCGCCCGCCCGCGACAAAAAACGCCGGTGAAACTTTCCCGCGCTAGTTGCGCACTCGCGTGACTTTCGTTTCGCCGCCCGCGCTCGCCTCTGAACTTTTTGGTACTCTCAGCGCGTTCGCGTTCTCTAGGTTGAAATCTTGTTTAGTTTTATTTTTGTACTGGGCGCTTGAGTTTATCCTAAGAAAGCTATTATTGCGCTTGAACGAATTGCAGTTAGTGTGCGTAAGACGGATTGATAGGTAGATTTCAAATGACAGCTAGATATAAGAGCGCGGCAAAATGTGAATATATCCGGACACGGATCGGTACGTACCAGCGCGACGAGTCGATGCGCTGCGGTGCTGCGGGTCGGCGCGACGAGCGTCCACTGAGGCGGAGGTCGCGCGGCGGCGGCGGCGAGTCGCGGGCGCGGGCGGACGGGGCGGGGCGCGGGCGGCGCGCGGGCGGCGGCGCACTTTGCGGTCCCGGTGGGTTGGGTTTAAAGCCGCCGAAGGATAAAACATACAAATAAACACGTGTTCGCGCGGCGGGCGCGCGAGCGAGAGGCACCGTACGGGGCGATAGGAGCGAGGGAGAGGGCCGAGGGGACGGGCGCGGGCGACTGTGGGTCGTGGGGCGGGCGGTGCAGGGACGAGAATGGCGCAGCGCGCGTCGGAGGAGGCGCCCGAGGAAGCGCCGCGGCGTCTTGAGTCGACGTAGCGGGCCGGTGGACGCGCTCGCGGCCCGCGCTCCGCGGCGGAAATTCCCTAAAATAATATAGGCCAAATTTTTATAGGAGGTGTGGAGAATAGGTCGAATGCCGCTATCAGTTTTTGAGACATAATTGTGATTAATGTTAATTAGTGAATACGATTTTTCTTCAAAATTTAAATGATATCATAAAGCCTAAACGTTATTATTTATGAAAATAATTTAAAAAAAATAATAAAATATGTTACATATTCTTACAACTTCCTCACTCTAAAGCACTATAGTTTATTAAACGTTTAATGTAACAGAATTATGATGGTCTTATAGTTAAATAACATTGTCGGTGTATGTGTTTCAATAAGATTTGTTGTTTTTATCTATAAGAAAATACGTATTAATCTGGTGAACAAATATGTTTTTAAGTAAGAGTTTAGTACCATTGTCAGTTTATTATTATGAGAAATAGAATTATGAAACTAAATATGTTTACTTAAGTTCATGATATAATAAAATTATGACGGAATTTTTAAAAATAGTATGTATCTGTTAAATGAACCCTCACACATTTCACAAAGCCTAGACGTAGTTTGCTCTGTTATAAAAGTACTGATGTTTTGTATTTTGCGATGGATACCTTGTCGTGAAGCGGGGACTTTATTATATTATAAGCAATAATTCTTTACTTAGAATTCTACGCTTTATATTGTACTTATCCATGAGCAGTGCACGTACTCCAATGTATACATACATTCCGCCCGGACCTTCTTCGTATGGAAACACTATCAGTTGCTATTCTTGAAGAATTCGCATGAATTTTTTTTGTCCTGTTTCATATTACCCGAACAAATATCTATTGTGATTGTTCGTTACCGTATTATTTTATTGATGTAAATAGTTAGACGTGAATTTCTAAAAATCTACGAGATTTATAAACATCGCTACAGTTTTCCGGTAAATTTTAGGTAAACATCTAATGACGCTACTTTTCATAATTTTGACTTTAGCATATTCGGAAATATGGAGAGGGTTAAAATTTCCAACAGTATCTCAAGAGCTATGTCCCAAAAAACCTTTCAAGTACGAGTAGAACTCACAAGACATGGTGCATATTAAATAATATTATTTCTGACCACCCAAATATATGTTGCCTAGTAGCCCAGCATAATTTACAGAGACATAATAAATATACATTTTAAAATGCAAATTTATTTTTACAATCGGTTTAAGAAGCTTGTATGGAGTTTCTATGAACTTTTTACAGATCCATTTATATTATAAGTTAGACGACTATTACTCGTAAAACTGCTAGAACCTACTCATTTATGATAATTTTTCTAACAATTTCGTTAAATATTCTACTACCGTAAATAATCTTCGAATATTAATAAAATAGCGGTTTAGCTGATAGGGGAGGAAACATAACGCTAAAATGACCACTTTAAAGTTTAAAATTTCGTATTACTCGATTAAACATTTAACGATCTGTATATTTCCATTAAACTATTTACAAATATTCATGTTACTTCTAACTGGATAAATATACGGGTATTCCACAGTATAACTATACATGTCAACTAAGTATATTCTTCACGTGGTTAAAAATATAGTTTTATATATGTAGGCCTTTTCCTTCCTAAAAATTTTTTTAAATTTTATTAAAAATAATTGTTTTGTCAAATTCATTAAAATATAATGTTTTGCAGTCCACAGGAAATAATTTCTTGTATGGCTTACTATGATTGGCTGAAAGAGATTGCTCTGGTAGCAATAAGTTTACCGTATGTAGAAGTGACGCATTAAAGACTAAATAGTAAAGAAGAAAACATATTTCATTTCATCAAATCACACAAAATTTTATCATAATCAATCGTAGACGGAAACAACCGCTGTGACATATCTACATAGATACATAACGAAATTATATGGATTCCATTTATGCTATTTGGTTACGAAACTTAAAAAAAATCATGAAAATAATCAAATCGTAAAAAGAGACATTGATAAAAATATCGTTTTTAGGTAAATTAATAAATGAACAAGAAACTGCAATTCATATCGACATTGTTAGCTTTAGTTTTGACATTAAGATATTTATATATATATATGTATGTTTATTTAGTAGGTATATCACATATTTATAGAGTTTATATAAATATCAAAACAACATGTAACCTTTTTCCTTCTTATTATTAGATGATCACTTTCGTTATTTTTATTTTTTAAATCGTTACGTAATTAATTTCGACTAGAACTAATTAATTGGCAAAATTGGCAACATTATATAAATTTACATTATTTATTATAAATAATAGATTTAAGTGTAATTTCTAATTTACTAATTTAATTTAATTGCACCATTTTTAAAATTTCATTGCATGTATCTTCATTAGACTCAAAAGATTGCTTGGAACGAACGATATCAAACGAAAATTTAAGCGTAAAGTTAATGCAAAAAGGACGATAAGATTAAAAGTTACAGAAAAAAAATTACAATTGAATGAATAAGGGAAAACCGAAAGACTTGCCAGGGATGAGAGTTGATCCATATTTAAAAATACAATTTAAATTTGCGCCAATGTCACGTCAATACGGTTATGGGTCGCTCGTTGAAGGACAACTACAAGTATGTGGCCATATTCCGCGATGGTTGGTTTGTTCGGCTGTCACAAGGTTAAACATGTTTTTGTTGCTGCGGAGTGATTTTATTTTATTTTAGCAGTTTTATGGTTACGGTTGTGCTTATTAGAGTACGTGTTGTATGTAATTATTTATTGTGTTGCCTTATAATTGTAGTTTGACGTTTTCTAAGTGTTGGTTTCCTATGAATGAAGGATATTTCTGTGACAAAAATTAAAGAGGAGAGGGTCGGGTGCGGAAAACTTGCAACATGGCGCGTGCAGGAGACATCACTAGCAGTTCAAGTTTCCCTCTCTAGTATAAATGTTAGTTTCACTTGTTTTGTTTATCTTTTAACCTCATGATAATTATTTTTATTCACAGAAAATAATGCCATACTAATTTAAGTCTACAGAAGGTAATCGTAAAAGGAAAAAAATACTAAGAGAGAATTGCAAAATGCCATAAATGAAGTGAAAAAGGGCGCTTACACGCGTAGAATATCTACAAGATATGGAATAGATATAAGTACCCGTACACGTTGAATGAACAAAAATTATATAAATTGAAAAGAAAGACAAGCAGTACAAAAAGTTACAGATATTTCATATTTCTGAAAAAAGCTACTTCTTAAATATTTAGTATCAAGTAGCAAAATGCATTACGGTTTAACAAGAAATGCAATTGGTATTTAAATTTGCAAAAGCAATTTCAAAAAAAATTTCTCAAGCCTAAACCACGAAAAGCTCTGCCGGGAAAAACTAATTTCGAGGTTTTTTTTCCAGAAATGCAGAAATAAATCTACGAACACCCGAAGCCACCAGCTTATCTCTTTTTATAAACTTAAAGATTGTGCACGAGCAATATAATTTTGAACCACAAAGTATTTATAATTGTAACGAAAAGGAGTGCACAACTGTTGAGGGTCATCCGGAGACGATTATGGTCATCCAACCTCTCGGTTGATCCACTTGGATGACCAACCACTTGGATGATTCGAAAAGTTTCGTGAAATTCCTTGTACATTTCGCAAAATATTCTCATGGCTCTGGGAATAATTGCGTGATCTTAATACTTGATAGTCATGAGAATCATGTAAGCCTTGAAGCAATTAATTATTTCATAAACAATGGGATCATATTATTAACTCATTCCGCCGCATTGCAGAAATAATACAATCTCAGTAAATTCTTCAATCAAAGTAAAATATAACCGAACTATGAATAACTAAACGTTATCCAACCCGGGCTAAACAGTTAGGATTTACGCCATTCCTGTTACGTTTCGTTAGAACAATAGTTTCCCAAGAATTCAAACAAGCTATCGCAACGAGAGGGTTCAAGAAAACCAGCATTCATATATTTAATCTAGAAATTTTCAGTAACGATTTCTTATACTCTGTTGTTACAGATAGAAATTTGCTATAAGAACACGCATCAGCAAACGGTGAATCAATTTGGTTAGGAAGTTAGCCTGTGTTCTCAGTCGGACTCGCAGAATCTTTTCAGCTTGCACCGAACGCTGCAATCGCAACTATATCCGTACAGGTGCCTGAAAATGAAGAGATTGTTCCCAATCATGATTATGCTTCTATTATTATTCTTCTATACAAAAATTCTCACGGGTATTCCAAGAAGTTGCTCAATGTCATTTCAACATCTTCATAAATTGAAAATGGAGCTAAATTTATTATGAGGTTTTGAAAAGGAGGAATTGAAATGAAGCTAAATTTATATGAGTTATGGATTCCTAAACTTGAGCCTTCTAATATTACAGAACAGTATTCGAAGTCTCCATAAAATTTCTTAAAAGCCGCTAATGTACCATTAAACTCCGTGAAAACTGAAGAGAAGGTTATATATGCGAAATTAATACGTGCTTGTTTGGACGAGGACTCTGTTTCCGCCACAAAAAATATATCTGGGAATTAAATAAATGCTTCCGTACCGCATCAGAATGAAGAAGACGTCGTTTTACAACGCTTTCCTTTTACTCTTGGGTAACTAACACAAGAATAGAACTGTTCACTACCTCATCAATCTTATCGTCTTCAAATCTTGAATTAGTGGCTCCAGAAATTTGAGACCATTTCATAAAGCCGCCCCGAGAAAGATGACTTGACGAGGTTGTTACTCACTTAGAATGAAAATATTGCCAGTGACAGTCGAAAAGAAAAACAAAAGCAGTGAATATCAAACGGAAACTCCAATGAAAATTAAGTCCAACTCCACTTACCGATGTGACGACGATAACAAAGCAAAAAGGAAATTTAAGGAAATGTAAACAATATTAAGAAAAGTGATGTAATAAGAAAATAAATGATTAAAATTTAATGATGAATAAAAGCAAAAAAGTCTTTGAAAACTGGTGTAAAGAAAACAATTAAGGCCAGCGATTGTCAACGGCAAAAGACAGCAAAATGGATGAAGTGCAAAGAAGACAAGAGGAGGAAACGCTCATAGCTGGCAGTTCACTCAATGGCTACTTTAAAGAAAATCCCGGCACGGATAGCCAATAGTACTGGTTTGTTTGCCAATCAGAAGAAACCATGGACACGCGACTGTGTAGTTCATATCGTGGACGTTTCCATGAGATTTGTGTAGGATTTATATAAAAATATTGAAGACTTCATTTGCCACGAATGTAGAAATAATAAGTTTTATCCCAAGAATGTATTTCTAGAAGCAGTCTAGTGATTTGACGTGAGATTTGAAGAACTTCCTGAGACTGATCGATGATTTAACTTTTTTTTGTAATTAAGAATTAGATTTAAGTCAAAATGCTTAAAAAAAGACAATTATGTTTGATGATAGAAATGTTTAACAATTTTGTTAACTTGATGGAAATGTCTAAACGGTTTGTTAATTTTGTGAGAATGTTAAAAATTTAGTTAACGTTCTGTACTTTTATTGAAGAAGTAGTTATTGTTAGTTACTTTCTGTTAGAAACGGTTATCTTTGGATAGCCAATCAATAAATTTAATATTATGTCTACTCAAAGCTTTAAAATATGTATTATTTCTCCCCTAGAAAGGTATTGTTAATTCTCTCCAGCCCTTGGTTCAGTAGTCTCCGATCGTGGTGCACTTGACTCATATCCTCTTATTTATGAAAAGCGCCATATTTTCCGATCGTGGTACACTTGACTCATATCCTCTTATTTATGAAAAGCGCCATATTTTTTACGTTATTATTTTAATGACGTAATTACGGTGCAAACTTACGACTAAGAAATGAAACTTTCGCTCAAAATCAAAATCGAATCTCTTCAGGGTAACGTAAGAGATTCGATTATGATGATAACAAATTATGATGTCTCAGATAAAAAGCAGTTCAAGTCTCCCGGACTCCCCTTAGTTTTGTTGTTGTGTATAATGTTTTTATTTCATCACATTTTTTTTTATTTAACATACGGCACTTTTTATGTAAGATAAATACTTATATATTATCATATAGTATAGAATAATTGGGAAAATGTAAAGTAGTTCGATAAAAATCCTAATAATAATTATTATATCTCATAAAATAACTAAAAATGCTATATCAAAGAAAGTCATTTGTCAAATAAATAATCAAAATAAAAGTATTTGCTTTTGAATGATTAGTCCGTAATTTGTATTGATGTCAAAATATATTTTTTTTTAATTAGTTATATTGAACTTAAAAGCTTATTATTATGAATGTAAGGGTTACTGGAAGAAAAATTGCACAACGTCATAAATTTTGATTGAAACTTTGATCAAAATGGATGAATGGAAACATCTCAGTACATTTTGTGATGTTCATTTTAAACTGAGTTAAATCAAAATTATTTGTTAGACATGTTTATTAAGAAATGTAGAGTTGAAAGAATAAGTGTATTATTCACGATTAAATAACGAAATAAATTAAAATTAAAAAAAAAAAACAAAACTGATATCAAAAATGTTTTTTTTTTTACAAATAAACAAAAAATTAAAAATAATTGTTATTTACCCTAAGTACTGTAATAACAATTGACATATATATTTATGGATCGAAAAATACTATTAGTTTTTTTTAGAGTTTTATTAATGAAATAAGCGAGTGAAAATAGGGAAAGAAATTCAGAGAATGTTTCAAGACAGAGTACATGAAAATAGGGTTTAAAGAATGAGAGCTTATACGAAGATCTATAGGATCTCGTTAAACACAAATATTTGTCTAAATTTAAAAAAAAATCTTTCTTCACAATTGACAGGTCTATGGTCGGTAACTGAAGCCGGCATACCAATCGGTAATAGTTATTATTGAAGATTCCGAAACAGAATTTGACGAAGTTCATTATGATTTAATGAAGTTCATTATGATTCATTTAAAAATATTAAGTAAATAATTATAAAATTAATGAAAATTCCAAAATCAATTATTTTATTTTTCACTTTTATCATTAGTTTTTAACGATAAATATGTTTTTATACATTGTAAAATATTTTAATAAATCTTTATTATTTTGTATAAATAATGATATTTAATTGAAAAAAACCATCTATTTTAGTTCCGAGTACTGACATAATTCGCATGTATGTCATTACGAACGCCACGTTATTTTTAAAAATAAAAAAAAATTGTGCCTTCTATTTCCGACAGGTTTGGAGATAGCACAATGGTACATTTCAACAGAGATGAGTAAAAGCTTTCGTTTAGTTATAATTTGAAGCAGTAGTTTGGTATGTAGAGCAACCACTAAAAATATTTTTAAAAAATGGCTCCAAGACATTACGACAGGATTTAACGAGGAACAAAAAATATTTTTATTTCAACTTTTTGAACATTAAATTTTTATGGTAATCGTAAGCTACAATTAAGCCTGTTGGTATAATTGTTACGTAAAAATTGTATCTAAATACGGATAGAAAAAGTTATTCATCTGCTTCCACCCAGACATAAAATTAATTTTAGTTACAATTTAGTACGCACATAACATAGTGTTATATAGTCGCCTTGCGTACCAATACTTTAAAAATATTTTATTCTGCAGCTTTATAAGCCGGACTTTCTCCAGCAGTTCTTGGGTTATATCATCGGTTGAGGAGTTCCATTGTCCATCTCCAGACTGTACTTAATCATATTTATGTCAAACCGCCTTTAAGTTGTAATTTTTCAATTAAAAAATAATCATTAAAATTGATTTACATAAAAGGAAAAAGAAGGAGCCATTCCTTTTTTGAAATCTTTAAACTATTCGGCAGAAGATGAACATAAAAGCAATTAGCGAAATGCATGCACTTAAGCTTAGAACTGTAGAAACAAGGAGGCTGTGACAGTTGGGCGGGCGAACATGATCTGTGCTTGAAAACCGAACCAGAGAAATAAAATACAAACACGATTAAATAAAAGCGGTAAGCGATATTAGACATAAAGTAACCTTTTTTTAGAATTTGCAGGAATATCCTATAATTCGCAGGCTATACAATTGTTGGCAGAATATTCAATATTATATTTCGTTCTTAAAATATTCAGATTATGTAAAATTAAGAACTAACTTAAGATTTCTTAGATGGTACACCGAATATGAGGATCAGGATCAATAAGAACAGGGAAATTACTGAATGTGAGATAAATAAAAATACTGTTAACCTTAGTATTGATAAATTATACTGAGCTTAATTCAAATAAAAATATATTCCAGTTTATGCCATCGTTTCCACGAACTTTCGTAATTTGTACTAAACTAGATCCGTCTATAATAAAACGTCTTTCCACTATTGGCAACCGGCATAGAGAGCGGCCTGCATCCCCACACAGTAGTAGCCTGAGAAAATTGACATATGTGAACTCTCGGGACGAGGACAAGTTAGTCTATCCGCCCTGTCCCTTGCACTTAATGACACTTCCTTCACGCACTCGTCACAATATGGGCTATTATATCGTTATCGCAGTGAAAGCACACCGATGTTGTGGGAGTTGAATATATTTAAAAATATTTAGAAGAAAATTTTCTTATATTCTAAAAAAGTTGGTTTTTAGAATATAATAAATCAAACAATTTTGCGATTGACAATTAGAACAAAACAAAACAAATATAATTTGTAATTTCAGTACAAAACAAAGGAGCTATCTTCGTAAGTGTGCATACATCATAATTTTAATGCAACAAGAACTGTTAATTAAAATTATAAATAGCTACAGAAACGATTACAAAAAATAATCTGCAGTGATTACTTTTTTATTGTATATCCATTGCCTATATTTATGAAACATAAACTGTTAAATGACAGAACAGATCTCAACACGTTCATTCTACGTTGTCAAAATGAATGTCTTTTTCGCTCTTTCCCAGTTTCACGTGGCCTTTGATTACTCTCTCGTACCTGTGAGTTTCACGAATAAATATGACTGATATCGATATTTTTGTAAAAACGTTTTAAAACTGTAGGTTAGGTTTAAAAATATGCATATATATATGTATATATATATATATATATATATATATATATATATACACACATATATATATATATCAAATAATGCATATGACAAACAATTTATCAAATTTTCTAATAGTAAATTTAGACGAATCTTTTCAGTTTACCAAAACCATTAACCAATTTTAATTACTATTCCTAACATTATTTCACTATTACAAATATTCTCAAAGTTTTGTAATTTTTTTAATCCATCCAGTTTTCGTTATTTTTCCCTTTTTTATGATATTTAGTTAACAATGAAAATATGTACTACAAGGTACAAACTAAAAATCATCCTGAAAATTACCTTCATCAATTAATTAATTCAATACAAATTCAATGGTTAATATACGTTGCATTTTACTCTTCCGTACTTACTTTTCCGTATTATAACATTTTCCCTAATCTAGCCGTAGGGGAATTAAAAATCTTTTATTATTTTTTTAAACGTTTATTTTCTAAAAAATATTTTAATGTTGGTAAACGCTAATATTGTTTTATTTTATTCTAATATTTATTGGTGTCCAACGCAAAATTAAGTTTTTAGGTAATAATATTTATTGAAAAGTATTTCTTTCTATCAAAAAAGTATGAAAATAAATAATTACCGTAACTAATATTATAAATGCAAAAATGAGTTTGTCTGTTTATTTTTTTGCCGCGATTTCACTTTAAATACTTTACTCATTTCCATAAAATTAGCATATATGTAGACTGGATCCTAGAGGTGAGATAGGATAGAATATATTTTATACTCGAATAGAATAGTTGTTTTTACATTTTAAAAAATATCCCATTAGAAATAAGAAGCTAAATATAATAAATTATACATATTTACATAGTAATTGGATATCACCTTAATCTTTTAAATAATCATATTGATTTCAAAAATTTTTTTAGGAATTACACAAACATATTTTTCGTTTTCCGCGCGAGAGAAACCGCAGATCCCAGCTAATATATTTGTTTTTATGAAATTGGTGAAAAGTAGCATTTAAAAGTCACCCTATTTTTTTATGTATAAAAATTATTTTATGATTGTACATCAGATTTATTTAAATGGTTAATTTTATAATAAGATTTGAAGATATATTATAAATATATTTATATCATCTTAATATTTTATATTGGAAATTTTCAAAGGAACCTTCAAAAAATTGTCTTGAAAAATTAAATAAATTTTAAAATATTAAGGCTGTTAAACTCAAAGCAAGTGGAAGCTGCATTATGCACCATCAATTGCAATCCGCCCGAGCTTATTAAATGCCCATAAATTCATTGGCAGCATTTTATGCCTTACGGTTCGTTAAGCAAATATTTATTCAGAAATCCTTTCCTTCTCTCGTATAACACAAAATCAAACCTTTTATGTAAGCCTTCGGTACACATTACTGCCCTCGGCCCGGCACGACCCTCCACCGAGGGTGGCGCGCCCTGCAGCTACGAACACAAAGGGCGCATAGATAGTTCAACAACCCCTAAAACTGACCAGTGAATAATCAGATTCAAGCCTCTTCATATTATGTAAAAGAGCGCCCAGTTTTGGATTAGTGGCGAAATCGAAGGGCGTCCCCGTATTCTATTATCTGATGGGCGTTTTTTTATTTTATTTTGTGGGTTGGAACCTTGTGAAAATTATTATTATTAAATATTTTAAATAGCAAACAAAATTATAAGAATTTATTTATTCTCTATGTTGGCTACAGTATCTATATATATTATAGTATCAGCAGATTCAAGAGCCAGGGATTTGTTCAGTAGAATATGTTCCGTAGAATGCGTTCAGTAAGATACGTTCAATAGTAGTCTCAAAAAAGTTTAATTTTGTGATGTATTTTATTTGTTTGTACGCTTAACAGAAACCGCTAGATTAATGATGCCTTACATGTGTTTATTGTGAAAATTTCACTGAAAATATGCGTCTCTCTACCTAAAAATATGACGCATAACAATTTAAATCAAATAGTTAATAAACACTGAAATGGTATTGCACTCCTATTGCACTCCATTCGCACATTTACACTTTTACCATGCTCAAAGAATCTAGCAAATATTGGCAATATTATCTCTTAATTTAACTGATATAATTCCTCCTTTTAATTATTCAATTAATTTAATTAACCACATACAACACATTCAAATCCAGAAAAGTTGCATTAATATTAAAACATTTATAGTATATATCTTGTTCAAAAACTTCATGAATTTAAAGTTTAATAAATATTACAGAAAACATATTTTAATATTACTACACTGAATAATATGTATAATATATTCAACCATAACTTCACTTAAATCCAACATATTTGCTCTCTACAAAATGTCTGAAACAAATTGCAATTATAATTACCTATCAACCATAACTAAGTAAACAGAACGCATCTAACTAGCGCAAAGATAAAGCTATTAGACTAACAGATATAGTCCAGTCGTTGGCAATAAACAAATGAAACAGGAGTGCGACCCAGTGTGGGCGGCGCCCGCCCTCGCAAGTAGGCATTACCCCTAGCACAGTAGGTACTGTGCTAAATTAATGTAGCGTGCCTGGACGCGTAGGCCAGTTGTTCTTAAATCTAATTGCCATTCTTTGAATTAACAAACGGTAGGTGGACGTACGGATGCGCGATTGTGTGTGAGGGTGAATCAGGTTCGGTAGGGGAGTGCCGTTACGTTGTTTCGGTGCCACTTTTGTTATCGTTGAGGAAGAGATTGGTGTTATAATTTAAATGAATAATGTAGATAAGTAGAATATATATATTTAAATATAATTATTAACCGATCAATACAATTAATGTAATGAATTTTTTTTCATATTTTGAATATTCAGAAGTATCTCCAAGAAGATTCATCACTAGAGATTTATGAAATAGCAGAGTTCAATACTAAAGATAAGCATGTAGGAATAGACAAAGGTGGTCGGTGAAACAGATGCTCGTATTTATTTTAAAGGGTGTAAATTCGTTAAAGAGGTTTATATATATATATATATATATATATATATATATATATATATATATATATATATATACATACATACGTGTATACATATTATTATAAGGCGCTTAAAGCTATGAAGATTAGAAAGTTATAACATTCTTCTTTGGGGGTGACAATACATTTACCACATTTATACTGCTTACAATAAATAATAAATTCATTGTAAACAGTAAAAATTATGAAAAAATTGGTCAATGGCACAAACAAAAAACAATTTAAATTAGTAATCTCTATATTTTTTCAGATTATCTAATAAATTTATATTAAAAATTAAAACTACTTTACAAAAAATAACATGCTCAATATCATCATGTCTTTACCATTAACGGATAACTGAAAGATCACAGTTTTTGAAAAGCTATAAATATATTACTTACAGGTTCTCAAAAACTTTGTGTCATAATAAACTAAGGTTTTTACCATCACGCATCATCCTCATTAAATTTACAGTCGTTAATAAATAGTGGTATTTAGCCGATTTAGAAAAAATAAATGAAAGCAAAATATATTAGATAAACGAATTTATCAAAAACCTGGATCCTTTCTATTTATCCACTCATAGAAAATACTACCACTATTTACATATATTTCTCTACAAATTATTTCGAAAATTCTTCTCTTTAATCTGATTGAGATGTCTGATTCATCTTTCACATTATTCACAACGAACTGGCATTACAGATTGTTTTGTACCCCGAACGAGAACGTGTTACATTAATTAATATCAAAGGGGCACCTCAGCGTAATATCGTCGTATTTATTTTATTTTAACAAAGAAGGAAAATAATTGTAACAAATTCCATTATAATTACACGTCTGTGAAGAACAACAATCCGTAGAGCATAAAAGGCTCTGTTGCGGTAGAATTTCGCCTCCGTTTCTAATTTAAAAGTAGAAAGCAAAAACGCTCATTACGCGCATGGACGTGTGTTAGTGAAGTGCTGTGTTCACCTTGCTAGATATATACGAGAATACAGTGGATTTCGGTTATAATGACGATGAAGGGACTGCCAATATTAAGGCGCTATATCTGGAAGTCGTAATATAAACAATGTAGAAATAATAATAAACTGCTTACATTTTTACATTAAAGTGTTGTATTATAACATATTTTAAAGAAAATTTACAAAGGTAATATTTTTAAAGAAATATGACATTTTTAACTCTTTCTTTATCTTTTCCTGTAACAACGTACGACATAGGCTCTTTTAAATGCTTATAAGCCCTTCGATATCGAAATATTTTTAGTTTTAGCAAAATAAACAATGTTTTCAGTGCCGGTAAATCACTCAAGGTATCCTCAAAATAATAGGAAGCACTTTTTTGTCTTATTATGTATCATTACATCTTCCTTGTGTTGCGGCATAATTGGAATTACATATTCAATAATTTCACTATCATTTGGGTTACCAGTAGTGGCTTCTTGATAGCCAACATTAACATTAATTTCCCAATCTGCAATGCTTGCATTCTCTTGAGACATTGCAACCAGTCGTACATACGATATATTAACCATAAATCAATTGAATCGTAACCAGTTGTTGTAGTATAGAAGATTAACGGAACTCCGCATGAGAAAATCTTTTTTTTTGTATCCGGTGTGACTTTTCCTCGTGCTGTTCTAATCTTTTCACTGGCATCCAGAAGATTAACGGAAAATGTGGCAGTATTGTTTTTACTATGGTCGGTCATTTTTTTACTAGAAGGTAAATGTAAAAAAAAGTTGGGAAGCTTATTGAATTAAACTTTTTTGTTTTATTTTCGATTAGAACCGGTCGTAATATCTGCATGGGATTTCTATGAACTTGGTCATAAATTAGCCGTTTAAACCAATTGTTATACCGGAGTCGTCTTTATATTCGAATTTGCTATAGTCGAAAAAACTTGTATGAAAGTGTGTTTTAAATTCAAGTGACATAGATGTGACGTTACTATAACCGGAAGGTTAAAAAAAAGGACGAAACGAAGTTGTTAAGACTGAAATACATATATATATATATATATATATATATATATATATATATGTGTGTGTTAGTATGTATAAATAACGCTGGGTGGAAATTTTCAACCAAGTTTGTAGTTGTTTAGTTAAGGCAGCTATCTTAATTTATTTCAAAACAAATTTAAATTATCTTCTTCAAATTAGCCGTGTATCAGATTTGATTTCTTAAATTAAAGTTTTTGACATTCGGGAAATTCAAAAGTCAATTTTTTCTTTCCTTTTGACGGGTTTTAGAAACATTAAATAATAATAACATTCTTTATTTAATGGCATAACAAAATTTACTTTAATTAACTAAATAATGACAGTTTAAGGAGAACTTATTTATCAATGTGAGATTAAAAGATGAAAACAAGTCGAGATAAAAAAACATTTCATCTTTTCTTGTTCACAAATAAACAATGTTTATTAATAGCTTTTGCCAAGCCTAAGAACAGATACCAATATATAACTTGCCGACAAATTATATATTATCAACAAAACTTTTAAACTACTAAACATAATTCTTAATTAGCAACCATTAAAGAAACACTGCGACACAACACTATCACTTGTCGTCTACTTTACC
Source organism: Druceiella hillmani (assembly GCA_039881145.1). NCBI lineage: Eukaryota > Metazoa > Arthropoda > Insecta > Lepidoptera > Hepialidae > Druceiella > Druceiella hillmani. Next base: position 12,759,599 of record JAYKKI010000005.1, read on the forward strand.
AAACGAGCATTTTCCACCGAACAAATTCTCTGCGACCCGACACACACACGTGCGTACTGGCAGGCCCGGCTCGCGCACATTTATCCACACACACGCGATACGGGGGACACGTTGAATATTTTTGAATGCATTCATTAGAAAATGTCGAGAAAGGATCGCCGCCTGTTTGAATTTCTAAAATACCTCCCGCTCTGGCTACCTGGCGTCTCTCCATCACATTTTCACGAGAGTCTAATTTACGAGGTTGCCGGCCGATAAGGAATTCAAAGCAGCCGCCGAGTGCCGGTTGAGAGTGTCCAGCTTTGGGTAGGTTAAGCGGGCTTTTTTAGTACCTGTCTTTATAATGGCGTTTAAACTATGCAGTGGAGCGCAGTGCCTTATAAGCAATTACAAGTAGCTTGCCCATCTGACATATATACATAATATTTAAATATATTTAATTTATGGTATTCAAGCTAAGTCCACAATTGAATATATGATCTGTATTCCGAACGCACAAATCAAATGCTACCAGTTTGTGCAATTTTAAGTGCAATGTACAAATTTCATTGTACTTAAAAAACTTGTATGAAATTACAAATGAGTTCGAGACGCAAACGTTTTCTACGAGAAACTAAAATTGATCAGTTACTTCAAATAACCGATTTGTAGAGCGAGGCTAAGCTAGCAGACCGTCTCTTACGGCTATATTCAGAATGAAACAATTAATATCATTCACTGATAATGTCATTCAGAGTAAACAAACTAAAACAGATCAATAATAGCTAGTTTTTCATTTTATAAATATATCTATTATATTTGGCAGTAAATTTAATTCATCAAATTAGTTATTACTGCCCGTTTGCATTTATTTTATTCGTTTGTTATTGGGAATATTCATATTCGTCATTGCAGGAAAGTTTAGTTGCTCTGTTGACTGTCATTCAAGTGAGATTTTCTAATTTGTATTTTATTAAAAAAATAACGAAAGTGAGAATGCTACGCCGAAATCAATTCTGAAACTAAAAGTTCCCAATAAATGTATTGCACGTCATTTTCATGTGCGATCAGTTTTTGCCGTTAACCGACAGTTGTATTTTGAATAACATATTGTAGGAGCTTGGTGATAATTTCTTTTTTTTCTTTCTGTAAATAAAACAAATGTTAATAAATAACTACATGCTTAATAAAAATGTCACTCGTTATGGTCTTAATTAAACAAAATTGATTTGAATAGTGTTTTTACTTCATAGTAAAAAAGGGCTGTCAAACACCAAAATTGTAACCTCTTTTAATGATAATTGCAATCATTCCTGCTTATTTAAATTTCTTAATTTGTTTTTTTATATAAGTTCGTGTTTGTATTTGTTTATTCAGTATTCAGTATCACAAAGCATTACAATTAAGTCTAAAGAATTGTACAAACAGTTTAATGCAAAAAATTATGTTTGTATTGGACAGATTTTTCAAAATAAATTTTTTATGAAAAAAATGCTAGCGAAAATTAATTTTATTAAATATATTTTTTTATTTACTAACCGAAAAACAATGAATATCCGTTTATTTAATCTACATTTGTTCCAATTTAAGTAATTTGACAACATCTCATAAATAGCATTGTAGCAGGATATGTCGAGATAATTATTAATACTATATTAATGCAAAGCGTAGATGTAGTGATCTTCAATGAGTTTGTTTCATTCACAATTTAATACCACTTGCTTTAATATGTATATGCTTACACGGTTTTATTTTTGAAAAACAATGAACTAGAAAAACAATGAAGCAAGAGCATGAAATTGACAAGAATTAGACGGGTAAGAATTTTAATAAGAAGACTTTTGGTAACAACACAATTGAAATATACTTCACGTAATATACATATTATGTATGTATTTTTTATATGTGCCTTCCTTAGTACCTTGCTAAAGAGCATTGCGCGCGACTGAAACTACGAATATGCACTACTATCGTTTTCAAACTTGATGGGTCATCTGTGGTATTAGATGTGGGAAAAACCTAACCTAACCTATATAAAATGTGCAAAGTAGCCGTCACGGCTTTACTACTATTTTAAATACCGTTAAAAATAAAGAAAGTTAAACCGTAAAGTTCGGGTAGAACTCACATAATACGGGTCGCGTGAAAACTTAGATAAACGTAAAACTTATAAACATTTATGAGCACACAGTATTTGTGTCTAAATTATTTGATTATTGGTTTTATTTTTTACAACATAAATAATAACTTACCTTTTACAGGAATAGTGTCTTTCTTTGTATGCATCTTCTAAACCTTGCTATACGAAATTTAATTAATATTTTTGGATTGGAAAATTATGAGAATCGTTTAATAAAACGTGATTTTTTTTTATGTTTTTGCGTGTAATTATTTCCATAAATGTAAATGTCAATGGTGGAAACTCAACATAAAATAGTAGGTTTTAATAAAATTATTCGCTATTGGATTTACAACAGTATTTTGATTTTGTCAAGAACTCACAACCGCAAACCGGCTTTTTTGCCTATAAATGAGCAAGAAGGGTGCAGAAGTTAATCGGAGTAGCCAAAGACTTCTACAACGTTACGAGATTTAGTGATAGCTAGAGTTGAGGCGTATTTCCTGGGTCAGATATAGGGACCTAGTATTTTTGCATACTAGGTGACACCTAGTGCAATAAAATTGTGTACCTTGCACCTAGTTGAGCGTAGCTGCGCGCCACTCGGCTAGCCGAACTACGTGACGTTTGGGTGAGCAAAGGCGCACCCCGCGTCTCCCACTTATTCATACGCGAGACACTGCGTTCGTTATCGATATATTTACGATACTTAATATTTAACGATACTTAAAGCTACTAGGCATCGCCTCTCATATAAGGTAGTTTTATACTTTTTCGAAAGCGCCCGCTCTGTGCGACTGCGACGCGACGTTCCGTATCTGTTCCACGTTTCGGACGTATTGGTTGTACTGTTAGAGTTTTTAATTTTGTGTACTAAATAAGCAGACAAATCATTTCCATTTATGTAATGTTTCATAGCTATTATAATATATAATCACGAATTCACTAAGAATCGGTAACAAACCTGTGATTTTTCCATACTTGTATCGGTAATTACATTAAATAATTGAAAAAAAACTATTTACACAATTTTAAACACATTTTATAAATTTGAACGCGTAAAGAACGAATAATTATTAGTCGCTACTCGATTTGACGTTCAATTACAAGATATGCCAATATCGTATATACAATGTAGTAGCACACACCCATACTGGGTGGTACTTTTGGAACAAGTATTTGGAACGTCCACAAAACCATACTACGGGTACGTAGTAGCAAAAGTGCCGAGTAGACCCATATCTAGTAACTAGCCGTATATGTGCCACGTCACTTAACTTTTTAGAGAAGTATTACTTAAAACCAAAAAAGAGTGTTAAGTGGAGCTCACAGCTAGTGGGACATCCGATAAGCTCTAATTCTCTGCGGAAAGGTTGAAAAATAAATCCGTATGCTATATACGCCCGTAATCCGTATGATATATACGCTATCACATGCTGCTTATTCAAATTGGGGCATTTCTTTATCAATATGCATTCGAAGAAATAAAGAAGGAGTTACGAAAAAACCGAATATCGTACATCCGTAAAGTCTTTAGAGTAGAGTGGAGCAAAGATCTCATGAATATTGGTAATTATTTCTGAACCTTTAATATTCAAGGAAATGAAGAATCATGACAAAGAAAGAAGTCAGAGCTGATAACAAGGTTCATTAACCGGAATATATATAAAAAATATAGACATATAAATATATATATTTATATATATATATATATATATATATATATATATATACATATATATATATATATATATATATATATATATACATATAATTTTGCTTATGGTTTATATTTACAAAATGCCTGGAAAATACATCTTTTTGCCGCAAGTAAGTGAAGTTACGATTTTTATCCCGCTCTCCCATATATTTGACTGCGTTATAAAATATGTATTCAATCATATCCCAATTGATGACGTCCGTGAAAAAAATGTTTTTCTTCAAACTTCAAAAACTCATTTAATTTTATGTTTTTCGTAACTTAATTACATGTTCCTGTTAAATTTCGTCGTAATTGACTTAAACTAAACGATCTATGATGCTGTGATATAGGGACAAACATACGGACAGACAGAATAATAATACAAAAGGACAGGACAGGATCCTGTCCTTTTGTGGCTTTTGATTACAAAACTCTAAAAATAAAATCGATTTTTTTATCGGATTCGATTTACTTAGCAAGTGAACTTGCAGTTCACTTGCTCTGATTTAATTTTGTTTTTATATTACTATTTCTACGGTGTTTAGTGCTACTTTTATTAATTTTAATACACATTTCCACCTATTGCTTAGTTTCTATTTAGTACTGAAATAAGAGAAAGTCTGTATTAAAAATTAAATTATGTAAATAAAACGCTTCAAGAAATGCGTTATATTTGACACAACTTACTTTTATAAAGGACTGCTTTCTAAAATTATTGACCCGGTGCATATTCATTATTAGAAATACTTGATAAATGAGAGAGATTGAAACATTTTCGTTATTCTAAACAATTAAAGCTAAGATTTATCAATGAATGATAAACTCATTATAAGGCATAATGTCCTGGGTACGCAACACTTGGCGCGCGGCTTCTATGCGCAATAAACCCACCGAGGGTTTATTACTATTAATTTTAGTTTTGTATCGAAAATTTTGAAAACAAATCAAACAGCAAATCGCGAAACGCGTTATAGTCTTTAGCAATAGTCATTGCATTACTGTCTAATCATCATTGTAAAGTAAGACATTTATCGCATGGAGACGTAGCTGAATAACTTCCTTCCTCTTCAGATATTTCAATTCAAGTGGATTGGAAATTAAGCGTTAACAGTGACAGTAAACTACGACAGTTTATTAGATTTAAATGGAAACTCTGTTGAACTAGCAAATGGTTATCAAACAAACGAATGACAAATGACTTAGCTTAATAGTGCTAATACAAATTCAGACAATTCAACAAAAAGAAAATGTCAAAATGAAATGCATATAACAACAGACATGTAACAAAGAATAACTATTGTGTAAAAATACCTCAATTATACATTCAATTTTACATTCAATCATCCATAAATCCTGTGTAGAGTTAATAGAAATACGATATACGAAACATGTTCATATTTAAAGAAATAAATTTGATTGTATCAAGATTTATTTCTGTATATCAAAATATGTCAATACAAAGATAATAGTTTAAATGCTAACTCCTAATTTTAGCAAGTATACAGACTTTCTACTAATTACAAAGTTATTGATACTTTTTTAATTTCTTTGTATGTATTTTATCAGTGCACTAGACATTTAATACGGCTGACGTCTTACTCGATCAAATGCCCTCTACGCTCTACTAATTTTCTACTAATAGTAATTAACACTATTATTTTCCGCAAGTATTTGTGATGACTTTTAACTAATTATTTTTGATAATTACTTGATTAATTTTAATTTGATTATGTCCTTATTATTCAATATATGCAACTTTCAGTATAACGATAAGCCAGCACATATTTTAGTATCTAACAATCTAGTGTGAAATTCCACTAACTAACCACTTGTTCTGTGATGGAAATAATAAAATGTTATTATAATTTGGAAATAGCTATAATTGATAATATAGATATTTAAAATAGTCAGAAGACCAATTAGCATGTTGACTTACATTGAAATAGAATTCTATTAAACGTTTTAATCGCATTTTAACATTCGAGACAATAAAAAATTTATATAAGATAGCCGACAATAACGTTTCTCCTTATGCAAGCCGTATTCCGATTGATTACTCTGCCACAGTGCTGCACCCTCGTTCACATGCAGTCCCACGTTGGACGTAAATAAATTGTAGCGAGTGAGCCCACCAATAGTTCGATAACTTGGTAATTATTATTTTCATAATAATAATTTTAATTGAGAAAACACATAGTCTTAAAAATGATAATTTCATCCTCAGTCAACAATAACGTCGATCAATTGAAAACGGCTGGTTGGCTTACAACATTTCAGATCATTTTTAGAAAGAAATTGACATGTTTTGAAAAGTGATTAACAATCATAGAAAGTACATTAAATGATAATTATTATTTTTATTTTCACTCGTTACATAAAGTCGGAAATTTTTAGACATTACTAATAATTGGGTCCTCTTTTTAATTTACGTACCTATAGGTACGTAAATTAAAAATTAAAAATTTCGCAATTATTAACAACATAATTAACTTGAGACCTCCGCAAATCAGTTTCGCTTTTTCATTTCAATTTATTTCTTTTATGTAAACTTAGACATCTATATGCAAAGCAGGACGATCTCGCTGCTACTCCCGCTCCGGTAAACTTTCATCCTTACAATATCTCGACGTAGCCCACATGCGACACTCAGACAAACGGTAAAAAGGAAAGGGTTAAAAGCGGGCAGCGTGAGGGGCGGTCGCATCGACGCTCTAAATAAGGATTGTAAAAAGAATGTCGGCTCTTGCATTCTTCTAGTATTAAATTTTAAATAATGTTGTTTTAACAAGGATACTGTGTATGATCCTTCCAGTGAAGATTAATTCAGAAATGCTTTGTTTCTATTCACTCGCATTCTTTTTAGGAGTAGCGTGTTTCATAATTGATCTCCTCACAAGATCTACGATTTTATAATGGCTATAAAGTTTTTTTATTCCTTAAATTTGAAGTTTATTGAAAATTGCGATAAAATTGTCATGGCCGTTCAGAATAAATTTAAAACTACAGATTTTCGGGTGCGCTTAGAAATTCTGCTGTTATTGTTAGTATTAAAATAAGGGAATTTTGTGTTTCGTCATTTCCTTTCGCCCATCTGTAACAACCCACTCAGTTTCTGCACTTTTAGATCTATGTGCACGAAATGATAGATATATGCTTTATTGCGTAGATACTTCATGATATCTTCGTATTAATTAATAAATAGCAAGTAAAATCTTAATAAAACAACCTTTTTCGTGCGAGGTAAATTAAATGTGGAGTGGGAGCGAAAACATTTCTTTCGCACATGCAGACGGGTTCAATAAATAGGTCTATTAAGTGAAAGTATTAATTTATCGCTTTTAATTTTGAATTTGAAATACAAAAATTTAATTACAACTTTCAAATAAAATTATTTCAGTTAAATTGCATCAACGATTTAAAGAGATTTGGCGCAACTAAGGACCCTACTTTGTACACGTCCCGCCCGATACGCACTTGTTCGGTTTCATAACACGTCTTGAAACTATGGCTCAAATTTATTAATTTTTTTCCACCACTTTTTACTTTTGTTTTAAATTATTTAAAAAGACTAGTTTTAAATAAATATTTGGGTTGGTTTTTAAATTAAGATATTGTTCACAGTACCTTAATTTATAATAATGATATACATACCTATATGACATGATATATGATATGAATTTGACTAAGAATTTATTGCTCAATATTTTTCCACTTAACACGTTTTACCTGTTAAAATTACGGCTAAGTGTCGTTTCAGTTGCATTTTCTATAAACTGCACAATATATCAATGATCTATCTCATAGTACATAGCTATAGGAAATGATGTTCAAAGAAACAATATCGCGTGCCACGATCGCAGCCATAGTCAACGCAGCATGCGAATTTATCTCTGATTCGGTACCGCCACTCGCCTAATGAAGGTCCGGCTCCCTCCGTCTACTAGCAGGGCAAAAACTAATTAACATCTGTTGGACGCGTGCGATTACTCTGTAGACAATAGTGCGCCGCTTCATATCGATAGCAATATACTGAGTAATTTATCGATTATTATTTTTATGGGCGAATTAGTATCGCATATGTTGATGATTCCATCGATAAGCAAAGTTGTTTAGAGTATGATACGTCTCTTTGTCAGTTGCAATGCACTGTCATACTTTAAAAAAATTATTTCAATAGCAATGGATTGTATATTTTATCAAATATTTAATAAAGTGTTGAATTTGTCAAATATCTTCCGAAAAAAAACGTTTCAAGGACGAGTGGAACACGTACTACGAGGGTTCTGTACACATTTATTATATATTCCTATTAAACTATTTACAAAATTTTTATTTTTTAGAACGAAAATATATCGCCTACTATATTTTTTATAGGCGCATATTTAAAATAAACAAATATTTTTTTATGTGATATCCTTATAAATTAACTACTATCGGATTTGTTTTTACTGATGGTGTGAGACGTTGCTTCTTGCCAAACATGATTCTAGGTAAACGGGAAGTGTCCTGTAAGTTTTGATTTACTTGCGAGTGTCAAAATATACGCATAAATTATCGTATTTTCAGGGTTTTCTTATTGCGTTGATTTAGAAGCTTGATTTCTTTAAAGGTGCAAGGGTCCGTAGATCTAAGTATTTGATATTAATTTTCTTCGTTCTTGAGAAAAAGGATCTTGGCAGATAGACAAACAGACAGATGGACAACGAAGTGATTCTATAAGGGTTCCTTTTTTCCTTTTGGGGTACCGAACCCTAAAAAGAAATCATAATTAAGAATATAAGAAAATATCGGTTACATATTCTTAGATATTTTAACATAAGTGAAGACCTTAGGGAAGTACCTAATCTCTTCACTTATATTACAATATTTATAATGGGTAATAAATGTACCCCAGGCTCAATAATAATTATAGATTAGTAATAAACAAACCTGTCAGTTAAGAGTTTCAATTTATTTGCAGTATAATTTCTACAGCACTATAAATATCCTGGCTTTAATACCATTCCTCATTTCGATTTTTCTAACCAGCTATATGTACGGCAGACATAAATTTAAGTAATAGTTTTTAGTAATAGTCATTTATTTTTCATTAAATGTAAGTTTATTTTGAGAGTATCACAGTATTGGAAATAAAAGTTAGATTTGTATTATACTTGTGACCGTATTTCAGCCGTATTAATTCGTCTGTATTGATCAAAAGTCAATTTTGGATGCAAAATATTCCTCGAGTTCGTCCATGTAAAGCGCTTTACAGATTAAAAAGTACCGCTCTTGTTGTTTCGTGAAGTCATAAAGTTACTCACACCAGTCAAAAGATAATTTTTTTTTAAATTTTTCGATGACACTAAAACTCTATAAGACCGTATTTATCCCGCTTAAATGTCGGTTTTTAGGTAATCTTCCTTGGTGTCTATATTCAAAGCTACTATCTCTTGCAACAATTACGAAATATTTTCGCGTATGGAATAAAAATATAATAGTAAAATCATTTCGCTGCCATCAATTTAGTAGTTCTGGACAAAAATTTACTAATATTACAAAAAAAAATAATAAATGAATTATCAAATAAATTAAAGAAACTTGTGCATAGTATATAATTATATAATTATATATATATATATATATATATATATATATACACACACACACATATATATATATATATATATATATATATATATATATATATGTGTGTGTGTGTGTATATATATATATATATATATATATATATACTTTACAGACTTTTATTTTAGAAATGTTCGTCATTGAATGACCAACGTTATTGGAAATATAAATTTATCGTTAGTAATACAACTTTTAAAATCTTACTAGCACTATCGATTACTTTTAGTTATTATCGAAGTCTCTTCAGCAATAAAAATAACAAATATAAAAACCTATATTCCATAGTAATGGGTAAAACTTACTGAAAATTATTTACTGAATTGAAAAGGACAAAGGCACCTTGCGCCCCTATTCCAGGATTCGGAGCATAAACAATTGAAATAATTATCGCGTATAAGCTCCTTGTAAGACGCACCCCCGCTAAAGGGGCGGTCGCCGAACGTAAATATTGTCTCGACTTATTCTATTGTCTGTTATGCAAATGTACACATTGCGTTCTGCCGCGCAAGAGGGATGTGCTAACAGGTATTGTGTTATGGTGATATATTGTTTGAGAGCGAATGGGTTAAGGAGAATCACACTGAAATAATGGATCAAAATGCGACGGTTCAAAAAACAGTATTATGCATGCCTTTCACTTAGTTTATGAGGTTTCGTAATCGAACAGGGAACCCTAATAATTTCGTCCTAATAGTGTCGTGTGTCCGTTCTTCTGTTATATCTCACAGTTTCTACCGTTTTAGACTTACTTGCATGGATTTTTTTCCTATTTTAAATTTACCCTCTTATTAAGAAGGGGGAAATTGTTTAGCTTACTTGATTATGCAGGGTACCTTTGGAAAAGTCTTTCAAAATCAAATGTGGGTTCCGCTTCTCACTTTTATTTTTTTAGCCCAGTTTTCAAAACATTAAGTGTGAAAATCACCCTCCTCTCTTTTATTTCTAAGTTCTGAGTAGGTAATCCAGCTTCATTACTTTTAGAACTATAAAAATAACTCTTAAATACGAGGAAATAATTCAGATGGAAATCTTTGGACGACTGAGCTTGCCAGCATACTTAAGATAAATATGAATTGAAAAAAAAATGATTTGCAATATTTCATTTATTTTCGTAATGGCCTACGGCGCTGAAACTTGGACACTGACGGCCGGTCTAATCTATAAATTTAAAGGTGCTCAGAGAGCGATACAAAGACCTATCGGAGTTTCTCTGAAGGATAAGATCCGAAATGTGGAAGTCCGACGGAAAACCAAAGTAGTCAACATAGCCCCTAACTTCGGCAATATGAAGTGACAATGGGCAGGCGATATTTGTCGAAGAACTGGTAAAAGATAGGATGGACGAGTTCTCAAATAGAAACCCCAAACTTCGAAGTGCATTGTGGGGCGCCCTCCAGCCATATGGACTGATGACGTAAAACATGGGCGGAAACTAGTTGAATGTGGATGGCGGGGAACAGTGTGTTGTTGCACACCTTGAGACAGGCCTATGTCCATCGATGTGTACAGGTATGTTACACAGTGTGTTACAAGCTGATAACGTTGATGAATATTTCATGTAAAAATAGAAAACATGAATGGATATAGTTAGTAATAGTTTTTCACAAAATAGTCACCAAGTTTTGGAAAACGGCTGTTTTCTGTTTAAAGTTTTTTTTACAAAAGTCAACATATTTTTATTACCATTATAATTAAGTAAATTTTCATATAAAATTATAATAGTACAGTTAGGAATGGCATCTTGCAATTTTTGTAGATTTAAGGTCGAAATAATTTTATAAAACAATTGTTAATTGTTTTACCAGCTAAGTTTCATTAGTTTCAAGCCTTATTATGTAATGATTCTTCTTCCCCATCGTGATAATAATTCTTGTTATTATAAAAGTCTGCAATAAGCTCCAGAATGCCCTATAAATATGAGTACAATTGATGTAGGGTTCTAGTAGTCAGCTTCTCTAGTGGTCGACGGTTCCGTCCGCCTTTCGAATGCTATCTTTTTGCATTTCTTTGAATTTTCTGATAAAATTTGATCAATGTAATGTTCAAAGTAAATTTTTCAAGTTAAGAGAAAAATATTAAAATTTTATTACATTACTGGAGGCTCCTTTAATTTTCGTTATACAGACAAGTTTTTTGTGAAGACTTCGTTAATAGCAAATTAACAAATGTTAATTAAAAAATATAGTCAAGTGTAAGTCGGAGCACGTACAAATTAAGTGTTAATATCTAGAATTTTTATCAGATTTTTCAAAAATTTGAGAGGAGGTGCCACATTGCTGATTAGTTTAATATCAAAATTGACATCAAGATTATTTTAAAGTTTTAAAATTTTTTCACAAACATATCTTAAAAATGGTAAATGAAACCTCATTTTGATTTTGAAAGACCTTTCCAATTATTTCTTACTCCATGGAGTACGTTAAAGAAATTCCAACTACATCTATGAGATGCACTGCCATTTTTTTTTTTAATTTTGCTATCATCGAGATAGCTTTCGTTGAAATCATAGCTATCGTAATGCTTCCTTCCTGGCGTTATATCTTTCTTCCTCGCGTTGTAAAATATTGAATGTCATGACTTCTAATTATAGATTTTTCGCGAAATATATTCGTCTATCTGGCTCTAATCTCGATATATCGATTATGGAAAGTATTTGATCAGAATAACGCATTGGACAGCATCCATTTGGTATCTTTCCTTATACTTTGTTACGAGAAATATTCAAATATCACGAGAAGACATATTGTAAAGAGAATAGTGATAATTTCCAATTTATTACCATATCGTCGCTCCGATATGTTGTATGTGTTTTTAGACAAGACTAAGTTTAGTAGTTTAAGTTATAATTAAATGAAACTACATGACGTAGTATTATTTCTACTTTCTTTAAGTTCTTTACCACGACCTAGGCTTCGTTGTATTACATCTTCAGGTGGGCTATTAGCAAAGATTCAACCTTTGCTAATATTCCACCTGACGATGTTGTAATACAACGAAACCTAGGTCGTGGTAGGGAACTTAAAAGAAGTAGAAATAATACTACATCACATAGTTTCATTTAATTGTGAATAATGAATTTCTACAAAATCAACGCCAAATATATTCAATAGTTTAAGTTAGTTTTCTAGGCTTGTCGCCTGTTTTTTCTTGAATTTGAAGGGATTAAAAAGTGTTTTATACTCGGCCTTGACCACTCTTTGTGAAGCTAAAATAAGATATGTTTATATATGTATATATATATATATATATATATGTGTGTGTGTGTGTGTGTGTGTGTGTATGTGTGTGTGTGTACGTATATGTTTTTGTTTGTGTATGCATTTATACAATTTCGCGTGCCGTAGCTTCTGTCATAAATATTGCATTTTTGTAACTTGAAATACAATTTATTTACTTTTGAAATTTACAAAATATCTTGTTAGGGATCACAGTGGAATCATAAGTGGAATGTATATTTGCATAGTAATATCACTATTATACTAAAAATAAATGTTTTGATTAAAAATATTTTTCTTTTTCTACGTGATCGAAGCCGCGGATTAAAGTTAGTCTAAATATATAGGCATTTACAAATATTTAACTTTTAATATAATTTACCAACATTTCTCAGATGTATTTTAATCATTTTCTACGTCTGAAAAGGTTAAGAATACATCTTTTGTAAAACTAAAAACTAAATAAAATTGTCTACTTTCTTAAAATCAAACTTTGTGGGCAAAATCAAAAAATTCAAATATGACAGGACGACGAAGAATCAGATCATGAAGCGTAAATCTAACCATTCAACCTTCTCGTGCCACTCTTTGGGTATCACTAATGCTCATCATTATAATGCAAACAATTAAACTGTGCCAGTACCAAAAAATTAGTGAAGCATTTTTTTTATGTCTCTTCAATTTTTTTTTATACAATTTTTATCAAAACACCACTAATTGAAGGAAGAAAACTCAAAAAAATTACTGAAATCTTACGACGACAACAAATATATGGTCAAATAGGTAATCTTTTAGTTTTTAAGCGATTATCATACATTTAATAACTAAGAAATGTTGTGTTTCGTGTACTTTTTGTGGGTACTTAGCACTTAAAAACTTTGACAATTTGATGATTGTGGTGGATAATATAGAGCGGTCGCATGTTGCATGAAAAATAGAAAACGTTAAATTTTTTATTTTTGTTGAAATTATATTTAAAAACGAACATTTTTTAGAATACTATTATAAAACTACTTAGAAAGGGAGTCCATTCTTTTAATATTTTTTTATAACTTCCCTCAAAATTGCTATACATTTAATTGTTATCGCGTTCAAATTTAATAATATAATTTCTCTTTTGATTGTTTTTTTTCTTTTCATTGCTAATAGTTCGACCAACATGATCAGAAAGAATTCCGCTGTAACTGAAATTTTACAATGAAAAATATTTTGGCTTACTGAAGTAGCCGAAACTGATCTCAATTCTTTGAACACACTAACAATAACAAAAAAAAACAATTTAAAGTTTAAAGACTAGAAACTTTAATATCTTTTCTTTACATTTTTGCACAATGATTTTTGCGAATATAGAGCTAACTGAAAAATACTGTATAATTTTAATTTACAGCCGCTCAGTGTGCATTATGATACCTTTATTTTTATGAATTACAAGCCAGTATTTTATCATAATTAATATTTACAAATAATTAATATTTTCTTTAATCGCGCTGAAAATCAGTAATGATTAGCAGCAATCATTACTGATTTTGGCAAATTAAAGAACGCGTTTTTATATGACTTTAGAGAATAATATTACTTTATGGTTATTTGCTAGTTAAAACGTAAATATCTAGACACAAGCAGTGTGTCAGCTAAGTTCGCACAGGCATAAGTCGTGTTTATATCTTGAAGTCATATCTCCCACGCCCATACCTTTTTTAGCCGTCAATTTTGAGACATTAAATTTGTACAGTTTATTATTTCTATTGGTACATAAAATTTACTTATATAGACATTTAAAAGATATGACCACAGAAAATTTTATAGGTAATTTCCAGTTAAGCTAGAAACTTCGATTTTAAAAAAATCGAAACTTCGTGCAAAATAATCAGCGGATAAACGAAATTTATATGTAAGGCTAGGTATGCAAGGGAAATCGAAGGAAATATTTCACCAACGTGGAAAACTTGACTGGAAAATAAATTTTTGCATTGGATCTACAGTTACTCTCCATAAAATGTATGGTAGTATACTCATTTTTAGGTTAGGATCTTAAGAATAAATTATTTCACGTTGTAGTAACATGCTTTGCAGATGTCGTCTTGCACACTCATAAAAAAATTATATGTGAATAAATCAATAACACGTCCTTAATTTCATCCTTAAGTCGTTTTTAGTCGTCGAAACAAAATATAGAACTTATCTTCTTTTTCACATTAAAGTTTTTGGGGAGATTAATATTATATATGCAGAAACTAACACAATAGGCTTCTCAAAAATGCAATTACAATATTAATAGATATCAAAATTTTCTCAAACACAAATCCATTAAATGTTATTTTTTAACAGGAAAGACCACTATTTTCCAAGAGTGCAAAAAGTAGTAGTAAAGTATTCGTCATACTTTTAATACTAGCTAAGAACACCCCGCTTTCTAGAGTTACCATTATATATATATATATATAATGCTTCTCGAATATTCCGGAACATTCTCGACGTTTACGGTCTAGTTCATTCTCATACGTTAGAGGTGATTTTAATATATTCTCACTTATTCTAAAACATTTACACATAATTTTTTTCCAACATTTCAAAATATTGACGATCCTTCTAATTCTAGTTCACTCTAGTACATTTACTGATGTTCTAGTACATTCTCACTCATTTTAATTAATAGTTCTAGCACATTTACAAGTACTGCTTTTCGAATATTCCGGATCATTTTCTATCCTTCCTGCCAGTTCATTCTAGTATATTCGTTTATATTCTCACTCATTCTAGTTTATTTAATAACGGGAGTTTGGTGAGTGATGGTCGATAGTGAAAAAGACCCAAGGCCGACCACCATACCACAGCCACTAATAGACAATTGCCGTAGTGCACGATGGAGTACTCGAGCCTGCTACCAGACTTAAACACCAGTTGTTTGCGGTGGGTAGTTTTGGCTGCAAGGTGAAATATATGGACATACAAGCAAGCCTATTTATATCATGGTTATTTCCCAAAAACTGCATAGACCTTTAATATTTCTCATAAATGCGGAAAATAATTTTATATGTCTATTACAAAGTTAGTTAACTTTATATTTAGGTTGTACATATAAAAAATATAGTTTGGTGTATAAGGTTACTGTTGCTCTTTTCGTGTAAGTCAATATCCATTTTTATTCTTTAAGTTTGGGATATCAGTTGTCAGCAAAATTATACGTAAGACATAATAAGTGTATTTAAAATAGGTATGCATATTTTATAAAGATTACGTATGCGTACTTTATAGAGAGTACATATTCAAAATAACTTCATATTTTTACGTCTTTGAAATAATGACGTTTCTAGGATTATTTCTAGGTTTCTTCTGCATCCTAGGTCGTGAGTAGCAAATCTTTCAATCTGCCAATAAGATAATTCAGGATTTGAGGATTTTTAGAGAAACGTGGGTTTGTGAAGTTAGCATCGATAGCGAATCTTAAGCCATTTGACAAGTGACCACTGCGCAGAAATATGATCATATTTTTTGAAGCTGAATATGTAACGGATGCATACATTTTGAAGAGACAGACTCTGTTAGACTAGTTAGACTTGTTTAAATATTCTTCATTACGATCAGGACAGCACGCATCCCCATAGTCAATTAAATGAAATGAGAACGTTTGACAAAAATAATTTTCATTATAGTCGGAATAATATCTTGAAGAGGGTTGAGAAAGTGTATCTTGCTGAAAATATTAGCAAGATGTCCCATGGACTAAGATATCTTAGTAAGAGATTTTTGAAGGGCAATCGAAAATTTCTCATGATATTTTCTGATATGGGGGTACTTTTTCCTTTGCAAGAAATAAAATCTCCGAAATTTTGTACTATTTATCTCCATCACCCAATCCATTTTATGTCAAAGATCAAAATAAAAAAAATCTAATTTTTGCCACTTAGAAATTACTTCGATACAAAATTAATTTGCTAAACTTACATTCATAACTTCAAGAGATGTAAGCAATTAAGTAATAGGTCTTCGGAAAACATAATAGGTAGCCACTAAATTCACGTAGTAAAATAATATATATATTTATAAATAATTATATATAATAACAAAAATGTTATCACAGTAAACCTGCATCCGTCCCACGGCAATATGTAGAATAAATGGGATTTGGTGCATGACTTATGTACACAAGAGTAACCCTTAATGGGCGACGTCGGCGGAGCCAACGACGCCGGTCCGGTCGATGATTATGCCTAAACCTTCAGATTTAGCTCGGCAACCGCTAACGGTACCTATCACTCTTGGCATTACGACGTTGGCCCACAACATACATCACCGAAAGGTTTGAAGGATCAGATTCGCAGGATTGTCTAATAATTTAAATATTATATGGAAGTTGGGGTAATTCTTTTCTCTCACTATAATTTACTAGATTTTTTAATTTTGTGAGATTTCAAATTTACCTACGAAAAAATTTCAGAACAACGAAATACACAGAAAGTTCCAGGAGATTAAAATCTACAAAAAAGTCATAGGACAATGAAATTTATAAAAAAGTTCCAGGATAGTGAAATCTAGAAAAAGTTCCAGGACAATAAAAGTCATAGGACAATAAAACTTAAAAGATTTCAAGGACCGTGAAATCTACAAGAAAGTTCCATGACAATGAAATCAATAAAAGAGTCCCATGGCAACTAAATCTTCAAAAAGTCCCAGGGCAATAAAATCTATAGGAAAGTTCCAAGACAATTCAATCTAAAAAATAGTTCCAGGACAATGAAATTTACAAAAAGTATCAGGGCATATACAGATTATTATACATTGCTTGTTGCTAACATGTTTAATTTAATAAAGTTAGTTCGTTCTTTGTTAAATTAAAAATGTCAAAATGTTAATTAACGAAGTTAAATCGAATTGTTGTTCACAAAACTTAATGTTAATCAATTATAGTATAAAAAAGTGATTAAAATAAAATGCAGTCACGATCTTTGCTCAGACAAACCGGTGCGGACAGCTATTATTTTAATAAAAAGAGCGTTTTACAAAGTTTCATTATTTCTCAATTTCATTATTTATAAATTTCTTTATCATTATTTCTCAACATTTTCGTTTGTATTTAATTGATAATTTATTCGATCATTGTCCGCGAAACTTTTTGAAATTATTTGTAAAAGATATACATTTTTTAAAACATATTAGCAATTGCAACATAAAACAATTTAGGATATAATTTGCAAAAAATATTTTCTGTACTGTTGCACTCACGTCACGTACCATATTAACACTATGCAAACAAGCATAATATTATCTACAAAAAGCTCAGTTTGATATAACAAGGAGCAAAATCAAAATGAAAGTTACCATTTATTGGACCTAATTATTTCCCTTCGGCTATGCAATCAAACTAATTATGGCTGACGAAGAAATAACGCTCCCTTCGTAATGTTTTATTTTATTTATTTAGTTAAAAACTCAAACATACATTACAAATGAGTATACGTATATTGGATTCGTTGCTCTGCACAGAACCAAAGTAATTAAAACAAAATTCAATAAAATTTTATTCATATTTTTGAATAATTAGATATTCATTGCCTAAAATTATATCATTGAAACCATTAAAAATGGAACAATCCTTAATTTTACTATTTAGGTATTTATTTTTCAAATCACATTTGAAAACACGAACATGATTTTCAACTATCAGGCGCTGTTGAATGAAACTGCTGCTATGATAATAATGGTGAATACTTGACGTTAAATTGGCTGGTCACCCTTCGTGTCGTATACTTATGTTGATATGGGAGTGCATTATAAATCTATCATGTATGTCTGTATCTGTCAAAAATGTCCAAATCTGTCAAAAATGTATTCACCGCATAAAATAATACCTACCTAAATAAGAACAATAAGTCACAAAACCAAATACTAAAAGATCGCTCGTGCGATTCAATCGTATGCAATTGTGTTCGCTAAAAATTAAATATTTTGTTTTGATATACGTTCATATATTCGACCCACCACTCATCCCTTCACTCCAATCATGCTATACATATTCGCTGATTCTGAATATTCATTATACGTCTCGGTAATTTATGCAATCATCGTACGTTTTCAGAATTGTAAATGTTTACAATTTAGTTTCATTTACAAAATTGTTAATTTAATTTATTTATTCCGGTTGATAATATGCTACTTATCATACGATAGTATAGTTTTTCGACTATATTCGGTACCCATATGCCTCCCTGTGAGGACGGTATAAGGGTAATGGAGGGTAGTTATAAGATATTCCTCGATTCGCCCTCGTGGCGACGCTACCCGGTGGACCTACTTTTCCAGGTTCTGTGCAAATATTGAACGCAGCCAAACAGTATTGGCATTTCGGTAATTTGGTACGTTGAATAGTATTTGTTAATTGGCCAGTTTGGCTATTTCAAAAAATTAAATGTAGTTTATTATGAATGTTACAATTTTCAAGTTTATGTCAAAATATTTGATCGTAAATCATTGTGTTCTGGAGTAAGCAAGTCTCTAAAGCACTATATTTTAGTAAGGGTATACTAACAACAATGCTCTGCTGAATTCTCTATTGTTAGACTTGGAATATTAACGAAATGCAAATAATTCGAGAAAGTTATCTATTCTGAAAAGTTTCCCTTATAATGTCATCATCTTGGTGTGTGGTGTTGATCACAAAGCATACAGCCTGAC
Organism: Druceiella hillmani; assembly: GCA_039881145.1. Taxonomy (NCBI): domain Eukaryota; kingdom Metazoa; phylum Arthropoda; class Insecta; order Lepidoptera; family Hepialidae; genus Druceiella; species Druceiella hillmani. The sequence continues at coordinate 12,778,911 of JAYKKI010000005.1, forward strand.
GGCGCAGCACACCGCTAGAGTTACCAGGTGTCCGGGATTTCAGGAATTGTCCCAGAATTTATGATATTATCCCGTGTCTAAAAATGTAATAAATTTGTCTCGGAAATGTAAAAAATTGCAATGATTCTTAAAAATTGTCTTTCTTGGCAGTTTACTCGAACCTATACATGCCACAGCTGCATTATCATTATTATCTTGATCAATGGAAAGACATAATTTGAATAAGATTAATCAGGGCATAATTTCAAATTCGAAGTGTCTTGCTCAAGAATTTAACAGCTGCTGTTAAATAATCCCGATGGCAATAAATTAAAGAAAATAATTAAATAAAAACAAGAATATAATAAATTAAATATTGTTATTATCAAATTACGAAAGTTAAACTCTTAATTGCAATTAGATAAGACTAATTATCAAAAGAGAAGTAAATCTTTGCAAATTTACTAAATATCAGTATTAGCATTTAGTAATTTGAACATATATGATTAACGTAACTACTGTTTAATGAGTCTATAACTTTTGTTAAAAACTTAAGTTTATATTTGGTAGTAGATAATTTTTATAGATCTGAATGTTTCGTTGAGTTCAAATAATTTTTTTGTTGCTAAAAGTTCTAGTAGTTACAATATATTAGGTTTTACAGTACAATGTAAATAAATAATATTATTTTAATGAAGTTTTACTTTTAACTTTGCGTTAAATTCCACTTCTACACCCTATAGTAGAAATGTTCCAGAAAAAGAGATTTTACATGTGGCAACCCTACGCACCGCGGGGATCCGGGTTCGATTTCTGGCGGCTAATTGAGAAGGGCTGGGTTTCTCTTTGGTTGTAAAATGGATGTTTTGGTTGCATGTAAAAGTTTTTTCTCGTAGCAAATAAGACTGCTTTATGTATCAGTTGTATCCATGAAGGTACGTAACTGTTGTACGGATCCTCTTCTTTGATTTGATCTTCTGGTACATCGTGTTGAAAAAAATTTCTAAAATTAATTTTTTGTCACTCATTATCGACCTACGTATGTAAACATATTTTCCTTATTATTCTAGTAAGGAAATTATGTTTACACTTGTATTTAAAATAACGTGGAAAGATATTCATTTCGATTTTTCTATTTTCATTCGTTACTCCGAAATATTTTAACTTGAAAAAGTACTCAAGTAGCAACGAGTAGGCAAGCGCTTTTAAAAAGAAAAAATTGCAATAAGAAAAAATTGTATTATTAAAATATTATTTAGAACTAGTTCCTTTAATTCAAAACTTGTCCCGTTCTTGTATAGGTTTCAATTCTGCCCAAAAATTACATTAAGTTAAGACATTTCAAAGGCTCAAAACGTTCTGATTAATTTTAGCAACTGATTTCTAAACATTTTTGTGTCCAAATTTAGGTTGAACAGAGTTTCATTGTAGCCCATTGTATATTTAATTGAACTGTTCCTAGTTTTGCGATATATTCTTTTATTTTTAGATTTCGCTACCAGTTCTAATTCATAGAAGATGTCACTTTATTATACAAAGGCGTTCACTTTTAGAAAATATTACTTGAAAATTTTCTCATTAAGTTAAATGAATAACTTAAATGTTAATATATGATATTCTAACTTAGAATTATTTCAGTTAGGAGATTGACTGGATATTTGATCCGTCTCTTTAAGGCTGGAACGAAAATAGCCACCGTTACTACCCAAGTATTATCCTCAAGCACGTATCATATTATTAATTTGGAACATAGATATCTAATATAACTAATACTTTACAACATTCATTAGCATCCCTCGGAAATCTAGAGCGGCACGCTCTTATTTACCCATAGCAGCCTCGCTCCGCTCCCGCGCGCCACGACGAGACTTTTCATTAAGAATTATTAAGAGGATCCGTAACGGCCCGTGCCTCGTCCTCATATTAAAATCATTAAGTCAATGTATTATGTTTGTTCATTTCGTCAAATACACATGACTTATGAAATTGAGTATGAATTTATTAGCTTAATTAAATCCTTTCTAACGAAGTTCCCGTTAAGAGTTGAGGAACGCTCGCGAGTTGGCAAACAGCGCGCCTCCGTGCTCGAGTGCGTGGGTTCAATTAGACGTATTAATGCTTGAGGAGATAAGTTGTAAAGTCTGCCTGTGAGGGAACGAACTTAATTAAACGACGATAATTTATTTGCGAGTGAAACGTTGGAAACATACTTAATATTAGGGAAATATAGTTTCTATGCCGTTTTTTGCTTTGTCGAAAGATAAAAGAAAAGGCTACGTGGAGTTAAACAGATTATGTATAAGGATAATGCTATGAAAATACATGGGTAGATTGAAAAGTTCGTGGCCTCGCACAGAAATATTGCAGTCGTACAATATTATAATTATTTCTATATTATTATATTCACTAATTCTTTAGTTGTCACTATGCAAAATTTCAGTAATATTGCTTTTGGTTCCGAATTTATACCGATATAATTAGGGAAAGGTTTCTTGAATATGGTTAGAAATAAACATAATGCCATTGTTAAGTATCAGTTGAGGTGTTTGTATGAGTTAACATCAAAGCAGATCCACTAAGATATGGTAAATGGTGCTAGAAGAAGTTTCGTCGAATAGAATTATTAAAGAGTGGTCAGCTGAATTTCAATGTGGTCAAGATAGAAATGAAGTTGACCCTAGAATTGAGATTTTCTAAGATGTTTTCGAGATGGCTCTTGAGGTACCTTTCAGCTGAATGGAAACGCAACTAACTCGCGCTTTCGCGTGATTGAAGTTGTTTGAAGTCGAAGCTAATTCACATGAATTTTTTCACAGATTTGTAACAACTGATGAAACTTGGGTCTACTACTATATTTTATAGGCAAAAAATAGACAAAAGAATAGAGAAGACCTGGTTCACTAGCCCCAAAGAACATGATTCTGCCAGCAAACAAAGTTTGAGTCACTATAAGGATAAAACTGTCATTAACATTGATATTCTTATATGGACTCGAAGAGAGTCATTGTGGTTAAGTTGGTCAATTTCGCTGTAAAGATATGATTGGAAAGTATATTCGTATTCAAAGACTCGAATGATTGTTCTAAATCATTAATTTGAAGTCGATTTCAGTAAAAATATGTTATGCTATCTTTTTCATGCATATGTAATTATACATTAGAAATGAAATTCTACCTCAATATAACTAATCAACTTTCTTTTCTTTTTCATCAAGTATTTGTCGAAAAAATAACACCTCAAATCTAGCGCCGTTTCGTCACTCAAGTCACATTCTGCATATTTCGTGTACAACCCCACGATCATATTCTTATTGTTTTTTTTTCTCAGATAGTCTTCCTTTAAAAGATTTTCAGACTTATCCGTTCACAGGTGGTTCCCAATTCGTATCGAGCTCTTATATGTGATGAAGTATTTATATTTTTCACATATGTATTCACGGCTTAAATCAACCTATTTATATGTAATGACGTCTACGAAGATAGTATGAATATTAGAAACGTATGTTGAGAGCTGGATGTTAATGACTTTAGCAATCGATCAGTACGAAAGCAATACTAATAAACAGTACGGCACTATATATGACTTCATTTCGTTATTTTTTGAATAAAAATGTGTACTGTAATTTTAATGATTTTTTGTTTTAGAGCAAATAGGACTGAAAAAAAGACATCAACATCATTTTCATGAGATGGCCAAACTACATCTTTAACGCAAGAAACAGAAAATATATTCTGTAGTGTACTTGTAACAAAAATTACTCTAAAATTTAATCGTCTAAAACAATGTAAAATTTAACAACTGCGACTATTGCTTCAAAATATAGAAAAGAAGTATGTCATTTGTAATTATGTTTACTGTAATACAGAGGTTTTTTTGAAATCTATATATTACCACACAAATAACAAAGAGAGAACATATTTCCATATACAAATATATAGGCATATATAATGATTCAAATGGAGTAATAGATATCGAGTCTTTGATTATCATTTCATAAATATGTCATAAAATGTGAAACATGAAAATATTGTTTTGAATTTTAAATAAAATAGACACTAGTACAAGTCGTATATTTATATTTAAATAGGGGCTTATTTTCTTAGCTTTTTAACACTATTTATTTTTTTATTTTTATATTTTTTTTTATATATTTAACGTTATAAAATTTCAATTAGTCAACTAAATTAGATGTTCCATTACCTCGCTGTGAAATCGAGCCAATATAGTCATAAGGCAAACATTTATTTTTGATGTAATAGAAAATAGTTTTCTGTAATGTCTTCTGGTAATTGTCTAGTTAAACGTAAAAGAGATAACATATATTATCTGTTAAAATATGTTGATGTATAATTTAACTAAGGTATTATAGGTAAGAAAGTAACATTAATGATTTTAGTTAGGCAATCTGTATTAATAGTAGGAAAATAAATTAAGATTTTACGCAAATTGCAAAAAAGTAAACGACACATATTTTCAAATACTCTTCAATTACTCATGTACAATTCCAACCCAACCGCATTTTGCATATGTTTCGTCCCGTTAATAATTCACCGACGACAGAATTCACGAGCCGGAAATGCTCGGACACATCCGATCCGCAACGTGCAAAAAAGGCCCGACCCCGCCGGAAGACGAGCTCTGTTCCGCCATGTTAATCTGACAAATTGCACGATTTGACAAATTGATTTCTTGCCCCTAACATTTCGCACGTTTTCACCTACGCAAACATGACATGCTTTATCATTTATACTTTGCGAGCGACCGTGTGTGGCTCATATACGTTGCCCTGTTATTTGCCTGTCGTTAATAGGGTCGACGAAGTTAAATTAAAAAATATTTTAAACATTCTAATGCTTTCCATTTTATCGCTATAAAGTTTTGAATTTAATAACATATTATTTTTAAGGGTATTAATTGATTCCTTTTAAAAATTGCGAAAAATAAGCTATATCAAAGAAAACTAGCAAAAAAAGTAAGAAACGAGTATGAAAAAAGAACACGGTTAAAAACTTGAAAAAAATTGATATTAGGAAAGAAAGAGAAATTAATCACAATGTGATGACAAAAATTAATTATAATGTGATACTTTAAGTAATATTTGTTTAGAGGTAAATAGGTATTAGGCAAAACATGATAGAGAGGCTGTGCTTGGAACAATGAATTCTCTAGATCGAACAATGAATAGCTCGATCATTAAACTTCTTGCTTCTTGGTTATTACGGTAGTAATTGGAATCAGCTTTGATATTATTTTGGCCACAATATTACCCATGTCATCTATGATCACTGTTTTGACATATTACTTATGATCTAAGCATTAAACGATTGAATATGACATAACAAGATCTATCCAATAGCTGGAGTACTTGTAAGAAATGTGATGGCAGAGACAATAATACAATGCCGTTTGTAATAATAACAACAGTTAATATGGATTTGTATAAAGAAGTTATTCAGCACTAAAAGAACTTTGTAGTCAGCTAGCATTGGTATGGTTTTGAAATATTTTAGAGATACGATCTTTATCTTTCATCTAGCATTAAATGGTTACCTACTGAAAAAACTACGAAATATTGTAGGTAAATAATAACTACGTAGTAATTGTAGTATATATTCATTAATAAACAAAAAAAGTCTTACTTTGTGAAACTGAAAGCAGAACTTTAAAGGAAAGGTTTTTAATTTTTGTGGGTATTTAATAAAAATTAAGTGGGTATTTGGTAAAAATTATATTGGTAAAAATTTAAAAAAGTTCTCAAGTGTTCTGTTGAAATATATTTGAGAAAATCGCTTACTTTGACTTTATTTTAACTCCGATCCGTTTGGCAATACACTTCAATTAGAAACAGATTACCTAGTTATAAAAGAGCAATATTAGTTTTATTTAAACTGATGAAATAGGTAGAATTATTGACAAAAAATGGCGAATGGTTTAAATGACTTGACTATACCTGGGTAAATAAAAACATTAACCTTGGGTTAGTCGAAAGGTTTATTAGTAAACAACCTGTGCCTGCGTTCCTGTGACTTCGTTCACGTGTTTTTGTTTTTCCTTATATGTTGCTCCTGGGTATATGCTATTACCATACCAAATTTAATCAAAAGCGCTCAGATTAATATACCGACAGGCAAAAATTCTAAAAAAGTTTTTCTGGCTTCTATTATAATCCTATACGCTAAATCAATCACTTTTTTAAATATTTTCAATCTACAGAATTCACTCTGTTACAATTTTATAAATCATAACCAGTTACGGTATAAGAGTTTTATATTATATAAGGCATGTTAAGGTGTTTATTTTTATTTAACTAATTCGATATTCAAATATCAACGACGTCAACCTTAGTGGACTACGTGCTCATCAAGATCAATTGAAGCAACAGAGAGTAACATTAAATGATCTCGGCTTGGGAAAATTAATATTGGTTAACTTAAATAACAGTTATTATTACTTAAATTACGGCTATTAAATTGTCAATTGTCCACACGCTTTAAAATGCACCCTGTCTTCTATGAGCACGATATAAATATGCTTTCGATAAGAACTAGGCAAAAATATTCAACGCCACTATCTTCCTTTGAACTAGAATCCTCTTTTTTGTAATAGCTTTTATTTTTTGTCTCATATGTAGTTTTTTCATTGAGATTATTGTTGAAAAAATGTTTAGCCCATTTTGAGCGTCTTTTCCAGTTTTTTTAAAAGATTTCAATTCAAGAAACACATAAATACGCCAGGTTTTTATGTATGTCGTGATCTTCTTCTTCCTGTAATTATTAAGTGTTTTTCTTAGTTTTCGGGTAAAGTTTTACTGCTGCACACGAAATTTATGTTGGTAGCTTGGATATGATTGAAATAGGTCAACATGAATATTTGCTTTGTTTTCCAACAATTTAAGTGGACTCAATAATTGTAGTTTGGCTTCTGCACTAAGTTCTACTGCTTCAACATTAGCTCGTTCATTAAATTTCTTGATTCTTGGTTATTAGGATAGTATTTGGAATCAGCTTTAACGTTATTTTGGCCACAATATTATAGATGCCATCTATGCTTACCGTTTTGAAAAATTACTTAGGATCCAAGCATTAAACGATAGAATATGACATAACAAGATCTTTCCAATAGCTAGAGTTTTTGTGGGAAATGTGATGGAAGAGACAATAATACAATGCCGTTTGTAATAATAAAAAGTTAATATGGATGTGTATAAAGAATTTATCTAGCACTAAAAAACTTTGTAATCAGCTATCATTGGTATATTTTTGAAATATTTTAGAGATATGATGTACCCTTTATCCTGAATCTATCATTAACTGGCTACCCACCGAAAAGTCTAAATATTATAGGTAAATAATAACTACGTACCTTTAAATTTTAATATCAATAGTTATTTTATTCTAAACTACACTCTTAAAATTGTAGTAGTTTTTAATTAATTAACAAAAAAATCGAGTTCTAATAGGTAAAAAAATAATACATGGAAATGTGCAACGTGTTGAAAGTGATGCTAAACACTGATTAACGTAATAGATCATGTCCCCCTCCCCCCCCCCTTTATTTTTCGTTGTCGCTAACTTTTTCGGAATAATTCGACTTATTTTAATCGAAATAATTTATTTTACCACGGGAAACACTATTAGCCTATGATTGAAACTTTATCTTAGAATTATTAAGGTAAGCCTACATCAATAATTCCAAGAGGATACACTGATTTCATAACCCTATCTTATCAAATTCTAAACCTTTTTTTAACATAATATTGAAGCATAACGACAGTTTGAATTAAAATATGAAAAGGAAAATATGAAAATAATACAAAACATAAATTGGGATTAAAACTTTCTTTCAGCCATGATGTCATGACGTTTTATTAACACAAGTATTGCTCTATTTTTGTTGCAAAATACTTGTTAATCCAAAATAATTTTAACATGTTTGCCTTTATTAGCTTCCAAATAATTCCCAGATACGAGTATTTTTCAAGATGTTTTACGTATGTTTCTCTACATTTCCATATATACTACTGCTATACTAGTTTTTTTTGCTTAATCATGATGGTTTGTTTCTTCTAGTATGGATTACATTAGAAGAGATAAACCACCATGACTGAGCGAAGTAGATCCATTAATTTTTTTGATCTTTATGATTAGACTAATATTTAATGTACGATTGCTTGGCGTAATTTAATCGTCAATAAATATTATTAAAGAAAACTTGATTATAAAAATTTTACTCGTTTTTACACGGAAGCAGTTTTAAATTTAGCCGTGTCATAACCACGAGAAGCCAGTCTGTAACCGTCTTATTATAATAGTTCGTTTCATGTGGCACATTTCATATCATAATAAAAATATTGTACGTAGTATAGTCGTTAGAAAAACTTACTGATATTAACAAACGAAATCCGTTTTTTGTACTATTGTATGTTCAAGTCTAGTTATTAATTTTTGTTGAGTGTTGATAAAGTCGTTTGTCTTAAAACTTGCTTCAGTACGGAGTTTTTTTCTGTTGAATTACTAATATATGATTAATGCTCATAAATTTGGGAGTCTAAACAACTTCGCCTGTGGACGTTAGTACAGCTTCCATTACAGTTCCAAAATATTGACTATGCTCAACAAACTCTGATCGATTCATTTCTAATTAATGCAATGCTTAGATTCAGCAGCAAATCCATATATCCATGGACAAATATAATTATTATTAATTACATTTATATTTGATTAAAAAACGATGTAATGGAACGTATGATAAATTTTTATTTTATCGTGTGACCTTTCCTGGTTAGACGATAAAATAAAGATTTGAGGTCGTACCTTTCGGCTTAGTCCAATTAAAATTTACTGTTAACCTTGTGTGTTAGCTATGCGTAATAAATAAATACGAACATCTAATATTAAATGCTTTAAAAAGAAGAAAACAGAGAGTAATTCTGTTTAAAGTACTAATTTAAATTAATTGTGATAATAAATATCGGTTGAAGAACACCATAACCTTTTTTAAGAAATTTATAGTTTCATATAAAGTGTTCTTTTTGTTTATTTGAATACTCGCTTTCTAGGTCACGTTTCAACCGCTTATAACAGCGACTGTGAAAAAAATACGCCAGTACCTATAAAACTTTTACTCACATTATGAACTCCTGTACGAGTCTCCAGAAGAGGAAATTTGCGACTATTTCTGTAAGGTGTTGAAATTTTCTTAATGTATTACCTAGTGAAACTATGAACATTACTTACTCAATTTATTGTTACACTTGCTCCATTTGTTTTCAATAAATACTTTATAAGGTAAATAATATTAGTAATGTTTGACCGGATTCAGTATTATTTCTTTTCTTTTACTGTTTGTATTAATTTTCAACAGCATTTATACTTTTATAAATAACTTTTACTTATTAAATATATTATTAACGTACGTTGTCCTTTTTGATTTGTATTAATTCTTTATCAACTGGAATGTAATCACCCATAACTGATATTTATATATAATGAAAAGGTATAATATCTGTGACATTTTTAACCGACTTCAAAAAAAAGGTGGAGGTTCTCCATTCGTCCGAGTGATAATTCTTTACCGAATGGAGCGATTTCAATAATTTTTTTTATTTGAAATATGGTACTTTAGGGGTGATCCCATATAAATATGATTCTAACGTAACAATGAGATCTGGAAATGAAAGACGGAACTCTTTAACGAACACCACTTACATCACTTACCAAGTCAGGGTCTGACGATGCATCCTGGAGAGGAACAATAAAACTCTTTATCAGATGGTGGTAAATCAAATATAAATCAAGATGTTTGCTACTGGTAGTTCTTACTTTGCAAAATAACTGCACCATTGACCAGGTCAGGTTATGATGATGAGTTTTGTACAGTAATATGAATAATGCAACTCTTTAACGGATGGTATTAAATCAATCGAGATTCAATATATTTGCTAATGGTTAATTGTTACTTTACTTATTATTTTGCAAAATATGATATCGTATTTCGGATACGGGGAACGGAACTCCTCAAGTGATATCTGCGACTTTGAGAAATCTGATATTGAACTTTAGATATAGAGAACGGAACTCCTCAACAGCTAACACCTAACCTCTAGCGGCTGTCACTTTGTTTCTTTATGTTGTTGATAACCAAGCTTAGACAAAGAGGGAAATGTCTATATACTAGCTTTTGCCTGTGACTTTTAATAATTACACAATATTCTAAGAAAGAAAATAATTAAATGTTAGTTATAATGAGATGATTCATATTATTTATTAACCACTAAAAATACTAAAATAAAATATCTTTTTAAAAAAATCGAATAAAAAAGCAGGCACTAACAATTAAAAAACAAGTACCTACTTATACAAAATAAATAGTTAAGTTATTTATTTTTGAAGTCGGTGCCAGTACCATTGATCGACTTAAAGAAATGAAAAATTGTATATTATAAATACGTCTTTATCAGTCTATTTTGTATAGTGAGTACATTATAAGTTAAAATTTTAAATTTACACTCCAAATTAAATTAAATTATAAATTTGTTTAAGTTAAACGACAATAATGAAACCGACTTCAAAAATTATATTATTTATTCATTTATTGTATATAAATAGGTATTTTGAGTTAATTATTTTTTACTTTTAGTATTTACTTTTTTGAAGTTGGTTTTTTAAAAGATATTTTATTCCTTTGTAATAATCTCATACCTCTAGCATTAATAAACATACAATTCATTTTCAAATGTATAGATAATATTACAGATACTTGTATCCACTGAACTCGTATCATTATATGTATCTACGGGAAAGTAGCACCAATTAGAAATCAGGGGTAAATTGGCTTAGAACTGCTTTAATTTAGGAAGTTATTAATACTTATTTATTTTTCACATTTGGTAATTTAATAAATTCTTACAAAAACATATATTGTATTTGGAAAAGTTATTTAGAATACTAGCTAAATTAGAATTCAAAAATTGTATTATTGAAATTCATCCTGACTAGCGATATAATTTTGCTTTACCCATAGCTACAATATTAAAATGTGCATTAAAATTAGTTTGCGTGTAGCATTAAAATTAAGATTGTTCACTTTATATATAGCCAGAATGTTAAAATGTGCATTCAATTAATTTGGACTAAATGATATAAGTCAGTGATTGCTTTAATTCAGGAAGTTATCGATACATATTTATTCTTCATATTTGTTAATTTAAATAATACTTGTCAAAACACATTGTATTCTGGTACAGTTGGTTTCGAGTACAAATGACAGAAGCTAGTTTAAGTAAAAATCCTGATATTGAAATACAATGTATGGTTCAACTTGCCCATAACTAAAAAAAAGTGCATTAAATTAGTTTGAATCAGATAATACAAATCATTTTTTCATAGAGTTTCAATATGAAAATTCTAAATTCATTGGTTAATACACCATTTCATTGAACATTTGTATTACCAATTTCTTACCAAATTGTAATGTACACTTATAGACCCTTATTAACAAAGCTTAATAAGATAACTGCGACTTTAACAATTAGTAAAAAAATTCTCACCATTTTTGTATAAGATCAAAAATATAGATATTAACATTTTTTAGCTTTTGACTGTTTTAAACGACATGCCTAACTCCATACAACAAAATAATGATTATATGATTTATTATTGAAAATTTAACTGTCTGTTGTGAAATTAAAAAATAAAACACAATACAAGCAGAAACATTTATAACAATAAAAGTAATGAAAACAAAAATAGTACAAAAGTATATAAATATGGTGTATAAAAAATAAAAGCGAAATAAGAAAAAACAATATTTAAAAACACGAAATAGAATAAAAATGTATAAGTAAAAAAATTAATAATTTAAAAACGTATTTCATTTATTTTTCAATTCCTTCTCTGCAACTTCAGCACGCGCTTTCGCTTCTCGAGCTTGACAAAATTTCCTTGCGGATTTCATGGAGCTCGTCTTCTCTTCGTTCTTTCTGCTCCATTTCATGCCTCATGCAATTTCTTTTTATTTCTTCCGTCTAAAGCAATTGACGTTAGCTGAAATGAGCCGGATATCCGAATGCTAGCTGTTGGTGCGTCTCCTGCGTAATGGTACGTTCATGCCCACGTCCAACATGGTTTCCTGCACTTCACCAATAATTCAATATGCCCACGTCCAACATGGTTTCCTGCACTTCACCAATAATTCAATATATCAATTAAAGATGTGCCTGAAATTAGCTAACGATTGATGTGCAATACGTACTGCACAGGCCATGCCAAATAAACACATTGATATCTCATTCTAACGATGCGCAGAAATGTCGCGCCTCTCCGCACAACATTTGCACCTAAGGTTTATACCTTTTTTAACGCTCTGAACTTCGTACGAACTGAACTTCTAATTTTACTCCTCATAAAACTTCATACCGATTCTTAAGGAATAAAGTCCAAAAATTGTACGCACCAGCTTAGTATAGCAGACCATGAGCATAAATTAAATTTTTTTGAAATCTTGACTATTACTATCACAGACAAATGTTTTTCTTGTCGTTCAACAAAACATTCAAAATTATCAAAGATACAACAATAATACCTACGGAGTAATTGTAAGTCTTAAAAAGGCCGAAAGAGAAACCCGCGGCAGCATTAATCCATCTTTTGTAGATAAGCCATAGTAACTGTTCGTAACACGTGGGTCAAAAGTGGCGGGGTTTAAGTAAATTTATTAATTATCATTAAACTAAGTACAACAGTAATTTCGACGTGAATACGTCTTTAAATTTGCTAACAATCCAAAAAGGGTGCAATCCAAAAAACCTAATGATAACAAAATCGGGGGGTACAGTTTTGAATCTATCCTCTACATCAAAAATTATACCACTGGATAGGTAAAGGATTAAAGAATTTATTACGATAAGCGAAAACAGTGACGCATCACGCGCGGTGGAGGAGGAAGTGCCGCCATTTTGAGGTTATTTTGGTGCGTATCGAGATTTGCAATTAGTATAACTTCTGATTCGGAAAAGCTACGATGTTCGCTTAAGTTTTAATCGTCAACTGTCGTCAAAAGCTATCGATTGTATATAAAACATTAGTTTAAAGTAGTGACAGTGAATATAATAAGGTGTTAGAATAAAAAAAATATTATGAAAAATATATAATGTCGGCCTATACGCTCTTGTAATACAATAATTATTTGTTTCCTTGCTTTTATCCTAATTACATAAATAAAAATATTTTATTTAAAAAATATAACCCGTTACATAGACGTATTCACGTACAACACACGACCGTGTCCAAAAGACTCAGCCACACCCAACTTTTTTTTTAAATTTTACGATGAATTAAAACTAACCTTTAATAAATTCGTATATGGAGAGGTATGACGGAGGACAGAAACGAATACAAGTACGTTATGTCGCGGTGCAGTTTTATTTCTTTTTATATGTCTGAAAATCTTAGTCAAATAACTTAATTGCACCCATGCAGGGCGAGTCGCTACTATTTATTTACGAATTTTATTGTTGTTACTGTACCATAATTTCACTGACCGCTTCGGAAATTTGGTCATGGAGTTGTTTGGCAGTTCACGACTGATTGCTCGATGATATTTATTCAAATTACTGTGTATTTGTATTTGTATTGTATTAAATTGCTCTGTGAGTCCATTTTCTTGTATATTATTTTTTTATAACTATTTATGATATGTTCTTCCACGCATTCAGCGCTTTGGGTGAATCTGTAAATTTGGCGTGGGGTTTTCAAGAAACGAATAAATCATAATAATAATAATTATAATGTAGTATTTAACATAATAGTGTAGTATTTTTCTGCTGATGATACCAGCGAGGCGGGCGGCCGAACCGAGGAAGAGCAGTGCGAGCAGATGGCGCGGGCGCGGAGACGGTGCGACCCACGGTGACCACTTCCCGCGAGCCACCCGCGCGATCGCCGCGCCACAATGCGCCACGGGAGGCGGACCTGTACAGACTAGCGGAGGAAGCATTAAGATAGATTTTAAATTATAATTCATTATATTTGCTACCGATACTCACTTGAGTATGCTGGGTTTACCATACGATGAAAAGCAGAAGATAATTTTTTTAGTGAAATTTACTTTTGAAATTTTTAAATGGAAAAATATTATACCCCAATTTATTGGAAAAAACTTTCACTCTTTGTACCTGATAACCAGCTCTTCTAGGCGTTCTTGCGTAGTCATAATTTTTTTGTTTTCGAAAATAACTTACTAAACTAGTAATAATACGGGTGTACCGTATTATATCGAATTTTTCTGCTTTCCCACTATAAAAAATTGCTCAAGGTTTGAATGCGATTGCATCAGAGTGTGATATGTCTGTTATGAATGAGAATAAACTAATTAAAAAATGTTATCGTTGAATCCATTTAATTGTTTTGTTATTTTTATCAAAATGCCTAAGTTAATAACTATAATGATTCTATAACTGTAAGTAACTAATTAAATAAATTTATTAAGTTGTAAACAGTGATGAAAAATAAAAACACTGCATTCGTGGGAGGTTCTAAGGTATTCCATCATTTTTCGGGAAACCGAATTTAATGAAAATGGACGTAAAAGTGTCAGAATATCTCCGAATTCCAAAATAAAATAATTTGCCCATACTAATTCTTTTTAATATTATTTCCATGAGTGAATGGTTCTAAAGCGCAAAAGGTAAACTTTAAAAAAATCATGCAACTGAAAACATTTTTACCTAAATGTGATCTTGATTTTTTTCTAATTCGACATGCAAAACATTTTAAATAAAGTATTAAAAAAGTCCAATTCCAAAGGATTTTGAATTCGTTTCTCATTTTTTTTTCTCTAAGCAAATTATTGGAATTAAATTAATGACAGATAAAATGATAAATCCTTTAACGTCATTATAAAGTACTTAAAATCTAGTTATCTTTGCCTATACAGATCTGACTATACATTTCTTACCACGATACTTAGATTCTGTTCTATCCATAATCTTTTAATTTATCACATCTACATTTATTAACTCTACCTGTACTATTTTACTACTGTAATGTTAATAAAACTTGATACATAAAACTGCAAAAAGCTAGACGAAATGTGTAATAAAAATTGAGTTCGTTTTAATGCCTACTTATCTTATTACTATCTTTCCAGAGATGTTATTATGAATATACTTACATAATTTCATTATATACCATCTCCATCTACAATTTTGAAGTCCGTATCTGTGCTGCAACATCTTTCGATAATTTATTACATGACATTTCGCGCCGGGGTCGGCGGACAGATAGACTAACACATCAGGACCAAAATAATAGACGATTGTTTTTGCAAGCCGTGAGGAGGACGGACACGTGGATCCACAGGAAGAGTGTTACATTTCAAGCTGGTTGTGTTTATCCAAGGCTATTTATCGTCCTACTAAAATAACAGTGGCGAAATCAAATGTCACAGCGGTTGGGCAACCGTTTCCGCAATATGGCTGAGCTTTTTTTTATTATTATTTTTGTTTATTTTTGGTACGGTCAATGATTACTGCAGTTTGAAAGTTGTAGATCCCCGTAAGGCAATTGCGATTTTTTTTGTTGCATTTACATTTTAAACCATCTTTCAGTTGTCTTCCGCCTTCCTTTATATAATACTATCGACAACAGGTGGCGTCAATGAACTATAATATTAAAAAACTTTCAAAACGTGTAAATTTTCTGTGATATCTGACATTTTCACCGAAATGTTTGCATTATAAGATTGTAAATTTGAACGTTTTAAAACGTAATCTAAAAATAGAAGTATTAAGACAGCAGTACCAAGAAAAAACTAATTGAAAGGTACAAATAACCTAAATTAGACTCGCTGACTTTTTTCTTGTTTATTAGATATAAAAAAAACGTGGCGAATATCACACAACATGATATATTATATTCAGTTGAATCTAGTCTGTGAATACTAAAATTGTAATGGTTTTGATGTCGATTCTTCAAAGGATATCAACACTTCATATAAATATAGTTTTCTGGATTTGAGGTTTTACTTCTATTGATATTGCCAATAATTTGAAATGCTGTGAAAATTGATTCTATTGTAAGTATCGTCTTTCTTAAAGTCATGATTCTTTAGTTATCGTTATTTCTTAAAAGGCCCTAACGTATTGCTAAATCCTAAATGTCTGCTTATCGCTTCGTAAGCAAATATTTTGGTGGCAGATAAACAAAAACTTTCTTTAATTTTTAGTTAAAATATTAATATTACAAAAACCAAATTTATTTTGATAACAATCTGTTTTAATAATAATGATGTGCTAATTATTTATCATATTTTAAACTGTAATTATGCTGTAATGATTAACTTTAAGACACGCGTGTTAAATGTTAACATGTTAATACGTACCTCTCAGACTGGAGTAAACATTTAACACGTGATTAAAAGATAAAATCGTATCTTTTTAAGAATGTAAACTGTGAAAGGAAATTATGTAGCACTCTATATCACAAGAAGTCTATGAAATAGCAGTGTAGGAAGTATTTTGAAAAAAGATGAAATAGGTGATACCACAGAGTTTAAATTTGTATGTGGTACTTTTAAAAAATTTAAAGATTTAAAAATAAGGCTACCACTTGAAATGGGGTAAAGAGACCCGGATTTATTTTTAAACTAGAAGTGGGAACCACAATTTCAAAATACTTAATTAAGTCTATATATTTATAATTAAGGCAATATATTTTGGATTAATTCCTAATAAAGTGAAAAAGCACAGCAGATGATCGGTAATGATTGGGTGAAAACTTTTTTGAAAAAGAATCCAACCTTTTTTAATCAAGCTTTAATTCATGGTTTACAAAAGGAGACAGCGATTCTCGAAGCAATAAGCTTATGCAATTTTTTTAAATACAAGAAAGCATCTTAATAAAAAACACAATTGATACGAAATACAACTTTTCGAGTAGAATCTGAAATATTGGTGAAACTATAAAAATATGTTAAATGAAAAATATCAAATGTATTTTAGAAATAGCTCACTTGAAGCTATAAGTCGAAGAAATAGTTCTATATAGATAGATAGAAATAGTTCTGAATAGATAGACAGAAATAGTTCTGAATAGATAGACAGAATAAAAGATTTAATTTTATCAACCGCTTCGTAAAGCATGTGAAAGTTTCACAACAGGACTCTGTTTTAATACTTCCAGATGTTCATTATACCTATGCAAATGCTACAGTGCTAAACTAAGTCGAAGAAAATGACATAGTTCTTTTAATTCCACCTCATTATCTGTACAATCGTCAGCCTTTGGGTGTTGAAATTCATCTTTCATGAACAATAATCCTGGTAAAACCATGCCAATCTATGTTCTTCCACGAATCGAAAAAATCAAAAATCTTTGACATTCTAAATGAAAGCTGTACATTTAACCATAAGGGCCCGACCCTATTTTATACCATTTTCCTCGATAAATCTGAAAGACTTACTTTAGAAGATAAAGGCACTTTAAAACAGGCTAAGAAAAAGAAAATTGCACAAAATGAGTAGAATAAGAAGACAATTGATAAAAATAAAGCTAATAAAGGTAAGGAAAGGGGTAAAAAGCTATCAAAAAAGTATTAACAAAGAAATAAACAAGGTACACAGGAAGAAGCTTTGAGAGATTTTAGTGATTCTGAAGAGGACAATATTATAGTTTTTGCTTGTTAGGAGAGATGTCTAATGATGATTGAATTGAATGTAGATTATGTAAACAGTGAGCCCATGTCACTTGTATCAAAAACAATGCCATCAAATTCATTTGCATAAATTGTAACTTTAACGATAATGGTGAGGAGTAAGATTTTACAAGAAGCACTTAATACTGCAATATCTAGTTTTGCGATATGATTAGTACAAAATAGTTTTTGATGTTATGTAAAGAAAATGTTGATCGTTTTGTTATTGAAGAGTAATTTTATTATACAACGGCGCCAAAGCACCGTCCAAAAACATGAAACGAAAAAAACTTAAGTGAAGTATGGTCATATCGATAAATCTAATCTTATTATAAGGATGTGTATGGTGGGGACAAATACATGTTTTTTTAATGACTTAAAAAAATCGTCATCGATTGGCTGGAATACAGACTGATAGGCCTTTATTTATTGTAAAATTGTTTTATTGTGTTACGTTATTAAACCTTTCTGATAGCAAAAACATAGTACCGCCTTCTGCAAATATGTTAATTAACCGGATATTGATATGAGCCCATATTGTTACCCTCTTTCTTCGCATGCATAAATAATTTCTTCAAGTAAGTATTCTTCATTTAAAATTGACAAGTTCACATGTATTGGTTGATGATTTTTCTTTTTTTAAATTTTTATTTAATTTCCAATTACTGTCATAGTTTGTTCGAATACGTTATGACCATTAAAAAAAAGAAACACTTATTGGGTACACACGGTGTCTTTTTTTGTTCTTTGTATGTCACCCATTTTTAGATATTCATCCTAATAAATAAAAAATTAAATATATAAATCATTTAATGGACCACAAACAGAAGTAATAACATTTTTAAATAATACTTATTCAAAAATAATGTTTGAAATAGTTTGCGCTAGACGCCTTGCACCCAAAGTAAACTGAGAAGCCGCAGGGTATTCATTTTTCCTATTTTCTTTCAATGAAAAATTTCCATATTCAAATTGATAAAAACTCTTAAAAACATCGTTGAGATTAGTTCTCGAAGTTTGAAACTCATCTTTTAGAGACCGATCATATGGATAATTCATTTATTTTCACTTCAATTGATTTCAAGATCAGCTAAAAAATTAGTCGAAAATTTGTAGCTGCAAGCTCCATGGCTGATAAAAAAATAATCCAATGATCTCCATGTGATCTCTAGTTCAAGTAAATATGAATCGATATTTTAAAGTTTGTTGTGCGGAATACCAACTGTGATTAAACTGTTTTGTGCTTTTTTATTATATTTGGATTTCAAAATTTTACTAATGACTCATAAGGAGACCATTTATGTAGGCAGTATTTTTTGTAACTAATGGTCATTCCGATAACTTATTTCATTATATTAAGTCTATATATATGTATATATATATATATATATATATATATATATATATATATATATATATGTATATATGTATATATATATATATATATATATATATATATATATGTATATATGTATATATATATATATATATATATGTATATATGTATATATATATATATATATATATATATATATATATATATATATATATAATAAAACCAGGTGGTACCAGTGACTTTGCCAATGTGGAGAGAATAACTTGGTTTAATCATTATCACATTCTGATGGAGAATTGTAGTGGTTTTAAAGCAAATGGTAAAGCAAGAAACACTATGGGCTTCCTTAGCATTAATGCTATTTTACAAGGTACTGAACATATGAGAATGGTTACCTCTATAATATTAACTCCATAGAATTGTATATATACCGTCTGTAGAATACCTATTACATAGAAATATAACTTGAAAAATGTTAAGTATATGCTAACTCAGCTTGGAGACGTATTTCGCTGTCACTGGGTAAGTTGAATGAAGGCGAAATATACGTATTTTCTTATGTTATGCCATTTAATTAAGAATAATTAAAATATTTTTTAAATATTTAAAAAGCTGTTCACCACATTTATTTCATATATCTTATAGTTCCAGCTAGCAATATTTCAAAATACTTGGAGTTTCTCTGTTCCTTCATTTCGCTACCTATAAATGCAGTTAAAGTAACTAAAAATTACCTAAATAATGAAAAGGAACGAGAGAAACAAGTTTATTTTAACGTGTCGTCAGTGATACTGGCATAACAGCGAATCGTAGTGTAGCAATATTTTATTTTTGTACTTAGCAATTCATCAGCGCTACCTGTGCGCTTTGTAAAATCTCTGTTAACAGACTTAAGAATATAGAGGGTATGATCATACAACTGATTGTTATTGTATTTTCTAACATAATCGCACAACTGTCATAGGCGCCCAAAATTCAAAGTGTCTGTAGTATTACTTTGTATTCGGCAAGCAGCACCATTCATCATGGTCAACAAACATTTGACCTATCATCTAGCGGAGGCGCTATTTAATCGCTATTTAATCTATTAAATTACATCTACTCAAATAAAATTTAAAAAATCTTCTAGAATCCTCGAAAAAAACCATTAAACTTCTTTACTTCATCGTCCAACTGTCAAAGTTGTTTATTATTTAATAGGAGATTCTTGAATGTAACACACAAAAGGAATTTATATATATATATATATATATATATATATATATATATATATATATATATATATATATATATATATATATATATATATATATATATATATATATATATATATATATATATATATATATATATCGAGTTACGTAACAAAAGAAATTATTAATTTTACATACGTATTTAGTGTGTATAACGAATGTTTATAACCTCTGGATCTGGAAACCACGAGGTCATTATAAATAGCGGCAACCCCGCGGGTACAAGTCAATTTTATTTCAAGACAAAGAAGATCTATCAAGAAGTATGTAACAGCTACTCTAATTGGCTTTACCTTCGTCATCTCTTTTATGTATATTTATAACTAAGTATTCGAATATATCATTTAATCTCCCGTAAAACTGTGAATTAAAAATGATAATTATTTCTGATTAGAAATCATCATTACACCCAATCCTTTTACAGCAGGTTACTACATGAATGATTGTCAATATTTTATGTTTTCCAAAATATAACTAAATTTTGTTAATTATCATGTTTAGGTTCTAAGAGGAGTTACTCTTTAGATATTT
This sequence comes from Druceiella hillmani, assembly GCA_039881145.1. Classification (NCBI taxonomy): domain Eukaryota; kingdom Metazoa; phylum Arthropoda; class Insecta; order Lepidoptera; family Hepialidae; genus Druceiella; species Druceiella hillmani. Next base: position 12,799,701 of record JAYKKI010000005.1, read on the forward strand.
TGTTCCATTTTCTAGAAATACATATTATTGTCACTGTCTTTTTAAGTACGTCCAACGAACTATAAGCGTTAATTATTTCAAAGAAACTATCATAGACCGATTGACTTATCATAGACCGATTGATGTTATTTTATTCAGATGAGCTAATAAATGTATTTAATTTTGAAAAAAAGAGAATACCTATTTTACTCAAATAAGGAACAATTTTAATTCAAATCTCATAGAAATAATCACTTCATACCGTGTAACATACGAAAAATAACGAAATTTTTATGAAATTGTTGGATGCTCAATCATGGGATTAAATATCTTTCAAACTTTATTTCTTTAAAAATGTCGTACAAGCATTGAAAATATTGTCATTTGTATCCTACTCCAGAGGTCTGCAGCACAAAGTACGACGTTTTATCGAAAAAACGTGTTAAGTTTCTCTTATAGAATTGGCTGATTTTATTTATGCGTTTATTAAATGTCGGTTTCGCAGCTATGCAATATTAATGATAAATATTTTCCACAGGCTGAGTGGGAAAATTACTTGAGGGCAATGTTTACGAAACAGGCCTCCGCTCCACCATATTATGTAATATCTTCAATTAAAGGGCTTAGTACAAGATAAACTAAATATATCTTGTGTACAACAATCATCCAACAACAATATCTTGTGTAAATGAAACTACGTGACGTAGTATTATTTCTACTTTCTTTAATTTCTTTACCACGACCTAGGTTTCGTTGTATTACAACATCTTCAGGTCAGATATTAGCAAAGATCTTTGCTAATATCCCACCTGAAGATGTTGTAATACAACGAAACCTAGGTCGTGGTAAAGAAATTAAAGAAAGTAGAAATAATACTACATCACGTAGTTGCATTTAATTGTAATTACGCTAAGTCAAGTTTAATTACAAATACTAATAATTATGTACTCGAATTTGGGACTCGAAATTTAGGTAATTTCCTCTCTGTACTAGTACGTTACTAGAATAAATCACAATTTCATAAATAATACTAGTAATCTTCTTAACGTAATACGCTAATAATCTATATCCACAAACTCGAAATGCAACATGACGATAATAAACTATGAAGTATGTAGAAAACCAAAGACATAGTTGTGTTAGCTTTAAAAAACCGCCGTAGTTCCTGACTCAACCGTCCGCGTCGCTACCAGAAATTGGTTTAAAAAGCATTCGAGCTTACACAGGATAAAAGTTGTAAAAGTTCATGGAGTAGGGACTAGGTGGCGCTGCTTAGAAATGTACATTTTTAAGAACTTCTTAATAGTTAGTGATTTATTTTATACTATTAATTAAAAGTTAATTATTAATTAAAAGTTAATAAAATATTAATTATTTATAAATAATTTTAGAATGTTTTTTACTCATTTCTGATAGTTTCGTGTTCAAATATCACGTACCTATAAATATTGTTTATCATAAAAATACGACATGCGCAAATTATTATTTTTGGTGAATATTTCATTACATTATAGTGTAAGCGTATATGTTATTTCTATCTATATTTCTGAATGGCTAAATTCAAAAAATTCGATGGAAATATAATGTCAAAATTATGATAAAATGCCAAAATGTTCGACCCTGACACTCGTTACTTTCTGACCTCCTATACATGCAAATCTTAACACTTATTGGTCAAATACTAATTCCAATACTTAAATACTCAATTATATTGGCTTTTGAAATCCCTTTTAGTAGAACTGCATTCTCGTTTCAAAAATATACCGATAATACCCACTTCATTTATTTGCGGCATTGTGTATAAGTGGAAAAATAGTTTTTTAAACAAACTTCCGCTTATTGCGTTTAAAATATGTTATTTCAAAATAATATTAAAATTGTGCCCGGTACAAATACTTATACGATCCGTATAGCTGTTCAAATAACATCTAAGCCAATTGGTATTTATAAAATTTCAAACTTATATATATTTTTGTATCACCACTACACAAAATATTGTATATTGTATTTTAAATATATTAAGTTAAAACATATAATTAAAAATATGGTGATCCGGCAAAAACGGGATGTAAAAAAATATAACAAATGATGGGATGAAAAGTTTGGAAATAAATGCTTCTTTAATGGGGAAATATATATTTTCAAGTTTAAATTTTTTCTAACTTTATTTTGTTTTCTCGACCATTTGATTCATTCATCCTAACATTTTGTGACAACCTTAATCGGCTTGAAATATTAATACTTTTATTTAATATTTCTTATTACATTGTTTGTCATGCGAGTAGTATATTAAAATTATCTTTTAAAAACATATTTTTATGAACAAGAAAATACATCTTTGTTAATACAAGAAATACATCTTTGCTAATAGCCCACCTGAAGATGTTGTAATACAACGAAACCTAGTTCGTGGTAAAGAACTTAAAGGAAGTAGAAATAGTACTTCATCACGTAGTTTCATTTAATTGTGAATAATGAATTTCTACAAAATTAACGCCAAATATATTCAAAACAAGAAAATAATGATATGTCAAAAAAGTTTATACATGTTAATAAAATGTACTTAAGGACCATAATTATAAAATCATTTACCAATATATTTTTTAATTAAATCACTTGGAGAGTAACCTAATGAGATTATGTATATTGTTTGCAACTTTTTCACGCATAATATAAAAGATGTCATCGACATACGTATATAAAATAATTGTATAATGTGACTGTACAAACGACGTGTGTTTTTGAGAGAAGTATTCATTGAATTGCTTTTAGGTATGCATACCAGCAAGAAACAAAATCAAAACTGATGACATCAGGGCCAACAGTATCAACATCATAGTTGTCACCAACTGTACGAGTGATTTTAAGAACACCAGAAGGGAGCGACGACCGTTACCAAAAAATATGCAGGGATTATGCAATGAATTTGTTGTTACACGAGTTATATTGGATTTCTGTTTAGTTCAAAAGACATTTCTCAGCTTAAAAAAAGTTGTAAGAAGGGTTGAAATAAATCTTTAATTGTAAAGTTTAGTTAGGCTATTTATGTAGGGAAAGATCAATGGTTCAGTGGTAGTATAGAGTAAAAAAGAACATTTAATATATAGGTAAAAGTATATATTAAATTATAGTTATTACCAATAATTCTAAATAAAAAATAATCACTTAAAAGTCCCCAAAAAGACACTGAAAATTTTAAAACAATATAAGTATAATTTAGTAACGTATTTTCAAAAATCAACAAAAATGGCCAATGTTATATGTAAGGTCATGTTTTATGACCCAGTATCACAAGTGTTACCTAATAAATATTTATATTTTTTTTCAAAAGTCCGTACATCAAAAATTATTTCTTTTATGAACGAGCCAGTTTTCTATGAATGAGCCAGTTTTCAAAAACCGATATATACGTAAAATATATTTTTGTTCTTTTGACGGCGGAAACCACAATGAAATATTTAATAATTAAATTAAAAATTATTACGACAAACGATTTATTGTATTTTAGTAGTTATTAAGGCATGTTAAACATTTCAATCTACAGGAAGTATTACATAAGAGAAGTGTTGCAAGCTTTTATAAATAAATAAAAAAATAACAATTAATTTGTTGATAATGAAATTGTAAGTTTTTCTTTTCGTGATTTGGAAATTAAACCACTTACAAATACAACAATAAACCGTGATTTTTATAGGTTTGAACTAATTATACCGTAATTAATTAGTATGAAATTTAATAAACCAATCTTAGCTGAACAGCAAACATTTTCTCTCACATATGGAGATTGAAAACGAAATGAAAATAACTCCCAGCCTATCTTTTTTTCTTTATGAATTACTGTTACATCAGGATTGATTTAGCTTAAAGATAACTATCGATCCTCCTATAGCCCTCGGTTGAAAATATTGCTAAATAGTTTACAGTTTCCACTCCCGGCTCCAGAATTTGCCAGTTCTAGTGATATATGAGGAGGGGAAGGGCTGTTGCACGTTTAGTAAAATTTACTTTACTCGTCTCCCATCATATCTCCAGCAGTTACTGTGGACTATTGTACTGAGAAATTAAAATCATAAGTTTATTCATTTTAAAATCGTTTTCCACTTTTATTTTTTCATTTTAATTTTTTTCTATATTTTAAACACGCAAATACTTATAGTGAGCTTATTTCTTCAAAGACAATAACAGTTAACTTTACTATACATAAAAGTGAACAATATAAAATATTAGAAGTAAATAAAACAAATACGTGTTCATAAATAAATATGCACATAAACATATATACACGTAAGCACATATACATAAACATATAGAGATGTACTTACATAAACATATCATGGATAAAACACATATGTACATTTATACGTATACATTACATACGATTATTTGAAGGAAGAAAGAAAAAAGAACAGCAATGTTGATATAGAGTTACGTATGGTATAACTTTTTGGACTGACGATTGAACATTTTTTATTGACGGAGTACTTAATTATGGTAATCTATAAAGCATACAGCTTGCGTATGTTGTACATGACAGTTACAAATCTCCATCTAATTTAGTTGTGACCTGGAACTCAAAAAATGATCAGATTTTTTGAGACGATCTCCAGTAAGATCCAGATAGCAAACATCTTCGTGGCCTAGTAAATGAGGTAAAAGTATTTGACAAAAATGAATATTGCCTTTGATAAGTATTAACGATTCTAGTCGCTTCAGCTGTTGTATTCTACAGAAAAATCTATAACCATGTCATCGCCCTGGGAATGCCAGTTAAGATGATCAATTGTAATCAACCATTAGGCTCAACTCTTTAAGGGTAAATAATAGGAGAAAGGAAATAGGGGTGTGCATGAAAGATACAATTATATGAAAGATCCTATGATGTATAAATTAAAATTTATAATTCATTTTTGATACGGGTAATATTGAAATAAGAAGTGGCTATAACACAGATCATGTATTACGAATAGAGTAAACACCTACGTAGCGGAGAATACAATTGGAAGAGTAAGTTAAAAGATGTCAAAAAATATATAAATGTATATATATACACATTATATATATATATATATATATATATATATATATATATATATATATATTTAAATTTCAAATATACATCTTCTTAATATTAGGTGACTTCGCCCAAAGTTGCCGCTACATATCTTCTTTTATTACACGTTCTCTTGAGTAGACTAACATATCAATGTAATGTTATGTGATTCAAGGAATATGGATGAAATATTAGAACAAATTTGTATTACACTACAATATTACATTAACAAAGTTGTTTTAATTATAAATCCAAGCAGTTTTCCGCACCATTTAAATAATCAGCCCGTAAAAAGATGGCTACATTTAATCATATATTCCTTCAACCCTTTTCATAGAGAGTCAATAATTTTTCATTCGTGGTTATCCAATTACATAATAAAAAAAACAAAAGACATTTTAATAAAGCTAGGATCGCACAATGAATGCCATTTGGAGAACAAAATACCTATTAATCAAGACATACCTAAAGGTTTTATAGCCAGTAAGTGAATTGTTGTTGCTTTTTTACTTAACACGAATAGCTGAATTAATATGTTGTTAAAAATTTGAACTTTTTGAAGTTACTTAACTAAGTAGTTATAGAAATCACTTACTGTCAAACATTTATTTTTTTTATAAATGGTATATAAGAGCAAAATTTTAAAATTGATCAGTAATAAAAATAAAGACATTATGCTATTTTAAACATGTTTCATTAATCTTCAGTCTTTGACAGGTTGAGCATGAAATATTAAAAAATAAAACGACAAATTGAATTTAAAAATGAAAATCTAGACTGTGTTCATTGAACCACTGAACCTTTCTTTGAACCGCTATCACTTTTTGATTAGATCACAAGTTCAGTAATGGAAACACTATTTAAAAACTTGAAGTTATCATTAATAAATATAAATTACATTTATTAATGATTACTAATATAATTAATGGCTGTAAAACTTTGTATTATATTAAAATAGTGCTAAGAATAACAACTTTCAGATACCTAATTTTAATTTTTCATAACAAACAAAAACACATATCTTCTTTATCAACAATAATAATAAGAAAGTTAAATGACAATGAAAACTAGTTAAATAAGCACAGAGTATAATACTTAAAGGGCTATCGCAATAGTAAATGAGTAGTAAACTTAAAAGTCTTTGTTATTAGCCTTTTGGGTTTAACATACAACAAATTTAATTAAAATAACCATAAATAACCATAGAATGAGAAATAAATTTACAAATCATCAAAATACGAAAATAGATAGACGTCCCTCCCTAAGTAAATTAGGAACCTTATTTTGTTTTTGTTTAGAAACCCAATTATTTCTTACAAGTACTCACGCTTGACATACAAACATGTACCCTCGCTCAACATACTAACATACTTAATCATTTTCCCGCGCTCGAGTTACTAAACATTGAGTCATATCTTCGACGGAACACAAATTGCATATTTTGCGGTACCACTTCTTTGAATTTGGAGCATTCTTCCTAATAATAAAACTTTTAATTCTTCTTTATTTTCTTTACCTTTTCATCTTACGAAGTCACCATATTTTCTGTATACGAGAATCTTGTTAACACCGCAGCTCTTTGAGTCTTACGACTCCTCTTTCGTATTCGGATGTTATATTCTTTAAACCCGATAATATTTGTGAAATCTTGAAGTTAAGTGCTTAGCTTGAATCAGCTTGAGGAAGACTATAAAGATATCCATGAATTTGTGGCATCGATGTTGGAAAAAGTGTTGAGCTATAGCAATATTTCTGGCGCAGATAAAGTTGGTTGATTATTTGACAGAGCTGCTTGTCTAGTTTGTTAAGAAGTGTCATTTCAGCAGCCCTAATAATTGGAACAATATTTCATAATTCGTTTTGTAAAGACATAAATTCCTAATATTTAAAAAGCATCTCTGTCAATTGAATAACTGCTACTCTTTCTGAAACTTGGCAGCTGAACCCGCAGACGCATTCTTATGCCTTACCAAAAAGCATAGAGATCTGATATGGCATGACCGCTCCCTCTGGGCTTTTCCTAGATTTTTCCACTTTATAAGTATAATATAAACGAAGTAATTTAAAAAATAAAATGTCGGGCGGCTGCAACTTATTCGACGTAAATATTAATATAGTGATTACATGTAGTCGCGCTAAATCAATTAAAGGCAAATATTTTTGAGTTATGTGGCATCAAAAATAAGAATAAAACATAGACTTATATACACGTAGATGTTACCTCAGGTCCTGTAGAATCCATGAGTTAAAACCCCATGAGGACCACTTCAATAGTTATTGTATGCGCTAACAAATAAATATATTCGAAAACAAATATAATTGAATGTACCTTCAGATAGAGATAACAATTCGAAAAATAATGTTTTTATGTTCTATTTTTATTATGTTCAAATGTGCTAATTTTATGATTTATTTATATGTTTAGACTACTAACAATGCGATTTTGACAATCGACATGTAAATAAAGATTTTTAAACATATCTGTATAAAAGAAAACTATCAAAAAGAAGTAACATTCAGGTATTCAGAAGGTATATTCAATTGTTTATGTACATATTTCAATCCAACTGTTGCAATCCAAAAGGTCGTAGAATATTAAGAAGTATATACTAAATATATCTAAGAAGAATATAAGATTAGAGGTGATTTTAATGCACAGCATTTCAAAATATTAATAAATTTTAGCAAGTAGCTTTATAAAAACGTGAGTTCCCTTAATTTAGTTATTAATAACGAAGTGGATTTTTACTTATTAAAGAGGAAATTTAAAGAGAAATAATTTTCCACATTATCATAAATATTACAGGAACCTAATAGTTTATCTACTTATCTATCTTTATGGTTACTTTTATTTTCTCTAGTTTAAAACATAAATCCAATTCTGTTTGGTTTAAACTTAAATAAATTTGGAACTAGACCACATAACATAAAACCCCATGTAAATATACAAGAATCTTCTATATATCGTAGGAAGGATCGTTTTAGGTATTTGTTTATATATTTTTATATAACAATTACTAACAAATTAATTTCAGTTTTCAAAGATCATAAAATAAACGAGCAGTTTTTTTTTTAAATGTATATTGTTGCGTTATTCACTACTCTTATACCTCGCACTTTAGATATAAGATAAGAAGATGAAAGCATAGTTACATATTTCACGGGTATAAAATATCTTAGTCATTTCCTTTGTGTTAATTTTATTGTTCTACATTCAAAAATATTTTCATTCAAGAGCCACATTGTAATAAAATGAACAACATCATATTTAGCAGTTTAAACGCTCCAACGAATTACGTTTACAACATAAGGTTGACCAAACTTTTTTATATTGACTGCAAACACGTAATTTGTATTAAAAATATTCTGTGTTCCATAATTGAGAATCTATATATATTTTTCTTGTTTTCGATATTTGATCCAATTAGTTTAAAAATACCACTGTAAACTTTCTGGCTAACGAGATATTCAAATTTTGCATTTGCTACCACGTGCATCAAATTTATACTGATTAATCAACATATAAAATAGACACTGTAAAAGGTATAGTAAATATTATCGTCGTTCGCAATTTTTATCTTTATACTGATGGATGTATCGAGATAAATAAAGATAAGGAGAAGGGTTAGGTATAAATACTATTAGTTTAAGATTGTTTTAAATATCTGTTTAATATAATAAGACTAATTGAAAAACCGGCACGTTAAATACCTCTTTACTGTCACATCGTGAGAATTCACCGAGCAGTAAATTATGATGATAGACAGTTAAATATTTAAAATGCGAACACATCACATTCCGCCCACAGGCCGCGGTCCGCGCGCGGGTCACTACCCCGCAGTCTCCGCACAATGCACCGCACCCAGCCAGATGCATCTAGATGCATGCGCGCCTGCATAAGCTGACGCGCGGCATACATTAAAATCATTATATCGCGGATTGCGTTCTATTTTATTTCCACATTTCATTTGTCGACTCGCACACAGTACGGGCGCGCTCCGACAAAATGCTGTTGTGAATAATTATATGACCTGCTCGTGTGTGCGTGATGTGACCAGCACACTAGTGTCGGGGTTAAGTCGATATGGGTTATATCGTTATTTTAGAATAAAATATTATTATTAATGTACGGAAGTTAAAGGTAATTTAAACTCGTTTACATATTAACGGATCATATACATGCAACGCCCTCAAAAATCGGTGTTGCAAATTATTTTTTCAGGGAATATTGAAAAAATAAACAAAACATTCATGACATTTTGTTTATTGATGCTTTCGGTGAAAGAAAGATATATTATTATTTTTTTGTATTAGGTAATTAATGGTATTAGAAATTATTCGCAGTACGCTCTCCGTATCTTCACTTCTTTAACTTAATATTGTAGTTAAAGCATATCGAGCTATCTTTTCAGAAACATTTTGTTACACAATTTTTATAAACAATTAAACTTTACAATTTTTTTTTTCAAAGACAAAACTTTAACATGTCATACATAATTCATTTGTTAAACTAATTAACTTAGCTTGATAAACAATAACTAAGATATTACATTATGTGAATCTTCTTTAATCTGTCTTATTTATTTATCTAATTTTTTTCGACACCTTGAGTAACTTTCAATAACATTGATTAAGTGATAGAAATAATAATAGTTATAACTATTGTTATTCTTATATCTCAAAAATAAAGGTCTGTGCACGTTTTGTTTAATTGTTTGCACGCCTCCTTAACAAATCTTTTAAAATTCCGTTGTTGTATTGCCTGTGAAACTCCTTAAGGCAAATAGATTATTATAAACATATTAAAAGAAACATTTTAATTTATATCTTAATTCAACGAGAAGCTCGATGCTACTTTCAAATGCATCACAACCATAAGCAAACAAAAAAAGACACGCGATAATTATATGTCTGTCATCGCACGCGCTGTGTCATAAGTCGATATCCGTATCGAAATATCAAAAGTCGATATCCGTATCATAATATTGTTTTCGCTTTAACAACTTTCTTTTCTAGATACACTAATAATTACACAGGGTTGAAATTATTTTAAACATTAAATACAATTGACAATGATAAATTTCGTTCATTTTGTTATAAGTGAAAAGTTCATTTATTATAAGTAAGCTTATGCGATGTAAGTTAAACAATTTTGCAATGTCACTCATTTGGTTTAAAAAAATTTAGTTCACACCTAAATATTTTTATATAAAATTCTAAATTTACACTTTACATTATACATATTTGTGGCACTAGTAATTTCTTTTTTTCTTATTACAAAAAGATTTTTATGTAAACTTTAAATTATAATTAATATAAAATATAATCAAACGTAAAAATATCATTTCAATAAAAAATATCGATATTATTAAACTATCGTCTTGTTACCGTCACTATCCTACCCACATCCCAATACAACCAGTTCGAATGCAAAAAAATGTCCACCGTTTGTCGATGCGATATAGGCGACTCTCGTAATTATATTAATATATGCGTTGGAAATGCATGTATTTAGCGATAGGTTGGGAAGTATCGTCTACGGTAGATGAGGTGAGTTGGGTTGGAGGGGAGGGACTGGTGGGGAGCATTGTCGATAGTCGCCAGGATCGATACCCGCGTCTATTTTTATCACACTACCCAATACTGCCGCATTAAAAGTGTTTATTATTCCTATTTTGTACAGTCCGCCCATAATAGGTCAGCTATATCGAAATCAGTACATTGATTCTAAAATTTAATATACGCGCTGCACGTTTGGCTTGAAATATTCAAATTTTTTATCTCTCTTAAAAGAGAAGGACATCATTTCTTTACAATGTGGCCAGCCTTAAATAAAAGTGAGATGTTTTATGTAGACGAATATAAAAAGAGCGTTAACGCCAATGGTAATTCTAAATCAACTGTATTGGTTTTTATGTTGTTTTTATTCGATGCAAAACCGTTGTCCTAAAAATATCAGGTTAATTATTTTTTCATGTTATCTCCAGGATTTTATTGGAGTTACTAACTTATATTATCTGCGTTAAATATATAATTCAATTGAATCATTCAGGTATGTAATGAGAAATTATTATTAAAACAAAACCAGTTAAGAAAGAGTAAAACTGTATACAAATAATGACATTATTTTTCTCTATGTGAACATTTTACCTGAAATACCTTTTACAGGTATAAAACCTTTTACAGATATGTTAAAAACTATAACATTTAGAATAATCGTTTTCCACTAAAGTTTAGGTAAATTAATAGTAACCTTCTTTTCATAATAGTTTTTCCTTTATATTTAATTAATATGAGGGAAGTGGTTTATTTTTTGTTAATATTTTTAGCAATGTCTCTAGAACTATCTTAGATGTAAGTCTTAATTAGTACTATTTTGTCGATATTTTTTTTATTAGCATTCTTTAAATTGGTATAGAAACTAAAAAATAATCACTTTTTTGCCTCTTCAGAAGTTTCCATATAAATGTATTTCTCTTTGTTACCTATTGAAATATATGGGAATCAATATGCGTTATTATCATTCCAAATTTAAAATTTTATATTTCAAACAATTCCTGAGAAAAACAGATAGGATTATATTACGTATTCGTATAAAGGTATCATTTTTTCTTTATGAAATAAGTAAGGTAAGGGACTGCAATCCAGCAAAGTGGGATCTTGTTATTCCGCGGAATCCAAAATTATTAAAAAGGGTTGCGGAATCCTTCACCAAATAGCGGATCTCCACGCACATCCGCAAAATCGTGAACTTGTCGACGAATTGTGTAAAATCTATTTAAATCTACAGCGCTTCCAATTGCTTAGCACTTCCAATTGCTTAGCAGTGTAAAAGTATTTAAAAAATGACGGCGTATGAAACTCATGGAATCAAAAGAAAATACTTAACTTTGATGCACGACTATTTATTGCCGCTTAAACCAACAAATGTCGAGACAGAAAGAGCATTTTCGGCCGCTGGCTATATACCTGTGTAGTTCTATAAAGAACACAGAAGATAACACAATTAATGCTATTTGTTTATTAAGGTTTTTTTTAAGAAATGTGTTAATTTAATACTATAATAAAGAGATTAGAAAGGCTGTTAGTTATCCAAGTCATGAGTTAATGTGATAATTTTTATTTACTTTAGTAACTATTAAACTTAATAATAATATGTCATATAGACAAATTATAGACCACCTAGATAATATTAGAGATTATAAAAAATAAATAAGTAAATTCGTCCAAAGTTACCTGCATTTAAGAAGAAGTCGAAACATGGTTATTATATAAGTTTGCGATATCTCATATTAATTAACTATTTAATAAAGACATTTTAAAATAATTTTGTTAACTAGAGTATTACTACTTGTTCATTTTGAACTTTTTATTAAACTTGGTTTGTAAGTAAACGTTTTATTATTTAAATTTCATGAAATTTTTAATTCAGTAGCACCAATCCAGCGCCAATCTCGCGGTATTAAAAACACTGCTAGATTGCAAGTCCTAATAATACTGTTAAATATATATGCACAGAATCCAGGTTTGCTCTCTTAAGATAACTGTGTACTTATACCCGACCGGATATGTAATGCGGCAATGTATCAGCATTTATTTTGAAGCAATAAATAAATCTTTTAAGTGCGAGTAGAAGTCACACTATGAGGCTTCTGGGTACACTTGGGCACGTACAAATATTTAAGGGCACGTAATATTTATATTGGAATAATTACAAATATTAATTTTCAGTATATTAATATATTATTACCTAGTATATCTTTTACTAGCGAAAAAAATATCGTAAATTTCTCAAAACTATGAAATTTAGAATAATTTCTACAGTTGCCCGGTTAACTTTAGTTAAACGTCGAGTAACGTCCTTTTATTCAAGTTTTGGACCTTATCAATTTTGGAGATAAAGCATCTCTTGTTATTATATTACATTTTAAAAAAATATGGATTACTTCATTTAACACTTTATACGTTTAATTTACGCAGATTGATATGCTTTAAGAAATCATAATGCCAAATTTCATGTTTTAATATCAAACGGTTTCTAAGGAAATGGGTCTGAATATTTTAGCGATATTTTTTATAAAATTTCGGTAAAAAATTGGTTTGGCATCCTTATAACATGTTCATTCAAATGACAGCCCACGCGGCCACGACATTAAAAAAAACAATTTCGATTACTTCATTTTTCCCCCCAATATTTAGTATTAATAATTATAAGTATTTCGAATTAAAATATATGTGGACTAATATGCTTTACAAATATGTTAAATTTCAAGTTTCAAGGTCCAACAGATTTGATAAATATGCAGACGGATAGACACGTGAATTTTCTTAAAAGGATTCCATTTATTTCCCTTTGAAGTAAGTAAACCCAAGAAAGATATTTCCAAAGATACCTATTTAACTGCGTTAAAAATTCGTATCAGCTTTAAAAAGCTTTGAGCCAAATATAAAATTGAAGCACAAAGCTTCATTTTTAAACGAATTTCCCGGCGACCGCGGGCGCCGCGCCCGGCTTTGCACTTATAATTACATCAGAGGCGAATATGTGACGTTTTAATAATAAAAGCAACCGTATTAGGGCGTACTCGTATTTGTTTTAAAATGGCGGCGCAACCAGCCGCCCGTACGGATATATCGGCCGTACTCGTAAATAATAACATTATCCTTTCAGTAAACACTGGACTCGCGTGTATGGCGCTTTGTTGTTTGCGTTTTTTAACCTGTGCGACTTGTTTGCTATATGTTGGCTAAGAATCGCACTGGGAATGGTTCATTTGGAAAGTCATTGGGAATGATCGGCGCTAAGTTAGGGCCCCATCGAGCGGTTAGCGAGATATGTATAAATATATCCACAATGGATATATTTATACAAATATATCCATTGTCTTTAGATTCATGACGACTTTTTAACATAAAGTGTTACATGTTAGCACAAGTGATAATATATTTAAAAAAGGAACCCGGTGAATAGCCATAATTAATCAAGTCAACGTGCAAATATCGATAGGCGATTAGGTTTATAAAAAAACATTTTATTTATTTATTTCTTGAAAACCCCATGCTCAACTTATAGATTTACCTAAATCGTTGGGTACGTGGAAAAACATGACAACAAATGGTTATAAAATAATAACGAATAGTACAGAAACACATAGCAATTCAAATTAATATTACTCTAACTAGTGATCAGTCATGAATTATCAAGCAACTCATAATCCATTTCCTAAATTGATTAATGGAACAGAAAAAATATCTAAACTAGATGCATCCTGCATTAGTAGGTTGTATAATGTATGATATAATGTATTATATGCTGATATATTCGTGCGCGCTCCAGGCGGGTGAAATAAACTATTACATCTTCTTATCACATAGCAGCCAGGAGTATAATGTCATACTAAGGTAATCAACGCAAAGATTTAATAATAAAAAATATATCACCAAAAGCAATAACAATCGGAGACGAAAGGAATTACCAGAAGTTGAAGGGAAAACCATGCCCATTATATAATTTGAGGGAAATAAATAAGGATAATCTCATATATTTTTTCATACAAAAACCTACTAAAATCATCATCATCATCATCATCATATATATTAATACGCTAAGGTATACTGTACGTTTTAAATAAGTTAAACGTTAACGACCTTCTTGGGTATGAGATAAATACAAATATTAAACAATTTGAGGTTAGGTATGCTAGTTTAACACGACAGGGTATAAAACACATATGAAATAACAGTTCATAATTGATATTTGTAAATAAAAAATATATTTATGATAGTAGTTCCAATGCATAAAATGATAAAAGAGTTTATCCAAATGGGCACACCAAACATATTATATTCTATATTTATCCTTTTGTGGATGTTCGATATTTGCTTATTATTTTAACTAGTATTTTAAAAGAAATCTTTGCCAAAAAGATATAATATTATTTTGCAAAGGGAACAACGACTTTGATATTGCATTTACTGATCATTTTAAATAACGGTTTTCAATATTTTTTTAGCTGTGCAACTCTGATTTTTAGCCAAATCTTTAACAGTATTTATTAAGTAAGTAATATTCGTTTTTCAAAATGAAAATAGACAGTATTTAAAACAATGGGTATTATTAAGAAATAAATATTATTTTATTGATTAAAAATTAATGGAGGGTAAATATTATTTGTCAAGTGGCAATATGGAGGTGTGAAGGAAATCTTTTTTTTACAGAATTATTGCTAATATTTTTAAAATCTTATGGATTTTAGACTAACCACAAATATTATTAATATCAAAAAATGAGCTTTTTTGGTGTACATATCTATTCTGCCCGCTCTGGTATAAAAAAGCTACCCTTTTCACCGGTACTCTTTGTAAGTCTATTTATAACTAAGTAACAATTGGATTTAACATTTATCACACAATACAAAAAGTTCGAATTCCAGACCCGGTACTAGTGTTGATTTTAGTTATTAATTCATTCTGTTCCAATGTGAGTAAAATTTCAATTACATCAAATTGGCAATCCAAAATTAAATACGTATCCAATCCCATTAAGCAAATAAATCATCGTTAAAATTGTGGACTACGATAGAATCAGAATTTTGATTATTAGTAGCCTGCACGTCTTAAGTATATTTTATATAAAAAATATACTTAATGTACGCGCACCTGCACGCGCACGAGCACACGCACAAGCATGCACACACACATATGCATGTATATGTGTATATTTTTTTCAAAATAATAAATATAATAATATCGTGTTAAATAAAGCAAAATTTTAACTTATATTTATGAGTGTAACAACACCACCCGTTCTGTATTAGTTACGTCAATATTATAAAATAACTGTTTATTATTATCTTTTATATTCACCAAGGTAAACGTACATTGAAATGGCAATTGAAAATTCCCTCGCATACTGAACATTCATCAACCAAAAAATATAGGTCTTCTTAATATAAATTTGTTCCACCGACAAAAACTGTACAGCACAACGTGCGGTATTATATCTGCCATACATTCTAATAAATATGAAGCTTAATAGCACAAGGGTATGAATGCAATCGTCCAGTGGACTAACTGATGCAAATTATTAAATACACACACACAATATCAAACGTCACAATATCAAAGTTTCAAATGACATTTCCTCTTACGTAATTAAAGGTTTGTTATAATTATTTTCCTTCTCATTAATGAATTTAAGTAAAAGTACAAAAAAAATGCTTTTGAATACACAAAACAAAAATATATTTACAAATCATACAAAAGTTAACGAATCAACGGACATTCCAGAACCAAACGAAAGAATATTACAAAAAACACTTAAACATATGACAGCATAAAGAAAGAACCAAAACTAAAAAAAGAATTGAACGCTGACCCTACATCGACAACGATATTTTAGAACAGTAAAACCAATGTAACAGTTGTTTAATTCTATCCCTTGACATAGTTTATAGTTACTTTGTTACATATAATTTGCGATGTATCAGTAAATTAAAGCATAATCTAATTACTCCTTAATCACGACGTAAATACATTACCTGTTATATTTTCAGAGTCACGACTTTTTTCAATATATCTTTTATATATCCTAAATTTATGAAAGCAATATTTTTGAGGTCCTTATTATAAGCTCTTTCAAACGATATCTTACATTACATATGGAATTAAAAAACAATATTTTCCAGTACTTAATTTTAACCCTCCTTTCACCCCATAAATTTCCCATAAAAATTCGTTTAAGTATTTGCAATTAAAATATATACAAGTTAGTATGTTTTATTACTATGCCAAATTTCAACTTTTTACGTCAAGGGGTTTCTGGAGACACGGCTGTAACATATGGACAGATAGACACACGAGTTATTTATAAGGGGTACCATTTTTCCTTCTGAGATTCGGAACCCTAAAAAGAATTAATATTGAAGTTAAAGTCATGAAGGTTAGATAATAAGTGCTACAGCGATAGTAAATAGTTTGTATGTCAGCCTGCCCACGTGTATGCTCTTTTTCCTTCAATTGAACACAGTCCAACAACCTCCCAATAATATTTGTTAAGATACAGCACCAAG
The DNA here is from genome assembly GCA_039881145.1 of Druceiella hillmani. Taxonomy (NCBI): domain Eukaryota; kingdom Metazoa; phylum Arthropoda; class Insecta; order Lepidoptera; family Hepialidae; genus Druceiella; species Druceiella hillmani. The sequence goes on from JAYKKI010000005.1 coordinate 12,816,801, forward strand.
TCAGGCGGTAACCTTCCATCCCCTTTGTGATCCCGCTTGCCCATTCAAGATTATGCGCGCATGCATGATGTGAACGTCTCGGTTGCATCTTACCAAAAAAATAGTTAAAAGTAGGTTACTGTAACGCGGCCCGTTTGCAATATCGACACGTATTTACACGGTGGATATAATTAGGCATGGTGCGCGGATTTGGATTTGCGATTTTTGATAAGTCTACAATGGCGCGGAAGACAGCTGTGCGGGTATTGAGGTCCGCTGTTACCCGAGGAGATTTGTAACCGAAAATGTTTGCTGCTAACCATAATTTCGAGATATGTTATTTTTGGGTTTGTGCTTTTTTGACGTGAGGAGAATGGATGTGCGTATTCGAAGGAACGTTGCAAGGCACATGAATAGGATGGTGTTATTGTTTGTTTCTCCAATTCGGCTACGGTTGCATCCACTGCAAATATAACTTTTGAATATTGAAATTTTAAATATTTGTATAATTTGTGTATATTTATTAAAAAAAACAAATATATTACTTTGGCTGAAATTAAAGCCATTAAATTACTTAGTTTTACTTAGATGATATAGTTTATATCGATAAACAAAATATTTTGAACTTCGTTATAAAGAACCGAAAAGGCTTTATTCAATAACAACCTAATGCTTAAAATGTATGTAAGGAGTGTTGGACAGGAATTAGAAACGCAGATTAAAAAATACCGATAAAGCGGTTTTTTTATTGATAATTTTTTTCAGGAAAACCACAATTTCCCCAATAAAAATAAAATATTCACGATATTTTTTTAAACCAACGTTTTTTACTATTATATTATTTATTTAAATCATTATTCAAATAAATATTAATTAACAACCATACCCTTTCTTTATTACGAAATAGCAGTATTTCAACTGATTTAATTCGAAATTTCTTCCATAAATTTAATCATTACCTAAATTTAAAGTTCCATAGCACAAACTACTTACCTGTTTAGCTTCCGTGTTTTAAGATAATAAAAAAATATTATTTATATATAACAGCAATGTTCCTTGTATATGACCGTTTCGATAGATATAAAGCATTAATATTTCTTGATTGAGTGATTATCGACATTAAATACGAGCTGTACGAAAATTATCAAAATAATTTAAACTTCAAATAATTAGGCCGGCCGGAATTGCAGAATCACATATAAACGCATGCAATATTCCATTGAATAGAAGAGCGACCTGAGTAATAAGATATCTGACACGTGTCCTGCAAATTTTCGCGCATAAAGAGACCGACATCACGCTCTGACAGATTGTGATCTAATTCAAATCTCGACATTTTTAGATTTTTTTGGTCTTTTCATACCGCACTTATGAGACGGTATTAGGAGACCTTTATTTACAGGAGTTTGCGTAGCTATGTATACTACTTAGTGTTGATTTGTTTGTCTATAGGTACGTTAGTTACGAATTTTTCGATGTGTTTAAGGAGAATGGAGTTTTTTTGAGAAGAAAACATTTAACATATTTAATCGCTACTCTTTTATTTTTTCATGCATCACTCTATTTAAGATTTCATTGCTTCCCAAGTGGAAACTATTTCATACATTTTACTTTTCATGTATTATATATTACACACTACATACTTACTCAGAAAAAGTTTTATACACATATGTAATTCAACAATTTCAATGTCTAGATGTTCCATCTAAGTGACTAAAATCTCTCAATCTTTTTTCATTGAATTCCAATTCGCCGTCATCCATTAAAACGTAATTTCCTTAAACATATTTTTTGTGAGTAAAAACCTATAATGCCTATATATTTTAGGATCTTTTGTATGTAATACAAATATAATTTCACAAACCACCCCATATTGGGAAAAACCTTATTTTGAACTCTATCGGAAAAAATGGCGTTCTGCCACCTGAGCAGGTAATTTTTACAAGTATACTTATCGACAACGTAAATCGTTTCTGAGAAAAGCAGCTCTGATACACAAGCAGAATGCTTCAGTTTGACAAAGCAGTCTCGCCATAATCACTTTTTTTATTGTTTTTGTACTGAGGTTACTCCCAATCAAAATATCTTATATCATCCGATATCTTGTATTTTATTCTATTAAACTTTCCCAAAACATTTTGTGTAATTGACAAATGAAACTATGTATAAACAGGGTCCAAATACAGCAATTGCTTCAATACTATATTAGACTAAACCATATATAACAAGACATCTACATTGAAGTAATATATCGCTCCAAGTCAACCATACATTATACTCTACATCGGATGGGCGCTCTCTCAGGGTGAAAGCAGTGTGCTAGCAAGGGCGGTCACTGTACTTCGACGTAGGGCGGTAGCGCAACTGACCTAGGGCGACAGTGGTACAAAGCGGCGCTGTAATTAAGTGCCCTCTGCGTGACCACTCCACCGCCCGGACCACCTGTGTGCGGCCTGAGCTTATTGATCACCCCTCATCAATATTTATAAGGGATCTGGTCTGTATGTGCGCTGATCTCATTAATTGAAGCTTCGGATTCGTCTCGTGGGCGGTTTTGTATGCGTGCCAATGTAAGCTCGTATTAAGGAATTTCGCTTTAAAAATTCGAAGGTTTATTTTTATTGTTAATTTCTATGTAGCAAGAATAAAGGAATGTTATTTTTATATCATCGTTTGCAAGTGAATCGTACTCGTGTGTATATACAAGTAAGAACAAGATCTCTTTAGTATACTCGTTTTATTATTTTTTTATTATTATGCCTATTCAAATTACGCAATTATTTCTTTAGTAAATATTATGTTGTCGATAAAAGAGTTTTTATGACTTAAATCATACCTAATTTATGTTTTCCCCTCATTTTTTAAATGCACAAGTCAACAAGTCAGTTGATTATTTATCTGCTTCAATAAAACGTTGTGTTTTTTTTTATTTTTATCATCAGTTTTTATTACAAATACGTAAATGTTTAATTATCATCAAGTTTATGAACTTTAATTATCGTCAAGTTTATGAATTATCATCAAGTTTATGAACTTTAATTATCATCAAGTTTGTGAACTCCATCGTGCATTTTGGCAGGCCAGTTCATTCGATTTTATCATTTAGTTTTATTTTCATTTAAATTTAATTTAAAATGAAACTATATTTAAAGATTAAAATTTGACTTTTAAATTACTTTGTGGTAAATATAATGTAACTTAAGCTGTATTACATTTACACGCAAATTTTATTTATTTCAATAAATCATTATATCATGATCATAATCAAGGTATATTGGCAAAGCGTTATTGTTAAGTACGAAAAGTATATTTTTTCTTTTCCGTAAAAAGAAATTAAAAATGCTAATGATATTATATTACAGGGTAAACCGCACTCTTATGTATTAATCAAGTTAGTTGATTCAAAATTCAATATTGATCCCTAAACTCTATACTAATATAATAATGGAGAACGCCCATTCTCAAATATCTTTGAAACTAAAAGCAGTTAGTATATAAACTGGAAACATATAATTTAATAATTTTTATTAACTGTCGAAATATCAAAATATAAAGTAACACTACACACGAAATTGTCAGAAATTTACGTTATTTTCTTTTTCGTTTAAGTTAACTAAACATAGTACGTATTCAGATTCTCTCACCTTATTAAAAATAAGACATGTATTGGAAGATAAAGCTTTAACTTAAAAAGAACCAAAGAACCGTCGTCAGAATATATCGTGCGACATATACATGATATCATTAAACTAATTCAATTCAAATCTAAATAAAAAAAAAAATTTCGTTGTCCATGCAGTTTTTGTTAATCCTTACCAAAAAATTAGAAGAATAACTTAGTCATGTTATCGATTTGTCGAAGAATAACTTACTTATGTAGGGATACGACAGTCTGCCGTAGCCTATTTCCTTAAAAAATACAAAACTAAATTTTGACGTTGTATTTACTTAATAAAGACCCACACATAACGCATTGTATGAGTATAAATAGCAATGTGTAGAATATACAATAAAACTTCTGAAATTATTTACTAGCTACTTAGTACTTTACTATTAAGTAGCTAGTAAAAATGGCGCTGGCTGATATCAGCTGTTTTTTATGTTATGTGTGTAAAAAGTAAAGTGACAAAATTTTGTTGATTTATTTAACTGTTTATGATTTATATTTTATTATTTTTGTGTGTACTTCATCCATTACAAGACTGACAACTTATGTACTTAATTTATTTAAAAATACGCAATGAACTCGCAACATGGTTGTCGTAAATATAATTTACAACGGGAGTAATACATCCTGACTTTATTCAGCTGCATTTAGCCGTGTCCTGGTACTGGCATCGCGGCTATTTTTTTAATTGACTACTGTCTATATCAATTTATATTAAAATTTTATTACATGTTTCTCAGAGTTCAGATGATTTTATTAAAAGTCATAAAGATTATTCTGCTAAAGACATTGGGTTAAACCCTGAAAGCCTATCCACCTCACTTATTCCCAAACTGTATACTCGACTGGATGAGATTCCTCGTGTAGCAATTAGTCGACAAAATGTAACTCACATTAAAATTGTCAAATAGTACGGTAAGTAAATTCATAATATTTGAGTTAATCGTTTTACTTTAGTGAAACATAACTTTTTTCTAATTAAATATTATGAAAAGACTTTGTACTCCGTACGAAATTCGGTCCGGCCGGTGGCAGTTTAATTAAACAATCACTTAATTCCAACAGAAATATCAAATATGGTTTTCGTAGTAACAAACGAATTCAACTTACAATTCTTTATTTAAACGGTTTTAAGATAATGTAAAACATAATTTATTTCATTTATATAGACAGTAAAACAAAACTAAGCAATAAGCGAAGAAAAAAACTATGGTATTTCGATTATGAAACTAGTAGAAAGAAAACAAATTCTGGTCAAACTGTGTATACAGGATACATTCACACACATACACACACACACACACACACACACATATATATATGCGTGTGTGTGTATGTATGTATATATATATATATATATATATATATATATATATATATATATATACACACACATATCCAATAACATTTAAAATTATGTAGAGACAACTATTATCAAACGAAAATCTACTTAAAAATTTATTTCATATTACATTTTGCCGACCATGTCTTCTAAAATTCTATCAACACTGTAATGATCATAGATTCTGATTTGTCATTTACATGCCAGATATGAAGCATTATTAAAAAAAAATTCCATGTGTAATTTCGCAATTAACTCACGAAACAAAAATCAGTTAAAATCGTTTTGCCATTCCTACATATGAATAAATTAAAAACATTTTTTTAAATTTAACCTCATTACTTCTTGCAGTGATAGACAAAATTCTAAGATGAAATTGATTTTTTTGCCTTTTCATTATTCTTTTCTAGCCACACCTTCATGCCGTTTTCCACTTTCCCATGTACCTCCTTTTATATGCTTTTATACTTTTTATTTCAAGTACTCTTTTCCAGACATTCTTCAATTTAGTTCAATGACTTTCATTTTCCTTTTTCACTCATTTTTTAGATTTTGCTTTCAGTAGGTTAGATACGACAAAATCATCGTCTTTATTATTCTTGACATTCTTTCAACGAATATCTAACTAAACTTTTTACTCTATCACGATAGACTTTACATCGAGGCTAATAGAGTAACGTTTATACCCTTCACGTGGGGCACACTGCAAATAAGCTCGAAAAAAGAGCAATCGGTTACGTAAGTACACGAGCGGCGTCTGCTCGGTAATATCACCGCGAGCGCGGGTTTCAATCGCGCGCGCGTTATCTCGCGCGATAAAGCACGCCCTCGCTGCGGAGCGCCCGCCCAATGGGCTCATCCTTCACGCGGCGCCGCGGCGGCTAGATCGGCGGTCGCGATGAGGGCTGCTCTCCTCTTTTCGATCGAGTTTTCTTTTTATTTCCTCGCTTAGTTAAGCGTCTTCAAACTCCGTAGCGACTTCGGAAATTGCAGGTGATTTTATTATTAATATGGATTGTACGTTAGCTTTGTAATATGATCGTTTTTTGTAACAATTTTATTATTATTATTTTTCCGACTTAGATTTCCTCTAGTTTTCAAGCAATTTCGACATACTCGGTGACCTCGATAACTACATCTGTTTAATGGAATACCTTAAAAACTTAAAGTATGTGGAAACAATATTTATGTGAATTAAATTAATTTGTAGACGAAAGCTGATACTTTCAGAGGTGAGAAAAATCTAGGTTAAAGAGCATCTGAACTCAGGCAATATCGTGTTTGCGGCCATTGCTGAACTCCATAAATGTTTTTATGAAGTGATTTTTCTTAATTTTATTTAATGCCACCCTTCGATAAAACGAAGCACTCCGATATATTTTTTTAGGTACCTGTATCAAATAATTTATTTTGAAAAATATTTGATGAGCGATTTCGACGAGACTAATTTTACTTTATTACTAACTATGATGCAAGTAGTAATTATTCTGAGTGATTATTATATCACTATTAATTGTTTTAATTAGAAAAAAAGAGATTGGAAACGTACAAGAATTTAGTTACTTCAGCTCAATTAAAATATAATATGAATTAAAAATTTACCGAAGACAGAAAGTTTTCAATCTAATTGTAATATGAAAGATAATCGGTAAATAAATTAGTCCCATGTTTATCAAAAAAATCTTTGTTCGATTTATCGTTTTCAGCAATTCTTTCATAAATGATTACTTCGGTATTTCTTGTATTGCGTATGATACTCGTTTGAGTGGTGAACGTGCGCGATAAAAGATGGCAACCTTTATTTATTTGGCTTGCTTTATTTGTACCCTCACTACCCAATGCAACTAAACTCTACGCAAGGTATAACGATTGAACTTTTATCTGAGTTATATAATTGTTATTCCTGTATTCTTAAATCGGAAAAACTACACCGAGAAGGCTTATTTACAGGTGCATCACGTGACTACGCCATGTATTTGGAAAAATTTTTTTCCTGAAAAAAGCTTCCTATCTTAATGTTAAACCTTGTTCATTATTTTATTCTGTTGCAGGTCCAAAAACTGACCTTATCACTGTTTACAAAAGTCCGGTACATTAATATTTAAGGATTGTTATGGCCATTTAATATAACATTTATCCTGCCTGGATATTGCAATAAATATCTTAAAATGTTTTTATCTTAAAGCTTTAAAGTTTCGCCACTTACCTTTGCTAACTAGATTGGTCATATTTGTTTACCCTAAGTGTTTAAAATATATTTCTTTGTAATATATCTTGAAAAATTTAAAGACAAAAACCAACAAGTCGCAGAAATTGGTGTAATACTTGTGGCGGAAAAAATGTAAAATAATTCTCTGGAATATAAAAAAACATTTCTTTAAAATGTAATAATTTGTATGTTTGTTAGTCCGCTAACCGTATTGTGAGGTAAGTCAGGTTTACGTAATCAAACTCCGTTTCTACTCATTCACATATGTTGGATCTTTTTATAAATATTTCATAGAGAAGTTACATAGAGTAAACATAATCCGTCCATTTATAACATAGATGAAGTAGCAATTTTAGTTAATACATAAGTATGATTACCTATTTTTAGTTAATAATAGGTAATCATACTTAAAAAAATGCCTGTGTACTTACGAATGTGCGTTAGAAGTCATACTTCTCTGGCATAATACTAGAATAACTTTATTTAGCATACACATAATTAATGGTAATAATATAATAAAAGACTGGAACATAATTATAAATACGGCTGGTAAAATCTAGATTCAATAAAGTAATTAAATTTTGAAAACTAAAATTAAAATTTATTTAACAGATTAGGTCCGGTAGATGATTTTGCGTATAATGGAAAGCCAGCAGAAAAATAAAATGGTGGATTCACTTATCTGTCAAATAAACTACCTATGCTTAGTGAGAAACTTCATTCTCTTTATATTTTGTTGCAGTCGTAAAATTTCACTCTCATTATTTTTTTGTAACTCGCCTAAAGAAGTACGACTTCAAAAATATTGCCCTTTATTTTTTGCACATGACATAAACTGGTGGTATATTTGTGGACACGCAGCTTAATGACACCGTTAAAATGGATTTACCCCAAGATAGACACTGTTCCTCTATTTATATCAAATATGTATACCAAACATGGCCAATAAAATGATTTATAAATATGTTAATATACCTAATATAAACAAAAAAATAAATGAAAAAAGATATAAAAGAGATAATGCGTAAGTTCATACAAAGTATATGCCTTCGTATGTATATTCCTCATAATTGCCCTAATATGTAGATTCTACAGTTGTTAAGAAATGAAATTATTCGTGTTCTTATTATTGTCGATTATTTAAATGAATTTTTCAATTAGTTTACTTCTTTACTACATTTGAAATCTCTTGTTGATTTAACGGCAACATTGTAAGATGGAGTGTGTGATATTTTCATGAATAAACTTATAACATGCACTAATGTCAGAACTTAAATCAAATTTTTTACAGAATTTGATTACTATAAGCGCTAATGAAGTGTAAGTAAAATAAACATGACAAAATTATTAAGCGCGTGTGTTTTTTTTTGTTTTAGCTACTAAACCAATAATAATACTAATATAATATAATAAACAATTTGAATAAAATTTGATGTCTGGTAATTTTTTATAAATATCTGAAGATATTTTATTTTTTTCTAATGTTAAAATTTCGGGTACCCGCTGAAATTTTAAATCATTTTTCTCATAAACAGGTTCGTAGATTTTTTTACACTTTCTCCATTGTTAGTACTAGGTTAATTAAATTATATCACAACTCGTTCTTATGGAAACAAATTTAATTAGAGTGCCTCTAAAAAAAATTAAGTTAATTGTGCGTGTTCGTAGATTGAGAGGATAGGAGATACAGAAATCCAAAAAAGGATTGATACTTTTCAGTACCGACTACATTTTTTTCGATACCGATATTTTGTACTCGATAATTCTTAATCGATTCTTTTGCGAATACTTTAGGACATGGGATATCAATCAAAATTCTGTCTTTCATATAATCTTCTAACAATACCCTTTAAATAGCAACTAAATGATGGCAAAATACTATTAATCATGTCATACTGTTTTTAATATTTTGACACTTCATAATATTCGTTACATTTTTTTCAATATCGATATTTTTTACTCGACACTTTTAAATCGATTCTGCTTTAGGACATGGAACATCTCTTGAAATTCTATCCTCAATACAAATTCCCTAACAATATTCTTTTAATATCAACTAAATGGTGGCAAAATTCTATAGAGGTATTCTCACGTCATACTGTTTATTACACTTCAAAACTACATACTATTCATAAATTGAGAAAAAGTGTCGTTCATTTGTTCCGTTCTAACCACGACAAATCAACTTGACGTTAAAGCAGCTTTTAGTGCCTAAACCCAGGCGAAACGACTGAGAAAAATATATTTAAGTATTTATTATTAGAATCCATCTAAAATATGAAACTCCGAAATGGAAGATACAGAAATTTAAAAAGGTTGACATTTTACAAAAGTGGTTGAACTTTGCCGATAATCCCGACTTTAATCTAAAATGAATAAATTATGATAAAAAATTAAAATATATTATATTTTCGTCATCATAAGAAATATTTCGTATTTATCGTATTACTGGTGAAAAAAAACGTGTAGTCTATAAAGAATAACGCTTTGATACTTTTTAATAGAATTAGGTCTCATGAAGTATAATTACATATAATAAGACCATGGAATCCATTCTGCAAAAATAAGAAAATTAATCGTTAAATAGTTTTCTTCTTTAGTGAATTAATAAATGCTATTATAAAAAAAAACAATTTAAACGATTTTATCACAGTACTTGTATTTTGAAAAAGTCGTTAACTTTACGGCACACTTTTATATAAGCAACATCATAATAACTGAATCATCACAAAATTTGCGACTTTAACGACGTCACGAGACCCTCACACCGATCTAAATTGAATATAACGCCGTGCTAATATTAAGATGCAAATATTTACAATTGTGACAGGAGTGGAGCGCGCGTGCTCCTGGGCGGCGCGGGGCGGGCGGGATCCTATCAGCGTGGCCAATAGCCCGTGCCAAATGTCGCCCGCGCGGCTTCGTTACGGCGGTCTCATGCGTGCCGCTCGCTCTACGCGACTGGTCGCTATTCTTAGTCATTATTTATTTTTACAACTCTGACTTAATATTTTATATTGTTTTGAGTTACAAGAACTGATTAACTGTTTAAATGTTTTACTATAAAAGTATGTTTAACTATTATAGCTTAGTATGTAGGATTAATGAAAAAGCAGTATTTAAAAATTTTATTTTCTCTCAAATAATATAAAATAATAAACAAAATATGTACGAGTTTTTCACTTATTACCTATCAGTCTGTGTACTAAGTTCGCGAGAGTGACAATAAAAATCAAATCTGTCAAGTACCTAAGGAACTCGTACAACAAGGAATCCGTACACACACACACACACACACACACACACACACACACACACATATATATATAATATATATAAATATAAGAGTGCATAATATTTCTATTAAACTATTTACAGATATGTTTTACCTTGTAAATATATTGCATATTATATTTTTGCCAGTAGTATAACTATACTCCTCCCCATCTTTAGACTTTAGCAATTTTGGAACGGGGAACGTATATGTACATATGTTTTTACATATTTTCATTATCATCGGCGGAATTATTTTATTTTATATTCTGACAACAATAGTTTTGATATAGTAATAACTCGATTTTCAACGATGTCTTATATGATACATGCAATTTAAAAAAGTCATTGACTTCATTGCCTCCTCTAAAAATGATATGCAAATATTTTTGAATGCTAGCTTGAGATATCTACGGATCAATATAGCTTATTAATATGCCGTATTTCAAACTCATACGTTAAATTGTTTCTTATAAAATGAACTGTGGGATACAGATAGATGAACGGACAGGTAAGTGATCTTACAAGGGTTACGTTTCTCCTTACGAGGTATGGAAACCTTATATTCAACTAATTTAAAGTCATTAGAAATTAATAATTACTAGAAACTTTCAATTTTTTTATTAAACTCTTTAAAAACGTTCGGAAACTTTATTTAAAACCTGGCGCATGTTCCTGGTAAATTGGAACATGTCCACTTAAGATAGAACATGTCCACTTAAGGTAAATTGGAACAAGTTCCCTTTCCAGAAAATTTAAAAAACAAAAGCTTGAACATTTAACTTAAAAGACTGAACTTTAAAGTTATTTTATTTCAATTCTCTGAACAAATTTATTTTAATAGCCAGAGAAATACTAAAGTTAGTTCAAATTCCTAAATTAATCATCAGTTCATCGTTCAACAATTTTGGATTTTTTTTTTGCATCTTCGTGACAAATACACATACTTTTAAAGTAATTGAGTTTAAAAGAAAAAAAGTAAAAATTAAAAAAAAACACTTGAATTATTTTACATAATTTACAATGACTCTTTTAATCTATTTGCTACAGTCCTCTTGCACCGAGATATTAATAGCAAAATTTTGTACTGCGGACATTAAAATAGAAATACGTTAAAAAGTAAACTTTAACTTTCGAATTAGGTTTTTTCCTGTTCATTCCGGTACGATAAATGTAACTAAAGTTACGAGCAAATTTCTGTTGGGAAACTTTAAACTTTTTGAGCCATAAAAAACACACTTCAATTTTTTAACAAAGTTTAAAATGTATTATATCAAAATCCTGTCTGATGATTATGTATCGAATACACATAGTACATAGTTTCGTATAATATAAATATATTAGATGTTCAGTATTATTTGAATATTTTTGACATAACTGTCCTGAAACCTTATTACATGATTGTCTACCTAACCTACGCATAATTTCACGCAGAAATATAAAATTTCGACCTCAAATGAAAAAAGTCTGCGATTCAAATTGGATATTAGATGGTACTTTGATCCATATTTTTTGTACTTTACTTTTCTATGAATACTGTTTTATATGAGGAAGATATTTTGAATGTTTTTATCACATTTCCTGTTTCTACTCATTTAAGTAAAAATGAAAGTATATTATCGAGAATAAGCGCAAGTCATTCACTATAGATGTGGGATGTTTGGAAACGTGACTCTGCTAACGCAGGTTTATCTGTTAAAACGATCCGCGACTCAAAACTTCGTTCACCGTCTCATTTACCGCGATTGCGGGGGAAATGGAATGATTTCTTTCTCAACTCGTAGAATTATCCCGCGAGACGAAGCGTACAATTTGAATTACCAATATTTGGCGGGTAAATCGAATTTCCACCATGATATTGGCGTTTAGTTTCGAATAGGCTATATTCAAATATTTCAGGTTTTAATATATATGAAAATTATGTTCGATATTTCTCATTTTAATATTATTAACCCCCGGGTGAGCAAGGTCTCCATATGTGAGCACTTACGTCACATATTGTGTCGTGTGCGTTCTAAGGGTTAAAGTAAGACCAGCTTTAATTGTGTGTGTTGGTTTTGTCTTATACCCAATTAAGTTTAACCTTTTTCCTAATAAGAATTAAATAAAATGAAAATGAAATATTATTTAAGTAAGACATACACTACGACTTGAACTATCATAACATTGATTATGCCAGTAAGTTTTTAACCCCTACTTGTTCACACAAAGCTATTAAAACATATGTGATATTTTCGTCTATGTATTGCCGCCATCTGGTCGACAACTCTTGTGACTTCGATTCAAATAATTTTGCAAGATTTTATGAATGACTTCTATACTCTCACATTTTTTATCCATTAAATGACTGTTTATAGCTTTGAACAGGTAATAACCAAATGGTGCACTGTCGGGTAAAAAAGATGGATACTATCTGGTTCCAGCCTAATTGTAATTGTTGATGTGTGTATTGACTAGCTGATTCCAGCCTAATTGTAATTGTTGATGTGTGTATTTTGCAATATATGGTCTAGCATTTTCATGGAGAAAATAAAAAGAATTCTGTTAACTGCTTAGCTTGTTAGCTAGACGACAAATACCTCCGGAAGGAACCTCCAATCAATACGCCCTCAATATTCAGTTCAGATTTAGGTACTAGAACTACTGTTTGGCTGTATTAAGCCATTGGCATTTAAGAGTGCAATTTACTTATTTAACCACTTTTCATCATAAGTTAATAATTTCTTCAGCTAATCGAAATTATATTTTAATATCAATAATTGAAAATAAATATTTACTAATAAATTAGAAGAGTTCGCACTCAATGTCAGTTTACATCATTTTTTACATAATGCGCTTAAAAGCTTGTCATTAACTATCAACGTAACCTACTTCGGCTTCTTTACACCATGAAATAAACTATTCTGGAACTTTTGGCAATGTTTTTAGTAAAGTTTCAAACTTATACCTAAAATTTTATCAACAATCCAATAATATCTAATAACCACGCCCAGACCAGTTGAGCTGATAGGCACGGCAGCCTTGAGACGTTCGCCTCTGTGGGATGCCGCACGAGGCACTCTCGGTACAAATTTAGTAACCGTAAGGCTGCCCCAAGTGGCAAAGCCGAGCCATATTGTCTATACTATTACTTATTGCCATATTTTCTATACTATGCGTATTGCCCCACGCGAGCGGGTTGGTTGAGTGTTCACTAGAATGTGAGGCGAATGGGTATTTATAAAAAAGAAGACAAAAACAAAAACTTTAAAAATGTAAATGGTACTGGATTAGAAAATTACTTAATAGAAGTTTGAATATCGGTTGTTCGAAGAACTCATCTCGGCTGTTCGAAGAACTACTTGAAGACGGAGTCGAAAATCATAGTTTTGGACGGATGGATGTAGATCAATTTGTGATATCACGTTCACTATGGAACAACAAAATACGAAAGTATAATACAAGTTACAGTCACTCCATAACTATGAAGGAAAGATTACTAATAACTTTATGGTTTTTAACTATGGCAGACTCGTACGCTAATTTGCAGTATCTTATTTACGCGTCAAAACAGTCCATATCAAAGATTGTCCCTGATCTTTGTCAAGCAATCATCGAACTTTTAAATTATTATGTAATATAAGTAAATTACATAGAATGTCAATTTAGGATAACGATTTCCACCTCACTCGACCGAGACAAAAACACACAACCGTCCAAAGTGCGCGCGGCAAACGTATCCTTTAGCATGGACAAAAACCGACACTGCACGATTCGGTTGGGGTAGTGCTCGACTGTGCGTATGCCTCGGGTGAGGCACGTCCTCACCGAGCAAGCATTTACCTCGCATGGCCGTTTGGATCCACTATTTAGTAGAGACTGACCACGATTGAGGCAATTAGAAGCAATATGACAATTTTAGTTATTACTCTAAGGCACTCTTATTGCTACGGAAGCTATCTCTTATAGTCAATGAAAGTATCAACGAGAGTATAATTAGTTTTGCTGTACACTACACAAATTTAGTTAAGGGTAAATTAAAAAAAAAGTTAAATACGAATAGAACTCACACTGCGAGAGTTTATTAGACATGCAGGAACATATAAAAAAGTTTAAATATTAGATTTTTAATTTTAAAAGATTAAACACCACTTTCGCAACTGTAAACGATTTAGAAAAAAACCTACTATGTACTAACAATTTATAATATTAATATTATTTTTTACCGGATAAATATATTGTTTATAATATATCTTTCACCGTTGTAAAACAAATGACGTGGTTACCTAGATTTATTTAATATATTAATGCAAGTTAACGAAATAATTTTACATAGTAGTTTTTACACTAAATGAGATTATCCTATTTTTTAAGATTTCAACATACGTTGTTTGTAAGGCTTAGAACCCCGGACAGGTGGATCCTTTCGTACAATCAAACATCGCAAAGAGAACATCGTATATGAAAGCATAACTAAACATTATCCTTTGAATTTTGAAAGACCTCTTCAATCATTCTCCACTGCAAAATCAAATGTAACCCGAAGTTCGATGCATGTCGAAAAATATTTTTTTACTTATTAGGGAGAAATTACATACATACACCATGTTAATAACAAAAAATAATTATAGAAATTCACATACCACTACAAATTTCCATTATGTTCCAATTTCGTATCCAAATATACTTAGTAATCGGTTTAAAAATATATGTTACTCATTATTAATATTTATTTCCATGTAATAACATAAATACATTTCAATACATTAATTTGTCATTATTTTTATATACTCATGATATTTAACTACGCTTTTTTACAAAATTTCATCACAATACGGCTTATACAGAGGCTGTTACATCCAGACGGACATGATGAAATTTTTAAACAATTATTATATATTATTTTGTACTTTGAAACACTTGCTGAATAATGTTTTGAAGAATATCATTTAAGCGCCATCTGAATACGTTGATCAAGAGCCAAAACAATAATCAGTATTTTATTTTTGGTCACAAAAATAAGTGAGGTGTAATTAAGTTTAGACTATAGAATGAATATCATTTATATTATTTGTCATTACCGATAAATAACCGTAATAAACACCAGTATTTTTTCTCATCTGCCACGAGAATTGCTGTTAAACAACGTAAGAGTTTATTAGTTAGTTGACGGGAAGAGTTAAGGCGATATGTATATTGAGATTCCTCTAAAATCAATAAACTGATAAATAAATAAATAAAAATCAGTAAATAAACAAAACGTCAGTCATAAAAAATTAAAAGATCTTTATTACATTCTTGGATTGTGGAACGCAATTTTACAGTAGTGCGCTTTGTTTTTTCGCAACTTTTAAATGATTTAGAAAAAACCTATTAAGTACTAAAGAATAGGATTTCCACTAGAGGGGTTCTGTGCAAACTCGGGTATATATAAACGTTTAAGGTTACAACAATGTTTATGAAAAATTTTACAAAAGTTAATATTATTTTTCACTTCGTAAAAATAATGCCATAGTATATTTTTAACAGGTATAAAAATAACATGAATTTCCCAAAAATTATGAGATTTAGAAACATCACTATAGTTTTCCGGTAAACTACATACCTCTTTTCCCTAGTTTTCCAATTAACAACAAACCTCTAGTAACACCGGTTTTTCTACATTTTGACTTTAGCAATTTCGGGACAGGTAGGGACCATAACTTTTGTGAAAATTTTTAACAATTCATTAGAACTATTTTACGTAATATTCTGAAAATAGTTTAGAAATCCATAAGACTTGACTTTTTAATTGATACTCCATGCAATGTATGAAATTAAGAAAATATCATTTACCTGCTTCATTTATTTAGGTACTCTTAAATTTCTAAATAAATATTTTTGACTGTTATCTATTAAAATATATGCGGGTTAATGTACTTTGTGGTATGTTAGATTGCAAGTTTCATTTCAAACGGTTTCTAAAAAACAGCTGTGACAGACAAAGGAATGGTAATGTGAACCCTAAAAACTAACACTTCACTAAAAGGTTTCTAGGATAGATGGAAGTATTGAACGTATCTTTAGTAGGAATAGTATTAACTGACATCATGTATGGAATCGATCAATATAAAAAGAAATTTCGATGGCTTATATTAGTGTGATTTGAAGCAAGTCATTCAGAAATACAGAAAAGACAAAATATATTATTAAAAAGGCACTTTTTATTTATAAAAATAAAATGTCAAACGTAAGTAAAAGTTTAATTTTAGAAAACTCATAATTTCAGTTTTATTTTTAAGCGATAGCAAAATCCTTCTCGGGTAGCTCCGCTCGACTTATCAATCGATACCGTAAACCGTTCAGTAATAGGCTACTTGACAACATGGAAAATATACCACAAATGGGGGTCATCCTATTAGATTTTAACGTAAATAAGCGTATTGCTTTTCGTTTTCGAAAGAAGATGTTTATACTTTATAAAAAAAAATGTAAAGAAATCACAATATTTTTTGAAATTCAATCAGCGTCGCAAACGCCCGTTATTGGTTAAAAGTCAGATGACGTCACAGGCGAGTAAAACGCATTCATACCAAAATTTTATGTTCTTATTCTTTTGGTTTATAGGCATTGATATCGATAATAATATTTAAAACACAAATATTACTCAGATCGAAACGATCTTTACACATAAAAACATTTGAATGAGCTATAATACTGTTTGCATCTCTTTGGGCTAATTGCAGCCACTTTGTTCGTCTTTTAGGATTCATTGACACAGAAACGAACACTTTGTGTGGACTTTTTATAGACGTATTTGTACATCGTGGCACTACACATCATTTATACACCATTTTAATATGAAAATAAATAATAATCCCCTTCAACGGGCAGAAATGTTTGTTTACATTGCGTATGACGTCACGCTAGCCGCCATTACAGAAATTGCGTTTTTAGCGCTAGGTCGAAAATTTAAACTTTAAAAGTGATTTATATAAAAAATACGGCATGTATCCTGGAAATATAAATGTAGTATGCTTATAATGCAAAATAGAAGAATTTAAAAAATCATGTCAAATAGCCTGTTATACCGCGCTGTCTGGGAACTAATATTTGGTTGGTTTTAGAGTTCGATACCTCAAAATAATATAATACAGACCTCTTGTAAGACTACTCAACTATCCCGTTTTTCCGTATGTCACATCCGTTTAATATAAATATATATATTTATATATATATATATATATATATATATATATATATATATATATATATATATATATATATATATATATATATATATATATATATATATATATATATATAGATATTTTAGTATTAGATATTGAGTTGAAATATGCTTTATTACTGTGTCAAATTTCAAACTTCTACGTCAAACAACACAATACTAAATATATGGAATTTCCAGGGGGCATAAATTTTGTTTTGGATTTTTTTTAAATTTCGTAGTGTGTGGATATCGCTAGTTATATGGGTCTCGAAAATATTCTTTTCACAATTTTAGGTAGTATACCCTGAAAGACATTCCGTAAGTAATGAAAATAAAATTATGAAAAAAACGGGGTTTTAAATAGCCTACGCAATGGTTGTACAAAGACTATAACGATATCCCCGCTACGGTAGATTATATGAAGGTATTGTTAAATTCGTAATGCGCTCGGAGGTCCATATTAGTGATGGAATATGTTAAATAAAGTAATTTCTTTACAAACGAGGTACGGCACCTCGATGCGCAAAGCAGACTGCACTTGGCGAGTTTTTTTAATTACTTGATTTCATGCCCTAGAATGAGATACTTACACCTCTCCTGTAAAATCACGATACCATAAAAGTAGAAAATGGTAGGTTTACCCAAGTCAAAATGAATAAAAATGTACGGAAAATAGTGTGCGATTGCAGGTGATTTTGGATACGTTGACACTTTACACGTACGGAAAAGATAAGATAACGTGGGAAAGCGGTACAGAATATGAAGAATGTGAACTAAGCCTGGTGGTACAGGCTAGTTTTAAAACCACCGTGATAGTAAAAAAAAAACAAATTGTTATTAAGCAAAAGAAATAGCATGTTATATAACCGGTGATTTTCTAATATTACAAATAGTAACCTTACGAAACTATGCTAGACATAAAAAATAACTTTAATATAGTCCTTCAGTATAAAGAAAAATTAATAATTCAGACATTTATGCTAAGTGAATACAGTCGACTGGAAGAGACCCATAACTTAAGGACTTAATAAAAAATGGTAAGCCTCTTTTTGAAGTTTAGTGGAGTTTACTCCTTAAGAATCGATTTTTATATATAGCGCCTGGTATAAAGTTTTATGAGGAGTAAAATGAGAAGTTCAGAGCGTTAAAAAAAGTGTAACCGTTTGTAACTTTGGATGTAGGGGATAATCTCCGAAACTACTCATCCGATTTCAAAAATTCTTTCATCAATATTTAGAAGGACCTTCAAGATGGACATAGGTTGTATATTATCCCGTTAAAAAAATCATGTATTATAAAAAAGTTAAATTTTGTTACTTTGGATGTAGGAGGTAATCTCCGAAATGACTCATCCGATTTGAAAAATGTTTTCACCAATATTTAGAAAGGGCATTCAGAATAGACTTAGGTTGTATGTTATCCCGTTAAAAACAATTTTCATAGAGACCAGTTATGCATCGTAAGTCAACGAAAAAACCATCGAGCGTATACGTTTCTTATGAACGCTGCCTTAACGGTAAAAGATATATCGATAGATGATATTTATAAACAATGTTACCTATTTTATACATTCCAAGACAATTTTTTTACATAGTATACTTGTATATGAATAAATAACCAAACAAATACTTCATTCTTGTACAATCGAAACGGACACTTCCAATACCCGACACACTTCGCGTGTGACGAGCACAAAGAGCGCTGCCTCTAACGCTCCGCAGCGGCGCGATGCGGAGTCGATGTCTAGCCGAAACAGTTGCGTCATCAATGATTATCTCAGGACATAAAGTTTGAGTGCGCGCCGGAATGGGCGGCTGAGGAGATTTATCTCAGGCGCTCGTTAGGCGGAGCCGCTCGCGTTCCTGATAAAAATCTCGTGAGCGAAGAGTCGCGCGGTCGTTACGAGGTAACGGGTGCCCGGAATGAACTGGCTGTGCTTCCGTTTCGATAGACACAGCCATGAAAGATATATTTTTGGAAAGATACAGTAGAAACGGAAAACTTATCTGGACAATTTGGATGTGGAATGGAGAAGTGAACATTACCAGGAGTATTTGGAGTCGATTGTAAAAATTAGGAGCATGTCGTATGGTATCTAACAATAAGTATGGAGAATACTTTCTTAAAATAATATTTTTAAAAATTTCTATTCTTTCACTAATCAGAACTAAACATCTAAGCAGATATCCATTCCTTGTATAAAAAATTAATTTGCTCATTCATAAATCATAATGTAAAAAAACAGTACCTAATGAGGATGATATGTTTTAAAAATAATAAGTTAATTTTATGTTTTCTTAGTTTTTCTTGTACTTTCAAAGAAAAAGTCTCGGGAATTAAAATTACTAGTTTTATGTTAGATTGCACTTAATTGACAATTAATGACAACAAATGTGGACACAAGTAAATTCAATGTATAAATAACATGTTGTCCATGTACACATGAATAATGTGTTCAATGTATAATTAACAAGGTCCAAAAATTTCTTTGAATTTTTTGAATATTTTATACATTTAATAAAAAAATTGTAAAAGTCAACTTCGAAAAGTAGTGCTTACCTTGATTGATATTATATCCATTTAATAGCTTCCTTATGCTTTTATTGTCAAAGTGATCCGTCATCCAGATAAATATAGGATATTGACCGGCATTGTACCTCTATAGAGCACATGATATAAAGCGCCGCGCGCATAACATATTCTCCATCGAATAAAGAAATGTAAATGTGTAATTAAAGCTTTAATATAACATAAATTGACCAGCTGATTGAGTTAAACAAATCATACGACTTTATTTCATTGCCTATTTACCCTTCTAATTAGGCGCTAATTTCGCAATTAACAAAGTTCTTTTTTTCAAATTGAACAAATTATGGGAAATTCTATTTTGTTCAGACAAGTTTAAGTAAACACATTTTGTTTATCAAAATAGTATCAACGTTTCCGAGTAGAGAGATTTCGATTTTACAATGGGCGGTATAAAAAAAATCATCCACACTACACTTGCCTTTACTATACATAAATACGTCTTTATTTGGTTAAATTGAATAAATGAAAGTTAATTAATGCTTTATAACTAAATGTTTCGAAAAGAATAATTCAAAGATTGCCAAATTAATCATGTTGATAACAAATCAATTTTATTTCATTACGTTTCAACTTTTTAAAATGTTCAATATGCCCTGGATACATTTTTTTAAAATAAACGGTTTATTAGAATGAATAAATGTAATGTTTGTCTTAGATACAGTTTCGAAATAATCACGTTTGACTCCTTCCATAAATTTTGTGACATTTTAATCTTTACCAAGACATGAATTTTAAATTATTGACTTCCTTCCGGGTACATTCCATCAATTTTTCCATTTGTTATATTAACATGACCATATTCCTACAACAAGTAGAAATAGTGTTAGAATATCTATTATATCGCTATTTCGTAACGAAATTAATAGGTACTTTTGATTTATATATTATGAATTCACCACTTAAATTCAAAAATATGACTACATGAAATAAAATCTTAATTTTTGTAGTCTATTCTCTTTATACTATAATATAAGAGAATCGTTGATAATATTCATCATCGTCACATTTCTTATTTTTTAGGGATGTAAAAATTAGATTTTGTGAAATTAATTTTGCGAATTCAGTTTTATCAGATACGAGTAGAAAATAATATGAAAACATTAATTATCGACGCATTAAAGTATCACTGAGAAAAAGAAATGGCATAATGTTAAGTTTAACATAAAAATTCGCAACACCCAGTACCGGATATTCCCGACACTAGAAAGCGGGATCTTGCTTTTACACTTCCTGCTCCACATTTCCGCCGCACGGTGACGCAACTTCCGGCCTCGCTCCTCGCGTGAGAGCGGGAAAAGCGATTTCCTTTACATTGTTTTTCTTTTTTTTATATCGCCAGCATAAAGTTTATACAGCGCATCGCTTTTCGATAACGTCACTTCAACTTTAGAGAAATAAACAGTTGAAGGAGTACTTTACCCACGCGTTGGCTGTAATCGGTTTATATGGTCGCAAGGGTCCTATTCGAATGCGTTTAGGGTGCGATCTACGGATTGATTCAATGCATGATGCTTGAAATTGACATTGGCCTTTTGATAGTCTTAAAAAGCCTTTATATAGGTATGACAATGCGGTACCCCGTGACCTTATGATTAACTTACTTCGGGAAACGTCGCATCTATTACGCCTGTTATATATATATATATATATATATATATATATATATATATATATATATATATATATACATATATATATATATATATATATATATATATATATATATATATACATAGTATTAATTATATCTTACAGTTTTTGTCTTATTTCTTATTGTAATTTGTCTTCACAAAAGAAACTACGTAATGTAGTATTATTTCTATTATTTCTACTTTTTTTAAGTTCTTTACCACGTCCTAGTTTTTGTTGTATTACAACATCTTCAGGTGGGTTATTAGGTAATACTATCCTATCTTTGCTAATAGCCCACCTGAAGATGTTGTAATACAACGAAAACTAGGTCGTGGTAAAGAACTTAAAGAAAGTAGAAATAATACTACATCACGTAGTTTCATTTAATTGTGAATAATGAATTTCTACAAAATTAACGCCAAATATATTCAGTAATTTGTCTTATTGGTAAGCCTAACAAATATTATCGCATCGCCATGTGGGTAATATGCCGTTTAAGTTCGTTACTGAAATTCTTCAGTGAAAGTTATGGTAAAGTTTTTCTTTTTCATGTTTGGCACGTTACGACTTATAATAATGAGAATTTTTAGTAGCATCTTACTCTATGGTCTCTTTCCGTAATTCCACCCATTTTGTGATTTTTAAACAGTGGCTGTATTGAACTTATTAAAGACCTATATAAATGTTGGATATTATTTAATTCCGTTGTATAAATAATATTCCGTAATCACTAATTAAATAACTTTCTTATATTCAGAAATATTAAATTAACCAATTCATTAATATATTTAGGCACGTTTACAAGATAATATATAAAATAATTACTCGTTTTATAATGTGGTATAAAAAAGTTTCTATCTAATATTTAGTTTACATTTAGTGACTTTGACATCATGTATATTAATTATTAAGATTTTAAAACATATTCTTAAATTGGTTTCAACGCAACAGTGCCATTAATATTTATATTTACTTTTTTCAAACACGTATTTCTATCTTAACTCAATTATTTGTACTTGTACTGCTTATATTTCTTTGTTAACAGAAAGCACGTTAAATATGTTTTCTGTTAAAGAAAAATAAGCGTTACCGGTATAGGTTTAAAATAATCTCTCAGGTTTTTTCCAAATTACGATACTTTTTGAAATTTACAGTTGCTTGTAAATCATTACGTTAAAATTCTTCAGAAAATTCTTCAGTTAACATTCTCATAGAAATGAACCGAATTTTGTTCCTGGCTTATCCTAAAATAAATAAATCAGAAAAACATTTGTCAACGAATTATATCTAATATAAAAGTATCAGTTTTTTTTTTAAATTATATAACTGAATACCTCTTTCCGCGAATATCCGTTCACTGTTTATTTTGCTAAGTTGTGGAATAATCTGAATACGGGTCAAGTTCCCCTACAACCCCGTTCCTCTTTCGCCATCAGTAGACGAATTGGAACGATGTGTCAAAATTTATTTTAGTTGGTCTTCATTCACATTGATAGCATGCAATGTGAATCCTTGCTTTCATTTCTAAGAAAACTTGCAAAAACTTTTATTATTTACTAACTTTCTATAATAGACTAGAAGAAAGCTCAATAAACATTAAAATTAAAATTAATAACCAACTGTTAACGACTAGAACATCATTCTTCCTGATGACGTTATCCTAATAACCGACGGGCACAACCGAAATAAACGCTGACGATTATCACAAAAACATCGGTTACGCAACTAATGTTAACTTTAACGGAACCAGCGCCTAATTGAACTTTAATTAAGTTATTAACGAGTTAAAACAAAACGCCGTTGCATCCGCCCCCGGCCCGTCATCAAACTGTTGCTTGCTAATGGTCCCAATAACAGGCGCGTTATACGCACCGCTACACCGCACCGTGACCATCCCAACCCTACGACTTAATAATAATATTTTAATTTTATTATTGTAGACTATAAGACATTTATTTAAATTTCAGATCGACCCTCTTCACTCATCACGGTTCGTCAAATTTCAGTGGACTCTTATCGCATAGTATAAGTTCGTTTCAGATCGCAGTGTAAACACTATCGATGCTGACATTCTGCAAGTATAGTTGTTACACAATACACAGTACACTTTTGTAAGCATAATATCTATAGAAAGAATCTTTTCTAAGATTTGGAATCAAGAAATAAATTTTTGAACTGAAGTTTGTTTTTATTTAACCATTACTTTATTAAATTATATTACTTTAACCATTTTTGTGATAATGTTGCCGCAGTGGTTTGTTGAGTTAATCATAGACTTTATAGCCTTTCATGGTATGACGTACTGCGGGATCCCGGGTTCAGTTCCCGGCAGCTTGTAGAATGAGGCTGGCGTGGTATTTGTAATCACGTAGTTAAAATCCCACGGGCCAATGACGGACAGCAGGACTATTGGTACGAGAATCTACACACATCGCCAAGGCGCTTGCCTAGCGTGGTGATTATGGGCATTACCTCCAATGATAAAAGCAATGGGAGAAACCTGTATCGAGCAATAGAGGAAAACCATCTGTTAAACTATTTTACATATAATAAATAACTTTTATACAGCGAGATTAAATGCTTTAGTATTAATTTTTTAATTTTAGAATTCCATTGTCTAAATCACTTTGTGACTATTAA
Source organism: Druceiella hillmani (assembly GCA_039881145.1). Classification (NCBI taxonomy): domain Eukaryota; kingdom Metazoa; phylum Arthropoda; class Insecta; order Lepidoptera; family Hepialidae; genus Druceiella; species Druceiella hillmani. The sequence continues at coordinate 12,841,321 of JAYKKI010000005.1, forward strand.
GTAGGTACTATTAACAAGATTGAGAAGCAATTAAGATTCACTAATCCGTTTGTGAATAAGTACTTATATAAAGAAAAGATTAATTACCATCGGTGATTATCAAAAAATTACCTTTCCACACCAAATCTTTAATAAAATTGTTTCTTCTAAATAAAAAGTCGCACGAAATTCTGCCCAAAAAGGCAGTTCTTCAAATATTTACAACTTCAGATACTGGTAAAGGCGATTCTAATAAATTTTTTTTTCAAAATTTCTCTACACAATACTGGAAGTGGTAAACTCTCGGGTTCAGATTAGAAAATAAAAAAAGTATTATTTACCTCAAGCGTGAGGCGACCAAGCCAGGCGGAGCGACGCAGGCTTAAGACTTCTGTTACTGGGCACATAGCGCTTGACCTCCTGACCACTCGACCTATAAGTACAGCTTTGTTAGCTTTTGTATTTTTACATTTCTGTTTGTAACAGAAATGTAAAATATTAATTAAACATAGTTCTTTTTCTAATAAAACGGCATTATTATCCTTTTTTATATTACATTTAATACGTAATATTATATTCAACGTTTGTTTTTTTTAAGACGGCGATTTCAGATTTTTAATGTTATATTTGTTACAAAAAACAGGCCAAGTATGTGTTCCAACAAACGTAAAATAACGTTTCGTAGATTGTAAGACTAAGGGAATAAATGTAACACCTCGATTTTTTTCCGATTTTTCAAAACAACCACTGAATAATTAGAAGGGATTTATTCAATATAATAAGACTTCAAAATTAAAAATGGTAAATGAAACTGATATTAAATATTGAAACCGCTATCCAATAATTTCTCACTTTATAGGGTGCGCGAAAAATTAGTTTCACCCTAATTATACTCAAACTCTGAAGTTAAAACTGACGGACGGATATAGTGAAGTTATTGGAGTATTTTTTGAATAAGCAAGACTAAAAAGAAGCGCGTACAGCAAACATTTTTGTTAATATTTAAGAATGAAAGCAAAATGAAATTACGTTTACGAAAATAAAGCCACCAACGAGTTTAAATTTAGAATTCCGTACTTTAAAATTAATTTTTTTTTTTATATTTTTCAAAATGTACGGATATTCAATGCTAATTGAAAAAGCTGTCAAACCCTTTGTTTATAAAAAGTTTGTAAGTAAGAGAAAGTAAATACTGATGTTTACATAGTTTATAAACATTACATAGAATTGTGAAATATTACGATGTATGATTTACAGTAACGTCAAATCAAATTTTGATTACCAAAATTAAAAATTTTGATACGCAAAATTATATGCCCAGAAAATATAGAATCATACGTTTACAGATTTAGCAGGGTTCTCTAACTACAGAGACTCCAAAAAAAGGAAATTCACACAGAATTCCGTCTCATCTTAGTCGTATGATACCATACCCTATGTAAATATTATAAAGAACAACATAGACTTCTTGTTTAGTCAGTTGTCGGCGAAGTGAGTTCTTTATTCAATGGTTAACCACGCCATCAATAGGCCGAAACATTTACCTTGAATTATAATTTTCAGACAGATCGAAATTTCTGAATGTATTGCCTAGATTCTATAGAATACAATAGTGAAAATTTTACCTCAATTTCGTTAGTAATTATAAAACAATTAAGAGTACAAAAAAGAACACACGCTGTCGAAAAGAATGGTAGGTAAAATTTCCAATAATGATCAATACCATCTTCTCCAAGTTCTAAGAAAATAAACAGTGTAACCTTATTAAAACCGTCTAGTAGTTTTGCTCGTACAGACAGACATACATAAATTCCTAAAAATTATCTGATTGTTGTTCCCCCAAACAATTTTTTTAACACTATCTTTAATAAATGGACTTTTCACGTTTACAACGTTATCATCTAACATGGAAATACTGACATGTGTCTAATTAAAATTTAAAATAAAGTAGTTTAAAACTATTTGTGTTACATGTCGCTAGCAATTATTATCTTCCATGGTGTAAACAAAAAGCAGCTCTGAGGCAACAATGGATATAAAATTCAAATTGATGAACGCCACCGCCGACACGCGCGGCCCGCAGGCGCCGGCCCCACTTCTTTGTTTACAGCGGGGCCAATAAAGCGCTTCGCTTTGAATATTTTTCGATTTTACAGCATCATTAAGCGAGTGCTGTGCGTCCAGTGGCGCACTCTCCGCACTTAGAGTGATCGCGTACTCGATGATAATATCATTAATTATCTATTAGTAGTTTCACTAATCTTACAAATTGCCTATGAATTAAAATTAAAATAATTCTTTGTAAAACCCTATTATTGCTTTTACTTATTTATTAGAGACCATTTAAATAAATAAGGTTCATTTATTTCTATGACCGTTAGATCTTTGGTTTCCGAAAATATGATCAGTTTAATAAATACTGGTGGATACTCAAATGATGGAAGATTCACAACAGTCTTTCATTCAGACTTTTATGCCAATTTTACTTAAGTTTTGAAAATCTATTCAATCTCCATATACTTTGATTTATCATGTCTCGTATTAAAAATAATTATTTGTATGATTTGAAAAAATTGAGCACGTTTTTAAATACAATATATTAGAGCACATTTTGGACTGACATTTTCAATACAGATTTAAAAATATCCTTTAACACAAAATCCCTAGCTTTTTGGTTATTTCATTTTATTTCGTGTATATTTCCAAAACATTTTCTTGTTATAGACTGCAAGTTTTATCATTTAAGTTTTACTCATTTTTTTCAAATTACCATTGCAATATTTTTGCGGCTGGGAAAGAAAGAAATAACTGTTAGAACAATGAGACGAGAGAATACCAACGAAAAGGAGCCTCGCGTTATGGAATTAAAATATAATTTTTTAAAATAGCTGATATTTTTAAATTACAAAAGAGCAAAAATTTAGCAACTAACAATTGGGAAAGTACAAAAATAATTACAATTTGTAATTATAATAGAAAACAAAAAAGGTAACTTCATAAACGCGCATACATTATATTTGTAATCAATAAAGATTGTTCTTTTTTAATTCGAATCCATTGCTTAAATTAAATAAATAATACTCTGTTTTATTTTAATGGACCAAACAGTTTCGTAGAAATAGCATTTACAAGCTACTGGGATAATGAAAAGGCAGGTTACACTTTTCATGAAAAAATACGTAATTTCTTCATTTGTCTGACTGAAGATTTCAATAAAACTTTTAATCAACTTATTTTTTCATTTTCTCTATTTAATAATGCCATTTTTATTATTGTAACACTTGGGCCCAATACAATACGAACTTTTTGTTTTTTGTGTATTTGTTTTTGCCAACTTTTGTACATACATTTATGTTTACATAGATAACAATTTTCGATAAATTATTCTGTATTTTATGTTTTCCTAGCCAAAGTTCCAACTTTCATTATGAACATTTGCATAGTCCATTGTACGGTCTAACCTTCGTGTAGCCAGTAATGAGGCGTAATATTTAATTCAGAGTTAAGTCAACCTAGTTAGTGTGAGATATATTCTATACAGGAGAAGAATACACGGCAGAGGCAAAGCAGAGTGAGATATATTTAGTCAGCTCGTAGTAAATTAGACTCAAGAAATTTCATATCGTAAATGTTTTGATAATTCTACAGCCATTCTTCACTTCTTCAAAGCTTATCCCTTATAAAAGTATTGTTGGGTCGTCACAATAAATAAACTTTTGATTATTTAAGGATACTAATTATATCTTCTTCATATACTAACAATATAACGGTTTAAAACATACGTATTAATGAAATAAATCTATAGAAATTATGCGAAACTATTTAAACTTCTACATAAATTTCTCTATACTTCGCGAACTTTCTCGGCACGCCTCTGATTATAACGTCGTATGCGTTCATGGTCGCAGACGTGACATACAAAACACCCGATAGTGGCGTGACCATGGATAAATCAGTATAATAAATATTTTTATACTGAAAAAATATGTGAAAATACTTCGAAAGTTATTATAAGAAATGAGGACGTAAACAATAATGTAAAAGAGAACTCGACTGTAAAGTACGTTTGTTGGTAGTTTCGAAGCGCCCAAGCTATCTCTATATAGAGATAACTTCGTCGCTTCGATCGAATAAACATATTTATATGTGGTAGGTAAATAAATATAAGTGAATGGTAAATGATAAAAAAATAAAATTGTATGAGTCCACCTTTATACCATGATCAACTTATATATTTAAAAATAAAAATAAATAATTTCAAAATACGGCGAAAATAAAATACAACTTGGGTAAGACTAGAAATGTATTGTGTGCGTGTGTGTGTGCGTGTGCGCGTGCGCATGTGCGTGCGTGCGTGAGCGGGTATGTGTACTTTAGTGTGTGTCTGTATGTATGTATCCAGTATACATAGTTTGACCAGAATTTTCTTTTCGTTTTACTGGTTTCATAATCGAAATATCATAGTTTTTTTCCTCGCTTATTGCTTAGTTTTATTTTACTCTCTATATAAATGAATCAATTATGTATTACATTATCTGAAAACCGTTTAAATAAAGAATTGCAAGTTGAATTCGTTTGTTACTACGAAAACAATATTTTGTATTTTTGTTGGTATTAAGTGATTGTTTAATTAAACTGCCGTCGGCCGGACCGAATTTCGTACGGAGTACAAAGTCTTTTCATAATATAATTACTATTATTACAAAAAAGTTAGTGCTTTACTAAAGTAAAACGATTAACTTAAGTATTATGAATTTACTTACCTAACTATTTTATTCATATGTGAATTACATTTTGCCGACTTATTGCTACACGAGGAATCTCTTCCAATCAAGTATACAGTTTGGGAATAAGTGAGGTCGATAGGCTTTCAGAGTTTAACCCAATGCCTTTAGCAGAAGAATCTTTAAGACTTTCAATAAAATCATCTGTCTCTAAGAATTTATAAATAGGGTTTGAAAATATGTGATATATTTATATATATATATATATATATATATATATATATATATATATATATATATATATATACATTTATTTATACGTATTTATATATTTCACAGAACAAGCAACCAAGTTATTATTTTATTAACCCTTTAATTTATTCACGGGACTAACCAAAATAACTCTGTGTTGAAATACTTACTAAATGCAGTTAGCTTGATTTTTTAGAGTTTCTGATATAGCTAAAAATAACAGCAGATCGGTACTCTAAAATGCTTAGGGGACTCGTATCTCGAGCGCAAAGGACAAGGCATTTTCAGCTGTATTTTAAAATAAATCTCTTCAATGACTTCCCGCTCGTTGCGGTCTGTGAGAAAAATTTTTCATCCCCACAAAAAGACACATTTGAATTTAATGCAGGACTCTGCAATGAGACGAATCAAAGACCTGGAAAAGCGAGCGAACGTCTGAGACTCCGTGAAGGTATAGCTCTCGATAGGTAGATGTATAACTAGTCATTGGGACATAACAACGGGCTAATCGCCATTAACTGAGTCGATAATTAAAACGATAAATAATACAATTCATATCGCGGCAAGTAGTTGCGTGACGTTAACAACTGCCGAGCAAGTTTACGGCGGAGAGCGGTCGCGGCGGCGTAGCGCTTGATTAATCGTATCCCGAGTTCCTGCCCAAGTTGTTAAACGATCATTAGGCTTAACGCGCCCTTTGTTTTATTGTCGGGCAATTTGTTTATGAAACTCTGCTCTTGTATTTATTATAATTCAAGTGTCTATACGCTATTGTGAGTACAAGAATAGAAAAATTATTCTTCTTCATTGATATATACAGAAGCGAATAGAACTTATTTTGGAAGTATTGAAAATAAGTAGTTATTTACCTCAGAAATAAAGTTTGGTTTATAATTGGTCTATGGCATTCGCTAAATAAATTGATGCGTTACAGCCGATCTGTTCCGTGGGCCCATGTGATCAATATCACTATAATGAATATACTTTCTGCAATAAAATATTATGGCTTTAAAATAATATAAGTGACAAAAAAATACATCAATTCTATACAATACTGAAAAGCAAGAAAAATATTATTGTTAAGGCAATAATTGCATTCTTAACGTCTAATTTCATCATTAAAACAAAAAGTATTATGATTTCGTATAAGTAATATTATTACATATTTTATTTCTCGTCATTTTTATTTCAAGTTTTCAAATGTCTAAATAAAACTGAAATCAGATTATCCAGAATTGAACGATATTTTTAGAACTGGCAAAAACTGATAGAAATAACTGCGGAAGGTGATGTATGAAATAATATTAATTTTACATATTTACAAATAAAACGATGGTATCGCAAGTTTTACTTACGAAGATACTATTTTACACCGTATTATATTAAAATAATACATCGGTATATACTCGTCATCAAAAGTATCAACATGTAGTCGCATCCATCAATTTCGGTATGAGATTTTGGAACGAAGCTCCTTATCGCAAAACCTCTTTTAAGATATTTCTTAAAATTTACTATATGTGTTTGTTCTACATAGCTTTAAAAATATTCTCAATATTCCTAAAAAAATAATTGTGATCAGTAAAGCCGGAGGTTTGTATTCTATTGACACTCTTTATTTAGTGCATTTCTAAGGCCGTGCACAATTCAGAAAACGTTATCTGTTGAAAGTAATTCAAATAAACACTCGAACATTAAGAAATCAAACTTAATAAATTAAACACTTCAAAAAAAACTATTAAAATTAACTGCATATAAAACAATAAATACCTCAAAACCGAATAGACATTTGTATATGTTCTTTTTTACATTGATGAATTGTTTCCACCCAGCCGAAGGTTTATCAGCGGCCGCAGTCCGTTGGCTCCGACGGGTCGGGTCATTAAGGTGCCAGGTTCGAGTCCCGGCGTCATTAGCGCGTGCCGCGACAGGTGGAGCGCGACTTCTGACAAGCGAGGATGTCCTGCAACATGTTACAAAATAACGTGAGCCTTAGCAGGATACTAGTACTTTTATGATGCAATATAAGCCAATTGAGACCTCCGACTTTACAAGCGTTTACATATATATGAGAGCTATAGATCTATATACGAGTATATACAAAAGGAACTTTATTTCACAAATTTTGGTCGTTGTCAGGGTATAGGCAATAAAGGATATAGATTATAAAAGAAATCCGCCAAAAGGATACTGCATTATATCGACACTTTGTATTATTTGGGTGCTGTTTTATTAAGATTTCTACAGGTTCCTTTTTATACTTTCAGGTACAGTGAAATTCCTTTCAATCGCAGTAAACCTTTACTTGTGGTAGTATACTGATTAATTAGTAAATGAAATTGACCCCACCGCGACCCACAATAAACTTCGCATCCAGTATACATAATAATAAGATTTTCCCGTCACGTGCATACAACTATACACTTGCGCACGTTAAAAAATAACTAAATACTTGCAATTCCGATCGGTTCAGTATAAAGGAAGTCTAAGTACGTATTTTTGATAACTAATAATTCAGGTCGGAATCATTTAGTTCTTAAATAATAAGTCAATTATTTTTTCCAAAAAAATTAAAAGAAGAAACGACATTATTTTCGTACTAGTTAGATATAAAAACATATATAAAGTAAGCTCTCTAGAATGATAATAAAATATGAAAAACTTTGTAATTCGCTAAATATCCATTTAACAGACGCAACCTGTCATTCGGGTTTATACACGTCTCTCTTCGTATTTATTTTTGTCTTTTGTAATTTGTCCAAGGTTATTGACTCATAAACTAACCAAAAAATTGTTTGCATTAACAAACAAATATATAAATTTCGTCCCTCAAAATGAAAAAAAGGAACCCTTATTGAAACATTTAGTTGTCTTTCTGCCTGTCCCTTTTTCTCAGAATATGCTTGAGATATAAAGTTAATATTATCATTACATCGTATACTGCGGCCTATAGCCTCACATTGCTGTAAAAAATTGTTTGGTTTACACGACAAAAACAAATGGCCTTTTAAAGCGTATTTTTGTTACCATAATCTTACTCGGTGATCATCCAAACCAGACGACCTACAAACTTGGAAGTCAGCATAATGACATGTCTTATATCAAAAATGAAGGTGGAAATCTAGAAATAAATGATGTGGAATTAAATACTTTTTTGAAATTAGGGCCTATGCAAGATATAGTAGGCATATATTTACAATCTCAAAAAATTAAAATTTTGTAAATAGTTTAATAGAAATACTATGTAACATACGACGATTATAAATACGTAAGTGTTTACGGAACCCTCTTACTGTGTGTTCTATTCGTGCTTAACGGATTTTTTAAATATTGAAGTTAGATTTAATACCCCCAACGTATTAATCTTAATCATATCTATTATAAATTATTGTCTACGACAATCATTTTATACACGGAATATTATAATTTAAATCATTTACAATTAATATGTCAAAAAAATTTAGACCGAGGCGTTGTTCCAACCTGATATTGAATAGCCACAACGTCTACGGAATTAGAATAATGCGAATAACACTATAGGTTCAGTGAAGGACAAATAAAAAGATTTTCAATCAGAGACAAACCAAAAGTTGGAGCAATTACTGAGTGAGGTTTATCTTTACTGGCAAATAATAAAATAGATATGTGTTTTAATTGGTACAGCGGCCACTGTTTCATTCAAAAATTTAACTCGCACAATTATCCCGAATTAATAGAAAATGAATTTAACCAACGTCCAAATGTCCGGTAAACAAATTCAACGCAACGATGCGGCGTGTAATAAAAAAAAACATCACCCACCCAAGCGGAAATCGACAATTTAATTCTCGATAATTACTCCGCAGGATACTGAACCGAACCGGAAACACGTTGATCCTGACGGCGGCACACTCGAAACTACACGCCGTACAATATAACCCTGCAATTATTATTTAAAGCTCGTCTTTGAATTGAACTCCTTCAAGTTTCCTTCGAGGAACTGAAGCGCGATGTTCATACGATTAACATTATTAGGTCTTTATCAAAATGCTTTTAATCTTTCCTGTCACTGAGTGGTACCAACAATACTGTAACAAATTCTCTTAAGTGCCTTTTTAAAAGTTTAAGTAGAGAAATTATGCCTGAAAGCTTTTGAAGAATAAAATGCCTAGAAGCACGATATATTGAATAACAGTGAGGTTCAATATTAACGTTAAAATGAAGGCATAATCTAGTAATGTGTATATGTTTTACGATTATGTACCAATACATTTTTTATAGTTTATTGATGAAATATATATTGAATATTAGAAGTAATAAAGTATATAAAAAATAAAATTATTTTCCTTTTTAATTTAAAAATCATTAATTAATTATGACAGGTATTTAAGTCATTTGTAGCATGGAGTTACAAACTCCCCTCCAACGAAGAAGCCAAAACGACATTCCATTGTGGACAGTGACACTATTTATTACTTCGCTATGAAAAATACAAATAATTCGCTTTTGAAACAAACCTCGCGTTACATTTTTTCTTCTTTACACTTGTACAAATAGAACGATCGTGGGCTAAACATATACATAATTTTCTTTTCCGTTCCCCACTAACTTCACCTTTTCTCTTCTCGTAGCACCCAAATAAATTGTTATCGATAATTAATCCGGGTCTCTGATAATAAGCTAACGATCTCCATTAAGTGCGGCGTTCGCCGGCGAGATGGTTGTACCTCTATGATTTATAGTACGAAAACATATAATGTGCTTAAGAATATAAACAGCTTTTGTACGGAGAACGCGTGAACAATTATTTAAAAAGCTTAAAATTCTTAACATGTATCATCAGTTCAATTGATATGAATTGTTATAATTCATTAACAATTCATATCAATTGAACTGATGCAATGTTACACATGTACATATACATATTTCTATCATACACCATAATCTTTTTACAGGACGATCATCTATAAACAAAGTATATTCTACAATTTTTCATGTCATTTAACTGCTGACTCCGAGTGATGGAATATATCATAGTGTAGTTTGTATGCAAGTAATAAAAATAAACTTAATGTTAAATGAAAATTAACGAAACTAGTGAAGGATATAACATTATAAATATAAAATGAAAAAATGTCAACAACGAAGAAAATTTTTAAAGATAAACCACAACGACAATAGGTGTTTTTTGCCCTCTAAAAATGGATTCGCGATCTGAATATACAGCTTATTTTATATCTGATTTAAATAAATAATTTGACACTTTACTAAGAGTATGATATGGAAAATAATTGTTGGTCACATGACCTTTCACTTAATAGTACCCGTTTTTCTTTTTTGGAATAGGTGATTATAAATTTAACAGTTCATTTAACGAAATTTATTTCCTCGATTTTGCCCCGTGCAAAAAGTATTACCTCGTAAATTAAATCAAGATCAACAGTAACCCAATTTCATTATTCCCCTCAGACAAATATACATCACCAGTGTACCAAAAATATTTTATTTATTTATTGATACTTTAACGTACATATAATACATACGTTTGTCGGACTTATTGCTACACGAGCAATCTTTTCCAGTCAATCACATTGATTAAATATAAGCATTTTGTGATGTGAATGACTGTAAAAGACATTAATAACAAAACGAAACTTAGCATATAATAATTAATAAAAAATATCATAACATGTAAATAAGCAAAACTAAGTTACATATGTATAATACAAAACAAAAAAAATAAAAAAATGGTTAATAATTGACATGGTTGGGAACAAGGAAAACGGGGAACAAAATGGAATTAGGAACGGTAGGACTGAAGGATTATGAGAAGGACTTTTTCAGACGTTCTTTGAATACATTTAAGGAGGGCGAGTTCCTGGTACCCGGGTCTAATAGATTCCAAAGTCTTATAGCTTGGACAGTAAAGGACTTTTCATAAAAGGTGGTTGTATGTTTGGGAAAAACGAGACTGAGCTGTTTTCCGAGTATAGTCCTATACCGTGTGCAGACAAGTAACTAATTCTGCTTCTAAGATAAGTTGGATAAGTAGAATTATTCAAAATTTTAAAGAGAAGTTCAAGAATATGAAGATTGCGCCGATTACGGACTTTAGTCAATTTAAGTTGCGCTCTGAATTGAGATACATGATCATATTTTTACAACCAGAAACAAATTGGATGCACAAATTTTGTAGGCGTTCTAATTTTAAAAGGCGATGCTCAGTAAGGTCTGGATAGCCTACATCTCCATAGTCAAACAGTAATAGTAAGAATGTTTGACAGAGGAGAGCATTGGTTTAAACATCTAGAAAATGTTGAAGATGCTTGAGGTAGTGCATTCTACTGAAGATACGACTTACACCATTTACTTAAAGTTGTCTGAAGATTTTGATCGATAACAGACCCAAGTCTTTAACAGTTGACGTAAATTGAAATAGTATGTCATTTAATGATAGATACGGCACATCTGATTTTAGAAAGCAGTCTTTGGGTACTAATTATAATAGCTTGAAATTTAATTGGATTAACTAACAAATCCATTTTATGAGCCCACTGACCGAATCAAACGAGGTCTTCATTGAGGGTATTGATAACGGTTGCTATGGAGTTTACATCAGTATTTTACATAAGTAATTATCACCTTTACTTTGAAGATTTACCAATATATGTCATATGTTGGTAAATCATCAACGTAAAGGTGATAATTATTATGTATATTCCCAACATCCCCATCAATAGAAATTGCAAAAAGAAGTGGAGAAAAACCCCTCCTTGAGGCACACCAGGTGATAAGTCCGTTCATTCTTCAGAGAATACATCTGAAGACTTCACAGATATAGATATGAGCTAAACCATTCTAATGAGTATTGTGATATATTCAAAGATTTCAGATATGTTAGCAAAATATCAAAATCAGTCGAGTTGAATGCACTGCTGAAGTCAAGAAGTACAAGTATTGTGCATTGAGTGTTATTCATGGCTAAACGTATAACATCGGTAATTTTCACGCTGTTGAAGTACTATGGGCAATTTTGGAATCAGATTGAAGTGGATTTAGATGTTTGCAAACATTAATATATCGAACAAATTGGGTATGGACTATGCGCGCAAATTCGTTAGAAGTGGCAGTATGGAAATAGGCCGAAAATCTTTAGGATGTACAGACCACATTGTTTTTGGTAAGGGTATTATATATTTTTTATTCCATTCAGAAGGTAAAGTTCCAGTTATCAGAGATGTGTTAAATATGCCAGTAATAACAGGGGTTACAGTATGCAAGATAAACTTAAGGGCTTCAATGCTTAGGCCATCGCATCCCATAGAATTAGTTTATATCGCCTGTAATTTTAACTTCTGAATCACAGGTATTATTAAATATGAATTCGTGGTTAGAAGAGGATGGATTCCCTATAATATTTCCGACTGCAACTGTTTCCGAATGTAACAGCTGTGTCAAGTAATACTGAAAGTATTAAGGTCAAGCTAGCATACGCATCAGTATGAGAATTACCAACTACCAGAGTACCAAGAAACTTCCAAATGTTTGAAGAAGAGCATTTGGGTATGGAAATGGAGACGTAATGCTTTTTAGCATTTCTACACATTTTTATACATCTATTTCTAAGTATTCTAAATGTCTCCTATATTTAAGGACTGATGTTCGCTTTGTATCTGACTTTGGCTCAATCGATTATTGAATTCAACAACTTTTTCATCAACCGTTATAATGGTTAAGATATAATCCCAATCAATGAGCTGGGCATTCTCAAGCAAACAAGGCAAATCAATTCTGTTCTCTTTTCAAAAAACTGTGAAAATTGGAAATTTTAAAAGATGGTTTAGGACTACGCAACTTATAGGATAGGTAAATTAGATCATGGCGTGAGAGCCTGAGAGCAGGACGTTGGTCGTAGAAAAATGCACTTTCAGGGGAGGATAGAATGGAAAGATCAAGAAGGGACCGATGATTTACCTGGTGGAAGGTAGCAAGCGATGGGAGACTGGTGAGGTTTCCAGCATTTACAATGTGCCAAAGCTGCACACTTGTTATACCACTTCTATACAGACTGGTGTTGAATTCACCCTTAATCACCACATGGGGATATATATGACTGTCAATAATACCCTCAAAATCACCAAAATACGAAATATCTGGTGGTGAGTACATAACTCCCAAGAGTAATTTAATTCCGAAGAAAGTAATTTCAATAAATAAATATTCCATTATAGACAAACAGTCGGTCATGGATTTGCGATAACTTTAAGAGGAAGATCATATACAAGATAGACAGTGACCCCACCACCGCGCTCACAATGGCCGTCATTATGGATTAATATGAAACCTGGAAGCGAATAAATATTAAAGGGGAGTGAAGGTTTAAGCCAGTTTCGCTAATAAGACAAGCATGGATATTTAATTTTTCAAAATAATTAATAAAACCCGAGTTAAGGAATATTATAGAATACTCTGAGTATTGATATAACAGAAATGCAACTCAGAAAGGCATCGAGAAAAAACAGACTGAAGAATATGGTGGCATCACCAAATGGCTCAAGGTCATCTGAAACGGAAGAGACTGGAGGGGAGCAGGAAATGTTAGGAGAGGAACAGAAATGAAAGGAATAAATGGAAGATTTGGAAGACATGTCAATATTCAATCAGGATATAATTAACAAAAACATACAATATAAATTAAACAGAGGAAAAAAAGTTCCAAGTTCCAAAGTAAATAAACTAATAATATATATATATATATATATATATATATATATATATATATATATATTTATATATATATATATATATATATATATATATATATATATATATATATATATATATATATATAATGAGACAACAATGCACACAAAACCATAGACTATATTTAATATACAAAAACATAGTCCTCAATAGCTCGAAAACATTATGTGCGTCTATGCACAAATTACAAAATAATAGAAAGTAAATAAGACGAATACTTTCATAAGTGTAACCGAAGCATATTAATAAAATTTATAACAAATACTATATTTTGTTATGAAATTTATTACTAGTAATTTTTATGTAAATTAATTATTATTTTCAAGTAAATTATTTTTTTCTGCATGACCGAGTGTTGTAACGATAAGTTTTATTATTGGTGTGAAAAGCAGATAACCTTAACCTAGCTTGCTCCAGTTGTGCAGGTCATGTGATATATTCCTTGCAGCCATCGGGAAACACAACAATCCTTACAGCGCCTGTCCAGCAGTTTTTGATTGCTAACAATACTCAGCGAACAATAATTATCGGGGTCGAATTAGAAATTTCGTGATGAGTACGCCGGTTCCCTTTAACGTTTTCATCACCGACCATACTTTATAACGGTGTTCGCTGCGGGTGAATTTGACGACTATTGGTCTCGGAGCCTTGCCCTGTATATTTGCAACACCCAGACGGTTGCACGAATCCAGATTAAATTCATTTATTGCGGAACAGCCAAGTTCATCAATGATGATGCTAAGAGTGGTTGATATCGGAGTATCGGCAGTTTCTTCTTTCACGCCGTGGATGAGGATGGTATTTCGACGTCCCTTTGCCTCCAAATCCTGTACACGGTGCTCCAGATCATTTTATAAAGTTAAAAGCGACTTCATCATATCCTGAATTTGAACGCGGAATTGCTTCAAGTCAATGGAAAGAGTTTCGATTAAGGATGATTGCTTATTTTTTAAATTATCCAGTCCGCCGTTATATGTTGCAGTTAGACGCTTCATTACTGTTTCCATTGCAATATGTTAACAAACATGAGTATTCTAGAAATTTATTTCTCCTGGTTGTTATGCAAGTGACAGTTGTCAGCAGTGTGGTCCGTTTTTATTTCATTCGGTTTAGAACAAATCTCGTTTAATACAAAGCTTAATTTATAACTTTTATTTAAACCCTTTAGGATTAAATAAAAGTAATAAATTAAGGAAAAACACTTTAGGACTACTCATATGAAATAGTCTAAATAGAATCATCAAATAATTATATTATTTAAAAATAAACAGCGAGCAACACTTTTTTCCTGTCGGCTGCAATCTACCTACAATCTACCTACAATCTACCTACAATCGTCAATACCCACAAAAATATTTAAAAATTCGAATTGGGAAGATGATGTTATACTAAGTATCCCGATGTTATTTTTAATATAACATTGTACTTATTATGATTTTAGCACTCGGCTATCAATCACACGAATGACTAAAAAACTCAGATTAGGATTTTACGTGGAGAAAGGAAACGTTTTTTTTTTATCTCAATATAATTAAGTGAAAGCCAGTTCATTTGTCTGTACAAAGGTTTTATAATCAGCCGCTTTTAATACATATTTAGTCTTCTGTATGATTAAATCAGGGCTCTGAGTGACTTCTTAATTCTATTTTAAAGAAATTTAAAAATAATAAAATTTTTTTGTATTTTTCTGACATTTCTTCTAAATCAAAATATTCAGATATAGTCTTCTGTAATTGTTATATTAATCCTGAAAAAAAAATAGCTGCATAATGATTCGATCTTTCAAAAGAAATTGCTCAAGTGTTCATCCTATTTTAATATTTTCGATAACTTTTCAGAAGAAAACACACCCTCTAAGACTTGATTCTCTATTTAAAGTTAATAACGCCATTACCAACTTTTTAATCTCATAGTTTCCTTTAAAATGTTGACTAAAGTTTTTACAAAATTTTCAAAGACTGAACAAGGAAAATATAGACTTTTTGAATACTTACACTTCTCATTCATCATACACGAGGAAAAAAATAATAAAGTAATAAATAGTGGTATATCGTCCATATAGATTTAAATGAATAAAAAGATCGGAAACGAGATGCAGAAAATAAAAGATGAATATAGTAATCATTGTACTTCGACTTATCAAGGGTTAAAAAATTGAAATAATTACTGTAAAATACGAATTGCAGGAAGGCGATTCTAAAATAGACAAGACATGATTCCATATAGTAGTAAATCTGGCTTCATTTCTAAATATTGGATAAAGTTAAGTTTTCACCGTTACAATTCACAACTAGACACTAACTTACGATTAGTCGTACAATCGAGGTACTCACTAGGGGGAGTCCCAAACAGTCTGAATAAATAATAAATCGAAACCAATTGGCATCGAGTCCAACCGACGTGGAAACAACGTGAGAACAGTTGCCCCGCTGCGCATGCACTGAGTGCAGTCGGCTCAGTCGTAACATAACATGCGAGCGAGCGCGTTTACGAGTGCTCGCGTTAAATATTTCGTTTTTCACTGTACAGGTCTCACTGTTAGCTTCCAGCTCGTGTGTTTGGTAAAACGACAACTTTTCAGATGTCAGTGAGAGCAGACAATGAGTCAATGACAACGAGTCAGTCTTCGTTTGTCGAATAGCTCCATACTTGGTTATAATCTATACTGTAACCAGTCTCGTTTATAACCGGTGCATGTCTAGTTAACGATTAAATTGGTTACGATAAAGATAACTAATTCTCAGTGTTGAATTCTTTGTGTGTAGATTTAAGTAAGCTAAAGCAACACAGGATAATATTACAGAACTTAGCGGTAACAAATTCTTATCTCATCCAGCAACGCGATTATTTCGTAAATATTCACACACAAAGAAGTTAAAGGTGATGTGAGGTATGTTTTAACTCAAGAAACTTGGTTCTCGCTGGTTTAAGACAATTATAATTTTAGTATTAAAGATTTCGTTTTATTAAAATATATTTATTAAAATATAATCAAAGTTGATACTGAATACCGACACCATTTATAAAAAACACCCCTGTAATTCCACCATTCACGTATTTATCTTTCAAAGTATATTAGGCTTTAGAAAATATATCAGATTTAGGCCCATAAATTATGTAATATCCTTCATTCATCTCTGACATATATACGACGTACACTATGTATATCATCAGACCAGATATTAGGTAAGCAATGGCATATGAGCAGCTAGTAAGCTGCAATACAGGTGTATAATATGAATAATTTTAATAATTTTTCTCATTTTCTTGCAATTCTTCAGGGACGCTCATAACTTCTTTAGACTTGTAACTTTATCCTCTTTTATCATCTTCTTAACCTGACATAGTCACGGTTTAGATACTCATTTGTACACAGCATCTTTCATATATTTTTTTTCAATGGGTTAGCTTGTTCTTTCAAATGGTTTTATTAGAATTATATTATTATATTTGAATACATAGTTTTTTTTCTTTCTCGTCGAAAATGTTTTCACATATAGTAGCAATATCGTCAGAAACAGTCCTAGGTGCTAAAAAAGGATTTTTATTATTCCTTAAGACACTGTGTCATGATATGAAACGTTTCAAACCAGATATTTTTGGTGTTTAATATATTACCCGCAGTTTGGGTTATATATGTAGGGATAGTAGGCATATTTTTGTTCGCCTCCTTTGTTCATCTGTGTACCAAAAAATTTGCAGTATCAACATTATGTGCTTTGAAGCTAAAGAAAGGATTGAACAAAAGGAAAAATCATGATTTATTTGACAATGGAAATAATACTTCGTCATGTATCATATTGTCTATTATAACATTAGAGTTTCCAAATCATTGACGAGAAAATTCCATTCGTAGTAATTATTGATGAGAAATTTTTTTGGAAATGGCCATAAGTAATTATGCAACCTTGATCTATGCAAGTATCTGCTGTTTTATAATTCAAATTATATTTGACATTCATTGATCATTTTATGTATAATAATGCTTTATTTTTGTAAATACTTTGTGAAACTTTATTAAATATGCACAATAAAAAAAATACTGCATTATTTTATTTCGTTTCCGAAGTATATAACTTCGGTTAAATTTCTACGTAAGATGTTAATGTTTAATTTTTTTTTATTCTAAAAATGTTTAAGTTCTCTAACGAGCCTCATTAGACTATCATAGTTTAATAAAGCCCATAAATATGTTGGAATTGCGCACATTTTTTTTACTTTCTTAATAAAATACTGTTCATTTTTGAAAGAGCTTCTCCTCTACTTTCAAAATTATAGTTATTCAAAATATTTTATTTTGAAATGAAGTGAGTCTTGTTTGTCCCAAATTGTTTATCATTATCAAAATAGCTACTCTGTTACCGCGATTGTGTAATTTATTTGAAAATAAACATAAATATGATGAGCTGTATTAAAAATAAGTAATACAGACTTCGTAAAATTATTTAGTATCATAAATATAAAATTCACAACATACTGGTAAGAAATATTGCGTTTTATACATTACCTGGGGCCATGTTTGTACCTAGTATTCGAAAAGTAAAATGACTAGCTTAATAGAACGTAAATAGAGAATAAGTTATGATAATCCATGCAATTTATGTAAGTAGATATATAAATCCGCACACGTGTATTTAATATTGATTAGTAATTTTCCGTGGAGACATTAATAAACCAATTTGAAGGGAAATCGGTGAAATTCGTGTGTAGATAATTAACACTTATCATACGCCAACTACAAAATACCAAACGCATAAGCCCGCCGACGCAAAATCTGGGGTGTTCATTAGAACACGACGGAGGTGCGAGGCGCAGGGGTGTCGCTCGAGTGGGACGCTTTGTCTGCGCCCGTCCACGCGTAAACGCCCGGCGCGTCCATTGTGACAGCCCTCCGCGCTTGCGGCAGATGCGGACTGGTACTTGGGTGTGTCGATGGAGACGGTAAGTACTAGTTTATACGTGTGTCGTGGATAGTTTATGACTGGTTAGTTTTACACCATTAAAAACTGGAAGTTATATTGTCACTATTACTTCACAAAATACAAGTTTTTTGTCCATGACCTTTGATTATGCAGTCATTGAAGACATTTAGGTATGTCATGATTATTGTAAACAAATATTTTTTTATATTTCAACTTTTTAACATTTTATGAAAATACGTGAGTGGTTTTCCTAAACTTTAATACGTACGACAGTAAAAATGTTATCCTAATTTGCTAACCAGTTTTGAAGTGATGCAAGTATAAACATATAGAAAAAAATTGGCAGACTTATCGTAAGACAGAAATTATGTCCGATAGTTTATCCACGTTGGCCAGTTCAAAAAAACGCCCAAGACCTTGCTGAATACAAAAGCTCTACATCCTATCTAAACCTATCTAGTATTTTCACGCGATGAGCAACAAAAGAGGTAGAAAAATTGACAAAAAAATCCAAAAAAAAACCTGGCATTTAGTTCTCTATCGTGTCCATAGTTTTGCAAATTTAATTTTATCAAAAAATACTTAAAGTACTGTTATTTTATTGCATGGGTCGAAAAAATCTATATATTATATATATATATATATATATATACATATATATATATATATATATATATATATATATATATATATATATATATATATATATATATATAGCTCTGAATATTGACGTTCTGCTTAAAATTAGATTAGGTTTAACTTTCGTAAATGTTTTGTGTTAAAAAAATATAAAATTAACTCCCGCAATAAGTTAACGTAATTTACTCTAAGTATGTTTTATATCATAATAATTAAATGTTACGATATAATTATTTATATATTACAGAGTTAACTTAAAGGTTGGGTACACTCCGAGACATATCTCAAAACAAGAAAGCCGTTGCTTAATGGTGTCGTGTCTTCACGTGATTCGGCGTCTCTCGCTCTCTGGATGAGAAAACCTGTGGAGTTTTATAATTAGATAAATGTAAAAGCTTCAGTTTCCATCGATAGACTGGAGTGTATAGATAGGATAAAACGGAGAAGCTTATTAAACAGGAGTTTTGGTGCACTATAGACATGTGCTTCTTTAGACTTTCATTTCACCTTAAAGACGGTTGTATTTATTTTCTCATATCTTGAAAAGAAAAAAATATCACATGTAAAAATTTACATTAATAATGGCTTTAAACTTATTCGAGGAATCATATTGAAAAAGGATTTTCAATACGAGTCGTTGACTTCAATTACTGGAAAAGAATAAAATCGTACACATTAATACGTGTAAGAAAATATATTTATTTATGTGTATAACAAAGAACAGAGTGTATTACAATTTGGTAGTTATGGTTATTTTATATTACGAAAGCAAATATAATTTGTTAAGCGCGATTTAATACTTACTGTTTTAAGTTTTAATGAAAAAATACCTATTTATTTATTTTCATAATCATACTTTTGTTTTTATTATTATAATCATACTTTTGTTTGTCACTTTGGCAATTAAGCTTTCTTTTCATCCTTTCACACACTTTTCCTTAACTTTTTTATTATACTTTCGTAATTACTATTATTGTCGTTTTCGAAATGAGCATAACGATATGCCCTAATTTTCCTAATTACTTTCTTTCGAAATATAAATTTAAATTACTTAACTAAAAAAATAATTAAGCTTCGTTTCTTTCAAAATATTTCCTCTAGTTTAAATTGACCGTTGGAATAATTTCATCTATCTCTACAGAAATTTACTGCTGATTCTTACTGAATATTCTTCGATTTTGCTCCAGATCTTACGTTTAAATTTGATTTTATAGGAATTTGAAATATCATCTAATTTAACTTTTAATATACTTGGACCAAAATAAGCAAAATAGAATGAACGGCATTACTTTCATCAAAAATGTATTACGGTTTAGATCTGCTGTCATATAATGTATTTATTTAAATGTTATTATATTATACATAACAAATTCTTTAACATAAATAAGAATCTGATATGTCAACTTTAAAAAATAACTGTATTTATGTCTGGAATCATTATTTTTAACAAACAAAATTCAACAATACAACAAAAGGGTCAAACGAGTAGTTTGGTTTTTGACCATACATAACGTCATTAAATTTAAACTTCTCGCGATTAAGAAGTTATTTATCACCAAAATTCTTAGTTCCATACGTTAATCTGTACCATCGAATGTACTTCTTCGTTAAGATACTTCTATTTTGACATTTTACCCACCACGGTTAAGTAGGTATTTATAACTGGAAGCCGTTTTATATTACCTTTCAAAATGTTTTGGAAACAATCCGTCCTGAATATGCACACTCACAGACGTAAATGTTAACACCTAAATGTATATATCTTCATACATAAATAATAAAAGATCCTTTAATTTTTTAAATCATTTGGTAAGGACTATCTATAATTTAGTCTCTACGAAGACAACTACTAACTAGTTTTGGCGTTCGTTCAGTCTTTAGTTATCCTTCGTCAATTCAATTTAACGTCAAAATCAATAACGTCATCGCTACCTACACTTCTGGTTCTGTAACAAATTAAGTTACTATGTAGACAGATTACAAACTATCATATAATTCTATAATTTACCGATACCTTCAAGGAAAAACATTATAACTCACTTTTTGCGTGATAATGTTCAAAATATCGTAAAAAATATCGGGCATGTTTTAATACAAGTTTCTTATATTTTGCCCTCTTAATTACATACTGCACAATTTGTTATGTATATTGATATCATTAAACGAACAATACAAAAACAAGTCTCAAGATCAAGATCAGAAAGTGAGTAACAATGATCTTCTTTCGAGTTTCGATTTTATCCTCTTAAAAATGAAAAACTATTTTAGCCTAAACGTCACATATTTTTAATACATGTTTATAGGTGTAAAATTATTAAGATATTAAAACAATACAAAATGTTAAGACAGTCAGTGATTATATTCCACGACGTGTCTTCGTACGGTTTGCCCACAACGTGCTTCCACATACGGGCTCTCACTCCTTTTTCTCAAAAAAAAACACAAAGCCGGGAAAAGCGGCAAGGGAGTGACCGAGATTTTCATCTAGAAACTCTCATCCACTGATGGATGCTCTCGCGCGACTCCATTCAGAATTACCGAGACGGAATGCGTTTTTGTACATACGGCGTTAATGCAAATGCACCCATCGCATATTCGTTTCATATCCTGCATGAGAACCTCTGAGCATTGTTTTTATGTTGAAGTGGCGATGCATTTGTAAAGCAAAATTCATTATTATTTTTTACACAATTCATAGGAAAGTTATAAGGGGTCAACAAAATTTCAATGTCTTTTATTACGATGGACTACATGGATGTTAAAATATTTTCTGTAATTTTAAATATTTTTGTAGGATATTTTGCCAATCAAAAGTAAATACAATAAATATTTAATAAAATAGTTTACAATGTGCCCCCTTATATATCTAAAGATTTGATAAATTGTTTTTCCACATGTCTCATTGAGGGAATAATATTATTAAAATTAATTCATTCAATAGGTTTTTAAAATAAAATTTAAATGTCATTTACTTACTATTTTTTGTCTTTTTGAGACTTCAAATTTTTCAACTACAGGAAAGAAAATCTGAAAAAATCTAGGTTAACTTATATCAATCATTTTAAGAGATACAGACAATATTATGTAATCCTATTTTGCGCATATCCTAACACACATTTGGTCAGTTGGTTTTTTTTAAAACCAACATATCATGTTTTAAAATTTTAAGTACACTAATGGACGTCGTCGATCTTATATCACGATGATATAAGATCTCTAGGGTATATCTTCGTAGGTATATTAAGATGATGAGAAATGTATGTCTCCCAGTGACGTACTAATGATTATGAATTTACAATATAATTTCTTCCAGTCACCATTAATCAGCCTGCTTACAACTTACATTTTGTTGTTAATTCACGATTCCTTTACAACATCACAAACCGTAATTACCCCTATTCGGTTTTTTGCTGTATCAAATTCTTCATTTCATCTAATTAGTATTGCCTTTAAAGTATACGATAAAACAAAATTTAATTTATTAAAAAATCATCCTCATTAAAATGGTTTTTATATAGATATTTAAAAAAATGCGGGTGAGTTTGGCGAATATTATAAATGTGAAATAATTTTTTTAAATTTTTATAGTATTTCTATTTGTATTCCTAATAATTCATCAACCATCAAAATACTGCCAAATTTGGTATACATATAATTCGTGTAGTATGCAACATGTATGCTTTTCAAATAGCGTTTCACCCGAATATTCTGATACTTTAAAAAGTATGTTTGAAACTTAATCACGTAATAATTTTAATGAGATGGACAAAATGTTGTAATAAAACTTTAGTTTTGTCGATTTAATATACACGTGTTCTATTGCTGTATTGCAATATTAAAATTTAAATATATCAATCCAGCAATAGAACACGTGTACATTAAATCGACAAAACTTTTAACATTATTTATATAGTGTTATAAAATTCTTATTGGGTTAGTAACAAATCCTGCCACAATAATCCAAAATCGACGCAGACGAAGCCACAGATAAAAGCTAGTGTTTTTATAATATTCAAACTTTCAAATTTGTGTCGGTATTTGAATTTAAGGTCTGGGGCAAGTAGAAAAAATAACCATTATCAATAATTAGCATCAAATCAATAATTTATGCCGAAAATTGAGTTTTGTCCATTTTTATTATATTTTTCCATTCAGTATCCGATATTGTAATATTAGATGAATAGAAAATCTTTATTCCGTTTTATTTTAGATGAACTGACAATAAGCTATGAACTCGGCTGGCCAATAAATTCTTGAAACGTGACCATTCCATAGTTCAAAATATCGATGTGTTAAGCGTTACATTAAATGTTTATTTTTATGTTTAGACAATGTATAAAGACAAAATTTAGTTGTTCGTAATTGATTTCAAAACATTTGGAATTTTACACAAAACTCGGTTTTTTGTGGTAGGTATTTTCTCAAGATCAATAGCAATATATACCTCGATAATACCTAATATGTTGCTTTTTAAAAAAATAATCCTTTACATATTAAAACTATACCAAATAATGTTCAAAAATTGAAAATGAATGTTGATATTTAATTTCAAAATACAGAGAAGGTCGCAGTGTATTTATTTATACGAAGATATAAATATATAATTAATCAGGTAATATTAGAATCATTACGAATGTCATTATTCCACCCTATCACTAGAAAAAACTGAGCGCTCACTACGTGCTAGGCACTATAGGTTTTTAAATTTTAGAATTGAAAATACTTCATAGTAAACCCATAAACACGTATTTACAAATCTGTAAAATCACATAGTCCATAATGTGTAATTATGAATATATTCACTAAATAAGAACATAATACAAAAATCAATAATATATTGGTATGAGTTCATGGTAACGTCGCGGCTATCATCGCCAACTTCCGATCAGAGTCAAATCGCTCCGCACCTCAAACCCCGCCCGCTTTATCATCGCATACATTTCAAACAAACACATATTTTTACGAGCCGGCATGTTTGTTCTCATTCGGTTGTAAAATCTCCAGTCAGCGGTCTGGCTACCGATATCCTTTATGCTGCAGATTCATAAATTTTTACGACGGCGAACAAAACGAAATAAACAATACGCGTCACAAAGGAAACATTTTCTAATGCATGGTCTCTTTATTTGGATCCCAAACATTACCATTTATTGTATTGTTGGCAGTAGCCTTTGTGCGTCGGCAATACAATTGTACAGCCGCCGAATGAGAAGAGTACTCTTCTACGACTGTGAAAAGGCGTGTGCAATAATGTAATTTCGCTTGTACGGCAAAGAGACACCGCGTTTGGAATATCTTGATGCGTTCCTTGAGCGGAACTGTGGGATGTGTTTATTAAGAAATTGCCTGCACCCACAAACATACGTACATCAAATATTATTTGAAAGACGGAACCCTGTTGTATTATTGTGTAAACTCCCTGTATAATTTTATTGTTATTAGAAAATGTACTTGGGTAAAAAATATTAAGAAAACTTTATTGTAACTGAAATGCTCACGTAGTTATCCAACCGCTTCTAAGGCAAGAAATCTATTCAATGAGATTGATGCTACTTATGACATTTTGTTGCTTAAAGGGAAATGGAAATCGGTTAATACTTATAGAAAATGAGTGAAATACATCTTGAGTTAAGCCTTTTAATTTAAAGGGCACGTAACTGATCATAAAATATATTTATATTATTTTATGTCAATCTGTATACATTTTAATGTTTCTATATATCTTTGGTTATTCAATTAATAGAGAATTTAAACCTATTAGTTTTAGCGGCAAACATAACTACTAATTTCATTTTGTCCGTAAAAGACCACGTCACATTTGTTCACTAAGTTATTTTTATCTAAATTATTTTTTTGCATAATATTGTTTAGATTGCAAAATATTGTTATAATGTGATGATCAAAATAGTAAGCGCGAGTTGCTGGGGATGAGCGCTTGATTTCTGCTCGGTTTTAAAAGGATAAATAATGATCTCTACCCTAATTTTTGAGACCCTAATAAAACAAGAGTACCTTATAATTTCGTAAGGTCCGTCAGTTCGTTCCCCTACCAGGAACGAACAAGTTCAAAGTTTCCACAGTTTTAGAACTAAGTGCATAACATTATC
Organism: Druceiella hillmani; assembly: GCA_039881145.1. Lineage (NCBI taxonomy): Eukaryota > Metazoa > Arthropoda > Insecta > Lepidoptera > Hepialidae > Druceiella > Druceiella hillmani. The sequence goes on from JAYKKI010000005.1 coordinate 12,866,686, forward strand.
CAAGTATACGCTACATATATAAAACCCAAATAATATCTGACTACTTTTTTAATGTTTGTATTTATATTTGCAAAATGGCAGCGAAGGAAAAGAGACCTGTGAAAGTATGCCTAGTATTATTGAAATAGAATATTGTTTTTAAAATGCTGGTATATTTTGGAATTAAATAAATAAAATAATTGAGAAATTGGCAATCCAGAAAGAGAAAATATAAATAAGATATTTAAATATTTTGACCTTTTTTAAATGTTTAATTGATGAATAATTGTATTATTAATATGTCGGGAATAAGAAATAAAAATGACAATAAAAATCTAACGAAGTACATACTTTTTAGAACCAACTCCAAAAAATAACAAGCGCCGATGGTTTTTGCCTATATTAATTAAAAATAAACTGACTTGAAATTCGTCTTTTTCGCTTCTTTTTGGTATTACGTGATTTTTTCAGCCATTTAGTCGCACTTGCGGGTTTTTTATATTAGTATGTTATATATGTGTATAGAGGATACAAATGGACACAATCAGAACTTTGTTTTTATTGTTTGAAAAAGTTCTACAAAAATAACACATACATTTGTCTTGTTGATATAAATCAAACTTTTAAGGTGCTTGTTTTTTTTCTCTTTCTGTATTTAAGAGTGTCATTTTTATTTTTGTCACATCTGAGTTTCAATACTTTTGCGGGTCCTCTTTTTTATCATTGAATAGGTTTTAACACCTCGCTAATGTTTTAACCATAGTTTTGAGAAATATGAAAAAAATTTTATTTTCCAAACTTATAGTTGATTTAATTCTAGGTTCTACATAATTTAATCATAGCTTTTAAATGAAATTATTTCGGTTGACTTCTATCAACAATTTACTAGATTTTGACAACCACGGAATCCTACATGGCACGTGTTCCGACATATGCTGACGATTTATATTTCCCGCATGATTCACAACTTTTCACAATTTCTTAGATTTTTATTCCATCAATATATTTATAGCATTCATATAAATGCTTATTTTTTCATTGTTCTTGACGGTATTACCAGGTTTTCTTTTTCCACAATTGCAAATTTCATCGATTATAATTTTGTAATGCCCATAATCTTAAATAAAAATTTAAGAGAAAGTTACAAAGATAGATTATAAGCTTTTTATCCTCAAAGCTACATAAACGCAGATCTTTTATATCATCTTTTAGTTTTTTCAAAATAAATTCACCAACGTACCTCAAAAATATTAATTCATAATTAAATTAAGTAACTGAAATAAATGATAAAATTCTTTAAATTAATATTGATAATTAATTTTTTTCAAAACCATTATAAATGCTCAAATTTTAGGTAGATAATATTTCAAAATTGCAGTTCATAAAACTAAATTTTACTTTTTTTATACTTTACTTATTTGTACGAACTACTGAAGTTTGTTTCAATATTACTCTGATAACGAAAATAATCTATTTGTATATCGTGTTCATCTTTTTCACGATATTACGATGTACTAATTCGGCATATATATGGTTTTAGACTGCATGATTTAGTCAAAATAACTTAAAAATATTTAATATAAGCACAATAACCATGCTAGAAAAAGTGTTATGTACAATTTTCATTCTAAGTATAACATCAGTCAAGATTGTAAATCTTCTCAGCACTAACATCCCTTGTCCTCAAATAAACGAAAATTCTATGTTTTATAAACGTAATTAACATTTTGATGCATGCCTTCAAAATTCAATACTCCTATTTCCGACAAGTAATAAAATTTAAATTTGATTATGTAGCATTTATTACTTTCAATTTTTGGGTATGAAATATTAAATACCTTACCCATCCAATAGATAAAACTACAAAATTCATGAAAGGAAAATTTAAAGAAAGAAAGAAAATAAACCGTAATGAAATAAAGGTTGTAATATAATAAATCTTAAATAATAACATACTCGCATAATTTTCTATATTACACAGGTTTCTATTAAGAGAATAGGAATGCTATGACAAGGTTAATAATTTATTGTTAATTTCAATTATTGAGGCTTTTTTAAATAATTTTGGTCGGTTTTAATTAATTTAATGATATTGTAAATTGGACGATAATAACATAATCAGGCAAAACTCACTTAAATTACTCCAAGTTTTTAAAAAAGCCTTAATCTGCTGAATACCATGATATAATTAACTACTGGATATTATTGCTTGTCGTCAATAACCAAGTAAAGAAAGGAAATAACGTAAGTTAATACTTTTAAGAAATATTTGCAGTCTAGGTATTTTCCTATGATATTCAACACATTTTCAAATAATTTTCCTAAAATATTGGACCCATGTCAAAGAATACGTTTTTTTACATTCCATCTATCTATTATTTTATAACATCCTCAATAAAATGTTTATGACATGTAATGTATCAATTTAATTTACAAAAAAACGTTTCTTTTTAATTTTCTGATGATTCGATCGACGCTACGCCCATCACATTTAAACTTGTCTCAAGCAGTAGCAATGTGGTTCTGGGGTCACAGTTGGTATTCCAACGAGTATTGACGCAAATACTCGAACTGCACATATCAAGGACCAAACGAGGCCAGCCAACAAGCCAACTTTACAGCTCCGGTTGTCATAAAACAATCAGGTCTTTTGTCGCGGCCCGCCTCACTTTGCGGATGCCGACGCGGATGGAGAAAGACCTTTTATGCTGCCATTTCTTCTTTCTTCCTATGTTTATTATGATTGACTCGGCCACATTTACGCGAGTCAGAACAAAGCGATATTTTTTGTATGTAATTCATAAAATCGTTTTGTCACGGGCTACGGTCTTATCGAGTTCGTCCCTCGTCGTTACGTTTACAGATATGATATTTATAGTTTACCAACCCAGAGCGAGGCTCCGAGCATTATGGAGATCTATCGAGGAACCATTAGTATTATTATTGTTTAAACCTAGTAACTAAAAATGACATTTTATATATATGCAATTAGAAATTAGTGAATATATATGTATATATGTGTATATATATATATATATATATATATATATATATATATATATATGTATATATATATACATATATAAGGTATTTCCAAAGCTTACGATCTCAGTGAAGGAGACAAGGTCTATCAACATATTTATTTCAATATATTTACATAACTTATAAACATACTTCCCTTTTCGACATATTCATATAATTGCAATTTATGCATGTTCTATGCCTGGCCAAACACGTTCTTATTTTTTTCTGTTATCATTGTTTTCTTTATAATTCATGTTGTATAAATAAATATTGAAAATAAGGAATATGTGACAACCAAAATAAAAACCGTGAAAATAACAATTGAATTTGCTGAAATTTAATAAAATAAAATTTCATGTAGGAAACTAATTTATGTTACAGAAAAGCATAATTTTCTATTCTTAAAATTCTTGACATTTTTACTCACAACAAAAAAGTGGGTTGGTACGGTGGACCATGAATACTCAATTCCTTTATCACTTTTAAAACTTAATCTGAGAACCTTTAAACAATTATCGTCGATCACTTGGTTGTCCGACCGTCGATATGTCGGTCTGTCAAAGCCCTACTTCTCAGAAACGGCTTGAGATATAAATTTGTAATTAATATATTATATTGATACCTACAATCTAACAATGGTGTAAAATTTCAAGTTGTTTGCTTAACGTAACAAAAAGATATGGCCCATTCAAGCGTGTTATTTATAGTCATCAAAACCTCTATGATACTTTCGGTCGACCTTCAATCTAAACATTCGGTATGATGGCCAATGAGGTCTTTAGCACAAGTACAGGGAAAACATCCAAAAATAAATTATTTCTGGGAGTGAAAGTTATAATTGGCAATGTATTTACGTTGTGAAATTATATTTGTAAATAATTTGGTTAGAAATACACATAGTATTTTATTATATATTATATAAACTTTATATATACATATTAATTTTACCTATATATTTACCTAAATCTTTCCCTACACCGAACCCTCATAATGCGATTTCTAAATGGGTTTTTTTTTCAAGTACAAATTTTTTGAATTTTCTTGTCAAAAATAGTTATTTTAGTTTCTCATTCCGAATATTGAATATTCTTTTGCTACGAAAAATTACACTTTAAAAAAATCTGGGTACACTAACATAAAAATCGCTCGTATAGCAAAAAAAATATTAGTTGTATATTATTTGGAAAAAGAATAGTATAGAATAAGTCAAGATAAATGGATAGCCACTTGAAAACAGTCTGATGTCAACCTGACTCCCAGTAAACTAGGTGAATCTAACCAGATGACAAAAAATATTGGGACTCCCAGTAAACTAGATGAATCTGACCAGATGACAAAAAAATATTAACTTTACGTAGCCTTCCAAGTTTTTATTTGCTTCCTTTTTTTCAATTACTCCTTTTTACCTGCCTTTCCCCACGACCAATTTACTTAAAACATTCAATCACCTAATCCCACCTTAGTCGATATCATTGGATTTTTACAAATACGATCTTCTTAATAAGCGAATTCCAAATATATTTCCCGGTGATCCCAATTTCAACGCAATCATCTTTTATATTTGTATACTTCTTCAACGATATGCAAGATAACAAGTTAACAATTTCTCTAATATTACATTAACTTTACTCTAATATTCGTCTATTTATAACGAAATAACTATAACTTATAAAATTTTAGCTATTAATTTATTCTTAAAACGTACTTAAATGTGTATAACGTAGTAGATTGTTCTATATCGGTTTACATAAAACTTACGGGCGATTCACATGCATATTGTCCTCATTCCATTAATTTAAACGTACGTATATTATAAGATATATCTATGCTGGCCATAAATAGTGTGTTTTGTCAAAAGTAATATTAGAACCTATGTACGTATTCGCATACAGGCATATATTCATGTTTATATGTACACATCTATATGTCGATTCTTCGTAATTTTTATGTCGTAATTATCGATATAATAATTAAAAAAAAGATGAAGAGGAATCAGGGAATCGTACTTCATATTTTAGCATTACATAACATAATCTTCATTCCATCCCTGTACATAAGATAAATATATTTAATAAGCATAACTCGCACATGAAACTATCTCACTACAAGTAGTTATCTCCCACAAGTGTCCAAACGCTATCCCATCTCCGTTCACGCGCAAACGATAAGAAAAGGCCGCCGCCGCCCGCCCCGTAAATAAATCTCCGCACGGCACAACAGCGACAATAAATCCCAGCCAAACTCACCAAGAGATCCTTCAAACAGAGCGGCGGCGCACACAAGTTCACCCGGCGACTTGCCCGCCCGCCTAACTGAATTTGACTCCTACCCAACTTTCCTTTGCGGAAGTTTTCCTCGGAGGAAATTCTTAAAGCGGGCAGTTTGCGGGCGGCCCCGCGGCGCACCGCGCGCGCCATTGGCCGGCCGCCCGCCCACCCCGCCCTCTCGCTCGCACTCGCCTGCGGTCGTCCCTCTATTTAAATACTACTCATTTCGCACACCGCGATATTCTTTCCTCTCTCGCTCCCACTCGTATGTAAACAAAGTGCCGTACGCTAGACGAGAGAAAGTCGAATAAGCTTTATATATTGTAAAAAGGCTCCGTGGAAACGACGTTGCGGATATTTTGACAGCAAAAACAAGAAATGGGAAGAGGGGACGTTTCTTTTCTTTTAATTTATATTAATTATTTTAATTGTGGACTCTCTATTCTAATGATTAATTCGTTTTTAGTCTCAATTCAAAATAAAATAAAGCATATTCCCCTCAAACGTTTAAGTATCCCTACTTACGCAGCTGCAATTAACTACAATGAAGTTGCAATCATTGTAGCTTAGCGGTATTATCACAAGAATCGTATTTAAAAAAGGATGATTTGGAATCCTATTGAAAAATCAGAAAAATATTTTCTTCTCGGTAATTATTTTCAATTCCAATATAAATTTGGAAGAAATATACAAATCCCTAAACCGGTAGAATGCAAGTTCTATTGTGGTTTGAAATCGAATTAAAATTATAAATAGCATAAATTCCTATTTATAGAAATCCTATTTGTTTCAACGATGCCGATAAGAGTCCACGAAAAGAAAATGATAAACTCAGTGGAAGTTATCCCAATAAAATTGTTCAATTTAAATTGTCTAATCTTACCTCTAAAGCAAAACTAAAATAAGAGTAAACAAGAATGTAAACAAGTACAATGAGATAATTAAGAAAGATGCCGAGAATTATTAAAATTTGATTGATGCCTGCTCACTATGCACGCTTTGATATTCTCTTCCATCTGCCTCATGTATGTGAAAACCATCAATATTCGATTATCCGGGAGTGCCAACTCAAATTAAAAATAGTGAAAGGAGTTAAAAGACAGTTTTGAATTAGATTATTCCATTATATGAAGATTATTTTCCGACATAATATTTAAAACAGAAATCGTTGGTATTTGCTTCATTTATTATTGTTGACATTTACTAGTGTTATTTTTATTTATTTAAATGAAAATATTAATATGTTCATATATGGCTGTGTATAAGTGCCTATTAATATTTTTTGGTTTGTTATGATGAAAGTCACTTCCTACCAAATGTTCTTGCTTTATCTTCTTGTATGACAGTTATATTATTTCAATATAATTTAATTCTTTAAAACTTAATTACACTCTTTACACTGAATATTTTAAAAATTTTATTATATTAAATTATTATAATAAATTAAATTACCATATTTGTGTACATCGAATATGGTCGCAAAATAAAATGCAATCGATACCAAATATGGAACAATAAATTTATTAAAAGAGTCAAGGGATATAAAACTTAAATTTTCTTGAAATTCAAATTTGCTTTTGATAAATGTTCATATGTGTGGGATTATATGCGTGCTTTTTTTCTTTATCATAGATATAACTTATTCTACAGTACAAAACACGTGAATAATATTTAACAAACTGGATTTATGTAATGAAGAAAAATAAATGGTCTGAGAGTTTTTATTTATTATATAATGAATAAAAACTTCCGTAACCAAAATAGTATAATACTGTACCATTTTGTTTTCCAACTTAAATTAGAAATGGTATATATATATATATATATATATATATATATATATATATGAACATTTATCATGTATATATATATATATATATATATATATATATATATATATATAGAAAACTAGGTCTAAAATATTGTGTGTTTTGTTACCTATATGATGTGAGGGCTATCAAGTCTTCATCGTTGTTAATATTATTAAAAATGTAATTTAATAGAACGTTGAAGTGTTTGCACTCCTATTAATATAATTACCGTAAACAGTCACTAACTTTAATCCTTTAGAGACGATTATCTTTGATATTTTGCATGAAACCTTTCTGCATAAGCAAATCTAAGTAGCTTATTTATTTTTTCTTTCAATCAAAATCTAAGTACTTTAATTATATTTAATCAGTTTAATAATTTGTTGTATTTAAAAATATAGGACTAATCTCTGCGTATTAGTAACTATAAATGATTTTTACATGTTGTGTCTAATTTCTTTTATCGCACATGATGATAATGAAAAAAGTATTTCTTTCTAAAGCTGTATATTACAAATAAACAGCTCTCCAAAAGTTTGTGTTCTGAAAAGAGTTTAACACTAATTGATATAACACCGAGCAAAACTGGAACGATTAATTTTTGTGGGAATTAAAAACATTTTTAAAATTTTTAGCACGGATTTTTTTTTATAAAAAAAATTCAGGTCGATTGTATGAAGGAAATTTAGACAATTCCATGCCTCTATTGAATGGTGGTTTCAGGCGAGAACGCAAACTATCAGCATAGTTGACGATCCGCGCTCCCTCCCCCTCCCGGCCGCCTCGCGGACCCACCGCCCGTCGCACCCCGCCCGCGCTAATTACCTCCGACTCGGCCGATACGTCACTGCGGCCGCTTTAAAAAATGCAGCTATCCCACTCTAATTCACACGCGCGTCCCTCTCGCTCCGGATTTTTTAAAACGCAGAGAAGCGGATTACTACCGTCCCTGTCTAGCTGCGGGGCGTGCAGACCTCGCAAGATGCTTGCGTCTCCTTTCCGCTTTTTACGAGACGCCGGGCGGGTACCACCCCCCGGCGAGGTGGGGGAGCAGGGCGACGCGCGAACGCAAAATATTGACCATCGGAAAAAGTCGCGCCGCAGTCATCGGTCGAGATCGGGTCCGCCGCGACGAACGCGCGGAGCGAATTTACACGGCGCGAGTCCGCGCCAACTTTGCCGAAAAGTTTCACCGCGAGAAGTCGGCGACGACGCGTTCGGGCGTCTCCGTTCGCCTTCGGGCGCCGTCCGCGACCGCACTCGGGTGCCGCGAGCGACGATATTTTTCCAAGATTCTCCCCCACCCCTCGGCGTCTCGGCCCACCCCCGGTCGCACAACAAGTGGTCCGCGCTCCTTACCGCACTCGCGTGCTAACCGCGCGACCGCACGGTCACTCCGTCTCTGCTACGTTTGCTCTCGGTCGTAAGTGAAAAGTTTGTCGCGCGCGCGCGGCGCTACGAATTAAGACGGTGTGCTCGGCGGTGCAAGCTGGAGCCGATGCATCTACCGCAGGCGGGCAGCGAGTGCGCGGCGGGCGCGCCGAGCATGTCGGACATGTACGTGCACGTGCAGGAATACTATCAGGCTGCTCACGGCGAGCTGGTGGCGACGGGTTCGCCGGCTGTGCTCTGCTCGGCGCTTCCGGGCCACTGGCGCAGCAACAAGAGTTTGCCGCTCGCCTTCAAAGTGGTGGCACTTGATGACGTACAGGACGGCACGCTAGTCACTGTGCGTGCTGGGAACGATGAGAACTGTACAGCCGAATTGCGCAACTGCACCGCGGTCATGAAGAACCAGGTCGCCAAGTTCAACGACTTGAGGTTCGTCGGGAGGAGCGGTCGTGGCAAGTCTTTCTCGCTGACCATCACGATCGCCTCCTTCCCCAGTCAAGTGGCAACCTACACAAAAGCTATCAAGGTCACAGTGGATGGCCCGCGAGAACCAAGGACCAAGCAAAGTGAGTATTTACCACTTAGTATTATTTACTTAAGTTCGACACCGCGCAGTTATCTGGTTATCCGCCATATTTGTTCTACACTATATTATCCATGATGTATGTACCATAATAAATAAAGAAAATTGGTTATTTTTTTAAGCGGCACCTATATTCCTGGAACAACCTTCTAGCATGCCCTAAATATTATTATAGGTAGGTTATTAAACTCTTAAGTAGAGTTTTTTGCTTCACCTAAGTTATCCAGAAGGTCATACCTTCTGGATAACTTAGCATAAGTTCAATTGTGAATTACCTTGAATTTATAACACTTTACCCACTAACTAATCATGTCCAGAAAATGAAATAAATCTTATTACACTTTCTGGTAAAAAATAATTTCTTAAAAATAAGTTCGTAATGTAATTTTAATAAACTATACAATCTTTGATACTCAAAATAACTATTATAAAACTATTACGTATTTTATGTCGTTTTTGCGATTTAATATAGATATATACAGACGTACATTAGTTAATAAATATGTATTATAGGTACGATAAAGATATATTTCTTGAGTTATTAATATAAATTCGTTTAAATATAGATTATAAAAATAACGATAGGACTACGGAGAAAATTATTACTTTCATGCAAATAATTTTAATTTGGAGTTTTACGACTTAAATACATAAAGGCAACTTTAAATTATGTCTCGAATTTATTTTATTACAACTAACATCGAAAAGTGCGATTGAAAAAAAATTTTAAATTACAAAATAAAATATTTTTCTACATAAATTTAGTTACGGAAGCAGTAAATAAACATGTCCGTAAATATTTTCCAGCTTATATTCAATTTTTTTTTTTTGAAAACATACAGAATAAATATCTGCACTTGCTTAGAATTTATGAAACAGTGGTCTTAACTATAAACTCTGCTTGAAATTAAACAAAAACTGATAAAGAAAACTACATAATTTTAGTACATTAGTAACAAAAGATCATTATCAAATTCTAAGAAATGACAATTAAATACAAACGCACATTATATGCACATATTGGCATACCCATGCATTTTATATAATATACCTTATAATTCTCGTTCTAGCAATCAATAAATATCAAATAACTTTTAAGTGGAAAACCTAATTTATTTACCGCTCTTATCATCTAACAAGACTTACAAACTTTTTTTATAAAACACTTCAGTAACAGCAACAAAAGTATTGAAATTATTATTTATTTAGAGCCATGTTATGATGGTATTGATTCACGAAAAAAATGTCATCTTTTTTTAATAGTTATGTTACATAAAAAAAATTAATAAATTGACCAAATCTTCTTCCGATCCATAGCAACTTAATTAGAGTCGCTGCGCATTATGACCGCTAAAATTAATAAGCCCCTGTTTCAGATAAGATCGAAATAAAACAATAAGATAATAGTATGACCTATAATATGTCTTCGGCTTTATCTACAGCAAACTATTATTAAAGGAAAGTAAGTGAAGCTTTTAAAAACTTTAATTTACTAAACCAAAAACATTAGTCGTTGTGTAATCGCACGTATATATAGTAAAGCTATTCGGGACAATCAAAGTTTTTGACTCGCTATTGTTAATGAGGTTTATCCGTTAATTAATTAATTTATTTATTTACATATAACAATATACATTGAAGTGACTATAAGTTATTAAAGTGTTAATGATTAATGACCCTAAATATCTTTATTTTAAATGACTACCGGTTTGAACCCGGCTCAAAGTTGGGAAAGTTGTTTATGTCCTGAAATTTTTTATTGCTTATAAAAAATATTTCCTAAACAGCAACGCTATTATAGCATCTAGTTAACACATTTTCAAAAAATGTTCTTGAACTCTTCATTAAATCACCTTAGTTTAAATATCTCCGATATTAAGTCATCTACTATAACCAAGTTATCTTCATACGCGCGCCACAAAGTTACGTCAACCGGATAATAAGGTGCAATTATTGTAAATTATATAATTTATTCTTTTCTATTTAATTTTTCGAAATTTTTTTAGGCTTTCTTATATTAGTTTATATAGAGCAAGACAAATGTCCCTTTCTCGCGTGGATCAGTAACCATTATTCAGCGTACGCGTAGAACCAACTCAGTTCTCAATCAAGTTGAATAATTTCAATTAAAGTTGATTAATGAACAATCCTTATACAATTGCTCCAAAAACAGTGTCTCCAGTGGTCTGAGCATATATTCCAGCGACGTGTTTTAGACTGGAACCGACGTATTTCAGGTCGCACCACTGCAGCCCGATCAAATTTAGCCCAGCCCGAACGAGATCAAACGGTATTCCAATGTTTACATCCGCTCCCGCATCCACCAACATTAAAATCGGTTTATGAAGAAGATCGGCACGCCGAGTACGTCCCGGCTCCTCTCCTCCGTAATTGGATAATTTTAGATCTTTATGCGCTGTGCGGTACTCGTTTAATGGACCTTCAGGTCTGGGTTGGCCAGGGCTCGTTATTGGTTTTCGTATATTTGACACATTCCACTGTTTAAATTCGTCGGTTTGGTCCGTAAACGATAGCCTTTGAACTCGATTGCTATTTCGGTTGATGTGCAGTTGGGATAGTTGGTCGGTTTCGGTTTGTTTACGGCGCGCCCGTTGTTTATAACATCAATTCGTTTTATTGACACGCAATGTATTAAGTAGGAATTTATATATGAATACTAAATAACTTTCTATTACCTTCCTCCTGGAGACGTGCATTATACGAGTAATAAAATTAGTTTTCAGTTGAGAAAATTAAACAAATTTGAGCGACAAACTAAATTTTTCTTATTAATTTAGCGATATAATCGCTAAATTTTAGTACATTAGTAACAAAAGATCATTATCAAATTCTAAGAAATGACAATTAAATACAAACGCACATTATATGCACATATTGGCATACCCATGCATTTTATATAACATACCTTATAATTCTCGTTCTAGCAATCAATAAATATCAAATAACTTTTAAGTGGAAAACCTAATTTATTTACCGCTCTTATCATCTAACAAGACTTACAAACTTTTTTTATAAAACACTTCAGTATCAGCAACAAAAGTATTGAAATTAATATTTATTTAGAGCCATGTTATGATGGTATCTTTTTTTAATAGTTATGTTACATAAAAAAAATTAATAAATTGACCAAATCTTCTTCCGATCCATAGCAACTTAATTAGAGTTCTACTATAATCGCTAAATCCTTCTAAAAAGAGAACCCGCCCATGAAAGTAATTTCTTGATTTCTTTATTAAACTTTTTCTCATTAAACCGTAGTGACGGTAATCGAAAAAAGCTTGAAATATTTCATAAAACTTTATCCTGCTTTCAGGATAGAGAGTTTCGTGAAATATTCTGAAAATGAGTGTCATGAAATATTTTGAAGTTTTCTGAAAAATATTAATTAGTCTGCAGTGACACTAAGATTTTACGTTTCTTACATTTTAATTAGTCACACTAATGCGCGTTTTTAAGCTTGGTCGATAGTTTAAGTAATATTTTTTTCCAAAAATCACAACAAACACAAGTTCGTGAGAAGAAGGGATGCAATTTTCCCAAAATAAACCCTTTACTCTCGCTCCACGAATCTCATGCCTGCCATGCAATGCCCCCATTTAACTTCATCTCAACGAAAATAACCCATTAGAGCATGCACGTCTTCTTTAAGCTACATCGGCGGAGTGCATCGATAAATCTCGCGACGATGCACTCGCGTCGCGCCGCTGCGACAAAGGATTTAACAAGAGTCGGTTGTTTACGCGAGCGACGCCGACTTCATCCACATTTGTTCTCGTGAGTGTGTTGTTATTGTTAGTGCCCTGTCGGCGGCTTTGGTGGCATATGCTCAACTAGAAATAAAGCCAAGCAACAAAGAGCGGAGATCACTAAACAGCCACTGTTACACCCGCGTCGTTTTGTGGAAATTTAATTTAACTTTTTAAATTATTTGATAAGACAATAGAGAAAATTTGCAAAGATAAAAATGTCAACATTGCTTTGTTTATTAATGTTTATTATAGATGGACAGACTGAGTGTTAACAAGATACTTTTATTAAGATAAGGGAAAGTACGTTACCGTATCTATTCTATGTCAAATTCAAGACAGGTCTAGTTCGAGTGACACATCTGTCACAGTTAAAAAGATAAATAAAATAAAATTTAATTCCCTTCTCAGAATTTTGATGATGATGTTATTAAAAAAGAACAAAGTGTACCAAGATATTATTAATAGTCGCTAGTCCTTACTATATTTTTTTAGTTTTTGTAATTGTTTTTATTTTTATTTAAAAATGTTTGTGTGTTTATATATTGTCAAGGGTTTAAATTACACTTAATTAAATTAGACTTACGGATCAAAAAACACTAATCGATTGATATAATAAAATATTATTAAAAATTATCAAAAAGTACCAATAGTTTTTCATATTACAACTTATCTCTATTAAGTATATGGTAACTTTAGTGGCAAACTTTGTCATATTTATTTGACGGGGTATGCGAGGGAAGAAGCAGCAATTCGTAGTGAAATTCCAATAACTTGAAACAAGTGAGTAAAGCAGACACGTTATCGTAATGAAAATGTATAGCACTTCCATAAATGTAGTCGTACTCCTTAAATTTAGCATCAAATTTATCCAACAAAAATATAACATTCCCCGGTTATCGTTTTTTCTTTTTCTAAGTAATTTATAGAAATTACACCTTAGAATAATTACACCTTATCCCAGGAACTAATTGTCATGGTTTTGCTAGTAGATTTAATAGTTTTCGCCTTCTTCGGAGCACTTTTGTCATCGGAAGTCTACTGTTGTAATGTGACTTGTGCCAAACAATATTTAATTTTATTTAAAAATATTTGTAAATATGTTCAAACTAACAAGATGATTAATTATGGATTTTGATATTGGATTTGAATCTACAGTGCACCTCTGTTTCTTGCAATAATCCAATAAATGCAAAATAGCATTCCATGCGACTTCAGGATTAAGTTAATTTATACTTACGCTTTTTATAGCACACCGACTTGTGCTTACTTTTTTGGAAATATAATACTGTCAAAATTGAGTTCCATTAAATTTAAATAAATTACGGTTTAATCTCACCTTTCTCGGAGCAATGCTAAACAATATACGATTCGTTTGTTTGTCGGTTTGCGTGCGGCCACATACATATATAATGTAACAGATGTCTCAATTTAATGTGTTTTTCCGTGTCGTTTAATTCGAATTAAATTAATAAAGAAACTTAAAAAAATGAAACAAGCTAATGAAATAAGCCGAAACAAACTATCAAGCTAAACAGTCGTGCTTTTAGTAGTCGCAGATTACGAACATGATTAAGGAAATATATTAAAATAATTAAATTTTTATTTTATTTTACAATTTAAACAAAAGACGTTTAAGACAGCGACGAGTTTATATAATAAATAAATATGGTAAAAAGGACATTTAGTTCAGATAAGTTTTCCAATAAGATGATTTGGTTGAATTTGGAGTTTTCTGATTATAGGTTGTTAGGAACAGACATTGTAAGTTAGTTTTTCATTCATAAGAGCGACACGGCCACGTGTCCCGAAATACCGTCAGTAGTAAAGCCTGCCCGTGAGTTTTCTGTTGCTTCGACCTCTTCCTAGTACATATACGTTCTCAACTACATAGCTGGCGAGAGCGACACGCCCTTCTTTGATTGTTTGATATATTGCTTCATTTTAAAATCGGGGTAAGAAATTTACCACTAACCTGCAGTTGCCACCGACGTTCACAATCTCCATAAAAGTCTCTCAAATATTCTGTATAGCTTCTAATAATCGGTGAAGTTAGAATTTTAGTATTTGTATGATACTTCCTGTGTATTTATGTGCAATTTTAATTATACACCAACAAATATTGATTGACTAGATTTTTCCTGCGGCCCCACTCGCGCATAATTTATGATGTTCCTAAATTCCACCATTGATTCTGTCATTAATCTAGTAGAGTTTAAATTAAAAACGCACAAACCGACGTTACATTTTTATACGTGTATACAGGTTGTAACAAAAATAAGTCTGTTATTAAATAATTTTGCGCATCAAATTGAATAAAAAATATTGGAGGAACTATATGAAAATGATCAACCGTTTCTTAACATTTCACTGTCAAATTTGTGATTCCAAGAAAAAAATGCATGTTAATAAATAAACATATTTCGATGGATAGAATCACCCGTATCAGTTAACGGACAATAATAGACACTTTGTTATATATTACTATATACATATATAAATATCAGGTCTGAATGATAATCATGTGACATTGATACTCATTTAAGAATATTTTAAATTCTATCAAAATCATGAGCTTTGTCCTCACAATATTTAAATAAGTATAAGGCCCGATAAAGATACATTATGGATATAATGGAGAAAACTGTTTCGTTATATAAAAATCAATTGAATAATCCGCTTTCTCCAAATAACTTGTTCAATATAAAAAATTTTATGGATAAAAAATTAGCTTGTCATACCCATTCCTAATAAGTTATCTGTTTTTCTTTTTTATTTATCTCTTTCATTTTAAATATATAATTTTTTCCGCAACAAACTGGATATGTGAATGTTTTCAAAATATTTATATATACCCATACTTTAAAAGTGATATGTTTTCTAAAAGAAATTTTACTTGAAAGAAATGCAGTATATTATTTTAATTGTAGCCAATTAAATAAACCAATAATTGAATATTCGTTAGATAACAAACATCCGACAGATAGGTATATTACTATTTATCAACCGCTCCTTCATTATTATTTGTTTGTGTTATTTCTACGCATAGTACAAATATCTTAGACGTAAATATACTTATAAAACGTATTACATTGTTAATATCGCGTTGTTTATAGAAATGGAAGAATGATGAGCATAGAGCTTAACGATCTTTGTAAATCGTTCATTTTTACGGAAGAGAATTTACTTCACAAATAGCCCGCTAAGAACTGATAATCCCTAACGCGATCAATAACCCATTAATACGAAATATTTTAATCCATAAGCCGTATTTAACCTTAATTTATACTTAAAATTTATATTCACTTAAGGTCATAGCTTTTTACTTTATAATTCTGAAATTAAATTAATATAAATTCCTCATTATTTCAAGCCTACGATTATTTTTATAAAACTTTTAGGCGGTGTTAATATATTTATCCCAGTTAATTTTCAAATAATTTCCACAAAAGTTACGTAGTCACTTCATATTATTCGATGTGTCTACATAGCCCTCAGAAAAGTTAATCACCAAATTCAATAAAAGACGGAAAGATTTAAATATGTTTTTCAACATATGTATAAATAAAATAGGAAAAGAATAATCCAAAATAAAATATTATACCAGAAAATTAAACATAACGCAATGTATTAATTATCTTAATTTTCTGGTGAAACTGGAATTACGTCGCTCGATTGTAAATAATAAACTTCCTCATTTTCCCTTGCATTTAGCGAAACCAGGTCCTTTTGCCATAATTTAAACTCAACGAATCCATAATGATACCTTAACAGTCAATATTCAAATAAAAAAATCATCAAACGCACCCCATAACGCGACGCGGAACAAATAAACAAGGGCCATACTTATGAACTCAACCCTCCATTCCCTTTAAAGAACCACATAAACTGCCTAATTGCGCCAGCGCTGTGAGAATGAAAACAGACATTTCTCTTTAAAAATAGGATCATATGTGTCCCTAACAACGGCCGTTTACACAGTAGCTCATTGATTAAACAAATAATATACTGAAATAAAAAGTGCTGCAGCTACCGCGCCGCTCCGCCCGACTGAAGCGCGCCGCATCACGCCAAACTCTCGTAAAACTCCACGGCAAAAGGCGCGCCGACATCTCCTCTAGTGTCGTAAACCGTGTGTTTATTATAAACATACACGTTCTATTAGACGTTTTGTTTTAGTACGGGCCGCGACGGCGCGCTAAGCCGCGGCACGGCGGCGCAGCTCCTTAGTTTATTGTTTGTTAACCTGAGCGTTATGGCGAGTTATGGAGAGAGTGCGTGTATATTCATATTTAACGGTGGGAGGCTTTGCGTATTTACGGCGCAACGATGTATGGAGAGCCCGAGCTGTATTTTAAAGTGTAGCTGCACTGCTCTAAACTCTATTTTCAAAACGAAATTGGGCCTTAAGTAACTAATTTTTAGTGAATTTTCCTTGGCGTAGTGGTGGCTAAGTTATTATTTATTAGCTTGAGTATTACAGCGAAGTAATAAAAAGTGTGATTCAATTTATAACCGTGAAATATATTGGTTAATAATGGTGACGTAACTACAATTAATTGTGTTAGAAGAAATACATACACAAACTTAACTTAGGAAAGGTTATAAGCCGGACATGAAATACAAAAATAGGTTGAAAAGCCAAATCATATCGAAAGGTGTTCATGTTCACAAAAGTACTTATAGTGTTGGGCCCAGATTATTACAAGAACAAAAATGACACTCTTAGAGAAAATTAAAAAATAAGTTCCTTAGAAGTCACATTTAAATTATCAAATGAGAAATCATCATCAGCCAAATGAGAAACCACAGTATTATTTTATGAAAATTCAGGTTATTTTTTTCAATATCTTGTACATATTATTTCCAAGAAACTCTTTGACCCAGCAAGATAAAATACTGCGTTTCGTTATACCTCTGTATAAAGATATAACATACTAATCCATGAAACTAGCAGGTCCTATAGGGTAGTCGAAAAAAGCCACGTAAAGCTCTAAAAGAGAAAAAAGATTTTTGACAACAACAACAGTTATTTTATAAATTTGGCAATGGCTACAAATTAATAAACGCTGTACAATCAAAGATAAAAATACAAATTAATAAAAACAATTGGTATTGCTTATCTTTTCTTTTGGTTTGTAAAAAGTGATTAGATTTTTATTGCTAATTTTATTTTTAAATTGATAATTCATAATATTTATCAAATGTAATATGCGCGTTTACGAATATAACTTTCTCGTTGTACATTATTGTCTCAAATTGAATTTATATATTTTTTGGGCTTTCCTTTTTGTCAATCTCTGGATTATTTGCTTTTTATATTTTAAAAAATATCAGTTTTTGAAAAGTTTTATTACTTTCCTGTAACTCATTTTTGGCAGTTCCTTTACTTAAAGTATTGATCTATGTTAATAACTTTTACATAGTGTGATATATTTGACCACAATATTGGTAAAACTCATCATGGATTTGACTACAGTTGTAAATAAACAGCCACATACTAGCATGCCAAAATGGCGTAGCTACTACTAACAATTTAAGCACCGATGAACCTTGTATTTCGTGTCAATCTATTTTCTATCTTAACCTCATTCACTAACGCTGTCGTCGCTTAGCAGATTATGGGTACGGACACCCCGGCGCATTTAACCCCTTCCTGCTGAACGCTGGTTGGCTGGACGCTGCTTACATGAACTACGCTTGGTCCGACTACTTCCGGCCGCCGCTGCACCTTAGGGGTTCACCAGCAGAACCCACTTCAGCGACGTCACCCACCTTAGTTAAAGGTAGGATTTTTTATTAATAGTTACTAATATGCAAATATATTTAAAATAAACATTATTAAAATTTGCCGATGGATTAAATATTTTTGTAGTTTAGTCGTAAAAATTAACATTAATATTTTTTTTCTTAAGGGCAGTAGTTTTAATTAAATATTGAAATAGTAGTTTAATTAAATATTGATAGATAAATTAGAAAATAAAGCGATATTAGTTAATATTAAGTGCAAAATACACTTTTCGATTAATAGGTATACAGAGAAGGAGTATGATTAAAATAAAAATTTAAAATTACTGTGGGATAAAAAAGACGTGTTATCGCTACGATAGTTAGAAGTGAAACTAATTATTCTGAAGAAAAAAATAAGGTAATGTCATAACAAAAGCGAGAAAATTTTAATGATAGGTAAAATCTTTATGCTAATTATCTCAATATTGCTATACTACGACGGAGAACATAAACAAAACTGAAATAAGCTAAGCTTACTTTACTGGCGCTAGTCTGCTATGCACTGACGTGCTGATTGACTGAAAGCGGCGAAGGTCATTCTAACCATCTCTCGCCCTCCCTCACTACCAAAGCGTTTCCCTTTTCGTTACAGTCTTATTTCTCAACATACAAATTAACATTGTCGAGACAAAAGAAAGCTTATGCAATAACGGTAGTTCCATTTCTAAATTTGATGTTTGAAAATACAATAACGGTAGTTTCGTTTCTAAATTTAATGTTTGAAAATACAATAACGGTAGTTTCGTTTCTAAATTTAATGTTTGAAAATACAATAACGGTAGTTTCGCTTCTAAAACTGATGTTTTGATTACATATCATATGCTCTTTGTATCTAAAATACATTAGACAGAGAGTAACTGACAGCTTGCGGCTCGATATTTACTAAAATCTCAGATAATGTCGGCAATTTTGGGAAACTTATAAAAAAAATATAAATTTTCATAAAAATATGTAGAAGACGTGTTTTTAGAAATTCGGAAAGAATTTTTTGTTCAGAGCTTATTTTATTTAAAGCGCTCAATCAATATTGTTCTCCTAAACGCAATCTGTATTCCAACTTTTGACCTACCTAAATATCTATTTATTAATCAATGAATCATACTAGCATCTGAATAAAAATGTTCTCTTTCGGACTGGCTCCAATTATATTTCTCACACTATTACCAACAACCTTAAACGATCTTCCGCCAAGATATTGTGAGAATTTCGCAAAGTTCCTCACAGCAACATAATATATTTGTGCACAATGTAAACAAAATGTTAAATTGATCGCCTAGTTTTCGCTGTTCGTTGCTTTTTGACGGAATGTCTGACATGTGTGATGGAAAGAATTTCTCGACATTAATTTGCCGAAGTATTTCATTGGACATCATCCAGCTTGCGTGATACTCTCCAGATTGCCGGCTGAATGTCCGCGTCGCTTTGGCATTGTGCCACTTATTTATATCGTGACATAGTGCTGCGGGTACTAAACACTTTGAGTTCAGCACATTAATTACTTATGTTTAATCCCGCATGAAATATACTTATTTCTTTTATTTTCTTTTCATCAAAATCTAAATATCTGACAACAACCTTGGAATAACCTTTTTTTCCTTTTATCTCATCTATAATTAAACATGCTCGCTTCTATGTGTTACGAATTTGAATGTAAAACTTTAAATGTCATCAATCTACTCAATTTATTAAGTTTTTTTTTGTTTTTCTCAAACTGATTGATAATCAATAAAACAGACTTTGTGTCGCATAATTCATGTATTCAAAAACTCTTTCGTATAAACAATGCACGATTCTTGAATATAATTTTATCCAATATATTTTTTAAAGTTCCGCAGTCAGATCAGGAATTCCTTTATACTTCGTCGTGTTCGTTTATCCCTCTGGCACAACCTCGCAATTACTACGGTAGAAGGCCTACGTGGGTACTAATTATATGTTGTCAAATATTATAATCATATATATATATATATATATATATATATATATATATATATATATATATATATTATACTTTTTTTTTTTATACTTTTTTACGAATTTGTTTCCATACCCCATCGAATGAATTATCATTGGATAAGTCCTTCAAAATGAAATTAAAGTTTTATTTAATATATTTTATATTTAGGACCATTTTACAACTTACGCATGGTCTTTTTTTTCAATTTAACATTTCTCCGTTGCCAACCAGATTTAATAGAAAGTAATAAGTATTCATTTAAATTGCCGCCCATTCAACGGTTTGTGACCATTCATCTGTTCGTATCTAGTTAATAAAATTGAGCTATCTGTAGATCCATCTTTAGTTAACAAAAGTGAGCCATCTGAATCTCCATGTCTATTTAACAAAAGCCATGTCTAATTAAAAAATCCATGTCTAGTTAATGAAGCCAACTCCATGTCTAGTTAATAAAAGCTATTTGAATTTCCATATCTAATTAACAAAAACGAGCTATCTGAACATGCATGTCCAGTCAACAAAAGCGAGCTGTTTGACCATCCATGTCCAATTAACAAAAGCAAGCTGTCTGAACTTACATGTTTAGTTAACAAAAGGGAGTTATCTTAATTCCCTTGTCTAATTAACAAAGTAAGCTATCTGAACTTCCATGTTTAGTTAACAAAAGCAAGTTATCTGAACTCCCATGTCTAGTTAACAAAGTAAGCTATCTGAACTTTCATGTCTATTTGGTAAAAACAAACTAATTGAACTTCCATACCTAGTTAACAAAATCCACAAATCAATTTCTACATAACTATCCAGATGAGATATTCTTTAATTATAATTTGAAACCAAAACCTCCATGAAACTATATGCGTACTTTGGAACTCCAATGACATGAAAACCTCGCCGAAAGTGTGATTTGAATCAATGGGCATCAATAAGTGAAGGTTACACGGTCAAACAAGACGGTCGACAAGAGAAATTCCGACGTCCCTCGACGCCAATTTGTTGGCGTCGTGTGGAGTGCACTGCAGCGAGGGCGGACCAGGGCTCGAGTGGCGCCGCCGCTCGGACGAATGTTGAATAAATCAGTGGACGCGTTGCGACACGCTCTCTGCACCGTACCCAACGACACGTTGGCGCCTATTTAAGCTAAATACCCCAAGCTAAATATGTGAATGAGTTCATTGAAAATCATTTCTGAGATAGAGTTATTAATAGAAAAATAATACCAAATTACGGTTTGTAAGAGTATTGTAAGATGGCTGTTGAAACATATGAAACATTTTTCGTGTCCACAATACCAATTGTCCTAACGAATTAGAACTAATGAATCAGTAAACAATTATAATCAGTAAGTCGTCCCAGATGAATAGGCTACGTCTAAAAAAGTTGTACAGATACATCGATATAAGAAGGTTCTTTGAAAATTAGACTGGAAACGAAAATTGAAAAATGCAAAAAAATTATTTAAATCTTCATGAATTACTTACTTGCTTATTTGTTCATTTGCAATAAGGATTCTGCGTGCATTTAATAAAAAAATAATTGACCTCAAATTTTAAAAAAAAGACTTACCTCGAGGTAAATTAATTAATTAATCACTGAATTAACATAATTCTATCTCTCCACAGCATCACTCAAATTGACAAACTGCAGATCGCTGTGATTTCTCAATATATTTTTCTACAAAATTCAAATGGATTTTCCAATTTATGAGACTTACATTTTCTTCATTGCTGCTTAGGTTATTTTATTCTTTTATTTATTAATGTCTACATTAATACAGAACGTAAATAAAAAGTAAAATATATTATGACCAGTGTAAACACATAACTTAAGAAAATGCAGGTCTAATACTTGTAATTTTAATCTTGGGATTAATAAAGTGTGCACGAAGCAGACATTTTAAAAGCAGTATATTTAAAAATTAATATGCTTTTCGGGACATACAGCATATATGCAAATAATAGAATATTATGTCTTATTTATTATATTTTCTTCAATCAAAACTGATTTGCCAACTATTTATAAAAAAAACTGATATGTAATCAACTCCAAAAACATCTCCAACAATAACTCTACCTCTCGTTTATCTTTTCTAAGCCACACTATGTGTTCCATGCCTGCATACACAACCTCAATAAATATACATACGCGACGTACTGTCAGGCACATTCGCGCAGACTACGCTTTACGGCAGTATGTGTAGCCTCTATTTCCATCTAATAACTCCCACAGTGGTCTGACCCGATGCATCCCTCGCCGAAACCTTGAAAAAAACGCGAGCCGAACCTTTACGTTTGAGAGAGTACCGAGTCAATTTTATTCGAGTCCAGGCGTCGGAGGGGCCGCGCGGGCGGTGGTAGGTCGAGTGACCGCCGTATAGAAGCATCCCTCTTCTTTTTACCCCCTCCCCGCCCCTTTGCGTCACTCGTATAGGTATTGAAATGTGAAACCCTCTTCCGTCCCCCCACTCCCCCGGCTGCCCTCCACAATCAGACTCTCACATGGTAATAATTAGTCACACGGCTCGACCGACGCCTCCAGACCTAGGTAGTCGCAAGTGACCATAGTGCTACTTCGTGAAATTAAATTTTCGTAATATTTTGAAATTTGAAAATATTTTTGTAATAATTTTTGAATTTGAGAATATACGGCTTGCAGATTATTATCGATGCCCCCAAGAAAGAAAGGACTTAGATGGTAACTCTCTTTTTGGTGATTGTTGAGTTAAATCCTCGTACTCCTGGTCCCAGCTATACCTGAGTCGGAAGAGACCATGATTGCATTTTGTTTTATTCCATTTTTTATGTCGTAATTATTTATAGTTAGCGAATTTCCAAAAACCCTAAAATAGGTATTTCTTTGTTTCCCTCTGGGAGTTTTATTTTCAGGTCTTTTTAATTTAAATATTTCGAAATTTTCATTAAATTTTTCAAACTCCATTTGCACCACTTTAGGGATTTAATTTTAAAAAATTCTTCCCCAGTGAGCACTTAGAAACCAAAAGAAACATAGGTGCCAAATTTCAAGTTTTCAAGTATTTTAGTTCTAGAAGTTTCGTGACGCGATTTATCTCATCCAAACATCAATAAACCAAAAATCCCACCAAGATAATGCACCGTTTTGACGTGAAAGAGGACAAACAAACGCACTTTCGCATTCATAATATTAGTTGTGTTACGTGCCTATATTTACATGTACGTGTATATATATATATATATATATATATATATATACATATATAATATGTATATAAATTCATTCCCTCCCTACGAGGATATCTAATCTTCATATCTGCAAGAGATTTTTAAATAATGACAATGGACAAATGAATGTTGAAAATCCAGTACGTTTATGTGACGTTTTAAATCTTTGTCACCCTCTCCTGGAAAATCGTTATGTTCGCGCTCAACAAATGTGCTCATTCTAGTGAAACCTTTGAGAAATTACGATTTTTCGCAAGCGAAAGTTGTATTATACATTGAGCGGCGCACAGCCGATTATTACGAGATACGCACACAACGGAAATAGATTCTCTTGAATAGTCCCCTAAAATAAAATAATGTTAAAAAAGTAAACACGCCATCAATTAACTTCAGAAGGGATATATTTTAAAATCATCAACATGTCATTCTATCAAGAACTCGTCTCAATGGCGAACGCTGTAAATTTAATAATTTGGCAAGGCGTTTGTTTAGTTTTAATCAGTAGACGCAAATATTTTAATGTCGAAACTTTAATTCTGCGTTCGTTAGAGGTTAACCATTTTAATGTGACATTTATTTTATTATTCAATGCTTCGAATTTTTTTGTTTCATTCTATATTTGTTTGCATCAATAAAAAGTTGGGCAATAGATGAGAAAATCTAATGGCAGTGGTATGTTTCGTTCCTTATAATCAAGTACTGTTTCGATTTTTATTTGAATTATAATTAAACTTATTTTTTTCCACTTTTAGATTAAGCTATCAATCTATTATTATCCAATCTTATACCCTCTCTCTCTCTCTACAAAATACGTAATTAGACATTAGTTTAATCTTATTATGTTAAGAGTTTTTTGGTTTATATAATTAACTTTTAAAAATAAGTCATTTCAACGATCAAATTTAAAGCATCGTCTTAATATATAAAATAACGAAAAGTCTTCCATGTGCTTATTTTATTTTCAAGGACTTTAAATTTGATTCGGTACGCGTACATATTAAGTGAATGATGGACATTGATAGATTCATGTTCATTTCAACCATAATCATGTAGGTACTTTAAATAATCGCGAATCGATAGATCAAATTGACTGTTCTAAGGTTTGTGTCTAACGTGGAGTACGTTTAGATCGGTTTCGAAAAATTATGTATATTTTTAATTTATCACGTAAAGAAGCAATTAATCAAATTTCCAATTAATATCCAAAACAAAGCACCAGCGAACATTAACCCATTGCGCCTGGACCCGTTCAACGCACACAAGCGCACGCGGCGCCGTGTGTGAAAATTACCCGCTACACCGCCTTATTTCTCTCTTTGCCTCCCTTTTCGCTCACTGGTGTTACGTTTAAAGTGGTCTGCCAGAGAACCGGTATAGAGACGGTGGCCCGATAAAAAGAGCGAAAAACAAAAACCCGTGTACCGCCTCGATATAACGTATTCGAAAGAGTCGGGAAATATTTAAGTATGGACGCGAAAAAGGAAGGTAAAACCATTACACGCACACAGCTCGCATTCGCTAACCCTTTGTAGGCCTTCCTGTCCTTTTTTGTGTATTCATTCATTCTCGCTTCTCTCTTCTCCTATCGTGAATCAAAACTTCGCGTAGATCTTCAGAACGGTATTTGCTGAACACTGTTCTTGATTAAATTTTCATGTGCCCAACGGAAGATCGTTGGACTCGTTAGATGATGCCGTGTCAATATTTTGCGAAGACAGGCAGCGTCAGACAAATCGCGGATGATGGACGCACTAGTAGAGTTGCATGAAAACCGAGAGCAGACACAGTTTAAAATATGTAAATGTGTGACAGAGGGTGACAGACGCAAAGAAAGATGTAACGTAATTGTGTAATATATTTGTCGGGACATTTGTAGTTTGTATATAACAAAGCTGTGTGAACTGCACTCATGAATTGGCGAAGTTCTAATAGTTTAAATCATGCGAGGTTCAAGTAAACCGGATTATAAACAGGTCTGTCTTGACCTTTCACTAATAAACCACGGTACGCAGACCCGCAGATCAATTTCGTTCCCAGATTGTCTGTTAATAGTATTTGATCTAGATTGAGCGTATATTTTTTTCTGTCATTTCCATCGGTGATATTAACGCAAACGGTAGTTTTTTTAAGACAGTTTTCAATATGTATATACAGATTTGGAAAACCTAAAATTTGACTTTATTTGCATATAATGGTAGGAATTGTAGTGTAGATGTTATTAAAATGGACCGTTTTAATTTTAAATTGAAATGTATAATTATTATTACAAATAAAATATTTTTCTGGTGTCAGCCGAATTTAAACTCACACTAAATCGATTACAACTCACTAAGTTTCAGTGGGCCACGAATAAATTTAATGAATAATTATTGTTACATAAAATATTTCTTGGTTTGAGCCGAATTCAAACGGTGATATGAAAAATAAGATATGCATGTAAAGAGTTGCTATGGTGATGCGACGAGCGAATATGAGATCCAAACAAGTTCCACGAGTATGGTTGACGAGCGTGCATCAGATACACAAACCAAATTAAAAGTATCCTTCGTAAATTTAATGAAATCATAAATACTGATTGACTAGTTTAAACATTCATTTTTGTAACTTTACACACTTGGATTCGATTGGTCAGTTTCTAGTTTATTAATAAGGTATCAAAGCAAAGTTAAGAAATAAAAAAAGACCAGGCATATTTGTTCAAAGAGTTAAAATTTTATTGTTAAAGAGTTAACATTTATTACAATAAAAAACCGTTTGATAAATAATACCAGGTCTGTGTTTTCCTAGCTCTATCAGCTATTAACAATTTACTTAAGACTACCTGTTAGAGAAAAGAACGTAAGTCTACATGCATAGAACGATGACATTAGCGAGTCAGCAATCAACATTTGCGTTTTGAAACGAGCAGGGAAGATCGTAAATAAACTAAAAATATATGTATATATATATATATATATATATATATATACACATACATATATATACACACACACACGTAAATAAGCCCGACTGATATATTTTTCATATTCACCGCAATATTCTAATTCAATATTTAATTGTAACACACTGTAATTTTAGGTTAGTCATTAGGTTTTGGTTTTTGTTTTTAAATAAGCTGTATAGCGACGTCCAAAAAAAAGTAACATGATGAAAGCCAAAAAATATTTGTCCTAAATATTAGTTAGATAAATTGAATCAATCATTCGCTCCAAGAATGTGAACTGAATTTTGCTTTCCTCCTTCCTGTCCGTGGCAAAATGAGGACAGCCTATTACGCAATAATAGAATGTGGCGTAGAAATACACACACACAGACACGCACACACATTATATATATATATATATATATATATATATATATATATATATATATATATATTCATTCTTTAAAAAACGTATATTACGTATATATATTAGGACATATTAGTTTTTATGATAATTCAAAAATTATTAAAATTGAAAAGTTCCAAGAGAACTATGCTTATAGAAAAAGTGAAATTCAGTCAGCGGATTTAATTTACACCACATTCAATCCGCATTTCCGATCCGTTTTCGATATTACTTTTAGCGACTTCGCGGCAGATTACAGCAAATAACCGCGGCGAAACTTCGATAATAAATCAATAAAATTGAACGTGTCCCGATGCGCTCTGCACTCGCGTCATCGCGCAGCATCCCCGTAATAGATTATTGCTATTATTGCAGTCCTGCAGCCGCCCTCGCCCTCGCCGCGCTGAGAAAAAACATCCCTTTGCCCTAAAGCTGGCTTTAAATGGGTACAGATTGTACATTATCCTTAGTGCGATTATGCACCCTCCCCCGTACCTTCTGTTGCAACGAGCGTGCCCCTCGCCGAGGAGATTTTTGACGTTGAGGACTCGTGCTTCATGTTAATATTACATGTGCCACCCGAATATGTTAAGATTTTTTCACAGTTACTTTGGCGATGCTTTCGGATCATGTAACATGACGGGGGTAACCCCCCGTCATGTTAATATTTGTGAAATATTTTCGACGAACCTCCGGGGACTGGTAATTTTATGTTAAAAATTGAGAAACGAAAAAAGAAACAGAAGTTCTTGCTCTTGCTTGCTTCTTGCTCTGTTCTTGTTATAAATTCAGACGAAATAAACAATATTACAATACGCTAATTTTAATATAATTTAAACCTTACATATGGATTAGATAAAATAAAATAAAGATAATATGCAAAATTAACATGAGAAACATTTAAAACTAAAATATAGTTCTAAAAAAATTTCGAAAATAGAAATATCTATATGAAAATGTTTTGAAACAAAAAACATCGTTGTTAACTGAATTATGTACTGTTGTATAAAAAAAATGAATCGTATTTATTTTTATTGATTTAGTAATGAAATCTGATTTCATTATTGAAATTAATTTGATCTCATCATAGATCGGTTAACAATACTCATATTGGTTCAAATGGTGACCAGCTCATTTACAGTTTACATACGATAAACAATATATACAGTAGAAAAATGTACATGAAGAAAGATAAACAAACTGCGTGTATTCAGAAATATTCATGGGATTTCACCTTAATTAAAATTATTCATTTTGGCACAGCAGGAACTATGATTATAATTAATATGTCCATTTTTCTTTGTTCACAGGTTCAACTGCAACCGGCGCGCCGAGCGTAGTACCGCCGCTCCCTAACGGCGATTTCTTCCCTTTCGCCGCCGGCTTCCCTACCGGCGCTTTGCTCCCACCCCCGGGAGCATTCCTCCCACCCAATGCACTGCTTCCCTTTGCACCGCATCCTGCCGAATTAGCCTTCAAAACCCTCCACCCCGACCTGGCGCTCAAAAACGGAATACCTTATGAGAACTTAACCAATCTAGCGAGGAACTTGCAGAGCAACTCGTCCTCGATAGACGCTTCTAGCGTCAGGTTATCGCCGGCTAGCAGCAGGCAGAGCGTAAGTCCGCAGAGCGTTACGGTAACGAGTCCAGATCAATCGAAGGCAAACTCTAAGTCGGATATAAATTCGGCAAACGAGCAATCGAACTCGGAAGATTCGGAAGATGAACCCATCGAAGTGGTCAAGTCGGCTTTCCACCCCGCGCGACCGGCGAACGTGGAGTTGCAAGAGATGCGGAAGCAAGTTCAGCAGCAGCCTGATTCTACGGTTCAGGATAAACCTAAATTAAGCTCGAAGAATGAGCTTAAAGTTCCAGTGCAGAGGTCGCGCGTGCACTCGACGAGTCCGACATCGACGAAAATAAACGCGGGTGTGTCCTCACACAAGTCAGTCTGGCGGCCCTACTGAGCGCCGCGAGTGAACTCTCTCTAGTGCTAATTTAAGACAATTGTGATAAATGAACGAGTTAACAGTCAAACGTGGACTTGTACTCGTGGACTTAAATAATTTAGATTTGACGAAAAATTTAATAATAGATATAACAAAGTGTTGCTTCAAAAATCGCATCAGCTGTGAAGACAGGAAGTGTCGTTCTTTGACTGCGACATTGTAACTATTAGTTTGACGATAAGTAAATTGTGATAATTGTATGAGCTTGTACATAATAGATATCATATAATATACATAGATTTATTATGATTATTACATATAAATATGTAAATAAGATTTTCTTATGTAATATATGCGAGTGTAAATACTTAAATAGTATCTATGTTCGAATAGATAAATGTTTTGACGTACGTTATTAATATCTTGTGTTACGTATACAGGCGGTATACAGAGGTTAATAACATTTTTTTTATTATACGACAGTAACATTCCGAAATAGTACTTAATTTTTTTTTATAAAATAATCGATACCCTTGGTGAAATATTTATAATATGTACAAATTTCTTTCTATAAAAAGTTGAAATGATCCTTTAAAAATGCCGATTTCTAAATTGATTTATCTTTTTTTAAAATCTTTAATATAATTTGATTCCGCTCATTTTCCGACTTACGTTTTTTGTACTTTAAAACAAAATATTAAGTATAATTTAAGAGTCACATTGTAAATGTTATTTTCAAAAAATGACTGATTATATGATAAAGAGTAGTATTGTATATAGATACTTTATGTAGACTAAGTAGTTCATCTATTTATATTATATATATCGGGGGGCGTAAATACGGGAGCGTGTCAGACATACACCAGTGCTTGGTTACATAATTAATAATATGTGAATATAATAAATCAACATTGAATCATATCTTATCCCTTTGAAGTTTTATTTTTATTAATGTAAAATACGAAAACTTCTTGACATAACAAATATTTAAGTAAGTACATATATGTGTATATATATATATATATATATATATATATATATATATATATACATACACATATATATCATCACTTTTATTGTACATGAACAAAATTTTAGGTCATACACCAAGTTGCATATTTTTTTTGTTTGTATTTTTCTGCCAACCTGGCGTCCAAACCGTATTGCTATTTTTACAAAAATCCATAATTACCAATATTTGACATACAAAATTTTCAACTAACCTCAAAAACATGGAAGAATGGAACTTATAAAAAATAGAAAAGGTGAAGGCATTGTAAAAAAAATGATCCCTTACTGTGCGTAAGCGCAGCAGTGGAAAAAACACGAAAAAATGTCAACTGGAATTTTAAATTCAAAATCTAAAGAAAATCCACTCATTGATTTGCGAATTTTTTTTTCATGATTTTTCCACGCATGTAAGTTTATTATCACGCATGACTTATCCTTTAACAAAATTTGCGAAATTCCTAGGCAGTATTTTATAAATGCTGCAAGGTATTTCACAGATGCTATTAGTTTTGATAGATATTTTAATGGATGGATATGACATATTTGTAAGTATACGCCACTAGCAAATTATATAAGGGATAACTAGTGAAAGTAAGTCACATTTTTATCTTTTTATCAGATCCACGGTATTTAAAGGAGAAAACCTATGTTAAAAATGAGCAGAATTTAACAGCTAGATTTCAAAGTATGTACGTGATGACGTCATATCATTAGGGACTCCCACAAAATATATCTATTAAAAGCCCCAGATTATCATTTATTATCTTAGATCATATAATTTCCATCCTTTATTATTTTTGTGTCATAAAAGTAGATAGATATAATCTACTAACCATCAGACCTCCACTCTCCACAGACACCAGAGAAAACGTCCACTTAAATAAAGCATATGTTGTAGTGACTAACTACCCCCGTGAGATGCCATATTGACATTTAATAACTTACACAGCCCCTTTCACTGTGGACCAATCTTGGACGACAGGGAAGTTTAAATATATAAGATCGAATCAGAACAGAAGCAAAAAGTTATATCGGCGAATCACGATGCAAACGATACACAAATTAGCGTTATTTACAGTTTGCAGAAAAGGGCTCTAGCGTCAGGTGGGGAAAAAATAAATCGCCCAAAATTTTAGGTTATGATTCCACAAAAAATACATTAACTCAGTGCCATGTTTTATTAAAAACAAACTTTATTAGTAACGTAATAATGATATAAATTTTACACAGCATAATTATTCCGTTATAATTTTTGATAAAATGTTTTGTTTATCACTACAAATTTTGGGCGAAATATTTCCTTTTCCGTCAGAGCACTTATCGTCGTATCACTCTCGCCCGCGCGCTTATCCCCGCTCGTTGCGTTTGTTGGGATTTGACCTTGCGTTTGATCACATCCTCTTCGATCTATTTCTAAGCACCACCCGAGAGAGTTTTGTTGAGGAAAATTATGAGACAGGCTAAAGAGAAAATACAAAATAGTGTGCGGTGTTAAAATAAGACAGCAAATTTAAAGATTCTTCGCAAATATGTGCCTAAACCAAAAACTTATAATGAACTTATGTTACAAGAAGCATTTGAAAAGGTGACAACTGCCAATTTATAATTGAGAGAAACCGAAACAAAATATACAATTGATAAATCATTATTGTGGGACAAATTCGCGATTTGAATACGAGAAAACAAGGAAGAAAAACTGTTTTAAGTACGGAAGAAAAAGTAGATCTGTCTGAGAAAATTAAAATTATGGCTAAATGGGGTTGGGCGTTAACGAGACAAGAAATAAAGTCTATTGTTCACACCTACGTGGTTCAAAATAACAAAAAAAATGATTTCAAAAATAACTATCTATCGATGCCTTCGTTTTTTGAACGAAATGAATTAGTATTGAAATAATAGAACAACTTGAAAAATCACGTCGCCTTAATTATGATACTCAACTCGTATTTCATTATAATACTAAAGTGTCTACAAATCTAAAATAAATGTTTTAAGTGAAATTTTATGTTTATTTTTTAATATTTGTAGCACACAATAAAAGCATTCATGATTGAATTTAATGAAATTTGCTGCATCGTTTTTAACCTCTCTGTCTTATAATTAATTCTTAAAACTGTAAATGTAGCAAGATATGGAAATTTAAGGCTGTCGTATTTTTTTACCACCAGTGTATCACATTTGCCCCATCGGGAGTAAAATAGTGAGGCACTTATTTTATATCGAAACATATCAATTTCAAACAATTATCCGCAAAACTAGTTCAATTATGTAATAGATATCAAGGTAGCATAACTCATTTTAAAACGTAAAAGATAATCTCAATTTCGTGAAAATTCAAAAGATTTGATGATTGTCATATTAATACCCCACCTGACCCTATGTAATATGAATGGAATAATCTATTATTAAGTCATTTTATGAAAACCTAATAAGATATAAAATATACTGGTGGTCGAAATTCGACCGTAATTCAATTAAATATTATGTTTGAATGTTATTGATGTTATTTCGTCAAGGAGTATACCTCTATAATCATTATATATAATTTATTGAATTTTTTTCTATTACGTTAACTGAGACCGTGTACAAATGCATAGTAAGCGCGTGTTGTTTGCCTGATTTCCAGCAATACCTATGAAATTTAAAATTAGTATCAGTTTAAAAGAAAAACAATTACAGCTTGTATTCGTATTAATTTATTGATACAATTCGAATTTTAATTTTTTCGTATTACTATTGAATCAAATAAACACTAATAAAAATAAGACTTAACTTTATAGGTATATAAGACACATTGTTTAATCTCTTGTTCCTCCATGCGCGCAATATTGTTAAAAAGGGGCACAAAGTTTTCTTTTCCCGTATTAATATATAGATATACGCAGTCAAATAGAAAACAAAGAAAAATAGTATAAAGTAATAAATCGTTTAACGTTTCGTAGTGAAACAAAGAACTCTTTAACTTCGTCATGTCTCCTAATCCACTCATCGGTCATCTATCATAACCTCACAATTTCTACAGTTTTAAGTCTTTATACATGTAATTTTGCAAGTACGTGCTTCTAATGGTAATATTAATTAAAAGATCGCAAAATATTTTAAAAAAATGTGTAAAATATTGTATAAAAATGAGGGTATAATGAAACTGTTCACGCAATTTACCAGTTTCAAAACTTTGTCTCATTTAACATTTTTCATTTTCAAATTTTGCAAAATTTTAAACTTCAATGTAAAATGCCATGTGTCCACCTCTATTTTCTTTAACTTTAAAATATCTTAGCAGTAGCGTTTGTTACAACCTTCAATAAAATTGTTACGATTAAAATAAATCAACAATATTAACAGAGACAAACGATTAAGCGTATCGCTATAGGTAGTTGACCAGCTTTTTTATGACTAATATACGAGTATGTATTTATCGAAGTATATTTATGATCTCTACAAAATTACTTAAATCAGATATAAACCATGTTAATTTAAGGACACTGTAATATAGGTATGTCGTAATACAACCTCATAATATAATCTAAAACAAAGCTGCTACTTAGCGTCTATTCTTACGGATTTATAAAATCTAAGCTTATAATGTTAGACCCTGAGTTTTCACCGACATACTACGATTAAAATTGTTGAAACGCTTTCACACTTGATTATGGAGACGTGCGCCATCTTGAAATTACAGCATATTAATTAAACGAATTAGTACGCCTTCAGGATATACGTATTCATAATATATTTGGGCTCTGAAAACATGACCATATCTTTACGATTTGGTAACACATCAAATGAATGGAAGTATGTGATATGCGCAATTTACAAATACTACGCCTTCTTTTAAATATTTTGAAGGATACCCTTGCAGTCCGTTTGGATTCCAAAGCCTGAATGCCTATAGCCTTTAATTAATTCTGAATCTTTTTAATTTCTTTTATTCTCTCAAGCATAGTACTTTCTATAAGTATTTCTTCACTGAATACGCTGTCAAACTTTGGTCGGTACAATCAATTTATATTTTCAAAAATCGCCTACCCTGTCTCGAAAGCTTATAACTATTCACCTCAATGATTCGATTACTTCTTGGCATAAATACATTGTAAGAAATTTTCACATTTATTATTTTCACAAATTGTTGCAATCTTCCACAAAACCAAATTGGTGTTTAGGCTGATGGGAAAAAATTAATCTTGTACCAAAAAAATTATCTAATATATGTAAATAATGTGTGGAAGATCGTGTTGTGTGTATTTGTATATATACCTCTGAAGTTTTATGTTTTCTTGCGTGACTCCGAAACTGGGACCTTGTGATAAATAGAATATTCACGTATAGATGATTTTGAAATATTGTGCTAGAGAAAAATGCTTTGAATCCCATGGATGCCACAACGAAAAAGGATCCTATTCTAACCACCACTAAGATCCAGAATATCTCTTCGCGTGATCTTTAAACACTTAGTTTAACTTTTCAGAAAGAGAGGTGATAACTGTTGCCTCCCTTTCTAACTAAAGACTGATCAGTTTTTTCTGATTTTGAAATTAGTGATTACGACTAACAAATAGGAAAAGAAGAGATCAAGATGACGCCCAATATTGTGGTCCGATGAGATTCATTCCACGCCCAAGACTAGTGCATCCGATGCTATCCATACCGCCGAGAATCCAAACGACGGAATACAGTTCGCAGAAAAGTTACCTCTAGAGATCACAACACTCAACGTTGAGGTGAACGACGCGAGGAAGAGAAATTTATACTTACAAACTATATATACACCACGGTATAGTTTAGGCATTGTAGAACATGCTAGAATAAGTACGAGTTTTATCCACATAAGAAAAATGTATTAGAAGCGAATATAATTAAAAATCACAATTTTAATCCTCCAATTTAAGTAGAATTTTCAGCACTTTCGTCACTAACATGAAATTGCAAGTTCTTCATATGGTAAATACGATCAAATGGTGTTACGGTTACCGTTAGTGGTAGACCTGCCTAAATGAAGTTGATCGATAAAGTTGGAAATTATGCAGTCATGTATTCAAATCCATTAGTTTTAGGGTAATCGGCACTTACCGCTAATTCTAGTAGATAACCATGTGACATTGGTGTGTTTATAAACCAGCGATGTTTCATATAGATATGGTAAATTATCAAACAAATGCGATCATTATTAGGTCATCTGAAATTATTCTCTACCACTTCTAAATCAAACGCAATCATATAAACTCCAGTTTACTATACATCATTTTATGCGTATAGTTGTTGACAACATTACATAATCGGTTTATTTGTCCACGGTTATATACTCTACTTCTATACCCCAAGTTTTCCATAAAATTGCGGGTTAAAATTTGAAAAAAAATCAGTCCAATGCTATATACTTTCTATGTTTCTAAATACGGTTTCTTTTAAAATGTAAGTAAAGATCTATGCTAATAATTTCATTAATCTAAGATTTTGTAATACAACGAAACCTAGCTTGTGGTAAAGAACTTAAAGAAAGTAGAAATAATACTACATCACGAAATAATACTACATTTAATTGTGAATAATTAATTTCTACAAAATTAACGCCAAATATATTCAATATTTGTAAGTAAAACGTTAAAAATATATTATTTAAGTTATATATTATATTTATTTCACAGTAATGACGATTTGATTATATGAAACTCTTTTAGTCATATGCTGTGAACCTCTTAATCTTATGAGACCTTTTCACTTCGCTGAATCTAGCATCTCGACGACCTTGCGGCGTAGCTAGATTCTCCAAAAACCAGTTCCGTATTATTCTAATTAAAGTTTCATATATTCTCCATTATATCGAAAATACGTTTCCCTGTATATACATGTATAATTCGTTTTCCTGTGCGTCTCATCAGTATCGTTAAGTATATAATTATCTCCTTTATTTTCATTCTTTCGTGTGTAATCATTTCATTTGATTACATGGACAATTACTATATATGAAATTCAATTCTTAATTATATTTTTCACTTTCCCCCACCTTTAATTTGACCTCGACCATTTCCCTTCCATGCGTTCTTTAAATTTTGTGCTACTTATAATTCCACGTTGTTAAAACTTAATATAAATATTAACCATTTATGAACAAAAATTGTTATATTAACCATTTCTATTATTCGAAAATAGTCAGCAACACATTCTCACGGAATGATCTTTTTAATATTATTTTGTTTTCAAGGTCTCTATATTTTCTATTTGAGTAGTTGCTTGATATAAATGCATTATTATAAGCACAGTATACTCCAACACTCCTAAGTATGTATATACAAATTTAGTACACTAACCATTATTTTGAGCTATAATTTTTCCAACTGAATTTCCCACACACCATTTTCAATCAATGTGCAGCTCAGTTGTAGCGAATGCCGAATGCATTATCCAAAACGAAATGCAATATGGAACGAGTACTGACGCAAGTATTGAATTAGTGAAACGCCAGCAAACAAACGTCGGAGCCGCTCTGGTTAAATATACTATGCGAGTACATCTGCCCTATTTCATTACCAAATTTATTACTTGGCATTAATGTAAACGTAAAGTTTTCGTAAATAATAATTAATTTGATTACCGGACGTTTATAATTGAACCCACTTCGTAGAATGGGTAGAAGGTGGTGATGATATAAACGGGTTACATTCGATACGATATCGAAAATCTTCAGAAATAATTATACTCAGAATACTGTTTTGTTTTAGAGTATAAAACATAGCAGTATTCTGATTTAGAGTATAAAACATAGCAGTATTCTGATTTTATTAAGCAGTGGATGTGATAGTAGTTTACAAAAGTGATATTTAATTTGCAAACTGTGCTTAGAAAGCTGGACATTGAAAAGTTAGGTTTAATAGAATATTCTCTCGGAACGTAAAAAAAAGTTTGTGAAAAATATGAAAACAATTTCTTGTGCAATTTTAATTTTTGCCTTTGATTAAGTAACACAAGGTGAACCCGTATAAGATCACTTACGTATCAGTCTATTCCTCTGTCACAGCCTATTTCCTGGGAAATCATTAACTCAAATATTGTGGACTTGTTTTAAATTATTCATGCAAGAATTAAAGAGGACGTAAATAAGGTATAAAAAAAAGTTTTTTTTAATTTTATTTATCATTTGAAAGAAAAAATTAAGAGGAATACATAAATATTTTTTTCATAAATTTAAATTGTATATTTAAACTATTCTAAAAAATACGAAAAATTATAACATTCCCCCTATTTCCAAAATTACTATATCAACAATCAGGTAAAAAACCGAGTCGGCAGAATCTGACTAGAAAATTACAGGAAAACTATAGCGTTTTCCGGCATCTTATCATTTTTGAAACATGCACCATGTTTTTACGCCTTGTGAAGGATATAATAAGCAATATATTTACGTTGTGAAAAATTTATATTTGTGAATAATTTAATAGAATAATATGTTTATAGCGATCTCAATATGTACGAAAACCTTGTATTGCGAGTTCTACTCTTACTTGACAGGCTTTTTGAAGATTTACGTTTAAAATATCTATGATTATCCACTATAATACATTTTTTAAATTTTGGTCAAAAAAACAGATTACGGACATCGACACAAGCCCCGGTTTTCAAATATCCGTACAAAAATTATATAATATTTAATTAAACCTTTTAAAGTTATAAAAGTAAGGGTTGCAGTGTATATAAGTGTTGCCACTTTCAAAATACAAATTGCGATAATATGATTTTATATCTATAAATATAACAACATTTTCTAGTTTTTGTAATGGTATTTTATATTAGATTTTACGATTTTTAGGAATATAATATATACATAGACGGCAAGGTCCTGCCAAAAGGTAAACTGAAATATATATTTTTAAATCAACCCATTATTTCCAGACGTTACAACGATGACATTATTTTATATTTTTAAATCAACTCATTATTTCTAGAGGTTACAACGATAATACCTATTATATCACATTTTTAAATCAACCCATTATTTCTAGACGTTACAACAGTGACATTATTTTATATTTTTAAATCAACCCAATATTTTTAGACATTATGGTGACATTAATTTATATTTTTAAATCAACCTATTGTTTCTAGACGTTACAACGGTGACATTAATTCATATACTTAAGAAAGTTTAATTACCTAGAATTTTTTTCGTTCTTCACGTCGGAAATTGTCATCGCAGTATAAAAAACCCATGTATTCGACGAACTAGCAATTAAATCTGTTTGTGCTCCATTATTGTGCTCAAAAAGCATTAGGTCTATTTTTTAAAATTATTTTTTGAATTCCGTACCTTAAAATTAGAAATGGAATCCTTAATTGTACTAACAGGTCTGTCCATGTGCCACAGCCGTTTTTCTCAGAAACCGCTTGAGGTAGAACCTTGTAATGAAGTAAATATACTTAAGGTTAATAAACACTAAAAAATTTAGAAATTTTAGTGGATAAATTAAGTACTCGAAAATAATTTAAAAGTTCCTGAATAATGTGGGGTATCGTTTGAAAGACATATTTATAAAAATCTGAAAAATATTTTCTTCATAATTTCAGGAAGTATGTCTACAAAGATATACGGGAAAACATGAAAAAATGTCACCCATATTTCCGAAGTATTGAACGTACAATTATGACAAAACGGAATATATAATATATAAGGAGTATGATTTTTAGAAGGCTTTGAAAAGATTGCAGGAAAGCTTTGACAATGATTTTAGATTTCATAGTTTAGAAGATATTTACAATAATATATACGTCCCACTTACTTAATTATTTAAGTATTATTAAATATTTATTGCGCTAAGAAATTACTGATTAATGAAACAAAATCATTTCACATCTAACGAATTATATGAAATAAATTCATTTCATTTCAAGCGAGGTACGGAACCCTCGATGTGCGAGCCAGACTCACACCGGCCAGTTTATTCTTTTCTTTTAATTGTTTACCGGCCAAAACGAAATTCTTTAAACTTAAGCTAAGTTTTGAATTCCACCAATAAAATACGTTTTTAATTTTGCAGCCAGTCTCGTACCATTTTACCGCCTATGTAAAACAAAACAGATTTTTGCTTCCGCTATGCTTCTTTTTTTAAATTTTATTTTACACGACTTTTTTTGCTTTAGCAATACTAAATATCCGAAACCTACCTTATATCCGCAACCGTACTTTGAATTACCACAACTCCCAAGCGAGTACCCCTCTCGTCAACCGGCCGCGAACAACGCAGGCGCACGTAACCTAATAAAGCGACGAAGGTCCGAATGATTTTGTTGGAGGCGCGGTGGCCTGCAATCAGCTAGCCGGATTATCCGGCGACTAGCAAACACGCGCCCGACTTGCTTTATATAATTACTGTTTGGATGTTGCCGCATTGTGATGCGCTCGCTCTTCTCGTATGCAAGAATGCACACTGCACGTGCTACAATTTTGCTGAAAGAGGGCTGGATGCTCTTTTTGATATATGAACGAGAAAACTCTCCAAAAACTTATTTATTTTTATTATTGTAAACAAAAATGTTGTTAATTATTTACTAGTGAACCAATATATTTGATATGAATTTAAATAATTTCTACATAAATTAAAACTTTTCAGAATCTGTTAGACCAACACATCGAATTATAAAAAAGATTTAAAACTCTCAGTCAAAAATCTTAAATAAGTGGAAGTATCGTTTCTTATATATAACATAAAAATTTTAATGAAAGCTTTATGCAAAATAATGTTAGAATAATCGATTAGTATATCAATTTCCAAAGACAGCAGGTCGGATTTTTCGCGGTAAAATTTCATCCGGCGGTACATGTTATTTGGTGGATTTACGTGATTATAATTTTATCGAATTTTCTTTAGGTAGAAACCGACTTGGTTTAATAAATATTAAATGATATACAACCCTTTTCCTGACCTTCAGCATTCGCCGCTTGCATTCCAGTCGGAACCTGATCATCTCTGTAAGTGCACCTTAAACTACCCCTCTTTCCTTAAACTACCCCTTTCTTTTTAAAAAAATAAAGTACGTGCGGATTTTAATAGGTTTTAATTAGTTCACTATAGATTTAATAATATTTTAGTAAATTAGAAATACCATAACTTTATTAAAATATTTTAGGCACTATTTTGTAATCTCAAGACTTTTATTTATATTTCAGGATACGTCCCGGCCATATTTTTTATGGTTTTATATTGAACATACTTTTAACTAAGTAGACGTCCAAAATTTGCTGTCGGTACCTTTCTTCATTTCAGTGTTCTTATACGAGGTAGTAGTAAAAAACAAACGTTTCATATAATTTCAAAATGGTAACGTTTTCTTCTAGGATCACCATGTAGATTAAAGTTTAAACTTGTAACGCGCAAAGCCTTGTTAAAATGCAACAGCAAGCCTTGCCTTTCTTTGAAGAAAAACTAGAGTAACTCAAAATTACCATCTATCATCTAAAAATTACTCTGAAGAGCAAATCGAAGACATAAAGTATAAGGTTTCATATGTCAAATCAGAATTTAAACAAAGGTAGCTAAAAAACACATATACCTAATAGAAGAAAATTTCATAAAATATAATACAGATTAGTTACAATACTGAATATTAAACGACAGGGGCACATTCGGGCCGACCACAAAACCATTTACAGAATAGAGTGAGAAAATTTGAAAAAACGTAAAACAGAAAAATTTCGAAGGGTAGTACTTAAATAAATACATGTTTACTCTTACCACTCAGAAAAACCTACGCATTTATTGTAACAGAGATGCTTCCGATTTACCAAGGGAAATAACGCAGTCCCTGAGTGAACTACAAAATGCAAGACTGTATTCTATGTTTCTAAAAATTATTGACAAAATCAACTCTATTAAAAGCGCTATATGTGTTTGTTCGAGCTGATCTTTCAAGGCATTGACATAAAATAATTAGAAGTGACATGAAAAACAATATTTGACTTACAGCGTGTTGCAGGGAGCAAAAAAAGACTACTCCCCACCCGAGCAATCATATCGAGTGATCGAAACCTGTGCTGATTCAATTTACAAGACCTATTAACCGTACCGTTATACGTTTGTTAAAATATTTAAGGAAAATATTTTAGAAGGGATTTTACAAAATGGCAGTCTGAAAGAAGTGCTCACGATAAAATTGATTTTCAAATTGGATTGTGATAGCCCACAACAAGCATAACACAAGCAAACGATGTAAAATGATGCTACACATGCTAACATTTTCCTGAGTTGCTTTGTACTCCTTAAATTAGTTTGTGGTACAAATGAATACAAAGCGCTCCGATAAAACCCGTCTCTATTATCGCTACGATTCTGTCGTCCTATAACGATTAGATTTGTGAAAGAGTCTGTCTAAATTTAAAACGGAGAAATTCACTGCATAGAAACTGCCATAAACTCGTTACAGAATAAGGAGTTATCACAGTGAGGAATTTTTTTTCTAAGAAATATAATTTTATACCGACCATGATAGATGCCAAAGTGTATAATGCTGGAACACAAACATCCTCAACAATATGGCGTTACATTTGTGGCGCAATTTCAAAGCAATTTAATATCTAAACCATAAAACATCATGTTGATGTTGAGTCCGTATTGTCTGATCTTTCTATCGTGCACAATAGAGTCCACTTATTTCATATTACACTCGTCATATAAATTTCCAGTGCAAAAAAGCTCTTTTTTTCTCACTTTTCAAAATACCCTTTCTTTGCTCATTCTTTGTTTTATCTCTCTGTATATCAAAAGTCTTTTCTGAAATAGTCCGCTATTTAACCTATTTAAAATGTTAATATGAATTGTATTGAATTGCTCCGTAATAAATAACCTGTAGTTATTTACTTATCTCAACGTAGATAATCATTTTGTAATTACTTTCTTAATGAAATTTCAATTTAATAATCATCAATCATCAATTTGTTACTAGGTATTATTATAAATATTTAATAAGTTATTAAAATTAAAAAAAAAATTTCCATTAATTGTAAAACGTAACTGTATTAATAATAATTATAATTGTATGAGAAAGTATTTAAATATAAGCCAGGTTTTTAGATAGCAGATACTTAACTGTTAATTATATATTATGTACCATTTATAACGTGTAATAGATAGTAATATTTTTTTAGTATAAGGTAAATTAAAAGAAAACTAATAATAAATGTAATTATAAATGTAATGATAATATTTGAAAAAAAATATCAATAATATAAGAAATTTAATCATTTGTTTGAAGCAATAAATGTAATCTGAACTACACAGTTTAAGAGTAAAAAAAAAAGAAAAAAAAAAAAAATATATATATATATATATATATATATATACATATAAGCATGAAGCATAAGCATGAAACTACCTGTATATGTGGTTAACAAGTGGTAGTTTTACGGTAACGATGAAAAAAGGGTATTATAAAAATATACGTATTTAAACTTACCCAAATCTGCTAACACCCTCTTGTCAGTTTATGACATAAGCCGCATATCATTGATGTTATCTACACTTGCGCCGGTGAGAGATGTACTTCGCGCAGACTGTTGTCTACACTTGCGCTGGTGAGAGATGTACTTCACTGAGATTGGTACGACAACTCGTTAAACTAATTGTAAATAATAGTGCGGGATAAGATTTCATGATAAAACGCAAATAGAAATCGGTCGTCATTTGCTTGTTGATTGTAACCACAACGAAATTCATAAAAACCATGGAATACAAATTTTCTCATTTTAAATTCATCTTGACATGATAAACACAATATTCAAATCGCCGCCAATTTATAAAAACAAATGACAAATTCAAACAAAATAATCCAATCGATTACCAAATTCGATTTTCGAAATTTGAATTTATTGTTTTGTTACCATTATTACAAATGGCCAGTTTTAATAACCTTCAATGCCATGTTCGTAGACATGCATAATATACTATTCCAATTAACCAGGCATAGATCGTTAATGTTAAAATTAAAGACAACTAAATTAATGATTTGATATTTTTAAATTAATTTTAAATTATGCGTAACAGGATCCAGGGTAGGGATAGGAAGGAATTTCATTTTTACTGTTTCCATTCATTTTTAAGATTCCGTACCCGAAAGGTTTGAACGTAAACTTATTACTTTCGCTCGGTTTTCCATCCGTCTGTCTGTTGCCTCTAAACTAAAAATGTTGTATGCAATGTAATATAATACATTACATTTGTACAGATTATATCAAATTATAGTCCGGAATCAAAGACGAATATAAATTTGATACTGAATGGGAGGAGACAGGAAGGAAGAATTCTAGACATGTAAGACTAATGAAAAAAAAATGTGTGTACTCATGTGAATACAGTGTCGTTGGAAAGAACACGAAGAAGAAGAGAAGAAAAATAGTTTTTTTTTCAAAAATACCAATTGTTATTTTGTAGTTATGGCATTCGAAAATTGTGGAAAGAACAGGGTTTTAAAAATCTTGTTCAAGTTTATAGAAAAATATCTCGCTCATCCTATGTAAGATAGTTTTAGAGAAATTTGTAATATATTTACTCCTATAAACGCCGTAAAGCAAAATATTTATACAGCAAAATATAATATTTGTAAAAAAATTTAAAGGA
Organism: Druceiella hillmani; assembly: GCA_039881145.1. Classification (NCBI taxonomy): domain Eukaryota; kingdom Metazoa; phylum Arthropoda; class Insecta; order Lepidoptera; family Hepialidae; genus Druceiella; species Druceiella hillmani. The sequence goes on from JAYKKI010000005.1 coordinate 12,910,345, forward strand.
ATAATGCGTGCCTTTAAATATTTAATCTTTCATGTTTACTTGAATATAATGATATTATATACGAAGTTTCCGTTTTTCCGCACTATGGAATTTTATTACATGATATAGAAACTTTATTTTGAGAATACTATTGCTAATTAACAGGTTTTTATAAAAAAAACTTAATTGTTGATTCTAGATTAAATTCTTAACTTCAAAGCAAATACAACAATAACAATCGAATATGTTACTTCCGCCTTCATAGTGAACCACTCTAACACATCTCGGCGCACCTTTCTTTGTTCATTACCATAATGACTGTCATAATGAAGTGTCGGCACCGACAAAGCGATCTGGGCAATTGACATTTAACAATCGCAGGTGTCATAAACCTATCGGCATAATGGTAGAAAGCGAAGGACACAATGGCCTAATCCCCGCAACGTCGGTAATAAAATATTGTTTTATTTCTTAATTACTCAAGAGACCGCCAATTTGCGCCCATTGCCAAATCGCGGAGCGCAATGCGGTTTCGCTTTAGTGTCGCTGAATTAACGTGCAGTGTCTAATTGATCAATGTGGGTCAATTGGACGTATCTAGCAATGGTCATCATGGCGATGGATTACTGGAATTGGAAGCGAGTACCTGCATGGCATTTAAATATAGTTTATGAAACTAATTAAATGTTAATGATTTTTTAACTCAATCTTTGTGACATTCCGCTACAAAAGTTATTGCACCATTCAAATAGAATGGATCGTGCATTATGAAGTAAAGGTACGTAGAGAAGCAAATACAATGGAATAGGTAAGTCTTGTATTTAGCTTTTATGTTATCAATTGTTATCACTGACTTTAAATTTGTATTATCATGAAACATTTATATTAAAAATTCAAGTCAACGAATAGTAACCACTGGTATGAAATTCTGTAAGTATTGCTTTTCTACCTTTTTAACATACATAATATTTACCATACGTAAAATTTCTAAATAAGAAAAATATATCAATAACAATGTTTAAAAATGAATAAAGATAATAAAGCCGGCCAGCTGCATGTCGGTACATGCACAAATTAGGGTTCCGTATTCCGTTGAAGCAAATTAACCGAATTATCTTATTTGGAATTTGTAATCAAATTCTAGAATCGAGAATTTCTGAAATTTTTCACACCCGCGATTGACAAATTAGAGACAGAAGGGGGGAGTAATATGTCTCCCCCCTCCGGTCTCACGACAGGTTGATGCTTAAAACTTCGCAAATAACTTAAAAATGAAATTATATTCAATGGTATAAGTGAGTGGAATTCTGGTCCCATTTTACATGTATAGAGGGGTACATTCATTTTTTTAAATATTTTATTTTTTAAAACGCCGTATGAAGCATATGCTTACAAAATTTCAAGTACATTAGTCTAAAATTATAGAAACTGTTAAGTTGTGACAGACGGACCCAGTTTACATGTATAGAGGGGTACATTTATTTTTTTTTAAATATTTTCTTACATGTTTATAGAAATGGCCGTATGAAGAATATGCTTGCAAAATTTCAAGTACGTAAGTCTAAAATTATAGAAACTGTGAAGTCGTGACACACGGACGGATGGACATGACAATTCTATAAGAGTACCTTGTTTCACTGTGGAATCGTAAGAAATAGGACACACCAGTCTGTCAAAACAGTAAAAAAAATACTGAACTATATTTTTTTAAGAAGTACAGTACTTTTAAAGCTAATTGCGATAATTAATTTACTCACATTACTTATTTACTCCGTATTTATGTAAGAAATAATTATAGTATTTACTCCGTATTTATGTAAGAAATAATTATAGTATTTACTCCGTATTTACGTAAGAAATAATAATAAAAAAATTATTGAATAAGTTACAGAAAAATATCTCAAAAAAAACATTTTATTTACCAACTTAAATTATAAATTTCTTGCCTTGAAAACTGTGAAATTTTTACAATAAAAACGATGAAACTGAAATCCGCGTTATCAGCATTTAACGCAATCGTCCAAAAATTGCCTTAGTTACACAATGGTTACAAATCTAACCTATTTTTTTCATTTCAACAGCTAGGTGTTATTATCTTTTCCGGATACTTAAAGAAAAGTACGAACTCTCATAATATATGATTTTGTTGTAAGAAAGAAATTATGATAAAAATGTAATGTTGCTCTTTAACAATATAACACAATGTCATATTCAGTTGAGCTTAAAACATATTAACGTTTTTGTTTTTATTCGCCGATCATATTTTAATAAAATTTGACATAGTTTTCTCGAAATCTCATGTTGTTAAAATTAAAATCGATAAAAATATACCTTTTACCGCAAAAGCTTTATATCGTTTGAAACCTAGATTAACACCATAACAATTTAGGAAAATTCTTATTTTCTCTTTGTTTATTTCAAATTTAATTAAGAAATGCTTTTTAATTCATATCTTCAGATCATCGTCAACTTGTGCAGGATAACGGAACGAGAAAGGCTTTGGATAGCGCTACACCTCATCCTCTAGTCTAGATAGATTAAAACTCATAGTGTAGGTTCAGGTCTTAATATTGGAAAATAATTTTTGAATATAAGGCATTTATTTGGTGAACTAAATTTAGCTATTGTACAATTATTCATATAAATAGATAAGCTAGAATTTTTAAATAATTTTTCTATAATATAGAAGTGAAATAAATATCATCATGTTATTGCCAATTATACGTTACCTTCGGGAGATAGGAAATAGACTCCCGTGGAAATTATTAAAAGTATGTGCTAAATAAATTTCTTCCATACGCTATTACGAAAGGTTTTCAGTAGCTACTTTATTTCATTAGATTTTTCGTGTATTAAAGGCAAATTTTGCATGCCTGTGTCTATACTAGCATTAACCCGCGGCTTTGCCTCCTTGGAAAAACATAAATATGGTGATGTAACTTAAAAATTATTTGTAAGATTAATAAGATATTATTCATATATTGTGTAAATATATTAGGTCCACCGTCTCATCACAGATGGGGTGAGAATAAAAATCATTCCGTTTTCATTAACCTGACACAGGCTACGTTTATCCAAAATCTCATGAATATACGTTCATTGGTTCAAGCGCAGAAGCGAGACAAATAAATAAAAAAATAATTTTCGTATTTATAATGCTACTTGGAATTCGGATGTTTATAAACTTAAACTCTCGTTCAGAAACAAGCTTTAGAATAATGAAAATAATATCAGGGTCCATGTAAAAAAATCGTGTCATGCACGAGTAGAACTCGTACTACGAAGGTCCCGTACACATATAGACACTTAAAAACATTTAATGGTTCATAGTATTCCTGTTACATATTTACTAATATTAATTTTGCACAACGTATTATATTGCCTACCATATCTTTAATACGCGTAAAAACATCGGGCATATTTCAAAACATAACTCTAAGTTAACGATTTGTTCTTTTATTTATGCTGTGAGACCTTGTTTCTTTCCAATTTTTATAATTCCAAGTTAATGGAAAGTACCCTATATGTTTTAATTTACTTGTGAGTGTCAAAATATGGGCCATAACGGTCGTATTTTTAGGGTTTTTTTATTTAATGCGTTGAAAAAGCTTCGTTTTTCATTTTTTTAAATAAATAAATTGCCAAAAAAATAATAAATTAATTCCATTTAAAATAAAGCAAAAGAAATATGTCCAGGAACAGTTGCACATATATACTACATGTGTTATAGTGTGATAATTTAGCAAAATATAGAAGCAAATAAATGTGACATCTTCACAATAAATCTTAATCCAGTTTATATATTCACGAACATTATGAAAACGATCGTGTCCTCGTTCTAAATTTAAACACGCCACTTTCAGTGGTCTTCCTACCGACACTCCTGTCTGTCCCCATCCATAACGCGCCGGCATTACTCCAACAGGCCTAATGTTTTTGCAAACATGCCAATCCGCAGAGGCCAGTCCGCTCGTAAACCAAAATAAATTGAGTCACTCGTAAAGCGACCCCGCGCAGTCCACTCGAAAGGGTCAAAGATACGGCGATAACACTTGTAGGTACTTTATACGGCCGCCGAACAATGTCAAATCAAAATATGACCATCGAGATAAAAATGTATATTTCAATATAAAACGGTCATAAATGTGATTTAGAGGCGGCGCGAGCGGGCGGCCGCGAGGGTCGGCCGCCCGAATGCCCGCTGCTTTTTTTTGCCAAATTTCATTCACAACTGGCGACGCAATGGCGTGTTATTGATTATGAGTTGGGGGGTGGAGTAATGCGGCCGTTAATATTTATTAAAAAGCACTGCTACTCCAATAAACGAATGAGGATGTGAGGAGGATGTCTCAGCTAATTTTCACACCCACATTCAATTGGTGCGGCTATAATTCTATATATATTATTTCTCTCTAAAACTATCGTATATAAAGACATTTACAAATGTAACGATTAATGATAAATCAACATATTTTGAATAACACAACGTAAGCCTTTGGCCGACCATTTAAAATCAATCTAAACCTATTTTTCGTGGTTATTCTTTTAGTGCTACTATTATAAATAAAAAAACCTGTCAAGTACGAGTAAATCTCGCACTAGAATGGTTCCGTACAAATTTTGTTATATAAATCGTTTGTATTTCTGTTAAACTATTCACAAATATAAATAATTCACAACATAAATATATTTCCCATTATATTTTTCACAAGTCTGTTAGAAACATGACGCATATTTTACATCATGACGCATATATAAAAAATCTAAGATATAATTTTAAAAATCTAAGATAATAACTATAATTTTCCTGTAACCTTCTCGTCAGATTTAATCAACCCTATTTTTTCAAAATTTTTGGTTCAATAGTTTCGGAAATAAGGAGAGATGGATGGTCTATTTCCACATATTGTCTGGAATATCTTTTTAAATATGGAGTTTAAAATTATTTAAAAAATATGTTTCCCCCCTGTGTAAATCTTATATGTGTATTTAAAAAAAGTTAGCTAGTGCAATGCATGTGATTTAATAAATGTATTATTCTGCCAAATTTCTAATTTCTACATCGCTAGTTTCTGAGAATATCAGCCATGACAGACAGATTTGCAGAAAGACGCTTGAGTGATCTTATAATGGGTTCCTTTTTTTACTTTATAGTACGGAACTCTAAAAATGCACTTTATTTACGAAAATACCTAATTGTTTAATCCGCGAAAATATAATTACAGGGGAACCCATTGTTTATACAGTATATTTAATAACGTTACCAGACGTAATTATTAAATTTGGCAGCAAAAAAATTAAAAAAAAATTTTTTAGTTATATTTAATCTATTTTATAATAGATTAAATATTGATAAAAATAAACAGAAGCTAGCGATGTAAGTTATTTACAACATATTATAAACAATTCGTCATAAATAAACCACATTAGGGAAATTTAATACAAGCTTATTAAATAAAGAAAACACACTCGATAAATCAAAGTTATATAATTATGACGTAACTGTAAAAATAGATATAAGTTATTTAACAATTTTGACTGTGTGTTGCGATCCTGCATACGTACCTTCAACAATGCTTATATGTCGGGCCCCATCCAAAGATATTACTTTCTATACTAACTTAAATTTCAATAACATCACTTCAGAAATTATTTCAATTAGTACTGATATATAAATCGGCGAATATGTTAAAGAGATTATTCTTTAACATTTTACATCGTTTACTTTTATAGAAAGAAATCACGAAAATAAATAAAGTACAATTAATTGCTAGGCGAATAATCGATGTCCTTATCTGCAAGCTAATCTGATTTCTTTTCTTTTTAATATGTTTTTTCTTCATATGCTCTATCTAGCAATATTTTGAAAATTTTAGAGAAAATATATTTTCTTTAAAATCTGCCAAATGTCACCAAAGATACATCGGTATATGAGATGCAGCCCTAAAGTATTACTGATGATATACGTCGCAGGAAATATTTTAAATGAACAATACTTAATTACGTTAAACATGAACATTTTTAGAAAAATTACAATTTAAATTCTTTCTTTCGTAATACATATATATGAAAATCTATGGTGCTTGTAAATTTAAAAACATAACATCATCAAGCCCTTGTCGTCAAGCAGCGGATCCTGTGATCGACCCTCTACATATATAACAAGATACCTATTCGGAAGAAAAATATAAATAAGCCAGGCGCATGAGCGATATGGGCGCCGAAGGAGACCAATAGTGGGCGCTAATTTAATGTAATTCAAATAGATGGGAGGCGAGCCAATCCCCGTAAGTGGCTTGTATTTATTACGAGAGAAATATTATATTCACCTCTCATGATCGTCGCCACTCGTTTTCATTCATTTAAATGCGAAAAATGAAAGACATTTTATCTTATATTTTCAGTCGCTGCCCTGACATTCAATGATAAGTATAACCTAATAGAGAATAATATAATAACTAAAGAGTGACACTAAGTACAGCGTAACAAACGTGAGAGTTTAAAATATTAATCAAAGATGACTTAAAAAATAATGAAACCATAACTAATGTATTAATTAATTTACTCGTTAATCTAGAAATTATAAAATGTCTATGTTTACTTTTTAAGACAATTCACATTCATCAAACGACAGAATCAATGTGATCAAATATCCACATCGGATATCTTTCTAACAATATGATACGTCTGTTTCCGTTTAACAGGGTTATTAATGGAAGGTTAAGTGATTATTAATCCACCGTATGGTACCGATTGTTAAAAACCTCTATGACACTGTGCAGCGTTGAAAATGTGCATATTAAAATGCATAGAGAATGTATGCATCGAAACTATGATGGCAATAAGAAAGAACCTTTTATGTTTATAAAAGAATCAAAATTAGTTTTCGATTTGGACTATATGTCAAATATAAAAGCCAAAAAATAAATGAGTCTTTGTTAGTTATTGGAAAATTGAATAAATATGGGTATACGTTTTGTTTGTATAGAGCTTTTGATGTTATCAATGCCAAGTGAATAGCAAAGGAAATTTAGAAAAGATTAAAAATAATTTTATTTTTTTTAACTTTAACGACTGTCTTACTTCTATTTTTGTTGTTGAATTGAAAATATTAATTAAAATCGTCCTTATATCACAAAATGACATAGAATTTGTTTTTATTCAGGTAGAATTTGAAGCTATAATTTTATGGTTACGATATGACAAATTTACAACTTAAATATATCTTTTGAGATCTACATTAACTGCTTAAATCTATACCTATTTCATATGATTATAATATATATTTTGCTAATATGAATATATGAACGCAGTAAGTCATACATCTAGTGAAGGTTTTCAATTTGGAAGTTAAAAGCTCATAGCCATATTATTCTAGGTTTATAGTCCTCCCGTAATGTCATAGATCATAAATTTACTGTAGATATATCAAAAGGTGCTATGAATGATTTTGTACGTATTCCAATTATTTAAATAGAATATATTTTGATAAAACGCGCAAAGATATAACTTTTATTTTTATTTATGTTATCCTCTAACATTAATATTTAATAGTAAGTTATACCACATTGTTTGGAGACTGCAATATTTGTAAATATTAATAATTGATAATAGCAACTATCTTCAAAATTACAAATCGAACGTAGTATTCAACTCTTTACAAACTGACGGTCATTTTACACTTAACTTTATCGTACATAATGAAGAAATATATATCCAATGTATTGTATTATGACCGAATCCCTGCCATTAGACACAAACAATTTCTACAACGATAAGGATTCCTCATTAAGTCCGAAATTATGCTAAGAGCAATCTACACTTGTTCGGAATTGTAAACAGACCAAGATTGAGGAAGAGAAAGAGGGGAGCGCGCCTCGGCGTCGGCTTGTTAGCGCCGCACGCCTCCCGCGTCGCATCTTGCGACAACTGCTCGCTGTTGCCGCAGAATGCGGACGGTATTTCTTTATTATTTCTCATTACCATGGGAAATTCTATAAGCAAGTGGAATATAATCCTATAGAGTTAGGAGCCACAAGTAATTAATGAAAAAAGAACAAGCAAAGTAATTTTTTTTGAAAACTTAATTTTTAACTTGTTTGATTTTAATATATTAATAGGTATGGGACAAAGGAATAAGTTCTGTGCAATTGACATTATCTTAAGTGTAAATTAAATTGGCTAATCGCGTGTGCCAAACATGCATGAGTGAGTATGCATAGTTGTTAACATAGTTATATTGAAATGGTTGATATAAGTCAACCAAAGAATATTACATAACCAAAGTATATTCCCCTCGATATGCTGACTAAAACCGACTCGCGATGTACCATATTGGATAATCATAATAAAATAACTTTTCAAAAATATCAATGATTTTATTTATTATCAAATACATTATACTAATGGTCGCCCAGTGATCGAAATTCAACTGTAATTCATTAAATATTTCGTTATTCGTTTACGTAAAACTCATTCATTCAATCTGACATTTTAAATTTCTTTGGTGACAATTTCTACTTTGTGCGACTTTTTGAAGAAGAATTATGTGTTTGACATTGACAGTATGACAATGAATCTTTTAATGTATTTGTAATATATAATTTAATGTATTTGTAACACATATTATACACAAATGTTTGCCCTCCTTTTCCATATAAACTTAAACTATGCCAAATCCCGTGCGCGCAATATGCTTAAAAAGGGGTACAAAGTTTTCTCTTCACGTATTAATATATAAATTTGATAGTAGAGTTTGTCTTCGATTCAAAAAGTATAAGAAATGCTTCATGAATTTATTTGGAACTTGAAAGTTAACTGAAGAAATTAACATTCTTACCCTTCGTGTTAAAATACCTATGTTTTACCCTTTCTGCCACACTGCAAAGTTATGAAATATGAAAGTTTGCTTCCAAGATCCCAAATGGCCTTTGCAAGCAAGGAGCTATTGTTTAAGAAGGTAGAAATGTTTCATTAAGTATTGTATCTAAACTCACAACGAAATATTTTTATTTTATTACCGGCGGCGATGTTGCTCAAAGGCTATAAACACCTTTTTGCCGGCCGTGAATGCTATGAAGTCAAATAAATATTTGACCATAGTGAGCTACTGTTTAACTCTCCTCAAGGGTATACCAAGGACAACATTATTCGCGAAGGTCTACATTTTATGGGCACTTTTGCATTTTCGATACTTTGATATTTGCCGATACTTACATTAGCGGCTACGCAGTATGATTTATTTTGGAAATAGTGATAGTTTGGTGCTTTTTTGGGCTTTCTTCGAGTTTTTGCCTTATTTTAATCACCTATCTAGGTCACTTTTTAAATGCTACTCTGCTTTGTTTTTTAGATTTGCATAACTGTTACATGTATTTTGACCGTTACTTGCGGTAAAAGCTGTTTTAAAATAGGGTATTAGAGCATTTTTTAAAGAAAGTCATTATACAAAATATTAGCATGCAATTTGCTTTAACTGTAAATAAACAATCCGACTTTGTGTTCCGTGAATAATTGTAAACATGTTGCTAAGGAAGGTACTTTCACGAATTATTTGAAAATTACATTTTATTATCACAATATATATCACTGTTGTGCGAAATACCATTAGCATTTAAATGTGAAAGAATTTTACCCTGTATAAAATTATTGAAGTATAATCTCGTAGTATGAATTATGTAAACTTGTCTTTAGAATTAATTATCTTCTTACGAGTAAATTAATTCATTTATAGTTTTTGAATTTAAAGTTGAAAAGTGAATCCTTTCCAAATCGCATTTCATTTTAATTTATAGTTCTCATTGTTCATCTATAGAGCTTAAGTCAATGTTTTTATCAGGATGTTTTAGTATTACTAGATCACACAAGTCGTGTGGGTCTATACGTATTTGTGTGTGTATATATATATATATATATATATATATATATATATAGTAGGCTGTTCAAATTTTGCCGCCCCTTGTGATCTCTGCATTTCGATACCCTACACGGAGAAAATAAGGTGGAAGAAAATGTCAAATTTTATAATTAAAAAACTAAAAAATGTTATATAATTTTATTGGACTTACAGTTTAAAACAATATTCCTATTAAATTATGTATTGAGAATCCGCTTGATGATGATAATAAAATCAATTAAAATATAAAAGTTTTAAATTACCTTTTTGCGCGATTTTATATTCGCAAAATCGTCAATTAAATCGTCGTATGAAATATTGTTCATAAGTTCTGACTCTATGCACAAAAGAGCTAAAGCATTTAGCTTTTCTTGACTTAATGTAGATCGTAAATAGTTTTTCACCCGCTTTAAGTAAGAAAAGCTTCTCTCACCCGAACAATTTGTCGCTGGTGTACACAAAGCCATGCGAACTGCTATCCTATCCAAGTTTGGATAAATGTTCTCCATTGGAGAATTCTCTAAATTCTGATTTCGCAGAAACGAAGATAGACTTTTTAATGATCCAGACTCAGGTTTTATTAAAATTCTTTGAGAAGAAAGGTGGCCTTGAAGGTGTACGCATTCTTGAACTAGGTCAGTTTCTAAATCGTTAGGATACATTTTTTCCAAGAAATTTGCTTTTTCCGTTAGGGTCGATGTTGATAACTCACCTATTTTAGTTAGAAATTAAAACTTATCGTTAAATCTGTTGTAAGCCTCCTGACGTGTTCCTAACTCGAACACGAGTCTATCTACGAGGACGAGAAACGTGTTAACCCGGAAAGTTTCACTCGCAGTCATTCTAATTTCTTCATCGGGTGTTTCGTCAGATATATTTTTTTCGTTTAGGTCGTCTTTTTCCAATATCTGTTGTATATTGCTTCGATACGCTTAATTCCATCGCTTTTTCTTCGAAATACTTGAAGTTCTCTCGTTCAGTTACGAAAAACTTACAGAGTGATTCGTAAAGATCGGCAACGGTGATCAAATCTACGGTGGAAGCCTGAATTTGAACATTCACTTTGTTTATTCTCTCCAAAAAATCATTCCACACAACAACCATTACCGCCGTTTCCAGTTTTTCTAAATTAAAAAGTATCCCCGCCGCTTCGTTTCGCGTTACAGGCTTTTCGGTACAATCGTCCTTGATTGATTCCAAAGTTTTAAGAACTTCGTGCCAAGAATCTCTCAAACTCTTACACGCGTCCTCTCCGGCTGACCAACGTGTCACATTCACTCTCTTCAGGGTTTTGCCTTTCCCGATTTCACTGGTTAATTTTAGCCAGCGTCGTGTCGAGCTTACAAAAAAAACATAAATTTCTAAAAAAACTGAGTCTCTAAAACTGAGTCGCTTCCTTCCATCACTCATTCTTACAACTGGTTATTTAGGAATTGGAAAAAAATTACATAAATAACATTAGGAATTGGAAAAAAATTACATAATAATCATTTCGCGTGCTCATTTATCAGTAGGTATCCTTTGTTCAGATTTCAGACCTTGAAATCCTTGAATAATTATCTAATATAACGGTACAAGAGCTGGCAATGTCGTGAAATAAAGCATTTAAAACGAAAGTTTTTTTCTTTTCCATATATTCCATATGCCTTTATCTATACACATTTGTAATTGCCAGACGTTTTAATTCCTGCTATAACGTACCACACTTAAATGCTGGAAGCGCCTGCCGCTGATTAAGAGCGAGCAATATTTACTTTTATTTAACGTAAAGCAATTATTACGGCAGACGCTTTCAGTATTTACATGTAGTACATTATCGAATTATTGGAAAAGAAAAAAATCTTTGGTTTATCATATAAAAATTCAGCTATACAATAATATTTTTCCCCACTTTTTCCTTTCAAAATTGTGAATAAGGTATTATTTTTCAATTTAAATAATACACGATAATAACATGTAATAATATAATAATTGTTAGAACTTGTGAAAATCATTCGTACAAATAATTTCTAAGTACTCATTTGCCTATGAAAACTGAAGCTATAAAAAGTCGAGTTTTACAAGAAAAGGATTTATTGAACGTTTTTAAACATAATTTTCCTTTTTATGATTAATTTTTCCGATAGATGTACAAGTATCTATAATAAAATACATAAATTCGTCTTTCAAAGTTTGATTTTTATATAAAAAAAGTAAGGGTCCTTAATACTTTTGGGCGAGGCTGTATTTAACAAGTACCATCGGAAGATTAGTTCAAACCCCTAATAGCTTAATATTTTAGCTCATAATACCTATAAGCAACAGAAATTTATTGAATGACTACTACAATATACTAGACTACAACAATATACCTAGTAATAATATACTTAATCAAAAAAATCTAAATTTGCAAACCTTCTAAAACAATAATACAGCTTGTTAAAATACTGATTACGGATGATTTATACATTAGAATTACTTACCCACAATAAGTTTGTATTGTCTTCACTTCACCGGTGTTGTACTGTTATAAAAATTATACATACAATCCACTAATAGTTTTAGATACTTTACTAATACTTTTTTATTAACACTTTTACTTAGAAATCGCAAGACGCAATTATTTGAGGTGACTTTTGTTTAGAAATAAATACGAGACGGGACTTCCCCGTTTTTTATCGCCGCTCTATATCTTTCCCTCTTTCTCCCGAACTCAATGCCGCCGATTGCCGCCACACTTCGTTACGTTCGGCCCCTGCGACGACCCGCCCGCGCCGTGCTCGTGCGCCCGCGACGTCATTTCGGCCAGACACTCAGCGAATGGTCATGTCATTCGTTACCGCACCGCAAATACGTAGTATAAAAAAAGTATTAGCAGATTGACAAACGTCCAATACCCCACTTTGACAAATTAAGCAGTGAAACCTAATAACATTTAAATAGGTATTTTTTATTTATGTAAGAAAAAACAATTTTTGGGGTGAATTTTCCGCCCCCTAAAATCCGCCGCCGCCCTAGGCTTCAGTCTACTCAGCCTGCTGGTAAATCCGCCACTGTATATATATATATATATAAATATATGTATATATATATATATATATATATATACAAATAATAAACTTATTATTTCGTAACAAATTTAGTCGTAGTAATATTATTGCAAGGGCTGCAAAGTAAGGGCACGTTTCCATTTTGTTAATAAAACAATAAGTATTTCTTTACCAATATTACCTCAGCCTATTACAAGTTTAAAGAAATTATGCGTGTTTCGATATTATGTGTCCATACTATATTAATGATCTATATAGCACATAAGAGATAAGTATATATTAAAAAATGTATATCTTGTAAATTATTATGTTGATGATAAAGAAATTGTTTCCCAATTTAAACCTCTATACTGTCTCCACGCTTCTCTTTGATACCACTAACCATAATACAAACAATTCTATATTTATTATTTTACAAAATATAAATACATCTTTAGGTTTCTTGTACGCATTTATATATTTATGTATATAGAATATGTACAGTAAAGTCAGTCAACGCAAAAAACAACAGATGGTATTAAATGCTTTCAATGTATTGTAATGTCGCTAAATGTTGGTCGAATAATAAAGGAGAAAAATAACTGAAAAGGCATGAAATCCCTACATATATAACCTGTGAAATTCATAATGTTATATACCCTAGAACACTCTCCGGATCAAAACGAATCTAAGTATACCTCACTTGTTGAAATCACTTTAGTAAGTAAGTCTATACGAGGGAACTAACTAACTCAAAACGTCTGAATTTCACAAGTTATGTATGTATGTATGCATATATGTAAGTTAGTTTGTTTCCTCGTACAAACTAACCTACTAAGTATATTTGTAAGCGCACTATAAACAGACGTGTAATTTTGCTACTCTTATTATCTACTAACTTTAATAAATATTGATTGCATTTTGTATTTTAGTGTAAATAAAAAGAGACAACATATTATTATTCCGAGCTAAACACCTTCAGTCCACTCGATACTATGCTGAAAGAAATCTGTCAAACGTAGATTACCTATAGTTGCCCGAAGTGCAAACTTACTATTTGATAAATAACAACCATGTATTATTTTCCAGTTAATATTTTCAAGTAAAAATATAATAAAAAATATTTAAATGATACTAATTTAGTTGGTTACCACAAGGTTATAGACGAAACTTTGACTAACTTATGTTTTAACGTTTGGAGAAAAAAAACTATCTAAATTTATAGTTTAAGTATCCTTGAAACGACTTGGGCCCTATTCAGTATACGTAGACTCCAAAGTAAGGTTGGTATTATCACCTTCTACGAAACGTACTGCATAAAACTGAAACACAATTAAGAGCACTTAATTACAGTCTCCATTTTCATTACTAGTATTTTTAAATGAATCTTTGCTTGCGCGGATTTACTATTGAGCCCTTAAGACACGTTAAAATATACGTTCCGATATCTATTGACGTATTACAGTTGATTTTTTTACGTATTATGAACTTTTGATTGTATTATGAACTTTATTGACGTATTATGAACTCTATGGACCGCAAATTTTAATGAAAATTTATCTAGTTATTTAAAAGTGATTAAGTTAACAAGCACAAACACATTTTTCGTGATATTAATATGGCTATATGTTATTACTCCGTCAATGTTGTATATGGTGTTATTCAGCAAATACGAATTGACCTGTCTAGATATTGAAATTTTTAATTTTTCGTTATTAAAAAAATATAAATGTTAAATAAAAGGAGAAAAATACGATATTTGGAAGTTTCCAGATTCAGAATTATTGAATCTTATAATGATAGCATATCCAAATATTTGATTCCAATTTAAATATAACGTGACAAAATCTGGTACTACCAATGCGATAAATAACATTACAGGATGATAAATAATTAATTGGCCGATACAATGAAAGATCAATCTCAATATGATGCTTAGGATCATCGATAACAAACGTTAAATTCTAAAGATCACTTCATGTTAACTGATATCTTTATTAGTTTAGGGATACAGTCACTTCAAAAAAAACACCATCCAAAAAGAATTTATTGTTTTTCAACTACGAAAATACTTAGTCGCTGAAGTTTGTTCTAAAGCATATACCTCAAGTGGCACTCGCAAATCTCGCCGACATATCACACCCGCACCACGCACGCACCCACATTCATGCACCGCGATAACACCCAAACACATCTCGACCCAAAAGGGATAGGCGCCGCGCCGTCCGCCATATATCTAAGTAAACCGGTTGCGTTGCACAAATTGCACACGCCTAAATGGGTTTTAACGTCCATCCACAGGCCAGAGTATAGTCATTAAGTCACGGAAGTGAGTACAGGAGACCAATTTCCCTCGCCCAGTGCCAATTAACGGGCGGCGACTCTCCTTGGCCGCCCGCCCTAGCCGCCGCCCTGGCGGCCGCCCGCCCTCGGACCCGCATTTGCGCAAGATGTTTGTTATGATTCACCGAAGAAAGGGTTGATTTATATCATTATTATTTCATGGAGCACGTGCTGCTAAACGGGAACGTGTGGAGAGAGGCCGGCTCGAAGCACGCTTAGTTCTGATGTTAGTCAAGTAAGTTATGGACGGTTTATTGTCGTGTGCGATTTAAGTTAGTTATATTTAGATATTCGATATTATACGCCGTTATTTTAATTTGAATATGTTAGGCGGGGAATAATATTTTGGCATTAATTATCTAGCAAGAAATTGTTGATATTTTGATTTATCCGCTTAATTGTTCCTAACGGTATTAAGGTAAGTATAAATTCTGTTCTGAAAATTAGGATAGAGATTTCTATTTTACTCAATATCTGTCCATTATTTGGCAATACGTGCTTTAAATATTACTTATGTCACTGTTTTTTTTTAAATTTCATTTAATGAGAATTAATTTTTAAAAATCCCACTTCCCTATGAGATTTGCTCGGTGATCATTTAGTGTGCTGCACCTCAAAAAGTAAATAAGCAATAGAGATGAAATTTAAAACCTAAGTAGTTAAGTAAGAGTAGAATTCATGTTACAAAGATCCCAAATTTATACTTAGATACTTAAAAAAAATAAATACTTGATAGTTCCCAATATTCTCGTTAAATAGTTTATAAGTATCAATATTATTTTTCACTTTGTCAATATTTATTTATTTATTTTGAATGATTGCGACAAGAATGAAAAAAGAAGTATTCATAAAAAGACGAACTCCGTATTTAGAAATGAGAAGTTTGCTGAAGTTTTTAGAATGTAAACCGAAGCCCTGAGAAATAAGCATCTAAATCTGGCACCACGTCAATGTCTGTTGCATTCTTTAAAATATTATAGAGTTAACGAAATTACGTGAAGGTTGCGTCGATTATGAATTTCCATCCATTTAAGCGACAATCTAAAATCAGAAATATAATCATAGTTTTACCAGCCAAATATGTAATGAAGTAACAGTAATCTAATGATTTGCATAATTATAAATTCATTTTTGTTTTTAAAATTTGTACTTCAAAATTTTACTATCATTCAATTTGGGACATTCATGTTTTTCATGTATCGTTAGGTAAACAATAACTTATACTCAGAAAACTAGGATCGTTATTTCGAATTTACTCAATATTTGTCCACTATTTAGTAATGCGTGCTTTAAATATTTCTTATATGAATGGTTTTTTTTTCATTTAAATTGGTAGTAATAATTTTTAACGACCTTACTTCCTTAGAATATTTAAGTCCGCGGATCTTTTAGCGTGCTATAACTGGAATAAGAAGTAAGTAACTGAGTTAAACTTTAAAAACCTCTAAAGTGTGAGTAAAATTCAAACTACGAATGTTCAACACACACTCAGATACATACATGTATGTATGTATATATATATATATATATATATATATATATATATATATAAATTTATAAATGTAAGAATCCCCAATATTTCCCCCAGATTCTAGGACAAATATTTTTAATTTTTTTTTATTATTACGAAGTTCGTAGAGTAAGCTTCATTGCTACACAAAATCTTCTGATATCAAATTTTTTCAGAGGTTTAAGTAAAAACAAAGTTTCACAAAATGTCTGAATGAAAAAGAAAAGTAGTACAAGTGATTGGCCAATTTTTTAATCACAAACTTTAAACATCTGAAAAATTTCTCTGAAAACTTACCAGCACCAAAGAAAAACTTATAGTTAGAATTATTTCGGTTAAGTGGCGTCAATAATTTTAAGTGGTATAGACAAATGGGAAACCTTATATGTGTTTCGACAGCTCCTTGTCCGGACTTATGTTTAACATAAAGGAGGTATGGAAAAAAAGTTCAAGAGCTTCGATTTGTATCTCTCCCTCCCTCAATTTTAAACCAATTAATAAAGCCAATATTAATTAAAAATAATAAATACTTGATTAAAATAAAATAATAATAAAGCATGAACTTTTGAAAAACAAAACTATTCCATAAAATGAAACAAATAAACTTACGATTTTAGTTATTTTTTATTCATAACAAATAATGCTATAAGATTTTTAAATGAAAAGCTCCTTTGTTCCTGAACAGATTCATAGTAGATCCATCTACTAATTTAAACTATTATAAACTATACGAATTTCGTAGTTTATCAATAAATATAAGATTTTAGTGGCCTAGTCTAGCTATAGCCTAGTGTATTATTATTACCAAAATTTGTATCTGCCTATAAGTTTAAGAAGCAGTCAAATCTGATATATGAGACTCATCAGACATTTGAATATTCATAAGTCACATTTAAAAATAGTACTCAAAAATATGCACCCCATATAACTTTGTTTGTAACCCGCTTCATTTTCCAGTTGTTCCTATAGGACGCGCGCCGTTTCCGATATCAGTAGTTTGAATCTACTATATTTCGTTTATTTACCCAATGAATAGTAGGTTTATTACTTAATATAATTTCGGTAATATAAAATATGAAGCATGCATTAAAACCAATAACCAAGCTTCTTTCATATCTAGGATCGAGTAAGTAATAAAACGACGTTATTTCGTTAAGCTACTTAATGAAATAATGGCAGTTCTGCTACAAAAAAACATTTGTTGCTAACCAAGTAGTACTAGCTATATATAGACCTATTTTGTACTTTGTACAGAGGTGTAAAACACAAATTGGGTTAATTGAGAAGTCTTCACATATTTTTAACGACGCACTCCAAATCTAATTATTAGGTGCTTTGAATGCGCGCGAGGTAATCTAGACATCTTTCGGAACTTTTAATGAATAGATTATTATTGTCAAATTTTCTCATTAAGTTTTGTTACCGCTATCTAAAATTAGAAAAAGCTAAATCTAAAAAGCGATTTGTACCGTTTGCTATCAGTATATCTGCCATCTTTAACCATTTTCTACGGATGTCTAGATTTTTTTGTTGCGACTTAATAATATTTTTGAGCTTGTTTTCACCGGATCTTAATTATTAAAATTCGACGCGTGGAAAAGTTACAAAACAGATGTTGGCTATACGAAGATGGTCAGCTCATGCAGAACTTATTATTTCCGCATGTGTTTCTGTAGTGCTATAAAGAAAACATGCAAAATGCGTTGTTCTTCAATCTACAATTTGGTAAAAAAAATTCGCGTCATTATTTTGTTTAAAGAAAATCTTTAACATTACATTGAAAAATGTTCAGGTACTTAGAAACAAATTAAAAATAACACTGAGTCGTATTTATAAACAATTAGAAAATTGTTTAAAGATTATCAAGCGGACTAAAAACACAACAACTGGTATCCCAAAAAAAGTTCTTATCAATACGTAAAAAAACTTTGCATCGGCCTGCACTCGCATATTTCCATCTCAATACAAGTTAATAATCACGTATCTAGTTCGGGGCGACGAATAATTCGAACCCACCTTCACACTCCGTACAGCCAGCTACAGATTTAAGAGCGCACCTCGTCCATACCTCGTAGAGAGCTGATTCCAAATAGAGGACGTTCTACATTCCGGTCACGCACTGTGGCCGTAATGCGGGAGGCGGCAAGAAACTCAGCCAACTTGCATGAAATTTATTTACTTTTTTTCTACTTGTGGCTGAGCGCTAAGTGGCCGGTGCCAGCTTTTTCAATATTCAATATTCAGCATCTGAATGAACTAACGTCCAGAGAGACTTTTACGTAAATCTATATCGGTTTAACCGGAATGAGTGTTTCAACTTTCTTGCATGTATAAGTGTGACATAAATTTTAGACAGCTCTTGTGGTGTATTGTGAAATTATACATTTGTTAACAGATACTTGTTGCTGTTTTCAAAGGCGTATTCCAAATTTTTAGTGTTACTAATCAGAGTAGTTAGACTTCATGGCTGCCACTATTCCACTATTCTTCTCTTTAAATAATCTACCATTATTTTAGGAATCTCTAGTTCATTGTGAATACCTTTGCAAAGCGATTTCAATTATTAGATCTATATTAAATTTGAAACATCTTTCCGTCGTATGTATGACGTTTTCTGCCCATATTTTTCTAGCATTCAATAATAGTTAACGGTTTGTTAACTTTACGTTATCGAGGCATTTACATATGTCGTGATTTTTTCCAACATTGATTCTTGATCATTTCACTTATTTCTTTATTAAGGCAATTAGATATGTTGTGATTTTTTCCAATATTGATTCTTGATCATTTCACTTAAGTTATTTCTTTATTAAGGCAATTAGATATGTTGTGATTTTTTCCAACATTGATTCTTGATCATTTCACTTAAGTTATTTCTTTATTAAGGCAATTAGATATGTTGTGATTTTTTCCAACATTGATTCTTGATCATTTCACTTAAGTTATTTCTTTATTAAGGCAATTAGATATGTTGTGATTATTTTCCAACATTGATTCTTGATCATTTCACTTAAGTTATTTCTTTATTAAGGCAATTAGATATGTTGTGATTTTTTCCAACATTGATTCTTGATCATTTCACTTAAGTTATTTCTTTATTAAGGCAATTAGATATGTTGTGATTTTTTCCAACATCGAATCTTGATCATTTCACTTAAGTTATGTCTTTATTAAGGCAATTAGATATGTTGTGATTTTTTCCAACATCGATTCTTGATCATTTCACTTAAGTTATTTCTTTATTAAGGCAATTAGATATGTTGTGATTTTTACCAACATTGATTCTTGATCATTTCACTTAAGTTATTTCTTTATTAAGGCAATTAGATATGTTGTGATTTTTACCAACATTGATTCTTGATCATTTCACTTAAGTTATTTCTTTGAAAAGAAGAAGCGCGCGCGCGTGGTCATGTATATGTGTACAAATGAGTTCACGGGAGTGCGTGAGTGAGTATTTATGTGTAATTTTTGTCAACATTGAGTAAATAAATTAACTCATTTTTTAAAATGTGTTATATATCAATATTAGCTGTAAAATAATTTCCATATAAAATTATTAAAAACAAACCGAGGAACTAACGCTTTCGGCTAAAACCATTTTGGAATTTTAAAGGAATACTATGCGAGTCAACTATATTAACCTTCGCTTCATAAATCTTAAAAATTACATGTTTCTTTTCGTGCTCGTTATTGTTTTCTTATTACTTTCATCTATTTTTATCTCAATCCGGTCTATCCATGTCGTGTATACATATCCTTCTTCCATAACCTAATTTACCCATATCTCCTAAGTGACACGTAGCCGAATCACCTCTTTCTTTATCTTAGCAATTTCATTTCAGCCAATCTCTTCAATTTCGTCCAGCGGTGGTTTACAGTATCATCCTCCTACTCTCTAATTATCGTGCTTTAGTTCACAGGTATAATACGGTTCTTTCGCTTCTCTCCCTCCAATGTTTTAGAAGAGAATAAATCGATAAGCGGATGAACTCGACTATGTATATAAATAATAATTTTTATAAAGTGACATCTACAATTTCAAAACAACCAGCTTTGAAGAGATATAAGAGCCAAATACCCAAATTTCATCTTTGTTTATTTAATAACAATTACACAAGAATAGCAGCATCACTTGCTCTGTCGTAAATTCGTCCGTGACTGATTCGTGAACGTCAAGGCTATTAAGACAGATCGAGGGACTTTGTATATCAAGTCTGAAATGTGATAGGAACTGCATATTATAATGACCATGTCTGAGAAAAATAGCTATTCATAAATGGGTGTATATAAATAGGGTGATGATAAGGTGTGCGATGCAATAGCTTTAGGCGGCGTTAGTGTTACGATATCTCCTTAACGTAACGGTAATAAGCCACGTTTACATTTTGAGAAATGGATTTAATTTGATATAGAAACAAATTAAAAATTGCTTGCTTTTTAATGAATCAACTCCATGAAAATCTGTGTTTAAAAATTTCGGGGAAATGGAGAAACCGATTGAACGCGAGCCTGTCTCGTGCAACGAGGGTGCCGTGCCTGGTTTGTAGTGTTTTTTATTTCCGGGTAGAATTTCTTTATGTTCTCACATGAATGGTTTTTAGGCTTACTGGAGTCGCTTTGAGTTTAATATTCATCCGTTGTTTGCTAACAGGTTCATATCCCATTATGCAATTACTCAGGCATTTTGAGAGAAGGAAGGCTACACTATTTTGCAAGTGTCATTATCAGAGAAATGGACGGTGTTTCACTTATAAAATTACCTTTACCTCTACAATACGTTTTGCTAAGGCTACATACGTTAAGTGCACATCTGGTCATTCCACTTTCCAAGATCGTGAGTTTTCCAAACTGTAGTATATTGTGTAGGTTCCATGAGCCTATCTTTGGATCTGACATAGTTTCAAAGAGATTCCCATAGCATATTTCCTACACAGAACATGTTTTTCTAAATCTGCATGCCGGGTTGCTAGATAGATTGCATGGCTGTTTAGATTTTTTATTTTCATGATGATTTTCTTGGACTGAGTAGTGCAGTGGTTATCCTTTGCTTTTTGTATCAGCTATTTCAGGGGGCATTTATGCTACCAAGGCCGCTGAAGCCTCTGGCTGGTTGCCCCGCCAGATGAATGGTTATACCAGTGTTGATGGGAATCGAAGTTAGGATGTAATTCCTCTCTCTTATAGCAATTGGGAAAAATCAACATTTCTAGCGCAATAAGTGTAAAAAAAGCAATAAGTGTAAAAAATACCACGTAAAATAATTAATTATCGTGAATTTCTCTAAAACTATGAAATACAGAATCATCGGTAAAGTTTTTTTACAAAATTTGTGTAGTTTTTGGAAAACCCTATTTTTTAATAATTTTAATTAGAGTAATTTCAGACATAAGGACATGTTTTTATGTATATATTTTTTGGTATATTCCTGAAAATATACTAAAAATATAAAATATATATAAAAAAAAAATATATATATATATAAAATAATAAAAAAAATATCTTTTATATCTTCATAACTAGCTCTTTCAAGCGATACTCCACTACCATGTGTGTAATTTTAAAAGTTCTTTTCGATTACTTAATTTCACCAACTAAAATTTTCATGCAACTATTTTTGAGTGGTAACTATTGATGTATGTACGATTAAATATACTTTATTGAAATGGTGTATTTAAAGTTTCTACTTAAATCGGTTTCTGAGAAAAACGGCTGTGACTGACTGACAGGCGGACACTTGAGTGATCTTGTTAGGATTACCTTTTTAATTTTGAGGTACGGTATTCTAAAAGTCTTACATAAAGAAGTATAATTAGAAATGCTTTAATTGTTACTTAGGGTAATGATGTTTTTAAATTATACTATACTTTTACGTTAACAAATAGTGATTAGTTTATTGGATCAAAACAGGATGGGTAAACGGAGTAAATACTAATTAGT
Organism: Druceiella hillmani; assembly: GCA_039881145.1. Classification (NCBI taxonomy): domain Eukaryota; kingdom Metazoa; phylum Arthropoda; class Insecta; order Lepidoptera; family Hepialidae; genus Druceiella; species Druceiella hillmani. The sequence continues at coordinate 12,933,020 of JAYKKI010000005.1, forward strand.
ACTTACTCCGTTTACCCGTTCTGTTTTGACTCAATTGAGTAGAATTCGTTAGGATACCATAAATTTTAAACATTAAAAAATAATCTAAAAAACGGATCTAAATTAGTTAATTCCATAAAAAGGTAGTAAAATCTCCAAGAAGCCTAAGAGCCAAGTTCCACGCGTTTTTAATAAATCTGACGTTTTTCCATAAACAAATCACTGCAAAAAACGTTGAGTTAATTGCCAGTTAGACAATAGTAGCTATTTTAAACCCTTTGCTTATGCTTTGAGCAGCACTGACTCCTGATGATCATACAGTTAGTTTTTATTGAAAACGGCTCTCTGTATGCACAATGATACATCAGAGAAATTTTAATTCCTAATGCACGATCAGCACTAAAACACATACAGAAGCTGTTGCTGCTTTTATGCTTGAGCATATCGAGAAGGCAAAGTAGACGCTTACCTGACTGAAGTCGGTATTCGCCGTTCAGAATGGCCAGCACAAGCTCCCGACCTCAATCCTATTGAGCATCAGTGGGACATTCTAAAACGGCGTGTTAGAGCTGTACATTCAGCCCCGCGGAACAGTCAACAGCTAAAAACAATTATTACGTCCGAATGGTGGTGTATTCCCCAAGAAATCATTAAAAACCTCATCCAGGTCTTGTCATGAAGAATTACTGCAGTCATTTGGAAAAAGAAGGTTACACTCGCTTCTAATTTTCTTTTTTTTCTTTTACAACTTTTGTTAAAGAAAGAATATTGCCAGCTGAAAGCACCTTTTTATTTTCTTTGAAAGGAGTAATTTGGAAACAATAAAAAAAACAAATTATGAAAATCAACATATACAAGCTTAAAGTTTTCCTTGTAACATATACAAGCCAAAAGTTTTTATTCTTATTTAATAATATTTATTTAATTTTGTTGCATAAAATCCAATTTCCCTACATTTTTACTCGAACTAATAAAAAAAATCGTAAGTGTCAGTACCCGTTTTTTTGCACAGGAATATAGAAAGAATTCAATAAAAATATAATTTACCTTTTGAGGGGGTAAAATTTTGCGACTTTTGCTCAACTCCAACGCAAAGACATCAAGGTCTCAAAAGTACACCGAGTTGCTTTCAGTACCTGAAGAGATTTAGAGCAGTACTGGCTCGATTTGACGTGGGCACTGTTGTACCTTGTAATTGGGGGGGGGGGGGGCAATTGTTTTATTACATTACTAGAGAAACAAAAGACGTGAGCAGTGTCGCTACTGCACCATATAATTTTTATCTGATTACGTAATGAACATAATTTATTGTGTAATTAGTATCGTTTTAATATAAACGTGGATATAGATATTTGGCGAAATATGAGTATTATGAAAATACCTTATCCATAGTTTTTGTAATTAAATTTTGAAATAAAATTTATGCGAAAAATCCTTCTAAAAATGTTTTTTGAAAATTTATTAAATAAAAGAATAAATCCCTCCTAAAAGGGTATTGCTTGTTTGAATTTTGTAACTCGAGCAGAGACTGTCATTAAACAAATGTCCGGGCTCCTACTCCTCAATGATAACGGTACTGTTTTGATTTGATTTACTGTTTTTAAATTAGTATTGTGGGTCTCAAGCAGATTTAAGGCAATTTCTCAGCCTGATACCGAAATACTGCAGTATGATCTATTTTGTGCTTATTAACTCATATTTCCGGCATTAATCAGCCAATTTGGATGATATTTTAATTGAATAGTCCCATTGTAGTATCATGAAATTGACCGTGAAAATTGAATGTATACCACATAATTCCTTAAAAATGTACAGCGCAGGTGCCGTGATCGAGTTTGCACGATATAGGTCTAATGACAATTCAGTAATAATGTCTCCAAAGTTTTGATACGACTAAGGATGCATCCTAAATACCACAGCGACAATTTGAAAAATTGTTATTTAAGAACATATCCTTTATAAAGTTTAGTTGTATTTTATAATAATAAAGTTACTGATGATTAAAATTCCATTTTCATATTATTTAACCGTTTTCCTAAAAGCATGCACAATTTTCACAGCAAATTTGCAAGTTTTTTTTTATTTTGGTAATCCACATATCTTAACTTTGAAATGATTTACTATTACAAATGAAGTTCTTATACTGCTAAACAACGGTAATAATGTGCAAAAATTGGATTAAAATGCACTTTAACAAATTCACAAATCGCCTTCAATATTAATTAACATATTATTAAACCGTATCAGAAACACTTAGTTACGAGTTAATTACATTAACATGAGCCATACACAATTCCGCAGCTTCTGCACTCGGCAGAGCAACGAGCGGCGAGCTCGATCCGGCAAGTCATCGCGCACCGAGCATCAATGACGCAGCCGGTGATGGATCGTCGCCCGCCCCGCTCCTAATGAAACGCTATTTGTTGTCCGGCGCACTCTTTCAAATTACTGGCCGCCTCTCATTTGTAGCGGCCAGCGGGGCCATTTTTTGGTATAATTACGCGCGGAACGAGAAGGTACCTACTAGAGTATGCGCGGTTCAGCGAGCCGTCGGCTAAATGAGCTACCAGTTTCGCCGCAAAATACGATGATACGCCCCGAAAGGTTGGAAGCGGTTCGACGAAGAATATCCGATAATTTAAAAAAAGAATATCCGATTTTTTTTATAAATATAAATCCGTAAGGCTAAAACAGCTTTAATGTATGCGGAAATTCAAAATCTCTCGGTCTCGTATTCTTGATATTATATTTATTAATTTCTATGTATAATTTTTCTATCTATTCCTTTAATAAACAATACTGCACAACATTATTCAATTCTCTATATATTTTCTCTACAGAATTTGTAACTAAAACGTAAATTAGAGTTATTAAATAAATTAAAGCGTCGTTAGAAAAAAATTTCAAAGATACAATCAGTAAGTGTTACACCGCTTTTATTTATATACTGCTTCTTACCATAACATGACAAGCTACAAAACAAGTTGCAAAATTATTTAGATATTCGCATGATATAGATATTCGCATATATATATAATCCGCACAAATGCGGATATTATATATGTTTTGTATTGCAAAACATTAAGGAAAAAGTGAAATCATAACTTATACGAAATTAAATAGAAGCTGCCTTAATGTACATAAATTATTATTTTTAAATTGTCACACAAGTTAAATTGTATGACAATTTAAAAATAATGAAATTGCCGCATCCTTGTATGTTTATTACGGCAATACCATACTTCCCTTGTTATTTCTATTTCGAAAATACGAATCGCATATAGAGTCAATAATTTAAGAAAAACTCCCCAATTTTCAATGTCAATCAGCGATATCTTTCAAAATGCCACGCGTCTTTTCCGCTACCAAATAAAATAAATTTTAAACCGAAATCACTCGCCGCTAAATGTCAATGAGCCTGATTTCCAAAAGCGTTTCCCCAAGGCGAATGACGGTGAATGCGATTAGAGGCTTTGTCTGACGTCTCGGAACGCATTTCCGCCCCTGTCAACCGTAATGCGCTAATTCCCACCCTTAATCTTGCCGCGCTCACTCCCGCGACGGCGACTCCGCAGCGGGATAAAAAAACACGGCCATTTCTTCAGCGCACTTATTACAATTAACACTTATTACAATAACTAACATATGACAGACATTGAATAGGGCGTAAGCTAGAAAATTAAACGTGCCAATATTCACTTCTGCATTAGATGTTATTCCTTTGAACAATGAGATAACTTGTTGATTTGCCCAAGTATCAAGTTAGAAATTTATTCACAGGGAAACCCCAAATATACATTCCTGTAAGACTGTGACTTTAGGATGTAATTATCATGTTGGAACATTGGAAAGAAATAGCCAGAGCATTACAGTAAACCAAGGTTACCTCCAAATATGAAATCAAACTAAAAAAAATTCCTCGATTATCAAATAAAGCCATTAGGCGACTTTTTGTACTTATTCGATCAAAATAATCGAAAATAATGATTTTTAACTAATCCTACTGTAATACATACGTACGAATGCTTTTATCATATTAGGCTTTATATACTGGTCATAAGCCAATGGTACAAAATAGTTCAATAAGGATAGGCAAAATCGAAGAAGCTATATACCCTATTACATTCTGATTTTTAAGTATCGGTACAACATGTTTACAAATATATATTAAAAGTATAACACAATACTATTCAACCTCTAGGGGATGAAAAAGGGTGGCTAAATTTGTATGGGATAAAAAAGATTGATAATTTTTACTTAAAAATTTTGCATTAATGCTTTTCAGTACAAATAATGAAACAATTATTTAATTATTTTCCGATATTCAACCCCTAAGTGGGTGAAAAGGGGTCGATAAATCTGTATGCGAATTAAATTATTATGGTAAAATTTAATTATATTAATTATTATAATGGTAAATAAAATTAGAACACATATCATGATGATTAACTATATATTTAAGCATCACCTTAACACTTTTTAACGAAATAGCTTTTACTTTAATCTGTTTATTACAATAGTAATAATTATATTTACGCAATATCCACTCAACGAAAAATAAAACTAAAGTACCTTTCCTTGCTCTTCTAAAAATCGAAATTTTCCTTAATTTTTGATTATGAAAAATTTGGATTTTCAAATTAAGAACTCAAAAATTTCCTTGTGAATTTTCACTTTCATTTCCATGTAAATACTTCCGACTGACAGCTATTTAGATTTGTGCGCGTTGGTGATGTTTTTTGCCCAGTTTTAAGTTTCTACGTGAAATAGTTTCATAGAAAAATAGCTATGATATAGAGACCGACAAATTCATGAGTGATCTTATAAGGGTTTCGATTTTCCCTTTTGAAGTATTTAATCTTAAAAAAACATTTTATTAATGAACTTTTCCATTCATATAAAATGAGAGTGAAATAATTTTTCCATGTATTTCATTGAACGGGGTACTTTAGAGTAATTTCCAGAACATTAGTACTGAAATACGTGCGTACCTCACATATTTCATTCCTAATGTAAGTATATCAACCCATAATACTAACTGCATGTGCAATCGTATTCAAGTTAGGAGAATAGCACTTGATCGAGGAAAATAGTCCTGAGATTGAAAAAACATTCAATATATTATTTAATTTTTTTTGTGAAGTGCATTATATGCAAAGTGTTAAATAAAATTAGTCCAAATGAAAAAAAAATGTGGAAGTTTCAATATTAATTTAGGTAGTAACCAAAGAGGGGTTTGTTCCGTCAGTGTCTTTTACACCGCTCTCATTAAAGATGGAATATACGGTGCGGCAACAATTACGAGTAACCATGATTGGAACAAAAAGACAATGATGAAAAATACGATTTATATTCTATAATCTAAAAACAAAATGGTTGTTAGTGCTTTTCCATACAAATCATAAATACTTGACTTAAGCATTTTCCGACATTCTAACCTTTATGGGGGTAAAAAGGAGTAGCTACATTTGTATGGGAAAAAATTGTTATGGTAATTTTGTACTTACAAATTTGTAATTATGCTTTTTTTTTCAAGACAAATAATGTAACAAATATTTAAGAATTTTACGAGATTCAATCTCTTATCAGATGAAAATTGGTGGCTAATTTTATATGAGAAATATTTCTATTGTAATTTTTTACGTGCCAATATGTTCACTGGATGTACTCGAGGAGTGGGGGGGGTGGAATGGGTTTTCATACTGCTAATACCGCTTATATCCTATTATTATGTTTTTGGATTCAAGTGACTTCAATTTCCCCTTAGAATCTGTTTCTATTAATAAATCTTAGGCAAGGGCGCATACAGAATTTTTTTCTGGGGGGGGACAACCTCATAGGTTCTTTGATATTAATTGTAATTAAAGACATGTTAGAAATTATATCCCTTTCATTATTTATCCGAATTGTTAATGCAAAAATTACATATGATTAAGCGAAAATCTGCAGATCGTGATTTCTGTTCAAATTTCACTTGCCAAGCTTCAACTTTATCAAAAATTTTTTCAAACGCATGCATGTAAGTATCACATTGCTTTTGGATACTGGCTGTAGTCATATTGTCAAGCTTCATAGCCGAAAGTATATCAACTTCGATAACTTGTAATGACTGAGATAAAGAAAAAGTGATTCAGCGAGGATGACCAAGCTTACAAGAAGTTCCCTCGAGATTATAGCTTGCAGCAGCAAAAACGCATTTGTAGCACGTTTATCCTCTTTACTGGCCATTTTTTTGCAAAATTAAAGGAAGACACAGCACAAAGTCTATAAATGTTAGAAGTGCTCCATGTCTTTCTATCCGTCTCATTTTGTCCCTCACCCATTTTCCTTAGTGTATTTTGTTTTTCCTTGGGCAAATTAGCTCTATTTTCTTCTTGGAGGATTCATCCAGCTGACTCACGGAAAAAGGTTTTTATGCTAGAGACGATGCAAGCTGTACTGATGGCTAAATTGAGTCGGTGGCTTGCACAGTTTGTATTAAAAGCTAAGTGCTGAATATTGGACACACATGCTTGGACTCCTTTTATTTTACCTTTTCATATTGGCTTCTTTATCGTATGTTTGACTTCGACATAATAGAATGTCTAAGTTCAAGCTTTCCAAAGCCTCCAAAATATGATGGATAATATTTACCCCAGTAAAGTGTACAACTTCAACAGACTTAAAAAATCTTCTTGTATTTAATTCGTATCAACATCAAAATATCAAATACAGATAGCTGCTCACTAATTGAAACATCTGTGGTCTCATCTTCTATAATAGTAAAATATTTCGTTTTTTTTTAAACTTTGATTACTGTTTCGTTTGTAATTAATTCCCCACAGCACTCGATTAAATTATTTTGTATCAACTTGCTAATGTAAAAAGCATTTTTAGGACAATCTCTAACGTGATCACGCAGCATCTCGATTCAATCTCATATAAACCAAAACATCTATTTACTATCCCTCCATCGTCAAAAAAAATGTTTATGCTACTGTATTACCTTGGAGGTACTTCATGTTTTCGTGGTGTGTTAGTATTTCCATACCTTTTTTTAAATATTTTCAGGGGTCCGTCACCGACTTTTCCAGCTTTACATTGTTCTTGCCCACTTCACATCGTCCAAAATTAACACACATCTTGCTCAATCCGTCACCGGCAATTTTATTCTGTACTAACCATTCATGTACCTTTAACCGGTTCATTAGAAAATACCTGTTTTTTTCGTAGCTAACCTGTAGAAATCTAAAGTCTGTAGCTGTCAAACATTTTTCGACCACGCTAACTTTTCTTCATCGGTGAGAATAGCTGTGATGTCCTGGTTGTTAATTAGTATACTTGTAAATATTAAATGAAACTAAATCAGTTACGGTTAACACAAATACGTTATCACAAACTTTTTCGTCATACAGACTGAATTTTTTCTAGTCTGTATTATAAGAATTAAATTAAGAATTTAATTTGACTTTACGTAAATCTTTCTGCATTGATAAGGATGGGGCAAACAATTAGAATCAGTGTCCCTATCGTAAGCAATTATGGTAAATTAGCGAGAAAAAACTCGTTCGCTCGCACTCTCGCATGATGTTGAAAACTGTAGGCTTCCTGTAATAGGTAGTAGTAATGGGTATCAGTACAAATATTACATATTCTTTACTTTCGCTCAGGCGAACGCACTTTTTTCGTTAAAAAAATTGGGGCTTCTGCCCCCTAAGACTAACATATTTGATAATATTAAATACATTTGGGTCGAATTTATAACCTCCTTTTTGAAGTTAATTAAAAATTTCACTGTAGTTCAGAAAACGAATCATCTATGCAAGCGAAACCGCTGGCGAAAAGATAGTCAATAATAAGCGTTAAATTTTCTTAAATATCTTTATGACTTATATTATCAAGAATTCTATAACTACTCGACGCTTAGTTTTGTTGGTCATCAAAGAATTAATATTGGTGTCTGTATTGTATTGATTGCAGTATGACTAACGATCCAATGACTATTAATCTTAGTATTTATATTGTTAATGAATATTACTCTCGGAAATAATTAACAGCACCTACCTTAATTGCTATAATCATGTAAATACGTAGAACTTTGCCTCTCTTAAGTCGTAAATACATATGCGAATGTAAAGAAACTGAGTACTTTTTCGGCGTGCAATAATATTCCATACTTCCGCCATACTTACATGTAATGAAGTATTTACTGAGGATACAGTTTGCATATTTTTCACTACGCGCCCTTAAGTTAGTTGGGCGTATTAAAGTAATTTGAACTATTTGCTATAAAAGTGATGGGACCTAAATTTTGATCTATTTCTTTATAAAGTTACTGTACCCTTTATCACACATATTTTATAGATTTTATAGATAGTGGCTATTAAATATACACTTTTGCATATTATTATATTATATACACACAATCGTTATATTTTCCACATGGGAAAAGTTTCTTTAGCATCTTTTTAGAATGTGTGAGTAATGATCGATAACGGTTTAAACGAAGTATACCGAAATATATTATTCAACTAAACTTTTAAACCTTTGTACCTACAGTAAAATAATTTGTAAAGATATCGTATATAATATGAAAATCTATAAAAAATGTCCAACCGTATAAGCTACTCATTATTTGAGAATGCCTACTGTGACTGGATTTCTGTGTATAATCGAATTATAGAAATATTTTAGAGTTAAACAGATTAATCTCTTCAAAATAATGTTTGACAGCATTATACTCCACGATTAAATTTGTGAAAAAGTATTCATAATTGAATGTCTTATTATTAGAGATTGATTGTTTTTTTAAATAAAGTTTGGAGTAATTAAATAAATAGTTAAGAGTACAGTTAATAAACTGACTATACATAATAACTGTATTAAAAAGCAATTAAAATAAAATGTAAACATGGTCAGATAGCTAGTCTTCAATAAATGATATTAGTCTCTATCACAATATAATTTAGAAGTTGGTTTTTATCAGGTCACATGACAGACATATTTTCAGAACATTACGCGTTGACAACTGTTGCCATACCACAATAATTACATCTAAATCCATTACAAAACCTAACGGTCTCTCGTTAATCACTTCCTCGTCCTTCCCACCGACCCTTTGCCCCGTTACGATTTGTTCCACGTAAATCAACCGTAATACTTTCACCGCTAGTTTGAATACTTTCTAACGAAAAACATTTATGTTGCAAGGACAATGCGCAGCCAAGATCGTTGCCCTGTCCCGTCGCTTGACTATGAGAGCATTATGGCCTTGCTCGTTACACCGTCTTGTGTAAAATTATATATTCAAAATGGAGAAAGGGTTTGTTTAAATTGTCTAACTGTTTTTGTCGTAATGGGACTACGCAAACTGTACGTAACGGTTTCTTTGGGCATTGAAGATAAGATCTCATGATTTATTTGCAGTCAATTTGATTATTCTACATTTTCCTGTCTGTTTCTTTATTTTTATGATGTATATGATTGAATAAAGTTGGAGCATAAATCGATTTTTCCACATGAACTAATTGACGTGACATTCTATATTAATTATTAAACTTTTCTATATTCAGTGCTAGCTTTTACTAAAGCCTTCGTCAGCATGGATCTTCGATTAATGTGATAGAATTTGGCCTTGTATATATATATATATATATATATATATATATATATATATACATACATTTTCGGCAGTATTCTTTGGTAGCGATGCGTTGTTTGATTGCACACAACGTTACTATGTGTAACAAACAAACCAGCCCGAATATGAACAATGATTATAAGCACTTCCGTACTGATAATGTTTATTACAACCAAATGCAGTATTCTGATATACTCGATTATAGTTTCATATAAGTTTTCACTAGCATTTTGAATATATAATAATTCTTTTTATTAGTGCATTCCGGTACGTCCTTTCCAAAATGTATGCTCCTAAATATTTAATTATCTTATAGTGTATCCTCAATTTAAAATCAATTTTGAATTTATACAAAAACGTTTCCCTATGTGCAGCTTAATAAATGATACAGTAACTGCATTAATTTGAAATATACCGTACTTTAGTAGTATGTTTTAAACAAAGAAAAAATATGTTTCTATGATTGAGTTCAATTTGACAATGACAAACGTAACAAATATAAACTTTAATACGATTTGAAATAAGATCCTTCAGTGCTTTTCTTAAGTTTTTTACATAGAGGTTATCTTTATGATAATGAACACTTTAAACGTGAGAAAATGTGGGTCGTTAAATGATTGGCAAAATGTTAAAAATAAAAAAAATATTATTGAAAAAGAAATTATTTCTACATAATAAAGAACACCAAACAATGATAAACTGCTGTGCCTAAACGCATCGTCGACATCCGTTCAGTTAGGCTATTGTTTGTAAGACTGTAGTAATTTTCGTAGTTACAATTAATCAAAAATTGTATTAAAACTGTATCACAATAGACGATTCATCCAAGTTAGTGTCGACACAATTTAAGTAAAAGAGCACATTCGTAAAACTCGAAAGGTCCACCATGACTAAAATAGGGCGTACTAAAAACGGAGAAAACCCTTACCTCGTTGCTCACGAAAACGCTACTCGAGCAAATTCGAACTATTACTATGTCTTAAAGCCTGCCACCGTAACATTGATACAGTCTACTTGGTTTAGGGTCCTGTGGTCAAATAATAAAAATGAACCTTTCCATTTTTCATCACATCCCTCCTTCTGTCTGTCCGTCGCTATCTATCATACCCTACAGTTTGAGATCTATGCGCATGAAATGTTATAGTAGATCCTTAGTATAAAATCTCAATTAATATATAGTAAAATCTCAAGGAAAAAATTGTTTAACGGTACAAATAAAACGATACGAGTAAACCGAAAGCTATAATTTTTCTCACTTCCCTCCGACTGGAGTACAATCGAACAGGTTTTTTTTACAAATAACATCTATTTCAGCAGTCACGATATGCACTTTGCCACCTTTTTCTTTCACGATTTAAGCCTCATTTACAGCATTAAATATTGTTACATTATACACACACATACACACACACACACACATATATATATATATATATATATATATATATACATATATATATATATATATATATATATATATATATATATATATATATATGTATATAGGATATATATATTTATATATATATATATATATATGTATATATCCTATACACATATATATCCCATTTGCTACTTTCTTTAAATGATAACTTTTAGTATTTTTTTCGCTACTCCTATGAAAGTTTCCATTCATTTTATTTTAAAATTGGCTGATATATTTTCATTAATATATACATCCCTAGAAGAACGCTTTTGTGTTTATTGACTCAATAAATTGAAAAATGGCTTACATTATATTTATGAAATGAAAGTATCATCAAACTCATCACATTGTGGCGACCATCCGGAAAATAAGTTAATACATTTAGATTTTGTAATTATAAGTCAAGCATACACTCTCCAATTCACCTTAACATATTGTAAACCCGCTAAAAATAAGGCACTTTGTAAGAAATAAAGAGTTAAACGAAACTAAGTGAATTACATTTCTTTTTTTTTATTAATAAATAATATAAGAATAAGTAAAATCGTTTTTTCTCCTTAATTACTTTATATCTTGTACAATTTCTTCTTACGTAAAAGTTCATTTATACATTTTATACTTTAAAAATATATGGCAACCTGTATACATATTAACACAGACTTAATGAGACACTTAGGTCAGTACATAAACCTGTTTAAACAAAATGTCAGTAATTGTGCTTATAAACAGAAAAAATATATTTCAAAAGCACAAGTTTCATCGAACAGTCATCCACAGTACCCCACGAGTAGTTAAATTTTGCATTACGTTCGGTGAGTGAAGCGACCTCATGTTGAAATTTAAAGCACATAATTAAGTTCTCAGAACATACCACAGATACGTGAAACAATGCCGCCCTGCACGCGTCCATGCTTATAATGTTGGTACAACAAAGCAACCCGCGGGAACGCATGTTCCGTTCTTCCCTGAACGCAGTTTGAGGCCCTTTTAAAAGCCCCAATACAAACATTTAAGGACGCTTACTGACCTACATTCTGACAACATTAGAGCGTGACTTTAGTTTATTTGCGTAAATAATGATGTTCAGGGTAACAAACAACTCTATGCTAACAGTTGTTTTAGATGACGTTTTATATTTCCTTTGTGTACATAGTAAGTCAAATTCAACATTTGGACGTATAAATAAAACTCAGCAAAATTACTTCACTACTCTGCAAGAAACAATTTATTTGTAATTGTGTATAATCAAAATGTATACGTTTAAACTCACCAACCATGCAGTAGCGAATTCGTGAGAAAATACTTTAGCCATTAATTAGTTCTACAATCTTATTTTTATAATACCATGCAAATATCATACACCAACAGGCCTTTCGACCAACAGGCCTTCCTCCCACACCTACCTTTACCTCTGATTATTAGATGTAGGAGTTAATATTTCTTTTATTTTAACATATTGTCAAAGAGGTATAACTTTTTCAAAAGAAAAAAAAACGCAAATTCTCGAGATCATTAAAGAAATTAAGTTGTTCAACGTTTCTTGAATGACATTGACAATTTACGTTTTTTTCCAACTTTTCGTAGGAGAAAGTCCATTAGTAACTCTGATCCCGTTTGATAGCAGTATGTATCATTCTGATAGCAGTATTTATTCCATAATATATATATATATATATATATATATATGTATATATATATATATATATATATATTTATATATATATATATATATATATATATTTATATATATATATATATATATATATATATATATAAGCAGTAGTTCTGCCATATAATAGGTTTTACTGGTAATAATATGTACCATTAGTACCAGTAAATTTATAATTCTAAAAAACTCAGATATATAAAAGGTTAAAAAATGAATGATATTCATGTAAAGTCCAATAACGTTTATTTGTTGCTACATTATGCCTAGCAGTACCTACAGGTAAGTATTTTGAAAGCGGTTTAATTAGCCATTGGGGTAAGTAAGACCATAAATGTAAGAATCTAGGGAGAGGGTATGCGCCACACTTCGCGTGTAGAGAATTTGTAAATTTTTGACATAATTTCTGTAAGCGAACGTACGGTCATATCTAGGCACCTTTAATTTCAGTCAAGTGAAGATAAACCGCTTTTCCTATGTGAAATATACTGATTTTTGTTTAAAACAGACGATAGTTCTATAGTAGCATAATAATTGATATTAGCGTCGCTCTAACTAAACTCGATGCTCTATTGCTTAAATACCTATCTTATAAATATCTTTGCATGACTTTGTATTTTCCATCTCTCCTTCAAACGTTTTAACCGCGAGTAACGATTTCATGTAAAATGTATTTTATACCTCTCCTTTATCTATTCTTATCCCCATAGCAATGACACAATTTTTGAAATGCGTTAAATTGAGGAATAAATAAACATAAATTACATAAATTGTTTGCAACCCGCCCAGCTTTGCCCGGGTACATTTAAGGGTAAATAGAGATAGTGCCTAAAATATTTCTAAATATTTATAAATATATCACGTTAAGTGTCTTCCGCCAGGTATCAAAACGATCCGTAAGAAGACTTTGTACGAGTACAATCAAGTTATTTGATTAACATTTTTTATGTGTATTTTTAATCCATGAACATTCATACGCTTCATTTTGATTAACAAAAATAGAATAATGTACCGCGGCATACGTGCAAAAATACATGGAAATGCATATCTCTACTTTAATTAGTTTTAAAAATTTTCCATTTTACTTAAACTACTAATCCAAATTACTCTACAATTAGGAAAAGGTATTTTTTTACATTACCATGATATTTATTTTAATGACGATTAATAAATTGATCTAACTACCGCTACTGTTGTTCCCGCACTTTTTAACATAAAAACGATTACGATGGCTTAGCTGAAACAGCCATAAATATAACAGTCATATCAGCAACAGCAATAAATGTCATCATAGACTTGCATTTTAAGACCTATAATTCTGCCATATATGTATATTAATAGTACATCTATATTAGTTTTACGAGCGATTATCACAAACGCGCCAAAACCAATGGCATTGTTAAATATACCTTAAGAATTATGCAACATGTGTTCATACTATATAACGCATGATAATCTAGAAACTCTGAGGAGTCATATTACGAAAGTTGTATATTAATCGAATTAGTAGTTTTTGGTGAACTCCCAAATAACAAACAAACAAAACTTTCATCTTTATTTTACCAGTAGGACTATCATCTTGCGCTCCCAACTTTTGAGATTTATCTACAAAACTCGGCGATAATTTTGCAATAACCACCGCCACATCGGTCTACCGTTCGGTCCGTTACAAACTCATAACAATTTGCAAATATCTGCATCGAAGCCAAATTTAAAGAGCCAATGACCTTCGACTATTGGTGAGATCCATTCAGCCATTGTGCGCTTACCATTTGAACGTATGCAGTTGTCGAAAATTAGGTAATTTGGGAGCGATTTCGGCCGTAGCTTTATGACTGGAAAGTGTGTCTACGAATGTTTACTGCGCTGAAACAATGACGCCGGAATGACCCATTTTTGTACTTGGGTCGTAAAAATTTATTGCATTTAGTGCTGACGGATTGAATACATATTGGGGGTGAAGTCGGTAACAAAGGGCGCGGTAGTTTAAAGGCTGCTGATTGCCACTCTGCGGGGATCTATTGCGTCCTAATTTTAAGTTGTGATAGATAGTAGTATTGCGATGGTTTTGAGCATGATGTTGTTTGCTTATTTCACGTAATTAACTCAAATGGGACGTTCACAAAGTTCAATCATGTAGTTTGATTGGCCGTTAGGTGTGCTTTTTGATGTGGTAGTAAAGGCTACCGATTGCCACAGCGGGAGTATTTACATCTTAATTTTAGCTTGAGTTATTATAAAAGTAGTTTTGTGTCGATTTTGAGCTTGGTGACAATTATTTAATTCATATAATCTGCTCCAATGGGTCATTTACAAAGTTGAATTATCTAGTTTACCTGTTAGATGTCTTTTTTGATACGGTAGTTTAAAGGCTGCTGATTGCCATTCAGCGGGGGTATTTTACATCATAATTTTAACTTGGGTTATTATAGATAGTAGTGTTGTGTCGATTTTAACCTTGGCGACAATTATTTAGTTCATGTAATCTGCTCCAACGGGTCATTCACAAAGTTGAATCATCTAGATTCTAGAATCATCATCCTTTTTGACGCACTAGTTTAAAGACTACTGAATGCCACTCGGCAGCAATTCTTCCCATCTTATTTTTAACCTGAGTTCTGATAGATAGTGGCAATGCGCCATTTCATGTAACTCAATTCATGTAGCTCAAATGGGTCTTTCACAAAGTTCAATCTGTAATCAGAGCATTAGATATGTCATATTTTATTAATTCATAATGTTCAATGTCTATTTATCTACATTATTACCCTGTCTTCAAATCGCCAGGGAAGATGTGGTCTACGAAAGCTTTGGTAATTTTTTGAATTCTTAGTCCTACCATATATTTCTCGTGTGTAATATATATATATATATATATATATATATATATATATATATATATATATATATATATATATATGTATATATATTATGAATAAGTGTATGAGTAATAATATTATATACTAGCACATTTATTTAGGTATGTATAAATATTGCATACGATACGCCGACACGCTGGCACGGAATTTTTCTGCTCCAAATTGTATAAGACTTTACATAAAATCGTAACTAGTAACTAGCACCCATACAATTGCTTTATTAATAGTTGACTTATTGTAGTAATAGAACTATGATAAATGGCAATAAGCTCACTACCTTTGCATTTTACTTTACAAAAGTGTTTCAAGGTTAACTTTTAGCAAATAAAATTAACGAAGATTAACATAACGCAAAAATTACGCTTAGCTTTAGAAAGCTAAGTCAATTATATGTGGCAATATGTAGTATTCATTTTAAGCATCAGGTAACTTGTTTTGGGGTAATGGTTGGACGAGATGAAAGTATCTTACAGGTAAAAGCTAAGATCTTGAATATAACTGTGAGCTGAATTTTTGTAATAGTTTCCACTATTTCTATTCATCAATTCTTAAACCCCCTTGAAAGATATTAACATTTCAATAAGGATCTTAAACCCTTATTGAAATTAATCAAAATTAAAGATACTCCATTTTATTCTGTCTAAATTACATACAAATTGGCGCAGTATTTTTTGCTTGATGTCCAAAAAACAGGAAAAAGAGAGACGGACCAAAACCTCCTAAGCAAAAATTCGATAGAGGCAAGTGTAGGCAAGTGTAGTTTTAATTTGAACCTTAAGCATGCTTTTATAACAGACAAAAATACTAAAAAAAATCTTGACTTCTATTCGCTAATTTTGAGATGCAAAATTAAAATTCGGCTGCATAAATAAAAAATCGAACCATCAAAGCTATGGGCAAATACCAGTAAATAAATATTTATAAACGTACGATTTACCTAATATACGTTTACATCTGTTTTTGGACAATATAATGATAAATATAAAGATACAGACCCGACCAAAGTTCAGTTATGCTAATGTTTTTTGTTTCGTTTGTAAAAATCTCCACTTCATCTTTTCGTTATATTAATTAATGTATTTTTTGAAACACCAAACCCAAACCGTGGAACATTTTTACGCCACCCTCTAGTCACATGTCGGATGAAGACATTAGCACAGCGACAAAGACTTTTATTATGTCTTTATTTCTCAGTTGAAGAGTTCGACACACCGCGGCGTCATGTGGAGAGTAGATTCTTATTTTACTACTACCGTATTTATTTAGTTGTCTATATATTTCTTCAAAACCCTTAATCAAAGTTACAAATTTACCCAAAAGCGTAGAAGTACAAATAGTTATAAAATGCAGTACAAATAATAACAAGTAAGACTGAAAGATACAAATATTCGAATAAACATTATCTAATAGTCAGTCATGCATCAGCAAGCAACTCCATAACCTCATTCCTGAAGCGGCCAAGAAAGCAGAAAAAGTAGTATGACTAGCATTCTATGCATTTCGTAATATTGTAATGAACAATGTGATTGCATGAAAAACAAGTGACCCCTGTAGTATATTCGTGCGCGCTCTATGTATTTGAAATAAATTTTGACGTCATCTTCTCACATAGCAACCAGGAGAATAAAGCCTTAATATGGAAACCAGATGACTACAGTCATCTGGTTTTCGTATGAAGTTCCGGTTGTTTCAAGTACACTACGGATTAAAAAGCAGAATAAAGTCACAATACATTTAATATTATGAAAATCGTGGGAATACCTCGTGACAAATCTTAATATCTCTAAGTTTTCTGAAAAGTTTCGACGGTGTGACTATGAAATCTGAGATGTGGCCCGCATAGATGAGAACTTTTCCGGCATAGTTCCAGCCAGCTCATAATACGTAAACGGGAATTGGTTAAAATATAATGGGAGTACGTCAGACTACAATGGAATACTGAGCCGACATCACGTTGGAACACTATTACGCTGACTATAACACCCATGAAAACTTATAATCAACGGAAAACAGAAGGCAATGAGTGATGCTAAAAATTGAGGGCAGGACAAATCGTAATGTTAAACAAATGAGAACCAACATTATATTTAATTATTTTTTATAATTCTGTTTACAATGTATGAATTACAGCCTTAATAAAAAAATAATAACATTTTGTACAACATTCGTCTCTATTCATCATAACATCTACCTTATGTAAAGAAATAATTGTATACAAATAAGTGCACTGAAATTCAGTGGACAAATATAAAACACTTATAATAAAACACTTTAACCCGCAATAATAAAAAAATAGTCCACTGCTGTGCATCGAAATAAAATATATATTTTTTTGATGTAAGTAATAAAGACCAACTAAAATAACTCCTCAAAACACAATTATGACAATTGTAAACAAATCGTAACTCAAACAATCTACCGTTGAAAACAAAGCAGTTGTTGGAAACTTGGACAACGGTTCTTCGCACCTCTAACGTTTCCACAGCGCGTACAAGGGAGCGTGGAAATCGTATTGTCTGACTTTAATCACCGATTCCAGTAAGGCGAACTTTTTGTTCTTTGCTGTCTTTATTTTTTATTTGGGTCCACGCGACCGGCCGCGCGACGGGCTAATGTTAAGTCTGTTTTGATGGCATTCCCAGAAAGCAATTCACGATGTGAGATTTCAAAATCCAGGATGCATTTACGGTCGTGCGACTACGATGGTTCAATGATAAAATGTGATTCTTAGAATATTGAAATGATCGTAGGGGAGAGAAAATTATGAAGAGATCCGTATATTTGTTTATTTTATTTTATTTTTATTAAAACTTTAATGTTAAAAACTGTCTAACTAATTATACACCTGTAAATGAAACGCGGAATTACTTAAGGAAAGAACTGGTTTTTAGGATTCTTTACCTAAAACTAAAAAAATTAACCTTTATCAGAGCACTCAGGCGTGTCTGTTTCTCAGTTCACTTGTCACAGCCTATTTTCTCTGGAACTATGCGAAGTAGAAATTTGAAATTTAGCGTAGTAACACGTAATAAAAATTTAGCCTGTACAAAATAGGTTAATGATACCCACTTGTCTGCACTAACTTTTTAAAATATTCATATAAAGATTAAAGATGGGTTAAATAAAGTACTTCTCATTTTTTTTAAATTTTATACATGTTGAATATCATTTGAAAGGGCTTGTTATGAGGAATACAAGAATATAACATAATTTTAAATCGCATATTTGAAAAGATATTTCGTAAAATACTGAACCAAAAATCAGGAAAAAACAGGGTTGGTAAAATTTGACTAGAATTTTACAGGATTTTACAGGATTTTATTAGAATTTCATAGGTTATATACTTTTTAGAATATGCATTTTCTTCGCCTGTAACGGATATAATAGGCAATATTTTTACGTTTTGAAAAATTAACATTTTTAAATAGTTTAATAGAAATAATAAGGAACACTAGTTGAATTGGTTCGTACAGCCTATAGCTTAGATATTATATTTTGCATTTCGGGGTAATTTTGTACTATATCTTCACAAATTATGTTCCTCAGAGACCAAATTCAAGGTAAACTTTAGCGATATGGCTCAAAAATAGGCTAGTCTGTTAACTTTGAAAACACAACAACTTTTATTTTGAGAATTGTTTCTATCATTTGTTAGAAATAACTAATATAAGCTAAAATTATTTCAGCCATGCGCTGACGCACGGCATAAGATTACATAAAACTCTACGTTCTGCAAAGTTCACCTTTCCGGCTGACATCAGCCACTGGTATTCTTTTTTGTTAATTATTAGGAGAATTATAGAAGCAGAGACTGAGTGGAAGCTAGCTAAACACAGAAATAGAGGTAACATACTAACAGCATCATCTTCACGTTAACACTGTTTTAATAATGATATGTACAAATATAACTATCATACTTTACATGGTTTAGAATAAAAAATAGACATTCTATTACTTATCATGAGCGAATGTTTTCTGTTTGTGGACAGCTAACCTGTGTATTTTATTGTACTTATTACATATCTATTTGCACGCGTTACGAACTTTTTATTGTCCAAATTTCGCAAATAAAATATTTCACTATATAAGTATAGTGTTAAATTAACAGTAAACCAATATAACGAACAGTACGGACGACTTGAAATAATTACTTTCCTAGAAGGAGATACAATTTCTAACAGCGCTCGCCAGATCTGTGGATGCTGTGAGGTTTGTCGCGTGGTCGAACAGTTACCCGCTACTGGGGTGCATTGTAAATCAACTCAACGGCACCTCTGTCGTTTGTCGCCCCCAAGGACGTCGGGAGACGCGTGCCCAGTTTCAAGGATAATTAAGGTAATGTCTTAAAATGTTACCTTAAAGTGTAAAAAATATTTTTCGCTCTAAAGTACATACATTTATATTAGTTAGTACATATTACTTACTTTATTATACGAGTAGCCAAACATTTTGTTTACTTGTATATTTAAGGTTAATGGTATCATTCATAGGCCCCATATTTATGATGACATAACCACCAAAAACAAACAAAATATTACATAGTCCCTAAAAACTTAATTCGTATAATACCTAACATATAAATAAACTTGAAAGTATCTGCCTTCTTAGGTACTTATTTAGACATCTATCAATAAAAATTGTTTTGTAGGGTTTCGTACCTCAAACTAAAAAATGAAGCCCTCGTTGCTGTCAGATCATCCTTGGCAGTCAGTTTTCTCAGAAACAATGCGACATAGAAACATAAAGTCTGGCATAGTAATACATCTTATTAACCCACATATTAGCAAATCTTCATAAAATATTAATTAAAAATGAAAGAGGAGGTAAATAAAATATAAAGACACTTTTTATTAAATTTAAATAATAATTTGGGCCCTTTCAAATGATTTCTATGAGTATTTAAAAATATATTCTGGATAATATGCGATTTTTTTTCAATTTATTTTTCATTGCTATTAGCACCTAGGCGAATATCTTTAACCTGCATAACAGGATTTCGTTTAGCAAAATATATAATTGTTCATGATCCAATAAATGTTATGTACTTATTAATAAATACCAAACTATCGCTCTCATTGTGATAGGAATGTGACTACTAGCCCAAACCTATTTAATACTTACCTGTGTAACAGTTAATATAGTAAACGTTTATTATATATATATATATATATATATATATATATATATATATATATATATATATATATATATATATATATATATATATATATTATGTATATATACACACACATTAGACAATGATTCCCGTAAAGTTATTGATTGTTCGGTTCAATTACGATCTATACCTACCAGAAAATATAGCTACTTGGTACAAAATTTTAATGTTACGTTTTTTTTTAATCTGGCCTTCCAAAAGTAACCGGAAGGGGGTTTTGATTTTTCATAATTTCGCAGCCAGTTAGACTTAAAAGCTTTTAGCCATCTTATGATGATATAAGAACAAGTTTATATGCATAACAAACTGATTTCATTTTGTTTTTCTCAATGAAACAATATTTACATGTACGATCTATATTGTTGAAATTTCAACTCAATCACAGTTATGCTACTTAGTTAAATTATCTACGTTTCTTTTATTTACCAGTTTTACTTAGATATGTTTTGTTTTAAAACTCTTAGGTCTATATTATCAAATGCAAACATCATTAATGTGAATGTATTTCTTTTCTTGAGAAATATAAAAAAGTAGAGTGCTCAGCCTATTTTTGGACATTGTTTAACTTTCTATATATTTA
Source organism: Druceiella hillmani (assembly GCA_039881145.1). Classification (NCBI taxonomy): domain Eukaryota; kingdom Metazoa; phylum Arthropoda; class Insecta; order Lepidoptera; family Hepialidae; genus Druceiella; species Druceiella hillmani. The sequence goes on from JAYKKI010000005.1 coordinate 12,954,345, forward strand.
AGGCTTAGCGCGTTATATTTATTTACGTCTTATCCCAGGGTTAACTTTTATTAAATAATTCTTAAATTGTTTAATTGTTATCTTTTTATGCTTCTAATTAATGTTGTACTTTACAGACATGTCGTTACAGCTGTAAAATTTCCTCAAAAAATTGGGATAATTTGCTCATCTTCACTACGACAACTTCTTTGTACACGTGCTTTCTTGAACTTTCTATCTCTTTGACCGTAATTTGCACTATTTGGAGCAACATTTTTTATTATTATTATTTAGATAAAACATGACAATTGAGTACGCCGTCATTGAATTGTATATGTTCTTTCATATATTTGCACCATAGCTTCGAATCTTATGACAAAAACAAACAGATTTGTACGGAGGTAACGTATCGCTGACAAATATACGTATACACTCTTTTAACAAAAAAACGTAAATCTTGGGCCATTTAAGGTAGCGTATCATATAATCCAATCAAACTAAATAAAAAAGACACGAAGAAACAGCAAACACAATTTTTAAAACCTCCGAAAATAATCATAAATAATCCTCTTTACGGTCACTTGAAATATTTTATCATTTACTTTCTGTCCCACTTTTGGACAAAAACTTGGACAGATACTGAAATAGAAAAAAAAATGCTTTTTTTGAAAAAAACTGTCCGCAAACACGTGAGTTGCAAAGTATAACTATACATTTGACTTCCGCCCAATAAATATTCTAGTAGTATTGCTAGAATCCTATTCTGGTTTGATAAAAAAATATTTTCAATAGAATCTTAAAAATAAATAAAAGTTGTTAAGTCGGGTATAAACCGAATTTCGAAGGTTCTATAAGCAATAAATGGTACGTAGTGTTTCCGTTGAAACATTTATATTAATACTATTTTTTCCATGTAAACGTATCGCCCAGTATATCCTTCACAAGCGTAAAATGTAGTATATTTTCAAAAACTACGAAATGTCAAATCATCGCTCCGATTCTCCGATAAACTATGGGTAAACTTCTAATAATGCTGTTCTACATCATTTTGATTTCAATAGTTTCGAAGATGGAGAATCTTGATCTTTTTGCACATTTTCAGCAATATTCTAGAACTGTCTAATACAAAATATAAAAAAGTAATTTTAAAATTTTTTTAAATTTCTTTTTCAATTAATACTCCACACTGAAGTGATTGAAAAAAATGAAGAAATAAAAACCAAGGAGAAATTTAAAATTATGAAAAATATTTTTATATTCCTCATGAGAAGCCCTTCCAAATTATTATTTAAATTAAAAGAAATTTTCTTCAATGTTATATTTACCTCCTCTTGAATTTTTTTTCAATCACTTTAGTTTATGTCCTTATATTTGATTCCCCTAACGTGTCTGTATAATATGTGTTTTATGGGCAAAGTCTATATAAATATTTCATATAAGATTTTTTCAAATGTTTCAAATAATAACTATGCGGATTGACATGATGTATCACCATGACAATTTTCATGTTTTTAAATCAAACAGCTTCTGAGAAAAACCACAATCAGACGGTAAAAATGATAAATTATTATTCTATATAACCGTAATCAAAACTGAAAATTGATTATTGAAAATAATCGGATATGTATAATATAGTGTGAGAATTAATTTTCTACTAATTAAAAAATATGCACCCAACACTTTACTGTTTTTATTTTAAAATAGATTTGGCAATACTGCCAATATTTCAAAACCTTCAGTGTTATAAAAATTTTGCCCTGAAAATATTCCGTTATAATTTTTGTGACTTAAACCAATGTATGCACACGGATAATTGTTTTGTCCGTTTTTAATATGAGAAGTACAATATTAACATGACCTTTGATAACTACCGTTGCAGAAGGTCCTTTTCGAATATAGCCTCTTAAATGTATACAGAAACGCTAAACTACATTAAATCAGCTTTAAATAGTAGCGTGGGATGATATTTTATTACCGAATTCTACTCGAAATGTGTCGTCTTACTAAAAAAACAGTTAACGAAATATTTTTCTCAAATATATTACTTTTTAATTACCATTCAAAATTACGAGGTAAATGAACAGTTCTTACAAAAAGACGTAGGTTTTCACTGAAATGTCATAACAAAAGAAGTTCATTTTCATAGTAATTACATAATTTAAAATACCTCAAATCTTAATAGACAGTGCCAATGACTTTCGCAATCAACTGGGAGGATTCTTTTCGGGATTAGATGAAGAGCTTTAATCGGACGAATCAATCGAAAAACGCTATCTTTAGAATAATTTTAAATCACATGTACGTACAAATACAATTATATTTCAATACTTCGGAGAAAATATTAATAAATGTCAAAAAAACTTCATAATAATAACGCCGAAAGGCGTTAATAAACATTTCTTCATATGGACACATCTAAACATCTCAGCTTCAAAATACAACAATCAACCCCGTTTACGTTTCGCATAGATGGAGTATGAAATGCGAGACGTTACTAAACTCGTACTAAAAATAATTGTCTCTGGATGAATATCCTTTCAATACATTCAGACGAACGGACCTTGAACTTCGCTATGCCACACTCCACATCTCAAGCGACAGAACATTTAATGCCGTAGAGAAAATCGCACCCCCTAACGCAGTGAGCGAGGGCGCGTTGAGCCGCCCATTGTTGTCATTTTAATAGGGGCGTGGGTCGGCAGGAGATGGATTTTTGATTTTGCCAAACGTTGGGGGCAGGCAATTTGATGCGGCAGCAAAATAGGTTTCGACGAATCTCGCTTTCAATAACTGCAAGCCGCGTCGCGGCATTGCGCGGCGGCGTCACTTGCCCTGGCGCAGCATTCGAGCGGGCGGGAATGAGGCAGTAAATGAATTTGGGGCAATATTTATTTATTTTCACTCGTTTAGAGAGAAAACGCTTGTGCAATTTAGCAACGATCAGCATCTAATAATCGCTGAATATACAATTATAACAGCGAAATGTAAACGAAACACTGTAAATTAGAGAAATATATTAATATAATACATTTATTAAATGAAACGTATATCTGTGTGTTCACTCATAACTCAACTTCTTGTGAATCAGTGAAAATTTTGTGTGTCTATTAGTTCATTATAAAGATGTATACTTGGAACAAAAATGTTTAAAACAAAAATGCTTATTTGTTACGACATATGAACTTTTTAAGCGTCAGGGTTATCAGTGATGTTGATCTAGTTTTAATTATAAATAACATTCGGAAGAATCCCATTGGTCTCGATTTGCTGAAAAGATCGAAAATCTCCATGTGACCCCTTAATGTACAGATCGTTTGAGTGCATCGAGTACCGTGAATATGTCAAGTGCACCACAACAGATAAACACCTGCGCCAGACTTGCTAAGCGCGGCTAAACACAATTACACGCAGACACCGCTACCGTGCGCATCAACTATCGGAAATGGGGGTTATATTATTGCGAAATTAATACCTCAGCGGGTAATATGTTCAATAACTTTGTTTTAAACACTATCAAAGTAACTGATTCACAAAGTTAAAGTACCACTTCAATTTACGGTACCGTTTACACTTCATATCGGAAGTTTCAGAAAAAGTTTACGGTACAAGTTCTTGTATTAAATACAGATTAAATAAGTACGATTAAGTAATTATAATAGATGTGTAAAATAATACAATTCTATGCCCTTCAACCGATAAAATTATCAAGAAATTTTCAAAAGATTTAACTAACTGTTTCAATGTCAATTTTAGAATTTCACTGCCATTTGCAACTTTTTTTTAGTTATTTGGTTGTAGTAGTTATGAATTGTGAGCACAAATGCCTTTCCTTGTTACCTTCTTCGATACGATACGTAGTGATGATCTCTTCTATGTAAGTTTTGTTCATAGAAATTATTCCTAACACGGTCGTTGTTCTTGCGAAATTGTTTGTGTCCTTTCTTTTCTAATTTTATTTAATACTTATAAAAATGAAAAATGAATTTGAAAACCGGATGCAATAAAAATTTGTAGGACGCAAAATTTATTAAATACAGATGTCATTTCCCGTATATGAATATCGATAGATAATAAAACTTAGTTCGCTTAAATCTACAGTTTTAAACGGTTCAGATAATGAACCGTCAAAATTAAAAAATGAATATACACTGCAACATATTAAATTATAGCAATATTCTGAATTATTTACAGCGATATTATTATGAAGAAATATTCAATATATTTAAATTAAAACTTTATACAAAACTTTACATAAATATGGATAATATTAGAAATTACAACGAAAATTGAAGAGGCATTGTGCAGCGCCGCGGACAGCGAGACCAGTGTGTGAATTAAAAAAAAACTCTAAACGTCACCCACAATTTTAATTATTTATGTATAAATATCAAATAAATATTAATTTGCACAACACATCGCAATGAAAGTGAACCGCCTAACGTCACAACGAATATGAAAATGAAATTAAATTTCAAAACTTTCCCTCCGTTATATCTATGTTTTAAGTATGTACCTACAAATTGTTCACCCCGTTAACACTGATTTAAAATGTTTTGTTTTGAAAACTTTAACACTTATAAGTTTTTAAATAAAGAAAAATGGGGCTTTTCAAGTAAAAGTCACACACCCAGTGGGAAGGCTCTTCTTAGTCGCTGTCCTCCAATAAAAAAATATCAGTTTCTAATTTCATCGCTATACATTACCAATTTTATTTGTGAAGCGTCCACAACCATTTACAGCGGCCTGAAACCAATATAAAACTTTAAAAAAACTTATGAATTTATGCAAAGTTATTTCATTCATGTATTACAGTAATAACCATTGTAAACATTAAGCGGGTACACAATTAAAATATCATAGATAAATTGACTGATGATTATCTTAATTTTAGGGGTTGAAGATAGTCGTCAGTGATGATCACCTTTTCTATATATAGATCGCATGCCATTGAAAAAATAATTTCTAATTAATATCCCTAAAACACCATTACATCTTGATCCTTCATTTCAGTCAGCACCGCACAGAGATTAGGGGCGCAGCGCGAGCAAGACGATGCTATACTGAGCGAGCGAGAGCGCTGTGCGGTGAGCGTCTGGCCAGCGAGGCTAGCCGAGCACGCCGCCACGCCGCCCCGCGACGCGGTGTGACGTCATGCTGCAGGTTACACGGTGGGTAAGAAAGACGTTAATAAATATGATATCGATATGGCAATGATCTGTGACAACAATATAAAAATGTTACAATGTTCGCACTAACAATTATTTGTAATAGCGAATTAAAATAGGCATAAAATAAGCTTTAGCTACTATGGCATAATATATAATTGTAAAAGTAGAAACACCGTATTTCATTTCTTAATAGGTTTCATGCAGACCCAGAAACCTACAATATCGTCCATCGACACAAATGAAACTCTTCTTTTAAAGACCCACCTAGTGTTATCAATAACGGTTGATCTATATTTAATGATACGTAAATGCTCAAACAGAGCTGCTCATATGGTCACATAATCATATCTTAATATTTAATATTTAAAGGTTGTAAGTTTTTTCATATCTGTATTATGCAGTCGATTCGCCCTAGATAGCCACTTTTTCTATATATAATAATTAACTTTGAATTTAAGATCGAATTAAATTTTGGCCACATATTTTTACATATGCGTATGTTCACTTCTTTTATTATGATCCAACGGTCTTGTCCTTAGCTCATCCATCAAATTTTTTTCCTAATTCGAACAGCAGTTTAACGTACTCAAATGTATTCACAGCTATCAATAATAGTGTCAAGACTTTTGTCCTTCACTCATTTTAAGTTTAACTACTATTCCGATAAGGCAATCAATGCAATCTACCAGTGTGCTGAAAACCTTTCCCCGAATAAAATGAAAATATTTTCTATGACCGCGGAAAAAGTAACGCGAAATAATAATTTTCGTTAGAAGACTTTTATGATCTAGAACCTAGAATCACCACCAGCGTCACTCGTAAATAAAAGTAATGACGCCCGCCAGTACACCCGGTGCGTCGCAGAATGGCGTCGCGGCGTGATTAGCAGGAAGTGTGTCACACGCAGCGCGCCTCGCCGTGAAATATGGCGTCGCGCGCTCATTCAGTGTAACGCGGCTGGCTGGCGGCGCGTCCTTTGTCGCTACAAATGTCGGGGAGAAGGTTCGCTTACAGTAGAAGGGGTGATCTCTATTTATAAATAGCACAATACAGTATTTTTCTTATGCCATATATCTAACAAAAAAAACTTGATTATCAACTGTAAATATTTACTACTTAAGTCCTATTTCTCCTGATTTTACCGCAATCACGTGCAACTTATTTTTTCTTACACTTTTCCATTCCTTCTATATGATTATATACATTTAAGAAATCTTATTTATTGTTAGTTCTCTTCTCACTCGACGCATTTTTAAAAGTAATTTTATAAATGCCCTACAAATATTAAAAAAATATTTTTCTTTTCATAAAAGTTATCATTTAACTTATTTAAAAACGTTGTTGTCGATATTTCTAAAGTTTCAGCTGTGTTTCTAAAGTTGTAACTTATTTGTAAATAACTTAGATTTATATATTGTTAGTTCTCTTCTCACTCGACGCATTTTTAAAAGTAATTATACAAATTCCCTACAAATATTGAAAAATATTTTTCTTTTCATAAAAGTTATCATTTAACTTATTTCCAAACGTTGGTGTTGATATTTCTAAAGTTTCAGCGGTGTTTCTTAAATTGTAACTTATTTCTAAATAACTTAGATTTAAAAAAGCCAAGCGACCCTGCCAAACACGAGAAGAACTCCCACTGCGAGGGTTTCATACCCATTTAGACACTTATAAACATTTAAGGGTACATAGTACTTCTATAAAATTATTTAAAAATGTTAATTTTTCATAACTTTACTATATTTATACTTCATCTTTCATAGGCTTTTAAACATAATACGGTATTTGATTCATTCTAAATTTTGATATTGTTCGTACAATATTGTGAAATGTAATTTAATTAAAAATCAGTCTCGAAAATAATTCAAAAATTGATTGAAAAATAAGCCAGTTGTCGGCTTCTAAATTTGAAGATACGGATAGAGTTGGCTATATCCCTGTCTCTTTTCCTCTCGTAGAATGTAATGTGCAATATTAAACATGACCTCATAACACAGTATTGCCGTCCTTATCTAAAGGTTAAATTTAAACTTTTATAACTCGGTCAATTTTTAAGTTCAAATACCCAATTTATACTTCAAAAATGATAAGATCTAAGATAAGTGTTATAGTTTTCCAAGAACCTGTGAGTAGGTTTCTAAAAAGGCTGTTTTTCATAATTATAGATTGAGTAATTTGAGAAATTAAGATACGCTACATAAAATTATGGCAAATACGTTTTTGAGACCTTTATTATTAAGCTTTCCAAACGATCCTCCAAACTATATATTTAAAAAGAAAAGTTATGAAAAATGTATTTATATATATGTATATATATATATATATATATACATATATGTATATATATATGTATATATATATATATATATATATATATATATATATATATATATATATATATATATTCTATACAATATTATAATTCTGAATCTCAAATTGAAAAACGGAATCCTCATAAAATCGTAGACTGACGTAGTTATGACGTAGTTATTCATTAATCAGTGACCCAGTAATCTGTAGTTCTTACAGTTCTACGCAAGTGTCTGATCTGACAAAAAAAAAGTAAGAAGGTTGTGGAAACAAAGACCAATCGAATATCTAATACCGATATCTTCCAGCATATATTATTGCCCTGTCGTCTGTCGTCGACTCTGACAACATGATCAACAGACTTCGTAATTCGCCACATTTCAGTAAGACTACTTTTAATGTGACATTTTCACTGCACTGCTTCCCATGTTTTTTAACATGGATTACAATATTGGTAATAATCAGTGTATATTGATTTGAGAAGAGAATATAACAGAACGATAGAAATGAAGACATTATTTATTGGGAATGGCATTATTTACAGGAGAGTGACAGGATGGGGCACTCCCAAAACTCGATGAACACACTTTTAATATATCATAATCGAAGACCTAAGTGACAATTAGATAGCGCGAGATCTGGGGAGGAAGTGAGGTGTGGAATTATATTTCAACTTTAGCTCCTTCAGTTATTGATGTTTGCTTCCAGCAAACGTCAACAATTGTATTATGGGAGGTGCAGCTGAGAGAACAACGAAAAAAAGTTGCATTTCGCCATTTTTTATATCTTTCCTCGAATAGATCAGATCGATCAGATCATGCGTATGATTCCAGGGTCTCTAAACCAGGAGCCTTCACTTGAGCTGAATTTACGGCTCTTTTCCTCCTGACAACCAGTAGCTAACCCGTCTATGTTTTTTGTACAAAATCCAATTTTCACCATTAATCAATAAATGATTTAGAATTTTTTGCGTCCATATCAAAAGTGCAACTGCTGACTAATGGACATACAGGTAATCGGGTCGGCAAAATTCATATGGTGAAATATCCATCTTGTCAACGCTCACTGATACGTCGACTGATAAGCGCAACTAAGTAAGTACCTGCTCTAGCTTGCGTGTGGTGGCACCCACACGCAGCTTCAGTTCACCAAACAGATCGCCGTTATTCATCGCGATTGAATGCACTAAGCGATTTCCGCTATTCTGGTACGTATCTCCGAAAGCAAGTATTTAGATTGACTGACGGTGCCCTGTCGAAGTTAATGTTATAGGTTACCTGTCTCACGCAGCTGCAGCAGCTAATTCGAGTCATTTGTAACGATTTTGGCTCAAATAACTTATTCATCAATTTCGATTAAAAATGCTATGCCAGCCACATATGCTACCTTTTATATATTTAGCATAAAAGTTTCAATGTCTTCGAGTTATTATTAATTCCAGAATTTTCGAAAACAAAAAAGAGATTTTTGTTAAAAGTGACTCAATACTTAAAAGTTAGCTCAATGAAAGTAAGCAAAGCAATTAAACCCATGTTTCTCTCGTCAGTACCTGGTGTAGGGTCTTTTCTCGAGGGATCTTTCACCCCGCACTACTGGACCGTGTGAGACGCACACAGCAGCTTGCATCGCTCCTATAATGGTGTACTTATTGATTATTTCCATTATTAATTACACTGCGCAGTCTGCCTTAATAGTAAGTGAATTAAAAATACACCGCTCTTTCCGAGTTCCAATTAGAAATATAATTATGGATTATTGACAAAATATTGCAAAGATATGTTAGAAGAATACATTCGAATACATGCCTGCTCCCTTACTGTTGGAATAAAATTGTACATTTACATATAATTAAATCTAAACGATGTCCCAAAGTACACGTTATTTTCAAACAAATTTACTTCAAAATAAACATAAACATTATTTAAACTATATTAGCTAAAACATTATTAATATTTGAATCAATACTGTTAATACGTAGAAAGCAATTGGGAAAAATGTGTACTAAGTAAACGATAGAAGGTTAAATCGTTTTTAAAGAGTCAATGTAATTGAGCATATACAATGCGCGAAAATAAACGTAACTTTCAAACTAATTTACTTTAATATAAAAAAAAGTTAATCTAAAAGGCTAAAAATAAATAGCATTCGAATAAACATTATTTATATCAAAAAAGCAAATTCTCAAAATCTGCGATAAGTATACGATAAAAGGATATTTTTTTATTTAAGAGTTAATATCAAATATATACATAAAAGAGTATTTAGTATACACTAAAATAAAAGTAATTTTCAAACAAATTTACCTCGACATGAATGTAAATTTATTTATTCTAAAATAAAACTACAAATCAACAACATTCGAATTAATACTAGTCACATAGAAAAGGCAATCACTAAAGCCTGCATAAAGTAAACCGTGGAAGAATAAATTTTTATTGGAGAAATAATATCAAAAATAAAAAAAAAAGTAAAACAAGTAAAAAACAAGGAATCATCTAGTCAAGATGAGGGTTTTGGATAAAAAGTCGTTATTTTATCAATAACATATTACTGATAAAGACTGGAGTTTATTAAGAATAAACTGAATAAATATTCAACGAGGTCAATCATAAAGAGTCAATATTTCTTTGAAAGCAAAACCTTCGACTAAAACTATTATCATTATATTCATTGAAAAATATGAATCATAGACTAAACTTAAAATACGCCTCAGTTTTAAATAAAAGATACAAGGTACTGCAAGCAAGACGAAACGAGGTTCAACTCTCACACAAATTGAAAGATACGTTAGCGATCCGACATGTTTAATTGACTTATCTTCTATATGTTACCCTATAGTGAGAGGTTATTCTTAAAAAAAAATTGAATTTGAAAGCACGATCACAAAATCAATATACGATTTGGACAGCAAGGTCACAAAACCAATCTACAATTTGGACAGATATTTTATATATCATTAGATCATTTCATCATTTAATTTAATTGTTAATGTAAAATATATTTCAATTTCGTTCAAAGGAAACTAGGTAATACGTAATATATATCTTATGTTCTAATTAAACTACCTGTATTTCTTTTAAAGTCTATTTAATTTCGAACGGTTACATTGAATTTTGAAAATTGGTAACATTTGACTTGAAATGAAAAAAAAGTTAAATCGGAAGTTGGAAATATAAGGAACTTCTACATATAGAGCTTTTTACATTTGTCAATGTACCATAATCTGGATTACTTTGCCTAGTAATGTCTGCGAAATTATTCCTTTGCCCAAATGATTTTTTTTGTGGTCTCATCATGACGCGGACTTACGATTTTTAGAATTACTCTTTACACCGTTCTTACTATTTCACAATTTTGATCCTTACTTGCATCCGTAAAATACAGGCCTCTGAAATTAATGTTTACAGGGTGGTAAACATTTTCAAGATAACACTGAAACGTATCGAGAGCATAAAATGACTCTCAGATTGTGCAACTACTTTTAGCTGGCGATATCGAATTTCATGTACTTTCATGATCGTAGGCTAATTAGTACACAACGAGGTTGATCGAACCTTACATAATATTGTTAATAACCGAAAGAAAGGATATAGAGGACGAGACGTCGATTTTTCCTCTCTTTTTAAAAATGTTATTCAAGAAAGTGTTCGATACAGGCACAAATTAATATTATAATTTAAAATTTTTCCGTCTACCAAATTTCATTTGATATAATACGTGGATAGATTTGAAACGAAGGAAACTTAATGACACTTTTAAGTTACCCCAGAAATTGAGTGCTAATATTTTTCTATATATCATCTGGCTATTTTCTAGTTATTACTAGTTGGGTTGGGTTATTACATGATGAAAAGTGTTATCAATTTTTCTTCGTTTCAAATCTAACCATGTATTATATCCAATGAAATTTGGTAGATGGAAAAATTTTAAATGAATTACATTTTTAAAAAGAGAGGAAAAATCGACGTCTCGTCCTCTATATCCTACAGCAAAATCAATAAACATTAGAAAGTTATCGGGGAAACACGAGATGGGTTCTACACTTCGCTATTTACCGAAAATAAGGTACAGAACACTTATCGTACAAATTGTGCTCGCACTAGATCGCTTTCTTTCCCTTGAATGACACTAAAATAGAAAGCATTCGGTAAGTTAAAAATATGATAAATGAAACTCCAAATTACATTATGTCTCACACATCAAGCTATTCGATCCTGCTCGATCCCATCTCAAAGAAAACATTTAAGGAATAGTTTATAAACTTTGTCCAATTACCATATTAAACTTACCTACCCTCTCAGCGACCTGTTTTTATACAACACTTCTTCGCTGATATAATGGCGCATTCTTATTTAAACGCATTCGCCTCCTATCTGTAACACTCACGGTTTATATTAACCACACCAGAAAACCTACCTTTTAATACCGAGTATAACCGGTCCCAAGACTGAACCTTTGACAATACTCACCATATCCCAATGTAACTTTTGTATCGAACTCTCTCGTGAGCATTCGCATGGTTTAGAATACAATAGAATGTACCCATACATCTAAAAATCACATCATATATAATTATTTATACGGAGGGGTGAATCTAAGCAAGGCTAAGACCCCACTCGACTGGATGCTCGCAGCAGCATTCGAATGAACATTGGCGGCTATCGAGACTAATTATTAAGCGTATTAAGTGAAACTAGATTTAAATTTAATAAAAATATGTTACTCAGTATAGGGCGTTATGACCTACGTTATACATTGTTACGTACTAGTCCGTAATTACAATACGGCTAATAGCAATTCACAGTTGAGACTTTTTTCCTTAAAAAAATTGTACACATATTTTCAATTTTTTTACAAAGTTAACTTTATGGAATATATTCATATCGTCACAACCTAATAAAAATCATATTGTTATTTTCAAACTATCTTGGAGTAGTTATATATTTTCTGTAGCTTTTTAGCTATTATTTTGCTATATGTAGAACTTTTCGTCTAATGTACTATAATATAATTTAAGTTGTAAAATCTTTTGAGTCTACCGACTAAATTTCAATACCAATGGTTATGATTGACTGGAAGAGATTGCTCATGTAGCAATAAGTCCGCCATATGTACTATACATAAAAGATGATAAATAAATAAATATTTTTAACTTTAACCAAATATAGGTAATAATTTAGACGAATATAACCGAAATTAAGGATCTGCACAAACCAAAACTAGGAATTCTAACCAAACATATATACAATTAGGTAACAATAATATACGATCAAAGTAAAATTAGTCCCTGAATTTCTTTTCTTTGATTTACTTACGCGAGAAAATAAAATGAAAATAGGACTCGACATGAGTAAAACTAAGTAATAAACCAGTATAAGTAACCAGTCCACATTTAGCTATAATTCAATATTCTGATGACATCTTATTGAAGCAAGACGTTAACTTTAGGAATATGTTTACGTGTAGTGAGTAGTATAATAATGCTGTATTTCAGCTTCCATTGAATAATCAAATAACGTCTTTGTCTCTCACATCTAACAAAAAGTCCACAGGTTCGGGTGGATTTTAACACTAAATATGAGTTGAATTGGAATTGGTTCAGGTATCGGTATCGGGTAGTGATCATTAATGTTAAACCTTTTAAACAGCCAGGATTTAGTTAAAAATTAATTTTCTTCAATCGCAGTTAATTAGAAGAAGCAAATTAATTACACCCTTACTCTATGTATTATATGAACACTAAAAAAAACATGGATTTTGCATTGCATTTTTCAAAATCAAATTACTTTTGAATGGCTCTATTATTTAGTCTTACGATCAAAATTACAAAAATAAAAAATGTTTATTTTGCTACGAACACGCTCGGACTACTGTATTGAATGCCCTATAGTAGCTCCCATTTATTTCATTCAAAATGTATGCGCACGTTCTGTAGGGCACACACACACACAGGGACAGGGGCTCTACCCCCAATGGTGGTTGCCGCTGCTTGCCATGGTTAACCCAGGGCCACCCCACTAAACCCGTAGAAAACCCCAAAACGTACAAGAAAGGGGTAGTTATGGCGGCATTGTGCTGCACCGTGTGCAGCGAGGGGTCGCAGCCGAATGCCCTGCGTAAAGAAATCAATTGCAACCCTCCGCCCTTTCATATACAATTTGCTTCATAAATCCTCATCCGAATGCGTACGGATGACAACGTGACAATTTTATTATATATTTCATTTTATTGTTCGCGTAGAAAAAAAAGCAATTTATTCGAGTATCCCATTTCATGGGGTATTATTACTGCGCTTTAGTCCTAAGTTAGATTAATTACAATGATTTATTTATATAATATAATTTACGCAAAAATATGTTTAAATTACAATTCTTTTTCTTTTTTAATTAATCTCTTCAAGAGCGTTTCATCTAAAAATAAACTTAAGCATTATGACTGATTCTGAAGAGGCAAACAGAAACATCAAACTCAGTATTTAGTAGGTCAATTACCAAATCGGTCCTTACTTCAGAATTACACTTGAGGAAATGGGCACTATTGAACATAAGCTTTTATAAACATGATACGAGACAAATATTAACTAAAGGATTTCAGTTTTTACTTTTTCGTATCCGCGCTTCTAATTTCTCATTGACAGAAATAATATTATAACATAAATTACAATTGATAATTACAACGATACTGCAGACTTTATCAATTCAAATATTAAATTTAATTCACTTCATGTTTCCAACATTAAAGCAATATTTTTTAGGTTAAGTTCTATCTAGATCTATTTTAAGGCCTTAAACACTTAAAACATCTAAAACCTGTTCCAAGTAAACTGATTGGTGATCTTACTATATTTGAGGTGGATTTCTTTGCTTGTTACTTTTTTAAATTTATATTACACCTGTCATCAAACATTTCATTCTAATCTGTATATATTTTCAAATATTCTACTAATTTACATCAACTTAGACTCATCCACTATTTCAAGCGTGATCTATGAAATTAATGCAGATCTGTGTCTGATTGATCAGTGATCTCAAGAATGGATCTGCTAATTAGCCCAAGAAAATTCCAAGTTATTATGATTAGAAGTCAGCGACTATTTCCCAAAAATTTACCACGCAAACTTATAACGAGTGATATTAAACGGTACTGCTATCTCTTTTTCCTAAGCTGTAAAATACTTATGTTAACTAATGGAAAAAAACGAGAAACTTTAGTAAATACGATATTTGTTGCCAAATGTTCAATAAACTAGCTTCAGCAACATATTCTAAAAATAAATAAAATCTTCTTTTGGTACATCCTTTTACTTAAATTGCTTAATTATGGAGACGTTTTCAATCTTGACTTCATTGAAGTTCTATTGAAAAAGGAACGTCTCCAAAATTTAGGCACTCGTTATATAGTTAGTCTCGGAAAATCTATCTATGAAACTATTATATTTCTGTATTCACATCATAAGCCCTTTTCTTTTTTTTCTTTCTTTTAAAGAATTTCTGCAACCCATCTTATTTTCACTCTAAGGCTTAGATCATCGTGACAGAAATTTCCTTCATCTCTTTAATTCTAAACACCTGTGATACTTTTTCGCTGTACTCGCTATGAAAATCTTGAACAACCTTGATTCTGACATATCAAGGGTTCAAGTTTTTCTCCTGATTCATTATCTCTTCTTTACTCCTTTCTATTTTATTCAATCCTTTTTCTCTAACACTTTTAATACTTACATTGCAATTTGTTCATATCCTGTAGACTTTATCACATTTGGAATTTTCAATGACGACCTTTTCTATTATTCTAGAATACTAAGATATTGCCAATTAACCCATGCATTAATATAATATACATTATTACATACGTATGTGGAAATAAGTGCGAGTACAATAAATCAATTTTAATTGAAAATGCGAAAATTTAAAGTTAAATAATCATTAAAATTGTTTTTTCACATAATTGCAAATTTGAATGAAATTTCAAATTATATATATATATATATATATATATATATATATATATAATATATATATATATATATTTATATATATATATATATATATATATATCTTCTTTTTTAGTGGATTAATTGAAATAAAACATAGATTTTATGTTACCTTAGAATTCCTGCAGAACCCACCAACTAAAATTTCTTTAGAATCCACCATCTAAAAATTCTTAGAGATTCTTGCATTATAAGGTAATAAATAAATACGCAAACAGATAAACAGATAGACAAAGAGACAAAAATGGTAAAAGCAATATTTTTGGTTCAGTTATTTTTATTATGTCCCAGTTTTAAAAACAATAAGGTTCACAAATATTGTGAGACAATGGCTGGACAATATTAGGTGGTGGCTGATAAACATAAAAACAACTCACATCACCACTGCTAAGAGTCATTTGTAAGATACGAGTTCATATTCGAGGTATCAAATAGAAATACTATTTGACAGTTCCAATATGAATACGATAAGGCTTTAAATAAATAAGTAGAATGCAATGAACTCTATAAGAGCCCTAAATATTTATGTTGTCAACCTTAAATTCTACTTTATCCAATCAGATATATGATCAAACTGTATTTAATTAACAAAATAAAGCGCTCGCTATAAATATTTACGAGAAAGTGATTTTTTGTGTATTGAAAAGAAAGTGATTCATTGTATTATTCTCATTACAATAACAGCGCTAAGCAAAACTAAATCAGACATGATATTTACTCAACTAATATAAACCAGTTGTTATTGCCTATGACTCTCTTAATAACGACATCTGTACTTTCTATAAGCATCTACAATAGTCCTAGTTTCGTAATTCTTCACTAATCATCGATAGTCAAGTATAAGATAAAAAGTAGTTTTATAATTCTCCACTAGATGGCGGTGGTAATATTGTTCAATAATGTTTTTAAATTAATTTTTTATTTACATATTAGTAACTGCAGTATCACTATACACCAAATTTAAGACATCTTCCTGGTTGTACACCACAGGGAGAAAGTTAGAAAATCTAAAAATGGGTTATGCAGTTCAACTTTTACGACACAAAGAGCGGACAAGCGGTTAATACGTGATGGAACTTTAGTCAACTTAAATCTAATTTACCGAAATTAATCAACATTACAGCATACTGTATATTTATTTCGTTTCATTTTAAAGCATAGCGTAAAATTAAAATGAAATGATAGATATTATTAGATGGTGATGGCAAATTATAAGTCACATTTACAAAATGAATGATTAAATATGTCTTTATAAAATAATTTTAAACGAATTCACTAGGGCTCGTTTTCAAAAACACTCATATTCTAACATAAAAAACATACGTGTTACACTTAGTTTCTTTTTCGAAATCCTCTTTCAGCAAAAGTCAAACTTACAAATAACAAAATTTTAAATTAATGTTAAGGTTTAGACTAACCAACACAAAAGGGTAAGATTTACAGATAAAAACTGCATTCTAAAATCTATTTCATTATTTAAAAAAATTTATTCACTACGTACAGCGTTTGATAGCCATTTTGATTTCACCCACTCGATGCGGCAAACAGTGCGTGCTTTAAATCCACACCCCGTTCCAATCCTGATTCCGTTTCATTTGCACGACCTTTTTTAGCAGCCTTGTTAGTCGAAACGTTCGACGATATCGATAACTAGACATCTACACGGGTAACAAACTCGATTTTACAGCGTTCTACTATTCCACATTGTTCAACCTTGGAGAACAATAACCATATTGCCCTACACTCTTTTTCTCCATTGTGACTTTAGAAGAGAAATAAATGAATCACCCCCTTTACAATCACTAATGATGATATACGTTAGACTAAAGCAACTAATGCATAAAATGTAATTTATAATGATTATGGCAACCCCATTGTAACAGAAATTGTAATAATTATTTTCTTGCGTTTTCTTGTTCTGGTACACAAATTAAAAATCTATTTGTGGAGCTTTTATATATTCTGTACAAATGGTATATATTAGCTTTAGTTTCAATAACTCAAAATTATCGATGTTTTAATATAATAAAAAGGTAAAAGGAAACATATATTTATAATGCCCTCCTCTGATCGATTAACACTGGCTAACTGTCGATCTGAAATTGAAAACTGGAAAAACCATTAGATATAATTTACACTACAGATAAATGAAATTATACTTCCCCTACTGATCGCCCTATTTCTTGCTTCAATCGGTTAATTTTAATTAATTTTGAATCTCCTGGTTTTGCGCTGTTTCGGCATTTAAAAACTATACTTTAAAATGTCCCGCTGATACTTGGATGTGATGCACAAAACGTACAACACGCCTTTTTTCTAATTGAGTGCAACAAAATATTACACATAACTCTTTTTAACACACCCAATATTTTCCCGAGTACGGTATTTACCCGCAGTGGCGATGTCTTCACAACTTTTAGGGGGTTATTCCCCAAAATGGCGCTGAAAAATTATGACAAATAATGTGAATATGATTTCAAATTTCCTGGAAAAAGTCACCTTTTAAATTTTATTTTAACAACATTATTTATTTGTCAGTCATGCAATAACATCTTTCTTTGCCCGGCATTTCTTCCCGGACACCGTGTATAAACGCTCAGTAGTGAGGATTGATTCAAAATTCGTGCGGATCAGAAATTTTCTGAGTACTATCTATGTATTTACCCTATCATGTGTTATCTATAAAACAATAAAATCTCGCATGTACACTGTGTAACAAAAAATATAACATTGTGTGTTTCATTCACCGCGCAGCAATAACAACCCTTTTGCAATCATTTATTTTTGTTCCAATAAATATAATCAATTGTAATCAATTAAGTTGCAGATTAGTTAAGGTTTTACGATATCGTTATTGTACTATCGTCCTTATAGCGTTACAATCTAATTTATTAACTTAAATTATTAGTACATGCCGCAAATAAGGCCCAGCTTGTTATAGGCAGACCTGTAGCTTATAAGCAGACAGCAATAGCTTATAATCATTTAATTTCTTTAATATTTCACTATCATAAAGAATTAATAATGTATTACATTTCATAAAATGTATCTAACCTTTTCCATACTACTTGCTTCTTTTAAATATAATTTAAACATATTTAAAAAAAAAAGTATATTATATAGTAGTATAAAAATGTATTGTATTAAATTAGCATTATATGTAGTAACGCCAATAAGGTCCATTTAATTTAAAGTTGGTCTTACAATATTCTCGATATTTCTAATGGTTTATATTTTTATTGTAATAAATTTCGTAAAGGGACAAATCTGTAAATCAACCAAAATTTAAGAAAATTTTATTTCCCAGATAATTGAATTTAATCTGTATTAAATATTCATTTCAAATAAATTTCTTCGTAAGATATATGTTGTAGTATTTTTTCTAAAAATATTTATTTTATTTGACAGATTTTCTTAAACTATCATTGTTTAATAAAAAAGCTTTTAGTTTTAAATCTTATTACGAAAAAGTTTTTTTAAACTTATTTCGGTGTTGGAATTATTTCCAAAAAATTGTATCGTTGTTTTTTTTAGTACTTAATAGAACAAAGTATATGTTTAATATAATTTCTCTAAATCCAAAATAATAATTAGGCGGGACACTTGACCTTAGGCAGCTTTAATTGAAGCAGGGTCCAATTGTAGTAACAATGACCTATAATTTTATAAATTATGCAAAATTGTTTAAATATTACTGCTTAAGAAAATACAACAGATCCTCGTTGTGGCATAAATTGTTTGCACATAAATGGTCTAAACTTTGCAATTCAGGAAAGCAGTTGTTCTGTGGAAATATTGCTGTTATAGTTATTCAATCGCCCAATAGATAGCGTCAATGAAATGTAACTGAATTAACCACAGCATTTCATCTATCATTGAGAAGAAGTTTCGCTCACTTTTAACTGTTACCATTCATTTTATATGTATTTTGATAAACATTGATATGCTTATGAAGGAAACAATTACCGTCCTCCGTGGAATTGTCCCAAATATATGAATGTAAATTGTCCCAAATATATTTCACCCACATTTTATGGAAATACCCCTAACACGTAAGTTAAACAACTTTTTCATCTTAATTGAAAAACTAATAGTAATCCAATATAATTTGTCACCTTATTTAAAATAGATATTTTAACCACAAATTAGTTAGAACACTAAACTAACAGTTCGCTAATAAATATCGGTTACTTTATTTTATCACTCACGTTAATAATATTACATCTCTTATATATTATTAACCGTTCATATGGTTTATAGGGGCACCCACTAAAAAAAGTAAACTGAAAAGGCTGCTGATAAATATTAGTCCAATTCACAAGAAATTTAACTGGCCAAATGTCAAAAAATAAAACAAATTGAAATATAACCTTCATAGAATCCTAAAATCGATAAAATACTTTATAGAGGGCGCTAATGAAAGCGACGACCGCAGAGTTAAAAACTGATAATTTGCGTGAGGCCTGCGGGCGGCGCGTCGCTCCCAGAGATAAATGTATCAGAGCGCGCGCGCGCCGATAAATATGCAAATAATAGGAAACTACAAAAATCAAAACCCACCCGCTTCGACCGACGGGAGGCCCGCCTACAGCCGCCTCGCTACAAGGAGATGCTCAGTTTTGTATTTAAAAATATTCATTCCATGCGCGCCAAAATGCTATCGCATTAGCCATGATAATTGTCTAAATATCGACACTAATATGATAAAACCAAAAATAAATGACAAGACACACGCCATATATTTATATATTGATTTATATATATATATATATATATATATATATATATATATATATATATATATATATATATACAAATACATATACGTAAGTATTTCGTGATAAGAGACCAACTGTGCACGTTTTTCCTATAGTATATATAAAATTCCTTATAATTTTCCAAATTGCCACTCAAAATAACAGCTCTGACTCGTACAAAAAAAATTTTATGGATTTTATTCAAAGTTTTTTATTGATTGTGAACAGCATCGAGAACTAGGACTACCGCGTATAAAGATTTTTTGTATTATATATCTACAATTAAATTGATAACTGTATAATAAGGTAATAATGAACTTTTCTGGGGTGATATTGGGAAACGAAGATACGATAATTTGAAAGTACAATACAAGGCGCATTTACTTAAAAAATACGTTTAAACTCCAATCTTACAATGAAATAAATAATATTTTCCAAAAATGCATATGGACGAAGTCACAGACGAAGGTTTTGTGTAATAAACAATAAAGGTAGAAAAGCCTGTACGTTAAATATTTCTTAGCAATAATGAGTTCCGGGGATAGAGCTGCAGAAGGGAACTTCGTGGTTCCCAGAATTTTTATCGGTTTTTCTATTTTGTAGTTTTGATGTGATGCGCGGTACATCACATAAAAACTACAAAATCAATTTAGATTGAGTAAAAAAATGCTATTTTATTCCATACAGATTAAGAAAGGATACAAGATATTTAGTATTTTTAGAATTTTTGCCTATCTGTCACTATTCATAAGTTCTTTTTTTTACTCGTATCATTTCAAAATTATTTAATAAATTTATTGCAAATGATTCTAATTTTACATCTAGAAGCTAAACATTTTAAGAAAAAAGTGTCAACCAACGACATCATTTCCGTATATACTAAGCATATGCAGATATATATCGATCGGAAATTTAATTAATTATTTAAATATATACATTTGGGTGTGTGTATATATATATATATATATATATATATATATATATATATATATAAGTTAACCTTTCCGACATAAAAGATCGCGTTTTCAGAAAATTATGTGTCAAGAACGTGTCTTCCTCCTCTTTCGAAATTCCTGAACATTCTATGACAGATCATAGAATTTTTCGGTATCTTAATTCTGAATTCCAATTCGTTGGAATACTGAATATGAATTTCAACGAAACCACCTTTCGTGACGATCTCACTTTATGTTTGCAGAGACCATTATAAAGCGTATAGCTATTTGCCCCCGAAAACAAACTCTCGCGGGATGTGCGCGGCCGGAGGCGGCTGATCAGCGGGGGCGGGAGAGCGAGGTTCGATTGATGACGGCGGCGAGGGTGGCGCCCCTTCCCCTCCCCCGCACCCCTAATGCTCACATTTGCATATGTAAGCGGGTGAACGCGTCGACCGAGTTTGACGCTGGTTTACTATGTCGCGGCGAATTCTCCGCACGCATTCTACATTGCATTTATAACCATTTTTCAACAACATAGAAATTTCGAAAAAGTTTTCTAAACGGCTTAAATCCTAATCATAATCTTGACTAATATTACAAATGTGAAAGTGTGTTTGTTTATCCTTCTATCACGACGCAACTGGGTAACAGGTCGACTTGATTTTTTCAAGAGATATTCGGCGAGCGGCGAGATCTAAGCATTTTTATACCAAAAAATCTTATCCTAACTCGACTAAAATTTGTATACCAACAAATCTTATTCTAATTTAATTAAGATTTTTATACCAAGAAATCTTATCCTAACTTAACTAAGATTTTTATGCCAAGAAATCTTATCCTAACTAATATTATAAATGCAAAATATTTTGTTTGTTCATGTTTCACATCGCAACAGCGCAACATAACGTGATTTTTTACAAAGTAATATTTTTCAGGCCAGTAAATGATAGACACCACTTGTTATCTCGGAAAATCTCATTATCAAAAATATTTTGGAAACTGAAAAGTGCATAAACGGAATAACAAAGCAACATCCAGAGCAACGGATCGACTTCATTCTATGCACGCAATGTAAAGGAGCAATTGAATCACCATTTCATTTCGTATTTTTGTTTTCATTGTCACTTGTATTATAAACTCACAAAAATAAAGACAGTTTTTAATTCCCAATACACATTATATATAGCTATGCATGTTTTAATTTATCCTCACAGCTTGTAACTTTAACCACGCGAGCGAAGCCGCGGGTGAACGCTAGTAATAAATAATAATAGGAATAAACTAAACGAATCGAAACGAAAGCCTTTATTATGTTTACTTGATTATGAATTTTATGAATTTATATATATATTTCCAAATTTACGAGGGAAACACTGAAAATTCTTAATACAGGCCACTTGTAATAACAATAAAAAAAAAGTAAAATTTCAAAAATAAATCTCCTTGATAATCCATTCAGGTACTTTGCTTGAATTTGTCGTTTGTTTTTTTCGAATTATCAGCAATTTGAAATTTGCAGCTATCATGTAACAATTTAAAGGATAACCGCTATTTCTGATGACCACATGGTCTCAGAAATGGTGGTTATTCTGACGATATGATGGTTTCTACCTATATCTTCTCTGAAAAGTCGTAACTCTTTGGACTGTTCTATTATCTTTGGTCCATTTTATATTTCCTTCCTGCTTTACATAATAATTTTCCTTTCTTCTTCCCGATACGTTATATTTTGTTCTTTCGGATTCTGTAGTCAAATGGCTGAAATAAAAACTTTACAATTTCGTCATATTCGTCTGTCGATCTGTATTCCATCGCATCGTAGCTCTTTCAACTTGGAACGGATTGTGACGAAATTTTAAAAGAATTTCGAATTCGTCAATTTTATATGAAATTTCTTAAAAAAATAAAAAAGTAGTTTTCAATTATTTAAGAATTTCCACGAACCCCATCGAGTCGCCTTCGAACTTCCTTTCCTCTTCCGGTTTACCACATATGTCAAAAATTTGAACGAAAATCACGAAAACAGCACTCAGTAAATATTTCAGTGGTAGCTCAAAAAAGTTTCAACTTATATTAATAAATACAAGAGATTTAGACAACCAAGTAATTTTCCTTAGGCCCGCGAAAAATAAATTATGCAACATATTCACATGGTTTAATATTTAAAATTACATGGTACCTTCATGGTGTGCATTCTACTCGCACTTAAAATATTTTTTTTTTATATTCGTTCATTATAATTAGTTAATTTATACAATTTACACAACCTTTACCAGTCCATTACATAATTGATTATTTACCCCTTCGAACCACAATTAAAGCAACAGGATAAAAAACAGTTTCCTGTCATATAATAATTTACTATACAACAGTCAAACATACTGCATACCACCTTCATTATTTGATTTTCCTGTTCAAAAAACCTTCCTTTTTCCTAATGATTCCTCTTAAAAATAAATAAATAGATCTATGTATTGAACTGCAATGATCAAACTTAGTTCGTTCAACCATTCAGTGCTTATTTGCTGTGAAAATCATGAAAGATAATGTGGTTCGTATCAAAATTTGCGGACTATATAAGGACTTTGCGGTCAATCTATTTAGAAATTTTTTTCAATAAATATTTACATAATAATGCTTTAAACTTTCGATATCTGTGAAGAGAAAATATTTTCATAATTTTTTTTTTAAATTATGTCTGGTCGTGCGTTTGTTTGCAACACGTAAAAACTACTCACTCTGTTCGTATAGGCTCTGAAACATATACCTTATACCTATATATGTCTTATACCTACAAACATACGTAGGCGGTTTAGGCCTTTTGATCGATGAATAATAAAGTAGTGTTCATAAGAATAATGAATAATGAAATAAAGCTCATAAGTAAGGGTTGACTTGACGTAATATTTAGTTTTTATTTTATTGTCATAAGTTCACTTAATCAGAAGATATTCGAATTTAATATATAAAAAATGTATTTAAATTGCATTAGTAAAAGTAGAGACTAGCTACTTGATGGATAGTAATTATACAAATATATAGTGTACGTATGTACATCAATAGATGATGCTACGTATATTTTAAATCGCGCAATGAAGTTTTCTACTCTGATATTCATTTGTAACATGGGCGTGGCCAGAAATAAAGTTTGTTTTCTTTTTCAGAGGTCTGCGCGTCGCAAAAATAGCATAATACGAAGTCGTACAGCTAGTATTCAATAGAATATATTCTTGCATACATAAATAAAGGAGACAAGCAAAATCTTAAATTAAATTTATAATCAAACACATTACAATTGAGTTTTTTCTCACTACATAAAGCTCTTTCTCGTAACCTCTTTTTTACTAGTGGTCCAGAATCTCAGTGTTCACGGTAATTTTCAGAAACTTAACCCCGTAAATAGTGGGGAATTACTCAATCTAGATATTTTTACATGTATTTGGGTAACCAATCCATCCAACATACAAGTTGACATCAAGTTTCTCCACTCGCAGAGTCTTCATATAAACGAATTGATATTTCAGGAGCAACAGCAATGACATACAATCGACTTCCTCTCCTCACATTCAATACCGGCATAAAATTCTTAAGACATAGATCGCAAGAGAACATATGTTTGTAGGTATGATACATGTATATATATTTTAGTCTATATTTCGCAACGATGTTGACATGTGTAACCCAGAGTAAAAGCTTATATTTCCATAAATCGCCTAATTGGTCAAATTAATATTTTTTTTTGATTAATTGAATTTTTCGAAAATATAATTCACAACCTGTATCCTAACTTGCCTTCCTCGGCTCACTCCTCATCTTACGAGCTTATTTTATGTGCGTTTTACAAGTAAAATTTACATAAATAAACCTGTTAAGAAATTTTAATTTTTTTAATTTCAATGTGATTTCACTACAATATTTTCATTGATCATGGTCCGCAGAGAACACAGGCACACGTATATATATATATATATATATATATATATATATATATATATATATGTACGTATGTACATGTAAATACATAGGTTAAATAAAAATCTATTATAAGTTCGTAAAAGACAAAATCTTTTTATTACTTCCAAAATTGCGGGCCTCTAATTTAAAAAAACCAAGTTCATCTTTCCATAAAAGTGCTTTAAGAAAACTATATAATTGTGTTTTACTAGGTGTTAACTAGATGGCGTCTCATTGTTTTATGCGGAAATTAAGATTATTTTCATAATTTTTTCCGGAAATCAAAGTGCCAATCCAAAGGGGAATTTTGGATAACTCAAATGCAAAATTTGCTTTTCATACATTGTTTTTCATCATTAAATTTCCATTAGCCATCTTTGCTAATAGCCCACCTGAAGATATTGTAATACAACGAAACCTAGATCGTGGTAAAGGACTTAAAGAAAGTAGAAATAATACTACATCACGTAGTTTCATTTAATTGTGAATAATGAATTTCTACAAAATTAACGCCAAATATATTCAATATCCCATTAGCAACTTAAACAAATCAGAAACTTTGAAAACTTCATCTTTCAGACTGGTGCTTGCCATCGTCGTTATTTTAAAACCCGTCCGTTTATCTTCGTCGAGATATACTAGAATATTACGCTCCCGTAGGACAAGGTATCTATAATTACGTAAAGTATTTACTTATTTATCCATTACCACGTAGACAACTGCGACCTGAAAAGTCAACGATTAGACAACGAGCGCTGGTAATAATTTCAGTATAATTCGTATGCAAATCGGTTCGTTACGGTCTTCCTAACGTCCTCGGCGCGTCCCTCGTGGTGGCTTCGCCCCGCACCCCGTGTCGCTCACACAACTCACACTTCATAAATTTTCATTTCGGCTCTGGTGACTGTCCCTGTCTTATCGAAATTTAATTTCGTAGGGAATGGTTGTATATAACGTTATGCGAGCTCAAAATTATTGCTGTCAAACATAAAAATCGAATCAAAATGTTACCAGAATTTTGTATTTACAATTGAACAACATTTAAAGACTGCGAAAGGCTACTGATTGCGTTTAAAAATATTACAATAAATTTTATTACTGTTATGTGTGTGTCTTCAGATTTGAGAACTACTAGCTTTCCTGGACTTACCAGAAAAGAAATGACTACTTTTGATACTTTTACTGAAATGGGCATCAGTAAATGAAATTAATTTATTATGATAGTCTTCATAAGGGCGTTTATTTTTTGTTCAGTGACGAAATTGTAATACATAGGAGTTGCAAGATAAAACTTCGCAGTATATTTTTTCAAAAATATCTTAATTGTAAATTATCTGGTAAATGATACAGATAAAATAATCATTATACAATACGTAAGAACGTATACACGTAAATAGATTCCTTTTAACCTTCTTATGTACCCGAGTGCCTACTAATAAATCTCATTTATTGATAAGAATAGTATAACTAATAAGTAGAACGCATCATGTCGTTTTATATTATAAGGTTATAGCTTGTACATCAATTCTATTAACTATTCCAGCTTTGTATCTTATTTTAAAAATGAAACGAGCATACTTATCGGATGATTTGGTCTAATTTCTTTAATATTTAATGATTATAAATATGTCATATAATATAAATACGTTTACATGAACCTATGTTTGATCTGCTGCCGGAATTGTATTATATGACGTTGACACGCACAAGAGCTACTATCACCATTAATAAATTGGGCATTGTCCTTTGGTTAACATTTTACTATCTCCGTGTTTATATTTGCAGTTTATCCAAACTAAGATACGACAAGCGGCAATCTTAAAAACTTATAGACCTTATCTAATACAATTATTTCATCAAAATCCAAGGAACCGTGCACAATACGCCGTCTTTTTTTAATTATTATATCACTTCCACATCATATATCTGCGAAATATTGTAAAAGTGTAGATAAAATTATGTTAATTGTTAAGCATTTCCAAATAGAGCCCCAAAAACAGGATACTTTCGAATAAAGAAACGCGTGTGTAGTCTCATTACGTTTCTATATAATATTTCTTTTATTACTTACATTGTTGTGAGCTTATTTTGTCGCTATTATTGATAATATGCCAATGGTACGTACATTTTTGAGTAGATTTTTATGAATAAATCGCCATTCAAATTAATTTAATTAACAAAAGTTTGCAATAGAATATCAGTATTATTCATTGATATCAGTATTATTTATTGTTATCAGTATTAGCCATTTGAGACAATTTAATAATGGAGTTAATTGACTGGTTACGCATTAAGAAGTATTGATTTATAATAAAAAGACGGATATCGATAAATTAATTATATCGTAGTACGGCCCTGTGAACGTATGATCTTAATCACCGTTCCGATATTCCTCCGTGATTCAATTGAAACAGTTGTTCAACATACTTTAAATTTTACATATGTGGTAATAAAAACGGTTAATCGAACCATGTCAATGTTTTCTCATTGTTTTCGAGAATAACTGATTGGAGCGCGCCATCAATGTTGGCGTCGCGGTTATCGCCCGTTGCGGAGAGTTTACGACGACCGTCGGGATAATAAAGAAAGCGGGCGCCGCGTCGCGTTAAACGAATATCCTCGTTTGTGACGTCGCGCGTGCTCTAGTGATGCGTCTTACTCGAAGGAGATATGCTCGATAGTTGACTGTAGCATAGAATGTATTAAGAGGTTGCGTGATGTTATAATTTTCAAAAAAATGTCTCAAAGAATAATATTTCAAGAGCATTCTATGAAAATTTCAAATCGAACCGACAAATAGGTTCAAAAATACTCCACAATAAATATAGGGTCCTTTTACTATACATAGTTAGCTGATCTCAGGCAAAAGACGTGAGCGTCACGAACCGGTGTGTACTAGATTAATTTTAAGAATAATGATTTACTTTTTTCGCTGGAATTTTGAAATTTTAAAGGTATGAACTATAAAAAAAACCGTGAGCCGACACGGGACGCCTGGCAGATGTAAAACATCGTGTTCGTACAAGTAATATGCATAAAAGACAAGATTATTACAGGAACTAAATAAAGCATAATGAAAAAATAGAGTATTACGTATTTCTTACAGAAAATGGTGACTTTATTTAATAAACATTTATTTACAATTAATACAAAAATAATAAAGCACAGGTTATGTGTACCATAGTAAACCACAGCGTCGAACTGAGTGAGGAGGGGGTCGCGTAGTCGGTTGCGCATGGCGACACGTCGCCATACCGTACACTCTTCTACATATAGACTATATATATACCTTAGTATAGCGTAGCAACCCGTCGCCACGGCAAGCGTCGCCACGCCAACGATCCGGTTTATACCTGCGCTTATAGATATTTCACATCAAAAATCTTTTAGAGTTCTTTTTTAGACTTGAGACTCATTAAGGTTAGTAGAATTTAGATTTAGTATTTCTGTGACAGTGAAACTGAATAATCGATAGCTGTGTGTGGAATTAAAATAATTTTTCAAAAATGTGAGATCCGACGTGATACAAATTAAGTTTCAAAAGAAAATAGGAAATCTAGTATCACTGGTGATCAATCTACGTGATGTATCAGTGATACTATGCTTTCCTTTACTCTTTATTTCAAAGTATCCTTTTTTTGCGGCTCTATTTGGAAATTTTTAGCAATTAATGTAGCTTTATCTACAGTTCTACAATATTTTCCAGATATATGAAGTGGTGGTGATGCAAGAATTAAAAAAGACGGAATATTGCATATGCAAATAAAAATAAAAAATGTTTTCAATCCCAAAAACAGTTAATGTGATGACGGCGTTAGTAAAGTGTCTGCAAAAATTATAATTTACAAGAATCATATGATATACCAGGAGGTAATAGTAAAGAATTTTGAGTTTTATTATGATATTTACCGTGATTTTTAACCATGTAAAAGGTAAAAAGTGCGATGGAAATATAAAATTCCTGACACCAAACACTCGTGATCTGCTATTTACAATAGAAGTGGTGTGACTATTTTCCCAATAATTCCACTCCTTTGTGTTCTTTCATAGACCATTCATATGAAATAAACAGATGCTTTATACTTACTATGCGGGTATTAGGGATCGTGAATGAAGGTTTGCGAAAGTTTTGCAGACTAATTGACACGCCGCAATGTGAAAAGTTCGTATCGTAAATCATATGAGTTTTTAAAATCTAAGACAATCACCTCAGAATACAACTATCGGTATTAAGAGGCCAAAATTGAGTGTTGTGCAAATCACGAAGGGCCATCAGGGAAAATGAAAGTGCATGCATTTTCAAAGGGTCAAAAGAAAAAAAATGGGGTTAAAACCCTGAATTATATTGGAGATTGGAACTTTAAGGTTTATTTATTCAGGTGTTATAAAATCACCTCCTTATGAAGATATAACAGTTAATAAAAAATCGTATGTAGGACATATTCAAAAAAACATAAAGTCTTGGGGGTAGAGTCAAACTTGCAGAAAAGATGAGCGATACATTAACAATATATTATGGCTTAGCGAAACTGCGAAACTGCAGTTTTCTCGAAAATATGAAAAATGTAATACAGGCAACGTATTATCATTATAGTTAAACAGGTGAAGCCACTTTTCATGAAATATCTCCAAAAGGCGAGGATTCATGGTACTCATACCAGCGCGCTGAAGCAAATGGTGAGAAAGGTTCGTAGTCATGATTTTCCACTCTTGCCTTCCAATATTTACTTTGACTGCTATTAAACAAATTTATGAACATTAAACAGATTAATAGTGATAATCTACTATCCAGATGTATTGGCGGGTTTAATGAAAACAACAACGAGAGTTAAAACCAACTACGGAAAATAAAGTCCAAAACTTTTAATAGGAGCGCTAATATTGTTAAAAGTAAATATTGCTGCTTGTATTTTTAATGAAGATATGTAAGAATTATTAATTATTGCAAATGCAGTGGAAATAAGTACGCTGAAAAAATCGATTTAGATTGTATACAAATGTATTGAAAATTTGAAAAAAAACCTTCGATTAAGATAAACTATCAAACTAACGATGACTTTATCGAATTTAGATAAACTACGAATAAGTACTGAATAACGTATTTGTAAACCGTCTAACACAATTATTATAAACAGCAAATATTTAGGTGATAGATGATTAGAAACCATCGTATCCGAATAATTTAATAATAAAGTGAAGAAGTATTATCAATCATATGACAACGAGATAGTTTAAAAAAAGATATACAGTCACTTTTAAGACTTAAATTTTAAATTAGGACTAAAAGGAATTGTGTTGTAAATAAACGTCGATTTTATTTCGTCGATATATTTTTAAATCACACTGCTTGAATCCCATCTCTACATTTCATTATTAAAATTCTAAACGCCTTTAGGGTAGGGGGCGCGATTGAATTCACTCCCTTTATATGTAAATATATTGTTTTGCGTGTACATTGTGTGCGAGAGATAGAACCGGATTGCTGGCGATGCGGGGAGCACTACCCACTAAGCCACAGGCGAGCGGCGGCGGCGCCCTCTGGCAGCAACTAGGGCGGTTCGCCGAGCTGTAGTCTCCTCGTGGCTCTCCGCTGGGGCTTTGTGTTGGATTTTAGCAACAAATCTCATATATCATTCTGTTTGAAGCGGATATTGATCGAACGTTTGATTCTTTAAACGACTCTATTTTTGCGACATGCGTCGCGTTTTCATTTTTTTTCAGACTTTTTATAGGTGATACATTTAGTATATTTGCTTATTTATACATCCATCCCGCCACCTTCACAAACCATGGCCAGGAAGCAGCACATGATAATTAAATCTCAACTATTTTATTCATTTCTTTGAAAATGTACGGTTGTCACAAAATCACGATAAAAGCGAATATTAGCGAAAATGTAAAGGAAAAATATAGTCATCGTGAAAAATAATAACTACTAACTTTAAAAATATGTAAAATTTTTATATCTACTTAATTATGCCTTTTGAAAAAAAAATGTGAGAAACCCAAAGTTATTTTAACACTCTTACAATGCCATTGTCTCCAGCACAGCGTCCGATTGCCAGCCACTTGTCTAATATTATCTGACCATATTGCCACTAACACTCCCATATTAAATGGAAATAAAAATAGTATAAATAAATTAAAAATCACATCAAAGTCTGTCTGCATATCATCCTACACATATTTGAACGTCATTCGATGTAACCAAATACATTTCACCAATACCTATGCAACAATAATATTAATTCTTATCCTGTATATATATTTATGCCTCAAACATTGTAATATCATGAAATCCAATTCCGCAAATAAATCACATTTATGATCTACTTGTAAAGAAAAACGAATATAAAATTGATTAAAATATACTAACATGAAGAATACACTCACTGAAACTTATGGTTCCTTTCTTGTAATTTTTTCTTCCCAAAATTGAGGCTTTTCCAATTAGCTATATTTAAAAATACAATGAACATATTCACTTATGCAAAGAATAGACGAAACACTTAATAATTTACGTAAATTAAAAATATGTAAATTTAAAGACCACGTATGAAACATAAATTATGATGAACTAGATGTGAAATATCAAGATAAAACATTTAATTTATGATTGTTGAGCCGAAAATGAAGTAATAATGTGGAATTTTCCAAATTTTCATTTCACATTATTTTAGAGGATACTCAATTTTTTCATGTTCTTAAATGCCGTAAGCTCAAATTATAACTGAAAATTCAAACATGAGTTATGAACTATCCTCAAATTGCTGTTTCCAATGAGATCACAAATGGTTTATAAATATACGTTAGAATTTTTTTCTACTGGATTCGAGACA
The DNA here is from genome assembly GCA_039881145.1 of Druceiella hillmani. Classification (NCBI taxonomy): domain Eukaryota; kingdom Metazoa; phylum Arthropoda; class Insecta; order Lepidoptera; family Hepialidae; genus Druceiella; species Druceiella hillmani. Next base: position 12,986,286 of record JAYKKI010000005.1, read on the forward strand.
AAAAAAATGAAATCTTTGGCGAATTCACCTCCTGATCTTGGTTATCATTTTGATTAATCAGTGCATATTTTTAGTATATAGGTATTATAGTTTAGAACCTAGCAGTGACTAGACAGACGGAATTGTGAATGAGCTGTAGCAGTAGGGTCCTGTTCAGATTTTTTCAATACCGAACACTGAACGCTTACGTCTGCATGTATTTCACGTCCCCTTGCAATACGTCTAAAAAAGATGTTAAAGCACAACAATCACATCTCCTTGCCACTATATTTCACGTGAATAGTTCAACGTGGTGTGAAGATTAGCTTCTCACATCGCTACTACTATTCGCACGATGAATTTAAAAAAAACATCAATTATGATGACCTGAATATGGTTAGTAATGGACTGGGCAGTGGGGTATATTATTAAATATACCCCACTACCCAGTCCATTACTAACCATATTCAGGCGGTAGAAACATTGTTAATTACGTTACATATAACGATATATAAAACAAAACTTCTTTCGCCAAAATTTGAACCTGTATATTAAATTCGCCGAGTTTTATGGACGCTACATAAGCCTATTTCATGGCATTTGTTGCTTTAATCACTATTTACCTTTCAACTTTGTCCTGCTTCTTTATCGCCATAGAGATATTTTATATCTTCGACCTTCAATATATTAGTCATCATACGTATTTTGGCCATTAGCTTGCCCATTACCAAATACGTTAATACACCTTCGTATATGTTTTTATGACATTTATTCACCTAAAAATATTCCATAATTCCTATGAAATAAACGTTATTTTGCACATTCTTCCAATACGTATGTTTATCAAAATTTGTTACATAAAATACAAGTAGGTATGTTTTAAAATACCTCGGTATCACCTGTACGTATATTAAGTACACTTGACGAACCCGTAACTTTCTTACCATGGATGTTTTACTCGTAATGAATCAGAGTTGACCCGACCGAAATCACTTTCACCGAGCGACTGACGCGAGTTCAAACACCGTAAACTTAACTTTAATTACACTCATTAAGCAAGCGAGCAAAGGTAAGCCCATACGGCGCACCATAACCTGCATCACGCATAAATCTGACTTGAATCTGCTAATTTGTATTATTTAGTGCCGGCGCCCGTAGCGGGCTAGAACGGAAAAGAGATCTCACCATAATTAGAGGGCAAATCCAAAGAGAACTTAAGCCGCTTGTAAATGAATAAATGTGACGCGGCGGGAGTGTGTGGGGGGCATGTGGGAAATTGTGGGGTGAGTGGATGTGGGTCGGTGGGGAGGGGGAGGGGTAATAGAAGGGATTAAGTGTAATCGGGACCGGCGAGGTAACGCGCACTTAGCGCGGCGCGCCGCAGCGGGACGGACGGTACCGCGGCCGCCCAGCCATTGTGCCACTTTATTTGGCCTTTATTAAAATGTATTACGTATACTTTATTTGTGTGCGTACATACATACATACTTGTGTAAGGGTGGGGTTATGGGGAAGGTCCCTGCGTGACATATATGGGTGGATTGAAGCGTGAGCACGACAGCAGTCGATGGTTACGTATGGCGTGTAGATACTTCGTAAAGTGACGAACTATGTAAGCTCATATAATTATGTAGCAATATTTTTCTCAGATTGGATGGTTAATCTATTTTGAATACGTTCTCTCATCACAAAAACACAAACGATTTTATGTGATGTATTTTTTCTATGAATGACTGTACTCGGACAAATTAATCAGTGTTTATATATTGATAACAAAACAATTAACATGTACCTTATTAGTATCTTTTATAATACCTGAGTAACAGTATAATAGTTCCTGTAGTAAAATCAACATGTAAAGACATGCAAAGAAACATCTCGAACACAATTTTAATAGCACCTTCTTTTCACAAACCTTCACACTCACTTTGATCGTGTTTGTTTTATTGGATTTCGTACCTCAAAACAAAAAAACTACCCTTATAACATTACCCACGTGCCTATCTGTCTGTCACATCAGTTTTTCAACAGCTTGACCTAGAAACTTGGAATTTGGAATAATATTATTCATTCTCATTTCAGAAACTACTCAATCTAAAATTATGAATAATAAGCTTTTTAAAAGCATACAAAAAAGTGTATTATAAGGCGATATTCTACATCTTGTAATTTTTGGAAGATACACTATGCTGTAACGCCTGTAAAAGATTTAGTAAGCAATATATTTACGTTGCGAAAAATTAGTAATTTAATAGAAATTCTATGTACCCTTGAATGTACATAAGTACTTAAATGTGTACTAAACCCTCGTAGTGCGGACGTATTCTAACTTGACAAGTTTTTTTTGTTTCAAATTACATTCTTGGGTCAAAGTCCTTTTTGTTCTTCTGGTGTTAATGATCCTTCAATTAAGTCCCAAATGTCTATGTTTAAAAAGTTATCATTTTTTCCAGTCGCTACACGTCATTAATTTTTCCGTATAGTCTCATTTTATTCTCTCATTTCATATAGGTAGTGCAACAATTATGGTCTATTATGTGCATAACTTAGAAAGGAAAAGGTAGCGATAGAAGAATGGGCTACTAGTAATACCAGTAGGTTTATTTACGAAAATCTAGAAAAAATGCGACTTAGCTCGAACTTAAACTACAAGGCTCTGAAATGATCTCGATTTCTAAACTAGAACGTTTCGGTATTTATGACAATCACTGAATCATAGCATGATTAATTACCATACACTCACATATATATATATATATATATATATATATATATATATATATATAGAGAGAGAGAGAGAGAGAGATCCGCGTATAGTCTCCTACGACCCACTACTTGAATAAAAGTCATATGTCGGCACAACGTAACGGGGTGGTCTTCCTACCGGGGTGTTGCCCCGCAACAAAGGGAATAAATAATAATTCTCGAATCCGTGGCTCGTTATCGCGGCCATGAGCCGGCGAGCGCCTGGCAACCTCACCTAATTATAGAGCCAGGAAAAAGTCCCTCTAAGTCCCTATCATTGATCACTTTTGTTTAGCCATGTATCCACACAAAATTAGATGATTTAACAGTGATTAATTTTGCAGTTTATGTAAATTAACAGATGAATCACATTATGAAAAAAATAAGTTTAAAAGTCAGAACTTAAATAGAAAAAAATTATTTTAAATGGGGAAATAGATAATATTATGAAATGAAACTGCATTTGTGATATTGATTATATGAAAGACACATTACGAGAATATTTTTTATGAATAGCAAATACTCCAGCAGTAATAAATGAAAAGTTTCTCTGACGACCTCATCCTTATTTCACTAATGTATATACAGCTGGAAAACTTCATTGCACGATTTAAAATACACGTAGCGCCATCTATTAATTTACACAGCTACACTACACTTGTGTAATTACTACATATTGAATAGCTAGGCACTTCTTTGTTGTTGTTGTACTAATGCAATGTAAATGAATTTTTGAAAATATTAAATTCGTAAATCTACTGATTGAGTGAAATAATTTCAAATAAAAACTAAATGATCTTTCAAGTTGACCTGAAGTTACTTCAAGTCGAAGTTGATTATTTTTCTAAAAATTATTCATATAGGGTAGTGCTTACGTGATGCGTGCACAAACGAACACACGAACAGACACTTGGCCAAAAATTCCGAAAATAATTCTCTCAATATTTACAGTTTCATTATATGAACTTTCACTGTCTTAATTGAAAACCCATGTGCGTAAAGTTACATGCAAAAACTAGTGAAAAACAAAATCCATTATATTAAATTTGGATTTAAAAGAAAAAACAATCTATAGTCCATAAATGAATATTACACCATACAACTGGTACTGTGTACCCCTAATTTATTAACGTATTTGCAAGTTGATCGTCTGCTCTACATAGATGATTTCGTAATGTCGAATAGGAAAAGTGAGTGTGTGCGTTACAACGCGTCGATGAGTTTGCACTCGGATCATGTCTGCGAATTGAGAGGTGAAGATTTTTTATTCCATTTAGTCTGTGTTTGTTTAAAGCCTGCGGTTATTTGCCGAACATCCGACGGATTTTCCGGAAAAGTCTGCAAATGACGCTTCGCCAGTGTATTTGGTCGTGAAGTCGTGTTTGATCTTCTATAATCTGGCGAATAGAAATTTCGCGTTAGCAAATTGCTTTAGATGGGATTTTACTTCGGTGATTTATTGGGAAAACCTATTTTTTGCCATGTAATAATTTTAAATTTGGATAAAACAATGAAATTAGGAATGATACTACCCGATTCTATGATGTCGTTATTCATCTTACATGATTATACGATGTTGTTATACACAATTTTCCTACCCTTGTGTATTAAATTGTACGATATTGTTATGTACAACTGTTATATAGATAATTATGCCTGACGATTGTACTATGTCGTCATGTATAATCTTTCTAGACAAAGGTACACTAGTACGCTATTCTTATTTACAATGTTAGTTACGCGCGTATACGATTGTGCGATGTTGCCATGCACAATATTTCTAAACAAGGGTACACAATTGTACAAAATTGTTATGCATAATCTTTCTACACAAATGTTTACGATTGTACAGTATTGTTATACATAATATTTCTACGCGAGGGTACACGATTGTCCGATGTCGTTTTGCACAATTTTTCAACATGAGGGTACACTATTTACGATGTTTTTACCCATAACATTCCTACACAAGGGCACACGATTGGACGATGTTGTCGTGCACAATCTTTCTATGCAATTGTATATGATCGTGTATATGTTAAAGGATTTTTTTTAAATTTTATAAACTTTATGCTTGCGCATGTTATGTATGCAGAAGTATAATTAGACACATGTTATAAATAGATGCCTCAGCATTGAGCGCGCGAAGTTATGTCATATTTTAAATTCATCAAATATATTAATATCTAGTTTTTATAACATATTTTCAGTATCTTTTATGGTACCGTAGTTTAAGAAGGAACTTTTAATTCATGATGTGTCTGAATTAATATGTAAGAAATAGGGCGATTTATTTTTCATTGCAGCTCTATCATTGTTCCATTTACGGTTAATTAATTTAGTTTTCATCTTTGTTTCTGAAATATTAAAAGAAATATTAAGCTTTCAAGCCGGTTTGAAATATCTCTCTCCCCCCTTGAAATCCGAAAATATTCTAAATATCAAAATTTGGTTATTACTTAAAATTAAATTTATTTTAATTAACCCGCATCAACAATTTCAAGTATTATACAAAACCACGTAACTCTGTTTTAAGTATGTAAAGAAACTTCGCCGGTTTTTGGAGTTTACTCCTTAAGAATCGATTTTAATATATAACGCCCGGCATGAAGATTTATGAGTAGTCAAATCAGAAGTTCAGAGCGTTAAAAAAAAGTGTAATCAGCTAATTTCAGGCACATGTTTAATTTAGATATCGAGTTATTTACTGACAGTTGTAAGCGTCGTTTCTCTTGGCTGAAAGTATTGCGTTTAACAAAAGTGGTGAAATGAATACAAGAAAAAGAAACTACAGGGAAATAGAGAAAAGGCTATTGTTTCATATATTTGTATCTCACAAAGATGTAATTGAAAATAAACGCATCAACGGCGCAAACTTGAGAATGTAAAACAGAATGCGTAGATACCTATTTAATGCTAGTGGTATTATTAATGAAAGGATAAGGGCAGTCGAATGTTCACGTTTATAATGAAAATAAAATTTATTTATTGAAAAGCTCACAAAACAAGTTACAGTAACATAGATGTATAATAAAAAGAACAGAGTATAAAACCATACTATAACTCTAATTATGTGTGCACAAAATGGTTAGAGTAGTTATGTATACATTTTCAATGGTCACTTGTGTTATTAAATATATTACAAAATGTACTGATAAATTATTAAAGTTAGTATTAACTTATAATTATATTATTTTCTACATACTGAACAAAATATTAATTCTATCATGGCTGGTTATAATTTATAAATAATATGTTTTGTGCTTCCTTTTTAAATGTTAATCATTTCGGTTCAAAAATGTCCAGGGATGGATGTTAAGAAATAATACCCTTATGCAATCGGCACATTCGAATTATGGAGTTATAAAAAGAGGTATTATTGTTATAAAATTGTAGTTGGAATAATCTCTGTAATGCTCTACGGGATCTGAGTCGAGTGTTGAAGTTGAGTAGAGAGAGGGGATGGGGACAATCAACATACAAAAGTATTATTTTATATAAATATAATAGGTTTGTGCTTTTTCTCCGTGCAGCTAGTGATGAAAAATTAAATCTCGATAGTTGGATTTCATAGGATCTATACGCTCGCTCAAGATAAAGTCGGAATTAATTTGTTTAATGAGTAGACAATTAATTTATTTGCACGAATGTTATTTTTTTTTTTTGTTTAATAATGTGCTAAGAAACGTGTACTTTATTTGTTTCTTTAGGCAAAAGGAAATTAAATGTGCCGACTTTGGCTTAATATTAAAGCCAAGCAGATAAGAGAGTTGGCAAGGGAAAGGCAGCAGTGGATGGTCACCGGCAAAGGAGACGCGATTTGCGGCATTCAAACTGACCTCGTCGTTTCCATAATAGCGCCGAGGCTAATTGTGGAAGTCTCATCAAACGGTTCTGCCCAGCAATCCAATCAAGGTAAACAACGCGAATTTCGATAAGTGTACAACTATTCTTTTATTTATAGTGTTTTTTAGAAACTTATTAATATAATAACGGGCACTGAAAGTTTTTAGATTGATTTATTTGACGTAAATTTTATTCGAATTTATATTTGATACTAAAGAAGCTGTATCACAAACGAAAGTAGTGTGTAATATAGTCACCTTTAAAGTTACGAATTGTAAAATTCGTTTAAAAACTTTTCAATTGGATTTTTATTTTACTTTCTTTCTAGAGATATGAGAGAATATCTTGAAATTTAAAATTTGTAAATTTGTGATATTCATGAATTGACTTGGAATTAATTAGAATCAATTATCTACAGATCCATCTGAGCAAAAATCGACGAGTAGAAGTGAACTTATTGCTGAAGCCGCGGAAATTTTGCCAACATCGTCCGAGGTAGCGAAAAATGTTCCTGCCGATCAGCCTAAGGTTGAGGTACAGGAAACCATGTTGGACGTGTACACGAATGTACCAAAACGCAGGAGACGCACTAGCAGCCGACATTCGGATATCCGGTTCACTTTCAGTCAACGTCAATTGCTTCAGACGGAAGAAGTAAAAAGAAATTGTATCAGGCGTGAATGGAGCAGAGGCAACGAAAGAATACGAGCTACATGAAATCCGTAAGGAAATTTAGTTAAGTGAAGTTTGAGAAGCGAAGGCTCGTGCTGAAGTTGCTGAAATTGAAAAATAAATGAAATACCTTTTCAGATTTTTTTTACTTGCACATTTTTATACTATTTTATGTTTTTAAATATTGTTTCTTCCTTATTTCCTTTTCATCTTTATTTATATACTTTTTGCACTATTTTTATTTTCACTACATTTATTTTTATAACTTTTTCTACTCATATTGTGGTTTATTTTATATTTTTTAAATTTCACAACAGACGCTTAAATTTTCAGTAATAAATCATACAGTCATTATTTTTTTGTGTGTAGAAAGGCAGTGTACCACGTTGTTCAAAACATATAAAAGCTAAAAAATGTTAATAATTATATTTTTTATCTTACGCAAAAATGGTGGGAATTATTTACTAATTGTTAGTCACGTTTGTGTTGTTTAAGTTTGTTAATAAGGGTCTATAAGTACATATTAAAATTTGGTAAGAGAGAGAGATAAACAAATGTTCAATGAAATGGTGTATTAACCAATGAAATAGGATTTTCATATTGAAACCATATTTAAGAATGGTTTGTATTATCTAGTCCAAACTAATTTAACGCGCATTTTTGTTTTAGTTATGGGCAAGCTAAACCATAAAATGCATTTCAATAACATAATTTATACTTATTGTAGCTTCTGTCATCATTTTACTCGAATTCAATTTGTCACAATACAATACGTTTTTACATGTATTTTTTTAAATTAACAAAATATGAATAATAAATACTTATTGATAACTTCCTGAATTAAAGCAGTGATTGGCTTATATAATCTAGTCCAAATTAATTGAATGCACATTTTAACATTCTAGCTATAGGGAAAGGGAATCATGTCGCTAGTCAGATTGAATTTCAATAATAGAATTTATGAATTCCAATTTAGAATATTAATAAATAACTTATATATTTTTGTAAGAATTTATTAAATTACCAAATGTGAAAAATAAATAAGTATTAATAACTTCCTAAATTAAAGCAGTTCTAAGCCAATTTACCCCTGATTTCTAATAGGTGCTACTTTCCCGTAGATACATATAATGATACAAGTTCAGTGGATACAAGTATCTGTAATATTATCTATGTATTTGAAAAGGAATTCTATGTTTATTAATGTTAGAGGGATGAGATTATTACAAAGGAAATATATCACAAATAATACAGTTTTCAAACCTTTTCGATACATATAATTATCAGTTACGGATGATGTCATTCCAGTTGATAAAGAATTAATAAAAATCAAATAAATATGAAGTATATAAATATATATATATATATATATATATATATATATATATATATATATATATATGCGTTTAATATCTTAAGAAATGCGTTTATTTATCCCCTTTAACCTATTATGTACATTCCAAGACTATCGTACTTATGGAGTAAATTCCAGTTGCTCGTTGGAGCTGACATGCACAATTTTTTTTTAAATTTGATTTAGACCAGCCACAGCACATGCACCATTTTTGTCCGGTGACTACCTAATACAAGTGTTCAGTGACGTTGTTTCAGTATACGTGAGTTATATGGAAGCCATAGGACGAACATCTAGCCATTACGTATGTACTTAACGTTAAATCATATTCAACAAAAACTGTACATATATGAATGTACAATAAAAAAAACTGCATATGTGAAAGTATCGTTTTTATGAACTATACGCCATGTTCAGTTCAACGGCTTGTTAAAAAATAAAACAAATATTAATTAAAACAAATGAAATTGCGTGTGACGACTTACTCACACTAATGTTAGTGTTATATTACTACTCGCCGCTAAGGCTGGGGCTAGATCTCTTATTATACTGATTGACGTATAAAAAAAATCATTTCAGGTTCAGACAGTTTTTAACTAAAAGTTTCAGTCATTCGATTTCTTTTACCTTAATATAAAGATAGATTTTCATAAAAAATTAGATAATTTCATTCATTTATTTGGCGATTCACATATTCAAATACTTGTATTAACTTCTGTTTATAAATCTTCCAAGCGATTAATAACGAGTTCTTTAATTTGTTCATATATCTCCTTGTTTTTAGGTAATAGAAAAAATAAATAGATCAAACTTAAACCAAATGTGTAAGCTAGATTTAATACTATTTTTAAACAAGGAGATGAAGGAAATGAAAAGGTAAAGAGAGGCGAGGGTGTAAGCAATATTGTGTTTAAGAGTTTAGGGAAAAATATTGAGGGAAATATGATCCGGTTGGGGTGGTTTTACTTACGGATTTTTGAAAACATTTTCAGATACAGTGTTGTGCGTCTCACGGTCAAGTTTATTCACCATCATCGTAGCTATTATAATAATTTGGAACGATTGGGAATCACATAAAAGTCACCGAAAATGTAACTGTACCTCAAGAGGATATAGATTGTGAAACAGGGCAAAACAAATTATTAAATTTATAAGTAATACTTTTTTTTACCAAGATTGAAGTTAAAATTCAATTATATATGATAAATCCGAAGATGTAAATTGTTTTGTTAAATAATCAATAATGACATTTATCATTTGAATTGATTTTTGTTTTATATTTTTTTTAAATACATTAATTTACTCACATATTTTATCTTACTTAATATTTTTAAACAACTATATGTTTAGTTCCAATGAGGTTGTATTGAATTTATACTCGGATGTCATTAGCAATATAAAAGCGGTCCTCAATAGCTGAGATCGCTATTATTAGTATGAGTTGCGACTCATAGTATGTGGTTGTATTAGAAATATCTATTAAAATTCCTTCCTGTGTTATGATGAAGTATTTTAGTTCCACGACTGCCACCATCAACTGCACCCAAAATCACATTTCAATCATAAGTACACGCAAATAACATTTCCTTAAATGTATTTACAAATTTATTATATATTTGGTTGTTCTTCTCATACTTGCACTATACAGAAAGTTTTGCAAGTGCAAACTAAATTATATCGTTTGATTTCCCTACTATATAGACATTCTATTTCCTGTGCCAATTTGCAAACAATTTGTATGGGCCAATTTGCAAACAATGCTATCTCATTCGCACTTTTGTTCTACTTGTTTCCTTATGGTATGGATATAGAACATTTCGTAATTGTAACTGTATATCTTTAATACGCGCAATTTTTACTCGACGTTCCATTTTTTTGTTCGTGTTATTCAAAATTTTAATGTGTCTATAAATTTACTAACATTTGTACACTCATAAACTGGAATATAATGTGTTATAGCAGTGAGATTGTTTAATGCACTTAATTCCGCACTTTCTAACTGCCACGTGTTTCAAATTAAAGGACAAAACATTTTTAAAAATTACAACACTTCAAATAAACTAACAACTAACGTTACGTGACTAAAAAATAAAGTGGCAAATTCATTAATGTTTTAAACAATACCATGGACAGGTACGTGTAGCAAAATAAAGGGAAGAACTATAGAACTATTTTTCGAGTGTGTTAAGATGCGTAACATAATCCAATTTATTTAAGTACTTTAATATTTCATCTCTGTATTTAGTTTTTGAAGAAAAGTAGTATGGTCATATCAGTCGATACGATAAGCTACTTTAGGGCTGCTCGTGGGAATCGCAGTGCGCCGCAGTGAATTAGCGCAGGCTGCACGCGGCCATGATGCTTAAATAACGTAGAGCTTTTTGTCAAGTTAATTCATGCGCCCGTATCAGCCTCATCCATCGCAGCGACTATGTTAATACAATGGTACGACACTGAATGACCCATTGTGTCGAATTTGTTTGAAACTTTATATGGATATGTTAAACTAAAATGGGCATAACGCCGTTTTAAATGTTCCCTTAGCTAGTAACATTTATACGTATATCACTTTATAGACAGCGGGTTGTAATCTCACCTCAATGGTCGAATGCCATTTAATTTATGTGTCGCAAAAGAGAATGAACTATAAAATGGAATAGAGCAAAGGTATAGGAGTCAGTCACCGTCACACCTCTCGACTGAAAAGAAATTCCAAAAGATAAAATCTTAAATTCCCTTTAAATCTACCACATAAGCCAAATTAATTGCATAGTAAAATATTACACGCGGTTACCCGCGACCTTGCTTACATGAAATTGTATAAAAATGTACTGTAATTATTAAATTCTAATCATATAAATGTTGGACCTATGGACAAAACATACGCGCACACACACACACACACACACACACACACACACACACACACATATATATATATATATATATATATATATATTTATATGTATATATATATATCTTGTATAAGTGAAATAAAAATAATTACAAAAGAAATGTTCAAAAATCACCAAAAGCACTAATCATCTAATTTGACCCTTATTTTACCTTTATTTTTATATTTATTATTTAATTATTGTTAAATATGAATATAATTATGTTAATGTTTATCCTAACTATAACTTACCCCTGGAATACAAAACCACATAACTAATTATAAATTGATACATATCCATTACATGATACATTTCTATATTTTTTCAACATTTCTTGATACATACGTTACTTTTTCAATTATCTTAAATTATTAGAGATAATAAAATCTAATACAAAACTTAAAATGTATATAAGAAAATAGATACATCGGGATTTTGCAGAAATTAAATTGGGATTTTAAATCTCGCATCATCAAGAGATGCTTCTATATTCGTGGATTAAATCTAATAGTTACCCTTCGATTTTAGAAAATGGCTAATATATCGCAAAAGAGAATGAACAATGAGCAGTAGCCGACACTAAGCTACAGTTACAGCCTGAGTAGATCATGGGGCTAGGTGCAGCCCTTGTCACATCTTAGGACTGAAACTTATCATATCTTTTGGCTGAAAATATTCTACGTTTCCTATAGAGGATAATCCAGATTGTAGATGACTTATTAAGTCCAAATTCAAGTTTTAAAAATTGTTTTACATTTCCATAGATGTTGTCGCAATATCACCATACCTTGTCAAAAAGGTTTTTGATAAAATTCCAAGGATCTTGTCAATAACATTTTCAAACAATACCAATTTGTGACATTGATACATTAAAACAATATGAATTATTCTAATTATAATTCCAGTACCATTGTCGATGTTAAAAAAGAAAATCTAATACTTCTCTAATAAATTTATATACTGGACATCACCAACGAAACAAACCATACCACCTAGATTACAAAATAAAAAAACATTTAGGTCCACATCATCCTCCTGAATAAATTATTACTTTCATCATTCAATTATTACTTCCAAAACTTTAAGTAAGATCAAATAGAAATGATGAATAAAAACCAAATAAAAAAACTAAACAATTTTTGAAAAAATTATACTTAAAAATATTTTAATTAATAAATTCTAAAAATTCTCATTATCAAATTACAAACATATCTTCAAATGGGTTCTTTAAACTTATCAATGAGATTACATAAAAAAATTAAAGTGGGCTTAATTTGTCTCGTGTATGCCTTTAACATGTCCTTATGGCAATGCTTGGGGGTAGATAGTCTTCGCCTTCAACGTATTAGGGATATCGGTGAATCTCTGGTTTCGTTCGGTTCCCGTAATAATATGGTGAACCTGGCTCTTGCATAAACAGAGATGGTAGCGATAACATAGATATATAACGTAACCTTATCTGGTGCGTTTGAATAAACGAGTGTATCTCTTGAAGATCTGCATGGGGAGGATGGCAGTTTTTACGTTAGTGTGGTAATCGAATATCTGTAAAGGGAGACAATACCTAATGCTTATGAATAGTGAAATCGCCGAATGGGCATCGTTATATATTCGTATATGTCAGGTGTGGTTAAATTAGGTTAGGTTCTTTTGGAAAGGTTACTTTTCCTTTGTTTTTGTTATACACTAAAAAAACTAAGATTCTTACGACGTTGAGAAATACATGGTTTTATGTTTTATTTATATGTTATATTTTGCCTATTGATCGTTTTTAAGATTGATATGGTTTATTGTTAAAAAAATGTTTAAAAATTATTTTCATTGAATTTATAGTCATAATTACATTAATATAATATAAATTTTAAATATTTACACGATGTGGAAAATTTGTATCGAAATTAACGTTTAGTTGATTTTCCACTTATGGTGCTTATATCTTTCACTTATTTTGTTTCACGCAGATGTCACATTAACAAGCTACAACTAATCATCGAAACTAAGCAAACTGACAGAAAATTTTGAATAAAAATTGACACACATCAAGTAGCATAGAAAAAAAAAGTGCGACAGTCACTCTTTTTTACATTCAAGAAAGATAAATCATTACAAGACTTTAAAGTCAAATTTATATGAATACTGAATGTGTGCACGGTTTATGCCGGTTATTGCACTCAGTACGGGGGTTCATGCCGGTTAATTCACGTAGATGCCAAAATGTTCAATTTCAATTTTAATTTACAGACAAGACCATGAAAATTTTTAAAAAAATATTCTATTTATTCATTGCGTAAGTATTCTCATCAATATTTCTCTGACTTGTTTCAGAAAAACGATTACTGCGCAATTTTTTATAAGTGTAGCAAAAACTTAACCAGATCATTTATATAAAAATTTAAAAATACTGCACGTTAGTCGATCTAGTGGCTCTCAAGTTATTATTATACATAAGTACTAAGAAATGGACGCAGAGACGTTGCGTTTTTTTATAATATTTTTATGTATAGTACATATGGCGGACTTATTGCTACAGTTAACAATTTGTATTGAAATTTAGTTGGTAGACTGTTAAGAAAGTTTACAATTAAAATTCTTTTTACATTGAACGAAAAAAAAATACAAAAGTGTAAGCAAAATAAAAAAAACTATTGGCATGATTTGAGATGGGAAAGATCGGAAAGGACAAAGACAGAAAGGAAAACGTTTCAGAAGAGGCAGGATTTTTTCAGTCGATCTTTGAAAATATTTTGAGACGTGATTTTCCTGATGTCAGCATCCAGGTGATTCCAAATTTTTGCTGCTTGGACAGTGAAGGATTTTTCTTAAGTCGTAGAGGTATGTTTAGGAATTAGTAGGGTGAGTGAACATTCAGATCGTAGCCCAAGGCCGTGAACAGACAAATCTTTAAATTTGCCACTAAGATAAATTGGGCTATGACTATTTTTTTAAATATTAAAAAGAAGTGTAAGCATGTAAAGTTGGCGTCGATCACGGATCTTCAGCCCTTTGGGAAGTGACCTGTATTCAGAAATATGATCATATTTTCTGAGGCCGAAGATATACCGGATGCATAAATTTTCCAAAGACATTCCAACTTGCACAAATATTCTTCATTAAGATCAGGATAGCACACATCTCCATAATCAATGGTAATAAAAGTGTTTGACCAAGGTAGATTTTCGTTATAGGCGGTATAAAATTTTGAAGACGTTTCAAAGAGTGTATCCTGTTGAAAACACGACGACTAACATCATTTCCTTGAGGCCGCCAACTAACATTTTGATCGATCAGTAGGCCCAGGTCTTTAACAGTTGACGTATATGGTATTATTGTACTATTTAGCACTAATTTCGGTAAACTAGGTAAGTTTACTATAGAAGTCAGTCTTTGACTACCAATGATGATAGCTTGTGACCAATATAACTAATATGATAGTTGTAGAATACCAATGATGATAGCTGTTTTACAATATGGTAATATTCAAATGAAACTACAAGAACGTAAATTGGTGCGTAAATAATATCCGTGCAATATTGCGCCATCTACCTGAATATTCATCACAGCAGAAATACCATCTTTTTATTTTACAAACAGTCATCACACATAAGTGAAGAAGCGTTTATCACCGAGTAAAATATATATATTTATATATATATATATATATATATATATATATATATATATATATATATATGTATATATATATATATATATATATATATATGTGTGTGTATATATATATATATATATATATATATATATATATATATACCAGGTCATTGACTAGAGATCAAATCTGATACTCTACAAACACAAAGTACCAACTAAACCCTACTCACCATATTCGCGTATGCTTTCTTTGCTTTTAATAAACATCGTTCAGTACTTATCATAAATAACTGTCACGAAAATAAACTTTAATATGATTTAGGATATGTTTTAGAATCCCTTATGGTGACTTCAGCACAGTCAATTTATTTTATTCCTGTCTAAAAAATATAATGTGCTATACCATAAACACAAAACAATATTTTTCATAACCACCTGAAACTTCTATTGCTCTCCAAGAAAAGCGTCATTCGATTGTGACAGCTGTATCTAAGAGATGAACTTTGAAATTTATTCTTAATTATTTTCTAGCTCCGCGTGATTTCAAAGAGAGTTGACAAGGTAGGTTATAGTTACAAGCGAATATGATCAAAGTATGCGGTGTGCTTTTATTCACGAATTTTAACGGCGTTTATTAAAAATGCGGATCAATTGTCCACAAGTTGCGATGTAATTTATTTCTTGACGTCGTATTTAAATTAAAATTTTCTCCCAAAAATAAATCCGTTAATGAAAAATAATGGGGTTGAATATTAAATAAATGTTGCACATATTTCTCCCGTCTTTTATTCTATTATCGCGTATTAACTGACGCGCAATGCAATGAATTAAAACGTTGTGTAACCACAACACATAGTCATCAGAACTACAAGTATTCTCTCAGTAGCGAATATATTATGGGATTTAAACGAAGCATAAAGAAATACTCTACTTACTTCTACTAACCAAAGCTTTCCCACGATAGAACTTTTCTTATGAAAATGATAATTTTAGGGAAGTACAGGACAAGACTATAACCAGTAAGAGAGAAAGTTAAACCTTATTTATGAAAAGCTCGTTAATTAAATAGTAATTTACATTAAAAAATATACCACAAAGGTACCAATAGGCTGGTATTTTAACGAGTATTGTGTATCCTATGCAATCTTATCTAATATATTGGGAAGAACAGAATTAGTGGGATACAACAATACAAAAGTATAGTAGACCACATGTCCGTTTAGCGTTATACCGAAAACCAATTTTTTGATCGCTACCAATTAAACTGGTGATGCTCATAATCGTACCCTCAACCGCTCGTCAGTGGGAATACAGGACAATATAGGTGCCACAAGTACTACTCGCCTAACGACAATCAGTCTCTTTCCCATCCTGAATAGTACTCGATCTCGCGGGCGCACGTGACCCGGCAGCTGAGCGCGACAGCTGCGCGCGCGGACGTGCGCGAGTAAATAGCCGCCAGGATTGAGGCGACGGTGCCATTGTGAACTCTGAGGTGGATCGGCTCTGCGGGCGCGTCGGCGTACAACCGCTTAGGATGGATATACAGCAAGGGGGAATTTTTAGAAGATCTGGTATGATAATTATGTTGGAGAGGTTTACGTAAAAATATGCGATGGGAAAACAATTCTTGGAGAAAGTATAAAATTTAGTTATTCGAAGAATTATCAAGAGATTTCAGCGTATGTCTTAAAAACATACACGCAGAAAGAACTGTATATCGGTGAGGAGATACTGTCAGGTACTGCTTAATCCATTTCGGTGCCAAAGACAACTGTAGATATTTAAAAAAGGCCAACGAAGTGAAGAAAAAAAAACTAAAAGATAACTGAAGGGTAGAGTTCAAAATAATATTTACGTTATTTTTAACTCAAAAATAACATCTTTGCAGTTTTCTTCTAGAGCGTAATCAAAGATCAAAGTATTCAGCACCATTTTGCTCGTATCAAACCTTCGCGGGCAATTTTTGTGCACCCTGCTTCTGCCGGAGTTTTTTTTGTGAATTTTAATTAATAATACATACATATACTAAATGCAGTTGCTCTAATTAAAATTTTGCTGCCAAAATATTTTACAATACCCTTCAATTTATTTAAAGATGTTATTGGGTCGATCCAATTTTACCAAGGCTATTAGCTTATAGTTTTGCTTTCGCACACCCAAATTAGTTTTGATCTTTACACATCCAACTCATCAACTCCCATACGATTTCGACCAAATTTATGAAATTTAAATAGAGACGTACAAAATGACTTCAAGATAAATCAAAGAACGTTTTATGGTTGCCTTCCATTAATTTTTTTCTATAAATCCCGGTAATACGAATCCTGCCAACTGATTACCATGATCATTAAAGCACCGCCCGCGTATATCTCACTCTAACACCGCTCATCGTCTATCGACTGTGGATCTCATAGAGTCCAAATTAAAACTTAACTCTAGGATAAAGTCAAAAGCCGTCTAAACACTTCCACTTAGCATCGCATAACATTGGTGTCACCAATCTTTTACTGTATGCACCAACACCATTTCCATTTACGTCTCTGTGTACAGCATACATAAGCATGTCGACTGCGGATCTTGTGGAATCCAAATAATAGCATTAAACATGAACTCTAGCCGTAAATCAAAGTCCGTCGTAAAACTGGCAGTCGGTATTAAGACGTCAGACGCGAGGAGCGGGGTATTTTAAGAAGACGAGTCTGTCAGGGGGCACGCGCCGGCCGCGACATCGCATCGCGACAGTTATGGCTGGTGGCCATTGTCGCCCCGCACGCTTTACGGTCGAATTATTTAGAGAGTTGAAATAATAAACGAGAGATGAGGGCATGGAGTGGATAGCTGCTGGAAATCGTTAAAGTCGGTGTCGATTTGGTCGTGTATCGGGTTGCCGCGTGTATGAGATGAGGAAACGTGCGTTTAGTTGAATCGATTACATAGAGTGATCTCGATGAAGTGAAGACAAAAACAAATGTCTAAATGTTGACATAAGAGAATTCAAATTTATTAACCAATGATTTATGAATAAATATTTAAAAAAATATTAGAATAATATAATTGAATTTTTGCAATGTCAACTTTAAGATAACTCATGTTCCGCCTCTACCGCCAAAGTAAATAGTTGCAGATAGGCATTTCGCAATTATTTCGTTGCAATAATGTTATATTTAGGTACTACTGGCTGGTTACAAATACACTACAATATAACCGGGTGACAGTATCTTCTAATTAAACCATAAAAGTATTTAATTGTTCTAATTTTTATAATTTAAAAATAATTTCAATCATTTCAGATTTATGTAAATTTAGGTCATTCCTTATTTATAAATATTTTTTTAAAAATAAACAATTTTTTATTTTTATTAATACTAATATTTTACCATATAATCGATGCATAGTATAAGTCAGTAAAGTGTAATATTCATATGACTGCAGTTTACATAACGTATCCTATTAACGAATATACGCTTCCTACTTTCCGTGCTATATCTTATAAACGGTTGATCACGTAGTCAAACTTGTAGAAAATATTATGCTCTACAAGTTTTGCAATAACCTCAACGTGCAAGGCGTAGAAAACCTCGATACTTATATAAAACAGATTTCTATGACATTTGACCTTCCATATCTTGACTAGCCGATATAATTTCCTATGAAAATATTAAGGTCTTTTTTAAATGTTTAATCGTTATTTAACTGTGTACATATTTGTTATTTTATATAGTTTAAAAGAGGTTTTGAATTATGTTCGCTGAAATGTTATGTAATATATAAAATGTGTAATGTATTTACAATGTGTGGTACTCATATATATTTGAAATGTGTAACGTAATAATATCTAGATACTAATTTTTGAACGGTCTTGCATACAAAGAACATTACAAAATACACAACTTTATTTACATTCATTGTACATTATTGATTTTTATAGTTCCATACTTACATATTATGAAATAATTACTTGAAGATAACAATAGTGAATTAATGCGTAATATTTAATCAATTGATAGTGAATTTAAAATACGAGTATATTAACGTACACGTCAGTTTTGAAAGTATTTTTGGCCTCTGTTTAAGTATTGTAGTTTTATGTGTTACCAGGTATCCCCCACGGTTTTACTCGCGTTAAATTCGGAAAAAACAAAAGTTAATAGAATTTTTTCCCTCATATGTTGGTCTTGGGTATCAATTATTTCCATATCATGTTTCATCAAAACCCATCCAGTAGATTTCGCAATTGACGTATAAATTAACATACAAACGGACAGACTAAAATCCTATAAACAGGTTTTCTGACTTCTATATACTAAACCGGTTACTGTTTTAAAATATTTTCCATGTCCAAATTTCACTCTGTTACAATTTTTTTAATAGTATAGATCATACATGTTCTCTTTCTCGTAGCCGTTTCAGATGAAAATAAGCTTATTTTGTTTTAAAGTCCGTCTGCTAATCTATTTGCCAATCAATTTCAATATAACGTACAACAACCTATCAAGTTAACGTTGCTGAACAAGGGTGCAGTTTGGCGTTTTATATTTTTTTAGCTACATAATATTTGTCCATTGACGTACTCTACTGGCGTAAAATCTCCGAAATTAATTAAACAAAAACGGCTCGTCGCGTATCGGAACACACATAAAGTAGGGTTACATATTTGTTTACCTCTCTTGAAATTGTTTATATGTACCGAAGATAACTATAATTAAAGAACAAATCGACACTAGTACTTCATTATTTTCGATATTCCAGAAGTTGAAAAATTGGACGACACAATATGTCACTTTAAAGCTTAATCGCAAACGATACTGAAAAATGGAAGATGGTAAAGGGAACTAAAACGAGACTGCCAAAAGCCCATATAATGATGGGCTCAAGGGTTACAAGAATCAAAATCATACTTTCATATAGAGAAGAAAAAGTATGCCCTTTGAAATATTATTTAAATCATCAATCAAGTAAATGAGAAAAATTATGTTCATTTATGAAAAATCAAGTAATTTTTCATAAAAGAACAATAATAGTTTGTAAATGCTATTTCAACTGAACTCTTTGAACCAGCAAGATGAAACAAAGTATAAATTGTATCTCGTTGTATACTTTATACACAAGTGTACCTAGTAATCCATAAAACTCGTAAGCTCGTCAGGATGGTTGAAAAAAGCCACATAAAACTCGAAATTAGCGAAAAAGATATTAATTTTCACAACAATAGAACTAGAATAAATGCCAGTTAACATTTATTTTTAATTAATTTAGGCAACGACCACATTACAATGGCTATTGCTTATTTTTGTTATCGTTTCTAAGAAGTTATTATTTATTCAATTAGATTGTTATAATTATTTTTAATTCTTATTAAAAATGCTTGATATATTAAAAACAGTATATGCGCTTCTACGAAGATACATTTCTTATTTTGTATTATGGGTACAAATTGTATTTTATCTTTTGCCTATTTCTGATTATCAGTCGCTGAATGGCTTGGTTTTATCTTGTTCTAAAAAGTGTCCGGTTTTTTTAAATTATATTCTCTTTCTGTAACGCGTCTGGCGTTGTCGACGGTCTTCTTACATTTTAAAGAACATATCAAATAATACACTACTTGAAGTGATGTACAAAAATTTACATGACGAAGTATATTCAACATTGTTTCTTAATATTATATTGCATGTTAATAGCAGAAAATAGAGCTACAGACACAAGTAGATGACTGTTAAACGGAAAGACTGTTATATTTCTTACACTAGCTAGATTTTGTAAATTCCTAGAACGTTAAAAGAGAAAAAGAAAATAAACAAAATTTTGAACTGAATAAAGAAGAATATAAAAATACGACAATAATTCCTATATTTAAAAAATTATTATTTTCTACATATAATTTACCTACTTCAATTAAAGATGTCCTCTGACACTGATTAAAAGCAAAACAATATTAGGTATATTAAATATAGAAAACATAAAAACTGTTATAGTAAAAATTTCGTTTATTCAATCATTTAAAAATATTAAATGCAACAGAATTTAACTAAACAAGGAACACAGCGTTTTGAAACATAATCACTTAGGATACGTATCTCTCCTTGCTTACGCATTTAGAACCTAAAATTACTATAACTCAGACCCAATGCACCCATTGCGAACGCATTCCGAGACCCGGCCGGCCAATTACCATTCCGGACGCTCAAAGAAAAGCCGCTCGTCAGTCCGTCCACTTGATTTGTGAAAAGTGAAAACATTAAGTTTTATCACCCGTAATGAGCGGGCGGGTCTGATTTACTACGGCGACCAGGGCGGCCGCCCAATTAAACGCGCTTAGTATTAATTATCCAACGATTATCGAAACGAAACTTACTCGTTCGACGGCTACCTAACTCTGACAGTGTTTTGGTGAGCCGTTCCGTAATAGAACTCGAATCTTTGGAAATTGCTGAACGAAGTTAATATGACAAATAGATATTCCTCTTATAAGCTTGATATTTCAATAAGAATTTATCAATGTAAATACGTCACAATGTTCCAATGAAGTTAAACTTTCCTAACACGTGCTTTTACAAACAGCAAAATTTTAGTTATCTGTTGCTATTAAACATTAAACTCACTCGCATACTTTTATGTAAAATAACATTAAATTTGCGAATTTTAAATTTTATTTTCTATACTTTAATGTGAAATTCATACTTAATTCCCGAATAGAGTTTCCGATTAAAGGACTGCCCAAATTTCTACCGTCTCACTGCAAATATTTTCGTGACATAAAAAATTTTACTTTGACATATACGGTGATTTATTTGTTTATAAAGCAAACAGTAGTATTTTCAATATTAAATCCTCGTCGACGTCTAAGCGTTTTTTACTTAAAGCATGTAGAAATATAGGAAAGTGAATATAGGAATACTAGTCAAGAAGGATCCCATATTTGCCTTTATCTCTTAGATTAAGTGAAATAAATTTTAATTGAAAATTGTAGTTAAATATAGTGGATAGAATTTTTTTGAAACTTGTTCAAACATGTAATTGGAAAATTAAATAGGAGGGAGGATACATTGCACGTCATTTTAATGCTTTATATTTCGCAACCCAGATTAATGTTGGATTTTGATTTCATTTTGAAAAATCTACTCAATGGCTAATACGTAAATTTCAAATTGTCGAAAAATATTTCTCCTTCGTTTTATGTCTGTACGGTGACACATAATTTGTATACTTAGTGTTCTAATATACTTCTATTGTAAAATTTCATGCACATGGATGGCTGTTACAGATGGATGAATAGCAGACATGACCAAGTTATGCGGGTTTGTTAATTTCGTTTTACTACGGAAGCTGGAAACGCCAACAAAAGGGGTAAAAAACTAAAGAAATTGAATTATGAATAAACCTATTTATATTGACATTATTTGAATGTGTTTAAGGTATACATAAGTTATACTATATTAAAAATTAAAAAACAATGGATGACAATGAAAGAAAAAAGATTATAATGGAATATATATTTGTAGGCGATATCGAATCTTGAATTCACATGCATTACATAATTGTTAAATATGATTTCACAAGCAAGTTTTCCAAATATAAATTAAAGTTATATGCTTAAAGTACACATCTAAAATTATTCATGCTTTTTACGGTAGATCGAATTGATAAATAAATATTAAAATGTACACGTTGTCACATGAGAATACTGTTATTTATGCTACCTACAATCTATCATTAATGATAAACTCTAAAGGTTTTATGTTAAGTTGTATGGGAACGACATTAGTTTAGGAATGGTATAAAAATATATTTAAACGTTGTATTTGTTAATACCATCTCCGATAACCTGAAGCAATGCCATACCATAAAACATGATATACATCATCATCCTACCGTCTTGATTTTCGGACACTAACGGTTGTCTCTTCCGGAAACGTTTTACTTTGTCTTCCTTCGAGAACTTATGATTCATAAAAAAACCTAGCCTAGTCTAATTTGATACTACTTATAACGAGTATTTAAATTAAAATGGAAAAAGTTTCATTAAACAGTGCTGGAATTAGTACTTAGTTTAAAATATGTACAACAGAAGTCATTAGTAACTACTCGTATACTCGTGTACATACCTGCACAATAAATTTTCAGGCAACGTTTATACATAACGATAGGAAGTGGAAACGGTACGATCCTTATTCGGATATCGATTTATACCTACATATCACATATATACAAAGCTACAATACAAAATAAACGTAATAAAAAACCAAAATCCCAAACTATAACACAAAAGTGAAATCTCCTAAATATCGGTTTTGATCTTAAAAAGAAATCGAATAATATCACTAAGCATTCAAGGTACGCACATAATGCATTATTAAATTATACAACACAATAGTCATATTTGCTACCTGTCACGGCTTCGAGGATCCGGATCGAATTTAGCAACCAAACATTCCTTGCAAAGGATATTAACAGAAG
Source organism: Druceiella hillmani (assembly GCA_039881145.1). Lineage (NCBI taxonomy): Eukaryota > Metazoa > Arthropoda > Insecta > Lepidoptera > Hepialidae > Druceiella > Druceiella hillmani. The sequence goes on from JAYKKI010000005.1 coordinate 13,009,839, forward strand.
AAATGTTTGCCCAGGAAATTTGTCCTTCCGGTGCACCGCATTATGAAGCCATATCTCTATTACGGAGAGGCTTTGTGCCGCCTCGGGCGGGGATATTCGCGTCCCGATCGCCGCTGATAACTCTGGACGCGTGCATTGTGCAATGACGTTTACGATAGTTGCTTGCAAAAAATCGACCCGATTTATCGTGGGATTATTTTCACTTCCCTACGATCCGGCTGCAATTGATGCGTATGCAGGTATCGAGGTGTTGCATTGATTATAATAAATATTAAACTATACCGTGGGGTGTATACCGCGTCGAGAAGTGATATTGAAAAATTCGAAAGACAATGGATTGTAAAATATAATAATGGTTCTCTAATCTAACAGAGATTTACTCAAAATAGTACACTCAACACCTAATGATAACCTAAAATGATATTTAATAAGGAATGGAAGCAGTAATCTTAAAGTTGATCATAATGAAAATATGATCAACTTTATTTCATCATCATAAATATAATAGTATTTAAATACATCTCTTTCATTTTAGCACATATTAGTGAATTATTATTGTTTCTTAGAACTGAATAGCACGACAAAAATATCATGAACAAAACATAGAAAAATCATTAATTGAGCGGTAAAATAAATTTGGAGTTTGGTGTTGCAACCAATATAACCAATAAATATTTTACAAAAAATTAGTTTGGAACCAATAAATATTTTACAAAAAATTAGTAAATACCAACATGAACGCAGTCGATCCGCGATGAGAATATAAAGTTTATAATGTTTGCTGCACCGCTTAGATAAATCAAAGAAGATAAATCAAAAACACTTTATCGAAGAAAGAAAAAAAGTTCCATCCAGTTTTGGCTTGAACTGGCTTAGGGGAGGAACTGGCCTGGAATAAGCTAAGGGGCTTTAAAATTCAATTATTTACCAAATACATAGCTTAAAAAGTGACGAATAAAAAATGTTGAATTTCTCATAGAGTTCTTAAAGTTCCAGTTAATATATAATCTCAACCAGACAACACTTAATAAATATTACGATAAAAACTGGTAAATAATATTACTGAACAAATAATTAAATAATCATTATTACACAAACGTCTGAATGAATATGTACCAGAAACATCGTAAACGATTTCGCGTGATTTACAAAAAAAATTAACAAGCAAAATTAAAAGAAAAAATATTTTCATACTAACATTTTGGAAAAATATGAGTAGAAAACCTTCCTGTCTGCTGAAAACCTACATGTTATTAAAGAATAATGTTATCATAAAAATCTTTCTTATATCTAAAAAACAAACAGTCTAGAGTCTTCACCTTAATGTGGATATGAAAGAAGAAACAAAAGAACAGAAAATTAGAAAAACAGGGAAAACAGGAGTGTGAGGATTGGTGAATTTTTACACAAACACTGGAAATATTGTGCTAGCAATTAATGTTCTAATTTCTCAGGAATCTTTTATAACTAGGACATGTTCAACATTTGGAAATATTGAACAATTGTATAATATATTCAACGTCACTATTTTCAAGTGAACTCGTAAAGAACATACACATTTTAACATGTCAATTTAGCAATCGATAAGAACTACAATTCACCCGGATTTAACATCATGCACGCGAGTGACACGACAGGTGTATAACGTGACAAAATTCTACAAATCCACAGCTAGAACCGCAAACAGACGCAACATCAAGTAGGAATATTGGTCTGTTGCCGCACATGAACCAATTAATTGCCGCACCAGGTCCACCACGCTTTAAACTTGGCACAGCGTTGTAGGCTTTAAATTTTTCTTTCGACCTTGCTTAATTTATTGTTATTACTTCTGTGCCAATCTAAACACATATTGGAGATGACATAATATTTTCTGCTTACAGCAACCTAACAGCATTCACTACTCATACGTCATTCACAATTAACCAAAAAACGATTTCATTAATGCATACAAATTATAAAAATGTGTTTCAATCGTATGTTACTTACATATTTAATATTGATAATATCAACATGGAAATCTAACCGAAATTAATGACTGACTAGACAACTATTTCAAGACGAGCAAATAAAATTACCTAGCAGCTGACAACACAGCAAGATAACAGTTGATCAAAATTGTTGCCCTACCCAATCGGTCCACATTTGAAAATTAACCTATTAAATAAAAATGGTAACAAATGTTCTAGAGTTAAACGGTTTCATCGTATAAGCAGTTATATAGTTGAGACCAGAAAATAATTATGGATGGCTAATCAGGGGCTTTTATCAGACTAAAATAAAATCGTGAGACAGATTTACTAAAAAACTTTGTTTTATTGGAGCTTGAAAATTATACCTTATATTTTATATCATTACATGACTCATTTGTAACATGTTATAAGGAATAATTTGATTACATTATTACGGAGTAATATTTAACACATTTGTTCCATATCTCTTCCTATTAAATGCGCCCCAAGATTTTATTTTTTAGTCTGAACAAAATCCCATATTGATGATCCATAATTATTTTTTAAATTTTAGTAAATCATCGATGCTCAATAAAACTGTTTAACTTAAAGATATTTTGTTACTGTTACTGCTTTGAACTTTTTAGTTCGCCTTGTCTGCTTGATTTGATTTTTATTACATTTATTCGATAAATGGATTCACTATCTGTGGTCTACTTTATCAATTCGAAACCAGCAGATCATCAAGTCTCGTGATTTGTGCAACAGGCTACCATATATTTTCATGGGGATTGTATACGTTTGCGAAATTTTTATAAAAATCGAATAAATAGAAATATTTGAAAACCGATAGCAAGATTTCAATCAACAAGAACATAAAGAACATGGTGCTATATTAAACAATTAATATAGCCTAAAATCTACTAAAAATATGTAAATTGAAGTATTGACACTTGGAATAATATTTACGCGTATTAATTTTATTATACATTTTTAAAAAAATCGTTTAGTGAAAAAACTAATTTTTCCGCAAATGAAATTGTTTTTTAATTAACGTTGTTATTTTAATTTTGATATTTATTTACGACATCTTTTATGATCACTTCCGAATTCTTTGTTTTTCATTATAGTGCAATAGCAAATATTATTTTCAAATAATTTATTAGATAGCTATAAAATAACAAAACTAAAAGTAGAATATCTCACGCAGCCAAAAATTACACGGAAGTCCGAAATCAAACTATTGAAAAACAAAACAACATCAACAACAACTTTCCCAATGCGCAATTTACTCGTAGATTATAATTTATCCGTTGGCGCTGTACTTTCCAATATTTCTAGCATGTAAACCAGTGAAAATTTATAAACATTCTCGAATATTACGGTATCAACACTCGCCCACGAAAACTATTTGCTAACATATAATTTAGATGGATTTATATACATATTAGTTCAGATTAGTAACAAAAATAAAAATTAGGCAAAATTTTAAAAAATATTAGTAACAAGTCCACGTATAATTACGATGATCGCATATTTAAAATTTACCAAGAAAAAGTTTACCAATATTCTAATTATTACGTTAAAATAAAAGAACCTTACTGATTTCTTGCATCCCGTAGAATCCTTTCCTTTTCATTTTGTCATCCACCTATCACATCGTAAACTATATACAAATAACCCACAATTAAATGAAACTAAGTGACGTAGTATTATTTCTACTTTGTTTAAGTTCTTTACCACGACTTAGGTTTCATTGTATTACATCTTCATGAGGGCTATTAGCAAAGATTTCACCCATGTTTGCTAATAACCCACCTGAAGATGTTGTAATACAACAAAACCTAGGTCGTGGTAAAGAACTTAAAGAAAGTAGAAATAATACTACATCACGTAGTTTCATTTAATTGTGAATAATTAATTTCTACAAAATTAACGCCAAATATATTCAATATACACAAGTAACGTTAACATTTTAATGACTAATGATAATGGAAAATAAAACTAACCAATTTTCTTTCACCAAATGTTTCACTAGGCCATATTAAAGTTACATGTTAATTATTTTCGATTTACAAAAACATAGTATATCGAAAAACTTAGCATACGTTTAATTTTGGTTGCGGTTTCTCTACGTTAAATTTTTTCATGTTTTACAGCTCCAGAAAAAAATATTGATAAAAGATATATTAATATATATTACACTCTAGTTGATATGCCAAGCTACAAAGAAAAAAATTTGTGAAACAACAGAAATAAGTCTTAATTTTCTTTATACACTGGAAGTGGCAGTCTTGGGTTGCGAATGAAAATGGCAACATGTTTAGCATGATTTTCACCTGAGAGAACGCTATTATTTCAGCCACTGAACAAAGTAGGTCCTTCTTGAATGTAGCACATTAATCAATTTATTGACGAACTGGATCTTCAGTCTTATCAATTTCTATTACTACTAAAAATTGTAAAAAAGGTTTGTCCGTACCATGAAGATACTTTTATTAAAAGATATGAAATCTGTTATTTAGGTTTTCCCAGTACAAATCACATTATTAAAATTATTGTCAGTCGAGCGCACGAATTTAAAATTGATAGGGGTACTTAAACTTATTTAAACATACCTTAACCATGTGGACTAAAATTGTCGTCACTATATAAAACGATAGTCTTAAAGTTCATCCTAAGATATAAGAAACTTTTATGCCAACGAAGTGTACTTTGAGAAAAACATTATTCAAGCCAAAATAGGCCAGGAAAATAAATACAACTTACAAGTGATTGTTTCGTGAGAAATTTTAAATTAAGCAAAGCAGGATGTCAGTGCTGGACACGAAAATATCCATGCTATGATTATTAGTTTTAAAACTCATTAAATATCATCTAGTGCCTTTGAAAAGGTCATATTTTTATTCCAATATAGTTCACATGTTGTGTTATAATTGAAAAAAATTTAAAAAACTATAGAAAATGACGGAGGAGGAAAAGCTCCAAATAACCACTTTGAATGAAGCCGGTAGAAGCTTCAGTGAATTTGAAAGAATAATAGTAACGCTATAATCATAGTGAGAATATACCTTCGACGTGAATGAACAGGAAGGATGGATGATTGTTAGGGTTGCAAGTAACAAAATAGTGCTTTTAGTGGAATTAAAGGTACGTAAAATATATCTGCATAACATAAGTTTCTTCGCCGCGTCCTAACTTCAAATGGTAACCCCAATTTCAAGAAATCAATGAAGAAACCATCACATACAAAGGGTCATAAATTAGCTAGACAAGACTTGACTGGAAACTATCATTAGTTGTCAATTATAATTCAAATTTTAATGGATTTATACATACGGTGGAAAATATTATGCATTTTCTGACGAAAATAAATTTTATTTGGGCGGAACTGCCTGCTTAAAGCATGTTTAATATAGTAAAAATCACTTACATCTTCAAAATGACAATGGAAGATAATTATATTATAGTCTGTAGGGCAATTTGATTCATGGGGAGACTATATCTGGTTTTTGTGGATGCAACGTTTAATAACACTGGATTTGTTAGCATCATATAGATTCATTATAAACATGTGGAATACATAATAACTGGAAGAAACCGGAAATTTCATCGCGATATTTCCACCGTTCATAACCACGAGGTGATAAAAATTTGCAGGCCAATAACATCGAGCACGTGGCTGGCGAAGTCGTCGGATTTAAATACCTTCATGTTATTGGAAATATATGCGAAATCTGCGCATTAGGTGTAAACTAAAGGACGAAAATTTTGAACAAAGAAAGAACTTACAATTCCTAAAAACGCTTGGCGACTGTTTTAGAGAAACGTCTCGGATATATTATTAAATTTACCCATCTTTTATTTCAACTTTTACATTAAATTGCAATTGTTTTGTGTCCATATTGCTGTCGAACTTTTTTGCTTTTCACGAACATGTAATAATCACATGCATACGAACATGTAATAATTACATTCCTTAATTTTTAGTAAAATCTTATGAAAACATAAGTTATAATTTTATAAATTTAACGGTATGGAGAATATCTTCAAGTCTCATTCATTCTCGTAGAATATAATAAACATTATTAAATACTAGATCTTATTTCAGTATTACCATCCATTTCTAGAGGTTAACTTTAAACCATCATAACCCTCTCTATTTTTAAAATTTCTCAACAATTTTTCCACTCATCGTCAGCTTACACTACCAGGTTAGAATTTATAAAATAAAGAAATATTAGTCAAATACCCTAATGTACACAATTAATATTCATAACGATGGTCGATCAATAACATAACATGTGCATAATTAACAATTAATTATTTTCGTGTCTAATGTTGCAAATTATTTTGGTTAGAATTTTGAAACGTGCTACCTGAACTCGAAGATGGAGTAGTGAGAGGAGGGTTTTATTCCACCATCCCGAGAGCGATGTTTTCCCTCCATTAAGATACATAGTTTTTGAGAAAATGAATTTGAAAAATGCCCATACTATACTCGCTAATAACGCTCAAAACACTTTTCAGACGTGATGGTAAGTGAAAACAGTGACGTGGAAATAACTGAGAAATACATCTTTTCCATCTCTCAGTCCAAAAAATTGTTTTTTTATTAAAATAACTTTTAGGTTAGGTGAAATCAGTTTAGGTTGAGTTAGGTTCAGTTCAATTGGATTAAATTGCTTTAGCTTGGCTTAGATTAGTTTAAATTACGTTAGGTTGGGGCATGTTAAGTTATATTGGTTTAGATAAGGTTAGGTTAAAGTGAATTAGTTTATGTTATGTTAAATAGGGTTATGCTGGGTTAGGTTATATTGGATTAGATTAGGTTTACATTGTTATCGAACACCATTGAGAAAAAAACGTTATTGATTGAGAAAAATTGCACGCAATGTTTGAAAATACCCATAAACGAAGCCGCGAGGCTTTTGCTCGCTCTTTAATTGACGTATTTTGTGGGTTTTTTACTTTAGAAAAATTACTTACAGCTTTTCAATGAAAAGGTTACTGTGAGAGATTCTACGAATTATTTCAAACTTTTCTCTGAGTTAAAACTTCATTTTGTTCTGTTAAATTGGATCTGAACTATACAAAAAATAACATTTTCAATTAGCACTGGCGACGTGGTGCGTGGTACCCCCACTTGCTTATCACATTGTACGTCCCTTCAGTCTGTATATGTGTGAGCGCCTCTTACACTATCCAAATGATTTTGTTCGAACTAGAGTGCCTCATGAGAATTAATTTGGTGATAATTATTTAACGAGTGTGTATAATCACGCGTGGATTCAGAAGACGTCAGAGGTCCGATTTGGCATGCCGATTGCTCTCATGTATGAAGCGAGCTAATCGACTGAAATACTGAAATATAGAGGAGTGAACGGCGCGACGCTGTTTGCCAGCTCGCAGGTGCCGGACGCGGGCCGCCGGCGCCGATACCGATCGATAGGCGGCCACGCGAATCGCTTTGTCAATCACGTGCGGAGGCCAAACGTTATACGGTTGTCGTCAGCGCTAACTGCGTTATTAAAGTGGCATTAATCAGTCCCGCTGATTTAAATGAGACGCGGAATATTTCTGTTGATTAATTTCATTTGTATGTGTTTACGTTTGAGCGAGATAATGGAGATGTTGGCTTTAGCTTATTTAACATTTAACGTTTCAAAAACACGTTGCATTAAAATCACGTAAAACGAAATCAGATGGCACGTATCACAATAATCTAACAACTACAATAAGGCAAATAAAGCTAAGACTTTCGGCAGAAAATCACTAAAAATCCGCAAAAATGAACTCATTTTCCTTTCAATATCATGTCTCAGAAATAAACGGAAAGTTCTTAACCTATTCGCCTATCCCTCTGTTTGTCTGTTATCGAATCATAGTCTTCGAACCATCGGTTATAGACTTACGAAATGTGATTTGAAAATGTATTTTAAGTGCCATAACAAGGACAATACAATGTGATAAAAATTTGACTCCAGGTCTGGAAGCACAAGTGAACTAATCTCAGCATTGACTGAGATTTCCAAGTTTAATATTTCACTATCTAAATTTGATAAACGTATTAAACTAAAGGTAATTAAACATGTCACTGATAGTAGAATGAAACCAAATATTTCAAATGTCTGTGTAAGTCTTTTAATATCAAACCACGACTTAAACTTTTCCTAAGTTATCATAAGAATATAATTCTACTGAAGAGATTAACTAATCATAAAATAAGGAGAAATAATTAATCTATATAAACCAAATGAGCGCTGCAAAATCAACGATCAATGGGTGAAGGTGAAGTTAACCGTAAATTATTTAAAAATATGGAACAAGTCTTTCAGCATAGCATTTCAAAGCCGTCAATCATCATCGAGGAAATGAAAAGGAACGACTTTATCAAAAAATAATAGAGTTATTTCCAGATAATACAATCTAAAATAAATCTTAAAAAAGTGGTAACAACAAAGAATAAAACTAAGCGAAATAATATGAAGCAAATATGAGAAAACAAATAACCGAAATTATGAATTTATCCATAACTAATTGTCTGCATTAACTATATAATCCAATAGCATTCACGAATACTACTACGATAGCGTAAAAAAGTGGAAATTAATTTCGATTTTCAACTCATTTAGAAAGTATCAAAGAGAGAAAAATAATTAACTGTGCGAAGATAAATATATCATCGATGGTTTAGATAAAGAGCAACAATTAGTTTACAATTAACAATCAAATCAATCTGAAACTACATAAACAAATAAGTATATAAAACTGTCATTTAAATAAATAAGATGTCAAAGATATAAGTTACAAACAATTGGCCAATAATAAACTGCTTTCATGTAAAACAATAATGATACCATCTGAAACTATATAAACAAATATGAACCTGAAACTTCCATTTAAATAAACAAAATCGTTGTCCTCTATAAACATAAGTAAAAACAATTGGGCGAAAAATAAACTGTTTCCATATAAACAAATACTCAAATCCATCTGAAACTACTTAAACAAAAATGTATTTAAAACCATCACTTAAATAAACCAGACAGCGGCCTTCCATAGATATAAGTAACAACAATCGGCCAACAATTAGATGCTTCTAGATGAATAAATATTCAAACCCATCTGAAATTACATAAATTAATAAGTATTTAAAACTATCATTTAGCTAAACAGGATCTTGATTTTCAAAACCGTAAGCCTCAAACAGTAAACACTGTTTTAATTGACCAGTAAAACACTGATTTGATATAAAAAAAATAATCATACTCGTTTGAAATTACCTAATAAAATATCTGCTTAAACACACATTTTTTATGCGGTTCCAGTTGGGTTTAATTATTTATTAATTTTGAAGCAGTTAATTATAGACCAATTGTTGTCATTTATATGTATGGAAGGCAATGACCTAATTTATTTAAATGATAATTTTAAGCACATATTTGTTTCTGTGGTTTCAGATGTGTTTGATTATTTATTTCCATGGGAACAGTTTATTAGTGACCAATCAAGTGACAAAAGTTTATTAGTGTCGGTACTTGTAGCTATGGAAGACCACGATTTTGTTTAAGTGGTAGTTTTAAGCAAATATTTGTTTATGTAGTTTCCGATGGGTTTGTTTATTTATTATCTGGAAGTAGTTTATTATCTCCCCATTGTTGTTACTTATATTCATAGAAGACCACGATCTTGTTTATTTAAGTGACAGTTTTAAGTACATATTTACGTAGTTTCAGATGGGTTTGATTATTTGCTAATATGGAAGCAGTTTATTACAGCTCAATAAGACCACGATCTTGTTTATTAACATTGCAACTTTGAGTACATATTTATTAACGTAGTTTCAGATTTACTTGATTAGTTGTTTTGTTACTTATGTCTACGGAATTTCACGATCTTTTTTGTGACTTATATCTTTGAAAGACCATGATCTTATTTATTTAAATGGCAGTTTTATATATATATTTCTTTACGTAGTTTCACATGGGTTTGATTATTTGTACATCTGTTTATTATTAATCAATTTTTGTTATTTTGTCTCTGGAACACCACGGTCTTTTTTCTCTAAATGGAAATTATAAGCAGATATTTCATTAGGTAATTTCAAACTAGTATGATTATTTTTTTATATGAAATCAGTTTTTTACTAGCCAATTGTTTGAGACTTACGGTTTTGAAAATCAAGATCCTGTTTAGTTAAATGATAGTTTTAAATACATATTAATTTATGTAATTTCAGATGGGTTTTAATATTTATTTACCTAGAAGCATCTAATTGTTGGCCGATTGTTGTTACTTATATCTATGGAAGGCCGCTGCCTGGTTTATTTAAGTCATGGTTTTAAATACATTTTTGTTTATGTAGTTTCAGATGGATTTGAGTATTTGTTTATATGGAACCAGTTTATGTATCATGACTGCAGTGTAACTCATCTGCCAATTTACGAGTCGTCAGTCGAGGATCCTCCTCAATTAGGCGTCGTAATCGTTGAAAGTCCAATTCAACGGGACGTCCGGTACGGGGTTCGTCCTCAAGATCGTATTCCTGAACTTTCTGATACAAATCTTAGTCGTCGTGTAAGACACCGTAGACTCGCCCATCGCATGACATATATTATTTATAGCAGTCTTTGCATCGTGACCCAGAGAAAATTTGTAAAGTAATAGAATCCGCATTTGATCTCAATAGAATCCGCATGATCCGATGAAAGTAATAGAATCCGCATTTTATGTAATTCACTTAAAGCTTCGGTGCTGACTATTGTCAATCGACTGCACTTAGACCTATTTTTACTCTACAGTAAAACCTTCTAAAAGTTTCGAGAATCTTCCTAAAAAGCCCCGAAGTTGTGGCTAAAAACTTACTAACCAAACTAATATAATGTATATATATATATATATATATATATATATATATATATATATATATATATATACACTATTCTGCTGATTCTATTTACTTCCGACATATCTCGTATCGATCACCGCATTGCATCTGTGACTTTTACGACAAAACAATTAGTAACCTCCAGCCATTAAAACCCAAGGTCGCGACGTGTTACGGATCAGCGAATAATTAATAACACAACTCCGTGGGACTATCTGAAGCAAAAAAAATCGCACCAACGCGGCGCCGTCGTCGCGCGGTCGCTCGAACGGCGAGATCTATATCTTGAGTTCGATGTGCATAGTCTTTAGTGATGAACAATTAATCGATATCGAATAGTTAGTTGACTGATCTTACTCTTTAATTGTTACAAATTAGTTGGTAGTAAAATTATTGTATTTTATGAAAAAAGAATTGTATTTTATGAAAATAAATATTATGCTTTATAAACTTCGAAGTACAATGCGTTCTAAAATATCATTTGATTTATAAATAGCGTGGAAATAATGGAATATATAGATGCATGTGTTCTTAAAATTCATAATCAGCCAATGAGAAAATTATAGAAATTACAGAAATATTAATAATAATAATTATAGAAAAATTATAGAAATATTGTGTCCGCCAATGAGAAAATTATAGAAATATATGGAAGGGAAATCACTATCGACGCACGACTGCACGCTAATAGAGTTTTAATTAACATAATATTTAAGTATTGAATATATTTGTCGTTAATTTTGCAGAAATTCTTTATCACTTAATTTTTATTCACAACTAAATTAAACTACTTATGTAGTATAATTTCTAATTTATTTAAATTCCTAACCACGACCTATGTTTCGTCGTATGACAACATCTCCAGGTGAGCAATTTGTAAAGATTCAATTCAGATCTTTACAAATTGCCCTGCTAAAAATGTTGTCATACAACGAAACCTAGGTCGTGGTTAAAAAATTATATAAAGTAAAAATAATAATACATTACGTAGTTTCATTTAGTTGTGAATAAAAATTATGTAACATTTAAGGATAATGTAATCTTTATAAAAGTGCGAGACAATTTTTCCAGATATGGAAAAAAGATTTTATGATTTTTCACATCATTAGTGAAGGAAGACTGGTCAAACCAGTTAAGTTAAACTAAGTTTTCAGTACTTTAACAAGTTTAAAAGATGTCAAAATTAGTATATATTCGTCATTCTTAAATTGGTCTATATTACTCAATTAATTCTCTAAGGCAGATGTAACATGTTTATTCGTTGTAATTATAATGGTATTTTAATTAATTTTAATTTAATTACAAAATAAAAACTTTCTTTATTTTATTCCGAAAAACGTTTAATCGATATTATAAATTAATTAATTAATTTTATTTAATAGATTTATTAAAAATTATATACGTCGAACGTCACAAAATTTGTCGATTCTCATTAGGTTGACTAATAGCCAGGCATATTGCCTTTGTATTTACTAACTTTGTACTTTTTGATATTACGCATTGTTTTATACAACGCTGTGTTTATCATTCAATTAATTTAAATTAATTTACCATTAATAGACAGCTGTTTCTTTAAGGCGTCATCGCTTAGTGGATTTCACACCGTAATATAAAATCTACTAAATTATTTATATCTTTAAATATCGATATTTTGTTAAATTTTAAAATTACCCATCTCTACAGCCAGATCAGGGCTAGTTAGTTTATGGCCTTTTTAATGATTTCACTTAGTTACAGAAGATCAATTTGATTCTAGAGACAGCTTGTCCAGGGACACGTGTTCATTTTAAGTTCATTGTCTTTTTTATATTAATATGTAAACAATTTCCAGGTTTGGGTTTGTATAATAAGGGTAATTAATCTCAAAGGTTTGCACAATGACAAAGAACAAAGTTTAAACATTTTTTGAAATGAATAAATACCTTATTCTTCACAGAACCATGGAAATTATTTAGATAAAGGTTTCTCCGCTAATTTTTGTTAGATTTAAAATAATTCTCCCTCCTCTTCATCCCTCAAGAAATGGTTTAAAATATCATAATATGACTAAATTTACAAATGTTGTACCTACATATTTTTCAACTATTTCAGAAATTTTAATAGTCCACCTAAATATTTCTCAATTTTTTGTATTAAACATTTTTACGTAGAAAAGGTAATTTTACGTAGAAACATTTTTCATAGATATCTCTTCTTCTTAATTATTAAGAGTAATTTTTTTTCAATTTTAAATAGTAGATAAATTGGTAGTATAATGCGCATTAGGCACATTTTAGTTGGGTTAGTCAGTACTGCCGAATCTATGCTATTCCAGAACGATCTAAATTTATTTCTGAGAATGGATTATAATTACATAATAAATCGTTTCAATGAGCTTAATTTCTACAATGCCTTATTCTCGTACTCGAGTCGTGACTGCTAATAAACAACAACAAATTCCAGCTCATACTAAAACTACTATAGTATATAGTTATTACGTTTTGATCCACGAAATTGATTTCGAATTCCAATTTCATTTTAATATATTATATTTTACTTCATAAACAGGTCACTTTCTATTTTTGAAATCAGTCGTCCATTTGTGTTTTTAGGTTTTGTTTTATTCCGTTTCCTCGTTATGGCATTCAACGGCAAATTTCACAAAAGTAACGTATGATGCATAACGCGTTGATTTAATTGCTTCCAATCGAGAAGTTTCAATGTCAAGTATGGTCCCTGTGCACGCCCAGAGACTAAGGTGACAATGATGCGAAGGCGATAGTATAATGTAAATCTATCAAGCTACACAGTTTATCTAGCGACAATAGTAGATACGCATCAACTTAGTAAATCACAGAAATAGATACATCATGAATTGAATGAATATCAGTGGAAAACGTGACGAGACATTTTGATAGATTCTGTAAAACAACACTTAACTTTCATGAAATAATACCATGTAGGCGTTCGAGTAAAATAGTGTCATAAACAAAAGATCATTCTTTATGTGTGTTATGAAGAAATGACGCGAACGAAATTTTCCGAATAAGACAAAAATTTTACAGAATGACATGCTATGTTACATAAAATCTATGGGAAGTCGATACCCGAAAGTTGCTCACTTAACTTTAATTTTTATAGTATATTTGGCAGATGAGTAGTATATCATTTTATTTTTCTGCTGACTTTCTATCGTAAGCCAATCTGCCACCGTTTCTAATTCAGTATGTATTTATTTGCATTTAAATTACAAATTATTACTTTACCATTTATTAAATACTTAAAATTAATTTAAATTTAATTTAACGAATTTAATAAATAATAAAAATATATTAAACAATAAAAATATAAATTTTTTTACTGTTCTGTATGAAAAAATAATAAAATTGAAGCGCGATAATTTGGACATGGTCTGGCATATGATTGGCTTACAATGGAAAGCCAGCAGAAAGTGAAATGGTTGGCTACTCATCTATCAAATAAATTTTAATTTTTAAAATTTCAAATTAAAATAAAAAAAATTAAAATTTCAATTTCGATGATATAATTATTTGATTTAATTTAGATTTTACCAACCGGATTTACAATCACGCTTAAGTCGTTTTATTGTTTTATTTCCATTAATTATTTGCGTGCCAAATAAAATTATTATTGTATTATGCCAAATAAGGATAAATTTTAACACTCGTACAAAAGTACACGCACATTTTTTCCGAGCCAAATAAAGTTATTTATGTATTATGCCAAATAAGGATGAATTTTAACACACGTACAAAAGTACACGCACATTTTTTATTAATTATCGCAATTTTTTAATTTTTATCATGAATATTGTGTTTCCGTAAAATTTAGTCCAAGAATACAGTTGTACATTTATCTATTATCCCGAATAATGAATCCCATATTATTGCGTTTTTAATAAGATCAAATTATTTGAAATAAAGACATAAAATCGATAATTTTTTAACGATCAAGAAAAAACATATATTTTTGATACGGAAATAATTGATTCGTAGGACCTCGAAACACTTAAAACAACTATTGTTGTTATAATTGTAAAATTACACTATGCAAAGTCAACAATAAAAAAATACCTGGCGAGTGGAACTTGCACTACGAGGGCTCAGTATACTTTTAGGCGCTTAAGGAAAGGCGAAAACATTTAAGGTTCTGTTGAACCAATTACAAATATTAATTTTCCAAAACGTAAATATAATGCGCCCTATATCTGGCACAAGTATAAAAACACGGTGCACATTTAAAAAAAATTAAGATTTATGATAACGAATACAGTTTTCCTACAACCTTTCCGTAAACTTCTAATATCTTTGTTTTTCTTAATTTTATGTTCCGTAGTCTCGGAAATAGCGGAAGGGGTACATATTTTTACATACTTTTCAATCATATCTCTGAAGATGTGAAAAAAATTTCAACCATTTCCATGTGAATATTTTTGAGTGCTATCTATTGAAATACTCGTATATATGGGTTGATATGCTTTATGTTTGTGCCAAATTTCAAGTTTCTATCTCAAACGGTGTCTGAGGGAAACAACTGTGACAGACGGATAGACACGCGTAAGGAATCTTATAACGGTTGCATTTTTTGTTTTGAGGTACCTACGGAAAAAAACAAAAACTTGTGATTACACAAAAAACAAAAATGTATAATTCTATTTAGTCACCCTTAAGACAAAGACAATTAATTATGACAAAAATAAAATCCATCAAATACCGTAATCCACTTTGTCGACGAAACCAGCATATATGACCCCAACACCGAGCACAGGCGCGCAACCACTACAAGCTACAAGCGCTAGGAGACGCAGCCGTGGACCCCCATAAAGACGGGGGCGGCAGGTGAGGCGGCGCCGGATTACGCCCGATGGCCAACTATTTATTACCGAAGGCCTCGGCGGGCTCGCGCGGCGCGGGATAAATCTCCGTAATGATCACTCGTCATACTCTTTTTTGTGCGGTCCATCTTCCCGCCGGAAGATTTGTAGAATGGCGCAGCGGATATCGATCGGGGCGCTGCGATCCGCTGCCACGATGTAATCCGGAATAGGAGAGTTGAAATTGATATTTTGATTTTTGCAATCGGTGCATTGAATTATATTTAATTCTGGATAAGAATATAGAATACTGAGCTGGTGTAGGTGTCAGCAGGAAAGTTTAGTAAGCCAAAATAGAAAGTGATTATGCTTCGTATATCAACGTTCCTTTTTTTTAAATATTAGGCAGAAATATATAATGTTAAGTAATCCAATAAGGGTTAGTTCTTTATCAAGTTCTTTAACATTATCCTCTTCCTGTAAATCTTACAACTGATCTGTATCTTGCGGTACTTTCCATACACCTTCTTATAATAAAGTGTTTGCACTATTATTTGTCTACTTTTCATTTCTCATTCGTTTTATATACGTAAACCACTTCAATAAACCTTTCCTAATTGTTTGCATCACGCTTTCTTCTATTAATTTCCATAATATTACCTTCTTCTATTAAATCCTAGAACCGATTTGTGTCTTGCTCGAACTTCTATGCATCTTCTTATAATCATATGTTTGCACTATTATTTTTCGACTATTCGTTTTCATTCAATCAATGTACTTAAACCACTTCAATAAACCTTTCCTAATCGTTTGCATCAAGCTTTCAAAGCATATTTTACGAACCATTATTCATTATTAGTCTCCATAAAATCAATATTACACGAAATTTAAAAATTCGTTTTCTATTCACTTTACCTAGCAATTGATGAAAATGAATGAAATATATTTATATTTAACATGCCTTATAATTTTGATTGCCTTTTACACGCGTTTTTCACTATATATATATATATATATATATATATATATATATATATATATATATATATATATATTTATTTATATATATATATATATATATATATATATCAATGTGAAAATATTTACACATTAATAAGAATTTACGTAGACATCACAAATCTTCTGTAAACATAATTGTACCAAACAGTCCTTTTCCAATAGTAGAATGCCGCCCAATGCTAAACCCACCCACAAATTTAGTCATTAGAATATCATACAAAGAAAATATATTTTAAATTAAAAAAAATTCCTGGCATCAAAACACATAGCCGTTAAAATATCCTAAACACTTATTAACGGACGAACGTCCGATAAAAAGCTCGCACAGCAGCCAAATCCGACACACGATACGCTCTGTCGAAAGCTCTGCCGAAAGTTTTTCGAAAAGTGACGAGGCTGACCACTTGCGGTGACCAGCAAGTGTCGTTAATAAATATTTGTTGGCGCGTCTTGACAGCTGGCGGCCGGGCCTCCGTCGGCGACTGATTGATGTCCCCACTGTGGGTTACAAGTCTGCGGACATTATTTTTGTATCTTAGTTTCATAATAAATAGATGTCAGTAATGGATATCTGGCCATGTGTCTTTGTATTGTTTCTTATATACATTTTTCGCTAGTGACTATGCATCAGCACCGTTTCGAAGCAAAAATGAAATTGCGAATTTGTGCTGATTTTTAATTTTCTTATCTATATGGCTATACTAAACAACTCAGAAAAATGTATAAACCAAGTATAGACCAAGATAAGATTTAAAGTATAGACCAAGATAAGATTTAACATCAGGTTTTTTCAATACCACACAGGTATACAAAATATTTGTTTAAGTTAATAAAGAATGTTTGGCCACAATTTCTATCATATTAAATTAAAATCCAATCATAAATATTGGACTAGTCATTTTACAAGAACAATAACAAACTTTAATTGTGCTGTTTTATATTGACAATGAGATACGCTTGTGTCGTTAAGCTGTCATCTTGTAGGGACCCCATTTTTTATGACAAATTATCAGGAGAATCCATTACTCTTAAATAATCTCAAATCTCGTTGCATTTGTGATTCTATATAATAAACTGATAAAGTAGTGATTTTAATATATACCAGATTAAATTCAAACCTTATCACATTTAACTTTTAATTACATGCACCACAAAATTTTTTTAGCTAGTCTCGAAATAATAAAATTATAATTAATATTTTTATTAACAATTTTATACTTATAATTAATAACATTTTTAGAATATAGAAACATTTTTCAAGGATTGTAAGAATCTCTTTGTTTAATATGTGTTATACATACAAATTTGGCACATTTGCAATACTTCGTCATCCTTTTTATATTGTTATTAATTAAGTAGAGCATTGATATGTTAATGATGTAATTTAGTATTTGAAAGTAGCAAATTGACACTAAGGACCAAAAAATTTTTCTCTAAATCACATCGTAATGGCAAGATTTGTGGTTTTGCAAACCTATGAGCAGTTGCAAGTCCTTTTAATAAATCTTTAAAAACACTCTTTTCTTTGTACAAGAAAATAACTTCCAACAATTCTTTAACGTTACTTGAATAGTTTACTGACCATAAAATTAATACACGTAGAGATTTGTGGCCAAAATTTATCTGTAACGTAGTTCGTACGGAATTTTGTAAAAAATAGCGAGACTGTAGATCTGAAAAGCGACGAAGTTAAGGACAAAATCATTGCATCGTCGATCGGTTAATCTATGTTGATTTTCAAAAAGCTCAAACCGTTAAGGAGATCTAATCGAGAAGGAGGTAACTCTCGCAAAATATCAAAATATAGTAGAGCACGTTAGCAGAGTAATAACTACAGTACATAAACAACGAAACGTCAAATTCAATGTAGGTTACAAGTATCTTGGACCAACGCTTTTCTCCGGCCTACCCGATTCATACAAACCAATAATCATAGCGATCGAAAGTTCTGGTATGAAGATAAGTGTGCATTCTAAGTAAAGGTAAAGGCGAAGATTTTACAAAACGTCAGAATAACCGACCGTGATACGGAAACACTCACGATAATGGGAATTTTGAAGGATTATTGTATTAAAATAGTTCTCAAAAGGAACTCCGTTGTTTTAAATGCAACAAATTTGGTCATATAAGAGCGGAATGCGGATTAGAGTAAAGACAAAAGAGAAGTTTAAACCAGAAAAACGTAGACTGTGCTTTAATAGCCTCAAAAAGAACATCGAGACTCGAGTGCTTCCATGCACATGACGAAATTTAAATGCTCCCTGTATCGAGAAACGACCAGCAACTACAACGTGGTAACAGGAAAGGCGCCATCTATTAAGACATCACAAAAAGCAGACAGTAAACCAGTAGTAATAAAGTGCTCTGGTCAAGTAAACCTGGATATGTACAGCATCAAAGGCAAGTGCAATAAAATTCTAGTCAAAAGTTATTATATACCAGATTTGGCAACGAATTTGCTATCAGTAAACCAAATTATTGAAAACGGTAGGCAAGTACTAAGTAGTCGTGGCAATTGTGAATCTGGTTCATGATATGTACAGGTTAAATGCATTCTACAGACATAAGTACAAAATGCAAACCGAACAGGGATGAAGTGCAAAAAAGGCAAAACGCGAGATGCGATTTCCTCGGCATTCGCCGTAAAAGGAAATTACGCCCGATAAACCTAACAGATTCCAAGGGCGAGTAATTCACACCTTCCACTTTCGAAGACTCCCGAAACAGATCAGAACCAACAGGCATAACTGTAGACTGCGAGTCTAACATGGGAAAAAAGGGTTTTGAATCAGTCCTAATCAATCCAAAGCGCATATTCACCAAAGGCAGTACGGAAATTATGGCACCAAGATATGACCAAGGCATGACATCAAGAAACAAATAAACAATGGGAGAAAAGGGCTACCTTTACAATGACGAGTACATTACAATGACGACTTATTCAACTTCACGCCCTTAAATTATCAAGAAACACAGATATTATCAAGGTGTCACAGAAAAAGGTTAAACCGGTCTTTTAATAGTTATTTTTAAGGGCTTGCAAATTTAATTTTGTCTTGAATTAAAAATATTTTTCTGTTTTCCATAGCCATGGGTCAAAGCTAGTTTTCTGAATTTAAGTACAATCCTTACTTTTCTGGTTTGCATTATTTTTGTTCCGTGATTTAGTTAGTATATATACGTACATACTAACATATATATATAAATATATATATATATACACACGTATATATACGTACTTACAGCCATAAGGCTCGAGGAACTAGGATGTGGACCTCAGAAACGATTCTATAATTAAAAAATAACATTTCTGCAATTACAAAATAAGTCATTTTATAAAATAATGTATATAAAAATTATATACACATACGACGAAGAATGCAGTAATTCGAACAGAGAAATTTCGACCTTGATTTCATTTTATGAATCTTTTTCTTAGCCGTTTTGAAGTCGCAGGTAACCTGTATAGCATTGGCGACACACAGCAAATGAAACCACATCCTAACTCAGCGGGAGACGGTCCGATTCCATTTCACCGTAAATATGCGGCGAGTACTGACGATATTGAGCCAACACTTACCGACGATCATTACACTTTACAATGGTACAATTTAAATTTATGTCTCGAGTGACTAACGTGAATAGCAAGTTGCTATGGATATTTTTTTCAAAGTGGCGATCATGCGGTGTACCTGTTATTTTAATTATTTCACATGCAGTTACGTCCTTTTAAAGCATCGTTTTATGAGGACCAAAAACAGCGTGAGAAAGTTGGACCACTTTGTAACCTTCAATCATTTTCGCAGTGTAAAAATTATAGTACATTCATTTACATGACTAATTTAATTCGGAATAGAACACCATCAATAATTTACGTTTATTTTTGTATGCAAATGAAACATTTTCTATCAAATTATAAACCAATTTTGGCTAAGGTTCCAGCTATGGTTGTTAGTCAATTCAAAGTTTTTCATAAGTCAATTAGTAAATACAAAATTCGTAATTTTAGTTTACATTAAATAAAAAATGTTAAAAAAATTTAATAAAATTATTTTTCTTTATATTATAACTTGCAAATTATAAAGCAATGAAAAAGTAACATGAATCGTAAAAATAAAATCTTTAAAAATTATCAATAAATAAAATTATATTTGAATATATTACTACAACATAAAGCGATGAAAATTATAATATTAATTTTGATATAAATCCCAATCCTTAACAAAATGATAGAAAAGTCATAATATAAAATTAAATATAAATTTTTGGAGACATTAAATTATATGAAATATTACCATTTTTTTATGAAAATTGCAATAATGTTTTACAAGTATTTGTTTAAATAATAACAACAAATATACAACTCTCAAGAATGCTGTGTATTTTCGCACCCGGATATTTCGAAGTTATATTGTTCCTTGTGTAATTAAGAAATATGTATGTTAAAATTTGTTAACTGGAAAATTAAACGACTAGACTTACCACAACTTTTCATGTTAAAAACTAAAGCAATTTCATTTCAACTTTAGTTGAAACTATAATGTCAATAGTAAAAATAAAAACATTTATCCCAATAGACGCTATCGAAAAACTTCGTATAAACATTTCCAGGTCGAAATATTTTCACAAATTGAGTAGGTGGCCCGGCAACCGCCGCACCGCGCCCTACTAAACGCTCACACATGACCTCCGTTGAGCCATCACAATAAGAATAGTTGCCAAATAAGAGAGAAAACTCGTCACAATTCGGCCGGTTCGGCGGGTGACAATGAAGGCCCGAACCCGCTTCGGCCAATTTTATTTCACGAGCTCCGCGCGAGTCGGCTTTATCTAAAGCTCGGCGGTCGTATCGGGGGTGTATAAAATTCTAGTTTTATTTTACAACCCCCTAGAGTTGGGCCATAAGAGAAAAGGTAAAAGTTAAACGGGTTACAGGGCTTAAGTTACTCGTAACGTCGGAGGTCGTTTCGAACGATTTGACGGCTCGGGGGCTGAATTGGAATACAAAGTGAACGCGGCAAATTATACGCTCTCTGGTCGCCCGCGCGTTTAGATTGAAACTTGTTAGCCTTTTTATTCGCCTTAGTTCGATCTTATTATCCGCGGCCGTGTAGTTTTTGGGAGAATAGTTTTCTGAAATTATCATCGAAAGTAAATTTGAAAATTGTAAGTTATAAAATAGATTGATTAAGCAGATAAATATTTGGCGGTATAATAATTTGTTTATGACAGAATAGTCATTACCCGATTATATTTAAATTTTTCTATTTTTCATTATAATAAGAGCAAGACTTGAATAGTATCATAATATAATATGTTTATAAAACATAACATTTAAATTGTCATAATAGTCAGTAATAATAGCAATAACGGTTTAATATGCGTTTTTTATATTTGTTCATTATATATCTTTTGCACAAATATTTTCATAATCAGTTTTTTCTAGTGGAGGATATTTCCATAACGATTTCAATAAAATACAGTCATATTGGTACATTACAAAGTAATTAGACCAGTACTTGATGCACATAAACAAAGATTTCAAATAAGTATTCATCGAATAACTTAACGTTCACAGTTACTTTTGTACATTAAGAATACCATGTTAACTACGCACACCGTATTCACTAGAAGTGGTAATTCATAAAATGCGGCTAAAACCACTCAGTGTTTCTCGACGGTCACCCAAACAAGTACTGATCGTAGTCGGCGCTTGAATGACTTCGCTAATTGCCATTGCCATTGCTATTTTCGACTCATTCCTCTTCAAAAAAACATACGGAAATTTTAACTAAAAAAAATACATTTTGAAATATGTAATTTTTTTTATTTTGAGTGTAAATCAAATAAACGAAATGATGAAATGTTGATTTAGAATAAGATTTAGAAAATAAATGATGAAATGTTAATTTTCGCCTCTCTACCTAAAATAAAATTAATGATATCAGAGGTAATACGAATAAGGTAGGTTATGAGTAAAACGTGTACTTATGTTAAATACGTAATGTAACTTTTCAATTCAAGTATGTAAACTACCAAAAGTTCTAATCGTTTACACCAAGAATATGATAAGGTAAAGCAATATCAGGAACGATTGTAGAAACACCTAAAAGAATATAAATTTAGATATGTTGCTCGTTTTTAGATTTAATGATATTTTAAAACCTAATCATACGGAGAAAATATGCATGTATTTTAGTTAAAGCAATCACATAGCAATTCATATTTTCTTTCTGCATAAAATTAAGCTTCAGCGGGAACCACAACAGGAACAAAGTGAAATTTTAATTTTGGTGAAAAACCCATATTCCCCGTCTATTATGCCCAGACTGAAAAAGGCATATATGCTGAATTTGTCCCTGTGGAGCGGTAAGCGGGCGGATTAGGTATATCGGCAATAAATCCGTATCGCGTGCGGTGTGGGCGGGCGGGTGTCCGGGCGCTCCGCCCTACTCCGCGTCTTATCGCCGCCCTACCGCTGCCAATAATATTAACTGTATAATACTTTTTAACTTCTGCGTTTTAGCTGTTTACTTCATTTTATACGTATTTTTGTGTTCGTTGGCGTACTTTGCAGTATTTTTTTACACGAACGACGACTTGGGCGGTAATAATATAGATTCATTTTTATTAATTGCAATCCGAAACAAGAATTCAATTAATTCTGACTGATTGACTTGGAGAGAGTAACATTGTAACGTCATTAATTTACTACAACAACAATGTACGACCCTTCGAGTTTCTGTCATTTACATAATAATACACTTTAATTTCTCAGAAAAAATATCTTTCACATCATCCTTACCGTATTTACTTTACAAGTAAAACTTCTTATGACGCGCCTCAGTTTTAAAAAATATACGTGCGTAAACTGGGGAGAGAGACACGACCTAATGTAAATAAAGGTCGCTCGCGCATTTTGATCGTTTTGAATTTCTTTTTTATGTTTTTTCATAATTCCACTTCATAATTTTATTTTTCATAATTCCGTAATTTTATTTGTAATTCCATGACTTTCAGACTAAGTAAATTTTCAAAATAAATTTGTTTTATAAAATTTCACTTCTCGTGTGCGTCCTTCAACATATATTTTTTTTATTATTCTAGTAAACTAGATTTCATGAGTCTAAATTATTTATGTCCTCGTATTAATTAAATAATATGAATTTAGTATTGGTACAGGCGTCCTTACGCATTGTCAATTTTTTTTCACTGAGACTTGAAAAATAATCTTGAACAAATTCTTCATTTTTACATACAACTTTGTATACCACTACATCATTGTAAAGCTTTACATAAATGGGAAATTATATTTGGCAGGAATGTTTTTACCCAGATAAATGTATGTATTTTATTTTATTTACTTATTTCACTTGGGGAAAGACATCGTGACGAGAATATCCTAACATTCTCACATCTAGATAATACTCTAGGATGAGTATTTAGGCCCGAAAGTTGCACGAAAAAAATCATAAGCTTTATGTAAGCTATATGTAGATTACATTATCAGTATAAGTTCAGAGTATTTAAAGTAATAACTATACACAAAAATGTACTGATCAGTTGAAATTAAACTCTGAAAAAGATTAAAACTATAATTAAATAACATATATGCGGAACGACAGGCATAGTCAGAACTCTGCATTTGACCTGTAGGATTGAAGAATTTACTCGACATTCACCTGATCTGTCGCAGTTGAGTTTAGAAAGAGCTCACTGGATTTATTACCAGTAAATAATTCTAGTCAAATATAAGACAGTTTCTTTATTATTTACAACGACTATTTACAAAGTTGACTATTACTATTGAATTATATATTGCTCGAACTGTGTTCTCAAGTGAACTGCTAAGTGAACTTGATGTCAAGTGAACTATTTTTTACACTGTTGTAACGCCTCTTATAATAGCTTCGTGAAATCCCTTTATGCGACTGCCGATTGTCACGCCAGGAGTTATAAACCTGCGGCCGCCCAGCCGAGGTTTTCTGGAACAACATAAATAATAATTAACGAAGAAAATTTATAAATTAAAATTAATTTATTATTATTAGCAGATTATCTCTCAAGTAATATTCGATACACGTACATTCGATACATGTACAGCTTTTATTGGGATGACAAACTAGTGAATATGTGGACAAAGACAAAGAGCTTCGAGCAATCATCACAAAGCCTACGCAAAGACGTGCAGATACAGATATTAGTACGAGCTGTGGAAAGGTACAAGGGCGCACACGAAACTGCATTTGGGTCAGAATTACTGAACACGGTTGCTCTCAGTTCAATACGCCTGCTTTCTAGTGTGTTGTATATAAACATCTAAATCGCTTTAACGTAGACACACCCAAGTAAATCATCGAACAAAAAGCAAACAGATAAAACTTTTCGTTAATTTTGAATAAGCTAAATATATCTTCTGAACTTATTTTAAGTAAGATGTGCCATTATTACTGTAATACGTGTAAGAACTTTGTGATATCGTAAGCCGATGTCTACAATACATTTAAAAATATTGTGATGTCATACAAGAATCGCTGGTCATTTCATAACCTCACACGAATAGTGTTGAGTACCCGTTCATGTATGTAACATCTAACCAACCTTTAACTATGAACGATCTTTTTTGATAAATTATCATGAACTGAAACAACGATATCGTAGATCGGAACTATAACGGGCTACTTCTTTATACATATTTATATAATTTATTATAATTTTTAGAATAACAGTTTTCATAAATTTTAATTCATCAACTTGAAGTGAAAACAAATTATTTGTGCGAACCGAGATTTTAATTTTAGTTTCAAAATTATTTCACCAAACATTAGTTTAACTAAGTGGAATAAATCGACAATAACTAAACGACTTAATAAATACGCGTTGTACGAGGAGGAAAATAAAAAAATGAAACAATCCGCTTCAACGCTGCAATTTTCGGACTATTTTTTATAATAATTAACACTTAAAAGCCATACCTTTAAATCGAATACTTTATTCCTGTAATTCTTAGGATACCGTCGAAAAAGTCGGTCATGGAAACAACTTTCCCTCTCCATCCGTCTGTCTCTCTGTCCAAACTTAAATTACTCATTTATCTCAAAAACAATTGTGTCGTTGGAATAGATTCAGTAATGAAATGTATTTCATTGGAGTATTGCTAAAATTTACTGCTTTTGCTTATGGTTTATTCTACACTAATTTATAATTGTACACACGGTAGTGTGACTGCTATCAACTTTGAAAACAGCGATTTCGCAATCCTTTTCTGTACTTAGATTCGTTGACATTGGTCAGAATCGCTTACCTTGAACGAAGTAATGAAACCTTTTTATATATGTGTCCGTCTTTGTGTGTTTCACAGTAGTTTTTTTCAGAAACCATTTGACGTAGAAACTACTTTAAAGCATCTTAAAGTCAATATTTAATATTCAAAAATATGGAAATATATTTCGGGTATTGGGGAAAATATAGAAACATATTTCTTAACTATTAACGAGGATTTATGAAAAATTTACAGGGCAGTTTCCATTTTTCATATGACGGTGGGTTGTCCCCAAATACATGAAATCAAAAAAAAATATTTTGATGCGATGAAGTATTCAAAATATATCTTTTAAATTTAACTTAATTTACTCATATGTCGGAAAAATATTAAAAAACTTTTTTGTGACACGACTTACGTTCAGCCCTGATTGCGAAAAGTAGCATGCGTTCCATGTCACAAAACATGCTCTCATGTTTTTACATGAAGAAAAATAATATTTATGTTTGTAAATAGTGTAACAGAAATACTATGCACCCTTAAGTGTTTACATATGTCGATGTGTACGGAACCCTCGTAGTGCGAGATATACTCTTACTTTTCATATTTTATTTCCAATCTGTGATTTATTTTGACTTCACAATAAAAATAGGCTAAATTTTCGTAAGGTCATTTTTTTATTTAAACACAATAATAAAACAAATTCGTTGCGGAAGGCAAAATTCGTATTTTTAAAAGGAATAATATTATGAAACTATAACAATATGAAACTATCACATTGCAGATATTTTATTAAATAATAGCTTAATATACCCTTTGGGCCTGTGACCCCAAAACGCATTTCTTTAGAATTAAGCAAGTTTTCTGTCATTATGTGCAGTATGTTTCTAAGAGTATCACGCAAAACTTAAACACCGGATCAAGAGGAACTTTTAGTGGAATAACTATTGGAGTTTAAATTAAAATTAAGGCTATATTTTGTTTCTTTCAAATATTTCCTAAGGGGAGTTTTTACAGTCTATCTACTTGTTTGTTTATCTCCATCGTGTAGTGTATTATAAGCAATTACACACTTGCCGTAATCATTAAAATATATATATCGCATATTTAATAAAATTTAACATATTTCATTTGTCGTGTTCAAGCGAAATCCACACTTCAATATATGATTTGCAATTTGGACGCATAAAGCGAACGTTACGTGCAATTTTAGATACAACGTACAAACTTCATTTCTATCAAGTTACAAAAACTCCTCGAATAGGAATTGGTCCATGCTAAATTAAAATTGATTACCTCACTTCAGGCCGCAAGTTCATAGTCCTAAGGTAAGCTGGAATTTATGAGATTATTTCGTCCATATTCAAACTAACACAATCCCGTAATTAATAGGCACACAAGCAAAGAATCATTGTGTTGTTATAACGCTGTCAGATAGTTTTTCTGTCGTTCTCATAAATATCTCATTGGTGAGATAAGTTCATAATCATTTTAAGAGTTTTCCGGTTTTTAAATACATTTATTACATTTTGTCAGTGAAATACTTACTGTATTTTCTTTGTGCATTAAAATTAATACTTTATTAGTTTATTTTTTGATCGTGCATTTTTGTCGTAAAAGTGAATAAACAATGACGACGATCGAGTGTCGATCTGGTTATTATGCGATTAACGTGGGAGTAAGAAAGCCTACTTTGAAACTATATGTTCGTAATGAATCTAGTGCACGGCATTTTCACAGTAATTTTTACGATTAGCATTGTACTATTATATATTTACTATTATATATTTTTACTATTACACCTTCAATGCCATTTCGAGGGCTATCATGGGCAGTCGCGGACGTTTGCACGCGTGTGTGTATATCTATATAATTTTTATGTCCCTCCCTTTGTAGCTTGCCCTTTACAAAAAGCACTGCACGCCATTGATCTACATGTCTGTTTTTTTGCGCCTCACGTAGAAATACCTAAAACTATTTGAATTAAATTTCGACTGTGATAATACTTAACACAAAATTAAAATCTAAAGGACATTTATATAAAATGTTTCCTAAGAAACTTGATAATTAATAATTAGCACTCAGGCATCGGGTGGAAAATCGGACGCGAGGTCTCAAAACGATGAATAGAAATTGTAATTTAAAATTCAGCTAAGATATAAAATAATTTTATCTCGGTCAAAGCTAATTTCGAAGTAAAAACATTATTATTTAAGGAAAACTCAACCAAAAAATATACGTGGGCACCGCGGGAAAAACTATTAATTGACTAAATATGTTAAACGCACATAATATATTATTTATTAATTAAAAATATTTAAAAGTTCATGTTTAATGAATGAAAAGTAACAGCCTCGGAATAATATATTATCTTATGTGGATGATGTTACATTAGTATTAAAATATTTTGTCTTTGTAACTCGATGCGAAAAAAAGTCATCACTAAAATCAACAAACAATCGATAACTTGCTTCTTGCTCACACTCGACAAAATGCAATAAAGGAATGCCGATTCACAGCAGCGCCCCATTCAATATCAATTTCAGTTAATGACCTTCCCATACCGTTAATCATTACGCACACGTTAAAATTAATTTTTGTTTGCATTCAGCCCCAAACCTATTCACGGCGCAAACAAACACAACAAATCCCAGAAAAAACGTTATTGTCGTAACTATTCGCAACATCTTAGTGATAAATGTATCAGATAGACGCATTCAGTCCGATGCATCGACCTTTTATTCTTGCCGACGCGTAAATGGAGCTGTTTGAGTACTTGGCCGTATAAATCAGAAGGGAACAAGGCATTAGGGACGGCGTGAATGGGCGAATGATGAAAGGATCTTTTGCGGGCGGAGTCCTCCAGTTGCGGCGTCCACCGCAAGCCGAAGACGCGCCGCGGGTCGCCGCCGTTTTCTGCAACGGGGACACGAGGAATGCAATGACGAAATGGATATCTGGGTGAAGGTATGGTATTTTGCGCTGTAAAAGTGAATTTTTCGTATCGAATTCGATCAGGTTATCTTGTAGGGGTAATTTGATTTTAGGCGGGATAACGGTAGGGTGAATAACTATTATGATTAAGATCGGATGCTAAATGTCTAATAAATATATAACAGTATCAAATATCATGATCTGTAAATGCATATTTGCATATTTTCTAAAGGAAATTCTAATGGATTCGTTGGTTTTAATCGTCTGTTATAATTTCTTAGCGCCCAAAATGTTTAACATAGAATAATTTGTTAATATTTTGCATGGCACATTAATACAAAATATTAATAAAAAATAATAATCGTGTAGTGAATTAAACATATACGTGTAGTGAATTAATCAAAAGTTTATAATTTTTGAGTTACAAGAAAATTTACCTAATGCTAATAATAAATCCGTCTACCACACGAAACATGATTTGGTTTTAGCGGTTTACAGAGCGGCCTTTCGTCGATTAGTTTGTGTCTCAACCCTAGAGAGATCAATCGATAACCATAATATTTACATTGGTACACATCATACTCGTAAGTAAGTACATTATTACATTGCGTACATACAAGGAACATTTAATAAATTCTCATTATAGGTTCCAAATAAAATAGATGTAATAAGAACAATATCTTTATTTTTCAATATAATCGCCATTAATATTAATACTCTTATCGTATTGATTTACTGACTTAAATATATTTTAATAATACGGTTATGGTGAATTGTTCATTTGTTCTTTGGTATCAAAATGTTAACTAATTGCTCCTTTTGATAAACCATCGGACGGTTTTTTTCCAAAGAATTTCTTTACGTTTTAAAATATGGGAAACGCCAAGGTCCATAAGACTTATTTGAACTACAGGTGGCTATTTTCTTCAAACCCATTAATGGGCTATCTTGACCTGTATATATCGGCCTATCTTACGCTGTGTGAATTATCGTGGAGGAAAATATTTGTCAATTTTCTATGTCGCTTTTCTTTAACTTTAAAATCATACACATATTTTATGGACACATTTTTATGAACAATATCGTGGTATACGTAATAATTATAATAACTTTGTAAGAAAGCAAATCTTTCCCAACTAATCTTAAGTTTTATCACACTTTTTAAACATAAATAACAGATTAAAGAAACAATTCTGAAAAACTTTTTTCATACTTTTCTTTCGTGCTCGTTACAAACTCTTTTTGTTTTAGCCGTTGTAACCGACTTTAATAAATTAATTTCTGGGTTACATTGATGACCCCACGACCCCACTTTCCCTCGCCAATCTTGTTATACACCCTTTAGGAAGTTTACCATAACGCTCCAAAATCTGTTTATAGGTTGCTACCGAGGCGGCGTGAGCATGTGGGGAAACCCACATAGTAGTGACTATTGACATATTTAGACGACCGTGAATAATATTGGGCATGGTACCATAGGAAACATTTCATAATTTTGTCAATTATTATTTAATCACCATTAATACGATTTTCCCACCTTTGGCAAGATTTTTTCAGTAGGAATTAGATCGGCCGTCTACTTCTTGATGCCAGTTTTTTGATCGTGAAAAAATTGGTTTCTACAACTGCGTCGTGTCATTGATTGCAATAAGAACAAATCTCAATGTTTATACTATTAATTAATGCTCTTATAAGGTATATTTAACAATGCTTACTTTATTTGCTATTAACATACCGATACTCCGAAGTTTTAGAACGTTCCTCGCAAGAACGTTGGTACAGAAATACTCTAGAGGTAGCAATTCTTGAACAATACATTAACTCATCTATTTGTTATCAAAATAAATAACAAATATACAAAATATTATCAAAATCCTAACTACAGTTATTATATTAAATGACTAGCATAAAATACTCGAACATAATAATGACATACGTACGTACAAAATTATATGCCATTGAATAAGAGTATTAATTACGTCATACTAACTAAAGTGAAAGTCATCCTATGTCAAACATATTTATAGTATTATCTTAATTGGAGAAACAAATGATAATCGAATGTTACTAAATATAACTCAAATACATTTAACTTGTGTATTGTGCAAGAAAATATGTGTATTATATTCATTTTTGATCCCAAGAAATACATTTGCGCTTTATTAACATTTATGTAGCAGCTTAACTGACCAAAGGTACTCCTAGGTACTTGATCTACGTGATCTACATACTCTTTCGAATTTAGTCAGCCTTAAACATGCATGGTTGCTGAGTTTGTTTTGAAAACCTCTACACTTTTTTAGTTTCAAATAGCTTGTCTCCTTCTATAAATTATTTTTGAGGGGTGTACTGCTAAATTTTGAAATAAACTTAATTTTGACTTGGGCATCTAACACTAAGGTAGACAATAAAGGGTAGTTTGCAAAAAGCACGATCCACTATAACATTTTTACACTTTTATAAAAAAAATCTTATGGCAATAATGTTTATTTAAGCAAATATTTATGCGTTGAAAAAGGATAAGTGAAATAAAATTAATAGTCAAATATCGGATATGTTTCCTCATTTTTAAATATAAAATAACTTAATGATTATTTTTTTTTTCTAACTATTCTCATTTACTTCCAAATAAGTAAATAGGAAAATAGAAGTGATTTTTTTCCAAAAAAACGGTTATAAAAAATAACGCGTTATTTTAAATGAAGTTTTAGCAAAAACTTTTGTTAATTTCTCTGCCGTCATACCTCTTACCTCGGATGATGGTGAAATATATAAAAATACTGATTTTTAAGTTTTCATAGCTACAATTGAAGCCTCGAAGAGCGAAGTCTCGCCCGTATCTAAACCCGACCCGTTTTACTGAAGATCTTACCGCTTACTGTTTTTTTTTTTGAAGATGCATGTATCCTATTTTCAATTTTTGCATGTTTAAGAACTTTTCAACATCAATATGTGTTCTAAGTTACATCCTCCTTAGTTACTAAATAAAATCATATCACATTAAATTTAGTAGAAAATTTGATGGAAAATTACGACTATTCTCGAAGAGGTACAATGAAACGAACAAACAGATAAACATTATCTATAACAAAAGTACTGATTAAAACATTATGTTAATAACAACAATAAAAGCGTGTTTGACAAGGAGCGCGCGAGTGAGTTGTAAAGCGAGGTAATTGTTGCAGCGGAGCCCGCGGGACCGGTAGCCGCGCTTCAGGGTAACAGTCACCTGACAATGAGCCGGGCTACATTAGCCACAAAGGGAATGGTAACAAAAAAACACTTCGCCAAAAAATATTGAACACATCAATTCACTTGGGCAAACAGCAAAAAAAATTAAGTATAGTTCGATTAACATTGTTTGAAACACATAAATACCTTTCAAGTATATACATACATACATATATATATATATATATATATATATATATATATATATGTATATGTATGTATGTATGTATGTATATATATTTACGTCTTCTCCTAGCTGGCAGATCAACTACCTAGCTTCAAACCATTTATTACCTTGTACGTCCTTTAACTTTCCTAATCCATTACCTTTTTAAATTCCACACCGACTTCCATAAAAACGGAAACTTGAAAGATTTTCATAGTTTAGAGAATGTATTGACAAATATAGTTTGAATTTCTGAATAAAGAAAAATCGATTCTAAGATACTTGATGTATCTAACAACCTGTAAAATACAAATGTATAAGCAAATTATTCATACATTGTACTTCTTTTGATAAAAGAGATGAAGAATTAAGTATATATTCCCATGTCTCCAAAGTGATGTATAATTGGCAATATATAAAAAGAAAAATATATAAAAAGGGTTTAAAGAACATTTTTAGCAGCCTGATAATTTTTATTTCAATTTATTCTTCATTAGTTTTAGCCCCCGTCTTAACCCGTGTGCGTCGTCGATTAAGACGCTGGGATATATCTCTGACTTGATTCTAGTCAAAACTTTTTTATAAAATACTACAAACCCACGTGAGAACCTAATAAACATTGTAAAAAATGGATGCTATACCTAAGAAAGCACTGCAGATTAAGACAAAAAAGTCTATATGTTTATCCCGGCTATAATCCCCTTGCATGTCAATATTTCATGTATATTTATTCAGAAATTACGGAGTTATATAGTATCCATCCCTCGTTCATCCATCCATCTATCCAACCTTTCGCATTTCTAATATTAGTGATTTAATACAATGAAATAACAACTGGAGTATTGATTAAAGCAAAAAAAAATATTTGTATGAATTCATCATGTTGCTATATGCTCTTTCTGCTCATTATGCTCTTTATGTTCTATTGACCAAGGTGGCCAAAAATTAAGGTGGCCAAAAAGTTCAAGGCTGCAAATGGCCAGATTTTAAACCGAAAACCTCTCGTGAATGTTAAAAAATCTCATAAATTCGGAGAAATGGCGTGCTGGGATCGATCGATCGATCGATTCAATGCTTTGGGCCTACCTGTAAGTTGGACATGTTTTTTAAAGAAACAAATAAGTAAATATAAATTGTTTTCCTTTCTATTTTTCAAATTATTACAAGAGACACAGAAAGAAGCTAATCAAACATAATTTTACTACTTAACATTCATTATGCGATTATGCTCTCGATCATGTTATTTTTGACAAACAAGCAAACATTCTAGCAAGCAAAGTTCTAATTTCATCAAACAATGTTGTTTAACTTTTTGATCGTGATGAGTGTTCGAAATCAAATTGTACATAAATAAATAAGAAAAGAAAGTGTCAACACGTGTCGAACTAACTTCACTGAACAGTTTGCAGAACGAAAAGAAATCACAATGGAGACACACATTTTTTCCCCGGCACACATCTAAACACAAACGTCTCAATCGGGAGCGGAAAGAGGCGGCAAAACCAATGTTGTCATCCCGCTCTTTACTTAACCGAACAACCGTCAACAACACTTTTGTAGTTAATTTAGATTCGTAAGCAAATATGGACACGTTGATATTAAACAATTTACTGAATATTTTATTAAAAATGTGTTATTAATTACACCTAAAGAAACAAAAATGTCTTGTGCACATTAAATCTTTAATTTTACTTATTGAGAGAAACTTACAAACAAAGCCCCTTTAGAAGTGTATGGGAAAGCGCATAAATTATTGCTCTGTATTTTTTAAATCCCTTAAAAATAAACATGCAAATTAAACGAAATAATTTTTATTGAAAGTTTCAATTAAATGCTGGCATCTAAAATTTTTTCATATTTATACACAAAGATTAGGCGAAGGGCAGTGGGACATGTAGCAGGCTACTTTGGAACTTAATATTTCACAACCGGGTTTACAATAAAAAAGAAAAGATGAATAAACCCTGTTTCATTTTAAATGATCTAAGGAGATATATCCCATTCGATAGGATCCGAGAAAAATTTACTTTCGCATCCAAAAGTATATCCATTAATTGTTTTCTCTATATTGGTCCTTAAACTATAGAAGCTATGAGACCCTAACAGACCAACAATCGTTCAAACAGATGGAACGTGCTAATTGAACGGAACGTGCTAGTTTTTAAACTAGGGAACCCCAAAAAAAATAACATAAAAAAATTATTAAATCAGATTGAGATATATTCTAAATAGTAGGTATGTACCTAGAAAAAAATTGTTCAAAATGTCTCTCTCTAATAGATAAGATCCTCTAATAAATAATGGTATTTAAGGTTAGATTATTCCCAAAAAAACTGACAAGCGCGAATAGGACGCGCACAAATTTAGTACATAATATTTCTATTAAACTATTTAAAAAAATTTAAATTTTTTAGATCGCAAATGTATTGCCCTGCTATCGTACATTTTTCACAAGCACATATTTAAAAAAATGTTTAATTTGAGATTGAATTTATAATGATTGAGTTTTCCATTTGTTACCCACGATGGAAAGGAGAGGGTATATGCATTTAGGGTAAGAAGTTGTTTGTTTGTTTGTGTGCACACTCCAATGTTCCTATTTATCTCCAAAACGGTTTGACCGATTTAGATATGGTTTTCTGTAAAATATCTGTGATTCATTGGCAATGGTGTTTATATAGTTATGTTGTTACGGTAATTACAGTATTACTAATATTGGTTTGTTACGGTAATTACTCACCAGAGAGCGCCTCAATAAACATTTTGTTGCAAACCAATGCTCCCATTTTTCTCCAAACCCGTTGGTCGATTTAGATACGGTTTTCGGTAAAGAGTTTGTGATTTAACGTCGAAGGTTATTAGTAAGTGTTATGTAGTTAACTCGTCAAAGGGCGCTGCAATAAACATTTTTTATTGATCTAAATGAACTACTTTGTGGCCTTTTTTCCGCTTCCTCGATGTGTGATCCACGTAATACGTTTCTCGAGCACTCTAATTCTTCCAGTGCTATGCTATTGTTTAGATTGTTAAAGAGTTTTCTTTGATTTAGATCTGTGATTATTACGCCGTCTAAAGATCTCACTCTATTAAGAGCCTCATAAGCTAGACCTTTGGCGAATGTATTTTTAAAATCTTAGTTATTAAGGCTAATAACAAAAAGCAAAATTAAAATTTCCGTTAAGCCCAAGACAGGTGTAAACGTTTTAATTGAGAGAGTATAAAATAAATATACGATATTAATTTCAATTCAATATCTCAAGCCGGTTTTGAGAAATAGTGCTTTGACAGAAAGACCGACGGACGGACGGACAACAAAGTGATCCTATGAGTTTTTTTTTTATTTTAAGGGATGAACCCTAACAAAGAAACATAATATTTATTACACAAATATCCTTTAGATATAGTTATCGTTTTTCTATATGATTTTATATTAAATGGGATTTTAAAAACTCCAAAATTTCAATGATTCACCAAAAACTTACAGTTTAGGATTTATCATATTATCTATGAAACCCTAAACTTTAATACTGTTGTACAATAAAATAGAAGATTGTGGAAATAAGTTCATTTTTATTAAAAAGGCATTGGATTGCTTTTATTGAAAATATAAACTTCTTAATCACCTTATTAGAGATAGAAGCAATTTTAAAGATTCTTTAAAATACTTAAAGAAACTTAGATGCCTTGTCCAAACTATTTTTATCATCTGTCAAAATTACGTATCAGTTAACAGCATTCTGTTACGTAAATCAAGCTGTAATATGTAATCATTTTGATCCCCTTTAGATATTTTATATGCATAGTTAGATAAAAATGTATACGGATCTTGAGACCTTCATACCCATCAGTGGTTATGTAGATGAAATAACATAACTATAGAAAATATGTTCCTCTGTGGCGTTGAATATACGAATAATGCTTTACTCGTCTTAAAAATATAAGAATCAACACACTGTTAAGTTATTCACTTAACATAAAATGACAGAGAGAGAAATATGAAACATATGTATTATATAAAGTAGGCAATCTAATTTAAATAAATTTCTTATCTTATCCAGAATTATAAAAACTAGTTGACTATTTTCGAATAAACAAACATCATCTATACATATAATAAAATTGTAAGAGTGAATTCTGTACATTGAAAATATTTATAAAAAGTGAGTGATTTAGCATATAAAATGATAATAGAAGCCAGAAATTTTTTTTAGATTTTTGTCGGTATGTTAATTTGAGCGAGAACCACGCAAAATCTACTGGATGGATTTTAATGAAATTTAGTATGGTAATAGTATATACCCAGGAGCAATGTATGAGAAAAATTTGTTTTTCCTAATTACACACGAACCAAGCCGTAGGCATAGCTAGTATCTAATACAACGGGGTGAAACAGTGATTTTAAAAGATTAACTTATTCATATATAACATTTCAAGAGCATTCATATTAGACCAGATTATTCATATATAAAATTTCAGGACCAATTGAATTTGACTATTAGTCAATAATCTTCAAGAAAATTCATAACAATATTCGTAATAACAATATTCGAATCCGTTCGTATTTGTGTTAAACAAATACATCCCAAATTTTCTTCGCCCTTATTTCAAAAGTGGTTTTTTTACAAACTTCTACTGTCGCGTATCGGCTTTTTTCGTTCGCGTTGGGCTCGAAAAAGATATCAACACACATTATTTTGACACAAAGCGGCGACATACCCATGTAAGTGGATTAAGAACCATTGCAATGAATACGTGAATTTTACGAAGCATTAAATCGGGCAGATGACAAAAAATGTGATCTTTCTTAAGAATAATAAAAAAGTTGATGTCTCAATGTGCTCACGATGGCGGGGTCTTAAGAACTTTTGTGGACTTCCATCATTTCCATTAAAAGATGTTTGTTATATTTTGTCGAAGAAAAGGATCATCGCGACAATAATCTGTTTTGAAAAAGAGTGTCGCCCTCGTAAGTAGCGCTCGTTAGCTCCATATTCATACACATGGAGTTTACATTTCTCTTTTTTAACGTTTCACTCGAGTGAAACAATAATGCCGCTAAATGATAAAATTCCGTTTTATTCGTGTTTTAGCAGAGATGAATTGTTTTCGTTAAATTAATATTAAAATTATCTGACAGCTTATCATTACACGTCACATAAAATAAATATTTAAATAAACGCACAGGAGAAGCAATACACTTAATGTATTTGACTTTCACAACTTGAACTCGAATTGCATTATTCTTAAAACTTTCAGTGTGCATCATCAATTGACACTTCATTAGTTAAACCAAATTAGAATCTGGCTCCATCATTTGGAGCCCACACGAAGTCGAATAGATTACGACGTAGTAATGAGTACAAATGCGTTCGTATGGTATCTATATATGAGACAGTATGGTTACTTTCCTTTCCTATTTCATACCAATTTACTCCTGAGTATACTGGGTTTCCATTCTTTGCAACTCAGAAGAGACATTGCGCTTATGAAATTTATCTTCCAAGGTTAAAAAGAAAATTGTAATACCTAATATTGAGTAGAGTTTCATTCTTCGAGCCCGATGTTTTTCTACGCTCATGCAATCATCACATTTTGCTTAACTACTTCTTAGAACCTAATTGCGGGAACACTCCAATTTTCCGCAATATCCAACTGCTCAACCACCTGATCTCGGTCGAACCAGACTTCGGTTAGTTGATGATGAGGGAAAATAAATTTGTAGGAATATATCGTGGTTATCCTTTATAATTCTTATGTAATTTTATGTTCAAATCTAATCTATAAATTTAAATTTGGTTAAGACATTTATTCTTTATCGCAACGAGCAAGTTACCTCTAAAGTATCGATAAACGTGTGCATAATCAAATAAATAAATAATAACAGCTATCTATCAATTGCCTCATCGTAATGGAGCAGAAATCCGGTGATTGCTTAAACTTCATTCAATGTTTACCTAGATTTTAATTACTTTAATAATCGACATAAGCTTCTTGATAAAACAGTTCTTAGAGGGGTTTGAAAAATTACAAATTTAGATTAGGATGACAACAGACTGTAAGTATTGTTAAAAAATGTAAATTCAGTTTGCCTCTCAACATATTTCATTATGTTGTATCGAGAAAGGATCGACAGATGCATTAAGCTGCGTTCACACGTGACAATAGCGGGGATATTACAGTACGATAAGACAATACTGTCCACGTGTAAATATGAAATAATTTTCCGATTAACTTCCGCGATAGAAAGCTAGGCTCTCTAGATAATACAATGTTTTCCGCCAATATAATTTTGCTCCAGTGTGTTAGAAACATGTTATTAATAATTTCAATAATTATGACTTAAAAGAATTATTTTAAAATGACGTAATTTGAACCTAAATTTCGTCATAATGAAATAATTGTTTGTACAATATCTAGCACCTCGTTAAACAAAATATTTTACGTTTTTCGTTCGATTTCAATAGCGCGGCATCGCAGATCCATTTTGATGGGTTCGGTACCCACAAAACAACGCTAAATGAGTGTTATCGTGTCTTAAATTTAGAGACTGCTCTAGAATGCTCCTTTGTACCTTTGTAAAATAAAGCACCAACTTGCTGTAAGATATTGTTAACGTATTAACAACATTCATTAATAGATGGCGCCAAAAAAGAAAGAGAATTCACGTAATAGAGTATTTGACCGATATTGATATTTTTGTTTAAAACTGTGGGGTAGGTTAAAAAAACCATGAGATGAAAAAATAATACATACAGAAAACAATTAATCGGAACTTTCAAATAGAAAAAGTGTCGATTTTTTTGTTCATAAAATTTTTTAAAAGTTATTATTTTAAAATTTAAAAGTTATATTAAAAAAGTTATTATGAATTTAGTTTAAACACAAAAAATGAAAATAATACACAATATATAACTTAAACGCAATATTTAACGAGATACTAAAAATATTTAATAAAGTCCCTTGTAATGAATGCTAAATAACTGGCCAGTGACGTCATAAGTCAGTGTGTTTTGTATGGGGCGTTTTCACCCGAATCGTAGTTCGTCAGTTTTCAAGTCGTTATAACTTTGCAATGGAAAGTCCTAGTTACGATATATTTATTTTAACCTTTTTTCATATTACTACTTGTTCTATCTTAGTAATAAAAAATATAGTCCAATAACTTATTCCATAACTTTACATTTACTAAAATTAACATTTATTATTTCGATTTTTACCGTTGACCATGCGTTTCTGCTCATTTTGCTAGGGATCCTCCCTTAGCGTATATATTGCAGTCATATAAATTTATATAGCCTGTATGGTGCAGTGCGTCGTATAACCGCATTTTTAGTAATTCATAAAATCAATACAGTTTTTAGTTTTACAAAAATCTAATCATATGTTCACTCTTAACATAAACAGAAATTAGTAAATTGGCTGGTAATTTAATGACGTTTACTATTTTCTGTCACACAACACTGAAATTGGCAAGTTTGTAACAAAAAATTTTAAAATCTGTCGTTTCGAAACGACCTCTAATTTTTTGTACAGGGCTTTACATATCTGCACATTATCTGCGTTTTATCGAAGCAGTTATTTCATAGTATAATGGCTCATTTCGCGTTCCGTTAACCTTTAAACCTTAATGTACAAAATTACAACACAGCAGTGACAATATTCCCAAGTCAAAATTTCGATTATTAATTTCATGATATATACCGATGGTACTATGGACATATAGACACCACCTTTAGACTTGCCATTTTCTCTCAATAGCCTAGTTAATAACGTCATTTTGAGATTTATAGCGTGTTAGTTTCTTGCAACACCTCACGTTCGATGATTTATTTATCGAAATGATACTTCTCTTGTGCAAGATACAGATGAACACAAATGTTTATTTCGTGGCTTTAACGACTTCAGAATGTAGCAACAATGCGATCCTCATACAATGAGTATTGTTTACACAATACCGAAACGGGGGTTAGTGGATACTTATGACCATAAATGATGAATAATGGCTTGTTATGGTCGAATATTATAGCGCTGAGGACTGTTGCTTTGATTGCGACTGTAGAGATACATCGACATGATGAAGATCGTGAATCTTTTATAGTTATAAGAAATGAAGCCGTCGTCGATAAAACTGACTTTAAAGGATGAAATGTTTTTTTTAACTTTATTTTTGATAATGTTCAATGATAAAGGGCAATGTGTGTCTCCGCCAAAATATTTATGTGCACAAGCAAGCTCAGTCGTCTAGTAATAGCCATATTCGTCATTTGCATGTATTACTCTAAATATTATCATTTGAAAAAATTCATTAAAACCTTTTTTGAATTTTTACCAGATTTTTGTTCAGTCTTATTTAAAAATGAAAGGGGCCGATACACACTTGCGAACAACTTTAACGTCTAATATTTCGTAAACGTAATTAAAAGATGAGAAGTGGTAAGTGGAACCTAAACTTCATTCTAAAAAATGATACCGCATACGATAAAACGACATGCAAACTACACTAAAAAAAATTGTTTCATCCCTGTTCTTAATAAGAGGAAGCACCTTAAAAGTAGGAAATGTTTGGTACATATTAATTAAGACCTTCACTTAAGCAGAGTTTTATACACGTACGTCTGAAATTGTACGTGACAGACAGACGGATACACACACTGACAATACGAAATTATAAGTATACCGTTTTTAACTACGGAACCCTAATAAGGAGAATTGCAATTGATTTGTAATGTCGAAGGTGTATATACTCGTATGGTTAATGGTTGTTTTTCATTGTTGTCATGACTTTGAAATGACCAACAACGATATGATCGTAATTAATTCTACGCATTATGAGAACCTATGTTCGATGGAATTTCAAAGGATATTGTCTCAGTTTTGTACATGGATTCTTTTAATTTCTTGTACAAAACTGACTCAGTCTTGCTTTTTTTATATCGTAAAACTCCGTTTTAATTTTGTTTGTTTATTTTCCATCATACTACAATAATTTTCGAATGAAGCATATAAGAAAGCGATACATTACCAAATTCCATACCATTTTTCACCAGCAAACAGGCACACAATAACTTTAATACAAAATTTTCATAAGATCCTTTTAGCAATAATATGAAAACAACCCTACGAATTCAAACCAGTGAACCATATACATATAAACATATGTATATATTTATATCGTAATCTACCTTCAATTCTACCGTTACGTGTAAAGTTGGAAGTCAACATTTATGTCTAAAATCAGTGTAAGTTACAGGGAAAATTCAAAAAACCACCGAAAAAATAATAACATTTCAAAAACTAATAGGTAAGATATGAATAAAATGGAAAGTGACGTAACTTGTACATTGTCAGCTATAGGTGTATATTAGAAATACTTTAGTGTCAAAGTAAAATTGGAATTATGTTATATATATATATATATATATATATATATATATATATATATATATATATATATATATAAATTGATCTATTCTTTTCGCTGGAACATTTATTGAACTCATAGAGGATACCCAAAGATCTGAATATACATATAAACACGCTATCAAGTTAAAAACATTTATCAGAAATAACATAAATACCGCCATCTAATGGAGAATCACAAAACTACACATTTGATGGCTGCTTATATAATAATCAGAGGTCTCTGCCAATTAATTAAGTAGCAATAGAGTTGAACTACATTTAGACGATTTCTACTGCTTACGTTAACCAAGTCTCTAGGCTATAAAACTGCCAAGTTTTATTATTATAAAGTTGTTTTATTTTTTATAACCCTATATTGATAAGCCTATCTTTATAATTTTTATGAACCTATTAAGTGATCAGGTAAATTGGGAGCATGTTGCTACTTTTACTGCGTAAATATCCACAATTAAATGAAACTACGTGATGTAGTATTATTTCTACTTTCTTTAAGTTCTTTACCACGACCTAGGTTTCGTTGTATTGCAACATTTTCAGGTGGGCTATTAGCAAAGATATCTTTGCTAATAGCCC
The DNA here is from genome assembly GCA_039881145.1 of Druceiella hillmani. NCBI lineage: Eukaryota > Metazoa > Arthropoda > Insecta > Lepidoptera > Hepialidae > Druceiella > Druceiella hillmani. Next base: position 13,052,103 of record JAYKKI010000005.1, read on the forward strand.
ACCTGAAGATGATATAATCTTTGCTGATAGCCCATCTGAACATGTTGTAATACAACGAAACCTAGGTCGTGGTAAAGAACTTAAGAAAGTAGAAATAATACTGCATCACATAGTTTCATTTAATTGTGAATAATGAATTTCTACAAAATTAACGCCAAATATATTCAATTTGCGTAAATATTTCGAAGTAAATTTTTCAAATTATTTTGACCAAAATTATATTGATAAGCCTATCTTAATAATTTTTATGAACCTATTTAAGTGCTCAGGTAAATTGGGAGCATGTCGCTACGTTTACCGCGTAAATATTTCAAAGTGGATTTTTCAAATTATTTTGACCAAAACATCTGGTCCGCGTCTCACAGAGATCCTACACACAAAGCGGATTAAATGGTGCGAAAGTAGCGCCGCACAAAGAGCGCCGGACAATTTGTAGTTTCAGTAAAAATAATCGACCGTTCGCCGAACGTCTTCTTCGTTTTATGTCTCAGCCATTGTCGGCGTCTGTGGGCGTGTACGGCCGTTCGATTTCGCGCTAAAATATTGTCACGATTTCTATCCAAATATTTACTCGGCCAGTTTATAGCCCAGCTCGATTGTCTGGCCGCATTGTCGCCGCGAGGGCGGCGAAGGTCCGTCCACCTTATTTCAGATAAAATTCTCGACTTCAAATTTTATAACTGTGAAACAAATTATTCGCTGTCTACGAACATAATTTTTTTCAATGTTATTTATGACTACGCTGCCTTGGGCCTCTTACCACAATAATAAAACGTTGTTTTACATCTTGTACAGATAACACCGAGAACTGAAATGGACTTGCAGCATTTGGATATTCCAGAGATTCACGCCAAGAGAGCCATTTGTAATCCACTATTTTGGCAATAATCACCACGGTAATTTTATTTAACTCCACGTCTATTAAAAGTTAACAATTTCACGAAAAGTGCAAAAGGCGAATAAATTCTTTATAGTAAGATTTAGTTACTCAGCCGTCCGCGTGGTCCAGCTATTTTTACTTTTATATCAAGGTTACATTAAATTTTATTGAACTATAACTGTAGTACTGTAAAGCTTAAATAAAAGATTTTAAAAATAAAACTGAAAACTGGGTTTATAATGATAATTTTTTTAATTTCATCTACTACATTCATATGACATAACGCCTTTTTTATCTTTTTGTTCGTTCGCTGATAACTCAATTTCTGTTGAATGGATATTAATTCGGTTTACGATATTACTTAAAACGTTTCTTCTAGAAATGTTTAGTTATAAGATTATTCAGCGATATTTGGGAAGCAAGCCGTTTGGGAAATGTTAACCTAACAAAACTGTAATTCTTATATCTGTTTTCAAGAAAATCTGACTATTTGCATTTAAATAAACCAGGTGTTTTTTTTAATGCAACAGTAAAGTATCTTTAAAAATATTTTTAAACTATAAGCAATACTATTTAAATGGATACTTTAACGAGATTTCACAATATACTGAAATTAAAATGAAAAATGCATGGACAACAGATAGAACCTCAGGCGGTGAGATCTATATGCGTACTAGTATTGAAAAAAAATCTAATCGAAGAAAAACTGATGAAACTGCTCGATGACTAAGTCACTAGTAACTCATAATAATCGTAGTCTAAAAACCTAAGTAGCATCAAAACCTTTTAGTTTCTTAGAGAATAGTAAAGTGAAGGTATGGGTACATATCGCAGGAAAAACATTTTCCAATTATGTTTCCTGTATAAATGTTTTCAAATTTAATAAACCTATATCGTAAAAGTGCTTTTTTTAATTAACTGTTACGGTTACGGAATATGATATTGTTTAAAATAAATATTGTGTAATCTAAAATCATATTTTTATTAGCAATAATAGTTTATATAGAAGTTTATTACAAACTGACATATTTTTTAATAACTATTTTTAATATTCTGAAATATAACAATTTCTTAATCCCTACATAGTTGCACGCGTCATCCGAGGTTAACCAGGCATGGGACATTTTTACAATTAAATGATTAATTGGCTTTCAATATTTCTTTGCACAGTGTTTTTATGTTTAATCAAAAACCAGGTTATACGAAAATAATGCAAGAAGCTATGAGGAAAGTTCAGTCTAACGAAATTACTACACAAAGATACTTTACAAGTTGAGTTATAGTTGGACAGGTCTCAGGACAAAGTTTCTCAGGTTTTCTTCTCTTTTCTCTCGTATTACCTTATTCTCAGTGAGTAATCGAACATCATGGTAAACATTATGTTCGATTGATTTATGGTGAAAAATAAAAATATTATCAGTATTACATTCAGAACATGTCTTACATTCATCATTTCATAATTGAAAGCAATGAAAGGTCTGTGAGGAATGGTATCACGAGCAATGTGCTAATACCGAATTAACACTGCAAGCAATGTGCTAATACCGAATTAACACTGCAAGCAATGTGCTAATACCGAAGTATCACGAGCAATGTGCTAACTACCGAATAAAAGGATAACTTATCTGTGGTTTATTTATTGATTAATGTCAATTGATGTCAGCGATAATATACTAATTTCCTTTACAAATTGCCCACCTGAAGATGTTGTAATACAACGAAGCCTAGGTCGTGGTTAAGAATTTAAATAAAGTATAAATAATACTACATCACGTAGTTTCATTTAGTTGTGAAAAATTAAATGAATATGAATTTCTACAAAATTAACGCCAAATATATTCAATATTTAATGTTAAAAAAGAACAAAATAAAAAACGGTGTGTAAGTGACAATTCACACATTTTGCTCGTGGTCACTCACCACGTGTTCCATGCTCGATCCTAAATGTATCAATACCGATATCGACATTTCATTTCAACTATCTTGCTTCTCTAGTTTCATACTAGTGCTATTTTCTTTTTGTATTATTCCTATTAAATACTCTTACTATACTTATAAATTAATATTTCATACCTGGAGCGAATATTATGGAATTACGTAAATTCAAGCCAGGTGGGTCTTTGTAAAATACATATGTACACATAATGTATGCTGTTAGTATAACCAAATATAACACAAACATTTTATTATAACCCAACTTTTGTTTTACTGATATTATTTCAAGAATAATAAAAACAAAGTTTGAAATATTGAAAGTTTACGAGTTACGAGACTTGTGGTAACAAACGATGCTAATTTAAATGCTATGAAAGACAAAGCCAACCCCACAAAACTTCAAATAATATAAAATAATATGTTTCATTCGATATTGATTTTATATCGGTTTCATTTTATACTGGTTTCCGGATATGCTGTGTATTAATACATAGTTTATGAAAATAAGTGTTATGTATTGATTTTGTGGTTTGTGACACATTCATATGGTTTGTGACACATCCAGTGGTCTAAGAATTCACTCTCTTTCTAATTACTTAGCTTAATGCAGTGATTAAAACTATCTTGAACTGTTGCGGCGAAATGTTTTATCGTTTTACGTTTTTGAGAATCTGAATAGAAATGAGAATACTTGACAAATGAAACAATTGTTGAAAAGTACATCTATATTAATAAACAATTAACCAAAAATAATTATGTTATACATGGGTCTCATTGTTTGCGACACACTTTCTGTTACTATAATAACGCAGTCTCTTTTAATTACTTAATTTGGAACAGTAATTAAGATTATCTTGAACTGTGGAGGTAAAATGATTTATCATTTTACGTCTTTGAGAATTTGAAAAGATATTTTACAAATAAAACATTTATTAGAAAGTACGTTTATATTAATAAACAATTTACCAAAAATAATTATATTATATATAGATGTTATGGTTTGTGACACACTTTTTATTACTAAATAATGCAGTCTCTTTTCATTACTTAGTATGACACAGTGATTAAAGCTATCTTAAAATATGGGGTAAAATGAATCATCACAAATTTACAAAAATGAGAATTCTTTATAAATGAAATAATTGTTGGAAAGTCTACCTTCAACCAAGAGGCAAATAAAACTAGAGCAATTGAAATAAAAGCAGGACACATCTGAATAAAATTAATATTATACATATGCAACATTAATAAAATAAGATAAAACTGTCTGTAAATTGTTACAATACACATTAAATGCAGAATATTAATATTCAACCAGAATTATTCTCGATATCGATAATATTGTAGCTGGGAACTAAAGAAAGAAATATTGAAGTGCTATGGACGCGTCTATCGCATTAGCGTAAATCGCTATATAACAAAGTCATGCAAATTAAAGGATATTTAAAAGACGACGACATTGGGGATTGTAACAAAGAGATAAAAGATTAAAAAAACACCCAAGTGTGAGCCGGACTCACACTACCATGGATTGTACCATATTATTTAAAGTCTTAATACAACAGGTATTTTTCATTCACTTAAAAGTCGTGAGGTGGGGGCAATATTTACATATATTTTAAAGGATCATATAGCACCGTAATTACTAAAAAAACTTATTTTTTATTACATTTTAATACAATCTTGTGTCTTTTATCGAACAATCTTATTTATTTATTGTATTTATTATTGAAATATGAATCACAGGTAATAAAAACCAGGAATGTCAAGTACATATACATCAGAATAATTATGAAAGAGTTGATACCAAAAATGAATTATTTTCTGCAAGTTTGCCGGTCTCACACATAATTATTTTTCCATGAAAGAAATTAAAAAACGGAATTCGTCTCAAGCAAGGTAAAAAAGTTGTTATTTTTAAATTACTTCAAGAAAACCCCATAGCTTTACAATTTCTAATTTTTCAGACTTATATACATGAAATTGAAAGAAGACGCTTTAGACGGGAATCCCGATTAATATTATTTTGTATCTCAATTTTTTCCTCATGCCATAAAATTTAAAATAATCAAAAGTGGGGTCAATAAACCCTGTTTATTGAAATATTTGGCTTCAAAAATGTTCCCACCATAAACTAGAAATATTTAACAATTTAAAATCAAATCGATTGCTTTACATCAACAATTTTAAGAGCTATAGAAAACTACGAAGTCTTAATAGGTACTATTTGTATCGAAATGAATGAGACGAAATTACGATTGTCCAATCTGTCATCTCCGCCTTACTGTCATCAAGGAAATAAATCTAATCCCTACAAAAGGCCGGACTATCTCCTAAATTGAGTCTCAGCGGTCACGCCCACCGGAATGGTGATCCTGAAATGAAACCAAGCGAACAATTATAGGCCTCATTGTAAAATTGCGCGTAAATATTTATACGAAGAAGGACAATATTGGGGCGGGGCGGGACAAGGTTTCGGCGCGTTACGCGGTTCACCCGCACCCCCGCGCGCCCTCAATGCGATACATAAATCCACGACCGACTCTTGTCGTACGCTTTGTAGAACGGGGCAACGGCTGGAGGTGGACAAAGAAGATTAAATTTACCGGAGAACGACAATTAATTGTCCGACTTTTGTTGGAGGTGACATTGCCGCTTCGTACCATTGAACATATTGTTGAACGGCGATTGCGTTGCGTTGCTTGTTAGTCCACAAAAGATTTAAAAACGATAAAAAGCACTTTCCGTGAAGGTCGGACTCCAAAAAGTAAGGAAATCCTTATAAGGTCATGTCTCTGTATATCACATCCGTTTTTTTAGGAACCGCCTGACAAAGAAATGTTTGATTTCGCATAACAACAAAAGATATTAACCTGCACATATCTCGATAACTAAAACTCAAACTCATTTATATGAAAATTTTTGGGGGGATGAATTAATTATTATATGATGAATTATATATATATATATATATATATATATATATATATATATATATATATATATGTGGGGTATCGTTTGAAAGGGCGAATAATAAAGACCTCAACAATTTTTTTTTCATAATTTTAGGTAATATATCTTTAATGATATACGGAAAACATACAAAAAATATATCACCCCTCCCCGTTATTTCCATAAGTACTCGATCTGAAATTATGATAATAGAGTTTTTATAAACTTACATATGTAGTATATTTTTATGCTTGCGAAATACAATAGGCAATATATTAGAGTTGTGAAAAATTAATTTGTAACAGTAAAATAAGATGTAACTTTAAATGTTTGTAAATGCCTAAATGTGTACAGAAATGTTATAGTGTGAGGTCTATTCGTGCTTGACATATTTTTAACAATATCTTATCTTTTTAATAGTATCTTTAAAAAAGACCAGCAGAAATGGGCCCAGACGTTACAGAGATAAAACATAATTTTTAAAAAAGCTGTTTTTTAGAATATAAAATAGCAAATAATTCAGTAATCGACAATCAGGAAAGAGGAGAAAATGGAGTTAAAATGTATAACCACAATACAAAACTAAAAAAGCTATCTTCATAAATGCGCATATATTATATTTTTAAAATATAAAGAATCGTTAATTGGAAATAAAAATTTTAAAAAATTTAACAGAATACTTAACTTTTTAGAAAGGATACAAAAAATAATCAAGCTTCTTGCTTTCTTTAAAGTGTAGCCATTGCCTAAATTAATTTAAACATAAACTGTTAACGAACAATGACAATGGTTCTATTGTTGTCAAAAGAAAGGCTTTTTCCCTCTTATCGGGGTTTACGTAATTTTTCTGACAATCCCGTCGAGCCTGCGAGCATCATGGATTAATATGGTACATCTGTGGATGGAGGATAAAACAAGACACAGTCTGCACTTCGTTTTCCTTCGATAGTTTTAGATAGAATTCCCTAGAAATTACATTTACAATATGTTATGAAAAACAACCTAACTTTTCATAAAAAATACAAGATGTCTCTTTTATCTGAATGACGATTTTGATAACACTTTTAAAGAGCTTATTTTTTAATTTTCTCTATATAACAGTGTCATTTTTATTCTTGTAAAACCTGGGCCCAACACTATATGGACTTTTGCCGGCAACGTCAACTACAACAAATTGCACGTCACTTTGAACCTTAATATTTGTCACGCACATTAGGCACTTGTATGCGCAACTATTTACAAATCTTCTAGTCAGGTTTTACCAATCCTGTTTATTCATCATTTTTTATTTAGGAGCTTCGGAAATAAGGAAGGCGGGGAGAGTGCTCTATTTTCACATATTTTTAGAATATATTTTTAAATATGTAATTTACAATTATGAAAAAATAATTATATTTCCCATAACAATCCTTTGCAAATGATACCCCACATAATATAAAAAAAAATTATTTTTTTTAATACTCTTTTTTTAATTTTTATATGAATATTATAAAAAAGAAAGTCATAGTGCCAAATTTCAAGTTTCTACTTCACAGTATCTGAGAAAATCGATTGTGACAAACGACAGTCAGACAAACACGTGAGTAATTTTGTTCCATTTTCCAGTTTAAACCTCTAAAATGCTAACATTAACATTACACGGAGATACATATTTTTTAACATTTTACTACGTACTATATCTATAAATTTTGAAACATGATAGAATTTGTGAGGCGGTGATAAATTGACAGACGGACGAAAGAACGGACAGACCTGATGAATTTATAAGAGTAGTAAGGGTCTGCCTGGGGAACCATAATAAAGCATTAACTTCAAAATGTTATATCTATCCTCTTAATTTTTTTGTCGCTGCTGGTAATCGACGTTAATCTGCAAATACCCAATATCATATTTGCTAATAATTAAGTTGATTATCGTATGCGAATATTTCGATAGCATTAAGGTTTGATACAAAAATGCCAGTGTTTTATTTCAAAATTGTTTCGAAAATGACTATATAAAAAAAACTATAAATAAACGATTAATTTATCACAAATCAGATATAACATATAAAAATAGCTGTTTTTAAATAACAAAATTGTTTTAAACAATATAAGCTTTCTGACGTCTCCATTTATCAAAGCCACCATTCCCAGCTACCTACCGAATTGATGTAAGCTGCGATAACGGAACTTCGTTCCACACTCACACGTATATTCGGTTCCATTTTATAGCATCAGCTGATTCGCATGGCGCCTAATGAGAAATCAGTCTCTGAGCTAGATCTGGAACACATGCTTTTTATATTTACATCGGAATCACCCCTTGTCCCGGTGATAACTATCGTCTCGTGATGACTTCGATTACCACCTTAAAGTAATTACTCGTGTGGATAATAGAAACTATTCAGACTAATATTTTGTCACAACAGGGTGACTTGTACAAGGGTATATTCATGATGGTTTATATCTTCAATTTTTTCTCAATTTTCTTACGTACAATTTCAGAAATAAGAAATTAAATAAATAGACATAATTTTGTTTTTTTTTTTACTTACCTCGCCACTGATGCAATTATTTCAATAATTCGACAAAATCTCAAGAACTTAGAAAATTTGTTTTTACAAAAATTGTGTGCTTTAAGAATATTTCTAATTAATATTACTAATTAGCATTGAATAATTTTTTTAATATTTGAGAAAAAATATCTTTTGACGATATTTTGACGAAAAATGGCAGATGTGGAGTCTTTGGAAAATTTTTAGTCTCTTCAATTAACGGCAATAACTTTAAAATATTTTTAATTACTGTGGAAAACTTAGTAGCGTAATTACTGTTAAATTATTTACGAAAAAATATTCCAAATATAAATAAAATATCATTCTTTTTTCCGCAAATTAAATTATTTTTTGTGTTATTTTCAAGAGGCCAACCGCTCTCGATATATTCGGCTCAAAGAAACAACAAAATGTTAAAATAATTACTTAAGCAAAAAAAATGGAAGCGTTAAAATAATTAATTTTTGACTGACTGCAAGAAAGGAGTTTGGACGCTTTTACCGATTCTCGTGATTATGTTGTTTTATTGGAAAGGAAATGGTTTCGGATTCTCTTGTAAATATAGTCAAGACCTGATGATGGACTACGGAAATATCCTCAACGAATGAGAGTACAAGGCTTCTTTGAACAATTTTATTCATAAAAAGTTTTATAAGTATCTACTTTAGTTACAGATGGTGGCCTAATGATGGAACTGGGCGTTTTGTAGGAATGGTAACCACGATCGGACGATGGAGGCGAAAAACGGTGACAGGATCTTCTCAATTATAAGGAGTAGTTTCGTAATATTTACGCTCGTTTAATTCTTATTCCTACTAAACTTATAACTTTCAAAACTTACTCTGTGTTTCTTAATCCTATAAAAATAAATCAAATCAGCAAAGAAGCAGTCAAACGATGTCGGAACATTCTGGCAATTAAATTTTAGTAGTGGCGATGGAATAAGAGTAATCAACTTTGACTTTGTCTGACGATACGTTTTACTAGTTTCTACGTCAGAAATCTTCAACTGAAAAAATTTATGGCAATTAATGTGAGGCGTTCAGCTCAGCAAAAAATATATGTCACAGGCTATGATAACTCAAACATTATGAGCAATTTAAAATGCAAACGCGATGCAGACTCTGCATAATCATAAGACAAATATATGAGAGATAACAAAAGCGATGAAAATATAAAAGTAAACCAGGCTTCAAAACCGCAAAACTTCGAAGGAAATTCCAAGAGTTTAAGATTGGTTCCAAGGTAACATGGTCATTTTTCGCTAGATCTGTGACACAGTTACGGGCTATGGAAGATCCATATTTCATCAAAATTATGGAGGATTTGAACGCAAAAAGTCATTCGATCGGTGTGATGTTTAAAATAAAGTATCGGTAGGGAAATATATATAGACCATTGTTGACATCTGATTAGTAAAAAAAAGGGTTACTTAAAAGTCACAATACATTGTACAAAAACATATCTACAAAAGTGTTCAGTATGGACAGTCTATCGACGATTTATGGGAACGTATACTTGGCCGCGTGAAGAATTTGCAACTGAAATTATTTGTAGATGTTAACACAATACAAACACGGAGCAAACTATTTATAGAGTTCAAACAAATAGTTTGCTCCGTGACAGACAAAACTTATAATTTTTTCCAAGCATTCAAGTGTGCTCGCTAACAGAATTAGATACAGGCAACAAGTTTATAACATCGCGAGACAGCGAAACGAGTTCAAGACAGGACAAATAGGCGAAGGAAAATATTTATAAACTGTAGAAAGAAGACTTTAAGAGTTTCACAATTTTTCGAGGAAAGAAGCAAAAATTCATCCGTTGCAACATTGTTTTATGAAGAATAAGTGGAGGTATGCCTAACACCTGCTGATCAAGATATGTGTATCATCTTGTAATCTATTGTCAGGGAGGAAACTAAGAACCGAAGACGATGAAAAATACGATTTTTTTATTTTTCCCATTCTTAAAATGGGCAGATTGAAAATTTTCGCTAAGTCTTTAGAACGTTATCCTGTTATAAAAACGTGTTTATAACATATAAAAGAAAAACACCAATGTTTTTCTCAGTCGAAAGAATATTTTCCTTTGCGTGTGTAATAAATATACTTAGGTGGCACAAATTTATCAGATGGTTTAGAGAACAGAGTGATACAGAAATTTAATTTGAATTATTTAAAAAAATTAAGACTGGAGTTATAGAATCGTTTGATTCAAAATTTAGTAATTAATAAAAAAATATTTAACGTCCTTTGTATGTTCACCCACATAATCAAATATTTAAACAAAAGACGATCAAAAAATTAAAATTATAAAATATGATTAGTGTTTTATTGCTTTCATTTCATTTCATTTAAAATTTTACAATTATGCCAATTATTTCTTTTACAGTAAATAATAGAATCAAACTTCTGATCGATCTCAAAGTTCTGATACATAATTTGTGTTTTATTTACTAACAATTTTTCATTGGCTCGATGTAGATATGATATAAAATGGGCGACAGCCCCTGACATAATCTATTTATCTTAATATCACCTACTCTATAATACTTATAATTTGTTATAAAACAATGTATCTCATTTGCTAAAATCAATTCAGAATTCTAGGCTCTGGGTGGTAACATACATACAACCATAATAAATACGTAGGCTTATAAATAAACGTGAAACATATTGTATTCCTGTGGTTCGCCATAGTCGGGTAAAAATAACCTTTCTTTATATTCCATGTGTTTATTTTTACTGAACTGATTTAACAATTATTTTTTTAACCGATATCAACAATCAGTTATTAAAATTAAGCTTAATCATGGTTAAAATAATTATTGTTTTTAATCCTTACAAGTTTACTGTTAATATTAAATAGTTAATCAGATTATTTTTTTGTCAATACTAGCGAGACGTTACACATTCTACTTTTTCAGAGGCTCCACGCTGCTTTTACCCACCTTAGGAGGGTTATTGCCATCATAAAGTATCAAGAAAGAAAATTATATTATCGTAAACCTTTGTCACGGGTTAGTTCGTAGCGAACCGTACTAAAATAAACTTGTTGTAAATCATTAATATACATCCAAAAGTATGCAGTCAGGTGTTAGAACGTTTGGAGCGCAACTAAATAATGTCCAACGATATGGGTATATGAAGCCAGCACAGCTCTAGATCACGCAAACTGCGTGTAGCATCGAAGTCTATAACTCATAACAACACGTCCAAAGTACAGGGGACGACATCTTTGGGAAAGGGGGAGGGGAGGTAGACGTGCTTTCGTGTGGGGCTGCATATCAATGTAATAAATACTACTTTCGATAAAAGGACCTTTAATATATATTTTCTAAATTAACCCATTTTACTATTCTAATACACTGTGAATTTCAATACAATAATGTCAATATAATAAACACGGGAAAAAGAAAACTGAAAAGATTCAAAAGTATTTTATCATATTTAATATAAAAAAAATATTAGCTCTATTAAGTTTCTAGTAATTCCATTTCTTCGTTGTCAAAAGTTTACATCTGAAGGAATTTCAATTTCGTATTTCTATACTCAAGCGCCACCTAGACGTTGATGTGAAAATTACTAACAGCCCTTGCGCTCGCCGTTTAAACGGCGGAGTCATAAAATAATAGGCCACTAGATGTCGTTGTATTGTTATTATATCGTTATTTGATTTGTATAATAGATGGCATTGACTAATTCGCAAAACAGTTTTTACAAATATATCTCGCAAATATTTCAACTTTAATTCAAAATTACTTTAAAGGTAAATAATTTAATGATTGTAAATGAAAATAATTATATCATTTGCCACGTCAAGAACAAAACACAGAAGGAGGTAAACGTTCTCACATTCCTTTTTCCCTCTCATTCTTTAACAGGAGAGAAAACCAAAATACAGAAAAATTTTCTCATCCTTGAATATATTTACCAGTTGTACGCACAATTTTTATTAAATTTAATTTTCGAAGGTAACCAACATAAACAATTAATTAAATAATAATCCCGTAGAGGACAGATGCCTGAAGCATCCGCTGACTTCGATATGATCCGCAACAGCATCACAAGTGCAAAAATTGTTTTTTGGGGAAAAATAATTTAAAAATTCCGAACTTAATAAAGCGACATAGTTATATCTTTAAAAATGACTACAATAATTGACGGACATCATAAGAATAAATCTGCAATATCGCTGCATCAGATGCAAAAGCCTATTGCGCATGCTTTATATGTATATATTTTAAATATATGTAGACACGATTTTTTTAAATATTATATGTTTTCAAACAATTGAACATCAGCAAGTTAATAGCCACACTGAGTCATTCTCGCGACGCTGACATAACGTTTGCTTTGTAATATCGTTAGTATCGTCAACAATATTATAACTCAAATACTTACTTACGAAGAAATTCAAACACGTTGTCTTGATACCAAACAAAAATCACTTCTTGTAAAAAGAATGAACTTTTCGAAGCTTTTTTTAATTCATTTGCCACAAATGTTTCCTCCGAAATATTGAGTTAGTCATTACCCTAATGAGTGACTCAATGTATTACTTATCTATTTCTCTATCTACGGATTTACGTCATCTTTTGGCGAATCGAACTGGATGACCAGGGTTACCAACATTTCCATACTCACAGATCGAACATGAAGGTTAAGGATAGACCAAAATATGAGAAAGAGGGAATTCTAAGTGAAATTGAGGAAATTTGCTGCTGATAATTCTACGTATCAATGCTAAAATTTAATTTTATATAATAAGCTTAATTGTACGTTAATATACAATACAATGTCAACCCACACGGCTATCGTTTTGAGAAAATGACGTTGGTAAATTTATAAACACATACATTTTTCGTAATTTCGTATATCAACAATCGTTTCGATTTTTTTTTGTTAATTATAAGGTCATATCACTCAAAATCAGTGAATAACATTCTCCCAGCAATCAATAAGGACGCTGAGTCATTAAAATTTTAACAATTTGGTGGGTTAGCACTATTACTTATTAGTATCCAATTAATCAATTCCTTATTAACATTAATTAACATAATCGTTTCTTATGAAAAATTGACGTGATACTTATAAAACTATAAATATGTTGGAATTCATAACAAACCGTACTTATAATTGACATAAAGACGATAGTAAGTATAAATCAAAATATAACTTTATAAAGATATGTATAGAACGACGCATTGCTTTAAATCTTTTATAATGTCAAATTAACCGGACGTTTTACGTCCGATTTTGCATTCACAGACATTTTACGTTCGGGCGTCTTAAGTCTCAACCATTCTCGAACCTCGGAAAAATAGTTGTCACCCGTGCGACTTTATCGTTTTGAATTTTATTTTAATTATTGTTTCAAGATTCGATTTCATTACTTTATTTCTATGGATTAATTAATTTTATTTTTCATCTTGTTACAACATTTCAATGTATGTTTGTTGTAAAACGTGCAGAAAACATAATAAGACTTATTTCTGCCGTGCTTCCTCTGACACATACATTTTTGTACATACGTTTACAGTTACATATATTTTATAATGCAATTTGGAAAAGTAGGTAAATGGAATTTTGAAAAGAAAAATATAATATTTAGTAGAAATTAGAATTAAAGTAAAAGATATAATATTTAGTGATGTGTTATTTAGGTATTTAGTAGAAATTATAATATTTAGTGATATGTTATTTAATTTTAATAAAGGAATATAAGTATTAACGGAGACACCGGCGTTTGTTTCATCTCAATCGGGTATGAAGACGCTGCCAAACAGCGTTTTTATCAGCAGCTTCTTTATTCGTAACCACACACGTGTCCGAGAGCGGTACAGCGCAGATGCGTATTCGACGACATTCCGTTCTACACAATATAAAGAGTACGTTATCATTTTTAGTCGAATATTTTAGAAATATTACCCGCAGCTGCGACCGCGAGCTAAAATAATTTATAAATATTATCTATTTATTACTATTCACTTCATCATTTTTATACTATATATTTATACTATCGATTTTATATTTATACTACAGATTTGACTAAATATATTTACTTTCCGTATTACGAAATAAATTAATTTAAGTAACCCGATAATATATAATATATATATTTATAATGGGAATATACAATAAATTTATAATACGTAATATATTTATAATAGGACATGGCACACGTGAGATATAAAAATATGTCGTGGACACACCTGGCAGTGGATAATTTAACCTATCAACCGTGTCCTAATGAAGAAAAGCCCTAAAGGGTATCGGTAAGCAACACCTTCATGTATCCTAATTTAACCATGTCATTGGCATTTTAAAAATATTTTCTTTACGACATCGGCAATACTGCGAAATATGCGCTTAGTGTTCTACTCTTAATTTCACCGACAAATGTCAGCTCAACTGTATTAGACGTAATATTATCTCTGTCGTAATGTCCCGTTAAAAATACTAAGTACCTTCCTTGCTCCAAAACGGTTCTAATAAAAAACGTAATACATAGATGGTACTTTAGAATGATTAGATCGTGCCCTGGATAATTCAGTGCCATATTTCAGTCACTTTAAGTCATTCTTTCATTACCAAGTCGCACAGATACCTTACAGAGTATACCTTTCCATTTCCCCTTCCTAACATGTTGCTTAATGAATTGAATATATTTGACGTTAATTTTGTAGAAATTCATTATTCACAATTAAATGTAACTACTTAATGTAGTATTATTTCTACTTTCTGTAAGTTCTTTACCACGTGTATCAATCTTTGCTAATAGCCCACCTGAAGATGTAATACAACGGAACCTAGGTCGTGGTAAAGAACTTAAAGAAAGTAGAAATAATACTACATCACGTAGTTTCATTTAATTGTGTAAATTTACTTAACTTCACTATACGTAGGTGTAAATCAATCATATTATTTACTTATTTTATATTTGTTTGTTTGCCTTTAAAATCTATTTGAAATTATTCACGATATTAATGCGATATTTTATTTATAATTTATTTTCAGATGATAGTTTATTTTGTTTTCCATTTGCCACAAATAAAATATTTATAAAAAACTGAGCTTCAAAGCTGCAACCATCAGGTGCGCGTTTACTACATGCACTATTAACTTTATCGTGTCGTCAAAATTATATAGCCATTTAAAAACTTGCACTTTTCCGCACCCCATTCAAAACTATTAAATTAATTGATTCGGATTAAATATAAATTTTTAAAAGTTTGTAATTTTTATAGTTTGCTAAAGTGTATGTTCCTTTATTCAAATCAACGTCATAATTTACAAAGCTGTGACGTCGCATTGAATTAGCGCTGCTAGACATATTTTCTGGGATATCCCGTATTTTTAACCATATTTTAAGTGTCACAATGGGAATCCCGATTTCTGGAATATGTAACGAATAAGGTCGTTTACGCACAAAACGAGTTAAAAGCAATCTGTCAATGGTGAATTGATGATTGAACGAAGGCGGCATTGCTCTGCGGCTTGCGATGTTTTAGCTCTCCGCTCGCGCAATTTACATTATCTAGCACAAAATGATTGCTGTTTAAATTTTTATTAAATATTAGAAATAATAATTCATAATTTTCCATTTTTGTCCTATACAAAATTCGTGACCTTGGTGTCGCCATAGTTGGTTTCGACCTGTAGCTGGATTCGATTCCCGGTCGAGCAGGGTTGAACTGTTGTTTTGGTTGGCTGTAACACATTAAAGTACATAAAAAAATAAAATTATGAAATCCAGTATTTATTCCACTTTTTTGTCGTTTGTCCCTTATAGACGAAAAAAACTGGCAACCCTATTTTAAATTTTACTTTTTAGGTAAATAAGTAATTTGTGTGCCCAGTTCTAAGAGAGAACAAACAAATTTGTAAAAACAGATTTGGCAACTCTGTATTGAATTTTAGGATTCAAATAAATTAAATAATTTTTATGTCCGATTTGAAAAACAAGTTTATGAAACAAGTCTGCCAACCCTATTTTGAATTTTACAGTTTGGGTGATTCAGTAATGTGTATGTCTAATTTTAAGAGAGAACAAATGTGTGAAAAACTGTTTGGCCACCATATATCGAATGTTACAATTTAGGTAATTAAGTAATTTGTATGTTCAATTTTAAGAGAGAACGAATTTTTGTATGTATTTTACGATTTAGCTAAATTAAATCGTACTTATGCCTGATTCGAATGTAGAACAAACAAATTAACGAAAAGAAATCTGGCAACTCTATATCGAATTTTATTATTTAGCTAAATTAAATAATTTTAGTATCCGATTTGAAAAGAGCGCAAAGACAGTTTTGCTTTCTTTATCCTAATGCCAGTGGTTTATTACTCTTATACAACAAACAGCCAACGACTGACTCATAGATAAGTATGAGTAATAACGAAATCAAAGGACTGCTAAAATGTTTTGCTACTTGGCAAATGACTGAGTTATTAACGTAAAATTTAATTTAAATTCTCCTACTACATTTTCTCATCATCTACATCGTCATAATTAGTGACTTTATTCTTTCAAGATTAGATTATCGGTGGGCAAACTGATATGAAATATAAGTAGAATTCTAAACGATTGGTAACCATCAGATTTGCCGACTCCGTATTTCGAACCAGGAAAACATGGAGTTACTTTTCCGTCTTCGGAAGTCGGTGTGACTTCATTTTAATACAATATTGGATGGTTATAAAGGCACTAACGTTAAAACGGTTACACACAAACGTTAACGTTAAAAGACTAACGTTAAAACAGTAAAAATACTCTTCAGCTTAAGATATGAAATTAAGTATGAGATTCATAATTAAAAAATATTTAATGCAATTCCCAAAAACTGTTTGCAAGTATGATTTAAGTATCTTGTGGAATTTCAAAAAACATAACAATACAAATTTTCTTTATTTTGAAAATAAGCTTCTGGCCCGTTCCTTTTTTGAAACTAATTCTAAGATAGACTTGAATTATGTCTCCAAAATTCATAAAGGTCACTCAGTGGAAACTTCTGTTTGTAAAAAAAAGGAGCATCAATTGTAGCAATTTTACTTGGTATTAACCAATAATAAAGTCCTATTTTTCCTACATAACAATGTCAAGTAAGGTTCATAACGAAAGCAGTAGTTGACATATAACCAATAAATTAGTACCACGTGAAAACACATTCAAATTTCAACTTCATCGACTGACGTTTGTCCTGCCGTACGTACTTGTTATTTCGAAATATGAAAACAATTTATTCACTATTTTTTTGTTAAAACAAAAAAATAATATTAAAAAAATACATTTATATACTACAATTAGCCTCAACATATTTAAATTTTAATTTAATACGCAGGAGCTATAAAGGAAGAATCGTTTTTTTCATCAGTCTTTTTGTCGAGTCAATGAATAAAATGTGCGTTTCTATAAAAATATAACAAAACCTAACTAAGTCGAATTTATATAGCAATGTCAGCAATATATAAAAAAATAGAACAATAAAAATTGGATTGCCGCAATTATTGATTAGCCGCTAATCTAAATTATGTATTAAACAAATACGAAAAATCTTATACAGATATATTTCCTTGAATCATTTTTGAAC